>CM055272.1:36298900-37783898 GCA_029237695.1 Conchocele bisecta
CAGGAACATACTAGTATCAACATTGCCAGGAACATACTAGTATCAACATTGCCAGGAACATACTAGTATCAACATTGCCGGGAACATACTAGTATCAACATTGCTAGGAACATACTAGTATCAACATTGCCAGGATTGCCAGGAACATACTAGTATGAACATTGCCAGGATTGCCAGGAACATACTAGTATCAACATTGCCAGGAACATATTAGTATCAACATTGCCAGGAACATACTAGTATCAACATTGCCTAGGATAACAGTACTAGTATCAATCATTGCCAGGAACACATACTAGTATCAACATTGCCAGGATTGCAGGTACATACTAGTATCAACATTGCCAGGAACATACTAGTATCAACATTGCCAGGAACATACTCGTATCAACATTGCCAGGAACATACTAGTATTATCAACATTGTCAGGAACATACTAATATCAACATTGCCAGGAACATAAACATACTAGTATCAACATTGCCAGGAACATACTAGTATCAACATTGCCAGGAACATACTAGTATCAACATTGCCAGGAACATACTAGTATCAACATTGCCGGGAACATACTAAGTATCAACATTGCTAGGTAACATCTTACTAGTCATCAACATTGCCAGGAATTGCCAGGTGGAACATACTAGTATGAACATTGCCAGGATTGCCAGGAACATACTAGTATCAACATTGCCAGGAACATATTAGTATCAACATTGCCAGGAACATACTAGTATCAACATTGCTAGGAACATACTAGTATCAACATTGCCAGGAACATACTAGTATCAACATTGCTAGGAACATACTCGTATCAACATTGCCAGGAACATACTAGTATTATCAACATTGTCAGGAACATACTAATATCAACATTGCCTGGAAAACATTAAAAACATACTAGTTTATTCAACATTGCCAGGAACATACTTAGTTATCAATTCATTGCCAGGAACATACTAGTATCAACATTGCCAGGAACATACTATTATCAACATTGCCGGGAACATACTAGTATCAACTTTGCTAGGAACATACTAGTATCAACATTGCCAGGATTGCCAGGAACAATATTTTTCTAGTTTATGAACATTGCCAGGATTGAACAGGAACATACTAGTATCAACATTGCAGGAACATATCGTATCAACATTGCCAGGAACATACTAGTATCACATGCTAGGAACATTACTAGTAATCAACATTTGCCAAGGAACATACTAGTATCAACATTGCCAGGTTCATATCGTATCAACACCAACTTGCCAGGAAACATACTAGTAACAAACAATAACAACATTGCAGGAACAATAAACTATAGTAATCACATTGGCCAGGAACATACTAGTATCAACATTGCCAGGTAACATACTCGTAGTATCAACATTACATTATGCAGGACATAACTTAGTATACTTATTGTCAGACATACTATATTCAGGAATCATACATATCACATTGCCAGGAACATACATACTTAGGTCACATTGCCAGGAAGATACTAGTATCAACATTGCCAGGAACATACTAAGTATCAACATGGCCAGGAACATACTAGTATCAACATTGCCAGGAACATACTAGTATCAAAATTGCCAGGAACATACTAGCATCAACATTGCCAGGAACATACTAGTATCAACATTACCAGGAACATACTAGTATCAACATTGCCAGGAACATACTACTGTCTATTCCGCGTTTTGCTGCCGACGAACTTGTGGCTATTAAACACATTAAATCTCAAAAGTATTTAAAATTGCGAAAAAAAGATTTTCCTATGGGAATTTAACATGGGGGTTAAAAAATACATTTTTTAAAATAGTTTTTTTTTTTGTTGACCGATTTTCAAAATCTAACTTTTGTTTTCTTAGTTACATCATTTTCAAGCTGTCTCGCCAGGTTTCGGAGACAATTCCAAAATGTTTTGTTTTTTGATCCTGAAGGATTAAAAAACGAAAAAATTTGGAAATTGACTCCCCATGTTAAATTCCCATAGGAAAATCGTTTTTTCGCAATAAAATCAATATTTGATGGAATTTCATCAAACAAACAAATTTGGGGAGGGTGATTTTTTGGTTATTGATGAAAAAGAACTTACTTTTAAATATGTTTAATGGCCAAAAATTCGTCGGCAGCAAAACGTGGTGAATACTTCGTAGCTGTGGCGACAAAATGGTTACACTTACCATACGTATATAAGTTATTGTTCACATATTGGACATTTAAGGAATTAAATGCGAGGGAGCGATAGCGACCGCAGCATTTAGTTCCTTAAACGTCCAATATGTGAACAATAACATATTTATAGTTAAGCCACCGACACAGTTCTATTGATCAGTGATATGTTGTTTCCGGTAGTTAAAAATCACCTGTGGGGTTGGATCCAGAGTTCCCGCCGGGAACATCATTGTTACTCAGATTCTTTGAATTTATATCCGAAATTGTGGATAAATTGGAAGAACTACCTGGTCCGTATATACTCATAATGTTGGTTGTTATAAATTCTATTACGAACTTGAGTCTAATTCTTTGAATTAATTTGAAATTTCTAGGACGACCGAAATCGGGTAATAGTTCTTCAACTCTCTCGCTTGATCATCAAGAATAGAGACTGTAAATTCGTGGATATGTCCCGATTCCAAAACTTTCATCGCGGGGCGTGGGAAGTCTAAGGTCACAGTCTCCCCAAAGAAACAATCACTGGCTTGCACGGTTTTCAGGAATGTGCTGGGAGATCCGTCTCGAAAGTGCTTATACTTTTCACGTTTACTACACGATCAGGAGAATCATACAAGAGATGAAAGTGAAACCACCCCTAGAGGATAAATGGGACCCTTTATACAGCCCGTACGACCACAAAGCCTACGAAAGAATATGTGACGAATTTCAGATTTCTAAAAATACCGACTGGAAACAGAAAACAGTTATTAAAAGTGATGGGTTAGGCGATGTATTTCTAAACAATCTCATCGTAACCCTCAATGGGGGAAGTCTCGATTCAAACACTATGACATTCGGCGCGTCTTCAGATCCACCAGTATACTGTAATTTTGCCGGGTGTAAAGAAAAAATCCATATCGACAACATAGAACAAAGCGAACATGCCGATATCGGCTGGGGGACTTTCATTTTGGATAGGGGGAAGGGGTTCACCAGGGCTGGGGTTACCCGCCTCAACGACTCCATTCGCACATACGTCTGGGCCATCCTCGACGCACAGGCGCAAGCGCGCAGTTCTATAATAGGAGCCGGGACGGCGTTTGAAGCGCAAAAACAGTTCTTGGCAAATATCGAGGATGCAATAAACAGACAGGTGGACCTCCCGGCGGCGATCGCGCGGTATCAAGCCGTTTTGCAGAATGCCCACACCCCAGTAGACTATGTATTTGGAATAGGTCTTTATATGGCGCGAGCAATATGATACTACGAGCCGACCCGGTTGACGGTTACAATAATCAGATCGTAATCGCCACCGCCAATAAAAAAATCGACCACAACGGGAACGTGAACACGGGTATCATCAAGCTCACCCCCAACACGGTCGGGAGCGGAGTTGTAAGTGGAACCTATATCATAAAACCGCAAGCACCCACCCCAGTACGAAGCACACCATCAAGTTCCTTAGGAACTAGTGTCTCATCAAGTTTCACCAGTTCCTTAGGAACAAGTGTCTCATCAAGTTCCACCAAGTTACACCAGGAACTTGTGTCACAACCCACGAGGAGGATAAATTAGGGCTCGTCGTCGCCCTCGTGGCGATCAGACTATTCTCGCTTTGGTTTTAGGAACACTCGGGCGGAGAATAGTAGGAGACTGGCGATCGCCACGATTAAAACCCAACCATTCTCGGCGAGCCATCCTGCCGTTTTTGATAATATAGATAACAACTAGGAGACGAGACCCCCGATCAGTCCAGGCAGCGCGGCAGCCGCCTTTCCGGCTAATTTAGCCAGGAGACTGGCGAGGGCTTTTAGATGCTTTTTTGCCCACTCCTTGGCCGCACCGCCAGTGATAGCTAGAACTATGGTTGATATAGTCATGCCGAAAGATGTGAGGATGCTTAATATTGTGACGCCCTGCTCTCTGAACACCGAGTGTCGTCTCCTCGTGCAGAACCCTCGAGATTGTTTCGCGGATCCGACTTATTTGGGTGCGGAGAGCCTCACAGCAAGCCGATGCAGCCTCCAAGCGAGCTTCTTTTTCATCCCGCAACGCATGCGTTCGGTGATCTGCTCGGTAGATTCTCTATCTCCACGGGCTTCCCCAAGTTTTCTTTCTTCTAGCGCGATATGTTCATCCAGCGCCGAGAGTTTGGAGAGGTTAAGGACCAGTTCGCCCCGGACCGTTTGTAGAGCCTTATCGAGTCCCCGGAGTTCGCGAAGAGGTAACGGTGGGCCATCCATCGTGGTGAGTATTCCGTCTATCTCGCTTTTGCTGATCTCCGTTGTGCGAATAGCGTCGGTGGCTAGACGAGGGAGCTCGCTGAGCTCGACAGTTTCTATCGCGGCGTCCGTCTTCGTTAGCGTTTCGTCGGTAGAATATAGGGTTTTTACAGCGCGGGCGGGCATAATTGTTTTACCCCTCTTCCAATCCGTGAATCCTAGTTCGCTTCTTATGATTTGGCCACCGCCAAGGTTTTTTCCGGCAATGGTGCTCAGCTTTAGAGGTTTTCCGGTTCTTATGTTGATGATTGGGATATTTGATGCTTTTAATCGCAACCTACCACGCACATCCAATTCTAATTTGGAGTAGTCGCGCCCGACAGATGGGACCACACCCGTTTCTGCCAAATTGTTGTAGTAGTCATCTACAGCTGACTTGAGTAATTCCTGACTTAGACTAATGATGTTGGTAGCGCCACCTATTTCCTCGCCGGGTGAATTCCCTATCGCGTCTATGAAGGGTGTTTTGTCATCGTCGGCGAGTAAATCATCGAGGTCATCATCATCAAGGTAATCGTCTCGGTCGCCCGTAGTTCGATCGAATTCTTCCAAGCCAAAATCATCCATCTTTAACGATGTATTAAAGAAAAAACCATACGGGTTTAATAGAGTTACTAAATATGTCTTCGAGTCAATACGGCCGCAAACTCAATCTATACCGCAGACTGCGGGAGCCCCTCAGGGCGAAAGGCGTGAGACAGAGCGTCGTTATTACGAACAACCTATCGACTATCGACCAGAACCAGCAGCTCTTGGCCCGCTTCCCCAACCTCGGAGCTAGCGACGTCATTGTGCCGGGGACTGTTCGCCTCGCTTTCACTATTTCGCTGACGTCGACAGACGTGGACCGAACCGTCGTTCAGAACCTGGGTCGCGCCGTCGTCAAGAAGACCACAATAAATATTTCTGGTAATGAGGTGATGTCGATCGACGACAGCGACGTCTACCATTGCTATCAAGACCTGTGGAAGACGGCGCAAGAGCGCGAAAATGCGGTCTATCAGGGCATTGACACCAGCAAAAATAAGAAAGTAACCAGACTTAGAATCGGGGCTGGTGACATAGAAGATCTCGGATCTCGGCCGCTTACGGCAACCGCTTCTACATCCCGCACAACTTTGAGTTGCTGGAGAGTCACATGCCCTACTATCAGAGTGCTTTGGATGACCGCCTCGAATACGAACTAACGTTCAACGACTACGGCCGAGTTCTCATAGCTACCGACATGACATCGACGTATACGATCGACAACGTTTCGTTGGAGTACGACATGGTCACGATGCCCAAACTCGCGCGATTGATCAGAACCCTGTACGCCGGGCGAGTTGCCATGCTTTACGACCGAGTTCTTCACCACCGTAAGATGACGAAAGACAGAAGCGACACATATGGAATATTAATGTCAACGTACCCGCCCGCACAGTTGAAAGGTACACTGATGCTGTTCGAGGAGGTTCGGTTCTCGCTCGGGGTTAGAAAAACCGACAAATTCTATAACCCCAAAATCACAAAGGTCGAGGTGACGATCGAGGGAGTTCCCAATCAGCTCTACAGCCAGGGCCTTCGCGCGCACCACCAGCGGGACGAAGCTAGAAAGCAGTTTGCTGCCGGCTCTAAGCGCTCCCCGGAGGTTGCCGCGGTTGCCAAAGACCTGCAGCTCTCGGACGTCTCCCTCGCGCAGTTCCTGACTACCAAATACGCGTTATGGCTAGAAATGCGAGCCAGCGACGACGACCAAATGCACGGTAGTGGACGCCAAGTTGAGAACGCTAGCGAGGGTGTGAAGATCCAGATAACCAAAGAGGCGGAGGAGCTAGGCCATTGAACGTGTACTTATATATAATCACAGACGTACAACTCAACATCGAAGATGGCCGATACGTCTCAGCACTCTACTGAAAATAAAAAACCTCTGGGTTTTACATCAAATAAAGTTTGTGATGCCCACTCTGCCATAATATGTGGGCAGACTGGATGCGGAAAAACGGTTCTCATGCTAGACTTGCTCGAGGGCTCCTACCGCGATGCCTTTCGTCACATTGTGATCCTGTGTCCCACTGTGCGGCACAACGAGACTTATCAGCGGCGCCCGTGGATATGGACCGACCCTGAGGTATACGTCGTTGACCCCGGTGACATGCTTCACGATTTGCTGCGTGGTTTATACCAAATATTCCAGGGAGAGCCCACCCTATACGTGATTGACGACTGCTCGGCCAAGGCGGCGATGACCAAAAAGAATCATATGCTCTCCGAGCTCGCATTTTCTGGCCGCCATGCGGGGCAAAGCGTATGGATCTCCACTCAAAAGTACAACGCCGTCCTCAAGGATCTGCGAGAGCAAACGAAATGGGTCGCCCTCTTTCACTGCAAGGATCGAGACGCATTCGATGACTGTCTTCGAGAGAACGACGTTATCCCAACGCGCGAGGAGCGCCTGGAGGTTCGACAGATGCTTTCGGAAACTAAGCACGCCAAGCTTCTGTTAAAGACTGATCAACCAACTGCTTACAAAGTAATAAGCGCAGCTTAACGCTCGTTAATAACTGCTGAGCAAATGCTTAGCAATGCTGAGCAATTGCTGAACAATGCTTAACAAATACTTAACAATGCTTAACAAATGCTGAGCAATTGCTGAACGATGGTTAACAAAATGCTGAACAATGCTTAACAATGATGAACAAATGTTTAACAAATGCTGAACAATGGTTAACAATGTGGGAATCAATTTGTTGCTCCGCTGCGAGCTTTGTTGCGAGCATAACGGTGATCATAAGTAGCGGGTGGTGCGCTTGGCAATATGTTAGACTTATGAGGCTAGTCAGAATAGTACTCAAAATTAACTGCGACGAACTTCTCGATCAGCTAATTGAAGAGACAGTCGTGTCGACTGCCATACGACTGGACCTGTAGGAGCCGGCACGACTGCCGACACGACTGCCGGTACGGCTGCCGATACGGTATCTTTCCTGAAAGAAAATGAAAACACGACGCGACGCGAGCGGCTAGCTGCGCTGGTTGCTGCGGGACAATCGGAGCAGTATCTCGGTAGGCGTCTCTCAGTTTGTCAGGTGGAAAAGATGTCAGATGCGGAGATCGATAACGTGTATGCGCGATACGAATCTAGGTTAGGTGCGGAGATGACGAAAACTCTTGGATCCGCGGCTATTCATTTGTACGCTACCGCTGTTAGTATACTTCTCCCTATACCAAACACCGCGGGGTTGATCGGCGATCTAGAGACTGACCCTTTTGTAGGACAAACTCTTAGAACAGCCTGCTGCTCAATTTATCACAAGTTTGGAATGTAATTAGCTCCGCTGAAAACCGTGTTGACCACGGCTAAGCACTGTCGATTTGGACATATATGCCCACGAACATTAAGCTCAGAAAAATGATAATGACACAAGACGCACCTGCGAGAGTGATGGAACAGTAATCCCCGATTGCACTTCCATCCCCGATTGATCTTCCAACTCCGCTCCCGAGCACGTTGGGGGAACTATCTCCGATTGCACGACACAAAAACCCAAAAGGACAGGCAGCTGGGCGGGCAGTGGCTGCCACCCGAAAAGCTAAACAAGATAAAATACTCGTCGAGCTTCGAGAGGCCAAACAGTCGTTATTTCTTCCAATCGCACCAGCTCAGGAGCGACAGTTGGGGGCAGAAACAGCAAAACACCCGAAGGTGGTTCCACATCCGAAGACAGCTGCGGTTCAATCTCCGCAGGAACTGTCGGAGATTTTAGCTCCTACCTGGACCATCCCGTGGGTTGTTGGTGGTGGTCTGGCAGTTGTGGGCACCCTATGTGTGTGGAACTACCTTTCGAGACAACCAGCCGCGGTTCTGAAGGAAGTTACCAAACCGATTGAGCCCCATTTAAACATTGATCGCGATCCCTTTTATATGCAATAATCACTATATGTAATGGCTGAATACAATGGTAAAATGATAGTGAATGCGGTTTATCACGCCGTGGTGATATCGGGTCTCAGTATCGGGTTTGCTCGACTATCAAAGATGTCCTTCGGAGGGTCCGCTCCCAAATTGGACATGACCGCGCGAGACCTTAGATGTAGCGGCCGCAGTTGGCACCCGAGATTATCTAGTTAAAGCTGGAATTCTACCTGCTAATATATGGAAATAATGGTTGATATCGCAATGATAGGTGGTGCGGTGTTGAGCGCAGTGGCGTTCGGCGGTAGGAACTATTTAATCTCGTTAATAGGAAAAAACTCGGACGCGGATGAGTAGCACAAGCGTCACGATTTAGCTGTAGAACAACTTAAGAGCGCAGACGCAGCATGGTTACAAAAACGAGCCGCCCGTCTGGACTGGATCAACGAAGAGCTTCGCCGCGAGAATCACGCCGCGCAAACTTACCAGAACGTTGACGAAGCCATGCGCGAGTACGCGCTGGCATATCCGCAGAAAAGTCTCGCGCCGCTGGATCCCGAGCCCCAACTTTCAGATTTCTATGTACCGTCAGAGGCCCAAAAAGACCGCGAGATCGCGTTCGTCGTCGTGGGAATGGTTGCGACGGGTCTCGTCAACTACTATATTGGAAAATGCAATAAGCAAAAGCAATAAGCAAAAGTAATAATCATTTTAAAAAAACTCTTCTCAATAATATATATATAACGATGTTAGTTGACGAGCTTTATTTCGCTCTGCTCGATGTAGGCTACACGGACCTTAAACACCGCTTAGCTGACGCAAAGGGACTGATCAGTCTGGCCCAAGACTCTCTAGAGACGTGGCGCGAGGACAAAAAAGCGGCTACTCTTTTCGTAAAGCGGATGTTAGATTCCCCCGAGTTCCTTCAGAACATAATCGGCAGCTGCAGCGAAACTTCCAACAAAGGTTTAGTATCAACGACGCAGTTACCGAACGATCTGGCGTTGACATGTTGGAGACTGTTCGATCTACTAGAATACCTCGCATACGATGGACACGCGCAAGCTTAATAGCAAACTATCGGTTCGCATAGCGCGCAAGCTAGCGAACACATACTACAGCCCCCGCGGCTACTGGAAGGGGCTCGCGGCCATCAAGAACCTCGCGGCGGCGACCAAGGTTTCCGAAAACGCAGCCAAGGAATGGCTCAAGAAGCAGGCCATCTGACAGATATATTTGCCCGCGCCTCACAATATTCCGCGGCCGAAATTCGACGTGCCGGTGCCGAACGAAGTCCACCAAACCGACCTCCTGTTTCTCCCTCACGATCGCGTCGCTCGCAAGACGTACAAGTACGCACTGACAATCGTTGACGTAGCGAGTCGCTATAAGGGGGCTGAGACAATGGCCATGAAAGAGTCTAAGGAGGTGGCCGAGGCTCTTTCCCGAATATATAAGAGGAGTCCTCTCAAATGGCCGAATCTTCTCGAGGTCGATCCCGGCCGCGAGTTCATGGGCGCGGTCTCTCATATATTGGCTAAACACGACGTTTCTGTCAGACGCGGCCGCGTCGACATCCACCGGGACCAGGGGATCGTGGAGCGGTTCAATCGAACCCTGGCTGAGAGGCTGTTCGGGCACCAATATGCCAAGGAGCTTATAGACCCTCATACGCGATCGACGAGTGGGTGACCAGGCTGCCCGCCGTGGTCTCCGCACTGAACGGCGAGGTGACCAGATTGATAGGTAAGAAGCCCGTAGATGTCATGAAGGCGAAAACGTTGTCGAACAAATCATCTGCCGTCTCGCGTGGGCGACCCGTTGGTTTAGCGGAGAAACGACTTCCATCGGATGTTGCCGTCCAGTACCTCTATCCATCGGGAGAGCTCGAGGGTGGCCGCCTCAGCTCGACTGATCCCGTGTGGTCTCTCAATGTATATCATCTGGATCGATCTATTACCAAACCCGATGAGCCCGTGCTCTACTACCTCGACAGTGGTCCGTCGCGCGTGTTTGTTCGCGAAGAACTTATTGCGGTGCCTTCTGACACCCAGCCACCCCAGACCACCCGTCGTCATAGTCGGTCAGGCTCTCGTCAGAGCCTTTAGTATTCTACCCCCTTTTTTCAGAGTTATTTTTTTGTTTTATCTATAGGCTCGGCGTGTACCCCGTCTTCCATCACTCTCATCTTGTCGTAGTACGCTGACAGCCCAAACTTCTCCCGATTGTACGTCTTCATCATACCGTTAACCATTAGGAATCCCCTGTTCTCCGCCATGTCCCTTCTCCCTTCGAGATTGCTATTGTACCTCCACCAAGTCAGATAGTTAGATCTCCTCGACATCCCCTTGGCCGAGTGCTTAGTTTGTTCGTCACCGGTCACATAGTAACACTTGCTGCACAGCGAGATGGCTCTACCCCCCTCGAATTTCAGCTTGAACAGTCCGGTTCTCTTTCGCTCCATTTATCCCACGCCAACCACTCGGCCTTCTCCTTGTTGAACTTTCTCTTCATCTTCTTCCTCACCACCTTCGCCAGCGTCTTCTCCGACACCGCGAAGTACAAGCTGTCAGTGTCCATCTGTATAAGTTCGAAATCTCCGCGATCCACGTACTTGTCCAAGAAGTCGTAGTAGAACTCCAGCATCCGGAGTTTGGCCAACTGGTAGACCGCTATGGCACACTGAAACAGTCTGTTGATCACCACTCGAGTCTGCCTGCTCGATATCTCGTAAGCCTCACCCATCTCCTCCAGGTCTTCCAACCACGCCGACCTCAGTGCCCGGTCAGCAGTCTTCTCATCCTTCGTATAAGTGGTGTTCAGGTGTCTCTCTTGTGCCTCTATCAGCTTGCCACAACACACGTTACCAACCAGTTTGAATATCTCCGCCAACACCTCTTTGCTCTTGTCGACGTCCCCCGTCCGTCTGGCAGCGGTGACCTCTTTAACGAACCATTGGAACGGTTTGCCGGGCGTGTAGTATATCACCCTATGTACCGCCTTGACGATCAGACCCTGCCCCAGATACCACTTTAGCAGCGGGGCGTATATGATCATATTCTTGGCGGACAGGGCCCCAACAAGCTTCTTACCGTCTCCTCGTTTCCGGTCCGTGTCCTTCAAATATGTTAACATGTGTTCTGGGACTTCTGCTTCCTCGACAACTCTGTTTACAAATAATGGCGACATTTCCGAGAACTTGTCTCGCAACGTTTCCGGGACCTTTATATCCAACTCTGCAAATCCGAACCACTCGTCGCGCCTGATCCTCCTCACGAATAGGTATATACGCGACTGGCTTTCTGGGTCGGGCCACCTCCATATCGTCTCCTCCCCGCACGGCATGTCCTTCGACAGAGTAGACAGATACAGCGCATTGGCGTCGTACCCCAGCACCGCCTTGCACATCTTCTCCTCCCGACTTCCCACCTGACCCCTTATCGTCGACCTGCCAGCCTCGGCGTATCTGGAGAACACTATGGACGGACCGCCGACCAATCCCTCCTTCATCATCGCGTAAGTCTCATCCTTCGGCGCCCACAGCTGCTCGGGCGTGTCCGCCTTCCCATCGATCGACCCGCGGAGCAGGTACTGAAGGGAAACACAGGGCAGAGACACGGCGTCCTTGAGTATGTCCACGCCTCTCCCCCTGTGTAACTCCGTCATTTTAGTCAGTGCCTCCAGGAACGGTCCGACGTCCAAGTCGTTGTAGTGTCGCAACCATTCCTGGAACTTCTTCATCCCCTTTTCTGGGAAGACCTTCTTGCACTCTTTCCACTCGGACAGCGTCAGTAGGAACTCCCCCTTCAACTTCGAGTACCACTCGGGATAGTCGGGCAGCCCCGGATGGTCGAGTTTTTCTGGGGAATCGAACCAGTCGTACGGGAAGTGGGTCTTTACCGTTTTACAGTCGTACGCCTTAACCCACCGGTCGTACGTGGTACCGGGTGCCAGATACTGGATGATGTCGAGAAATCTAAACTCCGCGGTAAACAGAAACATCGTCGTGCTGGCCCTCTTTCCGACCATCACCTTATTCACGGTGGCCGCCAACTTCTCGACAAGGTACTGCTTGATGAGGTTCAGGTCGTACCTGCTGCAGTTGAACCCCACCACCGGTACTTGGTCGATCCACGAGACGATCTTCTCTCGCTGAGGTTACGACAGCATCTCTATGTCGGTCGGCAGATACTTCTTCCTAACCTCCTCCCTGATGACTTTAGCTCTCCTCTGCAGCTCGGTCACGAACTTCTCTACCAGCGTGTCGGGATCTCGTTCGCAGATGTGGGTGATCCCCTTGTGCATCGTATCCCCCGACGACACCGATATAGGGACGTGCTCGACCTCGAAGTTCAGGTCTTTGGTGGGTCGCGTGGTTTTCGATTTGTCGAGATACGCCTCGAAGTCGTAGAATATCTGGTGAGGGTACAGAGACGTCGCCTCCTCGTGCGGCGGTGGTTGATAATGGGGATTCCCCTGCTTCAACCACTCGCACTCCCACATCACCACCAGCTCGTAACCCGCCTCCCTTATCTTGGCGTCTTGAATGTTCGTTCTCTTGTACAGCGATCTCGCGTTACCTCTCCTGAAATGCGTCGGACACCCGTGCCAGTAGCATCCGTGAAACTGAAAAACGGTCTTGGTCTCATGACAGTAGCCGTCGACCGGATCGCCGGCCACCCACCTCTCGCCACTGTGACCGCATATCACGTGATGTATGTGCTTTCCCACCCTCTGCTCTTCTCTGCTCAACCATTGAATCGACCTCGCGCTCGCTGACCCCTTGGGATAGAACGCCTTCTCGTAGGTCGACTGCGGTCTCACTACCCTCTTACCGGGAGATATCACCACGGTCTTCCCACCCATGCAGGTGGTCGCTTGCCTGTGCATGTTACACGACTTTGTGAACCGTTGTTGACATCCGGTGCACCCGTACTCGTTAGTCATCTTGCGTAGGTTCTTTATGAGGAACGAGTGACATCCAAACATTCCTATCGTCATGGTCTCCTCCCCAACCGCGTCGTAGTTTGCCGGAGACTTCATGAGGTACCACACTCCGTCGGCGGTGGGCTCGTATACACGAATGCCTAACGTGAAGTGCTCTTCGACCTTCTTAGTATCGTCCAGGGAGATTTCCTTGCTATCCGGTCCGTTATCGTGACCGAGATATTCGCGAGCTAGAGCTCGTGCCTCCTCACAACAGCGGTCGGGTCTCCCTCCACGATGGATGGCTATGCACCTAAACAGACACAAGTAGTCGTCGTACGTGTCGACGGAATACATTCCTTTTTTCTGTCTTAACCAATCGGGGAGTTTTCCCGCTCCCATGAGAAGTTGTTGTGCATCGATGATCATCTTCACCTCGACCGATATCCAACGAACGAAGGTCCATTTTGTGTTTGGTCTATCGAATTTGTCGGTGTCCATTCGACCTCTCTCTATCGGATATCCAACTCTCAGCTTTGGCGATCTCGTTTATCCACGGACTACCCTTTGATTGTTTGTGATAGATCATCGTTTCGTCTGTCTCGATGTTCCAAATACGATACGAGCACGAATACCTCAGATAACATGCCGTGGTCATCTCTGGGCGAATTTTATTCATTATGCGATTGGCGATCTCCCCGTTTACCCCCCTCTCGAAATTCCATACTATCTTCCTTCTACCCCTATCAACAGTTTCCTAGCTTCGGCATATTCGGCGAGAACCCTGGGACCCTCCTCCAAAAAATCTCTGGCGAGCTCTCTCCTCCTCTCAGGAGGTCTCCCCACCAGCCCTTGATAAATCTTATTGTAGTACGCCTTGCATAGTGCTTTTCTGCGTGCGCTGGTATCGTCTTTTACACGCTGCGTGTAAGCGGTGGCACGCAGACTAGCCGTCGTCTCGTTCTCCAATTTCTCGGAGCGTTTTTCGGGGTTGGCAGGCAGTCGTCCGGTCAAAACCGCATGCCGCAGCCTCTCTCGCGAACGACGGCTCGCGCGTGACTTATCCTATCTGCTATAGCTTTCTTGAGTCTCAAACCTTTTAGGGAAATTCACCAACTCTTAGCTTGCCCTCTCATTTGCTTTATGGTAGGCATTATACTGAGATAACCAATGGATTTTTATCTCTAATAGGGTGTAAATTGTTATTTTATTTTTAATAAATGTATAACAGGTTTTGCTATGTAAGATAGATTGCTGTATTATACTGTGAGTATAACCAATGGATTTCTTATCTCTAATAGGGTGTAAATTGTTGGTAGATATGACAGATTGCTGTATTATACTGAGTATAACTTATGGATTCTTATCTCTAATAGGGTGTCAGTTGTTGCTAGGTATGACATATTGGTGTGTATACTGAGTATAACATAGGGTGTAATCTCGTTGATAACTTCTCATCCAGTTGAGGAAGTATAATGGTTGCTGAAAAATAAGTTTCACTCTTCTCATACATACTCGCCGAACAGTGGGGGAAAATCCAAGTAGTATATAAGAGTCAAACATGATACCACCCCCCTGTGGGAGTCACCGCGCTTAGTCGGTGGCTTCCAGAGGGAGGTGGTATCATTTTGACTCTTATATACTACTACCCTTATGGCCTACTTTTGTTCACCTTAACTCAACCCGTTCGTACCTTTCTCAAGTTCCGAACCATACTCGCGCGATAGTGTGTCAATGAAATTTTTACAATAACACGCGATCGGGAGAAACCCCAATAATGAAACCTTAGAAGGCGGGAGCCGAATATTGTCGTCTGCTGTTTTCAAGCTTATTTCTTAACAAAACAAACATGACTTGACAGCACATGCGAATTGTCTCCATTAAACCTTAGAAGGCGGGATCTGAACATTATCGTCCGCTGTTTTCTAGCTTATTTCTTAACAAAAAAAACATGTTTTGACAGCACATGAGAATTGTCTCCATCGGAGACAATTCTCATGTGCTGTCAAAACGTATTTTCATTGATAAAAGAGAAAATAAAAATAAACAGCAGACGACAAAATTTAATTCACAATTGAGACACGCCATGTGATTTTGTACATTCGGACATCTGCGCAATTTCATTAAATACGTTTACAAAACTTACAATATTTTTCATAAATAAAGTCGAAAGTTGACAATTTTTTTAGCATGGAGACAATTCTCATGTGCTGTCAAAACGTATTTTCATTGATAAAAGAGAAAATAAAAATAAACAGCAGACGACAAAATTTAATTCACAATTGAGACACGCCATGTGATTTTGTACATTCGGACATCTGCGCAATTTCATTAAATACGTTTACAAAACTTACAATATTTTTCATAAATAAAGTCGAAAGTTGACAATTTTTTCAGAGTGCATGCGGAATACATGTACTTTGAAAATATTGATGATATTAGACACCAGTTAGGGAAAATATTGTAAATTTTGTAAACGTGTTTAATGAAATTACGCAGATGTCCGAAGGTACAAAACCACATAGCATGCCTCATTGAATTGTAATGGCTGTATGCATACATAACTATTGAGAATCAATGTGTAAAGGCCAAGTAAGGGCAACTATACAATATACACGGCCAGAAAAACGAGTGTGAAGTTTATACGTGTACGGCAACATGTCTGATTTTCAAATTTTTCGCGGATTTTTCATAAATATTTTATACGATACCTTTTTGAAAATCTGCAACGGTTAAACCTAATAATGCCTCTACGGATTGATAGTGATACTTAGCAGTCAGGGGTGTAACTGATTTCAGTTACGTTCGAAATAACCTGATACAGTTATTTCTTCTAGTTGTGTGAGAATTGTCTCCCTTCCGTTATGAAATTGTAGATAACCTGTATCAGTTATTTTCAATATCTATCATTTCTACACAATTTAAAAGGGAGGTAACACAAAACAAAGTGTTAACTTAACTTTAGTTTACAGCGTGGTGTTAATTCCCTTGTTCATTTTGATACCACTTTTGCCATAACCGTGATAATCATGACAGCGATGCTGAATTGTATGCTGTTTTATCAGTATAATTCGACGACATGTTCATTGAATTGGTTTAACTGTGTCTCTCACTGCTACAGCATCTACAAAGAAAACAAGTATTCTCAAGTCTACGACATGTTCATCGATGTTTCACTCTAAATATCTGGCCTGTTCCTCATTTGCATTATATATTACGACTAATACCATGATCATGATAATTAACGTGAATACATACATCAGAATAGGGTATTTAGATAAAATATAAACGATACACATCTATTCTCTGTTCGACGTTTTGCTGCCGACAAATTATTGGCCATTAAACACACTAAATCTTAAAAATATATAAATGTAAGTAGTTTTTCATAATTAACATGATTAATAAACAAGTCAACCTCGCCAAAAAAATTATTTGAAGAAATTCCATCAAATATTTATTTTATTGCGAAAAAACGACTTTCATATGAGAATTTCACATGGGGGCTAAAAATAGATTTGTTTTACATATTTTTTTATTTGTGGATTGATTTTCAAATTCTGTCTATTGCTTTCTTATTTACATCATTTCCAAGCTATCCAGCCAGGTTTCGGAGTCAATTTCCATTTTTTTTGCTTCGTTTTTGAACTCCTACCCCACTGCGTCCACCTCTCCCATCCCCCCGCCCCCCCAATGAAAATAGTTGTTCTCTATAAAATCATCAATATTTGAATATTTGATGGAATTTCATCAAAATAAACATTTTGGGGAAGGTGACATTTTTTGTTATTGGTGAAAAAGTACTTACATTTAAATATTCCCAATTACCATATATAATTTGGCAGGCATGCACTATATTAGAATAACCCGTGACAGTTATTTCGAATAACTTCCTCAAGTTATGTTGACATTCAACAAAGGCCGTATTTGATTTTCACAAACATAACCTGTACCAGTTATGTGTAATAACTGTCTCACGTTATATTGAAAGATAACCCACAGCTGGGTTTCACATATGTGCATAACATGCATATATACACATGACTGAAACACATGTCAAGTTATCTTCATGATGTTGTACATGCAATTTCTATATACCATGACGGGCATGCACTATATTAGAATAACCCGTGGCACTTATTTCGAATAGCTTCCTCAAGTTATGTAGACATTCAACACAGGTCGCATTTGTTTTTGACAAACATAACCTATACTAGTTATGTGTAATAACTGTCTCACGTTATCTTGAAAAACAACCCATAGCTCGGTTTCACATATGTACCTAACATGTAAATATACACATCATACACAGGTCTCGTTATCTTTATGATGTTATACATGCAATTGTCATATACCATGAAAAGTTTGATTGCGGCCACATTATATTTTCAGGGCTAGGATAACGCGGGTCAGTTATTTTGAATAACTTCCGCAAGTTATGTTGACATTCAAATAGTTTACGTCATATGTTGTAGACATGGTATTTGTATACCAGCACAAACGCATTCACATTCGATAGAATTGCGAATAATAGTAACATCGTTTAGTGCTCTAGTGGGTAGATCTGCTGTTTGGTGATCGGACGGTTGTGAGTTCGAATACTGCCAAAGGAATACATTTTTCTCTCGCTTTTACTATTTTGGCGCCAGAGGTAACGCACACATCCCGAAACAGTCGTGCATTTACTTTTACACAACATTATAAAACATTTCACTTTGAACCTAATCATTGTGAAATGCATTCTGCACATTCGTGTGTTATTGTGAAAGTCCAGCTCGACTCACTACAAATGCAAATATGTTACGGAGAACACCATGTCGAAAATAAACCTCTCACTTCAGATAATAAACTAATAAATAAATAAAATAAACGTGGATGCATGTGGTTCATAATTACCATGTCAATTGTTGTTACATGTAATAAAGATTCATTAAAAAGAAAAAGAAAACATAAAAACAATATTTAAAAAAAAAAATATATATATATATATAATGGCCAAAGTGAGGATCGAACGCATGCAGTGCAAAATTAAAATCAAGTGCCACCGTTGGCCGCCAGTTTACCCACTGCTCCAGTATGAGAAACTGTTTTGTCAATCGCAATATATCGATCATGACTATAGCGACGCGCCATAATAAACAGGGAAATACCTACAGGAATTCCATGTTTGTTTATACACCAATGTTTATATAAACAAAGCATGTAAACAATGCCATGTCAGGCTGGTATATAAATGACAGACGATAATAAGTTGCTGGAGGTCAATCGATGAGTGCAAATACAGGTAGACCAGGTGTATTATCATATCATAGCCTCGTTTTCGTGTATACTAACTACATGATAAAGTGCACGTGCATGCATGTCAATATAATAGTGTATCTTGGTGCGCAAAATAGACAAGTAGTGTGGCTCAGTGGTATCGAAGCGGGAGAATATTCATACGTTAGCGGAACTTTTGTTCATTTTATCTGGTCGAGAGTTCGAACCTCACAAAACGCATTACTTTTGTGATATCATTCTGTTTTTTTTATGACTGCTTGCTGGAGAAGGGAATAAGTGAAACGGTGAGGGTTATCACTATGCTGTTTGACCTCAATATGATATGATCTGCGAGAACATACTCCAAGATTCTTCATGTACACACGTATGTGCATTTAGTTATTAGTTTTCTTCAAAGTGAGAGACTAACGTTCTACATGTAATCTATCTCATGCTTAGTTAATGTAATTTGTAATAGCAACACACATACAAAAGAAATATATAATAAAATATAAACAAATAAAAATATATGTGTATACATGTATGAAAAACTAAGATTCGAACTCACTACCTACGGCATTGTTATCTTCACTGTAACCCCTCGACTACATAACACTTGGTGACAAATCTCAAAAATCAATATTGAAAAGGAATATTGCCACGGGTATATTTACCTGTCTCACCTATTCTGTGTTTTGTTTATGATCGGTTTGTATGTAAACAAGTAGCAAGTTATCGTCTGCGGACTATACTTATAGTGTGTGTATTTGAGTACAGCCGTACCATGCGTGCGTGCATTTATAAATGAGCGAACATAATTTAGGGACCGGACATAATCATCTGACTAAGCTTTGTTTTCTATATAAAACTTCGCCACTTATTTGAATCATCATTACATATAAGATAAATATATAAATATATTTGAATTATCCGTTTAACGTATGTCGAAACCACCATTGTACACAACAGATAAATAGAGAGAATAAATATGTGTTTTCGTTAACATTTTAAGGAAATACGGTTATTGCTCATGATATCAAAGTGGCAATTCAAGTTGCGTATCAACAGTATGATAATGTCAATTAACACGTCCGTTAATGGTAAATTAATGTTCATTTTGCCCGAAAATATCATATCTAAAGAATGAATGGACGAACACAAATAGGTATCCCTATATTACAACATATTTTTGTTTTATGTTGTTGGAGCCCATCCATAACCTGTTCAATATATGGAATCATCTAAAATTCAGCATGGACGAATCCATGTAAGTTATGTAGGGTGAAATGGTTAATTGTCATCATAATAATAATCGTTCATTCTCTCAGGTCACATACTGATGTACGGGAGTGGATTATAATATCAAGACTGACCGGCGGTAGCGGTCTGCAAAGGCACAGTAACTCACGTGTACGTGAGACAGGTTATTGACTATATCGACGATGAGGGATTATTTACCAGATTAATAATTATTTCGACTCCGCAGCAAAAAGAGGATGATGTCTGTACGTAAGGCCAGTGAAGCTCCAGATCCGTAAATGAACACGCTCGTACTGATCAGGAGCAACATTATGAACAGTGTACCCCCATATCAAAAGCCGCATGCGTGGTGTAGTCTGAACAGGATCAAGCCTGGTCACACCTTGGTCAGGTATCACGAGTTACCACTTGGTTTCTCTCTCTCTCGCTCTCTCTCTCTACTGGCCCAGATGATGACACAACTGGCGGTTTGAACTGACATATCCCCTGGTAATTCCACGGGACCGTGATCATGATGATATACTGAACTGATGGCATGTTTGGCAACCGTTCCCTTGAGATCAGTACACACTGGTTATTGTGCGAAACTGGGAGTATTTGTTACACGGAGGGGAATCGACGTGTTCGTAGGTGGACCTTATTTTTGTTGCCCCCCCCATGTACGTTAGAGCCGGAGGCATATAGTGTTTAGACTGTGTGTCCGTGTGTCCGGCACATTAAGAAGTTCGCCGGAGTTTCGAAATTATGTTATAACTTTTATATCCCTTGAAGGATTACTTAAATATTTCAACACAGTACACTTGTGGACAAATTCCACACATCCATGCTGCCCTTAATATGACCTTGACCTCTTGACTATGACAACTTTTAATTTTTACCCTCATTAAGACGTTCGCCGAAGCTTCTCATTTATGTCATATCTTCTATATCCCTTGATGGATTACTTTAATATTTCAATACATCATACTTCTGGACAAATGCCACACATCAACACTGCCCGTAATATGACCTTGAAATTCTGACATGCATACATGTGCTTGTGAATTACCTTATCACTTTCTTTTGGTTAATAAAAATAAACATTTGCCACAGTTTCTCCAGTCTGCCGCCGGGCGCATTCGTGTGCCGAAAGGCCACGTTTGTTGTTTGGATATATGAACAGCAAAAGCAGCTGATATCAGATAGACTCATATTATTTTTATCACAATTTATTATTATTCCACCGATTTCGAGGAAATAAATCGCACGGACCGCGCAAAAATGTGTAAAATCTTCGACTGCTGGCCTCTTCCGAGTTATTCCGGCCAGTTCACCGAACACTTCAACTCGGAACAGTCATATTTATTAATCTGACACTCCTGATGTAAACAGTTAGAATTATAGCAGTTAGTTCGAATAAACATGATAAATAGGTCCCACCAGACTGAAGTGCCACGTCTAATGGGCGTCCGAGAAACCATGCTCGTACACCCAGTGTAGACCTGACATCCGGAGTGGTATATCGTCTCAGTTAAACTTTCAAGATCCGTGATAATCGTCGTAGTAGCTCAGTGTTTACATGTGACCAGTTTTGGAGGGACGTTGCACACGGCATGTCTGTATGTTTTATTGGCTATTTAAATGTACATGTCCACTCAGTAGGCACAAACGATTCTTTATCATGTTTATATGAATTAAATATAAGTGTATAATTGTTTCACTATTCCACCAGTTCTAAATTTTACGAGTGCCCGCTATACAAGAGTGTATGACAAAATCCCCCCCGGACATAACTCTCCCCCCCCCCCTCCCCCCCATGATTTGTGACACTGGAGGACAAAATCCCCCCACTCTAAAATCACAGGTATGACATAATCCCCCCCACCCCATCAAAATTCAAGGTAGGACAAAATCCCCCGTCCAGAATCAAGTTAAATCATATTCAATACTTTTATTTGCACAATAAACATCAAACATCAAGCACATTTAATGAAGTATTTTCAGTTGCACAATCAAACAAGCACATATAATGAAGTAGTTTCAGTTGCACAATAAACGTCAAACAAGAATATGTATGTATCGTTTGTACACTTGTATACTGATGTCGGTCCCAAACCATATTGTTCTTTTAATTTTGATGGGGGGATTATGTCCTACCTGTGATTTTGGACGTGGGGGATTTTGTCCTACCTGCATTTTTAGACAGGGGTGGGGGGGGGGGGGGGTTTGGGGGGGGGGTTGTCCTCCTGTGTCAAAAATCATTGGGGGGAGTGATTATGTCCGGGGGGGGGATCTTGTCCGTATACCGCTATACAGATATAATTATTTAGAATATTTAGTTTACTGATAGTGACGCACGTTGTTGTATCAGGCTATTTTCACATGCAAATGAGGCATGGTATTTTTTAATTATTTATACTAATTAAACGCGTTGCCTGAACAAATAATATTTTCGAGAGATTATAAAGTATGATAATTGCACATCAAAAAATAACTGATATCAGTGTGGAAAGTTACGTCTGATATAAAATGCATGCTAATGCCAATCAATACGTGGGGTAATCATGGTAATGGTGAATGTATGTTTATTTTGTCTCAGATGAGGTCTCTGATATAAAGAACATTTTGTGCCTGCTGAGTGGGCATGTACCATTAATCTGGTAGATTGTGGCATTTATGTAGTATATTGTTATACCTAATTGCAATTCCTAGGCGTTGCATTGGTCAATTTCATATCACGTGATAAAAAATATTCTACAGAGTCGTCCGCTTCACAACGCAGCGGGCAATTCACAACGCAGCGGACAATATTAGAGGGGATTCTGAAATACCGACGTTAATTATGTTCATAATTAATATTATTCGGTATAATAAATTAAATACCGCCCTTTGTTGAGAGGACTATTGTGTATTATTTCCCCTCCTCAATATTCCCCTAAATGTAAATACTTTGATTTAACGACGGCACTGGCTCGATGACTTTGCATGTCGGATAACATTACCCTAAGCAAGAGCAATATTTATGAACATGGCCTACACTGTTCACAATACGGCCGGTGGCGTAGGGTAACCAGCTGACAAAGCGAAACGAATGATCTCAAATATTAAAACGTAATGAGTCTCAACATGTCGACATAGTTTTTTGACATGTAGTGATATTTAAGTCGACATACTTGCGACGGATAAATTATGTTAACATCTCGATATCTCGATATCTAATATATACCACCATATGTATCGTGTCATCAGTATCTGCACTGTGGATAGTTTGATCTTTATTCACAAATTCTGAGTCGATTCAAGTTACTTAGGCGTGACAGTGTTAAAATACAAGCATCACACTCATCATGATCATTAGAGCGGCATGATATTCCATGCAATACACATATGTCCGAGGTTGGATTACATGCTCTTCTAGGTCACACGAGGTCATACACGTGATGCAGCGACTAGTAAGCCCTGATCAGTTTGCACAGTAAAATACTCATTACTCTAGCTGGACATAAATACAGAAGGACAATGGTAATTGGCGGGTAATTGAATAAATACTAGTACTTGGCATGTATATTAAAGGTACATGCCCACTCAGTAGGCATAAACTGTTATTTATAGGAATTAAATAAGTGTATAACTATTGCACCAGTTCTAAAAAATAAGAGTGCCCTATATACAGATATAATCATAAAGTAATATCTATAGTGACGCGCGGTGGTATCAGGTTATTTTCATATGCAAATGAAGCATGATATTTTTTAATTATTTATACTAATTAAATTCGTTACCCGAAAATAATTATATTCGCGACAGATTATAAAGTATGATATTGCATATCAAAAAATAAATACAGAGAATAAATAGTAGTGTCGTTAACATTTTAAGGAAACACGGTTATCGCCTCTGATATCAGTGTAGACATTTTCGGCTGATATAAAATGTACAATAATGTCAATCCATACGTGGGGTAATGTTGAATGAATGTTTATTTTGCCAGAAAATGTCTCATATGACGTCTTATATATTGAGCATGTTGTGCCTACTGAGTGGGCATATACCTTTAAAATCAAACAATATTTTGTCACATTATCACAATAAAACAACGTCGTTGACGTATAGCATGGTCTGTTGATGATACCGAGATAGTAGATCATGAAATATAGTAAGTATATCAATGAAATATTGATTTCATTGTGAAAATAAAATTATATGGGAATTTTACATGGGGATAAAATATATTTGATAAATAAAATGGAATGTGTGATCGATTTTCAAAACATAACTTGTTTTCTTAGTTTAATACATCATTTCCAAGCTATATGAACCGTTATTCAAGAACCTGTGACGCAGACCAGTGCTAAAGGGGCGGGACAAAAAAAAAAGATAAAATGACGTAGATTTTATTACCAGATTACTGACACAATGGGGCGGCCGGAAAACTTTGAAGAACTCTTAGATTTGTGAGTATTAGAGTATTTTTTTTCAGGCGCAATATAAGTGCAATATAAGTGCGCCCCTTAGTGCAAATACTGGATTTGTGACAGTAATTGCTATATTTGAATACAAAAACGAATACAGAATCGTTTGTTTTACGCCCCCGCCCTCCCCGGTCTCGTTATACATGAATAAGCGGGAGGTAATTATATTGTTATACATGTTAGTTAGCCGGGAGGTATTATATTGTTATACATGTTAGAGCCGGGAGGTATTATATTTTGTTATTACATGTTAGAGGGCCGATGTATATATTGTTATACATGTTAGAGCCGGGCTGTTATATAGAATATTTATTGTTACATGTTAGAGCCGGGATGTATTATATAGTTATACATGTTAGAGCCGGGAGGTATTATATTGTTATTACATGTTAGAGCCGGGAGGTATTATGTTATACATAGAGCCGGGATGTATTATATTGTTATACATGTTAGAGCCGGGAGGTATTATATTGTTATACATGTTATATATTGTTATACATTAAGCCGGGAGGTAGTTATACTATGTATTCGAGTATTGTTATACATGTTAGAGCCGGGAGGTATTATATGTTATACATGTTAGAGCCGGGAGGTATTATATTGTTATACATGTTAGAGCCGGGAGGTTATATTGTTATACATGTTGAGCCGGGAGGTATTATATTGTTTGGACTGTGTGTCCATCCGTGCGTCCGGTTAAGCAGTTTGCAGGAGTTTCTCCATTCTGCCACCGTGCGGGGGTGGGAGGGGGGGGGAGGGGTGCATTTTTCTCAGAAGTATATACGTGTATCAATAGCAGGGCTTCTCAAATTTCAGAATGCCAATCGGTCCGGACGTAGTTGTCGGCCCGAAGGAGCCGGTACGATTAGGGCTACGCACCTCCCACCCCACCCCCGCGCCTCTCATACTTTATCAACATATTATCTTTGTATAATAACCATGTTATGGCAGCATATGATAATCGTCTCATAAGAATATTTTTATGTGTCCTCTTGCTGAATCTCGCGGTTTTTTATTACTGACCCGATCACGTTCGTACATAATATGCACGTGCGGTTGTAATCATTGCTGATTGTGACGTTTGGAGGGCGAGACATCAAAGGTTACAAGGTCGTGCCGATCTGACATTTGATACACGCCGACGCGATGTCAACAGAGACACACATTTACGATCAATTATTCAACACATATGTATCCATTTCGTGACACTATCACGCGTGGAATAAAATAGAACTTTATTTAGTAAGATTTGGCTCTGAAATTATCTTTCGCACATAATTATTCCATAACTTTAAGACATCGAAATTTAAAAGTAGGAGGTGCAGAAACCCCGAAAAAAGGTAAGGCAAAAACCGGCGATGCGATGCAGTAACCAATAAGATATATCGAAATATGTTCCCTCCCCCACATAATAAACATGTATTGGTAGCATATAATAATATTCTCCTAAGACGACGATTATCATTGTTTTTTGTCAATAATTATTGGTGTGTGTCCACATTTGTTCTACTTCTTAATACAAGCATGTTTCAGGAGCACATGAGAATCCTCTCCTAAGACTATTTTTACGTGTCTGTTAGGGACATTTTACAATCTCGTGATCTCGCGATATCGAGCATACATGTAAGGTTGATCGCGAGATTGCGAAGTATGATCGCGAGATTGCGAGACGAAAACGAGCGATTCTATCATATTCAATCTTGCATTTTCGCAACCTCGCTCACAGGTGGAAGATAGTGGGTTTTTGCTTCTTGATCTGCATCAACACGCATGAGCAAAACTAACCCGACTTTTCTGTCTGCAACACAAGGTAAGTCGCCCTGCGCTACATGCGGTTTATAATTCGGGTTACAGCAAACTATATTTCCAAAAGCGGAAGGCGAGATGGCGAAAACCCGAGACTATTCTCATATCTGAGACGATTCGCATGTTTTTGCAAGACAGAAACATTGCGAAACGACAGCTCTAGACGAATTATAATGCTGATTGTTTTATTTTGGATTGCGGATGGCAGACGTACCTTTATCCAAACTGTAGATCCCGATGAGCCGGCCGATGAGCCGGCTCAACGGGATCTACGCCATTTATTTGCAATTTGCATTTGAGATACATGCCACATGACCCTGGTGAATTCATGTGGTATGTATCTCAAATGTAATCCTATTGTATTGCGCGTAACGAAGGCGGAAAAACACCGAGTTGAATTATCACTAAAAATGAAATTGTGCGTGTGAAGACGTGGTGAACGTAGGTTCATACACAGGGTCTCTATGATTATGCGAAGCGAAATGCACGACTGTGTATTCAATTTCCAAATAGTTAAAGCATAATCTGCGAGTTACACATCAGATACCGTCGATCTCGTGTTATGAACGCTTCAAGTAACAAACACGCACGAATACAGATACTATCGATTTATAACGAGTTATTGACCAGTTATCTAGCGTAGAAATATGTAGAATGCACATGATTTACACGACTTATTTATTGAAAAGATCTGTTTATTGTGAGATCCATTTTGCCAGTAGAGCCACATAAGATACTACTACTATGACTTGTATATGTACATGTATCACTACTGAACATGGAAAGTGAGACTATACTGGTGTAGGGAGTCTGTAAACTACGAGAGTTGTCCTATCCCGCCTCCAGCCTTCGTAACCCTGGGGAACGATTAAAATGTCAAACTAGCTTTATCACCGTGACCATATCATGGTGCCTACCACGATCCGACAAAATGGGGTTATTCATGTGTAGACCGAGACCAACACAGTCTATCTATACACATCACCAGCTTGAATCTTCGCAATTCGATCAGCAAATTAGCCAGCCCGGTTTTATCAGATCGGGTCACATACAGGGTATACGGATAAAAACATGGACAATACTGCAGTTGGAACAGTTTGCAGATTTTGATTCTCTTGCGCGTTAGATAAATCAGACGGCTGTGTAGATCCTGATCACACTGCGCGGAAACTGGTTTGAAAGCTGCCCATGCGACTACACATGACGTATATGCGCAGTCTGACCAGAACCTACCATGTTTATTATCATTGAAACACCAACCATGTCTATTACGGGAATACGAGTACGCAAAATACGAATACACGTATCTTATAGCATTGTCATGATCATGATGATTGGCTAATGCTGCTTACACCGGCGTCATTGTATAACGCCAACAGACTACGCTACACACACTTATAGTTATATATGAGCCGCGCCATGCGAAAACCGGGCTTAATGACAAAATTTTCAGTTTTGACTTGTTCGGGTATTCTGAATTGTACATCTTTTAAAAGCCATATGTCGCCAAAATTATCAATGTATCCCAATTATTTTTCATTTTAGAAGTATTTTTATGACGCGTGGTAAAAACTTGTATGACGTTTTAGATCAATGACGTTGAAATTACGACGTTTTTATCAACGGCGTATACAAGGGGTGTTGATAAAATACCCGGACAAGTCCTATAGATTTGTCATCTTTTATCGCATGTCAACCAAATTTGGATATCTCGTAGTCTTTCCAAATGTTTCCCATTAGGCCAAGACAAAGTATGAAAATAATGTTTATTGCAGTTGCTATTAATGTAACGTCATGTTTTGGATTGCGGCCCAAGTAACGTAATTCTGTATTAATTTCAAATAAGGCAGAGTGTTGGCGTTTCCCTGTTGTTTGCTGCTGTCTGAAACAATTTTGGGGAATAATAGCGACATTATTTAACATTTCGTATGCGACGACATATTTTAAAGTAGGAAGTAGTCCGCTTATAACATTCAGGTCGTTTGAGCAAATGAGACGTCACGTAAAAGCCACGTCAAACGACGTTACAATTATATATAGTAAATACATGCTCAGTGCCGTCGAATATAACAAATTAATATTTAATATATTCGGTTGAGCCTTAGACAGCTTTATTGGGGCGAGCTTTAGCGAGCCCCTATAAAGTTGTCGAGGCGAAACCAAATATATATATTCTACGGCACTAATCATGTATTTAATTTATACCGCATACTAAACGTAATTGCTTGAACGTGCGTGACGTCATGTTTTGACGTCATTCCCTCGCCATGTGTCATAAATCCAGTGACGTGATTCAAAGCAAAATGGCGGCGTCCACGCTAGGTAGATTCGGTATTGTATCTTATTAACTATCCAATTAAATATCCGATTTATTTACGGTGCGCTTCAATATTGGCTCGAGTTAGACCACACAGTTGTCATAATAAGCATTGCATACACAATGGACATGTCCGTGTCGTTGATTACGTCGCATATTTCGTTACTGTAAAGATGGACAAAATTCAGCATCACCGACAGTGACTTCGATTTTAAAATTCGCCGCCATCTTGAATTTGCTGTTGAGACTGACTAATATTAAAGGTACATGCCCATGCAGTAGGCACAAACTGTTCTTTATAGGAATTAAAGAAGTGTATAATTGTGTCACTAGTCCACCAGTTATAAAATACAAGTGCCCGCTATACAGATATAATCAATTAGTAATATTTATTTTACTGATAGTGACGCGCGGTGGTATCAGGCTATTTTCATATACAAATGAGACATGATATTTTTTAATTATTTATACTAATTAAATGTGTCACCTGAACAAATTATATGTTCGACAGATTATCAAGTATGATCATTGCACATCAAAAAATAAATAGAATAAATAGCATACAGAGAATAAATAGTAATTTCCGTTAACATTTTAAGGAAACACGGTTATCGCCCCTGATATCAGTGTGTAAATTTACGGCTAATATAAAATGTATAATAATGCCAATCAATACGTGGAATAACGATGAATTAATGTTTATTTGCCAGAAAATGTGTCAGATGATGTCTCTGATGTAAGTAAAATGTTGTGCCTACTGAGTGGGCATGTACCATTAAGCTACTTCAGGTATAACATATTAGGTTACTTCAGATATAAACAGCATTGATTCAAACCCTTTAGTATGCTTTTCAAATAGTAATGGTCGTGAAACTAAGTGTAGTGTGTCTTATATTTATGTTAATTTCAACTAAAAATAGTTTCAACCATTAATCATGTTGATATTCGATCAGACGTTTTGTTATCCGTATCCGGATTCGGATCCTGTAATGCTAGACGATATTATTCATACAAAACCGTGATCCAACTTATTTATCACATCCTGGGGAGATACTTCATAAATTAAATGAGCTAAATGCCAGTAATCACACGTTGTGCATGTGTGGATGCGCCAATCCATCCGTCCGTCTGTGCATGTCTATGACCAACTGCACAGTTGATCCACCAAGAATTTGACATTCCGAAGATTCCTGTGGATATGATATTAGATTTTTAAAGGTGTGTCCATACTGCTATTTTTTCATTGACAATGCTGCTACAACCTTTGACGATTAACACGTAACCCCCTAAGTTTGAGACTTCCACTATGCAGAAAAGGGGTCAGGGGTATTTTGCAAAAAATAAAAAATATCCTCAAGTGGTGCAGATCACGGTCCATGATACTAATGTCTCCAACATGTGTTGCCTTGAAATATCATCCCATCGTATCTATGTCTTATATTAACATGACACACACGTCAGTGTGCATTCAGATTTAAGCTTTTCATATTCAGACAACAGAAATGTAGAATGTTCACGACATCGTCCCGCTTACAGCTGTACTTGGACCACTTGCTGAAAACATACGGACCTTACAATATCTGCAATAAATGTACGATCGGCGACCCATATCATGTCGGTAATCGAGAAAGGATTCCCTAGTGACTGAATGGCGGACATCCTATGTTCTGATCAGACGGTGCATATGCACAGATGAGACATCGTAACATCCATGGCTTTGTTGTTTTTGCAAGTAGATGTTGCGATAAATGTTAATTTTATACATTACATGTATATTAGAAAGAAATAATTGAGCAATAAACTGAAAATTCGCGTCCAGTTAACCAGATCTGAAACATATAGTTGTGCGGGAAACCGGGCACAGGCTACAATGGTTAACAAATATGCTGCCGACCATCTGCATGTAAATAAAAAATGTAGCTTACACAGAGTTTTCACAATTATATGTAAACTGTGTCAAAGAAAATATTATATGTCAAAATAACGGAACATAAAAAACACATATCAATAACAGACAAACATTTTTATATGTGATATCGGCAGCAAAATAATAAAAGAAAATTACCCTTACGCCACTATTGCTAATAAAAACATAATATAAGATGTACCCGTTTCGAATAAAAATGGTGGATTTCGATCGTACGACCGTACGGCAGTCTAACGTTCATCCAATACATTCATTGACAGGATCCATGACAGATCGAAGACTGATTCGCTTTTTTCACACCCATATATGCCAGATTATAGATATATTCTGTTCGTTAGATAACTTTAACACAACGGAACAAACCTAGCACGGCGTTCTGACAAACGTCGATAATTGGAAATCTCGGCTGAAATTACGTCAGCTGAGTTCACGACGTCATATCTTGTGACGTCGTCAGACTCCCGAAGACAGGTTTTCTCGCGAAACGGCTCATATAGCTGCGTGTCTACCTCTGTTTATGATAAAATGAGTGTCGTTAAATGGCATATCATTCGCTAAGTACTGGATAGAATTGTTCAAAAGTGTCTCAATTTACCAAGATAATAGATGGTAATATCATTGGCGTACACTAGGTTGTTCATATTTAAGATTATTTATGATTCAAGGTGCAGTGTAAGTGAAGACTTCGCTGATATGTAGCCATTTAAATTATGCGTTCACCATTTTGAATTCATAAGGATAACCGACGAAAAAGAGTGACAATGTCAAAGAACGACAGTTAGGCGACAATGCACAGCGCCTGAATCATTTCTAAGTCATTGATGCTGCGAGGAACTCGTGCAAGTATCCTTGCTATAATATTTTGTCACGACACCATGGCCATAACGTCAAACATGTATTCACGTTCAGTGACGTCACAAGTACGTGACGTCAAGTCATGACGTCATAATATGTGTACTAAGGTGCAAGGCATCGCGTCTCATATTAGTGAAATTTTCAGTAAGTTATAATTTTCCGTTTTCTGTTCACACTTAATGTTAACTGACACCAGTAAACGTAAATGGGAGGGCAAAATGTGAACTTTTACAGCGACGCTGCAAACGTCGTTTTTCCGACGTCGTTTACCGCTTTTCATTAAGATCGGTTTTCGCATGGCGCGGCCCATATCTATATTATAATGCAGTGTAGACATGTAGACTGGTGGCAAAACGGCGGGGCTTACAATCAACATATTCACAACCCACGATCAAAGAGCAGGCAAGCAATGACTAACCGTCTTATCGGGACAAGCCCTACAGAGTTGTCTTGCAGCAAGCGTAGATAAAACATGGCGCCAAAAATAATAACTGAAGCACGTTATCCCGGGGGAATTACCTATAAACTTTGAAGGCTTTGCGCAACGCTAATCTACGATGCGCAACGAAGAAACCTGTTTACACGTGCTTGCAAGGTATTGATATATACTAGAAAACTATACAATCACTCGGGAAAACTTTCAGAGCTTCACAAACCACCTGTAAATATAGCCTTTATTATACAAAAAAGTGCGCGAAATATGCATAAATTCGGCAATTTCCGTGCCACTCGTGCCAGTTAATGTCAATACATAGTTACATTACTTACTAATGGAATACACACACTGGTCTATAGCACGAATCAATGCGAATGATGAGTAGAATCTAACTTGAAAACCTCTTTTCAGCGTAAAATTCTATTCAGCCAACAGAACTGACACACGTTATTCGCAAAGGGAGATAATTATGCATGACCTGCAAACATATCGCTATCACGTTATCCCGAACATAATTGAAATCAGTTACACCCCTGACTGCTTAGTGTCGCTACACATTTTGACAAAACAGGCCTCGTACGGGGCGCCAAGTGGGACATGGCTCAATTTTGTTAACAAAATTCATTTTTGTGCCACAAAATTCAATTCTGTGTCACAAAATTCACTTTTGTGCCACAGAATTAAATTCTGTGTCACAAAATTCAATTCTGTGCCACAAAATTCAATTCTGTCAATTCTGCACACGCATGTAAGAAGGACTACCATTGGTCAGAAACTGCACTGGAGAAATGGGTCACGGTCGCCGATCTACACATTCAATGTCGATGATTTATTTCTCATTCTGCCGATGATTCATTTCTCATTCTGCCATTTTGCTTCAACTATCTCCAAACAGTCAAACGTTGACAAACCCATTCGTATTTAAACTCATTTGCGTTATAATTGTACACATAATTCATGTACATGTAGATCTCCCGCGAGTACTGACGTCATTTAGTGTGTATCGCAAGGTACATTTGCCCCAGTTAAATCAATAATACACGCGCTGTGGCCTGTGTTCTGACTGCTGTCTGTGTTTATAAACAGAATGTGTGTATTGGGCCATTTGAGGAAACCATTTGTAGTATTTGTGTAGATACCATGGATACATGTACTAAGATGGTGTATACTGTAAATAATGCATGTAGACACATAGTTGCGAACACGTAACTTCGCAACTAGTAGACACATATCCAATACCATTTGTTTCACAAGGTTAGATCTACTGTTAGTATACGACGTCATCTAATGTCATTTTCGAGCTATAAAACGTTACCTGATAAATAGAATACCAGGCTAGTGTATTTTAATATCAAGATTTACATGGCTCGGCTCGGAAACGGTAGGAATTCCTCGGCAAGCCTCGGAATTCTTACGCGTTTCCTAGCCTTGCCTGATAAACTTGATATCAAAATACACTAGCCTGGTATTCTCTATATATGGGCATGCTCTCAGGTCTAGCTATGTCCCGGCTACTTTATGTTTGACCCTGTTTACATAATTGAGGGAACATTCTGAATATTTTTCTTATTTCTCTTTCAAAGTATATATGCTTATATGGTGTGACCACTCATTTGTAATCATAATATAACCAAAATAACTGTCCATAGAGAAGTATAATATTGATATATTGGGTTATATTTTCGCATTGAAATATTTAAACCTGCAAGTGTACTCCACCATCTAGTAAAATGGACTAAGACCGATCTCAACCAATCAACGTAGAGATGACATAGACTATCCTACGCAAACTAATTATTGTGGACAAAAATGAATTCTGTCCTACAAAACTGAATTTTCTTCACAAAACTCAATTCTGTCTTACAAAATTGAATCCTTTATAACAAAATGAATTTTGTATACGAAACGTATGCAGAATTGAATTTTGTGACACAGAATTGAATTTTGTGACACAGAATTGACAGAATTGAATTTTGTGACGAATTGAATTTTNACAGAATTGAATTTTGTGATTTTTAGTGTTACAAAGCTCAATTTTGTACACATAATTAACCTGTCCTGCATGGCGCCCCGTACCTCGGCATAATTCGCAAAATTTCACTGTTTCCTTAACATCTTAGCTGGAGAAAAATGTTTGCTTAATAAAATGACGACGCTATCAAATTTTCAAGTAAAAACATAGCATACCATATGTTTCGTAATTACATGAATTTTACCAATTGTGTTCTTTCTTTCGGCATCCATAGGCAATTCTCACGATTTTTCATAATGGTATCTTGAAATTATTATGTACTATCAATAACTAGGAAATTGCATAGTTTTAGAGTAGGTGATTGAACAAAATAGTTGACCAATGATCGCGTCGTTAAAATGCGTTGTGTTCATGGGTTGACGTGTAATTGTTAATTATAGTACCAACGGATGGGTCGTTTATTTTGTGAAATAGATTATAGATTGCCGTATGCGCAAACTTGTATGCAGATTCAGAAGATAGAAGTATCAAGGTGTATGATCACGTGGTACTAACAACAACAACAAGTACTGAAACTTCCAGAATCAATCCGATTGAAAGTACGTATTCTTTCATATTGTCCTTATTACGTAACGGATTTTGTGAAATATGGCGCATCAAACGCGTCTTGTTAAGCTGCATTTGGTTGTCTGTATTTTCGCCTAAACTTCTGTCGTTTTTTCGAAGAATCGATTTCCGTGTCTCCGACACGGAAATCGATTATTTGCAAAAACTACATAAGTCTGTGCCTAACTCCCTGGACCACCAAATGCATCTCATGAAGACGCGTTGGCTGCGCCAGATTTTATAGAAATCCGTTGAATGTTAAGGAAAATATCAAATAATACTTACTTTGGAGTGGGCGACGTTGTTGTTGTTGTAACCATGTGATCATGCACCTTGAGTAATACCCTAACGTAATAAAAATATAACTGGTACAGAATCCGTTTAGCCCTGAAAACGGAAGAGGAAAATTGTCGTCTGCTATTGTTACATGTCATATTTCTAAAAGAAAACAAAACGTGTTATGACAGCACAAGAGAATCGTCTCCATTGCAGACGATTCTCGTGCGCTGTCAAACACATTTTTTTTTTAAAACAATAACACAAAGAAAAATAAAACAGTTGACGATAATACTCGTTTTACTTTAAATAAAATGTATAAGTAAAATGACATACCTGTGTAGAATGCTCACTATCGACTGACGCTTTTACCCCCAGTAATGTTTGTAAGCGCTTATGACCGTCGGTCATGCGCACTATCACGCTTATATTCACCGCGTATGGATGAGATAGTAACATACATTCAAACTCTGTTTAGGCGTCACTCTGGGACAACCCTGGGGCTTTAACTTCGCCAAAATATGCGGGGACGTAACCCCGGGGCTTTACCACACCAAATCACTTGGTTTTCGACCTCTTTTACTATACTTTTACGAGAAGCAGGGGATAATGTGGCTTATTCTATCATATGACCCCCTGTGGTGTGGGGGGGGGGGGGGGGTCAGCTGCAGTGGTGCTGCTGATTCCTACGATGGAATAAATCACAGTATCCCCTGCTTCTCATAAAAGCCGGGTGTAAAGGGGGCGGGGCGGGGAGCCAAGTGATTTGGTGTGGTAAGGGAACCTGGCACCAAATTGAGATTTCGTAAATTCAGATCTGTATTACTATTTCTCTCCCTGATACAGGTGTATTCCCGGCTATAAATGACTTAAAAAGTTGATGCGCCGTAAAACACCATTTCATCTGTCATAGGAATGCTGCTGATCCCTCCCCACACCACAGGGGACAGCAGACAACATACATGTATCACTGTATGAGGGCAATGTATGAGGGCATCAGACAACATGTATCACTGTATGAGGGCGTCAGACAACATGTATCACTGACGCCAACATGTATCACTGTATGAGGGCGTCAGACAACATGTATCACTGTAAACATGTATCACTGTATGTGGGCGTCAGACAACATGTATCACTGTATGATACAACTGTCTGCCATGAGCACGGCCCTGAAACCACCGGACCTTCACAATATTGTGATCTTACTATTTCACGATTAGTTTACAACAACGGCATTTTTAAAATAAAATGGGAATGCTATGCGATGTAATTATGAATATGGAACATTCAGAAGAAAAAGTGTTACAATCCATCCATAATTGGTGAAGATATCACACGTACAACTTGAGATCCGACTGTTTTTCATGTTGTAAGTGCGATATCTTCATCAATTACGGATGGATTGTAAAACTTGTTTCTTCTGAAAGTTTCATATTCAAAATTACATCGCATAGCATTCCGATATTTTTGATAAACTTGATAAAATGTCGTTGTCTAATAATCGACAAATATTAAACACGAAAGTTGACACCGGTCTTTTACGAAAGTTGCCACCGGACAGGTTTACGCCGATTAAAATATTGGGAAGGTCTGGTGGTTCTAGGGCCATGATGAGACACATATTTTTTGGAGGTCATGTTCTAGCTGGAACCCAGCATGTATGTCAAATCTTCTACATTGTATACATGTGACAATATTGAGTTCTTTCACTGTCTTCATTGATATCTAAACATGCAGTACATGTCAGAATATAAAGCTATAGTCCTTTTCTGATTTCAAACTTGGTGTTGCATTCTCCATTGCTTTTTGTACCACCGGCTGGTGGGTAAGAATGGGATTAAGTTACTTTACTGGTGTGACTGAAGAGCCATCTGACAGCAGACAGACACCAAATCATGGTAGCGTAAATCTAAAGCTGCTATTAATAATCTGCAGTACTCGTACCCATGTGTGGCTCCTCAGACCAATGGAGTCGGCCGGACCAGTTTGTTGCTTCTGACTGCTAAAATAAATCAACCATATTTCCTGATTCTTGTATATTAAGAGCTGAGTAAATGGAGACTGGCGCCCAGTGCTTTTGGTGAGGTTAGAAGTAGTCTGCAGTCGTAAAATCGCCCCAGAACAAGATAATGTATAAAGGTCAGTGATGAATTCTTTGTCCTCTATGAGCAGGGATTCGAAACTGCCGACCTGTCTGTAATGACCTTTGCTGTTGAACGGACGTTAAACAATATTCAATCAATCAATCAATCAATCAATCTTTGTCCTCTAGACTGGGTTGTACCCAGTGATTGAATTTTTATTTTTAAATGTTTTGTACATCATCTATACACACTGATTGAACAAGCCTTCTCTTCTCAATTTTTTTAATATCGGCTTTGAAATATGCCCCGCACTGCGGGGCCTTTACCGGGGATTTAACCTTACTGATGTCCCCGGTGTGCGGGGCCATTTACCCGGGGTTTAAACAGCCAGATTGCCCCGCACTGCGGGGACGTAGCGGGGCTTTAACTGAGTCAAAATTATAAGCCCCGCTATTCCCCGGGCCAGGGGGGGGGGGGAGGGGCGGGGATTTCCATTGACTGGTGCATAGGTCCGACATTATTGGGGCGTGTAACTCTATGTTAAAGATACTCTATCATATACACGTAAAACGTACATGTATGTGAAGCTGGCATTTTTTAGGGGGTGTTACTTTATTTATTAAAGCTCTCCGTGTTTTGCAAATATCTATTTTGTACAATTTTCGAAGATCGTGCTCTCCATATGTGGCATAGGCGGCGGAAGCCGAACATTATTGGGGGGCCCAATGTTGAGGGCCCGATAGCGCTAGGGGGCTCCGGGGGCATGCCGGAGGCCCCCCGCCCCCCCCCCCCCCCCCCACCCCCACCCCCCCCCGCGTCCCGCCGCCGCCCCTGTGTGGTTGCGACTAGACACATGGGGTTTATGGGATTATGTGTTCAGTGAAGCCCCTGATCAAATAGCATACCCATCATGATCTATATATATTGCTTGTTAGAAGCACAACGTGTGTTTCATTCATGGAATGGCGAACAGTGCAGATCCTGATCAGACTGTGCGGATGCACAGGCTGATCTGGATCTACACTGGTCGCAAGGCCCATAAGCCCCATTTCTCCATCCACAGCCACACTCCGAGTCTCGACCTGACATTCTACACGTAAACCTGGGATTAAATGTACATTTCCACTAAGTAGGCACAACGTGTTCTTTATAGGAACTAAATAAGTGCATACGTGTGTCAATATTCCACAAGTTATAAAAATTACGAGTGCCCGCTATACAATTATAATCATTCAGTAATATTTATTTTACTGATAGTGACGCGCGTTGGTATCAGGCTATTTTCATATGCAAATGAGGCCTGATATTTTTTATTTATTTATACTAATTAAATGCGTCACCGGAACAAATATGGGCCGCGCTCTGTGAAAACCGGCCTTAATGACAAAATTTTCGATTTTCACTTTTTTACATTTTTGGATGCGGATACCTTTCACAAACAATATGCTGAAAAGAAAATGCAAATATGTTTCATTGTTTTTGTTTTATCTCACTTTTTGTAGCACCATGTCAATCACGCAAGGAAAAAAAAGTAACGTCATCGAGAAAATGACGTTATTGAAACGTTGACGTTTGTACAATGCAACACAACAGCCTACATTAGAAATGCGTGTTCATAGACTCATTGACTGTGCTTGCTGTAAACTGTATTTGTTGATAAGTTGCACTAAATGTATCTACAAGAGTTAGTATGAATACAATCAAACATTGAACAGAATAAAACTATGATATGTACATGTAATGAACAAACCAAACGCACCACCATCAATGTTAAATATATTATTAGCCGACATGTGACCTCGTAATTTGCTACTATCGCCAACTATCACAGAGTATGCATATACATGTACCGTCAGAAAGATACATTGTAATTATTTGAGAATTTAGTTCAGAATCTAATTGACGTTATTTACGATGCAGTTAATTGTGACGTCATGTATTGATGTAGACATTACGTCACTCACCAAGGACCAAACACAAACAACTAAACGATATTCCAGGTGTTTGAAATTGAAACAATCTGTGTTTGAAACAAATGAACTATTTTCTGTAGAAATGAATGGCCTGAATTTGGTTAGAATTTGGATAGGCCTATGGCTGCACATATCAATGACTTCAGCGCCCGATGGTGTATAGAGGGTAGTCGGACCCCCCCCCCCCCCCACCCCCAACATTCTCCTCCTCTACCCAGTAGGATAGACAGGATAGGAATCCTGGGGAACATACTCTCTCCCGCCCAGGAGAATCCCGAGCACTGTGGTAGTCGCGAACAAGCATTTTGCCCTTTTCGAACACCTCGAGCAAGTATTTTGAACATCTCGAGCAATTTGGGAATTCCATGTTGGACACATGTTGCCCATGTAGATAGAAGCGTTTGTAGGCATGCCAAAAACCTACTTGTCTCCGAAAAATATTCAAGAAATTATTTCCACCCGTGGGAAGACTACAGCCGACGAAATCAAAAAGAAGTACGGGATCGGTAGTGCTAGACGTCGAAAAATATGGGACAATGCCGATGTAGACCGTAGTACAAAGCCCGAAGAAGAAGAAGAAGAAGAAAACCCTGTAGTACACAGGGTGACCGCGCCTGGCCCTCCCACCGAGTTCCCTACGGATCTACTGCAAGATGCGCGAAACGCCAGCTCGTTCGAAGAAGCGACGCGCCTGTCCGACATGGAGAGACGTCTGGAGAGCCGGTTGAAGAGCCGGTTGGAGAGACGTTTGGAGAACCGGTTGGACGCGATGGAACACAGGCTGTTGGACACAATTTCCGGCGATGCCGATTCCGAGTGTCCGAAGATACACGACATCTGGAGAACCGTAAAGAATACGAAGTGGTGGTTTGGGTTGTTTTTTGTGGTGTACGCGGTTTGCAAACCACTGTATCCATTCGTTCGCCTAGAAGTTTGCAAACTCTGGAAGAATAGACAACCCAATCCAGAACCCCCTGTCGCACTTCCCTCCGAAATCCTCCACCCTAGAAGGTCCGACCGTCCTGTAGACCCTTTCTACATGCAATAGTTCTTTGGATCCTACAGAGCTGGCAGCATGGATACCCGTATTTCCTTGTGTTTTGCCTTTGTTGTGCCTAGTTGTAGTGTGCGTAGTAGAATCGGTCTTTCTAGAAGTTTGGGGTTTGCATCCAATTGGGCCTCCACGAATGCGTTCGAACAGTATAGATCCTTTATATATATGTACCTTTCCTTCCCGCGATACCGGTGCTCTCCATATCCAGATATTCGGAATTCTGTGTCTACCGGCAGGGTTTATAATTTCTCGCGTAGTATCCACTTCTTGTTCCGCAGATATTCCATCTTGTCGAAATGTTCCACTGTGGTGTCCATCTCTTTGCATGTCTCTATTCTCTCTATCTCTTCCTCTGCGATAGCATATATCTCCAATATTTTGTGGGTGGATAAAACATCGGAAAGGGCTTTCGATGCCCAACACAGCATAGGAAACGGCCCTTGTCCTGGATGGGGTTCTCCTTCTAGAGTTCTTGTCTGTATTGCCAGAATTGTGCCTCCAAAGGTTTTCTGTGTTTTTGGGATGTTTTGGAACCCAAGCACCTCCACGTGGGCTGGAACGAACGGTTTGTCTCTGTCTACCCACAGGTCTAGAAGTTTTGTAGATTTCTTGTGTGTGCGAAACTCGGTGCTTGCCTCGTGTAGTGTTTGTTGTAGTTTCTCTATCTTTTTTTCTAGTGTGTTTTTCCTGTCGGCCACTTCTTCCAGCTTCTCGCGGGCCTCTTTCTGTCGTAGAACTATCTCTTCCCACTCCAAACGTTTTCTCTCCATCGCTGCCGCGCGTTTGCTTTCCACGAATACTATCCAGTTGTTCTCCACTAGGAGTAGTTTTTCTTCTGCTAGTCTTGCAATTCTGTCTCGCGTGGATAGTAGACAGGTTTCTCTTGTTGTGTCTATCTTCTCTATCGGAAATGGATGGAGGGCTCTGTTCCCGTTCCAAACCTTTCGATTTCATTGCCATCGTACGAACTCTGTGTCCACTAGTGGGCGAATCCCCTCGCTAGGTTCTGGAGCTTCCTTTGTATACCTCGCAAACGGTGCCTTGCTTCTCGCTAGATATGTTCCACCTTCTGTTTTTCTGTATGTTTGTAGGGTCGTACCTACTCCATCTTCGTCCTGATCCAATACTACCGCTTGTATAGGAAGTCCTACAAATCCAAATGCAGATACCCATAGCGGCAAATATGTTTCTTCCAATGTCTGTATATCTTGGTCTTGGTACGCTTTGTATACTCCGCATAGCCTTTGTGTCCCCGAGTGTCCCCAATATATGGCATATAGTGGTTTTGTCTGTTTCGATAGTAGAACTAGGTTGCAATGTATGGCAGAAGCGAGCGCTTTCCACTGTTTCTCGAGCGTTTGTTCCCAAAAAAGCTTCTCGTCCTCTGGATCCCCCATTTTCTGTATGTGTTGTACCGCTTGGTTTGCGAGATCTAGAGAAATATATTTTGCCTGTATTCCGTATAGAGACACTTCTATCCTACATATTCCTTTTTCTTGTACTAGTAGGTGCGCGAATGTTTTTCCGAGTCGAGAATCTGGGCAGTCGCAGTAGTTTGCCACGTTGTTTTCCATGCTGTCGAGCACGCCTGCACATTCCATCTGGCTTACAAATTTGTTGTAGAATTTGCCTCTCCATAGGGAGCCTATCGGGGGTTCTGGAACAAGAAAAGACATACAATTGGCTCCTACACTGTCTACGTTGTCTAGAATACTGCACTCTTTTTTCCAGGTGTTTTGTAGGTGTCTGTACAAACATTCTCTATCTAGTGTACCCGCGTAGTCTCTCGTACAATCTATTGCGTACAATCCTCTAGTCGAAGGCTTTCTAGAAAGTGTGGAAGTTTTTCGAAAAGTTCTCCTATTTCTATATCGGCAACGTCTAGTTTTGCTACTACTATAGCTTCTGGTTCCTATTTTGCTGGATGCTTTCTCTCGAATACGTCTAGAACGGTTCTATCCCCTTTCAAAATTGTTGCGCATGTTCTTCTGTATAGTGTGTTCGTGTCTCCAGAGTACCTAGATGTGGATACTATACGTACTTGTATGCTACCCGGTAGCCCTACTACGTGTGCGTGGGCTCGAATGTTGGAAATAATTGTTTTTGCAATTGGCCCTGCCGCGGATCCGAATCTAGAACCTGCTTTTGTGGTGGAGACTTGATCTGCAGCCAATAGTGTCCATACATACATGTCGTCTACAAATACTTCGGAAACTGGTTCCAAATGTGTACGAATTCCCTCCCCTTGTGCAAGATTTTCTGTTCCCTCCGGAGCTTCTATCGTTGGAGTGTAGCAGACTTTGCCTATGTCGCTTGCCAAATTGTTGTCGTATATGTTTTGCAGTAGTACGTGTTTGTCCGTCCTCTCTCCTACAGAGCGTATTCCCATGTCTTTTGCGGTTGCGAACTTTTTCGTTTCTTGCATTTTTAAAAGTAGCTGAGATATAGTAGCAGAAATATATGTTCAATTGGGTGTACTTTCCTAGAAAAATAAATAAAAATTAATTTGGCTACCATCTTTCGGCGGTAAAAAATAGGTAGTATGCTTTGTTTTGCCTTTCTTGGTATTTCTTGCATGTTCTGTGTGGGAGTTCTACAAAGTTCATCGAGTACCTATTCTGTGTGGTAGCCGAAAGTAGTTGAAAAAGGTAGCCGAAAACCTCATCAATTTGGGGACGGATTTTATCATATTTTTCTGTATATAACCTATGAGGTTTATCTGTTCAATTGGAAAATACATCATGTTTTTACTACTTTTCGAAATTCAGTCCAATTGAACAAACATTTCTTTTTTTTTTTTCTTTTTCGAAATGCAGTCCAATTTGTTATAATATTTTTTGGTTATAACCTATTAGATTTATATGTTCAATTGGAAATACATGAGGTATTTATGACACCAATTGTCACGTTTTTGTGTTGGTGACCAGTTTGTGCTATTGGACGAAAACGGTGTTTTTCGGGGGGCGGTGGAGTAGTATATAGGGTGGGGAAATGATACCACCGTTAGGTGGTATCATTTTGACTCCCTATATACTACTTAGTACAATGTAAGAAAAGTAACAACAATCTGGCAAAGTCGGACTTCTTAAATGTGTAAATGTTGGAGACCTGTGCATCTGTGCAGTCTGATCAGTGTATGTAATGATTGCAAATATACTAGTAAAATTGCTATACATTCATATAACCATATTTACAAGTGGTAATTTTAAAGAATATTTACATTGTTATCAAACGGCAATCGTACGGCTGAGTCAATGTGATATTTTTGAAAGTCGCTAAATATTATCTGAAACCGTACACGTAAGTGGTAGCAGATACATATAGAAATCAGTAGGCTACGTCCTTGGTGGCTATAATTATGTATTACAATTATCATGATTATCGTGTCGCAGTAAATATGCATGTGACACAATACCAACACACTAAATACTAAAACATGTTTGGCCCAGTGTCACCATGATGCGATATGCCAGGAGCGGCGTATATTTTGGCATTATCATTAATTAATTACCCCCAACCGCCCCCCCCCCCCGGGCCCCCGTCCGTCCGTGCGTCCGTAAACTTAACATCAGATAAATATTGTTATAACTTCTATTTCCTTTATCTAAAATGCTTAATATTTCACACATGCATTCATGTAAGGCTCTACTACCATGCTGTGAAAAATCCACGACCGTCCAACCCCCGCTGATCCCAAGGTCAAGGTCACATACTTTAGTCTGTTTACAAAACTTAACATCAGAGGAATATTGTTATAACTTCTCATGACCGGGTGCTTTTGTCACCGCCGTGAAAATTGAAATCAGTCCCATATATTTCACGTTGTTTTGCCTTATATTGGAACGTATTGCATAATATCATTATTAATATGCACATTGGGCATATACAAACAAAGGGTTGTGAAAAAATACCGATGTGTTCTCTATATATCAAGTTTACGGACAGGCTGAAACTTCTCATGGCCGGGTGCTTTTGTCCCCGCCGTGAAAATTGAAATCAGTCCCATATATTTCACGTTTTTTTGCCTTATATTGGAACGTATTGCATAATATCATTATTAATAGGCACATTGGACATATACCAACAAAGGGTTGTGAAAAACTACCGATGTGTTCTCTATATATCAAGTTTATGGTCAGGCTGAAACTTCTCATGGCCGTGTGCTTTTGTCCCGCCGTGAAAATTGAAATCAGTCCCATATATTTCACGTTTTGTTTGCATTATATTGGTACATATTGCAACATATCATTATTAATAGGCACATTGGGTATATATCAACACAGGGGTGTGAAAAACTACCGAAGTGTTCTCTATATATCAAGTTTACGGACAGGCTGAAACTTCTCATGGCCGGGTCCTTTTGTCCCCGCCGTGAAAATTGAAATCAGTCCCATATATTTCACGGTTTTTTTTTGCCTTATATTGGAACGTATTGCATAATATCATTATTAATATGCACATTGGGTATATACCAACAAAGGGGTTTGCAAAGCCACCGATTATAGATTAGTTTACAGACAGGCTTCAACTTCTCACGGTCGGTTACATACTCGGCACATTCATATAAACATACGCCATTTGGTAGAAGAACTTACGGTTTACGCGGTGTGCATATTGCGTAATATCATCGTTTCCATTCATATTGTGTATATACCAACAAATTGGTTTCCACGGGCTTAAAGTTCCCCCACCCCCCACCCCCCTCCCCCCCCCCTCCCCAACCCAAGCGTGAGCCCTTTAAGCCGCTATGACTAGGCTGAAGGTTTTCACGGACTTAAGGGGCTCACACCCCCCCCCCCCCAGACGCGTGAGCCCCTTAAGCCCTTGGCTAGGCTGAAGGTTTTCACGGACTTAACGGGCTCACGTTACACCGCTACTGATTTGTTATATAAGTTTCTTCAAATTTTATAAATGTACGCATTTATCAACCGTACTTTGTAGATTCTTTCATATGTTTTTATTTGCGTGACTGATGCCCGCACGACCGCATGCGTATTTATTTAGTAAGTGGAATGTATAGTTGTTAAAATCAAAAGTGGCCAACAGAACATTCAGGGCAACATCCATTAATGTGTATTTTTAAATGTGTGTCGGTTTGAATTTTTGATAATGGGTTTACCATTTGAAAACAAATATATATACATAAACCTGTCAATATAGGGAAAATGTGTCGATGTGACACACATGATTGTATAATTGTTATAAAATGTTCTAATAAAAATACCGGCAGTAAGCATAATAGTACTGGTGCATGTATACACTGTATCCTCTCGTCGGGAATAATTAATTTGAAAACGAAATTTGCAATTTAATTGTGTTGCGTTTCAGAAAAAAAGTACATTCAACGCCTTTGTAAACAAAGAAATGAGTGGCCAACCAAGCCATGCTAAAAAGCATACGTACGTATATGTATTTTGAATCATATCTGCACACTATATAATCAAGTCAGTTATTTACACACTAAATTTGTACCGACCACAAAATTGCGACATTTGTTTGAAGCGTCTCGTTTGAATCTGCAAATATAGAAGTTGTGTATTCCAGGGCGGATTCACGTAGGGGAAAACCCGGCGTGCGCCCCCCTAAAATTTTGCGAGTAAATATATGTTTGCTCTAAAATGCGTTATAACGCCGCAAAATGGGGTGTAGATATCAAAAATATTCAGGAGGGCATACCGCCAGACACACCTAGCAGTCTCCCGAGCTCCGATTGGTCGAGGAACACACGGTGCTAGTTCGAAAATATAGTAAACTGTTTCATTTAAGAAGTCCCACCCCGCCTACCTAACCTGAAATCCTGGGTCCGCTCCTGGTATTTGCTTTGTATAAGTTAGATAATGTACTCGAGTCGAATATGGTTAGTTAACAGCGCATGGGGGAAATTCAGGGGGCCGGAAATCGTCGAGCCGCTAGGCGAGACGTATTTTGGCCCCCTGAAATTCCCCACACGCGCTGTTAACTAACCATATTCGACGAGAAGACATTGTCTAACTAATTTATTGCACGGTTTGCGGCGAAATCCAGCACACGAATATACATATTTAGGTTTGAGGCGGCTTTCAGCTGCGCCGAAAACCTATTGTATTCGTTGGTTTTTTTTTTTTATTCAGCCGTTCAGTCTACAGCCCAAACCGGCTGGTCGGATCGACTTCAAATTTTGCATGCCGATTCGGATCAAGTGTGAGCAGAGACTCAGAGATTTTCAGAAATCTCTTAATGCCATTTTCCACGAAACCGGAAGTGACGTCATACTTTCTATAACTTCCTTATTTTCCAACCGATTTCAAAAATTCTTTTTGCATTGGAAAGCTGACAAAATTCTCTATCTCGAATTCGCTGACAGTTCTCGGCTATCTGGTCAAATAAAAGAGCTATAGGGATTTGAAGTTGAAAAATGTACATACTTTTCAACGATTTTGCCGAATTTTTGCCGAATTTCGGCTGATAACGGGTGGTCTTTGCAAACGTTTTCCAATTTGTACAGTAATGTCAGCAACATAATTTCTTGCCAGTGTGATAGGGGAGTGTCAGGCGCATAAAAGATGATAATTTTCAGAGCTCTATCTTGACTATTTCCGGTTTTAAAAATAGATGAACTCATGTCAAAGATGAACGTCTTTTTTTCAAGTTTTCAAAATAGAGCAAACGAATGTGACGTCAGTTTCGTTATTTATCAATATATTTCAAAATTTCTTGCTGCGGTCGATATTTCAGTCCTTTAGCTAAAACTTTCCCGCTTTGTGCCCGGCCTATGGTTAAAAACAAACGAAAACTTCACTGGCGGAATATTGCACATATGTAATTTCCGTTTTATTAGGTGTATTTACAAATGGCGTAAACTGCAATTTAGGGGCGATAACTATCGAAAAATAATCATCCGCTGACTTACGGGCTCCCTCCATCTACACCAAACCGCTGGTCGGATCGACTTCAAATTTTGCATGCCGATTCGGATCAAGTGTGAGCAGAGACTCAGAGATTTTCAGATATCTGTTAATGCTACTTTCCACGAAAACGGAAGTGACGTCATACTTCCTATAACTTCCTTATTTTCCAACCGATTTCAAGAATTCTGTTTGCATCGGAAAGCTGACAAAATTCTCTATCTCAAATTCGCTGACAGTTTTCGGCTGTCTGCTCAAATAAAAGAGCTATATGCATTTGAAGTTGAAAAATGTACATACTTTTCAACGATTTTGCCGAATTTCGGCTGATAACGGGTGGTCTTTACAAACGTTTCCCAATTTGTACAGTACTGTCAGCAACATAATTTCTTGCAAGGGTGATAGGGGAGTGTCAGCTGCATGAAAGATGATAATTTTTAGAGCTATATCTTGACTACTTACGGCTCTATTCGATGTCAAAGATGAACGTATTTTTTCAAGTTTTCAAAATAGAGCAAACGGATGTGACGTCAGCTTTGTTATTTATCATTCAATTTCAATTGTTTTCACTGTAGTCGATATTTCTGTCCTTTAGCTAAAACTTTGGCTGAGGATCGAACCCGGTATCCCTCGCTCCGAGCCCATCGCTCTACCTCTAAGCTAACCGGCCCCACATCGGTGTGACGATGTGAAAACAATAATGTTGGACTGTTCATTCTAAAACTTCAGAAATTCTTTTTGCAACCGATAGTTTACACCTTGGGCTAAAGCTTAGTTACACATGAAATCAATGTTTGAGGCTCAAACCGTTGATGCAGCTCAAGCTGCTCTAGTTAGTGTTGTTTTGCTGTTGTTTTACAGTTTACATGTATTTACCTTTCACCGTTCCAGACATACCCTTCGGTGAGCCCACGTTAATTTGGACATGCTTGTTCCATTTGACATGCACGTGACACGTGTCAAATTGAAAGGCGCATGCTTAGCTTACTCGATCTGGGTGGGTGAAACGCAGTTCTTATTTATTTGTGGCATTAACTTTGTACAAGATGGACGCGTCAGACGACTTGTTATTGTCACAAGCGTTGGATTTATGCGAAGGGCGGCTTGACACAGAGGATATCATTTGTTCTCAAGCTTTGGATATTTATGAATCGGACATTACGGATATGGTATCTGTCTATGATGTGGGCTATGTTGATGTTGACAGTACCAATTTCGGGGATTTCTCCATCTTCAACAGTGATAAAAACCGGTATGTACGTCTATTTATACCACCGGCATACAAATTATGTCTGTGGGTATATAGTGTTTTCATTCCGTCCGTCAGTTCGTTCGTTTGTTCGTCCGTCCGTCAGAGTTGCGTTAAAGTTTTTATTTGTCTGTCCAGGTGGCGGCCTGGGGTATCCGTTAGCCTCTGCTCGCTTGCTCTGGTTTACTATTCAACGGCACATAAAACGTTCTTGCACCAGGGTTAAACACATATGGAAATGTTTGCTGTTGAACATTTAATTTCAGCAAATGGCTATCTAACTTGAAGTTCATTAAACGGGAGACAACTGTATGCTGATTGATCAGGTCCCTCAAAGGACACCACCACCCCACATTTATGTCAACATTCTATTGGTGGAACAGACATATTCGTAGCAAGGTCTCTATAATTTCAGCGATGCGGTAGAAGCTCCAGTTCAGGGAGACCCATCAGTGGAGACTGTACAAAGAAAATCAAACAAAGCGGAAAACATTAAAGACGCCAGAAATGCTGTTGAAAAGCTCAGTGTGCAAAATGAACAAGCTCCTGACCTTGGTCATACAACATTTTATAATTGTACATTTAATTTCGGCCGAATGTGAATTTGTGTGGTTAATAAGTGTTCTCATGTCGTGCAGTTTTTTTTGTTTCTTGTGATTACGTGTTAAATACAACAGGTGTTATTACCTCAGTTTGTCCCATGTATTTTGCCTATTATTATATTATTGTTGAGCACGTGCTGTAATTTAGTGACAATTTGCGCATGCGTAAGATTCGCTGTGTTTGATACGCTCATAATTTCCTCATGTCACTAACCTTGACATGCCACTGCACAGTCACGTGTTCATGTGACACGCTGAAATTATGAGCGTTGGCGCATGCGCAGAAGGCGAAGACATTTGCACTTGCTGCCACAATTTAAAAATCGATATAAGCAGTTTGCGTTAGTATTCCAGTTAACGCACGCTAGACAGTGCGTCTCCGTGAATTAACACACGGGGGAAGTGGGCCAGACAGGTCCAGACAGTGATCTCCAGCAGTTAGCACACTGCGGAGATCAAAGGATTTCGCCGCATCCGTGCAATAATGAGCGTTGGCGCATGCGCAGAAGGCGAAGACATTTGCACTTGCTACCACAATTTAAAAATCGATATAAGCAGTTTGCGTTAGTATTCCAGTTAACGCACGCTAGACAGTGCGTCTCCGTGAATTAACACACGGGGGAAGTGGGCCAGACAGGTCCAGACAGTGATCTCCGGCAGTTAGCACACTGCGGAGATCAAAGGATTTCGCCGCATCCGTGCAATAAATATTATTTACACGCCTCCGACTAGAACGTCCATTTGATAAAAAAAACAATAAAGCACGCAGGCATCCAGTGTTTAGTAGTAAGTAAATTAACAACGATCTAAAGTAGGACTTCTTAAATTTGTAAATGTTGGAGACCTGTGCATCTGCGCAGCCTGATCAGGGTCTGCACTGATTGCAAAAATACTAGTAAAATATATGCCATATATTCATATAACCATATTTACAAATGGTCAATTAAAATAATATTTAACAATCATCAAACGGCAATCGTACGGCTGATGTAATGTGATATTTTTGAAAGTCGTTAAAAATTACGTGACATTAGAAGGTACATGCAAGTGGTTGCAGATGCAGCTACAAATCAGTAGGCTACGTCCCTGGGGCCCGTTCCACTAAACTTCGTAAGACTAACATGTTCGTAAGTACAAAATTAAGATAGTCCACATTAACAACATTTTCCTGTAAACAATTATTACATTTATTGAGCAGCCTATGTCAAGATGAATCAATGAATTGAAATTTCCAGACGATCCTAGAGTTGCTCTTACGAACATTTTAGTCGTACGAAGTTTAGTGAAACGGGCCCCCGGTGGCTACAATTATGTTCGCAGTAAATATGCCTGTGACACAATACCAACATACGCAATACTAAATAATAAAACATGTTTGGCATGTCAGTGCATAAGAAGAGATCCTAATCCGACCGTGCGTGTGCAAAATGACCATGGGCACGTTTCACTAAACTTCGTACGACTTTAATGTTCGTAAGTGCAAATTTAGGATTTTCTGGAAATTTCAATTGATGGAGTTACGTTTATTGAGCATATGCTGCATATATAAGAAAACATTGTTAATGTGACATTTACAGACTATGCTAATTTTGCATTTACGAACAGTTTAGTCGTACGAAGATTAGTGACACTGCCCCCAGGAACTACAACTGTTGAAAATCTCACGTAAGGTACTTTTGGTCAGAGCCTGAGGCAGCCACTTGCAGGTGCGGATAAAGGTGAGGGTGCGTCCGGCGCACGACCCCTTTAACATTGGTCGAGTTTGGAATTTAACCCATTTTTTACGTTGACAATTCTGATTATTTCTCACCCAAAGTGTACGTTGTTACCACTCAGTTGAATCGTCTCGTCGAGTCGATTCAATCGAGTAGTAACAACATATACTTTTGATGAGAAATAATAAAAAATGCAGAAAATAATCGGAATTTTATGAAAGTTGATGATCATATGTGTCTCATTTGAAAATCCCCGTCCCCTTTAGACATACATCCTGGATCCGCCCTTGACTTTGCGACTATGACTGGTCCTCTTTCGACGTCATTTACAGAAAAGATCATGTATCATATATTTCATGAAAAATCACACATGTTCTTAGGTAAAAAAAATCATGTTGCGTGTCCCATATGATATTTATTGAACGAGTTGACTGATTTCATAAGAAACGAGGCTGTGCCCAGTTTCTTATGAAATCAGCCAACAAGATCAATACATATCATATTAAATCAACACAAGCACATCATCATAATTTGAAGCTGTATTGATTGCCTAACATGTTTTCTGTAGCGAGATCATTTGCATAATTCACTACACAATTAGTCTAGTGTATTATGCTATTTATTACACTGTGTTATTAAACTGTGAAAACCCATTTTATGCAATGAAGTTATATACATTTCTGTGCGGTTTTTAGAAGCATGACGAGTGTACCAGACGAATTGTGTAGACACTGACTAGCCAGCGCGAATATCCGCAAAGCTTGTTTGTGTTTTCACGCGTCACAAGTATCATACTATTATGAACGAGGTGCTACGTATTACACGGTTGTCATGCTGTTTTTAAACTTTTAATATGTTCTAAAATATGAAAAACAATAAAACACAAGTCTATACAATTCTAGTGACGGAAATTCCGCATAAACACTGGCAACTGCAGGTGTTGAGACTACAATAACTTTTCATTAACTGCCAGTATAGTTTTCACAATGTTAGTATGGAAATTGCAAACATGTTAGGATTAATAATTTGGTGGGTTTCCACCAATGATATTTGTCTGTTCAATGGCAATCCAGGCGAACCAGATTTCATGCAGGAACATTCAGTCTAGGGCGGAACAAAAGGTGTGGTCATTCAGGCTTTGTAATATCAATAATTAATCAAACATATTACCGGTTTATGACAAGGGCTAACTGCGAAATGGCAAACACGGAACAAAGAACGAGACATATTACCTGGCTTGCATAACATATGTAGAGATGCAAACTTAGAGATTATATGTGACATTGTCATCACTAAATATTTGAGACCCATTATCAATATTACACCTCCATAACTTTTTCCAGAATGATATTTGTTTGATCATTAATAATAAAATACACATCTACAGAAACATATTTCGACAATGTAAACACAACATTTGAACTGCAAAGTTCATGCATGTTAAAATGAATACAAACATCAATATGATTGGAAAAGTATGACAATTCAAACAGTTTACATGCATTTCCCGAAACATTTATAAAATAATATACAGACCTATAATTATATATATTATTGTGCTTTGTAAACAAGCGCTACTATAATATTAATATACGCATGCATATTCAAATTGTAAAATGTGACCCATCATCTAGTTAAATTATCCTCATAACAATAAGAACAATTGTAAACATCAGCCATTATTGTAAATTTCAGTTTTAGTGAGTGGGTGAGCCAGAGGGGGTCACCACTACCATTTGGGGGGGGGGGGGGGGGGGGTGAAAAAAATGCCCCATAAAAAAAATCACAATTTTAACAACTACTGCTAATAACTACACTGATGTGTACTTAAATTATCTATTGATAAAAGTGCTCACACAATCTGTTATTAATACAAACTATGTAATTAAACAACAGGTATGCTATAACCAATGGTGCTCACAAATACGATTGATAATATGACTTACTGTCAATTGTCTATAACCGAATGTCCATTATACCTGCAAATGACATCAATACTATGTTCTATTCAAATGTGAAGTTCGTCTTCATCTATATCATAAAGGTGAACTTCTGCAGTCCCCTCGGGTTCAAACGCGTCAGAAGGTTGATTAGTGCAGTCTCTTAGTCGACACATGTCCGTGCATCTCAGTCCATTTGACAGACATACACAATATGGTAATTTGCACAACCGACAACATTTGCAAGACAGTAGCTCCAAAACCGCTTCACGAGCTGGTAATCCGTCCATCCAGTCAATGTTGAGGTGACATTGTCCTTCCAACCATGTTCTCTGGTGACGGCCTTTCTGGATCGGCTACAAGGCTTCTGTTCCAAATAGCAGGCTAGTAATTTGCACGTAATGCATGCTTAACTAGACAGTTCCTGCATGGTGGCATTTGATGGGATTACATTTTCCCCCTTTTCGAGCAGAAAATATTGTACCTCAAGTCATTTATGTTGGATGTTTGTTGGTTTGCTGCATAGAGCAGGCAAACAAATGCTTCTAATTTGGTGTGTAGCTGAGGTGGAATATTCCAGTCACAGTCAGATCCCAACTATGTGAAGGTTTCCCTTACATCTGGATTTGCCTTGATAATCTGCAAGGCCCTGAGCTTCCCTTTCCCAGCGAATGCACTCGCGGTATCGCAGCCAGTGAATGCATGCATTCCAATAAGTGCAACGCAAACATCAGGTCGAATAGCTACAGTGATTGTTTCAACTTTAAACAATCGTGTGCGTTTTAATGAAAAGTGGTACACTAATGCTTTCACAAAATCCTAGACATAGAACAAGCACGTCTGTGTCATCTGAGCATATGACGACAGCTTTGTACCCTGCATCTGCAACATGTGTCGCATGAAGCAGTAATCGCCCATCTAACTCTTCTTGTGTACTCTGTGAAGCATAAATCTCTTCACAACAATTATCTGTGATCTGCCAACACTTTTCCACGTGTGTCACGATTAGGACCTTTCCTTGTAGCTTATGTGTGTACTTTGGCTTCTGCCACTCATGGACAAGAAACTCTATTAAGCTAATTTTGTTGTTGACTTGTTTTAAGAATGATCTCCACTGTCTTACTATTTGTGTTGAGCTGATATTGTGCAACTGGAGACTTTGCCCTTCGCCTCGGTGTGATCTCTCGGCAGATTTAATGGCCAATTCTTCATGTGTGTCAATCACCACATCTATCCGGTTGCTTTGCGAGCCTTCTTTACATATCATGTCATGGATGGATATTGCAATATCACCAAATGTTGAGATGTTGGGCCTCACCTTCTGGACTAAACTCCTTCCATCAATTACTGTTGCTGAATTTGCTGGGAAGTCATTGACTGGTGTTGATACTAAAGTGCTTGGCCAACACAACAGCTTTCGTTTTTTTCATCGGGATCCCTTCGGGTGTTGCCAATGTCCATGGTAGCGGACCAAGTGGGTGGGAGAAGAGCTTTCTCATATCAAGAGCACGACTTTGTGCTATTACAATTATTCTGCCGAATAATGAGGTATCATTCAATATGATGGACTTGCCATGTGCAACTGTGTGCTTCTTCATACTCAAGCTTGTGAAGGTCTCCAATCTTTGCTTCTGTAGAGGATCGCGGAACTTCTGTTGCGGTGGATCTGTTTCAAGCCTTTCTTCTTTGAATTTGTAATTTGTCTGTTTTCCCATTGCTTTGGCAATCATTAGATCATGTCTCACATCTTGTGGAACTGCGGTTGCTGTCGAAATACACACACTGTTTTAATTTTCTTCAAATGGGTTAATCCAATTTTCAAGGACTTGAACCACAGCCGTGACACTCTTTTCATCATTCTCGATTCAGTTTTTTTGCAACTCTGAATGGTTTAGTCCAGATTTGTTTTTCCGTGTCAGTTCTCGCAGGTTACCAAGGAAGCCACTACGATATTCGGCTGTTAAGTAAAATTGGTTGACTGCAGAAGTCTTTTGGCTGAACTTCGTCGTCCCTCCTGTTGTCTGTGTGTCTTTATTGACGTTCATTTCTGTGGTCTGATCCACTGGGGGGAGGCCAAATGGATTGTTGTCTGAAAGTTGTACGGAGAATACTCCATCACGAAAATGACTATACACGGCGGGATGATCAGCTTGCAGATTACTCATCTGGGCATAACACGGTAAGATATCGTGCGTAGTTCAATCGGTCGTAGGCAAAGCACCAAGATATTAGATTTAGTATGGCGGCAATATGCAACTCCCAATTTCCTTCCCTAGAAGCTCTGATCAGGTTCAACAATATTGCACCAACTATATCGATGTATGACATACATAATGCAGAAAGATCCCCGTTGTTGTGTCTCAGATTGTCTAGATATACATTCCAGAGGGAGATCACCTCTTTCAGATCACCACATTGCATAATATCATCAACTTTCTCCTGACATATGTCATCGTGGAGTTCATGTACCTGTGTCATAAATATTGCCATCACTTCGCTACTGTTGCCATGTCTTGTTTCCAGCCACTGAAGAAATCTTTGCAATGCCAAGCGCATGAGACCTTCATATATGATAGTATGTACCCGAACAGCGCGGTTATACATCTTAACGGCCATGACCCCTGACAATGAACCATGCACAACTAAACCAGCTTCAATGCATATATCACGCAGTCCCGCGTCCTGAAACCGCCGTCCAATAATAGCGAGCAGCGTCATTATTGTATGGAAGGTACGCAGTCGAATGACGAAATGGGAATATCTCTCTTTGTGTTTCCATAGTATTTCTGTAGCCTTTCCATTGAGGGCCTGGTCCATGACTACAATAATATCATCCAGCTTCAATTGCTGTCTCACTCAGCAGCTCTGATTGACGTATAGTTTCAAGTACTGTTGACATGTCAGTCGCTGGAGCATTAATTGTTGGGAGATACCCTATCACATCTTTGGATACATATATCGTGCTTCGTGTAATAAGGTTGAAGCCTGTCCAACTTGGTATAGTCTGGCTCTCAGGATCAATCTGTCTGGTTAGCATCCACAGAAAGTCTTTGTTCTCAGCCTTTTGTATGTTCATGGTGGCCATTTTGAATTTGACAAAATATATTATCAATATGTAAATGACTCAATTATTTAATGACAGTGTAAATTCGTCTGTGAAACCAATTAGCTTATAGCAATGAATTGATAAAAACTAGATGTACATTACGTTACAGCAGACATAGCAAACATATGATTTATTGGCCGTCATCTTAATTATAGGTATTTATTTCATGCATACGGAAGCAGAACAAAATATTCAACATTTTAAAATATGTTATAAGTAATGGGTTAATGTAATGAAGCGATAAAAACTATTAATAATAACATTGTGCTGTAGTGGGTAAAAACATATGTTTTTTGGCGGCCATCTTGAATATTGGTAGCCATCTTGGATACAAGTATGGAATTTTGATTTTTTTCAAAGTATAAACCATAAGCCTTCTGCTTCAGAACAATCATGGTGCGTGGTTGCCTTGTATAGTGGGCTTATTTGCTATATTCGCAAAACAAATAGACCTTACCTAGTATATTCTGCACCGTCGTCTTGGCTCCATAATACGGAGCCCCGCAGGGAACCAAATGTTAATTCGTGGGAACGAATTGTTATATCGTGGGAACGAATTGTTAAATTGAGGGAACGAATTGTCATTTCGTGGGAACGAATTGTTACGTCTAGGGAACGAATTGTTAATTCGAGGGAACGAATTGTTAAATTGAGGGAACGAATTGTTATTTCGTGGGAACGAATTAATAAAAAAAATCCATGTCCCCTGCGGCTCTCCGTAGTTTGTCTGACACGTAACCAAGGTGCATGATCACGTGGTTACAACAACAACAACGTCGCCCACTCCAAAGTAAGTATTATTTGATATTTTCCTTAATATGCAACGGATTTTGATGAAATATGGCGCAGCTAACGCGTCTTCATGAGCGGTATTTGGTGGTCCAGGGATTTGGCACAGACTTATGTGGTTTTTGCGAAGAGACACGGAAATCGATTCTTCGCAAAAACCACAGAAGTTTGCGCGATATATGTATATTCTGTTTGTCACAAGTGTCCGTCCGTACATACGTCTCCCGTCCGTACATGTATGTCCGTCCGTCATTTTTTCATATCAGAGGTAAAACGTTTAAACCATAATAGACATGGTGTATTTTGGTGGGAACAGCAACTCGTGCAACCTACTACCATACCATCCGTAGATGGGCGGTACATTAGTACATTGCAAGTTACTACAGGGCGCGAACATTCTTGAAATATGTACTCGTCCTTACTTTGACCGGAATGGCAAAATTAAGAAATCTACATTACAAAAATTGAAATTTCCACTCGTCCTGCAGGCATGTACACTCGCTAGGACGAGCGGACGAGTGGAATGTTCGTGCCCTGTACTATTCGCAACTATGATAGACGGAGACTTGAAATTCGATATGTGGTTTACTTATAATGCAGGTTATGAGTAGTTATCATTTGCCGGTACGTTGGTTTCTCATTCTTTCTATTCCGAGATAAGCCTCATTTTCTTTCGTTGTTATCGAGAAACCGGCGGGTTCACCACTAGCAACAATTGGTAAGCAACCGAGAAACTAAAGTACCGGTAAAAGATTTCCGAGAAACCGATTGGTCCACTAGCAGCAAATGTTGCTAAAATTACATTCTTGACATTCCTATCTTCCTCTCAACTGTCATATAGTGCTACCATCTCATGTCATATACGATAGTTTCTAACTCTCGAGAAACCGTTAGATACATCTGCTAACATATCATTTCACATACTTACCAGTATATCTTGTCTGAAACGATTTGACATTCCTAGATCTATACCAGGGCCCGGTTGCTCAAAGCTTCTATTAGCTTAACAGACTGTTAAATCCTTAGCATTGCTAAGGATTTAACAGTCTGTTAAGCTAATAGAAGCTTTGAGCAACCAGGCCCTGGTCCCAAAATAGTATACATTAAAGGTACATGTCCACGCAGCAGGTTACACTGTACTACTACTTTTCAGTTTCTGTCATGCCTTATATGAGACATTTGTCTACCACTAACGAGTTATTTTTAATTACGGCGCGTGTTAATTGGTGTTAAATCGCATGTTATATGCTGCGACCAGAAAGGTATTTTCCGACCTCGTGCTATTTTTACCAATACGCGTCACGTGACACGGTCAATCATATCACATCTTTGACATGCGCAGTGAAGTATCGGAAGTTGAGAAGAAAAATCTCTGTTCGAGTCTAAATCTAAATATCCACGTAACTCTTTCCATTTGGTGATATGGTCGCCAATATTAACCACTCTCTCTCTGTACTGCCTGTCCCTCAGACATTTCGCCTTTTTTTTTGGCCGACGCCGTTTCATACAATTTCCGTCCTGGACGTTTCGACATATTGGGAAGCCTACTGGCGCGCAAATCTCTGTTCGAGTCTAAATCTAAATCTCCACGTAACTCTTTCCATTTGGTGATCTGGTCGCCAATATTAACCACTCTCTCTCTCTCTCTGTACTGCCTGTCCCTCAGACATTTCGCCTTTTTTTTTGGCCGACGCCGTTTCATACAATTTCCGTCCTGGACGTTTCGACATATTGGGAAGCCTACTGGCGCGCGTAGTATACTGCACATGCGCACCGCAAGCCGTGATGTGAAAGTCGTCGTCCCCGCACATTATCAAAATAGACCGTTACCGCCGCGCGTCGCTAACAGTAAATTGATAATTAATGAATGATTATATTTGTATAGCGGTCACTCGTAATTTTGAGAACTGGTGGAATAGTGACATAATTATACACTTATTTAATTCCTATAAAGAACATGTTGTGCCTACTGCGTGGGCATGTACCTTTAACCCATAAAACGGTCCACTAGCCACAAATGTTGTTGCTGAAATTACATTCTTGACATTCTTAGATCTGTATCAGGTCGACGATGAATTATAAATGAACCCAGACACATACTATGTCACCTTGGCCGCAGAAAGAAAAAAAAACAACTGGATTCGGGACTTTATTTATTATGTCAACTTTTAGCGTTTAATAATCTTTCAAAACAAAAACATGACAACTCGGCCTATCAACAGCTAAGGTCAGTCAATACCCATGCATTGTTTGTCATACTATAAAACTGTATCTAGCATAGCGCATGAAAGTCAGGCCCGTACACAGGGAGGGGGGATACGCACCCCCCTAAATCCGCTATTTATCAAACATTAATCTCAACAAATCTTGAAATGTATTAATATACAGGTAATTTGAATGAAAATGCCACCGTTGAAATCCGAATGTAAATGACATAAAATGCAAGAGAGTGCATTTCAGGCCAACTAGTTTTAAAAAAATGTCAGGGGGGTGCGTCAGGGGGGTGCGTCAGGGGCGAGCCCCATGTAGTGGCGCGAGTACGCTAGGGGGGGGGGGGGGGTACCCCCCTAGCGTACTCGCAATCATAATATACAAGTATTTGGCACACAATGGAATAGAGTATGTGTCATACTTTAAAAACAATGTGTCCGTCACAACACATGAATGTGAACGAATATGTGTATAAGCATTTGACATATTATAGCAAAAGTAGCATTATAAGTTACAAAATAAGTTACAGGGTCTGTAACTGTAAATAGCAGGTGGCAAAGTACATACATAAAGAAGTCGGTAAATACCTACGTAATTGGAGCATTAGCACGTGGCATACATTATTAGTCAAATGATACATTGATAAAAGAAGTCGGTAACTGGAGCACGAGAATATTCTGTATAAAAGAGCAGTTTTCCTGGGTTTATCTCGCACTCATTTATAGCACCGCAAGTGGAAAAACATTTAAACATTTAGGGCTATTCCAGGAAAAATTCTCTGGGGGGGGGGTCAGACCGCACTTTTTTTTTTTACCCCCCCCCCCCGCCCCCCGCATAATTTAATTATTCTCATCCCCACAACCAACAGCACTGATACTTAGCTGTTCCCCACTACCAACAGAACTAAATTCATGTAAAACCCCCCAACCACCAGTACTGAATTATTTACCATGTCGTTATGCACCGGCGCATCCAGAAATGCGCGGTTTACAGACAACATATCATTATTTTAGATATGACAACTATTGCATTCCCAATCTAAATTTACTGTAACTGTACATGTAAATACGAACATAAGCATCCATTGCCAACAGATCAGTAAATGGAAAGTGTCATTATTACCTTAATAGAAGTAATTAGAAATCGTATCGGTCCCGTTAGTATTCGTTAATTTAATGACCGGCCTCCGTTTCGCCCTTCGACCAACTCGTCCCCGTCAGCCACTCAAAATAATACGACAGCCGACATAGGTTACGACAGGCCCGTACGCAGGGGGGTGGGTGCAGCATATTCGAAACACATTTATCAACAATAAAAAAAATAATAATCGTTTTCTAAATTAATGAGAATCGTCTCGCGTTTTCGCGATCTCGCCCTTCGCTTTTGAAAATAATTTTTGCTCTAACCCAAATTTTCTGTCTGTAGCTTGGGGCGACTATCACTGCGTTACCGACAGAACATTCGGATTAGTTTTGCTCATGCATGTAGAACGCAATTCCAACACGCATGAAAGATCGCGAAGCAAAAACACGAGATAGCGCGGCAAGATTGCAAAACGCGAGATTGAATATGATATAATTTCGCGTTTTCGTCTCCAAAGCTCGAAAACGCGAGGTATAGGACACGTAAACATTATCTTAGGAGACGATTCTCATGTGCTGCAAAAAACATGTTTTTATTAATTAATAGAACAAATGTGGACAAACATCTGTATTTTTTGACAACACAAACATAATTTGACAAAACATGATAATCGTCTTAGGAGACGATTCTAATGTGCTGCCAATACACGTTTATTGAGCAAAATAAACAACAACATATTTCGATACGTGTTATTGGTTACTGCATCGCATCGTCGACATATATATACACACGATCGCGAAGACGCGAGACCAAATCGCGAGGCAAAAACCTGAGATTCTATTTTATTAATTCTCGCGTTTTCTCCTGGCTATCTCGCGTTTTCGAGACCGCGATGTCGCGTTTTCGTCTCGGCCTTTTCATGATGTCGCCTTCCGTTTTTGGAAATACGTTTGTTCACGTCATTATGTGTGTGTAAAGTTGAAATTGAGTTTTGCGCATACATTACATGCACGTACGTACGTAGAACGCACTTCGAACTAGCATGCTTTATATGCGTGTACGTACGTAGAACGCAAGTCCAACACGCATGCTGTCTACACATGCATGGGCAAATCGTACTTCCAAAAGCGGAAGGCGAGATCGAGATCATAAAAACGCGAGATTGTGACATAAAAACAAATATACCGCCGTACCCACCCATCCCCAACTAGCACATTTGCGACATATCATTTTCGGTCTAGCTGCACACCTGATGGTGTTTACAATCATCGGTCGGTAATGACCTTTAGAATTCAGCGGAAACAAACATACCAAAAACCACGCTATGTAGTCGCTCACGTCATCGCAACGTTGATGAATTGATAATTACGCATTAGCTTGTGCATTTTCACATATGTTCGATTTCTTGATAAAAGCAAGATTTGGCAGCACATGATAATCGTCTCCTAAGACGATTCTCATAGTTTGTCAAAATGTTTTTGTAAAGAAATACCAATGTATAATTTTCACATTTGTCCGATGTCTTAATAAAATATGTTTTGGCAACACATGAGAATCGTCTCCGTAGACGATTTGTAACAAAAAATTGTTGTCACATGTGTTTGATTTCTTGGACCGTGCAGACAATGATTGCAGGGTGGGGGGGGGGGGGGGGGTGGGGTGGGGGTTCTGTAATTACAAGTAACGGAATCTTTATGTATGATGGTGGTAGCGGCAAAAACCGGCGATGTGATACATTAAACAATAACCCAAAATATTCGTTTTTCCTCAATAAACATGTATTGGCAGCACATCAAAATCGTCTAAGACAAGTGTCGTGTTTTGTCGAACCATGTTGTTTTGTCAAGAATATTGATGTTTGTCCACATGTGTTAAATTTCTTAATAAAACATGTGTTGGCAGCACATGACTCGCATGAGAATCGTCGTCTCCTTAGACGATTTGTACGTGTCCTGTTAGGGACGTGTTACAATTTCGCGTTTTCGCGATCTTGCGCACAGGTCGAGATCGCGAAAACGCGAAGCGTGATCGCTGAAACGAAAATGCAACATATTCTCAACAAAACATGTTTTGACAGTACTGTGCTGCCGTCTCCACCGGGACGAGTGGGATTTCCAGCCGACACGGTGGGAGGAACTTTTACGTCCACTTTCCATCTGATCACGGGGTCGGGTGGACGCGCTGAGCGTACTGTGTACTGTAGGTACATGTGATGCTGCCGTGTTCTGCCCAAGACGTGTCCTTGCGTACGTAACAATTTGTCAAAAATATCGTGAACGACGCATGAAAATGCGGGCGCGCTTAAAGTGTTTGTCTTATTCGTCGGTGGTGAAATAGAAGCGAACCAACAACGCTTGGTACGAATTGCAGCTTCCGGACGTAATTATCTATCGGCAGTTTTCACTGGACGCTACTTTGGAAGTGTCATTTTGTTGGCTAATCGACACGAGCGTTTTACAATGCATGATGCATTGTGAATAACACGAAATAGAAGCTGTGAGGTCGCGAAAATATAATTTTCTAATCGACGCGAAAGCCCACAGCATTGAATTAATTATATGAGTGCACCCCCCCCCAACCTCCCCAACCCCCCCTCCAACCCCCCCTCGCCCCCCCCCCCCCCCCCCCACCCCCCCCAACAGAATCATAAATCAAATTGAATACCCCCTACCAACAAGAACAATATAGCTTCAGACCCCACAACCAACCGGAATTAATTTGGTCGGACACCCCCCACCCACAGGTCAAAAATAAAACTCCGGTGCATCCAATGCAACCACGGAGACTTGTTTGACGCTCGCCATACGTGCTATCGCGTGAGGAACGGAGACGTGCGCTACGAGCGGGCAGACTTGATACTTCACTTCGCGGAAGCCAGGACAATGCTGCTCTCTCTGCTGTTTAGCCATTCGTCTACCGTTCTGCATGACGTACAAGCGGGCATAGGTGGCGAGATGTCTACACATGGGCACCATCATCAAGATTTAATCGACCAGCTAACACAGTCCTCAAACATCCGCAAGTGGGCCGAGTCATGGGAAGTGGCCTACAAAATCTTCGACTGCCTGTGGATGCAACATTGCGAACCGACGGAACCACAACGAGCGCATATGTTCCTCGGCAAAGATGTCACCGACATGACCACCACCTACAGGCAAGATGGTACGGTTTCAAACATGCCGTCAGACAACTGCAGCTTCGCAGGCGATTAACCACGTAGTACCAGCCCTGAATCGCCGCGAAGCCCCGAACCACTTCCAATCAGCCATCTACCGCCGCCGCACAACCCTTCCACGTATACTCCATTATCGCCATCACCGACGCTCCCATGGTCCACTAAGGTAAATTAACAAACCTGGGCGCAAACCTGCGGACTAGAGCACCGGAGGTAATGAATTGTACATATACTTTGTAAACGACGTGTATTGGACATATACACATTATAAAGTGCATAAAGTGTAATTAATTGTACATATACTTTGTAAACGACGTGTATTGGAAATATAAACATTATAAAGAATATGCACCACTTCCAACCAACCATCTACAGTCGCGCACTCCATTATCGCCATGACCTACGTTCCCATCGTCCACTAACGAAAATTGACAAACCTGGGCTTAAGCTGTGGACTAGAGCACCGGAGGTAATTGTACATATACATGATATACTTTGTAAATGTGTAACATTTTAACATTATAAACGTGCATAAAGTACATGCTGTACTTATGGACGCTCGCCATGCGTGCTATCGCGTCAGGAACGGGGACGTGCACTACGAGCTGGTAGACTTAATACTTCACTTCGCGGAAGCCAGGACAATGCTGCTCACTCTGCTGTTTAGCCATTCGTCTACCGTTCTGCAGGACGTACAAGCGGGCATTGGTGGCGAGATGTGTACACACATTGACACCATCAAGATTTAATCGACCAGCTAACACAGTCCTCAAACATCCGCAAATGGGCCGAGCCATGGGAAGCGGCCTACAAAATCTGTTCCTCGGAAGATGTCACCGACATGACCACCACCTACAGGCAGGCAAGGTGGTGCCGTTTCAAACATGCCGTCATACAACTGCAGCTTCGCAGGCGAATCACCACGTAGAGCACCGTAGGTAATGGTACATATACATGATATACTTTGTAAATGTGTAACATTTTAACATTATAAAAGCTACGAGCGGGCAGACTTGCTACTTCACGGAAGTCAGGACAATGCTGCTCACTCTGCTGTTTAGCGGTTCGTCTACCGTTCTGCATGACTTACAAGCGGCATCCGTGGCGAGATTTGTACACAAGGACACCATCAATATATAATCGACCAGCTAACACAGTCCTCAAACATCAGCAAGTGGGCGGAATAACTACTTGAAAATACAACATTATCTTAATAATTGAGCCATTGGGTCCGTGCAATTTTACATGTCCATGTACTCAATGTATTATGGAATGGTTTTTGCAAATTTTGGAGAAACATGTGTGTTTCTGTACTTCACATGTATAAATACAACACAATGGGAAATAATTTCACAACATTATCTTAATAATTGAGCCATTAGGTCCATGCAATTTTACATGTCCATGTACTGATGTATTATTGAATGGTTTTCGCAAGTTTTGGAGAAACATGTTTATTTCTGTACAAGTAACATATGAAATTGCGAGGCTTCACATGTATAAATACAACACAATGGGAAGTCATTTGAAAACATTATCTTAATAATTGAGCCATTAGGTCCTTGCAATTTTACATTTCCATGTACTCGATGTATTATGGAATGGTGGTTTTCGCAAATTTTGGAGAAACTTGTGTGTTTCTGTACAAGTAACATATGAAATTGCAAGGATTCAAATGTATAAATACAACACAATGGGAAGTAATTTGAAAACATTATCTTAATAATTGAGCCATTGGGTCCTTGCAATTTTACATGTCCATGTACTCAATGTATTATGGAATGGTTTTCACAAGTTTTGGAGAAACATGTGTATTTCTGTAAAAATAACATATGAAATTGCAAGGCTTCATATGTATAAATACAACACAATGGGAAGTAATTTGAAAACATTATCTTAATAATTGAGCCATTGGGTCCTTGCAATTTTACATGTCCATGTACTCAATGTATTATGGAATGGTTTTCACAAGTTTTGGAGAAACATGTGTGTTTCTGTACAAGTAACATATGAAATTGCAAGGCTTCACATGTATAAATACAACACAATGGGAAGTAATTTGAAAACGTTATCTTAATAATTGAGCCATTAGGTCCTTGCAATTTTACATTTCCATGTACTCGATGTATTATGGAATGGTGGTTTTCGCAAATTTTGGAGAAACATGTGTGGTTCTGTACAATTAACATATGAAATTGCAAGGCTTCACATGTATAAATACAACACAATAGGAAGTCATTTGAAAACATTATCTTAATAATTGAGCCATTGGGTCCTTCCAATTTTACATGTCCATGTACTCAATGTATTATTGAATGGTTTTCGCAAGTTTTGGAGAAACATTTGTGTTCCTGTACAAGTAACATATGAAATTGCAAGGCTTCACATGTATAAATACAACACAATGGGAAGTAATTTGAAAACATTATCTTAATAATTGAGCCATTATGTCCTTGCAATTTTACATGTCCATGTACTCAATGTATTATGGAATGGTGGTGTTCGCAAGTTTTGGAGAAACATGTGTGTTTCTGTACAAGTAACATATGAAATTGCAAGGCTGCACATGTATAAATACAACACAATAGGAAGTAATTTGAAAACATTATCTTAATAATTGAGCCATTAGGTCCTTGCAATTTTACATGTCCATGTACTCAATGTATTATGGAATGGTTTTCGCAAGTTTTGGAGAAACATGTGTGTTTCTGTACAAGTAACATATGCAATTGCAAGGCTTCACATGTATAAATACAACACAATGGGAAGTAATTTGAAAACATTATCTTAATAATTGAGCCATTGGGTCCTTGCAATTTTACATGTCCATGTACTCAATGTATTATGGAATGGTTTTCACAAGTCTTGGAGAAACATGTGTATTTCTGTAAAAATAACATATGAAATTGCAAGGCTTCATATGTATAAATACAACACAATGGGAAGTAATTTCACAACATTATCTTAATAATTGAGCCATTGGGTCCTTGCAATTGTACATGTCCATGAACTCAATGTATTATGGAATGGTGGTGTTCCCAAGTTTTGGAGAAACATGTGTGTTTCTGTACAAGTAACATATGAAATTGCAAGGATTCAAATGTATAAATACAACACAATTGGAAGTAATTTGAAAACATTATCTTAATAATTGAGCCATTGGGTCCTTGCAATTTTACATGTCCATGTACTCAATGTATTATGGAATGGTTTTCACAAGTTTTGGAGAAACATGTGTCTTTCTGTACAAGTAGCATATGAAATTGCAAGGCTTCACATGTATAAATACAGCACAATTGGAAGTAATTTCACAACATTATCTAAATAATTGAGCCATTAGGTCCTTACAATTTTACATGTCCATGTACTCATGTATTATTGAATGGTTTTTGCCTGTTTTGGAGAAACATGTGTGTTTCTGTACAAGTAACATATGAAATTGCAAGGCTTCATATGTATAAATACAATATAATGGGAAGTAATTTGAAAACATTACCTTAATAATTGAGCCATTAGGTCCTTGCAATTTTACATGTCCATGTACGCAATGTATTATGGAATGGTAGTTTTCGCAAGTTTTGGAGAAACATGTGTGTTCCTGTACAAGTAACATATGAAATTGCAAGGCTTCATATGTATAAATACAACATAATGGGAAGTAATTTGAAAACTTTACCTTAATAATTGAGCCATTAGGTCCTTGCAATTTTACATGTCCATGTACGCAATGTATTATGGAATGGTGGTGTTCGCAAGTTTTGGAGAAACATGTGTGTTTCTGTACAAGTAACATATGAAATTGCACGGCTTCAGATGTATAAATACAACACAATGGGAAGTAATTTGAAAACATTATCTTATTAATTGAGCCATTGGGTCCTTGCAATTTTACATGTCCATGTACTCAATGTATTATGGAATGGTTTTCGCAAGTTTTGGAGAAACATGTGTTTTTCTGTACAAGTAACATATGAAATTGCAAGGCTTCACATGTATAAATACAACACAATGGGAAGTACATGTAATTTGAAAACTTTACCTTAATAATTGAGCCATTGGGTCCTTGCAATTTTACATGTCCATGTACTCAATGTATTATGGAATGGTAGTTTTCGCAAGTTTTGGAGAAACATGTGTGTTTCTGTACAAGTAACATATGAAATTGCAAGGCTTCACATGTATAAATACAACACAATGGGAAGTCATTTGAAAACATTATCTTAATAATTGAGCCATTGAGTCCTTGCAATTGTATATGTCCATGTACTCAATGTATTATTGAATGGTTTTCGCAAGTTTTGGAGAAACATGTTTGTTTCTGTACCAGTAACATATGAAATTGCATGGCTTCACATGTATAAATACAACACAATGGGAAATAATTTGAAAACATTATCTTAATAATTGAGCCATTGGGTCCTTGCAATTTTACATGTCCATGTACTCAATGTATTATTGAATGGTTTTCGCAAGCTTTGGAGAAACATGTGTGTTTTTTGTACAAGTAACCATATGAAATTGCAAAGGCTTCTCACATGTATAAATACAAACACAATGGGAAAGTTAATTTGAAGAAACGTTATCTTAATTTAATTGAGCCATTAGGTCCTTGCAATTTTACATTTGTCCATGTGCTCGATGTATTATTGGAATGGGTTTTCGGCCGGTTTTGGAGAAACAAATTTTGGGTGTATTTCTGTAAACATGTAACAGGTGGAATTGCACGCTTCAGAAGGTTAAATACCAATACACAATGGGAAGTAATTTGAAAAATTATCTTATGAATTGAGCCAAATTGGGTCCTTGGCAATTTTACAATGTCATGTTACTCAATTGTACTTATGGAATGGTTTTTTTCGCAAAGTTTTGGAGAAACATTTGTGTTTTTCTGTAAAACAAGTTTAACATTAATGAAATTGCAAGGCCATTCACATGGGTTCCTTAAATACACAATTTTACAATGGGAAGTACCATGTTAATTTGAAAAACTTTACCTTAATAATTGAGCCATTGGGGTCCTTGCAATTTTAACATTGTCCCTGTAACTCAATGGTTTTTATTATGGCCTGGTTTTAGTTTTCGCAAGTTTTGGAAGAAACATGTGTGTTTCTTGTACAAGTAAACATGTGAAATTGCAAGGCTTCATATGTATAAATACACACAATGGGAAGTAATTTGAAAACATTACTTAATAATTGAGCCATTGGTCCTTGCAATTCTTTTACATGTCCATGTACTCAATGTATTATTGAATGGTTTTTGTTTTCGTTTTGTTTTGGAGAAACATGTGTGTTTCCTGTACAAGTAACATATGAAATTGGCAAGGCTTCATATGTATAAATACAATAATGGGAAGTAATTTGAAAACATTTACCTTAATAATTGAGCCATTAGGTCCTTGCAATTTTCATGTCCATGTACGCAATGTATTATGGAATGGTTAGTTTTTCGCAAGTTTTGGAGAAACATGTGTGTTCCTGTACAAGTAACATATGAAATTGCAAGGCATATGTATAAATACAACTAATGGGAAGTAAATTTGAAAACATTCCTTAATATTGAGCCATTAGGTCTTGCAATTTTACATGTCCATGTACACAATGAATTATGGAATGTATTTGAAAATTTCGCAAGTTTTGGACCAAAATGTGTGTTCCTGTACAAGTAACATATGAAATTGCAAGGCTTCATATGGTCCTAAATACAACATGATGGGAAGTAATTTGAAAAACTTTACCTTAATAATTGAGCCATTGGTCCTTGCAATTTTACATGTCCATGTACGCAATGTATTATGGAATGGTGGTGTTCGCAAGTTTTGGAGAAACATGTGTGTTTCTGTACAAGTAACATATGAAATTGCAAGGCTTCAAATGTATAAATACAACACAATGGGAAGTAATTTATAAACACTATTAATTGAGCCATTGGGTCCTTGCAATTTTACATGTCCATGTACTCAATGTATTATGGAATGGTTTTCGCAAGTTTTGGAGAAACATGTGTTTTTCTGTACAAGTAACATATGAAATTGCAAGGCTTCACATGTATAAATACAACACAATGGGAAGTACATGTAATATGAAATTGCAAGGCTTCAAATGTATAAATACAACACAATGGGAAGTAATTTATAAACACTATCTTAATAATTGAGCCATTGGGTCCTTGCAATTTTACATGTCCATGTACTCAATGTATTATGGAATGGTTTTCGCAAGTTTTGGAGAAACATGTGTGTTTCTGTAGAACTAACATATGAAATTGCAATGGTTCACATGTATAAATACAACACAATGGGAAGTAATTTGAAAACATTACCTTAATAATTGAGCCATTGGGTCATTGCAATTTTACAGGTCCATGTACTCAATGTATTATGGAATGGTGGTTTTCGCAAGTTTTAGAGAAACATGTGTGTTTCTGTACAAGTAACATATGAAATTGAAAGGTTTCATATGTATAAATACAACACAATGGGAAGTAATTTCACAAAATTATCTAAATACTTGAGCCATTAGCTCCTTGCAATTTCACATGTCCATGTACTCATGTGTTATTGAATGGTTTTCGCAAGTTTTGGAGAAACATGTGTGTTTCTGTACAAGTAACATGTGAAATTGCAAGGCTTCACATGTATAAATACAACACAATGGGAAGTAATTTCACAACATTATCGAAATAATTCAGCCATTAGGTCCTTGCAATTTTACATGTCCATGTACTCATGTATTATTGAATGGTTTTCGCAAGTTTTGGAGAAACATGTGTTTCTGTACAATTAACATATGAAATTGCAAGGCTTCACATGTATAAATACAACACAATGGGAAGTAATTTCACAACATTATTTAAACAATTGAGCCATTAGGTCCTTGCAATTTTACATGTCCATGCACTCAATGTATTATTGAATGGTTTTCGCCAGTTTTGGAGAAATATGTGTGTTTCTGTACAAGTAACATATGAAATTGCAAGGCTTCACATGTATAAATACAACACAATGGGAAGTAATTTGAAAACATTATCTTAATGATTGAGCCATTGGGTCTTTGCAATTTTACATGTCCATGTACTCAATGTATTATTGAATGGTGGTTTTCGCAAGTTTTGGAGAAACATGTGTATTTCTGTACAAGTAACATATGAAATTACAAGGCTTCACATGTATAAATACAACACAATGGGAAGTCATTTGAAAACATTATCTTAATAATTGAGCCATTGAGTCCTTGCAATTGTATATGTCCATGTACTCAATGTATTATTGAATGGTTTTCGCAAGTTTTGGAGAAACATGTTTGTTTCTGTACCAGTAACATATGAAATTGCATGGCTTCACATGTATAAATACAACACAATGGGAAATAATTTGAAAACGTTATCTTAATAATTGAGCCATTGGGTCCTTGCAATTTTACATGTCCATGTACTCAATGTATTATTGAATGGTTTTCGCAAGCTTTGGAGAAACATGTGTGTTTTTTGTACAAATAACATATGAAATTGCAAGGCTTCATATGTATAAATACAACACAATGGGAAGTAATTTCACAACATTATCTAAATAATTGAGCCATTAGGTCCTTGCAATTTTACATGTCCATGTACTCAATTTATTATTGAATTGTTTTCGCAAGGTTTGGAGAAACATGTGTATTTCTGTACAAGTAACATGTGAAATTGCAAGGCTTCACATAAATAAATACAACACAATGGGAAGTAATTTCACAACATTATCTAAATAATTGAGCCATTAGGTCCTTGCAATTTTACATGTCCATGTACTCAATGTATTATTGAATGGTGGTTTTCGCAAATTTTGGAGAAACATGTGTGTTTCTGTACAAGTAACATATGAAATTGCAAGGCAACACAATGGGAAGTAATCATGTAACACTGTACGTAATCATACAATACTGGACTTGTAGTTTTAATTGATCCCGTGCATGAGAAAATGTAAAGTAAATGTAAGCTAGAATCAACAAGCGACCCATTCAGTGGCAGATCTGATTCGCTACTCTGCCGAGGAATCCTATTATTGGAATCGTAACTCTGGCTACGCCTACGGACGGTACGGGAGTAAATTGCATGAGTTACCGTTCGCAACTACCCGCGTCATGGATTTTTGTCGGAGTCTAATTCGAGCACGAGACGGGTTCATTATTGATTAATAGCTGCATAAATTACAAATACATTACTAATTACATATTTTTGGTTGTTAGGCATACTTTGATATTATTAAATCATAATTTGTGTCGTGCATAGGAACAGTCCGGTTAGAGGGCCGTTCAGACCAGGAAAAATGAAACCAAAGTGCCAAGTGGCCTAAACACACAAATAGAATTGTATATTAAACATATAGTGTTTAGGGGTAATTTCACTCACCGCTTGTAAAAGCATAAACATTGGAATCACACATTGAGTTACAATGTCTTTGACGACTGGATCGTGCCGTCTTCTCACCAACTTGTCAACACCCGTTGACCATTTCGTTTTTCTGACAGGAAAGGAAACATGACAGCGGGATCAAAAATCATCACGTCACAACAGACGCAGAGCCGCATCACACTTCATTTACATGTGTCCTGCCACACAAAATAATCCATTCCAAACTGCATATATTGGCTGTGTACTAGAGCCCCTGTGTAAACACTGTCTCCACATGCATTAATAAACCACATCAGTGCACCCGAACCTGCCTCAAAGCACCTGCAACACAAACATATGCATTTTTCTCCGGACTATTTTTGAAGCAGTCTATCTGTGTACTGAGGTCTGTCAGAATGGGTCAAATGTGAAAAAACAAGAAATACAAGCTCAGACATATCAAGTAGTCAGTTGACAATGAGAACCAAGTGACTTTTATCAAATCTGCCACGCTGCGACTAAAATGTGCGCACCCGAATCACATGATGTAAATCCCGCATTCACATGTTCCGAGAGCACGGTCGAGGCAATGCTACGTCTGTTGTTAAAAAGTCCAGATCTCATGCAGTTTTGGACATTTTGTAATGAAATAAAAAGGACTGGACAGGCATTTGATGGTACTATTGTGCTGAATGAGAAATATTAATACAGCCCTTTATAAACAATGGAAACTTTCCGACAATTATATAAATTTATTAAATTTTAAATTAAAATTTCAAATGTCGGAACCAGATGCGAGCACTTTTTTCAGATATATTTTCCATATGGTGCCTATATTGAACTAATAAGTACCAAACGTTACATATGTCACATATTCAATCATCTAGGACAGCAGACAATGAAGCTATGGCGACGTATAACAACACTACGGATATTCATGTTATGATTTTTCCTGCATTGTCGGCTCACCAGTCATGAGTCACATTGCCTGCATGCCCGACCAACACTAGCTATGTGCCAATCTGCCTCCTGTACCCAGTGTTGACCCCGAATTGGTGAGAAAACAAATATCATATGGCGTACATGTAATTTGTTTATACTCTCTATGCTGCTTTAACTGGGTGTTCGGCATGTTTGTCCGCAGATATACCACCAAGACTAGACTCAAACCCACAACATTAGCAGTGGTGTGGCAAATGCATTTGCTAATCTGACCTGCTGTGTGGCATGCAGTAAGACTTGCCTTCAGATATAGGCTGTTGCATGTGTATTTCAGACTACAAACACAGCTTGCCCATGCAGCACGGGAGATAACCACTGCAGGTGAAGTGTATTACTATTGCAGGAGTTGATGTTTCAGAGACCAATTTGCCGCACATGTGTGCAGTCTGATCTGGGTCTACACTGTTAGGGTAGGGGTACAGACAGGTCTACACTATTGGGTACAAACAACATTCTGGCACGTGTTATTTCTGCATAGCAAACATTGTAGACCCTGATGACGATTTGACCAAGGTAGATATACCTGCATGATACCCCGGATGATAGATGCGACTGTATCTTGCTACGGCGACGACCACTCCAAATGTGCTCCGGACTCCGTCGTTTGAGCTGGCGATGAAACCGACAACTGGCGGGCGGGCACGTTCGAAGTTCCTGGGACCAAATCTGCTGCCACCACTGCAAATGAATGAAAGCGACAGTCAGCTGATGAGAGATATACTTAAAATGAGGCTGAGCGATCAGGCATTCAACATGACACGATACGGCTTATACAACGTAGAAGAATGAAGCATTCAACCGATCATGTGGAGTAAACCTGCCGAAAAATGTAAACTATTCGCAGAATTTCACAGCGAGGGTATCATCAACAATACTGAAATATAACTGTGGCATTGCAGACTCTATACGACAAAAGCGGAGTCGCATATCGGGAGGGCGCTCGACTTCTCTGCACGTGCAAACACTGCATTGAACCGTCTGAACACCGAGTACAACTTTCACAGAGACTACAGTAAGCGGCCAGAGGTTATTCGAAGGCGTCATCTGAAAAGAGGCTACGTGGAGAAGGCAAATTTCCAGTACAAGCAAGATGGGAGGATCTCGGACTACAGGAAAGGACAACTAGACAATGTGGACCACATGTAGCTACTCCAAAGGACAGAAGCTTCCACAGGACCAGGATGAGATGCCGTCAACATCAGGAGATGCATAGGGGATCCCATGACTGCGAGACGGGGTATTCCTTGCTGCATGGCTGACAATATTATCTGCCTTGTACTTAGTACTAACATGGAGACACTGTCAGTTAGGTAGCGGGTTATTTGTTTTCGAGGTAGTGGCTGTGTGGTTTTAAAAAAACATCGCCAGTCATTATCAGCAGACGATTAGCCATACCCAAATGCTGCAAATGGGATCCACAAACTGAAGATACATTGAATGTCAGTAACAAAGAGGGCATTATGGAATTTGCAACCGGCCAGTGTAGATCCAGATGAGCTTGCACTACTTCACCGAGTGATATATATGAAGTGCGTGTTTCGACGACCAGAGTAGATTAACCGAAACTTTCCGCTGGGTCTGCACAGGTTGAAAACTCAATAAGGTACCTTTTCTACAATTGCATGTACATGATCACTACATGTTGTCTGTTTTTGCATGCCGGTTACACCTGAAAGCAATGGAAACATGTTGATTAATTATCTACTTACTACAACATCAAATTCACCAGGCAGTCCGGATAGGCGCCATGGCCGACACAACAGCACAGCCATTCTGGAAACATCATTTTCTGCTATTATTTGTGGCCCGAGTCTCAAGGCTGAGATGTTCTACATGCATACAAAGTTTATTATTGCACAAGTGGCTGCAATCTACAATTGCAGCCACTTGTGCAATAATAAACTGCAATCTACAATTGCAGCCACATGGATCTGACCCTGTGCAGCCATTAGTGCCACTCTGTGGACATTTTTCTTATGCCACGTGCCCGTCTCAGGGTCACGGTATGAAAATACACCATAGCGACCCTTCTTCCATAATGGGCCTGTCCATAGCTGGCAGGTACCATTTTCGGCAACTACACTGTTCACAGCAATTTTTTCATTCACTCCTAAACAAAAGGCATCCATATTGATGATGTAACTGGAAATGTACATGCCCAGCTGTCAATCAGTGTTCTAGAACAACATTGAAACATTTCAATTTCTGCAAAAATTCTTAAAGAACGGTTCACATTTCGGTATTTTATGGATTATTTCGGTATATCTATTATTTCGGTCATTTTTATCTTGACGTGAAAACTTAATAAGTTCTACTTAATACTTCATGTTTTTCAAGTCAAGATAAAAATGACTTAATGGATTTTCCTCATAAAAATCCATTGTTGTCTATCCATATTATTTGAGTGTTCTATACCAATGATACTTGACCGATCTAAACCAATCGATTCAACATTAATATTACCACGTACATGAGAAATATCAAACCGAGTTACCTTCATTTTGTAGTTATTTTCTTTTATAATCATTCGCATGCTAGCTATTACCACACATGTTTGAACAGATGGTCATTATATTGGTACCATGTGGGTATTTTGGTGGATTCCGTTGGTTGGGGGAAATTTACATAGTTTTGTGTAGATATACCGAAATAATCCATAAAACACCGAAATGTGAATCGTTCTTTAAGAACTTGTGGCTATACCAGAGGAAATGGTTTCTTTTCGCAGTTTCTCATCAAACTGCTGGGGGTAAATGGCAGGCCCGTACGCAGAGGGGGTGCAACAACCCCCCCCCCCACCCCCCCCCCCCCCTTCCCCCACCCAACCCCGGTTAACCATTTAAACACCACCGGTCTATATAGTGGTATTGGCAAAAAGTACTTTAGTAGTAGTAAGGGAGTCAAAATGATACCACCTACCGTGATATCATGTATAACCCTCTATAATACCCCCACCACCACCGAAAATCAAAAAATTGGTTAACGAGGAAAATTGGGTCTCCCGACAGCAAATTTATGAATTTTGGAGAAAATAATTTTGAAAAGAGGGAGTCCCAATTATATTGGTAATTGACTTTTGAAAAAAGTCGAAATCATTCATGCAAGTACAATAGTTTATATTCCAACACCTCATTTTTCTCCTCCGATATAGCTAATTTATTTCGCAGATCGAAAACTAATTCTACCAGCTCTAGTCTACCACGTTCACCTTTAGCCACCTGACAGCGTAGTTGCTTATGTCTACAAAGAGTTTGGGCACTAACGAATTTACAAGGGCATCTAGGGCATTGAAATTGTGGGGGGACACAAGGAAACTTTCTACGTCTCGCTAGATGCCTTCGTAGATAGTCTTTACACGTAAACGTCTTACAACAAGTCTCACACTCCATTATATATGTATATAACCTATGAAATTTATCTTTTCAATTGGACGTGAAAAAAACATTATGTAAATTTTTGACGTCCAATTAAACAGATAAATTTTATAGGTTATACAAAAGTATATATACAAAAGTATAATACAGAAAATATGATAACGCCAGAAACTAGAGCAGAAATAGAAAGTTTGAGAAAAGAAGCTGAATCTCTAGGGATTACTTATAGTACACGATTGAGAGTTAGGGGGTTGACAAAGCTGATAAATGCCACAAAGAATGAGGCGTTTATGAAGCGGTTTACCCGCGCCTATAAAAGAGGGGCATTTACAAACCTCTCACTAGCTGATGAAGTTGGTAACAGAATTCAAAAAGAAAGTATTGCGGAGTTAAGGGCTAGTGTAATAAAACCTTCAAGCACCAATAATTTGTCCCAAATTAGACACACAGGTGGCCCAATACAAAATAATAAGAACAAATCTCTCGTTCGCGCGACAGTGGAAAAAGGTGAAGAAATATTGGGGGCTCACGATGAAACATTGGAAAAGGTAGAAAATGGAAGACGGGTAGTTACATTATCCTTTCGTAAAAAAATTAACATTAACGAGTCTGAACGCATGTCCGAGAAACTCGCTCCGTATCTAACAACCAATTTTTATTTGAGATATTCATATTCTTACAAGCTAGAACATATGGAGGAAATTAAAAATGGAAAACCTGTAACTATAATAATGCACAAAAATCTCGGTGGTAGCGAACCACTATCATCAATGAAAACCGTTAAAAAATGGCTGTCAGATAAGGAGCAAACACGAATAATGTCCGATAAAATAGACAGACCGAATACAAAGTGGAAGCTTGTAAGATGGGTAGAGGTTTTCGTAAAAGCTAATACAGGGTAGTAGGGGAAAAGATTTGGGACTACAATCCAAAGATGCAGCAGGAGGAGAACTTCCAGAATGGCTGAAGAATAAAAAAGGTATGTATTCTTTAGATAAGTATAATGACGACCTTTGTCTGTTCAGGTGTTCCGAGCTATGCATATGACAGATAAAAGACCCGACAGATGTACAGAAAAGCGAAAGAACTTAGTAAGCAATATTTTGGTAGTAATGTGGTTTCAACCAAACCATTGTCCTTTTTCAGATCTGAAAAAGGTTATAGAGTTTTTTTAAAATCGGTATAGAAGTATATCAACCCACCGAATGTAACGTATGGTGGTTGAAAAAGGTACCAGCGCACTATAAGGTAATAGGTAACAAACCAATGACAATAGGACTGTTTAATAATCACGCATTTCTAATAAAAAAACCTTAAAAACCTATCTAAAATTTACGCCTGCGATAATTGCAAGCAGAAATTCACGAAAGCGAGTAATATGAAGAGACACGGACCAAAATGTATGAAAGGTGAGACAAAAGTAGTATGTGATGGTAATTATTTAGAGCGCCCGCGTTCGTCGTTCGAGAAAGCGTTCTACCCAAAAAGTTCTAATAGTTATGGGGCGATCGATTGGATGTACTCTGTGGAAAAGCGCGAGGGAATTCACATTCACCACGAACAGTGTGGACACGGGGGTGAAAGATGGATTTTAGGAGCTCCAGTAGATGGATATTGTACGGAAACCAATACCGTATATCAATATCACGGCTGTTACTGGCACGGGTGTGAGATTCATGCAAAGCATAGAAAAAGAAGAACGCGCATCCACTATGAGAAGAGATACACTTATTAGAAGAAGCAAAGAATTCAACCTAGTAGTTATGTGGGAATGCGAATTTCAAAGAACTGGTAAAGACATAAAGATCGGTTGCGACACTACTCTTTATCCATATCAGATAGTATACGATTTTGAGGCATATCTCAACCCAGAATTTGAAACTCTCGGTAATAATCTAGAGTACGAAGCCGAGCACGTTCCGGTAAGCGTTAGTATAGGAGATAATTTATCAGGAACAGTAACTCATATTTGTGATAAAGATCCAGCAAAACTTATAGAAAAATTCGTAGAAGATTTGAAAGTCAGGGGAAAAGCTATAAGAGAAGAAGTGTGGTCAAGATATGGGTTTAATACAGAACATTTACGTAAAAACCAAATCGCCAAGATCGAACAGTGGATAGAGCAAGTACCGGTTATAGGTTTTAACAGCAGTAAGTACGATATAAACTTAATAAAGAAATACCTAGTAGGCGAACTGGCATCAACAACAAAGAAAGTAATGGTCGGAAAACGTGCAAACGCAACAATATTTCTATTTACTCCAGAGTTTAGATTTCTGATGTAATACTTTATCTAGGACCCGGTGTAAGTTACGATAGTTGGATAAAAGCCTACGAATGCAAAGGACAGAAATCTTTCTTTCCTTATGAGTGGTTCGATTCTCCAGACAAACTGGATTACCCAGGACTACCGGATATAGAGAATTGGTATTCCAAACTATCTGGGAAAATGTTAATAGATGAAACAGAATTAAGTAAATGTCGTAGTAATTTTCGAAGAAAATAATATGAAAACTTTCAGAGATTGGTTGAAATATTATAACGATTTAGATGTAGCACCGTTCCTAGAAGCGGTGGAAAAAAATGTGTGAATTTTATAAACACAGAGGTGTGGATATTTTCAAAGATGCGGTAACACTACCTGGAGTAGCTATACAATATTTATTGAGAGGAACCATTAAAGAACAAAAATCTTCAAAGACGATTATACCGGAGGATGCTCTATATGCACCAAAAGAAGAAACATACGAAATGATGAAGGACGCTCTAGTTGGCGGTCCATCAATAGTATTTACACGATATGCAGAAGCTGGTGTTTCAAATATTAGAGTGGGTTCCAAACCTTGCAAGGCTGTTTTGGGGTACGATGCAAACGCGTTATATTTATCTACGTTAAATAAAGAGATGCCGTGTGGGAGAGAAACTATACACCAAATAGATACCCTACATAACCCTAAATTTATTAAAACGTTTTGTAAAAGAGTTTTATCTGGAGACTGGTTTGGGTTTGCGGAGGTGGATATAGAAGTTCCACACAACTTAAAAGATAAGTTTTCTGAAATGTCCCCAATATTTATAAACAGAGAAGTAGAGGTTGATGAAGTTCCCAAAAACATGTTAAAATATTTAAAAGATACTGGCCGAACAAGAGGAGATGGAAAAAAATTGGTGGGATCTATGACCGCCACTAAAGTATTGCTGTACGCGCCACTGTTGAAATGGTATTTAAAACACGGCCTAGAAATAACTGGAGTTCATCGTGTTATAGATTATATTAGCGGAAAACCATTCGAATGGTTCGAAAAAGAAGTTACAGCCGCAAGACGAACGGGTGATGTAGAACCAAATAAGAAACCAGTAGCCGACATAATGAAATTATTAGGAAACACGTGTTGTGGAAAAATGATAGAGGCAACGGAGAGACATTTAAATACGACATATACACAAAACGAAACCTGTGTTGACAAAGCATTAAGATCTGCATTCTTTGACGATTTGGAAGAGATAGGAGATGCATACGAAATATCTTCAAGAAAACCCAGATGTGCGGTAAAGAGACCATTCCATTGTGGAATAGTGGTTTATCAACTAGCTAAATTGAGAATGTTGGAATTTTACTACGAATTTCTCGACAAATACGTAAAAAGAGAAGACTTTGAATTAATACAGATGGATACAGATAGTATGTATATATGGTTAGTGGAAAAACAATAGAGGAATTGATTAGACCTAACTTACTAGACGGGTTTGAAAAAGAAAAAAAGAAATGGTTGGCTTGGGATAAATGGAGCGAAAGAGAGCCCGGACTTTTCAAAATGGAATTTAGCGGAGATAGGGCGATAGCGTTATCTAGTATGTGTTATTTTATAGAAAAATTTAATTCTATTAATAAAAACTCTGCGAAAGGAATGTCCAAGAGAACTAACAATTTAAATTGGGATAGATATAAACGAGTACTAAGTGAAACTACAGAAGATGGAAAACACATTATAGATGTAGCACAAAATAGTGGATTTAAAATGAAAGACGGTGTTATGAAAACGTACTGTCAACAAAAATTAGGACTCTCGGCATACTACGATAAAAGACGTGTGTTACCAGACGGAATACATACAGAACCTCTCTAATGATTTATTTAATAATTTTGTAAAAAATAATAAAATTAGCAATCTAAAGACTCTGACGATCCGGTGGTAGCTGGGTGTCAGAAGGCACCGCAAGAAGTTCTTCGCGAACAAACCCTCGAGATGGCCCATCATCCAAATAGTAGAGCACGGGCTCATCGGGCTTGGTAATAGATCGATCTAGATGATATACATTGAGAGACCACACGGGATCAGTCGCGCGGCGGCTGCCACCTTCGAGCTCTCTCGGTTGATAGAGGTACCGGACGTCAATATCCGATGGAAGCCGTTGCTCCTCTAAACCAACGGGTCTCCCGCGCGAGACGGCAGAGGGCTCGCTCGTCACAACCCTTTTTAAACTTGATAGCATCTACGGGCTTCTTACCTATCAATCTGGTCACCTCTCCATTCAATGCGGAGACTACGGCGGGCAGTCTGGCCACCCACTCGGTCGATCGCGAATGAGGGTCTACAAGTTCTTTAGCGTATTGGTGTCCGAACAGTCTCTCAGCCAGGGTTCGATTGAAGCGCTCCACGATCCCCTGGTCCCGGTGGATGTTGACGCGGCCGCGTCTGACAGAAACGTCGTGCTTAGACAATATATGAGAGACCGCGCCCATGAACTCGCGGCCGGGATCGACTTGGAGAAGATTCGGCCATTTGAGAGGACTCCTCTTATATATTCGGGAGAGAGCCTCGGCCACCTCCTTAGACTCTTTAGTGGCCAACCGCTCAGCCCCCTTATAACGACTCGCTACGTCAACGACTGTCAGCGCGTACTTGTACGTCTTACGACCGACGCGATCGTGAGGGAGAAACAGGAGATCTGCTTGGTGAACTTGGTTCGGTACCGGCACGTCGAATTTCGGGCGCGGAATATTGTGAGGCGCGGGTAAATAGATCTGCCAGATGGCAAGCTTCTTGAGCCATTCCTTGACAACGTTTTCTGAAACCTTGGTCGCCGCCGCGAGGTTCTTGATGGCAGCGAGTCCCTTCCAGTAGCCGCGGGGGCTATAGTACGCGTTCGCTAGCTTGCGCGTTAGGCGAACCGATAGTTTGGTATTAAGTTTGTGCGTGTTCATCGTATGCGATGTATTCTAATATATCGGACACTCTCCAACATGCCCTCGCCAGATCGTCAGGTAACTGCGTCGATAATAATAAACCTTTGTTGGAAGTACACTCGCGATTGGGGGTTAAGTTATGAAGGAATTTGGGAAAATATAATCCCCCAGGATTGGTGGAGGAATCTAACATCCGCTTTGCGAAAAGTGTGGCGCTTTTTCGTCCTCCCGCCACGTCTCTAGAGAATCTCTGGCCAGACGAATCATACCCTTTGCACCAACCATGCGGTGTTTAAGGGCAGTGTAGCCTACATCAATCATAGCAAAATAAAGTTCATCAACTGACATCGTTCTATATATATATATTTATAAAAAAAGTTATTTAAAATAATTAATTTAAAATCTCGATCGGATATAGTAGCCGACGAGCCCCACCACACCCATTCCCACGACGATGAACGCGATCTCGCGGTCTTTTTGGGGCTCTGACGGTACATAGAAATCTGAAAGTTGGGGCTCGCGATCCAGCGGCGTGAGACTTTTGTGCAGATATGCCAGCGTGTACTCGCGGTTGGCTTCTTCAACGTTCTGAAAAGTTTGCGCGGCGTGATTTTCGCGGCGAAGCTCTTCATTAACCCAGTCCAGATGGGCGGTTCGTTTTTTCGACCACGCTTCCTTTGCGCTATTGAGTTGTTCTACAGCTAAATCGTGACGCTTACGCTCCTCATCCACGTTCGAGCTTTTCATTTTAGAGAATAAAAAGTTGCTACCGCTGAACGCCAATGCGTTTACGAGCGCACCACCTACTATTACTGCGATTGAAGCCATTTATTTCCATATATTAAATGGTAGAATTCCAGCTTTAACTAGATAATCTCGGGTCCAAACTGCGGCCGCTACATCTAAGGTCGCGAGCCCTACGTCTCTCGCAGTAAAGTCCAATTTGGGAGCGGATCCTCCTAGGGCCATCTTTGATAGTCGAGCATACCCGATACTGAAACCCAATATCACCACGGCGTGATAAAGGGCATTCACTAACATTTTACCATCTTGTTCAGCCATTATAATTATTGCATATAAAAGGGGTCTCGATCAATGTTTAAATGGGGCGCATCCAATCGCGATTGGTGTTTCGTAACTTTCTTCTGAACACTGGCTTGTTGTTTTTTCGATAATGTGGGGGTATTTCCACACGCACAGGGCACCAACAACTGCCAGACGACCACCACCAACAACCCAACTCCAATTCACGAATTTGGGTTCAATCGGATTCGCCCAACTCCAACGGTAGTTGGTATTGGGTGACAAATTCAAAGAATTTGGGTGTGCTTCCAATTCGTGAATTGGGGGTGTACTCAACTCTGTCTTCAGATGTTTTGCTGTCTCCGTCCCCGATTGCAACGACTGTTTAGCCACTCGAAGCTCGGCGAGTATTTTATCTTGTTTAACTTTTCGGGTGGCAGCCGCCGCCCGCCCAGCTGCCTGTCTTTTGGGATTTTTTATATGCGGTATGTCATCCAGTGGCGGAGTAACATTCGGGTTCGATTGGGTTGGAGCAATCGGGTTCAACTCCGTCACTCTCGCGGGTGTGTCTTGTGTCATCATTTTCAAAATTATATTTTGTATTAATATTAGGGCTTATAGTTCGTGGGCATATATGTCCAAATTGACAGTGTTTACCCATGGTCAACGCGGTTGTCAGCGGAGCTAAGTACATTCCAAACTTGTGATAAATTGAGCAGCAGGCTGTTCTAAGAGTGTGACCTATAAAAGGGTCATCGTCTAGATCGTCAATCAATCCCGCGGTGTTTGGTATAGGGAGAAGTATACTAACGGCGGTTGCGTACAAATGAATAGCCGCCGATCCGAGAGTTTTTGTCATCTCCGCTCCCAATTTGGATTCGTATCGCGCATACATTTTATCGATCTCCGCATCTGACATCTTATCCACCTGAAAAACTGAGAGACGCCTACCGAGATAATGCTCCGATTGTCCCCCAGCAACCAGCGCAGCTAGCCGCTCTCGTCGCGCCGCATTTTCATTTTCATTCGGAGTCGTTGCACTCAACCCAATACCAACCGCCGTTGGAGTTGGAGTTGATTCCGATTGCTCTGTCGGATCATTATCTTTCAGGATGTTGGCAGTCGGAGTTGAGGTTTCTTCCATTAGCTGATCGAGAAGTTCGTCGCAGTTCATTTTTCTTAAAATTAATTTAACTATTCTAACAAGTCTCATCTCTTTAACATATTGCCAAGCGCACCACCCGATACTTATGATCACCATTATGCTCGCAACAAAGCTCGCAGCGGAGCACCAAATTGTTAACATTGTTGACCATTGTTAAGCATTTGTTCAACATTTGTTAAGCATTTGTTCAACATTTGTTCAGCATTGTTCAGCATTGTTCAGCAATTGCTAAGCATTGTTCAGCATTCTTCAGCATTTGTTCAGTAATTGCTAATTAATTATAAAATTAATTGATAACTCCGTAAGCAGTTGGTTGATCAGTCTTTAGCAAAAGCTTGGCGTGCTTAGTTTCCGAAAGCATCTGTCGAACCTCCAGGCGCTCCTCGCGCGTTGGGATAACGTCATTCTCTCGAAGACAGTCATCGAATGAGTCTCGGTCCTTGCAGTGAAAGAGGGCGACCCATTTCGTTTGCTCGCGCAGATCCTTGAGGACGGCGTTGTACTTTTGAGTGGATATCCATACGCTTTGCCTAGCATGGCGGCCAGAAAATGCGAGCTCGGAGAGCATGTCCTTCTTTTTGGTCATCGCCGCCTTGGCCGAGCAATCGTCAATCACGTATAGGGTGGGCTCCCCCTGGAATTTTTGGTATAAACCACGCAACCAATCGTGAAGTCTATCACCGGGGTCAATAACGTATACCTCAGGGTCGGTCCATATCCACGGGCGCCGCTGATAAGTATCGTTGTGCCGCACAGTGGGACACAGGATCACAATGTGACGAAAGGCATCGCGGTAGGAGCCCTCGAGCAAGTCTAGGATGAAAACCGTTTTTCCACATCCTGTCTGCCCACATATTATGGCAGAGTGGGCATCTCCAATCGTGAATTGGTATTGATTGCTAATTTTCTTAATTAATTCTTTAGAATTATCAAAATTATTAATTAATAAATCGTTAGAATGATTGCTAATTTTCTTAAAATTAATTAAATCAGTAGAGTGCTGAGACGTATCGGCCATCTTCGATGTTCAGTTGTGCGTCTGTAATTATATATACGTACACGTTCAATGCGCCATTTCCATCCGCCTCTTTGGTTATCTGGATCGTCACACCCTCGCTAGCGTTCTCAACTTGGCGTCCGCTACCGTGTATTTGGTCGTCGTCGCTGGCTCGCATGTCTAGCCATAACGCGTATTTGGTATTCAGAAACTCCGCGAGGGAAACGGCCAAGAGATGCAGGTCTTTGGCAACCGCGGCAACCTCCGGGGAGCGCTTGGAGCCGGCAGCAAACTGCTTTCTTACTTCGTCCCACTGCTGGTGCGCGCGAAGACCCGCGCTGTAGAGTTGATTGGGTACTCCCTCGATCGTCACCTCTACCTTCGTGATTTTGGGGTTATAGAATTTGTCGGTTTTTCTAGCACCGAACGCGAACTGAGCCTCCTCGAACAGCATCAGTATACCTTTCATCGAGCGGGCGGGTACGTTGACGTTAATATTCCACAATGTGTCGCCTTTGTCTTTCGTCATCTTGCGATGGCGAAGAACTCGGTCGTAAAGTATGGCAACGCGCCCGGCGTACTGGGTTCTGATCAATCGCGCTAGTTCTGGCATCGTGACCATGTCGTACTCCAGGGAAACATTATCGATCGTATACGTCGATAACTGGTCGCTGGCTATGAGAACTCGGCCGTAGTCGTTGAACGTTAGTTCGTATTCGAGGCGGTCAGCCAAAGCGCTCTGATAGTAGGGCATGTGACTCTCCAGCAACTCAAAGTCGAGCGGGATGTAGAAGCGGTTGCCGTAAGCGCCCGCGACCGCGTTGTCGCTCGCGTTGTTATCTACCTTGTTAGCAGCCCCGATTCTAAGTTTGGTTACGTTCTTATTTTTGCTGGTGTCAATACCCTGATAGACAGCGTTTTCGCGCTCTTGCGCCGTCTTCCACAGGTCCTGATAGCAATGGTAGACGTCGCTGTCATCGATCGACATCACCTCATTACCAGAAATCTTTATTATGGTCTTCTTGACGATGGCGCTACCCAGGTTCTGAACGACGGTTCGGTCCGCGGTCCGTCGACGTCAGCGAAATAGTGAAAGCGAGGCGAACAGTACCCGGCACAATGACGTCGTTAGCTCCGAGGTTGGGGAAGCGGACTAACAGCTGCTGGTTCTGGTCGATCGTCGATGGGTTGTTCGTAATAACGACACTCTGTCTCACGCCTTTTGCCCCGAGGGGCTCACGCAGTCTGCGGTATGGATTGAGTTTGCGACCGTATTGACTCGAAGACATAATTTAGTGAATCTATATTAAACCCGTATGGTTTTGTCTTTAATACATAATTAATTTTAAGAAATTAATATGGCTGATTACTATATTGACATGGATGAAATCGGCAGAGACGATTACCTCGATGCGGATGATGATATGGGGAATTAGGTGGCGCTACTACTAGTCAAAGTCGGGAATTACTCGAAGGAGCTGTAAACGACTACTACAACAGTTTGGCAGAAAAAGGTCTGGTCCCATCTGTCGGTCGCGACTACTCCAAGTTCAAATTTTATCTGAACGGTAGATTGCGACTAAAATCAGCATCAAATATCCCAATAGTCAACACGAGGACCGGTAAACCCATAGCGCTGGGCACCATTGCCGGAAACCCGGGCGGTGGCCAACTCATAAGGAGCGAACTAGGATTCGTAGATTGGAAGAGGGGTAAAACAATTATGCCGACCCGCGCTGTAGAGGCCCTACAGTCTACCGACGAAACGATGGCGAAAACGGCCGCCGCGATAGAAACGGTCGAGCTCAGCGAGGTCCCTCGTGTAGCCACCGTCGTTATTAACGCGGTGGAGACCACGTTCAGCGAAATCGACCTGTCTAACGATGACCCATCGTTACCTCTTCGCGAACTCCAGGGACTCGATAAGGCTATGCAAACAGTCCGGGGCGAATTGGTCCATAACCTCGCCAAACTCACGGCGCTGGATGAACATATCGCGCTAGAAGAAATAAAACTGGAGGAAGCTGGTGGAGATAGAGAATCTACCGAGCGGATCACCGAACGCCTGCAGTCGTTGCGGGATCAAAGAGAAGCTCGCTTGGAGGTTGCATCTACTAACCGTGAGACTCTCCGCACCTAAATAAGCCGGATCCGCGAAACAATCTCGAGGGTCCTGAACGAGGAGACGACACTCGGTGAGCGTCTTCACACTCTGTTCAGAGAACAGGGCATCACGATAGCAAGCATCCTCGTTGCTATCAGCATGACTATATCGACCATAGTTCTAGCTTTCACTGGTGGTGCAGCGCCACCACCCGCGCCAGCACCCACACCACCAGCACCCGCGCCATCCGGTGGAGCCAAGGAGTGGGTAAAAAAACAACTAAAAGCCCTCGCCAGTCTCCTGGCTAAATTAGCCGCAAAGGCGGCTGCCGCACTACCTGGACTGATCGGAAGTATCGTTTCTTACTTGCTATCTATATTATCAAAAACGGCCGGATGGCTAGCCAAAAATACTTGGGCTTTAATCGTGGCAATCGCCGGTCTCCTACTATTCTTCGCCAGAGAGTTCCTAAAACCAAAGCGTAAATAATCCGATCGCCACGAGGGCGACGACGAGCGCTAATTTCTCCTCCTCGTGTGTTGTGCTTCCAATTTCAACATTGTTGATGATTAGTGTTTCAACATTGTTGATGGAACTCGATGCTGCATCCAATTTACGAATTGGGGGTACTGGGTTCGATTGTGTTGAGGGATGTGTATCCATTTTGTGTTTTGGGGGTACTGGGTTCGATTGTGTTGAGGGAGGTGTATCCATTTTGTGTTTTGGGGGTTTTATGAAATCTTTTTCAAATTTATTTGAATTTACAACTCCGCGCCCGATCATCTTGGGTGGGAGCTTGATGATACCCGTGTTCACGTTCCCGTTGCGGCCGATTTTTTGATTGGTGGTTGCGACTACGATCTGATTATTGTAACCGTCAACCGGGTCGTCTCGTAGTATCATATTGCTCGGCGCCATATAAAGACCTATTCCAAATGCGTAGTCTACCGGGGTGCGGGCAGTCTGCCAAACGTCTTGATAATTCTGGATCGCCTTCTGGAGGTCCACCTTAGCTGAGATGGCGTCCTCGACAAGTGCCAAGAACTGTTTTTTGTGCAGTCAAAGGCCGTTCCCGTACCAAGTATAGCGCTGCGCGTTTGCTTCTGTGAGGCGAGGATTGCCCATACGTATATGCGAATGGATTCGTTGAGACGAATAACCCCACCCTGCGTAAATCCAGTGCTTTCATCTAACATAAATGTGGTCCAAGCATTTCGCATCTGTGGAGTATCACCCAGATCTAGGTATTCCACATGGGCTACTTTAGTAGGCAGCCAATGGCAATCACCATCATTACACGCAAGCCCTCCAAGCACTTCAGCACCGAACGTCATCTTATTCAACTTATAATTATATTTAGTCCATGTTGCCATTTTTCTAACTGGTGGTGGGGTGGCCCCTCGAGCGCTTCATAGCCCTGAGAAATATTCTGGAACTTTCTCCAGACGCTCCCCACTAACTAAGCCTTTAAGGTGAACTAACCCTAAACTGTTGGTCGGGTGTATACTTTCTGTCTCCAGTCGGCGTCTTTAGATATCCCAAATTCGCTACACAATCTTTCGAACGCCTTACGGTCGTATGCGCTGGAAATGGGATCCCAGCCATCGTCTTGAGGCAGTGGAATACCTAGTTCTTTGAGAATCCTCCTAATTGTGTAATACACGTGAAAGTTGTAGACACTTCGGAGCATGATATTCTCGGATGTCAAATGGTCTTGATGCGAAACTCCGCATCCGGCCGTTGCGCACCATACAGCGAAATTTAGCTGGTTCTGCCAGAAGTTCATATGGGAAAACTCCCATCTTAGTAATACATCTTGACTAGTAGTCTTTGGAACTACATATTTCTCAAACGTGTTAGGGAAATTGGTGGCAAAGCCACTGGCCAGTTTAACCGTTACGGTTTTGTGTACAAGGGGGTTAACAACGTCTTTTTGCTTGTATTTACCACCGACCGCGTACTTTGCATTAGAGTTAAAGCTAAATGCTTTTGTATCCATTGAAAGATATTATTATGTTTGCTACTATCACTAATGTTCAAAAAGGGAGTTGTGAACTTCAAAAATCAATCGACAACTGCTGCGGACAACGCCGGGTAGGCCTCAGATCAATCACGTTCACGGTTGGATGGCAGAATGTGGGGAAGAGCGAAGGGTTTTACTATGTGAAGGATGGACAACAATTAGGTGTAAAGCTGCCTCACGGACTGTGGGGAATAAAGACAGCTCAAAGATTTTGTCAACTCAGAGCTTGACGGTGTAATCAACCTCACAGTATCGAATGCTACCGGGCTCGCAACAATGACCATCACCACTGATAATAAGGTAGTGGTCTCCCAGGGGGGGGTTGGGTATTCAACTCGGTTTTAGAGAGACATACTCCTCAAACAAAGGAGTGTTTACCCCGGGTGAGTACGTCGGTGATAACCCGGTGGACTTCGCCTTCACGAAAACTCTCAGGGTGCACCTGGATCGGGTGAACACATCGTACAACGCGGTAGACGGCACTCCCACCACATTACTGAAAACTGTGCAAGCCAGCGATTGTTTCTTTGGGGAGACTGTGACCTTAGACTTCCCACACCCCGAGATGAAAGTTTTGGAATCGGGACACATCCACGAATTTACGGTCTCTATTCTCGATGATCAAACGAGAAAGTTGATTAACTATTACCCGATTTCGGTAGTTCTCGAAATTTCCAATTGAGTATAGGTGCCCAATATTATAATTAATTTTATTATGAGTATATACGGACCAGGTAGTTCTTCCGATTGGGTGACAAATTCAAAGAATTTGGAACCGGCAGAAGGTGGATTCATCCCGACAGAGGGCGACTTTTTAACTGCTGGAAAAACCAAGGCCTTGATAAATAAAACTATATCGAAGGTCACAAACGGGATTCACAGGAGTATATCAGATGTTAGAGTAGAAGTGCTGACGGCGACTGCACAAATTGAGGGAGTCCGAACGGATATTGAGAAAGATCAGGCGGCTTATGAGGTGTTGCGCTCAGAGGACTCTCTCATCAGAGAAACGGAACTAAACAAACTAGGTAAAAAAATAACCAAATTTCGAAAAGAGAGCAGGTCGGATATTGATAAAGTCCGAGAAGACCACCAGGCGGCCCTTACGGAGGGTTATGATACGTTGCGCTTAGAGGACTCTCTCATCAGAGAAGCGGCACTTACTGAACTAGACAAAAAAATAACTAAATTTCGAAAAGAGGCCACGTCGGGTATTGAGAAAGCCCGAGAAGACCACCAGGCGGACCTTACGGAGGCTTATGAGGTGTTGCGCTCAGAGGACTCTCTCGTCAGAGAAGCGGCGGTTGCCGAACTAGATAAAAAAATAACCAAATTTCGAAAAGAGACCCGGTCGGGTATTGAGAAAGTCCGAGAAGACCACCAGTCGAACCTTGCGGAGGCCCTTGCGGAGGCCCTTGCGGAGGCTTATAATGCGTTGCGCTTAGAGGACTCTCTCAACAGAGAAGCTACACTTACCGAACTAGACGGGAAAATAGCCGAATATCTGAAAGAGACCAGGTCGGGGGTTGAAGGGGTCCGAGAAGACCACAAGGAGGCCATTGCGGAGGCTTATGGGGCGTTGCGCTCAGAGGACTCTCTCAACAGAGAAGCGGCACTTACCGAACTAGACGAAAAAATAACCAAATTTCGAAAAGAGGCCCGGTTGGGGGTTGAGGGGGTACGAACGGGTATTGAGAAAGCCCGAGAAGACCACCAGGCGGACCTTACGGAGTTTTATAGGGTGTTGCGCTCAAAGGACTCTCTCATCAGAGAAGCGGCGGTTGGTGAACTAGATGGAAAAATAACCGAATTTCAAAAAGAGGCCCGGTCGGGTGTTGAGAAAGCCCGAGAAGACCACCAGGCAGCCCTTGCGAAGGCTTATGAGGTGTTGCGCTCAGAGGACTCTCTCATCAGAGAAGCGGCGGTTGCTGAACTAGACGGGAAAATAACCGAATTTAAAAAAGAGGCCCGGTCGGGTGTTGAGAAAGCCCTAAAAGGCCACCAGGCGACCATTACGGAGGCTTATGATGCGTTGCGCTTAGAGGACTCTCTCAGTAGAGAAGCGGCACTTACCGAACTATACGGAAAGATAACCGAAGTTTCCGATAAACTGAAACATGATCGTATAGCCGCGATCAAAGCTCTTGAGGAGGCCTCTTATAATATTCGTACTGAGGCATATAACGCAAACAGTGCGCTTGCCGGAATAGTGCGAACAATGAAAACGCTAAAACGTGCCATAACAGTTTGGGCTGAGAAGCGGGGCCCATTGGTTAAGGAGCACTATGAATATTCGTTCGGTGCCAAAGCGAGTAATAAATGTGGGGGTATACACTATGACAGCCGCGGGTGATGTTATCCAAATGGCGGTCTGCTCAGGTTAATGTAGTGGTAAACCTGTGGGCGCGGTCGCGATAAATATTGTAGTAGATGGGGAAGAACGGGGGGTTGGAGTCACTAAAATCTCTGCAGATAGTTCGACGGTGGTTTCGTTCTCCGGTTCTGATCGAATTAGACTTTCTAAAGGTAGTGTTATTAACTTTGTTACGAAAATCTGTGACCCAGAGAGTTCTTCCACTATTGTCTCATTGTTAATTGAACTTATTTTGTAAATACTAATATATTGAAAATCATGAACGAATCAACACTTCCAATTGTCAATATCACTCCATCAACACGGTGTACAATTAACGAAAGAAGTTCAGATTTTAGGTTGAATAATATCGTCGCTATGCAGGATATTTTAGTTAGAGAATATACAAATAGAAAAAGAAACGCTAAAAAATATAGACGCGCGGTGAACATGGGTGAAGTATCTAGCACGGCTCTAGCGAGTGTTTCTGTGTTGTGTGGGGCGGGGACAGCTGCAACTATATCCACCATTATAACGGTTCCTGTAGCGGGGATTTTATGTGCGGTGTCGGTCGTTTCTGGGTTGTTGTGTTTGGTAATTAGGGCGTCGGGTGGAAAACTCGAGAAAAAATGTAGAAAACATGATAGAATATCTGTTCTCGCCAGGTCGAAGAAAAATACCATCGACGTTATGGTGTCCAAAGCGTTGGCCGATAAGAAAATATCAAATTTAGAGTTTGAATCCGTGGTGGAAGAAATGGGGAGATATGAACAATTAAAAAATGATATAAGAATCAAAGCGCGCACCACCATGCCCAAGATTGAGTGTACTGATTGGAATAAATTTAGGGAAAAACTTGGAGATAAAGTCGGAAGAAATGTTACAGCACCATTATAAAATAATTTAAAAAAAAAAAAAAAAATTCTTATATTGGTGCAGTAAACAAATGTACATACCTATACAACATGTGTTTTTCACTGAGAATTACGCCGTAATCGCATAACAAATTCAGTCGAGGATTACACTGTAATCGCCTGTTGATACACTCGGCTATAAATAACTGTTTGTTTACCTCGGCTATCAATTTACTCATGGTTCATAACCCGTGTAATTGAAACATTGTCGTAAATCGATAATTGTACAACACTAGGTAATGTTTATCATAACAGCCTACATGGTCGTGTGGGTTAAGGCGATTCTCTATAGAGACGAGGGTCGTGGGTTCGCGCCGCGGTTGAAGCTAAACATTTTTTATTTCTATCCCTACAAATGTGGTCGCTATGGTAAACAACTGCATGACAACGGCGTTCCTATCCGACAGCTTGAGGTTGATAATATTGATAAATTCAGATTGCCAGTTTACATACCTTCGATAAGGAAAATACACTCGGCTATAAATTAATTAGTAGTTGTTTTTTTTTCAATAATAATTTTTCAATATCTTTATAAGCGATATCGTAGAAATGTACATTCCTAAACGAATCGTTGGGTTTTAAAATGTTTGTATAATACACCTTAGTTTCATATCCGATACGCATTATCTGTCTTAATGTTCGTATTTGCCTCTTGTATAGTTGACATAATTGCCGGTATAATATTGTAAATGCAACGTTTTTATCGGAGCGTAATAAATTACGCTGGTATTTCATGTATTCGATATCACCTAGTGTTCTCATTTTATAGAATTTATATACAGGATTATAACCCCCGTAAGCTTCGTAAACTTCTTCAACACAGTCATTAAAAATTTGCAATTCAAATTGTATTGTATTATCCATTTTCTCTAATAATATTGGTACTTGTTTTTTCTGTTCAATTGGACGTGAAAAAAACATGATGTATTTATGACACCAATATATACTTTCAAAAGTCAATTACCAATATAATTGGGACTCCCTCTTTTCAAAATTATTTTCTCAAAAAATTCATAAATTTGCTGTCGGGAGACCCAATTTTCCTCGTTAACCAATTTTTTGATTTTCGGTGGTGGTGGGGGTATTATAGAGGGTTATAAATGATATCACGGTAGTTGGTATCATTTTGACTCCCTTACTACTACTACTTTTTGCAAGTATTTTTCATAATTTTGAGAACAAAAACACCCCATGTGAAAATCATTTGTGATGATTGGAGTGAGCAAAATTAGCATATCAAAATCCATTCCAGTTACTTAGGGATGAAATGGTTAATCTGCCGAGGCCTGTCCGTGGATGTGCAAAATAAAATGTTTAGCCCTTTGCGCCGTCGATAACGCACCCCCTCCCCCCCCCCCACCCCCTAAATTAATTTCTGCGTACGGGCCTGAATGCAGTGGGTGGGAGGCTTCTATTGACAGCTGGGCATGTACATTTCCAGTTACATCATCAAGATGGTTGCCTTTTGTTTAGGAGTGAATGAAAAAATTGCTGTGAACAGTGTAGTTGCCGAAAATGGTACCTGCCAGCTATGGACAGGCCCATTATGGAAGAAGGGTCGCTATGGTGTATTTTCATACCATGACCCTGAGACGGGCACGTGGCATAAGAAAAATGTCCACAGAGTGGCACTAATGGCTGCACAGGGTCAGATCCATGTGGCTGCAACTGTAGATTGCAGCCACTTGTGCAATAATAAACTTTGTATTAATGTAGAACATCTCAGCCTTGAGACTCGGGCCACAAATAATAGCAGAAAATGATGTTTCCAGAATGGCTGTTGTGTCGGCCATGGCGCCTATCCGGACTGCTTGGTGAATTTGATGTTGTAGTAAGTAGATAATTAATCCACATGTTTCCATTGCTTTCAGATGTAACCGGCATGCAAAAACAGACAGCATGCAGTGATCATGTACATGCAATTGTAGAAAATGTACCTTATTGAGTTTTCAACCTGTGCAGACCCAGCGTAAAGTTTCGGTTAATCTACTCTGGTCGTCGAAACACGCACTTCATATATATATCACTCGGTGAAGTAGTGCAAGCTCATCTGGATCTACACTGGCCGGTTGCAAATTCCATAATGCCCTCTTTGTTACTGACATTCAATGTTATCTTCAGTTTGTGGATCCCATTTGCAGCATTTGGGTATGGCTAATCGTCTGCTGATAATGACTGGCGATGTTTTTTTAAAACCACACAGCCACTACCTCACAAACAAATAACCCGCTACCTAACTGACAGTGTCTCCATGTTAGTACTAAGTACAAGGCAGATAATATTGTCAGCCATGCAGCAAGGAATACCCCGTCTCGCAGTCATGGGATCTCCTATGCATCTCCTGATGTTGACGGCATCTCATCCTGGTCCTGTGGAAGCTTCTGTCCTTTGGAGTAGCTACATGTGGTCCACATTGTCTAGTTGTCCTTTCCTATAGTCCGAGATCTTCCCATCTTGCTTGTACTGGAAATGTGCCTTCTCCACGTAGCCTCTTTTCAGATGACGCCTTCGAATAACCTCTGGCCGCTTACTGTAGTCTCTGTGAAAGTTGTACTCGGTGTTCAGACGGTTCAATGCAGTGTTTGCACGTGCAGAGAAGTCGAGCGCCCTCCCGATATGCGACTCCGCTTTTGTCGTATAGAGTCTGCAATGCCACAGTTATATTTCAGTATTGTTGATGATACCCTCGCTGTGAAATTCTGCGAATAGTTTACATTTTTCGGCAGGTTTACTCCACATGATCGGTTGAATGCTTCATTCTTCTACGTTGTATAAGCCGTATCGTGTCATGTTGAATGCCTGATCGCTCAGCCTCATTTTAAGTATAGCTCTCATCAGCTGACTGTCGCTTTCATTCATTTACAGTGGTGGCAGCGGATTTGGTCCCAGGAACTTCCAACGTGCCCGCCAGTTGTCGGTTTCATCACCAGCGCAAACGACGGAGTCCGGAGCACATTTGGAGTGGTCGTCGGCGTAGCAAGATACAGTCGCATCTATCATCCGGGGTATCATGCAGGTATCTACCTTGGTCAAATCGTCATCAGAGTCTACAATGTTTGCTATGCAGAAATATCAAGTGCCAGAATGTTGTTTGTACCCAATAGTGTAGACCTGTCTGTACCCCTACCCCAACAGTGTAGACCCAGATCAGACTGCACACCTGTGCAGCAAATTGGTCTCTGAAACATCAACTCCTGCAATAGTAATACACTTCACCTGCAGTGGTTATCTCCCCTGCTGCATGGGCAAGCTGTGTTTGTAGTCTGAAATACACATGCAACAGCCTATATCTGAAGGCAAGTCTTACTGCATGCCACACAGGAGGTCAGATTAGCAAATTCATTTGCCTGTGACACCACTGCTAATGTTGTGGGTTTGAGTCTAGTCTTGGTGGTATATCTGCGGACAAACATGCCGAACACCCAGTTAAAGCAGCATAGAGAGTATAAACAAATTACATGTACGCCATATGAGATTTCTTTTCTCACCAATTTGGGGTTTACACTGGGTACAGGAGGCAGATTGGCACATAGCTAGTGTTGGTCGGGCATGCAGGCAATGTGACTCGTGACTGGTGAGCCGACAATGCAGGAAAAATCATAACATGAATATCCGTAGTGTTGTTATACGTCGCCATAGCTTCATTGTCTGCTGTCCTAGATGATTGAATATGTGACATATGTAACGTTTGGTACTTGGTAGTTCAATATTGGCACTATATGGAAAATATATCTGAAAAAAGTGCTCGCATCTGGTTCCGACATTTGGAATTTTAATTTGAAATTTAATAAATTTATTTAATTGTCGTAAATTTTCCATTGTTTATGAAGGGCTGTATTAATATTTCACATTCAGCACAATAGTACCATCAAATGCCTGTCCAGTCTTTTTTATTTCATTACAAAATGTCTAAAACTGCATGAGATCTGGACTTTTTAACAACAGACGTAGCATTGCCTAGGCCGTGCTCTCGGAACATGTGAATGCGGGATTTACATCATGTGATTCGGGTGCGCACATTTTAGTCGCAGAGTGGCATATTTGATAAAAGTCACTTGGTTCTCATTGTCAACTGACTACTTGATATGTCTGAGCTTGTATTTCTTGTTTTTTCACATTTGATCCATTCTGACAGACCTCAGTACACAGATAGACTGCTTCAAAAATAGTCCGGAGAAAAATGCATCGGTTTGTGTTGCAGGTGCTTTGAGGCAGGTTCGGGTGCACTGATCATGCTGATGTGGTTTATTAATGCATGTGGAGACAGTGTTTACACAGGGGCTCTAGTACACAGCCAATATCTGCAGTTTGGAATGGATTATTTTGTGTGGCAGGACACATGTAAATGAAGTGTGATGCGGCTCTGCGTCTGTTGTGACGTGATGATTTTTGACCCCGCTGTCATGTTTCCTTTCCTGTCAGAAAAACGAAATGGTCAACGGGTGTTGACAAGTTGGTGAGAAGACGGCACGATCCAGTCGTCAAAGACATTGTAACTCAATGTGTGATTCCAATGTTTATGCTTTTACAGGCGGTGAGTGAAATTACCCCTAAACGCTATATGTTTAATATACAGTTCTATCTGTGTGTTTAGGCCACTTGGCACTTTGGTTTCATTTTTCCTGGTCTGAACGGCCCTCTAACCGGACTGTTCCTATGCCCGACACAAATTATGATTTAATAATATCAAAGTATGCCTAACAACCAAAAATGTGTAATTAGTAATGTATTTGTAATTTATGCAGCTATTAATCAATAATGAACCCGCCTCGTCCTCGAATTAGACTCCGACAAAAATCCCTGATGCGGGTAGTTGCGAACGGTAACTCATGCAATTTACTCCCGTACCGTCCGTAGGCGTAGCCAGAGTTACGATTCCACTTATAGGATTCCTCGGCAGAGTAGCTAATCAGATCTGCCACTGAATGGGTCGCTTGTTGATTCTAGCTTACATTTACTTTACATTTTCTCATGCACGGGATCAATTAAAACTACAAGTCCAGTATTAAATGATTACTTCCCATTGTGTTCTCCAAAACTTGCGAAAACCACCATTCAATAATACATTGAGTACATGGACATGTAAAATTGCAAGGACCTAATGGCTCAATTATTTAGATAATGTTGTGAAATTACTTCCCATTGTGTTGTATTTATACATGTGAAGCCTTGCAATTTCATATGTTACTTGTACAGTAACACACATGTTTCTCCAAATCTTGCGAAAACCACAATTCCATAATACCATTATGGACATGTACATGGACATGTGAAATTGCAAGGACCCAATGGCTCAATTATTACGATAATGTTTTCAAATTACTTCCCATTGTGTTGTATTTATACATGTGAAGCCTTGCAATTGCATATGTTACTTGTACAGAAACACACATGTTTCTCCAAAACTTGCGAAAACCATTCAATAATACATTGAGTACATGGACATGTAAAATTGCAAAGACCCAATTGCTCAATTATTAAGATAATGTTTTCAAATTACTTCCCATTGTGTTGTATTTATACATGTGAAGCCTTGCAATTGCATATGTTACTTGTACAGAAACACACATGTTTCTCCAAAACTTGCGAAAACCATTCAATAATACATTGAGTACATGGACATGTAAAATTGCAAAGACCCAATTGCTCAATTATTAAGATAATGTTTTCAAATTGCTTCCCATTGTGTTGTATTTATACATGTGAAGCCTTGCAATTTCATATGTTACTTGTACAGAAACACACATGTTTCTCCAAAACTTGCGATAACCATTCAATAATACATTGAGTGCATGGACATGTAAAATTGCAATGATCAAATGGCTCAATTATTTAGATAATGTTGTGAAATTACTTCCCATTGTGTTGTATTTATACATGTGAAGCCTTGCAATTTCATATGTTACTTGTACAGAAACACACATGTTTCTCCAAAACTTGCGATAACCATTCAATAATACATTGAGTGCATGGACATGTAAAATTGCAATGATCAAATGGCTCAATTATTTAGATAATGTTGTGAAATTACTTCCCATTGAGTTGTATTTATACATGTGAAGCCTTACAATTTCACATGTTACTTGTACAGAAACACACATGTTTCTCAAAAACTTGCGAAAACCATTCAATAATACATGAGTACATGGACATGTAAAATTGCAAGGACGTAATGGCTCAAGTATTTAGATAATGTTGTGAAATTACTTCCCATTGTGTAGTATGTATACATGTGAAGCCTTGCAATTTCATATTTTACTTGTACAGAAACACACATATTTCTCCAAAACTTGCGAAAACCATTCAATAATACATTGAGTGCATGGACATGTAAAATTGAAAGGACCTAATGGCTCAATTATTTAGATAATGTTGTGAAATTACTTACCATTGTGTTGTATTTATACATGTGAAGCCTTGAAATTTCATAAGTTACTTGTACAGAAACACACATGTTTCTCCAAAATTTGCGAAAACCATTCTATAATACATTGCGTACATGGACATGTAAAATTGCAAGGACCCAATGGCTCAATTATTAAGATAATGTTGTATTTTCAAGTAGTTATTCCGCCCACTTGCTGATGTTTGAGGACTGTGTTAGCTGGTCGATTAGATATTGATGGTGTCCATGTGTACACATTTCGCCACGGATGCCGCTTGTAAGTCCGGCAGAACGGTTGACGAACCGCTAAACAGCAGAGTGAGCAGCATTGTCCGGGCTTCCGTGAAGTAGCAAGTCTGCCCGCTCATAGCTTTTATAATGTTAAAATATTACACATTTACAAAGTATATCATGTATATGTGTCATTACCTACGGTGCTCTACGTGGTGATTCGCCTGCAAAGCTGCAGTTGTATGACGGCATGTTTGAAACGGCATCACCTTGCCTGCCTCTAGGTGGTGGTCATGTCGGTGACGTCTTTGCCGAGGAACATATTTTGTAGGCCGCTTCCCATGACTCGGCCCATTTGCGGATGTTTGAGGACTGTGTTAGCTGGTCGATTAAATCTTGATGGTGTCCATGTGTAGACCAATGCCCGCTTGTATGTCCTACAGAACGGTAGACGAATGGCTAAACAGCAGAGTGAGCAGCATTGTCCTGGCTTCCGCGAAGTGAAGTATCAAGTCTACCCGCTCGTAGCGCACTTCCCCGTTCTTGACGCGATAGCACGCATGGCGAGCGTCCACAAGTACAGCATGTACTTTATGCACGTTTATAATGTTAAAATGTTACACATTTACAAAGTATATCATGTATATGTACAATTACCTCCGGTGCTCCAGTCCACAGCTTAAGCCCAGGTGTGTCAATTGTCTTTAGTGGACGATGGGAACGTAGGTGATGTCGATAATGGGTGCGCGGCTGTAGATGTTTGGTTGGAAGTGGTGCATATTCTTTATGCACTTTATAATGTTTATATTTCCAATACACGTCGTTTACAAAGTATATGTACAATTAATTACACTTTATGCACTTTATAATGTTTATATGTCCAATACACGTCGTTTACAAAGTATATGTACAATTAATTACACTTTATGCACTTTATAATGTTTATATGTCCAATACACGTCGTTTACAAAGTATATGTACAAATAATTAGCTCCGGTGCTCTAGTCCGCAGCTTTGCGCCCAGGTTTGTTAATTTTCCTTAGTGGACGACGGGAGCGTCGGTGATGGCGATAATGGAGTATACGTGGGAGGGTTGTGCGGCGGCGGTAGATGGCTGATTGGAAGTGGTTCGGGGCTTCGCGGCGATTCAGGGCCGGTGCTACGTGGTGAATCGCCTGCGAAGCTGCAGTTGTCTGACGGCATGTTTGAAACCGTACCATCTTGCCTGTAGGTGGTGGTCATGTCGGTGACATCTTTGCCGAGGAACATATGCGCTCGTTGTGGTTCCGTCGGTTCGCAATGTTGCATCCACAGGCAGTCGAATATTTTGTAGGCCGCTTCCCATGACTCGGCCCACTTGCGGATGTTTGAGGACTGTGTTAGCTGGTCGATTAAATCTTGATGATGGTGCCCATGTGTAGACATCTCGCCACCTATGCCCGCTTGTACGTCCTGCAGAACGGTAGACGAATGGCTAAACAGCAGAGAGAGCAGCATTGTCCTGGCTTCCGCGAAGTGAAGTATCAAGTCTGCCCGCTCGTAGCGCACGTCTCCGTTCCTCACGCGATAGCACGTATGGCGAGCGTCAAACACGTCTCCGTGGTTGCATTGGATGCACCGGAGTTTTATATTTTTGACCTGTGGGTGGGGGGTGTCCGACCAAATTAATTCCGGTTGGTTGTGTGGTCGGAAGCTATATTGTTCTTGTTGGTAGGGGGGTATTCAATTTATTTGATTCTGTTACGGGGGTGGGGGGTGGTGGGTTCACTCATATAATTAATTCAATGCTGTGGGTGTTCGCGTCGATTAGAAAATTATATTTTCGCGACCTCACAGCTTCTATTTCGTGTTATTCACAATGCATCATGCATTGTAAAACGCTCGTGTCGATTGACCAACAAAATGACACTCCCAAAGTAGCGTCCAGTGAAAACTGCCGATAGATAATTACGTCCGGAAGCTGCAATTCGTACCAAGCGTTGTTCGATCGCTTCTATTTCGCCACCGACGAATAAGACAAACACTTTCGGCGCGCCCGCATTTTCATGCGTCGTTCACGATATTTTTTACAAATTGTTACATACCGCAAGGACGCGTCTTGGGCAGAACACGGCAGCATCACATGTACCTACAGTACACAGTACGCTCAGCGCGTCCACCCGACCCCGTGATCAGATGGAGAGTGGACGTAAAAGTTCCTCCCACCGTATCGGCTGGAAATCCCACTCGTCCCGGTGGAGATGCAAAATCTCCACCGTGGGAACATTTCTAAGACCAAATCTGCCGAACACAGCGTTCCCCCGTGTTAACCCACGGCGCATCACCGTGCCAGGAGAATATTTATGGCCGAATTTATAGATCGGCTATATATTGTTTATCCATTGGTTTGTGCAAAAGTTTGTAACCACCCTTTTCTCCTATATTCGGTAATCTACAAACGCGAAATGTGTTGTATCACTTCCAAATTACATCAACCGGATACTTTTTCATTTTTGGCCATTATCTCTGTTGAAAACTTTAAATATAGCGCAATAACACAATTTGGCTATAAATAAACGTTTTCACTACAATAGTTCGGTAAACTAAAGTTAGGCGGTTTGCAATTTGGCTATAAATAAACACGGTGAACTAAAGTTAGGCGGTTTGCCTTATAGTCCAGGGGCAATTGTAGGTATATATATAAGATTCCGGCACCTCGTGTTCACTTATGGCACCCGGTGTTTTTATAAACTTGAATGTATAAGGTTTCCAAAAAATCCGGGTGCCATTTTTTAAAACAAGTTGAAGGTCATTTCAAGGTCATTGAACTTTATGCTTGATGGAAGTCGAAAATTGCCAATATATGAGCCAATAGGTCATGGTCCTTAACTTGGAAATTGGTGTAAGTTGTTAAAAAACATTTCTGATGGATATATTAAAGAATTTACGTAAACTACACTGATATTCAGTATATAATTATCATATTTTCAAGATGGCCGCCAAAAATCGGGTATTTATGAGATTTCGGTTGACTTGCTACATATTTGTGTAATGCTAAGCGCCTTCACCTATATTCAAAGGTTAATTCTTTCAACTGGAATAATATTGTTTACATTCGACTACCATAATTATTTCTATGATCAGATATTAATGATAGCTAAATATAACTGGGAGAATTTGGTTGCGGAGGAAATCAACACTTCTCTCACTTTTCCCTGAGATTCCGTAACTACTAAAATGTGGACATATATTGAACCCTGATTTGATCGGCTAATAACATCATGCACTGCATCACTTTTTATACTATGTATTGAATAAAATTGGCTTTCACAGTGTAATAACGCATTGTTGTATTGATTGATTGATTGGTGTTTAACGGCCTATCAACAGCTAATGTCATTTAAGGCCGGGTCAACAGGTTCGATCCCGTCTTTAACCTGCTGCATTTGAGGGGGAAATCCCAAAATCAGAACAGAATATTTATATCGAACAAAAATGTAACCAGCCCTGAAATTAGAATAACCGGACCTGGTGCCAGATCCATACCACACCAGTCACTTGGCCCATTCCCCTAACAATAATAGGATTACGAATAATCGTATGACTCACATAACGGGTATAACCAGATTCAACTGTCGCATACAAGAATGCCAACGACGTACGTGAGAGCCATACCAGGTCTCGGTCGGGATTCCGGTAAGGACGAACCTCGATCGTTAAATTACCAATCGCATGCTCGCACCTGCCACCCATAACGCAGTGTTGCAACATCGAGTATTAAAATCATAATTCACTTATGTAATAAATTATATATATGTCACATTACGTAACTCACTATGGGGAGAAGATGTGTATTCGTGCTCGGCTAGCTCAGTCGGTTAGAGCGATGGTACGGTAAACCAGGTCCCCGATTCGGGCCTAGCATAGGATGTATGCATCTTTCTCGCCCTGTGACACATAAATAAGATCGCTACAGGGAACGCGTTAGGTGATCAATACAGTTTCAATGTATAATGCTGTCCTTATGCAATAAATGGATCTAACATTTCTGATGAATTAGTGATATTTACAGTACTATGTAATTAACCCTTTCATTCCTAAATAACTGGAATGCACCGTGATATGTTAATCTTCCAACCAATCCAATCGTCACCAACGATTTTCAGACTCGTCTGTTAATGAAAAGGGGGTGGTTTTTCATTGTAAAAATATGAAAATTAGTTGCTAATAGTGCAGATCCTGATGAGACGGCTCATAACGAGCCGTCTCATCAGGATCTGCACTATTAGCAACTAATTTTCATATTTTTAGATTTTGGATCTACACTGTTTGCAAACACCGCTATAGAGGGCTGTAGTGTTGAAAGGGTTAAGAAACATGTTATACTGATTGCATAAGAAACTCTGAAGAGCCTGGTTTCTGATACGGTAACTGAAATAATTTATTTTTTATAAAATAATTCAATGGTTATAAAATAATTTAATGGTTGTAAAACAATTTCTTACATTTCAGCCAGTATTTTACACAAATCTAACGATCAATTTACACCACTGAGCAGCAGTAGTTTACACCACTCTCATGATTACCATATATGGAGATATGCTGTCATTAACGTTGCAATGACGTGTTTCCTTCGACCAATCAAATCATGTTATCGGACACACCCTATGAATCGCGAGACAGTCGCCGTCACTATGACCCGCCTCCAAAGATTAATTCGCATAACTCTTGGCCATATGTTAATCTTGATTCGCTTTGTTTTTATGAACAATCAAGTGTGAAATAAGAAAATGTTTATTTAACCTGGTGAGCTGATTATCTTGAAATAATGCCCCCGTGATTGGGTTCTACCGCTCACTCGTTTGTTTTGCGTAAGGACCCAAATACTTGTGCATTATTTCACGATAATCAGCTCACCTGATTAATTGTTTGTTTGTTTGTTTGTTTGTTAGGGTTTAACGGCCTATCAACAGCTACGATCATTTAAGGCCGGGTCAATGGGTTTAGTACTAAATCCCATATAGTACATGTACAAGTACATATACAAATGGGGGGAAAATCCCCAAATCAGAACTGAATATTTACAATGAAAATCGATATATTCAGACCTGAAATCAGAATAATCCTGATCTGATGCCAGGTCCTCGCCACACCAGAATCACTTGGCCCCCTCCCAAAAGCAATAGGATCAGTAATAATCTTGCCACTTTTATAATAGGCAATAACCCAATTCAACTCCAAGGTAACAAAATAGAAACAAAATTGCTACCCCGCTACGCTATCTCTCCACAAGGATACCATATCGTAGGCCACTCGCGTAGTAACAAAAGAGCCAAAGATAAAAACGTAACGGAGGGCCAAACCAGGAAAATCGTAATTCCTATAAGGAGGAACCCCTACCGTTAATTTACACCGTCACGTTCACATGACCACCACCCACTCACCTGATTAAATAAACGGGATTTAATGGTTATAAAATGATATTAAATCATCATTACTCGAGTCCCGGAAGGCTCGGGCTGGAGGGTATGTGCTGAATCATCCTTAAGGATTCATATGTTCATGCTGAATCTTTAATACTGGGATTCACACCTGGACCCAAGTGCTATGTTGTACAGTGGAACCTCTCCAAACCGGACACCTGGGAGGTCCCAGGGTGTCCGGTTTAGTGAGATTCCACTGTAATTCAGGCATACAAGCTCGCCAAGACATAAATGTGTGTTTAGCAATCAGGACAAGGCACGATCATTACAGAAATATGGCAAGGAAAGTTTCCTTGCCATATTTCTCTAATGATCGTGCCTTGGAAAACCATCATATTTAAGCATACATAAGTTTTCTGGGTGTCAGGTTTAGAGAGGCTCCACTGTCGTAAGAGCGCATGGCACCGGATCAGGACAGTACATTCCCATCTGTATTGCTCTTAAATGGACGTAAAACCCCAATCAATTATTCAATCTGCCAGGCCCACTTTCAGAGACATCCACCCCCTCCTATCTGGGGTGAATCGTGGGTGGCTGGTCGGTGGCTGTTAATTTTGCAACCAATCGAACCGTCACAAAATGGTTTTCAGACTAGTCCACTTATGAAAAGAGGATGTTTTTGTTCTCAAAAATATGAAAATTACTTGCAAAAAGTGCAGATCCTGAGACGGCTCTTTACGAGCCGGCTCATCTGGATCTGCACTTTTTGCATAAACCGCTATAGCGGGCTTTCGGGTAACTATACAGTAGGTTTCATCCTTAACGGAATGCCGATATCCCTGGTTTTGGCCCTCGGTACATTTTTGGCTTCCTTGTTACTTGAGAGTTGAATCCAGAATAACCGTTATACCCATTATAAAAGTAGTAAGATTAGTACTAATCATATTACTTTTAGGAAGTGGGGCTAAGAGACTGTATGAGGATCTGGCACCAGGTCAGTTTGTTGTTGGTCTTTAACGGCATATCAACAGCTAAGGTCATTCAAGGCAAGGCCAACGGGTTTGATCCTGCATACAACCTGCTGCATTGGGGGGGGGGGGGGGGGGGGGGGGGGGGGGGGGGGGGGGGGCACCATGTCAGGTTATTCTAATTGCTGGGCACGTATAATATATAATATAATAAATAAATATTTTCTGTAAATATTCAATTCTTATTTTGGGATTTTCCCACTCATCACAACAGGTGAAATGTGGGATTTGACCCATCAACACGGCCTAAAATGACCTATAGCAAAATAGTATGTACAATGGAACCTCTCTAAACCGGACACCCTGGGACTGTTTCGAGAGCTTCCACTGTGAAACTTGCATATAACTACTTCAAGACATGCGTAGGCCGTAGGTGCTTTGCAATCATGAACAGACATTATCCTCGGAGATAAATGGCAAAGAAGCATCAAAATTAAGCACACCTTACTCCTTTCTCTGTCCGGTTTACAGGGGTGAGACTGTATTTAGCTCCCGGAATTATTGTATACAGTGTGCTATCAAGATTTTGGGGACAACATCGGGTTGTTTGGAATAGGATTAAAACAAGAAGACCATAAAGGTTTTTAACCATTTTACTTGTGTACATGTTTTGTTTTGTTTGTTTGTTTATTGGTGTTTAACGGCCTATCAACAGCTAAGGGCATGTAAGATCGGGCAAACGGGTTCGATCCCGTTTTAACCTGCTGCATTGGTGGGGGGGGGGATTCCAAAATCAGAACTGAATATTTACATCGAAAAACAATATATTCAGCCCTGAAATTAGAATAACCTGACCTGGTGGCAGGTCCATACCATACCAAAGCCCTTCCCCTAAAATAGGATTACGAACAATCGTAATACTCACATAAGGGGTATAAGCAGATTCAACTGTCACATACAAAATGCCAAAGACGTATGTGAGGGCCAATTACCAGTCGCTTGCACCCACCTTCCACCCACCCGACGCCGGGGTGACTACACAAGCTCTAACTATTATTCGAATCGAGCTAAAAAATAAAACAAATGTAAAAAACTTATTTGAGCTGAATAATTTTGTTGGGGGAGCCTGCCCCCCCCCCCCAATAATTTTGTTGAGGGGGCTCAATAATTCTGTAATAAAGCACATTTTCTCATCCTCAAACTTGCTGAGAATGCAGGAAATGGCGTTTCATGCGTCTTGGATTTCAAAGCATTTCGGGGGAGTATGTCCCTGGACCCCGTAGCAACATAGGGCCCTTTGGGCCCTCGAGATTGCCCCCCCCCCAATCATTTCACGGTTCCGCCGCCTATGTCTCGAAACATTCGCAGGTGCGAGTTGAAATCGGGACATAAAATCTGAGTTTGGAAGCAAAATTCACAAATACACGACATTGTACAAACCATAACTTGCATTATCAGTAAACCACAAGTCGAATCTCAAGTCTCCGTCTATCATAGTTGCGAATAGTGCAGGGCACGAACATTCCACTCGTCCGCTCGTCCGCTCGTCCTAACGAGTGTAAATGCCTGCAGGACGAGTGGAAATTTCAATTTTTGTAATGTAGATTTCTTAATTTTGCCATTCCGGTCAAAGTAAGGACGAGTACATATTTCAATACTTTTCGCGCCCTTTAGTAACTTGCAATGTACTAATGTACCGCCCATCTACGGATGGTATGGTAGTAGGTTGCACGAGTTGCTGTTCCCACCAAAATACATCATGTCTATTATGGTTTAAACGTTTTACCTCTGACAAGAAAACATGACGGATGGGCATACATGTACGGACGGGAGACGTATGTACGGACGGACACTTGTGACAAACAGAATATACAGAATAATCAATTTTCGGCTAGTTGCGGGAAGTAACTGTGCAGAATACATGTACTCCTGTATTGTACGTACTCAGAGTTATGGTGCCTTCCATAGGTTTCCCCTGCAGAGTAGTGAATCAGATCTGATTCGCACTTAGCTGTTCATAATATGGTACATTTTATATACTTATTCCTCATAAATGAAGGTTAGTATTATGAAATGAACATATTGCAATAGTTCTGTCATATAGTTACAGATGTAGATTGCATGTTCTGTAAATTTAAGGTAGAATAAAAAAAATGAGCCAGTCAGTGGCATCCAAAAACTGGATGTAAAATTTATGTTGGGGTCAAGTAACTGGAAATGCAATTATTAATTTTCTAGTCCGACTATCTACAATAATAAAATTTATTAGTTACAAGTTTGTTTTACTTTTATAATACTGACATTTCTTTCAATTGAAAACTAGATATACAGTCTACAGAAAATGTGTCACAATTAACAGCTAAAGTGTGAATCAGATATGGTTCGCTACCCTGCAGGGTAAACCGATGGAAGGCACCGTAACACTGGGTACGGACAATACGGGAATATAATGTAGTCTGCAGAGTTACTTCCCGCAACTAATCATGCTAATGTTGGGTATACAAGCAGTGTATAACAGCAGCGGGGGGGGGGTGGTTGGCCTGGCCCCATCAATTATTCTGTAATAAAGCACATAAGTATTATCATACTCAACCCCCCAGACCCCCCTAGCAACATCAGGCCCTTTGGGTCCTCAAGACTGGGCCCTGAGAATGCAGGAAATAGCGTCTTACGCCCTCACGATTGCCCCCCCCACCCCAATTTTCCGGTTCCGCCGCCTATGTATAAGGGATTGGAACTAAAGATATTTGAAAGTCCCCACGGTATGGGAAGTTTTTCAGTTACAAGCCTTAGCCCTAAAACTACAATATCTGGATTTATAATTTGCACAGAAACAGATTGAAATTTTGTTTTCTCCGAAGAGCCTTGTTAGGAGTTTGGTTAATATTTAACCAGACTTCTGTAGGTCGGTTAAATTTAACCAGAAAAATCATGGTTAAAATTTAACCGGAGTTTTATACAATCGCTAACCAATAATTTAACCAAATATTTGACCTAACCACGGATTTAACCAAGGTTTATACAATTGGCTGCAGATGACCCGAGCTGACAATAAATCTAGTCCGAGATGACCACCAATGTGGTCTGATTTGACCACCAATGTGGTTCGACTTGACCATGGTCCGATTTGACCATAATTCATTTATAATACTCCACAGCAAAATAGGCCGAGGACATTTGTAAATGTCTCACATACAGCATATCGGTCATATCAAACGTATATTTAAGCACATTTTTGGCAATATTTAAATACACTTATCAAAGATGCAAAATCCAAAGAAGATCTAAGCCAAGGTGTATGATCACGTGGTACTAACAACAACAACAAGTACCGATTCAAAGTACATATTCTTTTATAGTGTCCTTATTACGTAACGGATTTTGATGAAATATGGCGCATCAAACGCGTCTTGTTAAGCTGCATTTGGTGGTCTCTGTATTTTCGCCCAAACTTCTGTGGTTTTTGCGAAGAATCGATTTCCGTGTCGGAGACACGGAAATCGATTCTTCGCAACAGAAGTTTGTGCCAAATTCACTAGACCACCAAATGCAGCTCAAGAAGACGCGTTTGCTGCGCCGTATTTCATCAAAATCCGTTTGCATATTACGGAAAATATCACATAATACTTACTTTGGAGTGGGCGACGTTGTTGTTGTTGTAACCACGTGATCATGCACCTTAATAATACGTTCCGCAAGTGTTAAGTGTCAGACAAACTACGGAGAGCGCAGGGGACATGGATTTTTTTTATTAATTCGTTCCCACGAAATAACAATTCGTTCCCTCAATTTAACAATTCGTTCCCTCGAATTAACAATTCGTTCCCTAGAATTAACAATTCGTTCCCTCGAATTAACAATTAGTTCCCACGAAATGACAATTCGTTCCCTCAATTTAACAATTCGTTCCATGGAATTAACAATTCGTTCCCACGATATAACAATTCGTTCCCACGAATTAACATTTGGTTCCCAGCGGGGCTCCGTATTACGGAGCCGAGCCAAGACGACGGTGCAGAATATATACTAGGTAAGGTCCGAGTTATTGTTCACATATTGGATGTTTAACCCTTTTAACCCTAAGGAACTGGAATGAACTGTGATATGCTGTGAAATTTACAATAATGGCTGATGTTTACAAATGTACTTATGATACTTGAGACTAGTGAAAACACAGACAAGCTTTGTGGATATTTGCGCTGGCTAGTCAGTGTCTAGACAATTCGTCTGGTACACCGCACAGAAATGTATATAACTTCATTGCATAAAATGTGTTTTCACAGTTTAATAACACAGTGTAATAAATAGCATAATACACTAGACTAATTGTGTAATGAATTATGCAAATGAGCTCGCTACAGAAAAGATGTTAGGCACTCAATACAGCTTCAAATTATGATGATGTGCTTGTGTTGATTTAATATGATATTTATTAATCTTGTTGGCTTATTTCATAAGAAACTGGGCACAGCCTCGTTTCTTATGAAATCAGTCAACTCGTTTAATAAATATCATATGGGACACGCAACATGATTTTTTTACCTAAGAACATGTGCGATTTTTCATGAAATATATGATACATGATATTTTCTGTAAATGACGTCGAAAGAGGACCAGTCATAGTCGCAAAGTCAGGGGCGGATCCAGGATGTATGTCTAAAGGGGGCGGGGATTTTCAAATAAGACACATATGATCATCAACTTTCATAAATCAAAAGTATATGTTGTTACCACTCGATTGAACCGTTTCGACGAGACGGTTCAACTGAGTTGAGTGGTAACAACGTACACATTGGGTGAGAAATAATCAGAATTTTCAATGTAAAAAATGGGTTAAATTCTAAACTCGACCAATGTTAAAGGGGGCGTGCGCCGGACGCACCCTTGCCTGGATCCGCACCTGAAAGTGGCTGCCTCTGACCAAATGTACCTTACATGACATGTTCAACAGTTGTAGTTCCTGGGGGCAGTGTCACTAATCTTCGTACGACTAAAATGTACGTAAATGCAAAATTATCATAGTCTGTAAATGTCACATTAACAATGTTTTCTTGTATATGCAGCCTATTCTCGATAAAACTCCATCAATTGAAATTTCCAGACAATCCTAAAGTTGCACTTACGAACATTTTAGTTGTACGAAGTTTAGTGAAACGTGCCCTTGGTCATTTTGCACACGCACGGTCGGATTAGGATCTCTTCTTATTACTGACGACAGTGTACAAGGTGCATGATCACGTGGTTACAACAACAACGCCGCCCACTCCAAAGTAAGTATTATTTGATATTTTCCTTAATATGCAACGGATGTTGATGAAATATGTCGTTTTTGCGAAAAATCGATTTCCGTGTCTCCGACACGGAAAATCGATTCTTCGCAAAAACGACAGAAATTTGGGCGAAAATACAGAGACCACCAAATGCAGCTTAACAAGACGCGTTTGATGCGCCATGTTTCATCAATATCCGTTACGTAATAAGGACACTATAAAAGAATACGTACTTTGAATCGGTACTTGTTGTCGTTGTTAGTACCACGTGGTCATACACCTTGGTGTAGACACATCTGTTATTTAATGACGAACAGCGTATGCACTGACCAGGCTGCGCGTATGCACATACTGATCTGGGACTACGCTGGTGGAATTTGTCGTAACCCTTACTACGCTGAATTAAATGTTGTCGTCTGCTGGAAATGTTTTATTTTCAATATTTCTCGACAAAAACCTGGTTTTGACAGCACATGAGAATCGTCTCCAGTGGAGACGATTCTCTTGTGCTGTCAAAAAAAATTTGTTTATAAATGACATCGATAGAAGACGAATATTCATTATTCCGTATTTGTTTGTTAACTTGTGACGTTATTTACGGAAAATATCGTAAATCTTGTAAATAGTTTTTATGAGATACAAAATCACATGGCTTGTCTCAAATATTGATGTCTTAACTGTGAATTGTATTGGGCACACATGTAAGTGATTTGGTGTAGTAAAGGTGCCTGGCACCGGATCAGGATACTGTCTTTCCGTGCCTAAAGTTTTAAATATATTGTAATGTCATTTCTGAATGGACGGTGCATTCCCTTCTGTGTATTATTATCTTGCTGTTGAACGGAGGTAAACCCCACTCACTCAGTCAATCAATTAATAAATCAACCAAACAACCACTTATCCACCCACTCACTCAACCAATCAATCAATCAACCAATCAAACACGGAGAGCTAGATGACAAGGCATCTTTAACACATAATGTAACACCCCAAATTAGTCCACGTCACATGGGAGTGCTATACGATAGGGGGTGTATTGAACACATAATGTAACACCCCAAAACATATCACCATTGTATTAGAGCTATATGATAGGGTGTCTTTAAAGGTACATGCCCACTCAGTAGGCACAACATGTTCTTTATAGGAATTAAATAAGTATATAATTGTGTCACTATTCCACCAGTTCTAAAAATTACGAATGCCCGCTATACAGATATAATCATTTAGTAATATTTATTTTACTGATAGTGACGCGCGGTGGTCTCAGGTTATTTTTATATGCAAATGAGGCATAATATTTTTTTATTATTTATACTAATTACATGCGTCACCTGAAAAAAATAATATTTTCTACAGATTATAAAGTATGATCATAGCACATCAAAAAATAAATACAGAGAATAAATAGTAATGTCCGTTAACATTTTAAGGAAACACAGCTGTCGCCCCTGATATAAGTGTGGACATTTTTGTCTGATATAAAATGTATAAATGATGCCAATCAATACGTGGGGTAATGGTGAATGAATGGGTTTTTTTGCCAGAAAATGGCTCAGATGATATCTCTGATAGAAAGCACATTTTGTGACTACTGAGTGGGCATGCACCTTTAACATATAGTCATGGTCTTACCCCATTAATTCCAGGCTTACGTGTATAATGTCAGGTCGAGACTCGGAGTGTGGCTGTGGCTGGAGAAATTTGGCTTATGGGCCTTGCGACCAGTGTAGATCCAGATCAGCCTGTGCATCCGCACCGTCTGATCAGGATCTGCACTGTTCGCCATTCCATGAATGAAACACACGTCGTGCTTCTATCTAACAAGCAATATATATAGATCGTGATGGGTATTATGGCGCGGATACAGAAATAATTGCAGGGGGGTTTATAATTACAAGTCGGCATAGCCAACCTCCGCGAGCGCGAAATCGTAAAGTAGGGGTGTCTGGGGGTCCTCCCCCTTGACATTTGTAGATGCCAGATCGCCGTAGATGCGATTTAGGCCACGAAAAAGTCATCCAACTATTCGAGTATTGTAGATTTTCATATTTTCTTTTTTTGGCCGGGAGCAGGTGTGGGGGTTCCGGACCCCCTTTGCCCCCCCCCCCCCCCCCCCATGTATCCGCGCCTGGTATTCTATTTGATCAGGGACTACACTGAACACAAATCCCATAAGCCCCATGTCTCTAGTCACAACGACATATGGAGAGCACGATCTTCGAAAATTGTACAAAATAGATATTTGCAAAACACGGAGAGCTTTAATAAATAAAGTAACACCCTCTAAAAAATGCCAGCTTCACATACATGTACGTTTTACGTGTATATGATAGAGTATCTTTAACATAGAGTTACACGCCCCAATAATGTCAGACCTACCTTTTACGTGTATATAGTCAGATCATAGAGCATGACACTATTGACAGAGTGAAGAGTTTGATTGTATGTTGCTATGGAATCCATACGCGGTCAATATACACGTGATAGTGCGCATGACCGACGGTCATAAACGCTTACAAATATGACTGGGAGTGAAAGCGTCAGTCGATAGTGAACATTCTACACAGGTATGCCAGTTTACTTATAAATTGTATTTAACGGAAAACAAGTTTTATTTTTCTTTGTTTTATTGTTTAAAAAAAAACGTGTTTGACAGCGCACGAGAATCGTCTCCAATGGAGACGATTCTCTTGTGCTGTCATAACACGTTTTGTTTTCTTTTAGAAATATGACATGTGACAATAGCAGACGACAATTTTGCTCTTCCGTTTTCAGGGTTAAACGGATTCTGTACCATAGTTATATTTGTTTACGTTAGGGTAATACTCAAGGTGCGTGATCACGTGGTTACAACAACAACAACAACGTCGCCCACTCCAACCACTCCAAAGTAAGTATTATTTGATATTTTCCTTAACATTCAACGGATTTTTATGAAATATGGCGCAGCAAACGCGTCTTCATGAGATGCATTTGGTGGTCCAGGGAGTTTGGCACAGACTTATGTCGTTTTTGAAAAGAATCGATTTCCGTGTCGGAGACACTGAAATCGATTCTTCGCAAAAACGACAGAAGTTTGGGCGAAAATACAGAGACCACCAAATGCAGCTTAACAAGACGCGTTTGATGCGCCATATTTCATCAAAATCCGTTACGTAATAAGAACAATATACAAGAATACGTACTTTCAATCGGATTGATTCTGGAAGTTTCAGTACTTGTTGTTGTTGTTAGTACCACGTGATCATACACCTTGATACTTCTATCTTCTTAATCTGCATACAAGTTTGCGCATACGGCAATCTATAATCTGTTTCACAAAATAAACGGCCCATCCGTTGGTACTATAATTTACAATTACACGTCAACCCATGAACACAACGCATTTTAACGACGCGATCATTGGTCAACTATTTTGTTCAATCACCTACTCTAAAACTATGCAATTTCCTAGTTATTGATAGTACATAATAATTTCAAGATACCATTATGAAAAATCGTGAGCATTGCCTATGGATGCCGAAAGAAAGAACACAATTGGTAAAATGCATGTAATTACGAAACATATGCTATGCTATGTTTTTACTTGAACATTTGACGTCACACGAGGCGTCATAGCGTCGTCATTTTATTAAGCAAACATTTTTCTCCAGCTAAGATGTGTTTTCAAAAAGGTATCATAAATATTTATGAAAAATCCGCGAAAGATTTGAAAATCAGACATGTTGCCGTAAACGTATAGACTTGCACACTCGTTTTTTCTGGCCGTGTATATTGTATAGTTGCCCTTACTTGGCTTTACACATTGATTCTCAATATTTATGTATGCATACAGCCATTACAATTCAATGAGGCATGCTATGTGGCTTTGTACCTTCGGACATCTGCGTAATTTCATTAAACACGTTAACACAATTTACAATATTTTCCCTAACTTGTATCTAATATCATAAATATTTTCAGAGTACATGTATTCCGCATGCACTCTGAAACTTTTGTCAACTTTCGGTTTTATTTATGAAAAATATTGTAAGTTTTGTAAACGTATTTAATGAAATTGCGCAGATGTCCGAATGTACAAAATCACATGGCGTGTCTCAATTGTGAATTAAATTTTGTCGTCCGCTGTTTATTTTTATTTTCTCTTTTATCAATGAAAATACGTTTTGACAGCACATGAGAATTGTCTCCGATGGAGACAATTCTCAAGTGCTGTCAAAACATGTTTTTTTTTGTTAAGAAATAAGCTAGAAAACAGCAGACGATAATGTTCGGATCCCGCCTTCTAAGGTTTCATTATTGGCCTTTAACCCGATCGCGTGTTATTGTAAACACACTATCGCGCGAGTATGGTTCGGAACTTTAGAAAGTAAACAGGTACGAACGGGTTGAGTTAAGGTGAACAAAAGTATGCCATAAGCAAGGGCGGATTCAGGGGGGGGGGGGGCGGACCCGGCGTGCCCCCCCCCCCCCCCCCCCACCCTAAAATTCCGCCGAGTAAAGATACAAGTTACAAGGCACGTTTCTACGTTCGCGTTGTGAATTTATTTGTTTATTGGGGTTTGTTTTGCTCCAAAATGCGCCAGAACGCAGGAAATGCGATGTGAAAGTGTACTCTATTACCACTCATTCGAAACATGCCGACGCAACGATTCAAATGAGTGAACCATCTAGACGACACGGTTCAAATGAGTGGTAACAGTATTTATGATATACCCATGAAATACATAGTTATACGATGTAAATACAAGTCATATGTTCTCATCGATGAAATAAACAACTTCCGGTGTTAATACGACTACTTCCGCTATCTATATTCATAACGCGCATCTGCAGAAAACAGCGCAAATAAGCTGCAAATACACATTCATTACCGTATACAGTCTAAAAAAAAATTAATTTCTATGGAGCGGTATATAATAAATAGAATATTCTTATTTTTGCAACGAATATATGTTCATCGAGTGGTGTGAAATGTCCTTATTTCAGGAGTGCCGTTATGGACATTTCACACCACTCGATGAACATGTATGTCATATTCGTTGCAAAAATATGAATATCCTCTATACATTTTCGAAATCATTTAAGGAAAATATGACTGATTTTCGAAATCAATATCGGCGAAATACGGCGATGCGATAAGGGTGGTAATTCCATATCCGGGTTCACTCTTCAACACCTGTGGTTATAGTGTTGTTTTATGCAAATTTGTACACGCCGTAGTTTTGAATGAAAACATCCAGACAGGTGTGATTCGGGTATACTGACCATTAATGCGCGACCAAAAAATGCCGTTCTATTTGTAGAAAATGAACGGCTAAAGCTGACGTTCCATTGGTTTTTCTTCAATTAATTATTTAATTAAACATATTTTAAGTTTCCATAATGTATTGTGAAGCTTACAAACTTAACTACTGTCTGTTTCTCGAAAGCTGCCCAAATTTTAAATTAAAGGAAAAATTAAGAATGAGCCTTCTTTTTATTTCGTGAAATTTGGTAAAATATTGATTTTATTGCGGGGAATTTTTTTGAATTTTAGAAATACTGGACCGATTTTTAAAATTTAACTTTTGTTTTCTTAGTTAGATCATATCCAAGCTATCTAGTCAGGTTTCGGAGTCAATTTCCAAATGTTTTCGTTTTTTGACTCCTCCCACACGTCCTTACCACTTTTCTCCCCATGTTAAATTCCAATAGACAAATCAATTTTTCGTTATAATATTTGACCAAATTTCACGAAATAAAAAGAAGGCTCATTCTTAAATTTTCGTCTAATTTAATATTATCGAAAAAAATATTGTCTTTGAATTGTTTATATGGCCGTAAAATTTGGGCAGCTTTCGTGAAACAGACTATAAGTAATGTCATTCCACATTTGCTAGCGGGATAATATTTTTTTGTAAAACGACAGACGCCATTTTTGACCAGCGTAGACCCAGGTCTGCATGCGCATCCGCATTTTCCAGTCACATATCTGTAGCCGATTTCATAAAAATTGCAAAGTATACTTATCTAGCAAAGTATATTTTTCCCGAAATGCATTATTTCATATAGAACTAACCACTGCATATATTTGATGATCAAAAATATGCAGAATTATTATACTGAATTTATTACATTATCACAGCCAAAATGGCTGTGATAATGTAATAAATTCAGTATAATAAAAATTGATAAATTTATCCTAAAATTGAAAATTTCTCCCTCAATGTATACTTTGCTAGGAAAGTTTACTTTGCAATGTTGGTGAAATAGGCTACAGGATGTAGACTGGCTACTGCAGGCAGCATATGCCCCATTTCTCCAGCCACAGTCGCATTTATCTGTAATTGTAACGTTCACCATTTGTTTCAATTTAAGTCCGAAATCAAGGTGCATGATCACGTGGTTACTACAACAACAAGGCCACCCACCCCAAAGTAAGTATTATTTTATATTGTCCTTAATATGCAACGGATTTTGATAAAATATGGCGCAGCAAACGCGTCTTCATGAGCTGCATTTGTTGGTCCAGGGAGTTCAGCACAGACTTGTGTCGTTTTTCTACCGACACGGAAATTAATTCTTCGCAAAATTAGTTGAACATAAGTGATGGAAAAGCTCCCTATCAGCCTGACCTAACTTCCATTTAGGAATTGTTGCGGGAGTACTCTTATGGTATTGGGTCAAAACTTTAGTAATTATTGGATAGCGATCACTTCCTAGTGTAGAATCGTGTACGAACCAGGAGGACGAGGAAGCTAGAGCTGGTGTAGCTAATGTGATGTCTGGTGTTGTTCCTATACCTTTACTATGTGGGATATGAGACGTATCGAAGGTTACGGCCCCATCATTTAATAATACGTAATCTGTATTGTGTAAAAAGTTTATTATTTCATCACCAGTTTTGTTAGTTTTGGCGAGATAATGCACGTCCCAAAGTGGGTTGTGTCCGTTAAAGTCACCCAATATCAGAGCTTTATTACTTATCTGTTTGGTAATGTTATATAGATTGTGTAGTTTAGTAGCGTTTGTACTGCCACCGGGACCGATGTATACATTTAGTATGTCTATATTACCTTTGTTACCTAATATTTTAATTGCAGAGTAAAGAATATTTTCTGTTTCCTTCAGATGATTCGTTTTTTATTTTGTACAAGAAACTCCATTTTTAGCATATATGCCTACTCCACTACCATGGAATGGATTTGTGGAGTGCGCTATTAAGTTGTATCCTGTTAGAGTTGATGGTTTTGGCATTTCCTGAAGGCATATTACATCGGGTGACAATATGTTAGTTTCTATAGCATTTATTATCTCTCCCTTTGTCCGTAGAAATCCCCGACAGTTCCATTGAAGGACTGTCAGGGGGTGATTATTACTATTATTATTTCTACCCATATATGTTTATGTTGTATTAATGTTATGTATTATTGCGAACATATTCTGCGTTTGTGCAGAAGAGCGCCATGTTTACTATTCAGAGGTTCTGGCTGGGAGGCTGTTTCAGGTTCATTGCTTCTCAGCTGTACTGGAGGCGCTAGAACATTGGGACCTTGCTTACATTGGACTTTGCGTTTAGGTTTTTAGTTTGACGACTACCAAATGTTCCATTCCTGTTAAAAGTTTTTGATTGTTTTTGTGTAAGGGGCATATTGTATGTTGTGTTCTTATTAGATTTAGCGCACTTATTTGTTTCCCACACCGGGCTACCCGTTGGACTGGCATTTGGGGTGGATGTTTTAATGTTGTTGGTTGCTGCTTCTGTGTGTTGTTTCGTAACTATTTTGTGATATATTTGAGAAGCATAGAGGTGATGACGCTGGGGCTATTGTTTACGACTGGGCAGCAAGGACTTTTTGCGCAGTCCATGCTGATGCTATGTGACATTTCGGGTTCCATTTCAGTTGTTATGCCGAGTTCCGCCGCCAGTTCTAGTATTGTTGTGTCTATTTCCGTTATTAGTCCAGCATGTTTGCGATTACTCGTAGCTATTGATGGATGCAGGGGTTCAGTATTGTTATTTCTTCAAATATTTGCTGATAACAATGCCACATATAATGTCTAAGTTTGCATCTCTACATATGTTATACAAGCCAGCTAATATGTCTCATTCTTTATTCCGCGTTTGCCATTTCGCAGTTAGCCCTTGACATAAACCGCTTTGACGGTAATATGTTCGATTAATCATTGATATTACAAAGCCTGAATGACCACACCTTTTGTCTCCGCCCAGGCTGAATGTTCCTGCGTGAAATCGGGTTCCGCCTGGATTGGTCCCAGGTAGCTGTTCGATCACAGCTCTTCACCTCTACACCGACGTATGTGAAGTTGTCATTACTTGCCGGAGGAGGTGGTTTTCCCGGGTACTCCGGTTTCCCCACCATTCATCTCACGGAGTAATGCAGTTTAGACCGGAATAGGCCGCCCGCATTACTCTGATTAAAAATTATTGACTGTAATCTGCATCGTCTGAAATCAAACTTTAAAATTTTGGACCATGACCGGCGGTATGGTACGTGAACATTTCCTTATCATTTCCACGAAACTATAAACTGGCAGAACGACTGTTTGCCTGATACTTGCACACACACGCCACTCACTAATATATGGGCAATTACTATACCGCCGTGTATTATCATCTCTTTTTCTGTCGTCTTCAGAATATGTGAAACACATTGTCATCTAACCAAATAACAACATATAAACGCCGCACCTGAACTCGAATAATAGCAACTCGTATATAGCGATAAGCCGCGAAACGACAGTAGCTGGGCCCGAAAACATATTGCATCATACTTTGCGTACCCCGGTATCGATCATGCCCTGTCCGATATGACCAACCGTCAAATATTATCATCATATAGGATAACACTGTTACGGCTGAGTCTCCATTTATTACATGCACTCACACTCAGCCTTTTTCACGGTCTTACATACCGGCTTCGTGCGATAGGAGAATGAACTAGCTAGGTTAAATTAACCGCATCATTGCCTCCTTCATATAATGCACATATTTCGACTGTATGGCAGATATTAGTAAATTCGGAAACAAACGGGCCAACGGTCATTGGCCTGCCTTTTTTTTGGGCTTAAATGCCCGGGTTTGGAAGGTCCTCGAGCCAATTCCTACCCATAAATATAATATGTTCTAAAATGTGAATAGCAATAAACAGTATAGCACAGTTTTCTACAATTCTAATGACGGAAATTCCGCATAAACACTGGCAACTCCAGGTGTTGACACTACAATAACTTTTCAATAACTGCCAGTATAGTTTTCACAATGTTAGTATGGAAATTGCAAACATGTTAGCATTAATACTTTGGTGGGTTTCCACCAATGATATTTGTCTGTTAAATGGCAATCTTTTTTTTCTTTTTTTGTTTATCTTATATTTATGGGTAGGAATTGGCTCGAGGAGGTGTTTTTGTTCTCAAAAATATTAAAATTACTTTCAAAAAGTGCAGATCCTGATGAGACGGCTCGTTACGAGCCGGCTCATCTGGATCTGCACTTTTTGCATAAACCGATATAGCGGGATTTCGGGTTCAAAGGGTTTAACGTAACGAGCCGTTTAACGTCAAAGGGTTTAACGTAACGTAATATAATCCATATTGGACCAAAGTTCGCAAAATAAAAAGAAGGCTCATTCTTCAATTTTGATAAAATTTAATACATGTACTATCCAAAAATAATTGTTTTTGCAATTTGTATATAGCCGTAATATTTGGGCAGCTTTCGTGAAACAGACAGAATATGTACGATTGCCTCGTTTCAGGATGGTGCTGTTCGATAGATTCTTAAAGTCTGCGAGTCTCTGGGTGAAGGTAAACACGTCCGAAGATGACTGGATCTACGACGAGGAGCCCCACAGCGTTCGCAGAAAGGCGATCCTGAAGAAATACCCACAGATCAAGAATCTCATGGGCTCCGATCACAGGATTGCCTACATCATCACGGCTGAGGTCATCGCCCAGTTAGTCATGTCTTACCTAGTGCGCGATTGCTCGTGGACAACTGTCTTCCTCCTTGCGTATTGCATCAGTGCTGTCCTGAACCATTCTCTGGGAAGCGCCATTCATGAAGTCGGACATAATCTCGCTTTCGGACACAAGCACCCCGTCTGGAATAGACTACTTAGCCTGCTCTGTAACGTTCCACTCGTGGCTCCGATGGCGATTAGCTACAAGAAGTACCATCACGATCACCATCGTTACCTTGGTGAAGAGAACCAGGATGTAGACATCCCCACCCGACTCGAGGCCTACCTGTTCCGGCATTGGACCACGAAGATCATTTGGCTGTGGCTTCATCCTGTCTTGCACTCTATCCGCCCCTTCTACAAGAGCCCGCAACCTATCACAAAATGGGAGGCGATTAACGTGGTCCAACAATTCCTCACAGATGGCATCCTCATTAATCTCTTTGGCACCAAAGCCATTGTGTATTTGTTATTCGGTACGGTGTTTGGGTTAGGATTCCACCCTCTATCGGGACATTTTATTTCCGAACACTACGTATTCAACGATAGTGGACAAGCCACGATGAGCTACTACGGACCTCTAAATTTCATTTTATTCAATGTCGGGTATCACACCGAGCACCATGATTTCCCGTATATTCCTTACACCAGGATAGATCAGGTTCGCAAAATCGCTCCGGAGTTTTATGAACATCCGTACCATACGTCATGGATACGCGTGCTATGGTGTTTTATTTTTGATAAGGACCATGGGCCACAAGCACGTTCCGTTGGGTATTACCTCAAAGCGAAATCTGGAAATCTTCCTTCTGAAGAGGACGATTGCAAGAAAAGTAACTGAGTCAATTGAAAGGCGTCAGTGACACAAGATGGCTAACTCCACGAGGGAGTTAGCCCTCTTGTGTCATTGACGCCTTCAATGTATGTTGGCGTGCACGTAGATAGACAGCCTACCAATGCAGTAAATTCATATTGTTTATTAATTATTTATTTTAGTTACATTGCTTTTCATTTTTATATACACATACACCCGTCAGGTTCTTCATGTACATATGCTAAACTCTATATGTCTGCTTCACTGTATACCTTTCATGAGACAATTGTTAAAGGGTTTAATGTCCCAGAAACAGCTACGGACATATAGAGACAGAGCTTCGGTTGCAAGTCTCAACCTAGTTGCAGCCTGTAACTCTGTGACCCGCCCGTACCGTACGGTACGGGAGTGTCACAGTGTTACAGGCTGCAACTAGTCTCAACCGAATGACCAGTGGGATGAAAATACATGTATTATGAAAATATTGTTTCATGCCTATGTCGGGGATTGAATCTTCGTTATTGAATTACAATGCTCTATCCACATGAATATAGCTATCAAGCCCCGACTTTTACATTATTCCAAACCATATCTTTTCTATGTTAAGCGTCCATCCAGTTGATCAAAACCTACCTACATATTATTTTATATTTTCCTTAATATGCAACGGATTTTGATGAAATATGGAGCGGCAAACGCGTCTTCATGAGCTGTATTTGGTGGTCCAGAGAGTTCGGCACAGACTTGTGTCGTTTTTGCGAAGAATCGATTTCCGTGTCGGTATACACGGAAATCGATTCTTCGCAAAAACGACAGAAGTCTCGGCGAAAATACAGAGACCACCAAATGCAGCTTAACAAGACGCGTTTGATGCGCCATATTTCATCAAAATCCGTTACGCAATAAGGAAACTATAAAAGAATACTTTGAATCAGATGGTAACTGGAAGTTTCAGTACTTGTTGTTGTTGTTAGTACCACGTGATCATACATCTTGCCTATAATCATGTGGTGTGGTTTACCCGTACTTCATTTTCGTTATTTAGAAAGTGTGTTTGTACGCAAACTGCGATGTGTATAATTATTTTCATTTCTCTATTGGCTAGAGACCTAAACTAATTTATTTTTACGAGTAGACTATTCAAAATATAAAAACAATAAATACTTTCATCCCCATTGCATAATCTGTAGCCGATTTCATCAACATTGCAAAGTATACTTTACTAGCAAAGTATACTTTGAGGGAGTAATCATGTATTTTTCCTGAAATGCATTATTTCATATAGAACTAACAAATGCATATATTTCATGATTAAAAGTATGCAGAATTATTATACTGAATTTATTACATTATCACAGCCAAATTGGCTGTGATAATGTAATAAATTCAGTATAATAATAAAAATTAATAAATTTATCATAACATTGAAAATTTCTCCATCAAAATATACTTTGCTACTAAAGTATACTTTGCAATGTTGATGAAATAGACTACAGGACCGTTCATCGCACCACACTATTTCTCTGGCCTTTAACCCTTTCAAGACTACATAGCTTATAGTGGTATTGGCAAACACTGTACATCCTGATTAGCCGGCTCGTGACCGGCCGTCTCATCAAGATTTGCACTTTTTGCAATTAATTTTCAAAATTTTGCAAAACAAAAACACCCACTTTTCATAAATGGACTAGTCAAAGTGCAAAATTATGATAGTCTGTAAATTTCACATTAACAACGTTGTCTTGTAAATAATTATTGGATTTACATTTATTGAGCAGCCTATGCTCAATAAATGTAAATCCATAAATTGAAATTTACAAACGAACATAAATTTGCACTTACGAACATTTTAGTCGTAAGAAGTTTAGCGAAACGGGCCCCTGTTGTGCGTTTGGATAACGTGTTTTAACCTCTACCCAGATTATGATTGGCCTTAGATGTTGTATCATGTTTAGCTTTAACCCGAATTCTCTGTCTGTTACGCAGGGCGACGTACTGTCGCCATGCGTAAACAGACAGATAATTCAGGTTAGTTCAACTTGGGCACGGCAGGATCCAGGATTACGGGGTGGGCGGGGTGCGACTTCTTAATTAAAATACATGTAGTTCACTATATTTTCGTTGACCCAGCGAATCTTGTGATACTGTTATGGGGGTCCTGTGGGCATGCCTACCCCACCACCCCGGAACATTTTGATATATAAACCCCATTTCCTGCGTTCTGATGCATTTTAGAGCAAAACAGATCTTTACTCGCGGAATATTAGGGGGCGTGCGCCTGGTCCCCACCCCCACGCCCACCCCCTGAATCCGCCCTGGCTCTTTCATATCTTTGGGTATAACGTCTTCAATTAAATTATTTATTGACTAATTGTACAATGTATATTTATTATTAAAGGTATATATTTAAAATTATCTTCATTAATGTTGAATAAGAAACATTTTTAGATTTCATATCTACATGCTTTCGCCATGATAATGTAAACATCTACATATACAGTGGAACGTCTGTAAACCGGACAACCTGGGAGGCCCCCAGGTTGTCCGGTTTAGAGATGTTCCACTGTAAATCAGTAGCCTATTTCACCAACATTGCAAAGTATACTTATCTAGCGAAGTATATTTTGAGGGAGAAATTTTCAATTTTATGATAAATTTATTATTTTTTATTATACTGAATTTATTACATTATCACAGCCATTTTGGCTGTGATAATGTAATAAATTCAGTATAATAATTCTGCATACTTTTAATCATCAAATATATGCAGTTGTTAGTTCAAAATTAAATAAGGCATTTCTGGAAAATCAATGATTACTCCTCAATGTATACTTTGCTGGATACGTATACTTTGCAATTTTGATGAAATCGGCTACAGACATATGACTATACCAGGCTGTGCTTTGCGAACTTGAACAGGTATTAACACAATATATATACACCATTTAAATGCATACAATTACAGATTGGTTTAGAGATTTTCTACTGTAGTTTATGTTTGTGTGTTTGTTTGTTCAAAACAAATGACGAAGGAATTGAAAATATATACCTTGTAATTATTTTGTTCTAATTTTACGGAAATATACGTGTATAGACGTCTCATACCATTAACTAGTATGTATGTACACAATAAAGTCTGCCATCATTTATGTACGTGTATCTTTATTTCCCCCCAGTTAGTGGAAATTGAGGAAAAACAAACAAACAACAACAACAACAACAACATATTTTGACAGTGTCATTTAATTGAATAGATAATGTAAAACACAGGTGGCGGAAAAAAATAACATTATAAGTTATTGTGATCCTACACAGGCTATATGGTGTAATATTGCCCGTCTGGAGGTATGTTCACCCGAGGCGATAGCCGAACATACCTTCAGACGGGCAATATTACACCATATAGCCTGTGTAGAATCACAATAACGTATGTGTGATACCGCAGATCATTTATTTGGCCGTATAAACACATCTCTTCTTTTGATCTTTTCGTTTTTTCAGGAAGAAAAATAATCCGAGATTCGATTTTCTACCGTCAGTCTTAATATAAAGGCGTAAATGAACATTTTTATTTTTTATTAAACGAAAACAAACTAAATATGGAGTAAGAAATCCATCGAAAACGACTTTATGACAGTTTTTGGCGGGAGACATACTGTCTCCACGCTATTGGGATTGTGATTCTGGCCGTTTGCACGGGTCTACTTTCGGAAGTGGCTCTCTGTTCATCGGGGGACGTCTCAATAGGCTCAATTTGCGTTCGGAATTATCAACAGTCGGGTGACATTTAAAGTCAGCGAGTGAACTGAAAGCAAGTTATTAATAGCAACGACAATGTTCAACATTATGTGTAAAATAGTTGGCATGCCCAACTTTACTCTTGAAGAGAACAAATTGCTGTTATTGAGACGCCCCCCGTTTTCGGAAGTGGCTCTCTGTTCATCGGGGGACGTCTCAATATGCTCAATTTGCGTTCGCAATTAACAACAGTCAGGTGACATTTAAAGTCAGCGAGTGAACTGAAAGCAAGTTATTAATAGCAACGGCAATGCTCAACATTATGTGTAAAATAGTTGGCATGCCCAACTTTACTTTTGAAGAGAACAAATTGCTGTTATTTTCGGAAGTGGCTCTCTGTTCATCGGGTGACGTCTCAATAGGCTCAATTTGCGTTCGCAATTAACAACAGCCAGGTGACATTTAAAGTCAGCAAGTGAACTGAAAGCAAGTTATTAATAGCAACGGCAATGCTCAACATTATGTGTAAAATAGATGGCATGCCCAACTTTACTTTTGAAGAGAACAAATTGCTGTTATTTTCGGAAGTGGCTCTCTGTTCATCGGGGGACGTCTCAATAGGCTCAATTTGCGTTCGCAATTAACAACAGTCAGGTGACATTTTAAGTCAGTTATTGAGACGCCCCCCGTATCGTGTACCACGCAGTCGCAATGTGACGTCGAAGGCCATTTCTTTTTCATATTGTGGTTTACGGGCGATTTTCATAAAGCACCATTGCTTCATCAACCTCTTTGTGTTTAGAGCAGGCTGTATTTTACAAACACCAGTAACTGATCAAGTTCTCCAAATTTGCAGATTGTACATCCAATAATCAACATCGAATATATTTCTAACAAGGAATTTCTGAGAATGCAAATTCACAAGTGGCTACTTGTCTCCCGCCAGTCAGTACTTTCAGTACTTTGATTTTATATCGTGTAATTTAATTTATATTCCACTGCTCTATCGATCTGCTCTCCCGTTGGCGCCTCTACAAGAATGCGACTGGTTCCCAAACATTCGCTGTCATTGCTACGCCGCATTTCGTGCGTGGAACCCATAGTTTGTGACCTAAATATAGCCGTGTCACGAAGCCAAGTGTCTTGAGATTTGAAAACACTAAACGGGACAGTTTGGCTAATTTTTCGCTCATATTTTGATGAGCGAAGAATATTTATGGAAAAATAAACAATAAAGACTGGTTTTGAGTGTACAATGTGTAACTTGTATTGATCAATTCGGGGTTTTATTGTGTTTAGTGAAGAATACAATTCGCAATCTTCATTGGACGGGAGGTGCCGGAGGGGAATCGCAATTTCTCTACGTCTGACGGCCTTGGCAGGTCATGTAATATATATGACCAGGCATGATAGCCAATCAAAAGCCGAGAAACTTATCTGCGGTATGACAAAACAGTATATTATTTATACAATGTCTATCAGATTATTTTTTCCCATCACCTGTGGTTATACATAGAGTCCAACACAATTCAAGTACGCATTAGTGCATCGTTAGTATTATTTTTAAAAAAAAATATGATTTTTTTTCTACATTGAATTCGTCAGCCATCTTGGCGGCCATCTTGTATTGATATTGTTCTGATGATGGTGTAAGGTAGCATTACCAGGTACAATTCAGCTTTATTGGTTCCCCGGGTTTGGCGGGTTTTTCAACAATCATATAGTGGGTAATGTACATCAAGCGTACCTGTCCATGTCGACATGTATTTGATTATATACCTGGGGGCCGTTTCACTAAACTTCGTACGATTAAAATGTTCGTAAGTGCAAATTTAGGATCGTCTATAAATTTCAGTTGATGGATTTACATGTATTAGAGCATAGGCTGCATATGCAGCCTATGCTCAATAAATGTAAATCCAATAATTGTTTACAAGAAAAAATGGTTAATGTGGAATTTACAGACTATCATAATTTTGCACTTACGAACATTTTAGTAGTACGAAGTTTAGTGCAACGGGCCCCTGTATCTCATATATGGCTGTGACATGGGGAAATGGGGCTTATGGGTTGTGATACGCACAGTCTGATCATGATATGTAGCCAATTTCATCAACATTGCAAAGTATACTTATCTAGCAAAGTATACTTTGAGGGAGTGATCATTTATTTTTCCCGAAATGCATTATTTCATATAGAACTAACGACTGCATATATTTGATGATTAAAAGTATGCAGAATTATTATACTGAATTTATTACATTATCACAGCTAAAATAAATTCAGTATAATAAAAATTAATAAATTTATCTTTAAATTGAAAATTTCTCCCTCAAAGTATACTTTGCTAGATAAGTATACTTTGCAATGTTGGTGAAATAGGCTACAGAACTGTTCGCCATTCCATCAATGACACACCCGGCATGCTTCTAACGATCATTATCAAGCTGTACATGAATGTGCTATTTGATCAAAGGCTACACTGGTTACTAATCCCATAAGCCCCATTTCTCCAGTCATAGCCATATATCAGTAGCTACTGGAGCATGATAATCCCGGGTTTGGAAGGCCCTACCCTTAAATATAAGATACAGTGGGGTCAGCGTGTAAGTGCACACACGAACGAACACGACAGGTTGGAACCAACCTGTCGTGTTCGTTCCTGTGTGCACTTACACGCTGACCCCACTGTAACTAGCTAGCAAGTATTATGCTATAGTGACAAGATACCCCGATACGTCCTCGTAGCTATACTAATTATGATATAAGTTATTTTGAGAAAACTATAGCCATGTGGACAGCGTCATCGGCAAGTGATAGTATGTTTTTGCCGGGGTATCTGAGCTTCATCGTATCATAATTTCTCCATTAAGAAACTCCAGCCAGATGTATATGAAGCTCCATTCGTCGCTGATATATTTAGGAACCTCCATTCGTCCCCGATACATTTAGGAACCTCCATTAGTCGCTGGAATATTTAGGACACTCCATTAGTGGCTGGATTATTTAGGAAACTCCATTATTCGCTGGTATATTTAGAAAACTCCATTAATCGCTGAGAGTTTCAGGAAACTCCATTAGTCGCTGAGATATTGAGGAAAGTAGTTCGTCGTCAATTGTTCTCCCTTGGGAATTTCGTGAACATTTTGCTTTGAGTACAGAATCTTTATCCATACAATATTTCAAAAAGAATAAGAATTATCGCGCCATTTTTTCCGACTCATACTGTGCAAATGGCGGCAATTTTAAAAAATGGCCATCCAAAAATACGAAATGTTCACTTACTGTCACCAATAACAGCTGATAGCAGGATATTAACACGATGTATTGCGTATTCTGATGCATACCACCTTGTCAGATCATGATACCAATGTTGGCAGACAGTTTTTAAGTTAAAAATGGCCGCCAAAATGCTGAATATTCACTTATAGTTCACACTAATAGCTAATAGCAGGGTATTAGAACGATTAATTGTGCATTCTGGTGCGTAATTCCTTGTCCAATCACGATACTAATATTCGCAGTCGATTTTGAATTTGAAATGGCCACCAAAATGCTACATTTCCATTTCTTTTCCGCAATAACAGCTTATAGCAGTTTATTAACACGATTAATTGTGTATTCCGGTGTGCAATACCTTGTCAAGTCATGATGCCAGTGTTCGCAGCCAACTTTGAATTACAAACGACTTGAAATGTCGATCTGTTTTGTAAAATGATTTGAAATAACAAATTTAAATTTATATCGGACGCTCTTTCTTGTCTACAAGTTACATCCCTCATTTGCCACACAACATAAACTCGAACAAATTATGCAGTAATCATGCTAATATTAAGAACATATATATCGGATATTAACGAACATTAAAATATCCCTGTTATAATATGTTATAATGCCCAACCCAAACTAGTTTTATGATTCAGCAATGCCTGCATATCTACGTGTATATTTCTCTAATGGCTGGGATACATCTCGCAGCACTGTCATGCATGTCTCCTTATAATTGTTAAAGACAAAACATGAAATGAAATGAAAAATGGTTGGATAGACGTTGGCTAAGAATTAGAAAATGACGTCATGTATTATATATTCACAAATTAATGCACTATTGTTGTACTAAAATGCAAATAAACATGTGTTGATTTGATATAAAAGCACTTAGCCTGGCTCAATGACAGTCATGCATATTAAGTATAATACCGCAAATGAAAGCTTTTCAGATCCCTCTATACTTGACGAGCCTAATGCAATATAAGTTTCAAAATTTCGAAATAAACATGTATTATATGTATTGTGTGACATTTTAACACGTGAATTTTTTATTATCCCGTCAACACAGTGCGTATGTGCCGTGAAACACGGTACCGTGAAACATATTTGATATCTTGTCAATACGACCTAATCACTGCGTATGAATATGTGCGGTTGTCATAGTCAATTCTCCTATTTTGAGGGTGCGGCTGTGTTTATTTTTTTTGCATTTTAAAGCTATTTGTAGGAGTTGACGGGATAAATAGAATAGTAGGTTGGTGCCGTGAATGGGGAAAATATCTGGCGCGGCACGGAAACGGGATGAGCGAGGCTATGCCTTGTCCTTGTCAGATATTGTTCCCATTCGCGGCACTAACCTACTATTCTCTATTTAAGCTCCATAAAATGACATAAACGCAGATTTATTGTTTCCGTCAATAAAATATGCAACAACATACGTCATAAATCATGCTCTTTATATAACTTAAACCTTGTTTTCCTTTTCTGCAGTTAAAGTAAGTATCGTTGCACACAAATTGAAAAGTTAGCTGACGTTAAATTCGAATACGAGGATATTACCCATTACGTTGTTTTGCTGGTTACCATTGCAACCGTTCTTCGAGTTATTAACATGAACTGTATTACGTGTACATAATTTAAGATCTCTTCTGGTATATGAATAACAAGAACATATGGGTAGCTTTTGTGCCTTCTTTCTGACATTCAAGTTGGTTATCAATGTTTGGCTTACAGGCTGCATTCTTTTGATACATTTCAGTAAAAACTATACTGTTAATTCAATGCGCGTACACATATATTTCCATCATTTTGTATTTAATGCTCATATATTAATTATCAAACGAGTGACTTCTAAAGAGACACATATATCATATGCCTGCACATAGTATTGCTAAGGGAAGGGAACCTGCCACCATATCAGCAAATGGTAGTTTCAGTGTTGAATGGATATTGTATGTCCCCACTGTAGCGCCGTTCAACGTAAACACGCTAAAGACAAGCCAACATTACATAAAATAATGTTGATGTTTTTTTCCAAAAACATCTGACATCTAAGGGCCGTAATGGCTCCACTTTTCTCTCAGTACAGTATAAATATACTGCAGGGACAATCCCCACTCGTATATTGTTAATTAACAGTTTGTAGCGTATATTCTCGTCGGTATTTATACTCAAATGTACTTTGCAAAACAAATTACCTGTATCTAATGGTTGTATCTTCTTGCAAATGAAGCTGATGTGCGCTTATCAATATCACGTGATCGGCAACTGTTCGATTGATTGGTCATCTGGGTGAGCCAACATTGGTCCGGTCCAATCAAATCACGAATACAAAATATCACGTTTTGTAACGAATAGTTTGGGGTGAATTGTCGAGATTCCGGCACCGCGTGTTAATATTTGGTGGTTTTGTATACATTTGGGTTCTGGCTTTCCGAAAAATCCGGGTGCCAATTTTCTCGGACACGTTCAGGGTCATTTCAAGGCCATTGACCTTTTTGGCATAATTGGAGCCAGTATGCCCTGAATTATACACCAATATGTCGTGTATACATATGACCCTAAACTGGTATACATTACACAAAAGAACCGACTAATAGACACATTAAACATTTTCGGAAGATTCGATTTTCAACTCACATATCTGGCGGTCATATTTTCAAGATGGATATTCTGAAGCTCTGTAATTGTAGTATATTCTGCCACTGTCGTCTGTGTTGAGAACAGACGTCCGCAGACATTGTCTGCCCTACTTTTGTGGGTGTCAACATTGCCTATGTTCATGAAAGTAAATTACTATGGATTTGCCATTTACTTGGCGGCCATTTTGAGTTTTCTGACAATGGAGTATGTTAACTTCAACATTATTCCAGTTGAAAGAATTAACCTTTGAATATAGGTGAAGGCGCATATGTAGCAAGTCAACCGAAGTCTCATAAATACCCGATTGTTTGCGGCCATCTTGAAAATATGATAATTATATACTGAATATTAGTGTAGTTTACGTAAATTCTTTAATATATCCATTAGAAATTGTTTGAACAAGTTACACCAATTGCCAAGTTAAGGACTATGACCTATTGGCTCATATATTGGCAGTTTTCGACTTCCGTCAAGCATAAAGTTCAATGACCTTGAAATGACCTTGAACTTGGTTTAAAAAAAATGGCACCCGGATTTTTTGGAAACCTTATACATTCAAGTTTATAAAAACACCGGGTGCCATACATTCGAGGTGTATATATCTTATATATATACCTACTTCCGCTCCAATCAGATGTATAATTACGGGAGCAGCAGTATTTTTACAGGTGAAAATTAATTTTTTACAGGTGCAGCTTAATCCAATATAAAATTTAAAGGCTGTATCATCATCCTTCACACTGTCAACATTGAATGTGTCATGACATGCAGTAGATGTGTCCGAGGTTTGTTTTTTACCCACAGGCTTGCGTAATGCAAATGGTGTAACACTTTCATTTAATCTGGCACTGTTTTCCAATATTTTATTTTGTATACTTAATTTAATTACTTCAGTTGTTGGTGGATTGTCTGTTTGACATTCATGATCACGTACATAAGGTTTACAGGTGGTTCCAACACTTATAAAGAGCTGTCGCTGGTCTGGAATGGTCTTGGTATGTGAAGTTGATGGAACTTCTGGTGCGCTGGAGCCCACGACACCCAGATCACTTTCCTTTGTATCCGTCAACAGTAGTAGACTCTGCGCTGCATCCGATCTTTCAAGTTTGATTTGCTTTGGTGATCGATATTCATGACGCTGAGCTGGTCGTCTTCTTTTAGTTGTGACCTGCAAATAGAAAATGTACAAACAATACCATTAATTTCATTATGAACCATTTCAATAGATTCAGATGAGCCGACTGATCATGCTGAGCTCATTATCAGGTGCATCAGCAATATCTGGACTGTTGTCAGCATAGACCCAGATCAGACTGCACACTTATGACTAACTGACCTTAGGGCTAGGGGCATGGCATAATATGAACTGTATCGTATGAACAGTAAAACAGTATGGCCCATTTTACAATGATTTAAGTTGAAAAACTGAAAAACGGATACACACACTCCCCACACACAGACGGACATACGGACCTTTGCGACATGTGTTAGCCAAACCAGCATGTGCATCAATACAGTCTGATCACTCAGATCAGGGTCAACATTCATGAGTATTACTCAACAAAATGCACAGGCTGACTCTTGAGTGGCCAGTTCAGACCAATATTATAATCCGGTTATTTGCAATGTCCGGACACACCTCCGTCACTACAAGTTGTATAGGTCCTACTGTGCATGTACAAGTATGTCAATAATTAATAAGCCTAATATACCTGTGTTCCGCATTTTATGGGGTCGGGATATTCAGCTGTCGGGCCTCGTCCACCCACAAAGTGCATCGAACATATGTAGGTGTCTCTGGTAACATTATCAATGGTAAAATATTTTCGACCACAGTTATGTACCCAGCGTTGACATTTTTCTCGATTTTGTGCAGGTTTTGGAAACCCGTTCCCAAATCCATCCAATAAAGTATTTGTCTTCACCGGGTTTCAGGGTTCGTGAATCGCCATAGCAGCAATGTTTTGTTGTCACCATAATGTTGCGAAATATTCCAGTGTAAATGATGTACTGCACGCTCTATTTATCAACAGATTACACTCCGCAATACACAAAGTTGTAGTCACTGTGTTATGGAAGGTAATATCCGCCATAATTATATGTGACTTGATGCTTGCGTGCTGATGACATTACAACTTATATTCATGTTATTTCACTCGTCATTTGCATTTATTACATTTGAAATCTGCTTGTTGTAATTGTATTTGTCTTTCTTTTTTATTCTGCTGATTGCTTTGTTCATTCGTCTTATTTACATTACAATTATCTATACGTCCTTATTCGTGTCCCTGTTTTATTGCACTAAGCATTTGCAATAGAAAGTAAGAACAAGCACTTAGCACGTTGAATAAGGCCGAAAGCAGTAAGGACAAAGCCGCAGGAAGTAAGCATCAAGCCACAGTCCGAAAGCGGAAACCCGCAAGCAGAAAGCATCGAGCCACAAGCAGAATGATGCAAGCAATATGTTGGTTACTAGTGTCTCATTATGACGCCAGATGACAATGCTGTCAATGTTAGGAATCCTCCGACTAATAAATAATAATACGAGATGTGATTGGCTGTTTGAGGCACACCTCCAATGCCGGTGTTGATGTAAGATTTCACCTACAAATGATCACAGTATAGGTTAGAAGACACCAAATAGTTTTATTATACACTTTAACCGAATCCCATCCAATAAGGTCAGTCTCTCCTACTTTCACTATTCGTATGGATGTTGTAAGACCTACTTGTACATGACCTGCAGCCGGTCAGTACTGGTTCTGCATGTATTAAACAATAGCTTCACTTACTCCGAAGACAGAAAAATCCAACCTCGTCATGTCCCCCAATATTGTTTTTGTTTGGCCACGGAAACTCTGTTTACATCACATGACCATCATGCAAACCAATAACCGTCCTGGATCAGACTAAGATTGGCCACCACCATTGATTTTCGCTAAAAAACTAACCTGTTACCACACATTTTGCTATTCTCTGCTACTTTCATTTTTCTTATGGATGTTGTGGGACCTAATTTCCAATAACCTGCACCCATTCTGCTCTGGATATTGACTAATTAAAATATAGATTGAATTATTGTTGAAGCTGGGGTCCCATCTAGTAGGTACAAACTTTTCTTTATGGAACTTAAATACGTGTATAATTGCAACTAGTCCACAACTTTTAAAAATTACGAGTGCCAGCTACACAGATATAATTATTTAGTAATATTTAATGTACTCATAGAGACTCGCTGTGGTATCAAGCTAGTTCCATATGCAAATGATGCAGTATTTTTAAATTATCAACTAAATGCTGAATAAATATTTGTATCGACATATCATAAAGTATGATATTGCACATCAAATAATAAATAAATGGAATAAATAGTTGCTTCCGATATCATTTTAAGGAACCACGGTTATCGCCCCTGATATAAAACTGGCATTTCGCGTTTGTATAAAAAGTATAATAATGTCAATTAGTACGTCTGGTAATGGTAATCATTTTGCCAGAAAAATGTCAGATTGAAAGAATAAAGAAAAACATGTCTCCCTATATTATAACCTGGCATGTACACTCTAGGTTTAAGGTTAGAAAATGGGTATTTTTAACACCAGTTTTCAGTATATTTGAAGCATTTAAAAGAAAACACTGAGCCTGTTTGTCACGTGATGTAAACAGAGTTTCCGTGGCCAAATAATGTAAACAATAGTGGGGTACATGACGAGGTTGGTCCCACAACATCCATACGAATAGTGAAAGTAGGAAAGACTGGCTGGGATTCGGTTAACTTATACAGTAAAACTATTTGATGTCTTTTAACCTAAACATGGCGCAACAGAAAAGGCGGCATCAATCTACATCAACACCGTTAGGGACATGGAACCACTTTAGAGAGCAACGCATTGTAGGACGGGTACCAGCATATTAAATCATTTTAGGGAGAACTATTTTAAGTTTTAGCAGCGCACCTGGCGTCATAATGGTTGTTCCCATATTACTGTTGTAATTGTTGTTGTCAAGGGGCGTGGCTTATCGAGGTAACAAAAGGCATGGCAAATCAGCGATGCAATAATCAATAATGGAACTCCGGATGTCACTTAGAATGTAATCAACACAAACGCATTGAAACCGTGCGAATGAATAAAGCATCAAGCCAAATGCACTTGCAATTTAGACTATAACCAAGAAGATTTCAAATGTCACAAACACGAATGACGAATAAAATAGCATGAAAGTAAGTTGTAATGGCATCAGTCAGCAAGCATCAAGCCACATATAATTGTAATAAGACGGATAGAACTTAGAATGTCATCAGCAAGCAAACATCAAGCCTAATATAATTATGGCGGATATTACCTTCCATACTGTGTTTGTCCGAATTATGTGGCAGCACGCGAGTGGGCGGAGTTACCGGAGCTTGTAGTTATTTTTAAGACGTTTATTTATAGCCAGTTTACCGAACTATTGTAGTTAAAACGTTTATTTATAGCCAAATTGCGTTATTTCGCTATATTTAATGTTTTCAACAGAGATAATGGCCACAAATGAAAAAGTATCCGCTTGATATAATTTGGAAGTGATACAACAAATTTCGCGTTTGTAGATTACAGAATATAGGAGAAAAGGGTGGTTACAAACTTTTTCACACATTGCGGATAACCAATATATTAGCCGATCTATAAATAGATCGGCTAATAATTATATAATTCATGTATATACGTAAATTGTTTGTTGTTAATACTATACTACACATTGAGTTGCTATCTCAGACATCTTAGTGCATAATTCTATCATCCAGTTTCACATCTTGTAGTGTGCGACATATACAGTAAATACTATGACAGAAAAAGTACTAAATATAGTGCTAAATGTTTTAAAGGCATGTGTCTATAGCGTGGTACCATATATTTTCATGTACACTATGCACCAAACTAGATATCTGAAATATTATTACACCATTCAAAATACAAAATCTATGTTCTCAACTGACATACATACGTTTAGTATATTCAGTTTAGACTGTTACCTCCATCAGGGGGCCGTTTCACTAAACTTCGTACGACTAAAATGTTCGTAAGTGCAATATTATGAGATTCTGTAAATTGCACATTAACAATGTTTTCTTGTAAACAATTATTGGATTTACATTTATTGAGCATAGGCTGCATATGCAGCCTATGCTCAATAAATGTAAATCCATCAATTGAAATTTCCAGACGATCTTAAATTTGCACGAACTTTGTAGTCGTAGGAAGTTTAATAGTGAAACGGGGCCCTGATCTACACATGTATACCTACATATACATGTGCATATACATACTTATCTTTAGATTGGTCAATTTGTAACTTATAAAGTACATTCCAGTAGTACAATATAAGCTTTGATAGTGTTATAATACAGTGAGAGTAGTCACATTGTGTCTAATGGTATGTATTCTGAAGCTGACCAACCATATGTACCACTAATCAAGGCAAAATAGTCACATGTTATCGCGTACTCCGCTTTCCTGAGACACAAATGATAAATAAGTATGTATATATGTACACGCGAGGAATATTAGCTGTGTACATTTCTAGCCAGTTCATGATCGTTCGATAGTATGTATGCATCATATAAGCCGGTATATTGTCATATACCAATGAAATTATGACGTCATAGATAATCTGCATATATTTGTGCTAAGGAATGTATGAAGAAATTGGCGCTGTGGTTTTAAAATACTCCACTGGGTATATGTTATCAGATTCCGCTCAGAAAACTATATGTTCACGACTTTCCATAAGCTAAAATCGTGACAATTCACGACTACATAGGAAACTCCATTAGTCGCTGATATTTAGGAAGATAGTATTGGAAGCGGGAGTAAATAGCAGCTGTACATTACCCACCCTGAAAATGGAATGTACGTGACGAGATACACGTTTTAAATATTAATTTATGGCGCGAAGTAAATGAAGCATGTATACGAGCGTAGCTACTTTTGTTTATTTACCATTAAAGGCACCGTGTCTCAAACTATGTTCCTACGGAGCCCCACAGGGGACGTAGAATTCTTTATTTTATTAATTCGTTCCAACGAAATAACAATTCGTTCCCTCAATTTAACAATTCGTTCCCACAAATTAACAGTTCATTCCCTCAATTTAACAATTCGTTTCGTTCCCTCAATTTAACAATTCGTTCCCACGAATTAACAATTAGTTCCCTCAATTTAACAATTCGTTCCAACGAAATAACAATTCGTTCCCTCAATTTAACAATTCGTTCCCACAAATTAATTACCCTATTTTTTCAATTCCTCAAGTTCGTTCCCCCCCTCAATATTTAACAATTCGTTCCGTTCCCTCAATTTAACAATTCGTTCCCACGAATTAACAATTAGTTCCCTCAATTTAACAATTCGTTCCCACGAAATAACATTTCGTTCCCACATATCGTGGGAACGAATTGTTATATCGTGGGAACGAATTATTAATTCGAGGGAACGAATTGTTAAATTGGGGGAACGAATTGTCATTTCGTGGGAGCGAATTGTTAATTCGAAGGAACGAATTGTTAAATTGAGGGAACGAAATGTTATTTCGTGGGAACGAATTAATAAACAAAAATCCATGTCCACTGCTATGCGCGTAATTGCTTCATGCACTAAAAATGGTATACACGAGGGGTGTTCCATAAATAATGTCACTTTTATCGGTAATTCTACATCTCAAGTAGTTGTGATAATTGTATGTTTCGATGTCCTTCAAAATACTCTCCTTTAGCTTAAACACACCTTTTTAGTCGATCGATCCATTTTGGGAAACATTTTTCTTAATCCTTAGTGGGTATACCCATCAGACACAGATAAACAGCACATCCAATATTCCAGATAAGTGATTTGGAAACAGAAAATAGTCGTAAGGGTCGAGGTCGGACTCCAATAAATCGGTCACAATGCGTGCTGTGTGGGCTGGTGACTTATCATGCAAAAGGCGGACGTGCTTAAGTCCTGTTATGCGACGGCAGCTTTTGTAGTACTTCTTAAACATTTTCAGTACAACATTTTTGTATAATTTTCCTGTAACCGTTCTGCATTTTGTCACCGTAATGAAAACATAGCATACACTACCTTCTTCACTGTTCGTGTTCGTTTGGCAATACTTGAGCGTCTAGCTTTTTTAGTGGCCCAAATTCAGCTAGACACAATCCTCTTACATTGGCTCACAATAACAAACCCAGGTTTCATCATCCGTAACTACATTATTAAATGCATTTTTGATATATTTTGGATACCTTTTTAGAAGTTGTTTGGCCATTGTCACACGGGTCATCCTTTGCTTCTCTGTCTTTAAATGGGGTATCCATCTAGCATTTATCTTTCTAACTTTTAGACGTTTCTTCATAATTCTATGAACTCCTGCTAACGATAAGTTCGTCATTCGGGCTAACTGTCTCACGGTGAAACGAGCATCCTTTTTAATGATATTGCGGCTATTTCCAATGTTACTTGTGGTTGTAGTTGTTGTTGGACGACCTGTAGCCGATTTCACCAACATTGCAAAGTATACTTTTCTAGCAAAGTATACTTTGAGGGAGAAATCATTTATTTTTCCTGAAATGCATTATTTTATATAGAACAAACGACTGCATATAGTTGATGATTAAAAGTATGCAGAATTATTATGCTTAATTTATTACATTATTACAGCCAAAATGGCTGTGATAATGTAATAAATTCAGTGTAATAAAAATTAATAAATTTATCCTAAAATTGAAAATTTCTCCCTGAAAGTATACTTTGCTAGAAAAGTATACTTTGCAATGTTGGTGAAATAGGCTACTGGGCGAGCAGCATCTTTAAACTACTGCTGCCCAGCATGAAATTTAGCTACCCACCTACAAATTGTTCTGTGTCACATTTGACCCTCTCCATAAATGTCATAGACCTCACGATGAATGGGCTCCAGATAAGGAATTAGCAACTGAGTATTTTCACTCCATCATTTCTGAAGCAATTGGGTATTTCAAGCTTGTAATTGGGTAAGATATAATCACACTACTGTTTACACATCAACAGACAGCTTATTGAATAGTTTGCTTCGTAATTAAAACATGTATTGGCATTTCATTAGAATTGTCTCCTTGGAGACAATTCTAATGAAATACCAAGATGTGTTTTCATGGAAAACAAGAAAAATATGCTATATTTGTCGTCTGTTTATTGTTTTCTGCAGCATGATAAATGTACCACAAAATTGTAATTGCTTTTTGATACTCGCTACTTTTGATTGCAATTGAATTTTTGGAAATTTTGATTGGGTATTTAAGCAAATACGCATCTTATCTGGAGTCATGCCATCGCCTTTATGCTGAGTAGTGACATGCCTTTAATGTATGCCATAATTTCTAGAAAATGTTCAGCTCTTTTTCCTGTCATTTTATATATATATAAGAGTAACGAATACGCTATATTGCAACGAAATCAAGTGTTTCGTTGCACAAATAGCACGATTTCCGCGAAATAAAGCACATATGACATTATTTATGGAACACCCCTGTATCAATCAACCGCACCATTTCATTTGATCGAATTCTAAAACGTTAACGTTTTTCTCAAGTATTAGCTGCACGTTTTCCGTTATAGGTTGCCCTATATATCGCTACACCACAGTTAACGGTAAAAACTTGCGTTTTCATTTTGCACAATAAAATATACTATATATATATATGGCAATAATATGCAGGCGTTGATGGTCATTCTGCGCTGTATTGTTATTGAGAGAATGTTCTACAATTACAAATATGAGACAACATATTATCATAAACTAACCGCATAAAGTGTGTATTAACAAATTTCTTAGGTCGCTCTGCACGAAGTAGAGATTAAACAGAGAACGCGTCAAACGCAAATTTTGAAATACTACTCCGTCATAATACTTATGTAATGTAATGTAATGTAATGTACTTAGAGTTATGTACTCAGAACTACTCAAGTTTATACTATCAGAAACTGATAAAGAGGGGAGATGTACAGAAGAAAAGTGTTTATTTTTCAGTGGTATCAATTATTGTTTATGCTAATTCAATATCTGAGACACCTGAGGCACAACATCTTTAACCCTTAGACCGCTACTCACAACAATTTTCGTCTGCTGTTGTTTTATATCTTGCCTTATTTCTCAATAAAAACATGGTTTGACAGCACTTCAGAATCATTTACAATGGAAATGATTCTGAAGTGCTGTCAAAGCATTTTGTAAATTATTCTAAAGTGCTGTCCAAGCATGTTGTACATTATTCTAAAGTGCTGTCAAAGCATATTGTTGATGATAAAAATGGAAAATATAGAAAATAAACAGCAGACGACAAAAAAAATAAGATAGCGGTGTAATGGTTAAAATACGTTAGAATCCTACGCAAACAACGAGGTGGATCTTTAACCCTCATAATGCGGATTAAATTTTGTCGTATGCTGTTTGTGTTCTATTTTCCATTTTTATTATCAAAATTATGGTTTAAAAGCACTCTACTAAAGTGATGCCAAGCCATGTTTTATTGCAAATAAAGACAGCAAATTATACAACAGCAGACGACAAATTGTATTTTCCGTTTTCAAAGGGTTAATACGCGTTTGTGATCTAACATGGCATTGACGATCAGTGTAGCCCCAGATCAGACTGCGCATTCGCGAAGGCTGGTCATGGGCTTCACTTTTCGCCATTCCGTATTCACTGCTGTCAGTGGATGTTTATAAAACCCTTAGCCCGCGGAAACGTAAATTATCGTCTGCTGTCGATTTATGTTTTGTCTTCTTTCTCAATAAAAACATGGCTTGACAACACTTTAGACTCATTTCCAGTAGAAATGATTCTAAAGTGTTGTCAAAACATGGTTTTGATGAGAAAAATGGAAAATAAAAAATCAACAGCAGACGACAAATTTAAATTCAGCATTGTAAGGGTTAATCTACCTGAATTATGGCTGGAATATACATGTAGTTGTAAACATTATAAGGATTCTTTTGTCAGTCGCGTACTTTCGCGCAATTTCGCGGAGGAAATATGACCCGTCGAGAGATGACAATTTATGAACGTTTTCAGATGGGTTGCGATGTTTTAGAAAATGGGGCAAAATACAGCGGAGCCTCTCTAAGCCAGACACAGAGACAGGCGAGTTGTGTTACTTTTGATAGTTTTCATTGCTATTTATCTCCGATGATAATGTCTGTTCATGATCACAAAGCAATCACGCGTGTCTTGAAGTAGTCATCTGACTGGTGTACAGTGGAACCTCTCTAAATCGGACACCCTAGGGTGTCCGGTTTAGAGAGGTTCCGCTGTATTAGCTCTTGTTAATAATGCGGGAACCAAGTGTTATCGTCTTCTAGTTTTTCATTTTTTTAATTTCTTAATGAAAAATATGTTTCGACGGAAGATGAGAAACACCTCAAATGGAGATGATTCTCACGCGCTGTCAAAGCATGTTATTTTTTTGTTAAGAAATATTGAAAAAAAGGGAAAACAACAGACTACAAACTTTAATTTAATTTAACGAACACATGACCCCCCACCCACCACATTTCTATGTTTTTTCAGATTTTTCACGAATGACTCCGAAAACTAGACAATTCATGTCTGTGATGATGGGATCAATAATTGATCTTCAAGCACCGCTGTCCGCCTATCCGGTCGCGGATTATCTCCTCGTACATACCGACGAACGGTGATTTGAGTACTGCATATGTACGAATTCTCGAACTAAACCGACGTGTCGCCAGGGAGTCGTTATGCAGTAGGTTAAATACGATATCGAACCCGTTGGCCCGGCCTTAAATGACCTTAGTTGTTAAACACCAATAAACAAACAAACTAAACTTCGTAGGATAAAATTAATCGTACGAAACATTCTAGAAATTTACTGTGTTACTAATGCTTATTTACTGCATACATTACTGTGTGTTACTAATGCTTATTTACTGCATACATTACTGTGTGTTACTAATGCTTATTTCTTTCACCTGCACGTAGGGGTCATTCAATCTGGAACGAATCCATCAACGATTTCCAACCATCGGTTGCTAATGCCAACGTTGTCGTAAAATTTTAGTTTTGCGCTTACAAACTTCTTAGTCGATCGAAGTTTAGTGAAATGGGCACCACAGCCGTAGAACTGTGTAAATTCGTACGACCTACTGTCTGTTCCACGTTTTGCTGCCGACGAACTTTTGGCTATTAAACACATTAAATCTAAAAGATATTTAAAAGTAAGTACTTTTTCATCAATAACAAAAAAGTCACCCTCCCCAAAAAATATTGTTTCATGAAATTCCATCAAATATTGATTTTATTGCGAAAAAATGATTTTCCTATGGGAATTTAAAATGGGGGCTAAAAATAGATTATTTTTAAATGTTTTTTTTATTTGTGGACCGTTTTTCAAAAACTAACTTTTGTTTTCTTAATTACATCATTTTCAAGCTATCTCGCCAGGTTTCGGAGTCAATTTAAATTGTTCGTTGTTTGATCCTAAAGGATCAAAAAACGAAAAAATTTGGAAATTGACTCCCCATGTTAAATTCCCATAGGAAAATCGTTGTTTTGCAATAAAATCAATATTTAATGGAATTTCATCAAACAAACAAAATTGGGGATGGTGACTTTTTTGTTGTTGATGAAAAAGTACTTACTTTTAAATATTTTTTAGATTTAATGTGTTTAATAGCCAAAAGTTTGTCGGCTGAAAAACGTGGAACAGACAGTAGGCGTCACTACTAAAAACATCAGGATCTACACTGTTCGCCATTCCATCAATGAAACACCCGTCATGTTTTAACTTTCTAGCACACCTTTGTAGCCTGATAACGATATATTCGTTATCAGGTGATATGAGTGTGCTATTTGATCAGGGGCCCATTTCACCAACATTGCAAAGTATACTTATCTAGCAAAGTATACTTTGAGGGAGAAATTTTCAATTTAAGGATAAATTTATTATTTTTTATTATACTGAATTTATTACATTCTGGCTGTGATAATGTAATAAATTCAGTATAATGATTATGCATACGTTTAATCATCAAATATATGCAGTCGTTAGTTCTATATGAAATAATGCATTTTGGGAAATAAATGATTACTCCCTCAATGTATACTTTGCTAGATAAGCATACTTTGCCATTTTGATGAAATCCGCTACTGGAGGTACATTGCTCACAAACCCCATACGTCCAATGTATCCAGTCACAGCCACTCCAACGTTAAGACTATGATGTTGATCTTGGGGGGGGGTGTGGGGGGTCATGGATTTGCTGCTTACTACGCTGAATTAAATGTGGTCTGCTGGAAATTGATTATTTTCACTATTTCTCGACAAAAACCTGGTTTTGACAGCACATGAGAATCGTCTCCAGTGGAGACGATTCTCATGTGCTGTCAAAACCGTTTTCTTTTTAAGAATTAAAGCAAAAATGAAAAACAGCAGACGGCAATTTCCGTCAACAGCGTATGAAGGGTTAATAACAGAGCGATAACACACATAATAAGTGGGTTTAGTTAGATGGATAGTACATGAAAATCTCGCGTTTAACAACCTATTATAAATCAGCTGTAGAAGATAATCATCTAACACAGACATACAACCTGATTCCAACAAATCAATACTGTTCACTGACAGCCTGAGGACCCGTATAGATCATGGTTAGACTGCGCTTATCAAGGTCTACGTCTGTCGCAAACGACGTATGATAAAATAAAATCACATAGTGATCGCATACCTGTAGCCTAGCAAAGTATACTTTGAGGGAGTAATCATTTATTTTTCCTGAAATGCATTATTTCATATAGAACTAACAACTGCATATATTTGATGATTAAAAGTATGCTGAATTATTATACAGAATGGAGGCACACTGCTACCGACAGTTCCAGAATATCTAAATTACTACAGCCTTGTAATGTCATTTTTGATGCGATAAAGAGCATATATCCCTGTGACAGTGTATCATATATCTTACCGATGACGCCGTACTCTTAGAAGTTCCAGAGTTATCTAGATAAAACCTAAACTTACATTTTGTAAATGTTCTCCAGATATCTTCGGAACGGTTGCATGTACGTTAACCCGAAGTCTCTGTCTGTAACGCAGGGCGACTTGTAAGTCGCCTTGCGTTACAGACAGAGATGTCGGGGTTACATGTAATTGGACCGCGTCATCGACTGTTGGCAGTGTGTCATATAGAACATATTGTCTATCAATTTAAAGATCAAAGCAATTGTGCTCGCCGGTCATGCAGTCCTGTAGCCCATTTCATCAAAATTTCAAAGTATACTTTCCTAGCAAAGTATACTTTAAGGGAGCAATCATTGATTTTTCCGAAATGCATTATTTCATTCAGAACTAACGATTGCATATATTTGATGATTAAACTATGCAGAATTATTATACTGAATTTATTACATTATCACAGCCATAATGGCTGTGATAATGTAATAAATTCAGTATAATAAAAATTAATAAATTTCTCCTAAAATTGAAAATTTCTCCCTCAAAGTATACTTTGCTAGGAAAGTATACTTTGCAATGTTGATGAAATAGGCCCCTGGTGTGGCGTCATGTAAGTTTACTTTAGTAGTCTGCTGTTTTCTGTCTGGTATGCCACCTTCGAGGTGGCCATATACTTTTGGTATTAATAATAATAGGTATGCTCTCGTCTGTTCTGGTAATGTACGGGGTTAGCGTTCAAAATCACCGGGCTCCTTTCACATGTGAACATTATGCGTTGATGAACATTATGCGTTGATGAACAATATGCGGTTCTACAATGACATTATCCGCGTTATAGTAGGTTAGTGCCGTGAATGGGAAACAATATATGGCGCGGCACGGAAACGGGATGTGCTCGGCAAAGCCTCGCCCATCCCGTTTCCATAATCTAGTCCCAACAGCTTGATCGCCTTCTCAGTGTGATATATGTTGTGTTTGCCTTTTTTCCGTGCTAAATGTATGGTATTGCAAATGTTTCCGTATTCTAAGGGTGCGAAGATTAACCGCCATACTCGATTATTCGCGATGCGTAACTCCATGGTTCGGTGCACGAATAAAATCTCTCTCGATTAATTATTAGTCTATTTGTCATCCACTATCACATACTGCGAAGAATGTCAGGACGTTCAGTCCTTTGATTGAAATTGCTCTAGTTGCTCATATATTTGTAAAAATGTAGGTCAAAGCGGAAGAAATTATAGCAACAGCGTGTGACCAACTGCAATTTTCCTGAGTTATCAGCATTACTCACCGTATAAATAGAGAATAGTAGGTTAGTGCCGTGAATGGGAAAAAATATCGGGCAAGGCTCAGGAAACGGGATGGGCGAGGCTCTGCCGAGCACAATCCGTTTCCGTGCCGCGCCAAATATGTTTTCCCATTCACGGCACTAACCTACTATTCTATTTATCCCGTCAACACCTACAAATGGCTTTAAAATGCAAAAATTGTATTGATTAGATATCAAAAATGTTTCACGGCACCGTGTTTCACGGCACATACGCACTGTGTTGACGGTATAAAACATTATCTCGTATTGTTTATTTCTGCCGCGAGTACCTGACGAGTGTTTACTTTGTCATACCGCGTGTGTGCATGCGTCACCGTGTTCTAGTATGTGTCGAGTACTCTTCCACGCAGGTGAGTCTCGCAATAGATTAACCAGTTCAGCCCACGTACAGTGGAGCCTCTCTAAACCGGACACCCTGGGGGTCCCCAGGGTGTCCGGTTTAGAGATGTTCCACTATAAATCAAACATATGACTCATCACAAAATAATACTGTCATAAAATGAACAATCATAAATAATGACTGTGCCTCTCACATTTCCAGTGTGACCAGTCATGTCAAGCAGTTCAACAGTATTATACAGATCAGTAAGATCAACTAATCTGAATTATTGTTATACCCTCTGGTGGATAATCCATGGCATGATTTCAATTAAAAACTGGATTACAGAATTTAAATTGCAATTGGCTGTGCTTTGCGAACTTGAACAGGCATTATCATCATAAATATACACCAATGAAACCCATAAAGTTAAGGGTACACAGACTGTCTGCGTGTCCGGTTTAGAGAGGTTCCACTCTATCATTAAGCCAACTGTGGTGGTTGGTTGGGACCATACGATGGATAATTTAACGATCTGGATTCTTCCTTGCCGGAATCCCGACCTGAGACCTGGTTTGGCCCTCAAGTACGTCTTTGACTTTCTTGCATTTGAGAGTTGAATCTGGTTATACCCCTTATAAGAGTAATCCTACTGGTATTACTTTTAGGAGAAGGGGCCAAGTGACTTTGGTACGGTATGGACCCGGTACCAGGTCAGGATATTCTAATTGCAGGGCTGAATATATATTTATCTTAATGTAAATATTCCGTTCTGAATTTGGAATTTACCCCCACCCCCGAAAATGCAGCAGCTTAAGCTGGATCGAACCCGTTGGCCCGGCCTTAGATGACCGTAGCTGGATATGCAGCATTTTTCATTATTCCCACACATATTCCAGAGTTTTGTCGCCGGGTAATTAGGAAAAGTAGATTTGGTACGAGTATGTGTGGTGGGATAAATTACTTTGTTCACGATTGTCCGCATGTACGATCGATATCTCCTCGCACATGCGGACGAAACATGTTGCAAGTATTACCCGTATTTTCATATTAATAGAATATTACATAAATTTGCATGGAAAAGTCAAATAGAGAATACTAGGTTAGTGCCGTGAATGGGAAAAAATATCTGGCGCGGCACGGAAACGGGATGTGCTCGGCAGAGCCTCGCCCATCCCGTTTCCTAAGCCTTGCCAGATAGTTTTGCCCATTCACGGAACTAACCTACTATTCCATTTATCCCGTCAACACACACAAATGGCTTTAAAATGCAAAACAACAACCCCAGCAACCGCACATATTCATACGCAGCGATTAGGTCGTATTGACAGGATATCAAAAATGTTTCGGTGAAAGGGTTCAATGCTCTGTGTCTTAGATTGTGTCTCAAGTTTTATATTCTTTCTTTTCGATCTATAGAACTACATTAATCAAACACACAGTTGTATGAGATAAGAGTGGGTTGTATACAATTGAAGGAGTCAGTGGAAGAAGAGGGCTAACAGGAGCTACGGGCCCTTATTGCCGTTCAGTGTGATCATATTATGCATCGGCTATTAAACCTGGTCAATAGTTCTTGGCTATTTCAATGGTTCTTGAATAACGTTTCATATTTCGGCGTTTTATGGGTTATTTCGGTCTATATATCTGTAGCCTATTTCACCAACATTGCAAAGTATACTTATCTAGCAAAGTATACTTTGATGGAGAAATTTTCAATTTTAGGATAAATTTATTAATTTTTATTATACTGAATTTATTACATTATGTTCTATATGAAATAATGCATTTCAGGAAAAATAATTGATTACTCTCTCAAAGTATACTTTGCTAGAAAAGTATACTTTGTAAAGTTGGTGAAATCGGCTACTGGTGGTTTATGTGCATTGTTACCAACCTGGGACTAAAGATGAACATACCAACATACGATTTACATCACCTCCCGCGAATTACACGTTTAAATAACTACATATACAAGTACAAAGGTGTGAAACAGAGATTCTACCCGTTTTTCAATTTTTGATAAGTTGTTATTCGTTCACCTGTTATATAATTATACTTAAGAACTTGCACAGTCAAAGCAATTATTATATTTACAAAACACTACTGCAGTGCTGGCAGACTGACATGAACGGTTTTCTTTTGTTGTTTTTGTTAGCATAATATTTATTTTCATGAATTATGTACTCACGTTCTATGAAAACCATACATGTACCATACCTAGGGCGAGTTGGTGGACATACTAGACAAATAAAAACCACAGTACCACCTAGCGATTGTTGGATCAACCATGTCAAATACAAAATACATGTACAAACCTAGGGCGATTGGAAAAGGACTACAACCATGTACATACAAAATACATGTACCATACCTAGGGCGAGTTGGTGGACATACAACCATGTACAAATACAAAACCATACATGTACCATACCTAGGGCGAGTTGGTGGACATACAACCATGTACAAATACAAAACCATACATGTACCATACCTAGGGCGAGTTGGTGGACATACAACCATGTACAAATACAATACCATACATGTACCATACCTAGGGCAGGTGGATACAACCATGTACAAATACAAAACCTACATGTACCATACCTAGGGCGGGTGGACTACAACCAGGTCAAACAAAACCACTGTACCACCAGGGCGATTGGTGGACATACAACCAGGTACAAAACAAAATCGTACATACCTAGGGCGAGTGGTGGATCACATGTACATACAAAACCATACATGTACCATACCTAGGGCGAGTTGGTGGACATACAACCATGTACAAATACAAAACCGAAACAGAATAAGCTCAGTTCTGTCAGGTTGTGGCACAAACATACATATATCAACATACATATATCAACATACATATATCAACATACATATATCAACATACATATATCAACACATATATCAACATACATATATCATACATATATCAACATACATATCAACATACATATATCAACATACATATCAACAACATATCAACACATATATCAACATACATATATCAACATACATATATCAACATACATATATCAACATACATATATCAACATACATATATCAACATACATATATCAACACATATATCAACATACATATATCAACATACATATATCAACATACATATATCAACATACATATATCAACATACATATATCAACATACATATATCAACACATATATCAACATACATATATCAACATACATATATCAACATACATATATCAACATACATATATCAACACATATATCAACATACATATATCAACATACATATATCAACATATATCAACATACATATATCAACATACATATATAACATACATATATCAACATACATATATCAACATACATATATCAACATACATATATCAACATACATATATCAACATACATATATCAACATACATATCAACATACATATATCAACATACATATATCAACATACATATATCAACACATATATCAACATACATATATCAACACATATATCAATATACATATATCAACATACATATATCAACACATATATCAACATACATATATCAACATACATATATCAACATACATATATCAACATACTATATCAACATACATATACAACACATATATCAACATACATATCTATATCAACATACATATATCAACATACATATATCAACATACATATATCAACATACATATATCAACACATATATCAACATACATATATCAACATACATATATCAACATACATATATCAACATACATATACAACACTATATCAACATACATATCAACATACATATATCAACACATATATCAACATACATATATCAACATACATATATCAACACATATATCAACATACATATATCAACATACATATATCAACATACATATATCAACATACATATATCAACATACATATATCAACATACATATATCAACACATATATCAACATACATATATCAACATACATATATCAACATACATATATCAACACATATATCAACATACATATATCAACACATATATCAACATACATATATCAACATACATATATCAACACATATATCAACATACATATATCAACATACATATATCAACACATATATCAACATACATATATCAACATACATATATCAACATACATATATCAACATACATATATCAACATACATATATCAACATACATATATCATATCAACATACATATATCAACATACATATATCAACACGCCATGCGATTGTACATTCCGACATCTGCGTAATTTCATGAAATACGTTTACAAAATTTACAATATTTTTCATAAATAAAGTCAAAAGTTGACAAAAGTTTCAGAGAAGATATTCCGTATGTACTCTGAATATTTTATCAACTTTTGACGCCATTTACGGAAAACATTATAAATTTAGTAAACCGTCAGTGAACCGTCCAATCGGGATGGTTCACATGGGCGGTCAGGACATGCGCACTTATATTGAGATGGGAAAGGGTCGTTATACCATGCATGTGATATGAAATGGGTTCATTAACCTAATACAACCGGTTGTCATTATTTATTATATTCAAAGAAGTGACTCGTAAGTCAACATATGGCTGGGTGCTGAACAGCATATCATATACATGTATGCCTTAGATAACATATGTTATGTAAATGAATATATATGTATGCTTGTTCACATGTGTCACTATAATAAATGAATACTACATGTACTACATATTTCATGAAATTACGCAGATTATCGAATGTACAATATCACATGGCGTGTCTCATATGTGACTTGAGAAATGGGGCTTGTTAGTTTTGCGACCAGTTTAGATCCACATCAGCCTGTACGATCAGGGTATGCACTGTTCGTCATTCAAACAATGAAATAAAAGAATATAGCAATATAGATCAATTACAGTCTACATACTTGATCCGGACCTACACTGGTCACACATGTCATCACCTCATTATCTTTTCTTACAGCCACATAACACGTATGATCCATCACACTATCGGATGATATCATATCTTGCATAACCCAATCCTATATCCTTCTCTCATTGATCTGCTTTGTACGAAAGCCCATTAGGGCCACTTCACTTTTTTCTATCTTTTCTTGAATTTTCGAGATCTTTTCTTGAAAATTCAAGAAAAGATCTTGAAAATTCAAGAAAAGAACTTGAAAATTCAAGATTTCAAGATGTTTTCTTGAATTTTCAAGTTCTTATCTTGAATTTAAGTTCTTTTATTGAATTTTCAAGATCTTTTCTTGAAAATTCAAGAAATGATCTTGAAAATTCAAGAAAATAACTTGAAAATTCAAGAAAACATCTTGAATAAATGGAAATTAAAAAAAACAACGTCGCCTACTCCAAAGTAAGTATTATTTGATATTTTCCTTAATATGCAACGGATTTTGATGACATATGGTGCAGCATTTGGTGGTCTAGATCGATTCTTCGCAAAATCGACTGAAGTTTGGGCGAAAATACAGAGACCACCAAATGCAGCTTAACAAGACGCGTTTGATGCGCCATATTTCATCAAAATCCGTTACGTAATAAGGACACTATAAAATAATACGTACTTTGAATCGGTACTTGTTGTTGTTGTTAGTACCACGTGATCATACACCTTGCCAGTACCGTAATCAGGATGAGGCAGGCGAGGCGCTCGCCATGTTGCCGAACTATAGTCTGTTTCACGAAAGCTGTTTCACGAAAGCTGCCCAAATTTTACGGCCATATAAACAATTCAAAAACCATATTTGTTTCGATAATATTAAATTAAAGAAAATTTAAGAAAGAGCCTTCTTTTTATTTCGTGAAATTTGGTCAAATATTGATTTTATTGCGAAAACAAAATTTCCCCATGTTAAATCCCCATAGACATATTCACGGAGTGAAGATGTCTATGGGGATTTAACATGGGGAAATGTTTTAGAATTTCAGAAATACTGGACCGATTTTTAAAATTTAACTTTTGTTTTCTTAGTTAGATCATTTCCAAGCTATCTAGCTAGGTTTCGGAGTCAATTTCCAAAAAAATTCCCATAGACAAATCAATTTTTCGTAATAAAATCAATATTTGACCAAATTTCACGAAATAAAAAGAAGGCTCATTCTTAAATTGTCCTTTAATTTAATATTATCAAAAAAAATATGGTTTTTGAATTGTTTATATGGCCGTAAAATTTGGGCAGCTTTCGTGAAACAGACAGTAATTTCATGTAATAAAGTTGGGTCAGTAGTCACAGTAGAGCTATAAACATGTATCATACTTGTGAATACTTTACTAAATGAGTTGATGATATGCGATATCTTACTGTACTATTTCTTATATGAGACACGCCATGTGATGTTGTACACTCTGACAACCGCGTTATTTCACGAAACACATTTACAAAATTAACAAATTTTCCATTAATGAAGTGAAAAGTTGAAAACAAAATCAGAATATGCCTACTTGCGGAATTTGTGTGAACTTCTGAAGTCATTTTCAGAAAATATCCCATGAAATATCTCAGATGTCCATAGGTACAAAATCACATGGCGTGTCTCGTATACTCTTGGAACGCACCGTGTGTTGCTAAGAATTAAACAAATGCCCGGGGTGATGGCGGGGAAAATGCTCGCTGGGACTATCGGGAATTGGTTGGCCTCGCCTGGGGACCGTTTCACTACTAAAATGTTCGTAAGTGCACAATTATGATAGTCTGTAAATTTCTCATTATCAATGTTTTCTTGTAAATAATTAGTGGATTTACATTTATTGAGCATATGCAGCCTATGCTCAATCAATGTAAATCCATCAATTGAGATCCTAAATTTGCACCTACGAACATCTTAGTCGTACAAAGTTTAGTGAAACGGCCCCTGGTGTGTACCTCTAGTTACGGCCCTGCACATGTGACACATGCATCACTGAACTATCGACTGATCATGATTTTGATTTACCTGCAATCGTGGTTCATCACCTCCTGACAAGTAGAGCAAATATTCACACAAAACATGGATAACCTTTAACATAAATATTTATCATCATCATCAACTCCGGTTTCCTCCTACATAAAGGATCACCATTACGCCTTCATCATCATCATCATCATCACCGTCACCGTCACCGTCGTCGTCGTCGTCGTCGTCGTCGTCGTCTTTAATGCACGTTTGATTATTCTGTTCTAACCTACTTTAATTAAAAAACGAAAGTGCGACACAGCGCTACGATGATACACATTACATGCATGGGCGGATTCAGGGAGGGGGGGGGCGGACCCGGCGCGCGCCCTCCTAATATTTGCCGAGTAAAGATCAAGTTACAAGGCACGTTTCATGCCAAGTGCCATGTATTCAATGCATTTTTAGGTCGTTGTATTATTGTTTCAAAATTTAAACGTTATCAATCAAAACTCATGTCTAAACATACTGTAACAGTGTCAATATTTTTGCTCCAAAATGCGACAATGGGACCCACCTAGCGCTATCACGAGCTCATCGACTATTTTGCAATACTTGACTATATTATCGAACGAGCATAGCATAGCTCGTTCGATAATACAGTCAAGTATTGCAAAATATTAGTTACGCCCCCCCCCCCCCCCCCCCCCCCCCCAACCCGAAATCCTGGATCCGCGCCTGACATGTGCATACATCACTTGACTATCGACTGATCATGACTCCTGCGGTGGTTTTTTCATCACAACATGACAATCAGAGCGATTCATCTGACAAACCATGGATAAATAGCCTTGGATATAACATGTGATGTTTGCACACATGCCGCGGTATTCATCGAATCTCATTATTTTGTTTATTTCTCCATGAACGTATATGTTGTTACCACTCATGTTACCCGTCTCGTCGAGATGGTTCAAATGAGTGATAACAACATATACTTTCGAGATGAAATATAACGAAAATATGATTTTTTTTTCTCATAAAAGTTTCATGCTACACTGCAGCTCCATTATAACGCGATCGCGTATATAGAGAATAGTAGGTTAGTGCCGTGAATGGGAAAAAATATATGGCAAGGCTCAGGAAACGGGATGGGCGAGGCTCTGCCGAGCACATCCCGTTTCTGTGCCGCGCCAGATATTTTTCCCATTCACGGCACTAACCTACTATTATATTTATCCCGTCAACACCTAAAAATTGCTGTAAAATGCAAAAATAGTATTGACTGGATATCAAAAATGTTTCTCGGCACCGTGTTTCACGGCACATACGCACTGTGTTGACGGGATAAAGCGCGATCTCCATTATAACGCGGGTCTATCGTCACTTAAAGGTACATGCCCACTCTGATTAGGCACACCATATTCTTTATATCAGAGACATCATCTGAGACATTTTCTGACAAATCAACGTTCATTCGCCATTACCCCACGTATTGATTGGCATTAGTTTACATTTCATATCAGACGTAAATTCACACACTGATATCAGGGACGATAACCGTGTTTCTTTAAAATGTTAACGGGACATTACTATTTATTCTGTGCAATGTGCAATGATCATACGTTATGCTCTTTAGAATATATTATTGTTTAAGGTGACGCATTTAATTAGTATAAATAATTAAAAAATATCATGTTTCATTTGCATATGGAAAATAGCCTGATACCATCGCGAGTCACTATCAGTAAAATAAATATTACTAAATGATTATATCTTTATAGCGGACACTCGTAATTTTTAGAACTGGTGGAATAGTGACACAATTATACACTTATTTAATTCCTATAAAGAACAGTATGTGCCTACTGAGTGAGCATGTACCTTTAACCCTTTGAACCCGAAATCCAGCTATAACGGTTTATGCAAAAAGTGCAGATCCAGATGAGCCGTCTCATCAGGATCTGCACTTTTTGAAAGTAATTTTAATATTTTTGAGAACAAAAACACCCCTTTTCATAAATGGACGAATCTGAAAATCATTTTGTGACCATTGGATTGGTTGGAACATTAGCATATCACAGTCCATTTCAGTTCAGTAGGGTTGAAAGGGTTAACTATCACCTGATGACTCATATGCACCTGCAATGCCAGGGGCGTCGGAATAGGGGGCCGTTTCACTAAACTTCGTACGACTAAAAAGTTCGTAAGTGCAAAATTATGACAGTCTGTGAATTTCACATTAACAATGTAAACATATGCAGCATATGTTCAATAAATGTAAATCCATCAATTGAAATTTCCAGACGATCCTCAATTTGCACTTACGAATATTTTTGTCGTATGTAGCTAAGTGAAACGGGCCCCAGGTCCGGCCGGTCCGGCGACTGCCGGATCAATAATTTTGGCAATATTGGGAATTAATATAATTTATACATGTAAAAAACGGTCAGGAATGTAAATATTTTTGTCTGCAATTGTTCTCATTTCTCATAAAAAAAAGTGTATGTTATTACCACTCAGTTGAACCGTCTCGCCGAGACGGTTCAACTGAGTGGTAACAACATATACGTTAGGTGGGTAGCGAGGACACCCAGCGGATTAGCCGGACCAATCTTATGGGACTTCCGGCGCCCCTGAATGGTGTTCATGACAACCTGACAACACTGTATCGATTAGCTAGAGAGAAACCAGGGGCTCGTTTCACTAAACTTCGTACGATAAAATGTTCGTAAGAAGATTCTTATAATTGTATTTAACACACCAATGTGGCTTACTACTGCTATCACATACTACATACATATACATGATATAGGGGCCAATGAACTGAAACAAACTCGCCAACTATTTCTCCAATTGGGCTGTTAATGCGAACTGGTTATCAGTTTTTGTTTTGCACTTACGAACTTCTTAGTCGTACGAAGTTTACTGAAACGGGTCATAGGGCATGCGAAAAGTGTTTAATTTGCATGACCCGGGGCGTAACATGGATAGCCTTGAACACAAACATTTACCATGACATGTATAGACAGATTATCTCGTTGCTTAATTCATAAACATATCTACTGTCTGTTTCACGAAAGCTGCCCAAATTTTACGGCTATATAAACAATTCAAAAACAAGATTTCTTTTGATAATATTAAATTAAAGGAAAAATTAAGAATGAGCCTTCTTATTATTTCGTGGTCTATGGGGATTTAACATGGGGAAATTTTTTTTGAATTTTAGAAATACTGGACCGATTTTTAAAATTTAACTTTTGTTTTCTTAGTTAGATCATATCCAAGCTATCTAGTCAGGTTTCGGAGTAAATTTCCAATTTTTTTCGTTTTTTGACTCCTCCCACACTTCCTTACCACTTTTTCCCCCATGTTAAATTCCCATAGACAAATCAATTTTTCGTAATAAAAAAAAAGAAGGCTCATTCTTAATTTTTCCTTTAATTCAATACTATCGAAAACAATATTGTTTTTGAATTGTTTATATGGCCGTAAAATTTGGGCAGCTTTCGTGAAACAGACTATAGATTGCCTTAGTCATAGTTTTTTCACCCGGAATGACCAAAGGGGGTTTTGTAAGTTTGCAACCCGTGTAGTCCTAGATCAGCCTGTGTCCCGAAACGGCTATAAGAATTACACAGTGAATGCAATGTTTTCAAAATGTCTCGAATCGTTCGCAGGGGTTCTCAATTTCCTAGAGTGAGTCGCAGGGCCTCGCTCTCGTGTCGCTGGAATTTTGAACATTTTGAAAAACTTCGCGCGACAAATGTTCACTCAAAATAGGCACAGAGTTGTCGCGGGTGTCTCGAACCCGTCTCAAACTCTTCTCAATTTAGTTTCCGTGAGTCAGAAAGTGCGAGAAATGTGAGACAACTCTGTGAGGGGTTGGCGACCTATGAAGCTAAATTATTATTGATTGGAGACAAGAAAGAAAATCTGACGACATTCGCACGAATGTCGCGCGAATGTCGTGCGAATGTCGCAAGTTATTCACAGTTTGTTCGCTTGACGTCTGATGACAAAATGATTGAAAAGATGTCTCAATTGTAACGCATAATTGTCGCGCGACATACGCACGACATGTATGCGAACTACCTGCGAATTTGGGCCCAAATTTCGCGAACGTGTCGTAAGTACCAATTCAGTGTGATTCCAAGTTAAAATTGTCGCTAATTCGCGTATTTTCTCGCAATTTTGTGTCTCCAACTAGTCACGAGCTGTCGCAGCCCAGTGAGATACTACCTTGATCATGCTATCACAACATATCTTTAAAATGTTGAAACATACTTAAATAAGAATATAGTATTGGTAGTTACATGGAAATGTATTGTTAACTGTTTTACTATTGCAGCAAGTTGTATGGTTGTGAACAATATGTAGAGCATGTGTTTGTAAAGTGTGTTTGAAAATAAAAACTAAAAACAGAAAAAGTGGTTTAGTATTGTAAGTTTGCGACCAGTATAGGCCAGTAGCCGATTTCATCAAAATTGCAAAGTATACTTATCTAGCAAAGTATACTTTGAGAGAGTAATCATTTATTTTTCCCGACATTTTCGGGATATAGCGGCAGAAGTAAACGCGGTAAATAACCAGGAAGCAGACCGTTTCTGCACGGAACATGATTTTGACTCATCTGACAGGGCACATGATGATCTTGACATGCCGATTTCAATCGATGAAGTTCTAAAAGCAATTCGTTCACTTTCACGAAAAAAAGCAAATTCTGATGACTTTCTACTAAACGAGTATTTCTTAGAAACAGGAGATATAATTGCCGGTCACATTGTCGATATATTCAATATGGTGTACAATACGGGTCATTTCCCAGATATGTGGACAAAGGGGATTATCATTCCATTGCACAAAAAGGGTAATGTAAACGAGGTAAATAATTACAAGGGAATCACGCTCGTAAGTTGTATAGCAAAGTTGTTCACGACCATTTTAAATAAACGATTGACAGAATGGACCGAGTCGAACAACGTAATTACGGATGCGCAATTTGGTTTTCGCAAGGTTTCGCAAGGGTCGCTCTACGGTGGATGCAATTTTCGTGCTACATGAGTTGATCGAGAAAACATTGAACGAAAAAAACAGACTTTATTGCGCATTTGTAGATCTAAAAAAAGCATTTGATTCTGTAAACAGAAATGCTCTGTGGTTTAAGATGTACAAATGCGGATTAGGTGGCAAAATGCTACGCGTTGTTCGTTCAATGTATTTGACCGTTAAATCATGTATACGTCATTGCGGCACATACTCAAGAGTTTTTTGAATACTCAATCGGACTGAGACAGGGTGAGGTCATGTCTCCTCTGATGTTTTCTATCTTCTTGGAAGATCTGGAACTGTTTTTACAGGATCAGATGGGCAGCGGTTTAGAGATTAACGAATTGTCTTTGATATTACTACTACAAAGGAAACGAAACAAATCCCCTGTCACTGTCAAAGTGTGAATGTTGCATTGTTTATGATTATTGACCTGAAACCACGTTCTGATTCGCTGGTTTCATTACAGCGAGTTCGGGTGTTTTACTATAGTTGAACTATAGTGGATCTATAGTCGATGCATTAGGCATGTCTAGTAGAGAATTTCCATGTAAATTTCCCACTCTCTAGAACTTTTTACCTATTCACCGCCATCTTGAAACTGGAGGAACATGCGTTTTTTGGCTAGTCGAACTACAGTAGATGTATGATGCACATACCCAGTGTTATAACCTATTGACTAATCTGACAGACGGTTATATAAATAATAATAGGTTAGTGCCGTGAATGGGAAAACATATCTGGCAAGGCTTAGGAAACGGGATGGGCTCGGTTCTACCGAGCACATCCCGTTCTCATGCCGTGCCTGATATTTTTTCCCATTCACGGCACTAACCTACTATTCTATTTATCCCGTCAACATTACAAATAGCTTTAAAATGCAAAAAAATAACCCCAGCCGCATCCTCAAAATCGGAGAATCGACTAGTATGACAACCGTACATATTCATACGCAGTGATTAGGTCGTAGTGACAGGATATCAAAAATGTTTCACGGCACATGTTGACGGGATAAAATTCAACGTTATCTTTGATACATTTTCGAGGTTTTGTTTCTACATCTACAGAGCACATGGGCAATGTATCAACATGAGCATTTGACAACCCAGTCAGATCACGTTCGTCCGCATGTACGAGGAGATAATACACTCGCTAAAGCTCGCGGATGATCTCCTCGTACATGCGGACGACCCGTGATCTAACGGTAGCTTATCAAGAACCGGACTAGATTTTAAAAACAAATATGTTCGGCATCATGGTATGAAAATATTCCACAAAACAAATATTATTGGAATTTAACATGGGAGCAAAAAGAGCTGAAGAGATGGAGAACATATTTATATATCAATCTCAGCATTTTGTTTTGCACAGTTTGCACATTCAAATACATGCGTTATATTCAAGGACACGCTATCAGAAACTGTGATAAACAGGAGGGTGGGGGGGGGGGGGTGGGGGGGGGGGGGGGGGGGGGGTGGGGGGAGTAAGGGAATTCAGCTCCGCAAAAATTGTCATTTTCGCTATACATGTGCCAGTAGAAAAGTTAAATTTCTTTATTTTGTTTTGTGAAATGATACTACTATACTATATTACTATACCAAATTTAGAAAGAGGTTTCAATGAGAAACGCTAGAGTAATTAATTTATAAATACAATAAAAAAAGTAGCCATCGTTTGAAAAAGAAATAGAGGATATTCATATTTGTGCAGCGAATATGACATATATGTTCATCTCGTGGTGTGAAATGTCCATATTTCACGAGTGCCTAACGGCACTCGTGAAATATGGACATTTTACACAAAAATATGAATATTCTATTTATTATATACCGCTCCATGGAAATTAGCAGTTTTTTTACACTGTATACGGTAATGAATGTGTATTTGCAGCCTATGTGTAGTCCGGCACTGCAGATGCGCGTTATGAATATAGATAGCGGAAGTAGTCGTATTTTCACCAGAAGTTGTTTATTTCATCGATGAGAACATATGACTTTTATTTACATCGCATAGCTCTGTATTTCATGGGTAGGTATATACTAAATGTGTATAATACTGCGAAATAACTATCGCTGCAACACGTTAGTTATTTTTCAATATCATAATTCCCCAATTACCAATCCTCAATGTTATGAAGGCGACTTATAAGTACAATTAGGTTCAGAAGCCTGTTTCACCAACATTGCAAAGTATACTTTTCTAGAAAAGTATACTTTGAGGGAGAAATTTTCAATTTTAGGATAAATTTATTAATTTTTATTATACTGAATTTATTACATCATCACAGCCATTTTGGCTGTGATAATGTAATAAATTCAGTATAATAATTATGCATACTTTCGATAATCAAATGTATGCAGTCGTTAGTTCTATATGACATAATGCATTTCAGGAAAAATAAATGATTACTGCCTAGAAAAGTATACTTTGCAATGTTGGTAAATCGGCTACAGAAACACGATACAAATCGACACTTAAAACTATTTCTTTCCTATTGATTCATCACTTTCAATGCATATATCCGACACCCAGTCCCTTTAAAGGTACATGCCCACACGGTAGGCATATGCCAGGTTATAATATGGGGAGATAGATAGTTTTGTATATTCTGTAGATATAGAGAATAGTAGGTTAGTGCCGTGAATGGGAATAAATATCTGGCAAGGCTTAGGAAACGGGATGGGCGAGGCTCTGCCGAGCACATCCCGTTTCCGTGCCGCGCCAGATAGTTTTCCCATTCACGGCACTAACCTACTATTCTATTTATCCCGTCAACACCTACAAATGGCTTTAAAATGTAAAAAAAGTAACCCCAGTCACCGCATATATCCATACGCGGTGATTAGGTCGTATTGACAGGATATCAAAAATGTTTCACGGTACCGTGTTTCACGGCACATACGCACTGTGTTGACGGGATAAATGGCATTTCTAGCAAAATAAACATACATTCACAATTATCCCACGTATTAATTGGCATTATTATACATTTTATATTAGACATAAATTGCCACACTGATATCAGGGGCGATAACCGTGTTTCCTTAAAATGTTAACAGGCATTACTATGTACTCTCTGTATTTATTTGTTGATGTACAATGGTCATACTTTATAATCTTTCGAAAATAATATTTGTTCAGGTGACGCATTTAATTAGTATAAATAATTAAAAAATATCATGCCTCATTTACATATGAAAATAGCCTGATACCACCGGGAGTCACTATCAGTAAATTAAATATTACTAAATGAGTATATCTATATAGCGAGCACTTGCACTTGATAGAACTGATCCAAGGGTCGTGGGTTCGAGCCTGACTAGCGGCGTGCGTTGTGTCCTTGAGCAAGACACTTTATCCACACTGCTCCAGTTCACCCAACTGTAAATGGGTACCGATAATTCGTAGTTGCTCTGTAAATACGAATTACCAGCTTCTCTCAAAAATCTCTACCTCCGTTCTTTCTCCCATTCTTGGGAGACGGCATGCAAGGTCATAGAGCCAGTGCCGCCGTTAAATATAAGCTAAAAAAAAGAAAAAAAGATAGAACTGGTGGAATAGTGACACAATGATACACTTATTGAATTCCTATAAAGAACAGTTTGTCCATATACCTTTATATTAATGAATGTATGGAATGCTCAGTGTCACACTTGTTTTACTTCGGGTAACATGAACCGCACCTAGAGTCACCAGCCACGATAAAATATAGCTTTAACCCTTACAATGCTGAATTAATTTGTGTCGTCTGCTGAATATTTTTTATTTTTCCATTTTTCTCATCGAAAACTTGGTTTGGCAGCACTTTAGAATCATTTCCAATGGTCCAATGGAAATGATTCTAAAATGCTGCCAAATCATGTTTTTACTGAGAGAAAAGACAAAATATGAATTATCAGCAGACGACTTTTTTCGGTTCCCCCATTTCTTAGGGTTAACCCTTACAATGATCAATAAATTGTTGTCGTCTGCATTTTATTTGTTGTTTTTCATTTTTTCTCATCAAAAACATGGTTTGACAGCATTTTAGAATCATTCCCATGAATATGTGTCTATGAATTGTTATAATGTACTACTTTCAGTGATTACTACGGAGCCCCGCAGGGGACATGGACTTTTTTATTAATTCGTTCCCACGAAATAATAGTTCATTCCCTCAATTTAACAGTAACTCCTAATTAGGAGTTGAGATAAAATATATTTTAAAATTGGCACCAGGATATTCCACACGTATCATATTGAAATAAATATTGTTTAAAGTCAGGACACGATAGACCCGTTTTGTCGTGGCGAGTCACCTGTGAATTGAATAGTGTGTACGTTAATTGTTATCTGACACCCATTGTCAAGGCTGAGAGAAAGGAGCGGTATACATTATCTGTTTGTTTATATATAGAGAATAGTAGGTTATAGAGAATAGGCCGTGAATGGGAAAAAATATCCGGCAAGGCTCAAGAATTTCTTTATTTCTCATCAGAAGTATATGTTGTGACCACTCATTTGAACCGTCTCGCCGAGACGGTTCAAATGAGTGGTCACAACATATATTTTGGTTCAGAAATAAGGAAAATAGATAGAGAATAGTAGGTTAGTGCCGTGAATGGGAAAAAATATATGGCAAGGTTCAGGAAACGGGATGGGCGAGGCTCTGCCAAGCACATCCAGTTTCCGTGCCGCGCCAGATATGTTTTTCCATTCACGGCACTAACCTGCTATTCTATTTATCCTGTCAACACCTACAAATGGCTGTAAAATGCAAACATAGTATTGACTGCATATCAAAAATGTTTCACGGCACCGTGGTTCACGGCACATACGCAATGTGTTGATATGCGAAGGTGTAAGATCAGTGTTTGAAATGACGGGATAATATTTTCTAAGTGCCTGTGAATTTACTATTATACGTCATGATCTAGGTTACTATTGAATTACCCATAACATATACAAATAGAAATGAATAACTTTTAAAGGTGTGGTCCCATCGATTAAAATGTTCTGGATAGGAATTGCATATTTGGTGTATATAATTGTGTAACTATTCTACCAGTTTTTAAAAATAGTGGGATATGAATGCACCGAAGACAAGACAGCCGCAGTCAACGACAAAACAATAGGAGATAACTTAATGAATAATATAATATGAAACGCTTACGTAAACATTGACACAAACGACCTTGACCTTTTTGACCTTCACAAGGTCGCCGAAACACTTTTATGCGTGGAAAAGTTTGTAAGAGTTTCTTCATTAAAATGAAGTTAAATGAAGGTTTATCAAACATAGTTCACGTTTAATACGTTAACATAGCTGTAAAAATAAACAGGGCTGAATGGGAAAGGACTAAGAAAGTAAGACTACTGTCTGTTTCACGAAAGTTGTCTAAATTTTACGGCTATATAAGCAATTCAAAAACAATATTTGTTTAGATAATATTAAATTAAAGGAAACTTAAAGAATGAGCCTGCGAAAAAAACAATTTCCCCATGTTAAATCCCCATAGACATGTTCACAGAGTGAAGATGTCTATGGGGATTTAACAAGGGGACATTTTTTGAATTTCAGAAATAGTGGACCGATTTTCAAAATTTAACTTTTGTTTTCTTAGTTAGATCATATCCAAGTTATCTAGCCATGTTTCGGAGTCAATTTCCTTCTCTCTTTTTTCGTTTTCTGACTCCTCCCACAGCTCCTCCATCTCATTTTCCGCCATGTTAAATTTCCATAGACAAATGATTCATAATAAAATCAATATTTGACCAATTTTCATGAAATAAAAAGAAGGCTCATTCTTAAATTTTGATGTTTTTGCATTGTTTATATGGCCGTAAAATGTGGGCAGGTTTCGTGAAACCGACAGTAAGTAAAAATGAGTAAATTTTCAAAAGTTTTCGTTTTTCTGAAGAAATGGAGCTTATTTATTTTCTGAACAGTGTATATCCAGATCAGTCTGCGCATACGCACAGTCTGATCAGTATCTGCAGTGTTCGCCATTTCATCAATGACACACCCGTGATGCTTCAAACAAATACTATTATATCGTTATCAGGCTATATACATGTGCGTGCTATCTGTAGCCGATTTCATCAACATTGCAAAGTATACTTTTCTAGCAAAGTATACTTTGAGGGAGTAATCATTTATTTTTCCCGAAATGCATTTTGTCATATAGAATTAACGACTGCATATATTTGATGATTAAATGTATGCAGAATTATTATACTGAATTTATGACATTATCACAGCCAAATGGCTGTGATAATGTAATAAATTCAGTATAATATAAATTAATAAATTTATCCTAAAATTGAAAATTTCTCCCTCAAAGTATAGTTTACGAGAAAAGTATACTTTGCAATTTTGATGAAATCGGCTACTGGAGCTACACTTGTCACAAATCACAAATCACAAATCACAAATCACAAATCCCAGTCTCGAGCCACAGCCACATATTCATTCTCATATGTACACAGGGATGGATTGTGGCCGAGGGGTTAATGTGCATGATTACGTGGTTACAACAACAACAACGTCGCCCACTCCAAAGTAAGTATTCTTTGATATTTTCCTTAATATGCAACGGATTTTGATGACATATGGCGCAGCAAACGCGTATTCATGAGCTGCATCTGGTGGTCTAGTGAGTTTGGCACAAACTTATGTCGTTTTTGCGAAGAATCGATTTCCGTGTCGGCGAAAATACAGAGACCACCAGCTTAACAAGACGCGTTTGGTGCGCCATATTTCATCAAAATCCGTTACGTAATAAAGACACTATAAAAGAATACGTACTTTGAATCGGTACTTGTTGTTGTTGTTAGTACCACGTGATCATACACTTGTAGAACACCTGACTTCCAATCCGGAAGTTGTGGGTTCAAACCTCGCCTAGGGCATCAACAATACTTTCATAGAATTTCCATCTCACTGGTCTGTCGGATGAGACTTTAAACGGTGGTCCCGTCTCTATATGACCTTAGCTCTTGGTGGGACGTTAAACCCTTTCACTTACACTTTCTCATATGTACAGGGTGTTCCAAAAACATGTCACATCTTTAACAGTTAATAATTTAATTTCTACTTGGTGTAAAAATGTTATTATTTACCAATATGTAGTATTCATTCATTCAGTCATTCGGCTTGTATTTAATGGTGGGACTTGGCTCTAACACATTCCATACCCGGATATGTAGTATATGTAGCATAGGGACGTACTATTGTATTAGTATCAGATCACACACATAATAGTTTTCCGCGGTGCGCTCAAGCATAGCGGAAAACACGTGCAGCGAGTAGAACTGGTTGTTAGCACGTGGTGTACGGGCTGTAAGGCGTGTATCGTCATTCGTGCGATAGCAGTCACTGCATGAACAGGCAATTTGCTAATATGTGTGATATGATCAGATATGTAAATATGTAAATGTAAATGTATTGTATGTTATTGTACATGTACAGATGTGGGTCTCGTGCTTTCTAGAGTGGATTTGGCACTAGAGGTTTGTCTCTAGTTTTATCGCAGGGGCCACTGTGGGTTGTGTACTGTCCATCTCGACTCATGCAGTAAAGATCGCAACCAGCAGATATAATTATGTGTTTGTGTTTCATTTAGGGCCAACTGGAGTATAGTTAAGACTACATTGTATGTTGTATGTTACCATGGAGAATGAATTAATAAACCTAGTCCCGCATCGTATATCTCGTAGTTGGCCCGGGGTGGAAGATATGTATCGTCGGCTGTGACACAAATAATACAGACCATTAACCCTTACACTGCTGAATTAACTAGATGGCCGCGGCCTGAATGTCGCGCCTTGTGGCGAGGCATGGACACTAAAAAAAAAGATATAGTATAACGAAAAACTTTAACCAAAAACTTTAACCAAAAAACTTAACCAAAAACTTCAAAGTAATTTGACCTTGACATTGGGCACAGGGGCCGCACGGGAGGGGGGTAGAATGAAAATATAGATGATGATAAACACCCATATGAAGTTTCAAGGTAATGGGCAAAGCAGTTGCAGAGATATAGTATAACAAAAAACTTTAACCAAAAAACTTAACCAAAAAACTTAACCAAAAACTTTAACCAAAAAACTTAACCAAAAACTTCAAAGTAATTTGACCTTAACATTGGGCACAGGGGCCGCACGGGAGGGGGTAGAATGAAAATATAGATGATGATAAACACCCATGTGAAGTTTCAAGGTAATGGGCAAAGCAGTTGCAGAGATATAGTATAACGAAAAACTTTAACCAAAAAACTTAACCAAAAAACTTAACCAAAAACTTTAACCAAAGAACTCAACCAAAAACTTTAACCAAAAAACTTAACCAAACAACTTAACCAAAAACTTTAACCGGTAACACGTATGTACGTACGTACGCCAAAGTGCCGACTATATCGCGCTTTCCGCAAGCGGGCGCGACAAAAACTTAACCAAAAACTATAACCAAAAAACTTAACCAAAAACTTCAAAGTAATTTGACCTTGACATTGGGCACAGGGGCCGCACGGAAGGGGGGTAGAATGAAAATATAGATGATGATAAACATTAAACACCCATGTGAAGTTTCAAGGTAATGGGCAAAGCAGTTGCAGAGATATAGTATAACGAAAAACTTTAACCAAAAACTTAACCAAAAACTTAACCAAAAACTTTAACCAAAAAACTTAACCAAAAACTTCAAAGTAATTTGACCTTGACATTGGGCACAGGGGCCGCACGGGAGGGGGGTAGAATGAAAATATAGATGATGATAAAGATATAGTATAACAACAAACTTTAACCAAAAAACTTAACCAAAAACCTTAACCAAAAACTTTAACCAAAAAATTTAACCAAAAAACTTAACCAAAAACTTTAACCAAAGAACTTAACCAAAAACTTCAAAGTAATTTGACCTTGACATTGGGCACAGGGGCCGCACGCACGAAAGGGGGGTAGAATGAAAATATAGATGATGATAAACACCCATGTGAAGTGTCAAGGTAATGGGCAAAGCAGTTGCAGAGATATAGTATAACGAAAAACTTTAACCAAAAACATTAACCAAAAAACTTAACCAAAAAACTTAACCAAAAACTTTGACCAAAAAACTTAACCAAAATCTTCAAAGTAATTTGACCTTGACATTGGGCACAGGGGCAGCACGGGTGGGGGGGTAGAATGAAAATATAGATGATGATAAACACCCATGTGAAGTTTCAAGGTAATGGGCAAAGCAGTTGCAGAGATATAGTATAACGAAAAACTTTAACCAAAAAACTTAACCAAAAACCTTAACCAAAAACTTTAACCAAAAAACTTAACCAAAGAACTTAACCAAAAACTTCAAAGTAATTTGACCTTGACATTGGGCACAGGGGCCGCACGGGAGGGGGGTAGAATGAAAATATAGATGATGATAAACACCCATGTGAAGTTTCAAGGTAATGGGCAAAGCAGTTGCAGAGATATAGTATAACAACAAACTTTAACCAAAAAACTTAACCAAAAACCTTAACCAAAAACTTTAACCAAAAAACTTAACCAAAAAACTTAACCAAAAACTTTAACCAAAGAACTTAACCAAAAACTTCAAAGTAATTTGACCTTGACATTGGGCACAGGGGCCGCACGCACGAAAGGGGGGTAGAATGAAAATATAGATGATGATAAACACCCATGTGAAGTGTCAAGGTAATGGGCAAAGCAGTTGCAGAGATATAGTATAACGAAAAACTTTAACCAAAAACATTAACCAAAAAACTTAACCAAAAAACTTAACCAAAAACGTTTTGACCAAAAAACTTAACCAAAAACATTCAAAGTAATTTGACCTTGACATGGGCACAGGGGCAGCACGGGTGGGGGGGGTAGAATGAAAATATAGATGATGATAAACACCCATGTGAAGTTTCAAGGTAATGGGCAAAGCAGTTGCAGAGATATAGTATAACGAAAAACTTTAACCAAAAACTTTAACCAAAGAACTTAACCAAAAACTTTAACCAAAAAACTTAACCAAACAACTTAACGAAACAACTTAACCAAAAAACTTAACCAAAAACTTTAACAAAAGAACTTAACCAAAAACTTTAACCAAAAAACTTAACCAAACAACATAACCAAAAACTTTAACCGGACACACGTACGTACGTACGCCAAACGACCGACTATATCGCGCTTTCCGCAAGCGGGCGCGACAAAAATTGTCGTCTGCTGTTATTTTCTAATTTCAAGTTTTCTCATAAAAAAAATATGATTTGACACCATTTTAGAATCATTTCCAATGGAAATGATTCTAAAATGCTGTCAAATCATGTTTTTATTTAGAATTAAGACAAAATACAGCAACAGCAGACGACACTATTCGTGGCTAGTATTCTAAGGGATAAGTACTTCTACATGTACAGTAGATTGGTATCGTGATATGTGAACCTAACCGTACCGCTGTGTGCATGCAACTACTCCCACTGATGAAAACCATGGAGATGATATAAATAGAAAAGCGATGAACAGACAACATTTTTAATAATTAGTTTTATGCATCAGTGTTAAGGAAATGTCAGCCAACATATACAGTACAAGAGATCATCATTTGTCTAATTCGAGAATTAATATGTTTACTAATGTGACATTTAGAGATTAATGTTGGTGTGATAAGTTTTTACATACAACTTAGAGACAATTGTACAAGGTGTGTCTTTGTCATAAAAAAAAAGTATTACATGTATATGTATTATGTGTAGATGTGGGTATGATAAAAAATCAAATGATAAAAAAGGGAAATAAATAAAGGGAAAATATCCATACACAAAAAAAAATAAAATAAAAAAATAAAAATAACAAAAATGAATAAAAAAATAAACAGAACGTAAAAAAAAAAAAAAAAAAAAAAAAAAAAAAAAATGCAACTAGTCTACACTAGGCTGAGCCCGAGCATAGACTTATACACACCTGTAGCCGATTTCACCAAAATTCCTAAGCATACTTATCTAGCTAAGTATACGTTGAGGGAGTAATCATTTATTTCCCCCGAAATGCATTATTTCACATATAACTAACGAATACATATATTAGATGATTAAAAGTATGCAGAATTATTATACTGAATTTATTACATTATCACAGCCAAAATGGCTGTGATAATGTAATAAATTCAGTATAATAAAACATAATAAATTTATCCTATATTTGATGTTATTGTATAGATTCGAAAATGCGGGCAAAATACTCAGACCCAGGATTCAGAAAATGGTTCATTGAAAAACTAGCCCACCAACTACGGTACTTATATAATATGTATCGAACTGGGTGGGTTGGGTAACTTTTTTTTTAACTTTTCAGTCCTGGGTCCCGAATATTTGACCTGTGCGCATAATCTTATATGGGTGGTGTCAGATTCAATAAGATATTTATCAAATGAGTTTACCAAAATTTGTCAACGAGTTTAATCCGTATCATACTAAATCAACACGATTGTTAACTTACATTGCAAAAGCACATCATCATATATTGACACAACATTGATCATACAACGTTTATATTTTATTTTTTGTGATAGTCTCATTTACATTTGTATTATCGTGTTACGGTTTTGATTTTACTGCACTATAAGTTGCAATAAATATAATATACATCCAGTAGCCGATTTCACCAACATTGCAAAGTATACTTATCTAGCAAAGTATACTTTGAGGGAGAAATAATTTATTTTTCCTCAAATGCATTATTTCATATACAACTAACAACTGCATATATTTGATGATTAAAAGTATGCAGAATTATTATACTGAATGTATTACATTATCACAGCCAAAATGGCTGTGATAATGTAATAAATTCAGTATAATAGAAGTTAATAAATTTATCCTAAAATTGAAAAATTTCTCCCTCAAAATATACTTTGCTAGAAAAGTATACTTTGCAATGTTGGTGAATCGGCTACAGGTTAGTCCAAGTTGAACACACTCTAAGTTGGTTCTGAGTTGGTTACGGAAAATGTATTATAACCTCAAGCTCTAATAATGGGGGATCGTAGTTAGTTATCTCCCTTTGAATTTATTTATAGAAATCCGATTTCAATTGTGTAGTTTAGGGTCTTATTGCTTGTACAAAGAGCAATGTATCATGATTAGCTATGTAAAGGAACAATTGTACTGATTTCGACTACATGTAGTTTTGATCCGGACCAGCTTACATATATCTGCGCAATCTGATCCGGAACTGCATTATTTACCACATTCATGTTTTCACACTTATTAATTGTATTGCAATCAGTGTAGACCCAGATCAGGCTGCACATAAGTGCAGTCTGATCTGGGTCTACCATGTTAGCAGTTTTTATTTTTGCAAGATATTCAGTAAGAAATAAACGCTAAAATAAACCAAAGGACCGGATCTCTATACATAGATTTGCAAAGGGAAATAACGAACTACGATCTCGCATTGCTTACACATTTGCAGGACACGTGTACTCATTTCTGACCTGTGTAGTTTTCAGATCATGCCGTTGCTAGAAACATGCAACCTCGCAATATTTTATCATCGTTTGACAGATATTTCCCGGACTAAACATGTACACGGCGAATCTGCAATAAATAAAGGACCCACTTATCGAGCCTCCGGAAACGAGCTTTTGTGATCATTCTGCAATCAGCCTGAACATCGGCGTAGTCTGGTCAGAGCCTACATTATTCAGATACTGAGGTACACTTCATGAGCGTAAAAATGTGGTGTTATACTCGACTCTACAATAAATCTTCTGCCTACTACGATTTAGCTCACCTGAGTCAACGGACAACGTGAGCTACTGTAACCGCTTTGCGTCCGCCCGACGTCCATCGTCTGTCGTTGTTGTCGTCCGTTAACATGTTTACACATCTCCCCCTAAACCATTATAATGTCGTCTGATTTTTATTTTTTAGTTTTTTAGTCCGCTGTTTAGTTTTTAACTTCGTTTCCATTGTTTTTTCATCCAAGCTATGTTTGACGATGATAATGATTCTAAAGTGTTGCCTAAACATGTTTTTATTGAGAAAGAAAACAACACATACAAGCAACAGCAGACGACAACTTACGTTTCCCGCGTTCTAAGCGTTAACTACTGGCCAATGTTGGTCAAACCTCACAGTGTTAAATGTTTTAGTATTTGTTATAACAGAGGTTGTCATGTAATTCAAAATGGCCGCCCAAAACAGTAGATTAAATTCGTCAAGCCACATCCCATGACGTTTCAGTAGCCTATTTCATCAACATTGCAAAGTATACTTTACTAGCAAAGTATGCTTTGAGGGAGTAATCATTTATTTTTCCTGAAATGCATTATTTCATATAGAACTAACAAATGCATATATTTCATGATTAAAAGTATGCAAAATTATTATACTGAATGTATTACATTATCACAGCCAAATTGGCTGTGATAATGTCATAAATTCAGTATAATAAAAATTAATAAATTTATCATAAAATTGAAAATATAAAAGTATATATTAAAGTATACTTTGCAATGTTGACTTCACTAAACTTCGTACGACTAAAATGTTCGTAAGTGCAAATTGAGGATCGTCTGGAAAACATTCAGTTGATGGATTTACATTTATTGAGCATAAGCTATGCTCAATAAATGTAAATCCAATAATTGTTTACAAGAAAACATAGTTAATGTGAAATTTACAGACTCTCAAGTTTGCACTTACGAACATTTTTATCGTACGAAGTTTAGTGAAAGGATTCGATACTGTCAAAAGGTCGTAATTTTAAAATCTGAACTGACATCAATAAGTGGACCATTTTCATACATATTATGGGACGATTCAGACAATGGACGTCAAGTAAAAGTCAAAAGGAAATGCAGGCTATTTCTAGATAAAAATCAGGTAAGCCATATAAGGCCAGTTGGGTCTCTTGTGTTTACCAATACGGTCATCATAGAAACGTATATAATAAGGTATGAATAAAAAGTCATGCAGAGCATGATGTTATTAGCCGATCAAATCAGGGTTCAATATATGACCACATTTTAGTAGTTACGGAATCTCAGGGAAAAGTGAGAGAAGTGTTGATTTCCTCCCCAACCAAATTCTCCCAGTTATATTTAGCTATCATTAATATCTGATCATAGCAATACTTATGGTAGTCAAATGTAAACAATATTATTCCAGTTGAAAGAATTAACCTTTGAATATAGGTGAATGCGCTTAGCATTACACAAATATGTAGCAATTTTTGGCGGCAATCTTGAAAATATGATAATTATATACTGAATACTAGTGTTGTTTACGTAAATTCTTTAATATATCCATCAGAAATGTTTTTTAACAACTTACACCAATTTCCAAGTTAAGGACCATGACCTATTGGCAATTTTCGACTTCCGTCAAGCATAAAGTTCAATGACCTTGAAATGACCTTGAACTTGGTTTAAAAAATGGCACCCGGATTTTTTGGAATCCTTATACATTCAAGTTTATAAAAACACCGGGTGCCATAAATTAACACGAGGTGCCGGAATCTTATATATATACATACAATTACCCCTGGACTAGAAGGCAAACCGCCTAACTTTAGTTTACTGAACTCTTGTAGATAAAACGTTTATGTATAGCCAAATTGCAAACCGCCTAACTTTAGTTTACCGAACTCTCGTAGTGAAAACGTTTATTTATAGCCATATTGTGTTATTTCGCTATATTTAAAGTATTCAACAGAGATAATGGCCAAAAATGAAAAATTATCCGGTTGATGTAGTTTGGAAGTGATACAACAAATTTCGCGTTTGTAGATTACAGAATATAGGAGAAAAGGGTGGTTACAAACTTTTTCACAAACCAATGGATAACAAATATATAGCCGATCTATACATATATCGGCTAACAATGAAAATATACGTAAGCAATTTCAGCTGGCTATTCAAAAGTACATACCGTCAATAGGATATGTCTCAGATATCGGTCAGGCCATAATTACCTTTATATGTGACTGTGACTGGAGATTTGGGGCTTATCGGTTTTGCGACCAGTGTAGATCCAGATCAGCCTGTGTATCCGCACAGTCTGATCAGGATCTGCACTGATCGCCATTCCATCAATGAAACACCCGTCAGACATCTAACAAGCAATATATATATACAGTTATCAGGCTACAAGAGTGTGCTATTTTATCAGGAGATACACTGGTCGTAAATCCCATAACCTCCATTTCTTCAGTCACAGCCACATAGTACATGAGTGAATGACTCCACCATAGTAAATGTACATGTACTTAGTCTCAGGCGACATATCAGATATTTCAATGTGTAGCTTTTGTTGTCACTTCGCCCAATACTTTGATCTATGGAGCGTATGGGATTTGTGACCAGTGTAGCTCCTGGTGTGATATAGAGAATAGTAGGTTAGTGCCGTGAATGGGAAAAATATCCGGCAAGGCTCAAGAATTTCTTTATTTCTCATCAGAAGTATATGTTGTGACCACTCATTTGAACCGTCTCGCCGAGACGGTTCAAGTGAGTGGTCACAACATATACTTTGGTTCAGAAATAAGGAAAATAGATAGCGAATAGTAGGTTAGTGCCGTGAATGGGAAAAAATATCTGGCAAGGCTCAGGAAACGGGATGGGCGAGGCTCTGCCGAGCACATCCCGTTTCCGTGCCGCAAAAATAGTATTAACTGGATACCAAAAATGTTTCACGGCACCGTGTTTCACGGCACATACGCACTGTGTTGAGGGGATAAATCACACTCCTGTAGCCTGATAACGACATACAATGCGTGTTGGAAGCATGACGGGTGTTTTATTGATTGAATGACGAACAGTGCAGATCCTGATCAGACTTGTGCGGATGCACAGGCTGATCTGGATCTGCATTGGTCGCCAAACCCATAAGCTCCACTTCACAGCCACATATCAACCAATCCCATAATTGTATTTGATCAATTTCCAAGAGGTTATGTGTTATATTCAAGTTCATGTATATACTATAAGAAAGTGTGATAAACAGGGGAGATAATTTGGTTATGAACTTTCTCTATGCACCAGTAAACAACAAATGAAATAAAACATGTTTTTGATTGTGCATTGATCATACTATACCATGTTTAGATAGAAGTCTCAATTAGAGACAATAGTTCAAGCAAATAAATAAATAAATAAATAATCAGGATCTGCAGCAATTGCCAGCATCGTTCAATTAGAAAAACATAAATCCACATGTTCTCATTAAAGGGACAGGCCCACTTATTTTACTGATAGTGACTCGCGGTGGTATCATGCTATTTTCATATGCAAATGAGGCATGATATTTTTAATTATTTATACTAATTAAATGCGTCACCTGAAAACATAATATTTTCGACAGATTATAAAGTATGATCATTGCACATCAATCAAAACTAAATACAGAGAATAAATAGTAATCTCCGTTAACATTTTAAGGAAACACGGTTATCGCCCCTGATATCAGTGTGGAAATTTACGTCTGATATAAAATGTATAATAATGTCAATCAATAAGTGGGCTAATGGTGAATGAATGCTTATTTTGCCAGAAAATGTCTCAGATGATGTATCTGATATAAAGAACAGTTTGTGCCTACTGAGTGGGCATGTACCTTTAATAAAATAGTCCAAAAAGTTAAAATGGAATAACAAATGTTGGATATTTATGCACGAATGGGTTAAATAAGGTGCGTGTTAATCATGGCCAGTATTGTAACACGTGTATAACGGTCAATGCAATGATATGCAGGCGCGGATCCAGGATTTCGGGTTGGGGGGGGGGGCGTAACTATTTTGCAATACTTGACTATATTATCGAACGAGCTAAGCTCGTTCGATAATATAGTCAAGTATTGCAAAATAGTGCTAGGTGGGGGGGGGGGGTCCGGGGGCATTCCCACCGGGAAAATTTTGCAAATCTACATCGCATTTCCTGCGTTCTGGCGCATTTTGGAGCAAAAATATTGACACTGTCACAGTATGTTTAGACATGATTTTTGATTGAAAACGTTTAAATTTGGAAACAATAAGAAAACGACCGAAAAATGCATGGAATACTTGGCATGAAACGTGCCTTGTAACTTGTAAAAAATCTTTACTCGGCGAATTTTAGGGGGCCCCCCCCCCCCTGAATCCGCCCATGACATGTGGTTAAACACCAAGTAGGTCATAGTAGAGAACAATGCCGCCAATATAGAAACTATGTTGTGTTGGCATAACAATATAGCTATTGTGTGTGTATAAATAAGAACTACAGTACTGTTGAACTCTGCGTAATATATTTAAAGGCACTGAGTCTCAGATATATGGAAGCGTCCTGCAGCCTATTTCACCAACATTGCAAAGCATACTTTTCTAGCAAAGTATACTTTGAGGGAGAAATTTTCAATTTTAGGATAAATTTATTAATTTTTATTTTGCTGAATTTGTTACATTATCACAGCCATTATGGCTGTGATAATGTAATAAATTCAGTATAATAATTCTGCATACTTTTAATCATGAAATACATGCATTTTGATGAAATCGGCTACTGGTACCAATGCTAAAATAGTTTGTATCTCCTCTAACTCCTAATTAGGAGATAGTAACTCTTAATTATGAGGATAGTATCTCCTAATTAGGAGTTAGTATCTCCTAATTAGGACTTAATATCTCTTATTTAGGACGTACTATCTCCTAATTAGGACTTAGTAACTCCTAATTAGGATTTATTGTATCCTAATTAAATTAAGACTTACTATATGTGTCAATATTTAAAAAAAATGTTGTATCTCCTAATTAGGATATACTAACTCCTAATTATGAGATGTTAAGTCCTAAGTAGGAGATATTAACTCCTAATTAAGAGAAATTATCTCCAAATAAGGAGTTACTATCTCCTAATTAAACTTAGTATTCCCCAATTAGGATATACTAAGTTCTAATTAGGAGATAGTCACTCCCAATTAGGAGTTAGTATCTCCTAATTAGGAGATCAATATATTTAGCATTTGCACCAGGACGATTCCATACATATATGCCTGGAAAGTGATGAAAAAGAGTAAGAACAAAAAAATGTGGCCGCTCGCCACACGAATGTCCCCGGTGGCAGATCGGAGAAACTGTGGCACAATTAATGAACCAAAAGTGATAAGTATTCATAAGCACAGTTGTGAAGGTCAACAAGGCAAGGTCATGGATGTGTGACACTTGTGCACAAGTCTTATGTAAGCTCCGGTAACTACTTTTAATGTGTGAAAAAGCGCAAAGTTGTGACGGTCAAAAGGTCAAGATCAATTTCCCCATGTTAAATCCCCATAGACATCTTCACTCCGTGAAGATGTCTATGGGGATTTAACATGGGGATTAAAGGCAGCGTTCATGTGTGACATTTGTATACAAGTTTTCTGTGTTGACATATTTAAGTAATCATTTGAGAGATATAGAAGTTATGACATAAATGAGAAACTCCGGCGAACTGCTTAATGGTAAGGTATGGTAATGTTTATTCAGAAATAGGCCTACTGGCCCTTGAGCATACAATATAATTAATGTGTGAACACGGTCAATGTTCTGAAGGTCAAAAGGTCAATGTCATATGAAGTACAGCATGGACGTGTGACATTTGTCCACAATTATGATTTGTTGAAATATTTAAGTAATCCTTCAAGGGATTTAGAAGTTTTGACAGAATTGAGAAACGGACACACAGTCCAAACACCGAGACAGGGCGGGGGTGGGGGGGGGGGGGGCGCCTCAATTGAAATTTCCAGGCGATCCTTAATTTGCACTTACGAACATTTTAGTCGTACGAAGTTTAGTAAAACGGAACCCTGGGGCATAACAAATCATTTAATTGTAGATTTGCATCCTATTTCTGAAACTAAGTGTATGAATAAGTCACCTTTAAAACATTAAAACATCGGAAATTTGTAAATATATGTACATGTAAATGTTTATAATACTGAAAAATAACTAGCGTTCGTTATTATTCTGTATTATAAACGTGTTTTAAAATCAATGGTTACTAACTTATTTTATTTAAATTAATTGTACTACCGTCTAAGATGATAATAGACACTTCGTTTCAAATGTGGCATAGTAAGATTATTTTGACACACAAAAAAACCTAAAGAACGTTCACATTTTCCCTTTCTGGTTCAGGTGCTATACCAAATTATGGAAAGCCAAATTATCTCCCCTGCCTATAACAGTTTCTGAACATTGTTCTTGAATATAACACATGATTTCGAGAATGTGATCAAATAAAAGGATGCGATTAATTGGTATAATTATGTCATTTACTGCGCAAGAAGCGAACATCCACATACTCGATATCCGAGACACCGTGCATTTAAAGTTACTGCACGGAAACATTGTGACATTTCTTTACGTTTTTGTTGCGAATTGATAATACTATCAATTGATTTTATTTTATTTATTTTATTTTATTTTATCCTATGCCAAAGTTAGAAAGAAGTTCCCATTATAGAGACAATGTGCATGATCATGTGGTTGCAACAACAACAACACTTACTGAAACTTCCAGAATCGCCTCCGATTCAAGGTACGTATTCCTTTACATTGTCATTATTATGTGAATACTGAGACCACCAAATGCTGCTTAACAAAAGACGCGTCGACGCGTCTTGTTAAGCAGCATTTGGTGGTCTCAGTACTTTGGTCCAAACTTCTGTCGTCTTTGCGAAGAATCGATTTCCGTGTTTACTGACAATACTGACACGGAAATCGATTCTTCGCAAAAACGACACACGTATGTGCCGAGGTCCCGAGACCACCAAATTCAGCTCATGAATACGCGTTTGCAGCGCCATATTTCATCAAAATCCGTTGTCTATCAAGGAAACAATCAAATAATACTTACTTTGGAGTAGGCGCGCTGTCAACATTTTGAGCCATTGTTGTTCTAATCACGTGATCATGCATATTGATAGATGCAAGTGTAATTAATTTAAATAAAATAATTTAGTAATCATCGATTGAAAAACATGTTTATATTATTGAAAAACAACTAGCGAACGCTAATTGTTTTTCAGTATTATAAACATTGTTTTTTACGAATCCCCATTTTTTTAGGCGACTTATATGTACAATTATCAAGGTGCATGATCACGTGGTTATAACAACAGTGGCTGAAAGTATTGAAATCTTGTCCACTCCAAAGTATGTATTATTCAGTGATATTTTCCTTAATATGAAACGGATTTTGATGAAATATGGGGCAGCAAACGCGTCTTCATGAGCTGCAGTTGGTCGTCCAGGGAGTTCGGCACAGGCTTATGTCATTTTTGCGAAGAATCGATTTCCGTGTCGACACGGAAATCGATTCTTCGCAAAAACGACAGAAGTTTGGGCCAAAGTAAAGAGACCACCAAATGCAACTTAACAAGACGCATTTGATGCGCCATATTCCATCAAAATCCATTACGTAATCAGGACAATAGAAAAGAATACGTACTTTGAATCGGATGGATTCTGGAAGTCTCAGTACTGGTTGTTGTTGTTAATACCACGTGATCATACACCTTGATTATGCTAATGCAGAAATACGACACAAATCTACATTTTGTTGTCCCATTCTGTTTCATCAGTTAAAGTTTCTAGGCATACCTGAGACCCAGTCCCTTTAAAACTACCGTTTCTTGCATATTTAAGACATGCTTGTAGGACAAGTAGGATATGCTAGCCACCCGATTCCAATTGAAATGGCGGCGGGGTTGGGATGGGAGGAGGGTGGGGCTTTGAGTATAATATAAAATACACTGAAAAGGTAAAATAGCAGGTCACAATAACAATTGTGTTAATTAAATGTCAATAGCTGGCTAACAGTTTCAATCAATGCACCCGCCCTGCACTCATATTTGCACCCGGCTCTGGAATTACCTCCCTTATCGCATCGCCGTATTTCGCAGATATTGATTTCGAGGAAATACAATATCTTCCGTATATGACGTCGAAAGTTGATATAAATCTCACAGCTCATGCGGAATTAAATTCCGCATGAGCTGTGAGATTCATGTCAACTTTCTACGTCATTTGCGGAAAATACGGTTGATTTCGGAAATCAATATCGGCGAAAAGCGGCGATGTCACAAGGAAGGCTATTACGCTTGTGATGGTGAAGTGATTCGTGCAGTATGATTATGATCTGCACGATTCGATAAATAATGAATCCATGGGTCGTCTGAATGTGTCGGATTCGCCAATTAAATACGATACAGTTCACATCATAGTTTACGGTCGTTTCCGCTGATCACGGCTCGTCCGCATGTATAAGGAGATAATCCATGAGCTTTTCTTTGTAGTTAGCGAGTGGATTATCGATCGTACATACACAGAAACGATCGTCAGTTAAGGACCCATTCTATACGTGATCATCGTTTGATTCAAAGATAATTGCTTCGTAAATGTGATGGAATATATGTATAACATATATGTGAACACTGTCTCGTGACTCGGAATCCGTTGTCCTGGCTTTTCTATGTATGATTATATGTATAGCTACATTATATCATGTGTTCTACTTCCCATCGTTTGGTTGTCAAATGCTAGAAGAGGCGAAACTGGCTGATCGCTGGAACACACAAAGATGGCCTACTTGGCCACTCCATGTGCCGTATAGGCTACAGTAACGAGTCAGTGTTAGATATATATAGATACATAGGAAGCTATTATGTTTGAATCATATGATGGCCATGGGTTCCATATGTCCTTAAAGGTATATGCTGACTCAGCAGGCACAAAATAATCTTTATAGGAATTAAATAAGTGTATAATTGTGTCATCGCTATTCCACCAGTTCTAAAAATTATGAGTGGCCGCTATACAGGTATATTCATTTAGTAATAGTTAATTTACTGATAGTGACGCGCGTTGGTATCGGCTATTTTCATATGCAAATGAGGCATGGTATTTTTTGTTCAGGTGACCCATTTAATTACTACAAATAAATAAAAAAAAATATCATGCCTCATTTGCATATGAAAATAGCCTGATACCACCGCGCGTCGCTATCAGTAAAATAAACATTACTAAATGATTATATCTGTATAGCGGGCACATGTAATTTTTAGAGTTGGTGGAATTGTGACACAATTATAAACTTATTTAATTCCTATAAAGAACATTTTGTGTCTATTGAGTGGGCATGTACCTTTAAGGAAAGACGGTTATCGCCCCTGATATCAGTGTGGAAATCTATGTCTGATATAAAATGTATAATAATGCCAATCAATACGTGGGGTAATGGTGAATGAATGTTTATTTTGCCAGAAAATGTATCAGATGATGTACAGTGGGGTCAGCGTGTAAGTGCACACACGAACGAACACGACAGGTTAGAACCAACCTGTCGTGTTCGTTCGTGTGTGCACATATAAATACGCTGACTCCACTGTAGCTGATATAAAGAACAATTTGTGCCTACTGAATGGGCATGTACCTTTAAGGACCCGTTCTATGCCTGATCATCCTTTGATTCAAAGATAATTGCTTCGTAAATAACTGCTTCGTAAATGTGATGGAATATAATACATTATATAACATATATGTGCAGGGGCGGATACAGCATTTGGGTAACGGGGGTGGGGGGTGCTTAAATTGCTTAAGACGAAAATCAAATATGTATATCTGTATAGATTCACACCTTCACTGGTAACCAAATTATTGACATGAAAGTCAATGTCACCAAGGTGACAGTCGTCAATGTCGCCGGAATGACACTGGATGAATAGCTATCAATGTGAGGAAGCTATGTATGCAGTGTAGTAATGATATGGCTAACGTATATCCAAAATTGTTGACATCAAAATGAAGGTCATCAAGGTCAATGTCAGCCGAATTACATTGGTAGATATCCATTAGTGATGAAGTTGTGGAGATGATCGGACTAACGGATCAAACGATATTCAACATTTGGATGTATATCCAAAATTATTGACATGACGGTCAAGGTCACCAACGTGAAGGTCAATGTCACCTGTATGACACTAGATGGATAGCTATGAATGTGAGGGAGCTATTGGTGAAGTTTGGCCATGATCGAGGTATTCAACATTTGGATGAACGTCCAAAATTGTTGACACCAAGGTCAAGGTCACCATGATCACGATCACCCGAATGACACTTGTTATTTATGAAGTTTTGTAAGGATCAGATTAATGGATCAGGAGATAGTCAGCATTTTGACGTACATCCACAATTATTGACATCAATGTCAAGGTCACCATGGTCACGGTCACCCAAATGACACTAGGTGGATAGCCATCAATATATTGAGGAAGTTTGGTAAGGATCCGACTAACCGAGCAGGAGGTATTCAACATTTGGACGTATGTACACACTTAGGTGACACACTGGTTTATAAGGTCACCAAGGTGAATGATAGTGTCACCCGAATGACACTGGAAGTATAGCCATCGATGTGAGGAAGCTACTGATGAAGTTTGGTAAGGATCCGACTAACGGATCAGGAGGTATTCAAAATTTGGACGTACGTCCAAAATTATTGACACAAAGGCTAAGCTTAGTCACCAAGGTGAAAAAAAAAGTGAAAGTGAATGGGTTCAACGTCCCAGCAACAGCTAAGGTCATATCGGTGTCACAGTTTTAAAGTCTCATCCGACAGACCCGTGGAATTGAAATACTATAAATGTATGTTGATGCCCAAGGCGATGTTTGAACCCACAACCTCCGGATTGGAAGTCATGTGTTCTAACCCCTAGGCCACAATTGACACATCCCACCAAGGTGAAGGTGAATGTCACCCGAATGACACTGGACGACGCGCCGAAGCCGGAATTGTGACCGCTATGTCTCATTTTCCTCTATCGTGGGTGAGACAATTATGACAGAATACTAATCATGATTCTTGTAATGATGTGTAAACAAAATATATTATAGGAATGAATGGCCTTTTTGTGGAATTTATCGGGGTATAAACTTGGAAAAGTCGCGGGAATACTGGACGAAGGCCGGAAGGCCTCGTCCAGTATTCCCTCGACTTTTCCAAGTTTATATCCCCGATAAATTCCACAAAAAGACCATTCATTCCTTATAATTCCAGCATTTGAAATAAATTCATCAAGAAAATGTGTTTATTTTCCGTTTTCTTAAGAATTATTTTAACTGCGCCTCACGGTTACGGAAAGTAGTTCGGCATGGGAGTTTACTGGGATATAAATTTTGGACAGAGACTTGCTACGGGCCAATCAAATGTTAGGGAATTGTGTAAATATTTTTGTGCTGGAATTATAATACAATAAATGAACAAAATATGTTGCGACGATATGTGTTGTGTGCAGTATCGCACCATCTGATTCGAACATGACACCACGAGAATCGGACATACATGTATAATAGAACGACACCATGCGACACGGGAGGTACGCAGGGGAACATTACTAGTATCGAATAAAACGGGGTATTCATTCACACTACAGGTGACTGAAAAAAAAATCCCATTTCAGTATCGTCTCTAATATATTAGAAACTAAATCATCAGGTTATTTTTTGCTGGCCCATGCGATTAGTACCAGACCCCTTCCACCACCAACCACCTAAACACAGACCGTGCCCCAAACAGTATGCCCATTTTTATTGCGGGAATGTGCAGTACAGGGGCGACGGAAGCATCATAAGATTGGTCCGGCGAATCTATTGGGTGCCCCACGCCAAGGTTTATGATCACGTTGTACTAACAACAATAACACGTACCGATTCAAAGTATGTATTCTTTTATAGTGTCCTTATTACGTAACGGATTTTGATTAAATATGGCGCATCGAACGCGTCTTGTTAAGCTGCATTTGGTGGTCTCTGTATTTTCGCCCAAACGTCTGTAGTTTTTGCGAAGAATCGATTTCCGTGTCTCCGACACGGAAATCGATTATTCGCAAAAACGACATAAGTTTGTGCCAAACTCACTAAACCACCAAATGCAGCTCATGAAGACGCGTTTGCTGCGCCATATTTCATCAAAATCCGTTGCATATTAAGGAAAATATCAAAGAATACTTACTTTGGTGTGGGCGACGTTGTTGTTGTTGTAACCACGTGATCATGCACCTTGCCCGCTACCCACCAACAATTGCATGTTGTCACCACTCAGTTGAACCTTCTCGCCGGACCTGCCGGACCTATTCCGACGCCCCTGCAGCAGTCAACAACTATGAAACTGAGTTCAGGCCCGTACGCAGGAATTAATTTAGGGGTGTGCGTTATTGACGGCGCGAAGGGCTAAACTTTTTGTGTTGCACATCCACGGACAGACCTCGGCAGACTAACCCTAGTAACTGGAATGAATTTTGATATGTTAATTTTGCAACCCAATCCAATCATCACAAAATGACTTTCAGACCAGTTCATTTATGAACATGGGGTGTTTTTGTTCTCAAAATTATGAAAATTACTTGCAAAAGTGCAGATCCTGATGAGACGGCTCGTCATCTGGATCTACACTTTTTGCCAATACCACTATACAGGCATGTGGTGTTGAAAGGGTTAAGGGTGATGCGTACGCACCCGTCGCACCCCCTCTACGTACGGACCTGGAGTTTATAATTATTGTTGTAAAGCATTGTGTAAGGTCCATTTTAACAAGACGCGGCACAAACATGAGCCTGTGCATTGGCGGATCCAGGGGCCCGTTTCACTAAACTTCGTACGACTAAAATGTTCGTAAGTGCCAATTTAAGATCGTCTATAAATTTCAATTGATGGATTTACATTTATTGAGCATATGCTGCATATGTAAATCCAATAATTGTTTACAATAAAACATTGTTAATGTGAAATTTACAGACTTTCATAATTTTGCACTTACGAACATTAATTTTAGTCGTACGAAGTTTAGTGAAACGGCCCCCAAGATTTCACCGACGATGGTTTAGGGTGTGTGTGTGGGGGGGGGGGTCGAAATTGGAACGAATAATTGTCAGTACATATTGCTCATGTGATAAGGCACATTGTGGTAATATCTTCTGAATGGGCTCTGGAATCTGGAATCATGCCCACACTCCCACCCCCCCCCCCCCCCCACCCCGCCCCCTAAATCCGCCACTACGGTCTCTGCATGAGAGTTAACTCTCGCTGGCTGAGAAAATATACCTAACCACATCAATAGTTGTTGGAATTATTGGACCTTTTGCAATATCGCATATGCACTGATGCTGCACTCCGCGCCGGCGCGCGTAAACTGTTTCATGTCGAAATATGCGCAGCTACATGCGGAAGATACTACATTTTCGTATAGTAACCGGCGCAAATTTCTGATGCGTATATTTAGTTATGTCACCAGGGGCTACACACGTCACAAATCACATAAGCCCCATTATTGGAACCGCCGGGGTGTCCGATTTAGAGATGTTCATGGCGAACGAGAATTAGGACGAACTGAACCGTTCCCGAAACGGCCTGTATGACGTCAGCATGGAATGTAAACACTGCTGTTTCTAACCCACTTCCACTGTTCCAGTTTACTTTTCTGTCAAATTTACTGAAATTCCAGTTCAAATTGTACTTTAATAATGACAACATGAGTATTTAGTTTCCAGGAACCATCAGCGAAGTTCGTCACTATGTGGCTTAAGGCAAGCATATGTACCATTGTGCAGATACGTGGCACTTGGGTTTCATTTTTCCTTATCTGAACGGCCCTCTAACCGGACTGTTCCTATGCCCGACACTAATTATGATTTAATAATATCAAAGTATTGCTTAACAACCAAAAATGTGTAATTAATAATATATTTGTAACTTATGCAGCTATTAATCATTAATGAACCCGCCTCGTCCTTGAATTAGACTCCGACAAAATTCCCTGAGGCGGATAGTTGCGAACTGTAACTCATGCAATTTACTCCGTACCGTCCAAATGGCGTAGCCAGAGTTACGATTCCAATCATAAGATTCCTCGGCAGAGTAGCGAATCAGATCTGCCATTGAATGGGTCGCTTGTTGATTCTAGCTTACATTTACTTCACCAGTTCATCTACATTATACATATGCAAAGTTATGTAGATCTGATTCGCTATAATTTCTGCCAGGGAATCCTATGAGTGGAACGGGTGTAGATAGCAAGAGTTACCGTTCGCAACTATGAGACGAGTTACTCAATTAACTGCGGTTAATCTCGTCTAATAGCCTGATACCAATTTCTTTTACTACATCATCTGTATGTTATCCTTTCTGTATTCTAATATTAGACAGATGAACTTGGCAGGTATATAAGAATAATTCCAGCACAAAAATATTTACACAATTCCCTAACATTTGATTGGTCCGTAGCAAGTCTCTGTCCAAAATGTATATCCCAGTAAACTCCCATGCCGAACTACTTTCCGTAACCGTCAGGCGCAGTTAAAATAATTCTTAAGAAAACGGAAAATAAACACATTTTCTTGATGAATTTATTTCAAATGCTGGAATTATAAGGAGAATAGCATTTTTGTGGAATTTATCGGGGATATAAACTTGGAAAAGTCGCGGGAATACTGGACGAGGCCTTCCGGCCTTCGTCCAGTATTCCCGCGACTTTTCCAAGTTTATACCCCGATAAATTCAACAAAAAGGCCATTCATTCCTATAATGAAAACATTGCACTATGGGGCTGTAAGAAAACGCTGTTGTCATCATGATCATCCCCGGGAATTAGACAGAAAGGGACCAAAGCTAGTGGAACATTATTAAAAGGATCAAAAACAAAAAAAAATTAATTCCAAGTGCTGGGAATTAGACAGTCTATTTTCATGGTCTCTGCAAGTACAAAGGCTTTGACTATGCAGGCAGATTGCGTTATAATTGAAAATTGAAGTTGTGAGTGTCTATAAGTATGTCCTCTTAGTCACTCTATATGTAGACTATACTCAGAGCTCCAGATAAGGTGTGAATTGGTGTATTTTACACACTTATTTTAGCAGAATATGCATTGATTATCGAATGTGGGAGTACAAAATACTCACAGCAATGTGGAAATACTAGATTGCATTGATTTTCAAATTTGCGTAGTGAAAATACTGTAATAAATTTGAAAATTTACTTAGCTTTTGCAGAACAGTGTTTGCTTTTTGCAGCTGAAATAAGTGAATTTTTAAATCTGTTTTATTTTTTTTATCATTTGTTCCCTATTTACCGTAATAAGGAAGAAAATCAATAATACATTTGTAAAAGTAAAATACACATTTAATTTGAAATATGGGGATATAATACTCTTTCGAAACAAAACTTATCTGGAGCTCTGTATACTAGACTATAGGCAAATGCTGCTACCACTCAGGAAATTAGACTGGAATTTAATTCAGAGGTGGGAATATGCATTGAATTTGAAATCAGGGGCTATATTTCTGGATCAGGACATGGATTTGCAAAACAGGTATCTTCAATTCAATCTTCAACTTTTTTTCAACCATCATTTGATTTTCTTACGCAGGTGACCTTGCTGTTGATTTACCTTGCTGTGCTGTTCATGCTGGCACGATTCCTCGAGGCCTTGACCTGGTATGAGCAAGGTCAACTCTCGCGGAAGTTCCTTGACCCGATGACCTTGTCAGTCCTCAAGCTGAAGGCCTTGCTGGAACAGAGGGGAGTGAGCTACGACAACGTGGTCGAGAAGTCCGAACTTACAGAGCTGGTAGAGGCCACTGGTCAGTAATTGGTCAGCACATTTTTTTGAAACGGCTTGGGCATTCTAGTTTTGTGAACAAGAAGCGTGATTTTATCAAAACTTATCTTTCTCATATTAACCCTTTCCCTGACGACTTTTCACGCCTCTGCAGAAGATGTCTTGAAAACATTGTGGGAAAAGGAGAAATTGCTTGTAACAAGCAATTTCTCCTTTTCCCACAATGTTTTCTACTCTATCAGATAATTTAACCATCATTTGACCCAGCATTTGATTCTTTTATTCAGATGTTTTCGATTTGGAAGAGTCGAAATATCGCAAAACAGGGAAAGGGTTAATAAGTATAACACTTTCCATTGATAACATCTAATTTGTCTAATAAGATCTGAGCCATTTCTCTGAAATTTTTGTAATTTCCAAAATTAATACTTTGTTTACAGAAAATAGGTGATATTAATAAATACATTTTTTATGCCCCCTATTCGATAGCAAGGGGGCATATTGTGTTGCTCTTGAGGTTCCGTACATCCGTCCGTCCATGTACATTTACGTTGGAAATGTTTGCAACAGTTTCTCCAGTTAGAGTCCAGTATGCCACAGGGTCATATACATGTTTTACAAACATAGTGTCTAGTTTGTTGTTTTATTATACGTGTAATATTTATTAAACTTATTGGCGTAGCCTGATTTCATATGAAATTCAGTAAAGTCGTTGACTGATTCACATAAGACACAGAGTATAGTCGTTTGAAATCAATAAACTCATAAATCTCTTATGAAATCAATAAATTTGGTATTAAAATATGGTATTAAATCATCACCCATGTAATCATGGACAGCATATCACAATGTAAACACACATGGCTGTCATAATGGGGCTTGTGGGTTTTGTGACCAGTGTAGATTCAGATCTGCCTGTGCATCTGTACAGTCTGATCAGGATCTGCACTGTTCACCGTGACATCAATGAACTACTGACATGCTCTAACAAGCAATATAGATCGTTATCAGGCTACAAGAGAGCGCTATTTGATCTAGATCTACACTGGTCACAAATCCAATAAGCCCCATTTCTCCAGTCACAGCCACATATGTTGCAGGCCAGGAGAAATGGGGCTTATGGGCTTTGCAACCCATGTAGATCCAGATCAGCCTGTGCATCCGCAGTCTGATCAGGATCTGCACTGTTTGCCATTGTATCAATGAAACACCCGTTACGCTTCTAACAAGCAATAAATGATCGTTATCAGGCTACAGGGGTGTGCTCTTTGATCAGGAGCTATACTGGTCCCAAATCCCATAATCCCCATTTCTCCAGTCACAACTATGTATGTTGCATGCCAGGTGAAATTGTGTGTATGGGCTTTGCGACTTGTGTAGATCCAGATCAGCCTGTGCATCCACAGGCTGATCAGAATCTGCACGGTTCGCCATTCCATCAATGAACCTCCGACATGCTTTTAACGAGCAATATAAATAATTATCAGGCTGCAGTGTGCTACAGGGCAGTGTTTTATCTACCATTTTGAGTTGATGTGTCAAATTGGTCGCTTCTGAAAAAATGGCATAACGTATTATGGAAAAATAATAAAATTTCTGAATTTTGGTATACCAAATTAATAAAACATGAGACCCGGTGTTTGATGCTCTGGTAAGATCTACACACAGTGGTCACAAATGCCATAAGCCCCAATTCCCGAGTCACAGCCACGTATGTTGCAGGCCAGGTGAGCGAGGAGGAAACGGCGACCACGACTACGTTGCTGGGCGACCCTTCCACGGTCACTAACTTCACTGGCAGTCCTGACTTCTACGAGCAGGTACATAGTGTCTTTTTTTTTTTTTTTTTTTTTTTTTTTAAATATTTATTTTCCCCGTAATAGGTTTGTGGTGGGTCGGGGCCATCCCCCACAAACCGTACATAATATACATGCAATAATCAGGTACAACTACAAAATATACAATTACAGATATTCACCCTCTTTTACTCTTGCAGTACTGGGTAGAAATCACTGTTCTAGTATTTTTTAAAGACTTCATGGTTGAGTGGTACATTAGAATCGTCACTAATGAGACCTGAATTTTCGATAAAAACTTGCCCATGTTATTAAAATAAAACAGTAATACTTATAATATACCCGCAGATGACAATGTCACTCTCCAGCACTGCAAGAGCCAAAGTTTGATTTAGCATATGTAATACATGTAATTGATTATAATTATTTTTTTTATGTTATCATTCATATTACCCATGATCCGACTGAACCAGCCCCATTCTTCAAAAAGTGAAGTTCAATCCTACTGCGCATCTACATGCTTAAACCATGTGTTAACCCTTTCAACACTACAGCCATTTAGGTGTTTTTAAACAGTGTAGACTAAGACAAGCCTGCTCATGATGAACTGTATCATCAGGATCTGCACTGTTTGCAAGTAATTTTCATATTTGTTAAAAAAAACAAAAAACATTTTATAATCGATTATTTGAAAAGTATTTTGTGATGAATGGACTTGACCGAAAATGTTATTTACGGCTGAAAGGGTTCACTGTTAAAGTTGTTGTTAACATTATATATGACAAGCCAATAAACAATCTGTTTCGATCACCACACTGGTTATAAAAACAAAACACGACTGGTTCCGTCGGTCATGGTCTTTGCTTGAACCTGTATATCTCTGTGTACATTATATTCTTCTACTAGATTCATATTATAATTGCTTTATTTCCCAAACCTATAATATGAGATGGAATGGGGGGTGGGGTGGGGGTGGGGAAGGCGTTAAAACGAAGAAAGAAAAATAAGCACAAAAGCAGAGATTTACATAGTGTCTTTGTTTGTTATAGAGTCGCCAGATAATGATAATTCATTGAAATTATATTTGTATCTAACTGTTTATTCAATGTTGATACCAGCTGCTTGCTCCACGGGAAAAATTTGATAATCAGAACATGGAATGTTCATTGTGTAGTCCGTTCCATGCTGAATATTTTTATGGATATAAACATTTCTGCATTGTTTCACATTTCTCATCAAAAGTATATATCTGGACAAGACGGTTTAACTGAGTGGTAACAACACACACTTTGGGTAAGATGTAAGAAAAATAATCAGATTTTCCACATAAAAATAGATTAACCCTAAGACCGCTATCTTATTTTTTTGTCGTCTGCTGTTTATTTTCTATTTAACATTTTTATCATCAAAAAAATGCTTTGAGAACACTTTAGAATAATTTACAACATGCTTTGACAGCACTTCAGAATCATTTCCATTTGAAATGATTCTGAAGTGCCGTCAAAACATGTTTTTATTGAGAAATAAGGCAAGATATTAAAACAACAACAGACGACAATTGTTGTGTGTAGCGGTCTAAGGGTTAAACGTTAAACTCTGCCACTTTTAGAGAGGACGTGTGCCGAAAACATCACTGCCTGGATATGTGCCCGAATACATTCATGACAATCTGTCCAGGCGAAATACGGAATTTGACCGTGTTGACATGGCTAAAATCACCTTTAATAGCTGACAGGCCGTTAAACATTACAAAAAACTATTGTTTGGTAACTAGGTGGAAACGGGGTGTCTTTGCTCTCGGAGAAAATTTGTTGAAAAATTGCAGATCCTGATCTACACTGTTTGCCAATACCACTATACAGGCCTGTGGTATTGAAGGTTAGGCACCATTCTATTCCATTGTTTTGCCCCCTATACTATGCGATAGCAAGGGGGGGATTTTGTGTTGCTCTTGAGGTTCCGTCCATCCGTGTAAATTTACGTCGAAGATTTTGTAAGACTTTCTCGAGTTAGAGTCCGGGGGGCCGTTTCACGAAACTTTGTACGACTAAAATGTTCGTAGGTGCATATTTAGAATAGTCTGTAAATTTCAATTGATGTATTTACATTTATTGAGCATAGGCTGCATATGCAGCCTATGCTCAATAAATGTAAATCCAATAATTTTACAAGAAAAGTTTACAAGAAAACGTTGTTAATGTGAAATTTACAGAACATCATAATTTTGCACTTACGAACATTTTAGTGAAACGGCCCTCAGTATGCCAGGGGGGCTTATCCATGTTTTACAAACATAATGTCTAGTTTATTGACCAGGTTGAAGATGCGAAGGACAGCATGTGGCTGGTAGAGGTGATCACAGACACTGGGGGGATGTTATCTCCATCCAGCTGGAGCGCTATACAGCAGAAAGTCAGCATGTTCGGGGTGCGTTTCGGCAGGTTTCACTGCGAACGCGACGTCAGGTGAGATGAGTACATGTTGAGTACGTCGTTTTGTTCCATATCTTAGCCGTCGGCCCATATAACCTTGTTATTGAATGGACGGAAAACTCCATTCAATCAATTAACCCATAGACCGCTACTCACAACAATTGTCGTCTGCTGTTGCTTGCATGTCTTGCCTTATTTCTCAATAAAAACATGGTTTGACAGCACTTCAGAATCATTTCAAATGATTCTGAAATGCTGTCAAAGCATGTTGTAAATAAACAGCAGACGACAAAAAAAATAAGATAGCGGTCTAAGAGTTAAACAAATCCAGTGCTCTCATTAACAATTACACTTAAATTACTCACTGAAAAGGACCAAAAAATCCTGAAATTTGTAAATTTTCTTGTTTCTCTATGTAAATAAATTCATGGAATTTCATAAAAATCAAAACAATTCCTGAAAATCCATGTTAATGATACCCCTGAAATCTTTTGCAGATTATGCACCAGAAAGCAGTGGTTTTCCGCGCGTCTTGTGTTGGCGTTACCAGAAAGTCACATGTCCAAATCCAACGTTGTTCTCCATACTTATCCCGGCCCAGTGAGAGTGCACTCGATTTTCGACTGGGTGAAAAGTAACGTGAATAAACAGATACAAAAAATTGACACCAACAACGCACTTAAAGATGAATGGCTGACGTATAAATCCTCATTAAGTCCGGAAGTGAGAGTTATTTTTGTTTCTACATTATCAACTCTACCCTTGTTTTTATCCGCTTTAAGTGTGAAATTTCCCGGCCGTGTTAAAGTTGGGAGTATTAATACACGAAGTGAGACAGGAAAACAATTAGCGAAAAATGGTGATATTAAAAGTAGTCCTTCCTATGTGGTGATAATGCCAGAATGGAAGTATATATACGGTAACATGCATGGGGAGACAATTACATTCCGGTCGCTTGAATTGTTTTTGAAATCGCTATATCCCAGCCTGAATGACCTGTTCATTGTGAGCATGTTCCTAACAAATCTGGCGAGTCTATTCGAGATCAGCCTTGCAAGTGGAAATATTATAAAACGTTGTGTGCGTCTGCTCTTTTGTTTGTTCAAGTACAACGTGTTGCTGCTGTTGACTTGGATTTTATTGCTCACGTTGTTTCAGTTGCCCTTCATGGAATATATTGGATTATTTGGACTAAAACTCATACGGATCATTGCATCGTCAACTTTGTTTGCTTACATTCGTAGCGATGTAATTGAGTACACCAGAAATCCTTTGCTTCTTGTTGTTGTTCTCGTAGCCATGGTAACAGCTGTTCGGATTCTAAAGATTAAATGTTTGGGCAATTCTGACGAAGAAGGGGATGACTCCGATTGGTGGAACTTCCGAAGCCTTCAGACATTGGATTATGAGCAGTGGTGGGAGCTTACACGATTACGGCCCTTTGATCAGATCTTCAATCCCACGTTCGGAGTCATGAACATCGGCATGGATTCCCTTGACCTTGAACGGCCATACGTATCTAAGGAGTACATCCACCATCTTCCATCTTGGAAATACAGGGACGGAGAGTTTTGTAAAGTTCCAGATTCTCAGGACTATTGCGATGGCATTCCAAAACGCTCGGCGACAGAATCTTGTGAAAAGAAGAAAAAACACACAGACGCGTATTCAAAAGCGAAAATGGAGCAGCGGCGAGCGAGCACAATGGCGTCTAACAACCGGATAGCCAATGAAATTATGGACGGCAACTACACTTGCGAATGTTCAAGTGACTGTGAATGTCCTACAACGAATCAAACGGGAAATTCCGCCGCAAATGTGGACACTCTCGGCCCGTCGGGAGAATTCAGCAACAATTCCGCTCACCCTCAACCAGATAACGAGAGTCCATTCAATGAATTTCCCGAATCATACGCAGTCGACGCCCTAAATCAGCAGAAATCCAAACCACATGGTTTCCTGGAGAGTTCCCAATGTGTCATCTGTCTCGACAACTACAACGCGCTGGTATTGCTACGCGGTCTGCCGTGCGGCCATGTTTTCCATGACACGTGTATCGTGGCCTGGTTGATGAGGGAGAACCATTTCTGCCCAGTGTGCAGATGGCCGTCGTACAAACCAAAGGCTGGACTCGTACTCGATAGACTCCACAGTGAATAATCACAATTTTATATCTGGGCCACGGGCTAAGAAACGGTACCGTTCGACATTTGTGACGATTTTAGGTCTTGGTCCTTTCGCATATTTAGTCAGGATTAGAATCTAATTGTCTACTGATGGCAGGCAGTCTGATTAAGGGATTCAATGCCGAACAGCGTAGTCCCTGATCAGACTGCGCACATGCGCAGTCTGGTCTGGGACTGCGCTGATCATAAACGTGGAACAATCGCGCAGTCTGTTCTTAGACTATGCTGAGCATATAAAAAAATTATGTCGAGCATCAGTCTGGTCTGAGACTATGCTGGTCATAAATGTTGAGCATTCATGCAGTCTGGTCTGGGACTATGCTGGTCATAAACGTCAAACATTTGTGCAGTCTGTTCTGCGACTACACTGGCCGTAAACGTCGTAAGGTACCTTTTCTCAGCTGGTGGTCCATATTTATTCTTAATATTATTTTTTCTAGATAATAACCACAGAACACTAACACGTACATTGTTGACTGAAAACTTTGTTGCTTGTCTTTTATGTACTCCCAAACAACATCTCGGGTTACATATAGTTGCCACTCTGTGGATGCATTGTGGCCTAGGGGTTAGGACACCTGGGGTCCGTTTCACTAAACTTCATACGACTAAGATGTTCTTAAGTGCAAATTTAGGATCGTCTGGAAATTTCAATTGATGGATTTACATTTATTGAGCACAGGCTGCATATGCAGCCTATGCTCAATAAATGTAAATCCATCAATTGCTTACAAGAAAACATTGGTAATGTGAAATTTACAGAATATCATAATTTTGCACATACAAACATTTTAGTGGTACGTGGTTTAGTGAAACGGCCCCCAGATTTCCAATGATTCCGGAGGTTGTGGGTTCAAACCACGCCAGAGGCATCAAAAATACTTACATAGTATTTCCATACCACTGGTTTGTCGGATGAGACTTGAAACCGAGGTCCCGTCTCTATATGACCTTAGCTGTTGCTGGGACGTTAACCCATTCACTTTCACTGTCTGCCTGTCCATCTGTCTATTTGTGTAAAAGTTTTCGGCTACCTACTATCTCAAGGTGCATGATCACGTGGTTACAACAACAACAATGTCGCCCACTCCAAAGTAAGCATTATTTGATATTTTCCTTAATATGCAACGGATTTTGATGAAATATGGCGCAGCAAACGCGTCTTCATGAGATGCATTTGGTGGTCCAGGGAGTTTGGCACAGCCTTATGTCGTTTTTGCAAAGAATCGATTTCCGTGTCAGACACGGAAATCGATTCTTCGCAAAAACGACAAAAGTTTGGGTTAAAATACAGAGACCACCAAATGCAGCTTAACAAGACACGTTTGATGCGCCATATTTCATCAAAATCCGTACGTAATAAGGACACTATAAAAGAATACGTACTTTGAATCGGTACTTGTTGTTGTTGTTAGTACCACGTGATCATACACCTTGTATCTTTGTTAGCGTAAGTTGCCATAACTTCTAACTTCATATACTTACTTGCCATCATCCACATGTTCATTCCATGTCCCACCCATGAGGCCCCTGTACTCCCTACAAGGTCAAGTTCAAATTTGTGTTATGTTTTTGACGGGTTCATCCGTGTTACTGATTTATTGTTATGCCACCGGGTTTCGAAGAAACGGGTGGCATATAGTGTTTGGACCGTCCGTCTGTCCGTCCGTCCGGGCACACATTAGGATACTTATGTGGCTAGCCCCACAGGGTTATGGACTTGTTAAAGGATAGGGTTGGTTACAATTAGCCACCTAAAAAATCGTTTTATGTGGCTAAAAATCGTTTTATGTGGCTAATATTTAACGTGTGATAAGCCACATAAGTACCCTAATGTAAGAACGTCCGTCCGTCCGTCACACTTTTCGGTTAACCAATTTGTCACAGTTTCTCAAATATGCTGGAGGTGGCATCCGCGTTCGACAGACGCATTTCTTGTTTTTTAATATTTTTGGCTCAATCCAAAGGCCCAAGTTACCAGTTTTCTGTCATCGTCCATCCGTCCATTGCCAGTAACTTTTTCACACTGTTCTTTTCAACAGCCTGTGGGTTGATATTGATTAAACATAACAGAGATGAGTTAACAAGGTGCATGATCACGTGGTTACAACAACAATGGCTGAAAGTGTTGAAAGCGCGCCCACTCCAAAGTAAGTATTATTTGACATTTTCCTTAATAGGCAACAGATTTGGATGAAATATGGTGCAGCAAGCGCGTCTTCATGAGCTGCAGTTGATGGTCCCGGGAGTTCGGCACATACTTATGTCATTTTTGCGACTAATCTACTGACATGGAAATCGGTTCTTCGCAAAAATGACAGAAGTTTGGGCCAAACTACCGAGACCACCAACTGCAGCTTAACAAGACACGTTTGATGCGCCATACTTCATGAAAATCTGTTACATAATAAGGACACACTAAAAGAATACGTACTTTGAATTGGAAGCCTTCTGTAAGTTGTTGTTCTTGTTGTAACCACGTGATCATACACCTTGGTTTTAAAGTACTTTCTGATTGTTCACACTGGAGGGTGTTGCGCAATCAAAGATGGCCGTTATAGAAAAGTAAGTCAAATTCTTGAAACAATCTCCTCATCCACCACCGGGCTGATTTTTACCGAAACTTTGCCCATTTTACCAATGTATAATTCCAGCACAAAAATATTTACACAATTCCCTAACATTTGATTGGTCCGTAGCAAGTCTCTGTCCAAAATTTATATCCCAGTAAACTCTCATGCCGAACTACTTTCCGTAACCGTCGGGCGCAATTAAAATAATTCTTAAGAAAACGGAAAATAAACACATTTTCTTGATGAATTTATTTCAAATGCTGGAATTATAAGGAACGAATAGCATTTTTGTGGAATTTATCGGGGATATAAACTTGGAAAAGTCGCGGGAATACTGGATAAGGTCTTCCGGCCTTCGTCCAGTATTCCCGCGACTTTTCCAAGTTTATACCCCGATAAATTCCACAAAAAGGCCATTCATTCCTATAACAATCCTCTTACAGATTTGTTCAAATGGTGGCCCCTGGCTCAATAATGGGCGAGACACGGGCCGTTAAATTTTATTCTTCAACAAAAGTGAACATGTATGTGGTAAATGTCTAAAATGTCTAAAATGTATATAGACCCTTTTTCATGCCTAAATAACTGGTATGGATTTTGATGTTTATTTTCCAACCAATCCAATCATCACAAAATGATTTTCAGTCTAGCCCCAGAGCTTATTAACGCACTTATTTTAGCAGAATACGCTTTGATTAATTATCAAAAGTGGGAGTACAAAATACTCACAGCAATGTGAAAATACGCATTGATTTTCATAACGAGTAGTGAAACTACTGTATTAAAGTTGAAATTTACTTAGTTGAGCTGCGAAAAGCAATTGCTGCTCAAATAAGTGAATTTTTTGTTATTATTGGTTCCCTATTTAATAAGGAAGAAAATCAATACTAGATTTGTAGAAGTAAAATACACTTTGAAATCTGGGGGTATAATACTCTTTAGACACAAAACTTATCTGGAGCTATGTAACCCATTTTTATACAGGTTTCTCTGAATAAAGTGTATCCAAATATTTAGGATTACTACAGCATGTCATGCTTTTTCAATGCACTGTATATACATGTCAGGGATTCCGCTGGGGAAAATAAAAAAATCGCCACTTCAAAAGAAAAAAAAGTGGCGATTTTTTTTATAGCCAATTGTTTATTTTTATCGCCAATTGCGAAAGTGTTTTTTTTATGCCCCACCGCGATAGTGGAGGGGGTATTTAGTGTTACCGTGGTCCATCCGTCCATTCCTTCCGTTTGTCACAAGGTTAAATTTGTTGTATCTTCATTAGTATTAGGCCTGAAGCCACCATACTTGCACACTATCATGAGCCAGTGATGTGAACCACAACCCACTGTGAATCGTGATTCATATGACATTTGTGTGACCTTGACTTGCAATTGCAATACAGTGTATTTACATTGGTGAAAGTGTTTGTTTGAGCTTGTATCTTCAATAATATTAGGTCTACAGCCACCATACTTGCAGCACACTACATGTATCATAAGCCAGTGATGTACACTGCAAACCCACTGTGAATCAAATGACCTTTGTGTGACCTTGATATAAAAATTGTAATATTTACATAGTTATTTCCCGTGGTTAAAGTGTTTGTTTGACCTAGTATCTTCAATAATATTAGGTATACAGCCACCATACTTGCACACTATCACAAACCAGTAATGTTCATCACAAATCACTGTGAAACACATGACCTCCGTGTGACCTCATACAGTACAGCCACCATGCTTGCACACTATCACAAACCAGTAATGTTCATCACAAACCACTGTGAAACACATGACCTCCGTGTGACCTCATACAGTACAGCCACCATACTTGCACACTATCACAAACCAGTAATGTTCATCACAAACACTGTGTGAAACACATGACCTCCGTGTGACCTCATACAGTACAGCCACCATACTTGCACACTATCACAAACCAGTAATGTTCATCACAAACCACTGTGAAACACATGACCTCCGTGTGACCTCATACAGTACAGCCACCATACTTGCACACTATCACAAACCAGTAATGTTCATCACAAACCACTGTGAAACACTATGACCTCCGTGTGACCTCATACAGTACAGCCACCATACTTGCACACTATCACAAACAGTAATGTTCATCACAAACCACTGTGAAACACATGACCTCTGTGTGACCTCATACACTACAGCCACCATACTTGCACACTATCACAAACCAGTAATGTTCGTCACAAACCACTGTGAAACACATGACCTCTGTGTGACCTTGACCTATTACGATATTTAGGACTTTTGTACTTAGAATTTTTAAATTTTGTCTAGTTTACTATTTGATAATTTTGCAAAAGTTTACTTTGTGGGGCATCTATGAACACATTTTGTAGTTACTCCTCAATTTGAAAATCAACGAGTATTTTCAAATTGTTGAGAGTATTTTGTACTCCCACTGTTGAAAATCAATGTGTATACAGCTGAACTAAATGTGGCTGTGACTGGAGAAATGGAGCTTATGGATTTTGCATCAGCACCATCTGATCAGGATCTGCACTGCTCGCCATTCCATCAATGAAACGCCTGTCATGCTTCTAACGAGCAATATAGATCGTTATCAGGCTACAGGAGTGTGCTATTTGATCAGGACCTACACTGATCACAAATCCCATATTAAGCCCCTGGGGGCCGTTTCACTAAACTTTGTATGACTAAAATGTTCGTAAGTGCAAAAGTATGATAGTCTGTAAATTTCACAGTAACAATGTTTTCTTGTAAACAATTATTGGATTTACATTTATTGAGCATAGGCTGCAGATGCAGCCTATGCTCAATAAATGTAAATCCATCAATTGAAATTTCCAGACGATCCTAAATTTGCACTTACAAACATTTTAGTCGTACGAACATGATGAAGGTTAGTGTACAATACACCAATATCAACCTTATCTCCAGTTCTAGCGGTTACCTTATTTGGATATCTTATTCGCACGTGGATTTTGTCATTGCTTGTTACTTACTGTTATAAGTGTACAACTTACTGAATAAATATATATGGCAAGTTTTATAGCAGTTTACGAGTATTTGTTGTATAAAATTGGCTTTCACAGTGTAATAACGCATTGTTGTATTGATTGATTGATTGATTGATTGGTGTTTAACGGCCTATCAACAGCTAATGTCTTTTAAGGCCGGGTCAACAGGTTCGGTTCCGTCTTAACCTGCTGCATTTGGGGGGGAAATCCCAAAATCAGAACAGAATATTTATATTGAAAAAAAATGTAGCCAGCCCTGAAATTAGAATAACCGGACCTGGTGCCAGATCTATACCACACCAGTCACTTGGTAATAGGATTACGAATAATCGTATGACTCACATAAGGGGTATAACCAGATTCAACTGTCAGATACAAGAATGCCAATGACGTACATGAGAGCCATACCAGGTCTCCGGTCGGGATTCCGTTAAGGACTAACCTTGCTTGTTAAATTACCAATCGCATGCTCGCATCTGCCACCCATAACGCAGTGTTGCAACATCGAGTATTAAAATCATAATTCACTTATGTAATAAATTATATATATGTCACGGTACGTAACTCACTATGGGGAGAAGATGTATGCCCGGCTAGCTCAGTCGGTTAGAGCGATGGTACGGTAAACCAGGTCCCCGGTTCGAGCCTAGCATAGGATGTATGCATCTTTCTCGCCCTGTGACATATAAATAACAAGGTATATGATCACGTGGTACTAACAACAATAACAAATACTGAAACTTCCAGAATCCATCCGATTGAAAGTACGTATTCTTTTATATTGTCCTTATTACGTAACAGATTTTGATGAAATTTGGCACATCCAACGCATTATGTTAAGCTGCATTTGGTGGTCTCTGTATTTTCGCCCAAACTTCTGTCGTTTTTGCGAAGAATCAATTTCCGAAAATCGATTCTTCGCAAAATGACGCAAGTCTGTGCCAAACTCCCTGGACCACCAAATGCAGCTTATGAAGACGCGTTTGCTGCACATAATTTCATCAAAATCTGTTGCATATTAAGGAAAATATCAAATAATATTTACTTTGGAGTGGACGACGTTGTTGTTGTTGTTGTAACCATGTGATCATGCACCTTGAATAAGATCGTTACAGGAAACGTGTTAGGTGATCAATACAGTTTCAATGTATAATGCTGTCCTTATGCAATAAATGGATCTAACATTTCTGATGAATTAATGATATTTACAGTACTATGTAATTAACCCTTTCATTCCTAAATAACTGGAATGCACCGTGATATGTTAATTTTCCAACCAATCCAATCGTCACCAAAGATTTTCAGACTCGTCTGTTAATGAAAAGGGGGTGGTTTTTTATTCTAAAAATATGAAAATTAGTTACTAATAGTGCAGATCCTGATGAGACGGCTGATGAGATGTTACTTTTTTTTTAACTTGACCCATTTTTTCCGCGCAATCGACTTAGCCATTTTCAATGTTAAGTTTTCGCGTTTACAATGTTAAGTTTTCGTGTTTAAGTCCATTTCTTTGGTACTGTACCACCTAGGACCACCAAACTTTCACAGCTTCATAATCAAGGGGTGCCCACCACATATCACTATCCAACATGTTACTTTTTTTTTAACTTGACCCATTTTTTCCGCGCAGTCGACTTAGCCATTTTCAATGTTAAGTTTTCGCGTTTACAATGTTAAGTTTTCGTGTTTAAGTCCATTTCTTTGGTACTGTACCACCTAGGACCACCAAACTTTCACAGCTTCATAACCAAGGGGTGCCTACCACATACAACTATCCAACATGTGACCATTTTTTTACCTTCACCTATTATTTCTACGTAATTGACTTAGCCATTTTCAACGTTAACTTTTTAACGTACGTCTGGTTAAATTTTTTGGTTAAAACCTTTTTCGTTATACTATATCTCTGCAACTGCTTTGCCCATTACCTTGAAACTTCACATGGGTGTTTATCATCATCCATATTTTCATTCTAACCCCCAACTGTGCCCAATGTCAAGGTCAAATTACTTTGAATTTTTTTGTTAAAGTTTTTTTGTGTACTATATCTCTGCAACTGCTTCACCCATTACCTTGATACTTCACATGGGTGTTTATCATCATTGTCGCACACGCTTGCGGAAAGCGCGATATCGTCGGCATTTTGGCATATGTCTGTCCGTCCGTCCGTGTGTCCGGTTAAAGTTTTTTCGTTAAAGTTTTTCCATCTACTATATCTATTTTTTTAGTGTCCATGCCTCGCCCCAAGTCGCGACACGCAGGCCACGGCCATCTAGTCTACAAAAAGTGGGTATAATTATGTTATCCAAGTGTCTATGCTTGGAAAAAACCTGGCCTTCGTGGCTTTGCCTCGTTTCTTGTTTTAATTTGACCCATTTTTTCCGTGCAGTCGACTTAGCCATTTTCAATGTTAACTTTTTGCGTTTACAATGTTAAGTTTTCGTGTTTAAGTCCATTTCTTTGGTACTGTACCACATAGGACCAACAAACTTTCACAGCTTCATAACCAAGGGATGCCCACCACATACAACTATCCAACATGTGACCATTTATTTTACCTTGACCTATTATTTCTACGTAATTGACTTAGCCATTTTCAACGTTAACTTTTTAACGTACGTCTGGTTAATGTTTTTTAGTTAAAGTTTTTTGTTATACTATATCTCTGCAAATGCTTTGCCCATTACCTTGAAACTTCACATGGGTGTTTATCATCATCCATATTTTCATTCTACCCCCCAACTGTGCGGCCCCTGTGCCCAATGTCAAGGTCAAATTACTTTGAATTTTTTTGTTAAAGTTTTTTCGTGTACTATATCTCTGCAACTGCTTCACCCATTACCTTGATACTTCACATGGGTGTTTATCATCATTGTCGCGCCCGCTTGCGGAAAGCGCGATATAGTCGGCATTTTGGCATACGTCCGTCCGTCCGTCCGTCCGTCCGTCCGTGTGTCCGGTTAAAGTTTTTTGGTTAAATTTTTTCCATCTACTATATCTCTTTGTTTAGTGTCCATACCTCGCCCCAAGGCGCGACATGCAGGCCACGGCCATCTAGTCTACAAAAAGTGGGTATAATTATGTTATCCAAGAGTCTATGCTTGGAAAAAAACCTGGCCTTCGTGGCTTTGCCTCGTTTCTTGTTATAAAATATTCAATGGTTATAAAATAATTTAATGGTTGTAAAACAATTTCTTACATTTAAGCCAGTATTTTACACAAATCTAACGGTAAATTTACACCAGAGCAGCAGTAGTTTACAACACTCTCGTGATTTCCATACATGGAGAAATGACGTCAGTAACGTCGCAATGACGTGTTTCCTTCGACCAATCAAATCATGTTATCGGACACACCCTCTGAATCGCAAGACTGTCACTACGACCTGCCTCCAAAAATTAATTTGCTAGACTCTTGGCCATATGTTACTCTTGATTCGCTTTTATGAAGAATCAAGTATGAAATGTAAGAAATGTAAGGAAATGTTTATTTAACCAGGTGAGCTTATTATCTTCCGCTAAACAAACTCGGTTTGCTACGCTCACTCGCTTGTTTTGTGTAAGGACCCAATTACTTGTGCATTATTTCATGATAATCAGCTCACCTGATTAAATAAACGGTATTTAATGGTTATAAAATGATATTAAATCATCATTTCTCGAGTCCCTGAAGGCTCGGGCTGGAGGGTACGTGCTGAATCCATCCTTAAGGATTCATATGTTTATGCTAAATCTTTAATACTGGGATTCACACCTGGACCCAAGTGCTATGTTGTACAGTGGAACCTCTCCAAACCAGACACCCTGGGAGGTCCCCAGGGTGTCCGGTTTGGAGATGTTCCACTGTAAATCAGAGGCCCGTTTCACTAAGCTTCGTACGACTAAAATGTTTGTAAGTGCAAATTTAGAAGTCTGGAAATTTCAACTGATGCATTTACATTTATTGAGCAGCCTATGCTCAATAAATGTAAATCCAATAATTGTTTACAAGAAAACATTGTTAATGTGAAATTTACGGACTATCATAATTCCCACTTACGAACATTTTAGTCGTACAAAGTTTAGTGAAAAGGCCCCCAGATATGTTAGTACTTCATGACACATTCTAGTGTTTTGCAATCATGAAAAGTCAGGGAGGTGCCCAGGGTGTCCAGTTTAGAGAGATTCCACTGCAATTCAGGCACACAAGCACGCTAAGACATAAATGTGTGTTTAGCAATCAGGACAAGGCACGATCATTAGAGAAATATGGCAAGGAAACCCATCATTGTTAAGCATACATAAGTTTTCTGGGTGTTCGGTTTAGAGAGGCTCCACTGTCGTAAGAGCGCATGGCACCAGATCAGGACAGTACATTCCCATCTGTATTGCTCTTGAACGGACAGAACACCCCAATCAATTATTCAATCTGTCGGCCCACTTTCAGAGAGACATCAACCCCCTCCTATCTGGGGTGAATCGTGGGTGACTGGTCGGAAGCATGCGAAGGGTAAATTTAACCCTTTCATCTCTAATTTTGAATGGATTTTGAGATGTTAATTTTGCAACCAATCCAACTGTCATAAAATGGTTTTCAGACTAGTCCATTTATGAAAAGGGGTCGTTTTTGTTCTCAAAAATATGAAAATTACTTGCAAAAAGTGCAGATCCGGAGATGGCTCGTTACGAGCCGGCTCACCTGGATCTGCACTGTTTGCATAAACCACTATAGCGGGCTTTCGGGTTAACAGTAGGTTTCATCCTTAACGGAATGCCGATATCCCTGGTTTGGCCCTCGGTACATTTTTTTCTTCCTTGTTACTTGAGAGTTGAATCCGGAATAACCGTTATACCCATTATAAAAGTAGTATGAGTAGTACTAATCATATTACTTTTAGGAAGTGGGGCTAAGAGACTGTATGAGGATCTGGCACCAGGTCAGTTTGTTGTTGGTGTTTAACGGCCTATCAACAGCTAAGGTCATTCAAGGCAAGGCCACCAGGTCAGGTTATTCTAATTGCTGGGCACGTATAATATAATTGTATATATATTTTCTGTAAATATTCAGTTCTGATTTGGGGATTTTTCCACTCATCACAACAGGTGAAATGTGGGAGTTGACCCCATCAACACGGCCTAAAATGACTATAGCAAAATAGTATGTACAGTGAACCTCTCTAAACCGGACACTCCACTGTGAAACTTGCATATAACTACTTCCAAGACATGTGTAGGCCGTAGGTGCTTCGCAATCATGAACGGACATTATCCTCGGAGAGGCATTAAAATTAAGCACACCTTACTTGTTTCTCTGTCCGGTTTACAGGGGTTTGACATTTAGCTGCCAGAATTATTGTATGCAGTGTGCTATCAAATTTTTGGGGACAATGTCGGGTTGTTTGGAATAGGATTAAAACAAGAATACCATAAAGGTTTTTAACCATTTTACTTGTGTACATGTTTTGTACATTTGTTAATAACATGTAACGAATCACATCTGATCAACCATTTACCCTGTATACAGACAAATATTCGTAACTCAATCATTCTATAACTCGATAACAAATGCGTGTATCACGAACAGCAACTGTTGCTTTGTATGGGTAAATCCATCAGATAATTTACAAGATATAAAATCTTTTATTTTGCGGATATTAATGTATGTAATTTACACTATTTTCCAGAAATAACATCTAAATTGTAGCTGCAAAATGTTCACCATTTCGACATCATGTACAAAATTATGTTAGCATTTGTAAGTTACGTAATTTACAATGTTTTCCAGAAATGACATCTAAATATTAGATGCAAAATTTTCACCATATTTCGATATCATGTACAAAAGTACAAAAATTACTCTTGACACAAAAATAGATATAAAAGTAATATTATCGGGTGGATGGACACACAAATGATCAGGTTAAAACGAACAAGCTGTAACTGATCTACATAACATTGTAAGCCAGCAACGATGTAACAATTTGTAGATTCGAAAATAATTAATGCCAAAATTTCAAACAGAAACATTTGTATTAACCAATGTTCTTATATCTACCAATGTGTAGGTTGTGACTACCTTAACCCATTACAGACAGGATACAATTATAGTTGTATGAAACTTCAGAGAGAAAAAAATCCCTATTTTCTTTATTTCAACTCGAAAGTATATGTTGTTACCACTCATTTGAACCGTCTCGACGAGACGGTTCAAACGAGTGGTAACAACATATACCTTTATCGAGAAATAAACAAAATAATGAGATTTTTTCTACAAAAATATTGTATCTTTAGACTGAAATCGGTTAATATCAAACTTTCTCCTGATTAATCAGTTTCTATGACAACCTTGTTTAACCCTTAGAATGCGGGAAACAAAATGTGTCGTCTGCTGTTATATACAACGATTTAACAGCACCTTAGAATCATTTCCATTTAATCATCAAAAACATGCTTTGACCGCACTTTACAATAGTTTACAACATGCTTTGACAGCACTTCAGAATCATTTCCATTGGAAATGATTCTGATGTGCTGTCAAACCATGTTTTTATTGAGAAATAAGGCAAGATATAAAATCAACAGCAGACGACAATTGCTGTGAGTAGCGGTATAAGGGTAAAACAAGGTTTCAAAATAAAATGCACAAAAAATGTAATTTTAAGTGAAATCGAATATAGTACTGATATGCGTGCTCTTATTGAAAATATATCGTAATCATTTTTAATTATCCGTTACATAACAGTTATTAAGGACAAACATAATTTATAGGTCAAAACGATCACCGCTATATGAGACCGCGCTAAGTACATTTTTTGTTATCAAGTTCTGAATATGTTCTATTTTACTACCAAAGCATGTTTGGCAGCATATTAGAACCGTCTCACACAAGATGATTCTAATCCGTTTTGAAAATGCTTTAGCAAAAGATAGAATGAAATAAATGTGTCCCCATATGTGGCTGTGACTGGGAGAAATGGGGCTTATGGGTTTTGCGACCAGTGTAGATCCAGATCAGACTGTGCGGATGCACAGTCTGATCAGGATCTGCACTGTTCGCCATTCCATCAATGGAACAACCGGCATGCTTCTAAGAAGCAAAATAGATCGTCGCCAGGCTACACAAGTGTGTTGTTTAATCACGAGCTACACTGGTCAGAAATCCCATAAGCCCCATTTCTCCAGTCACAGTCACATATATAAAACATCAATATAAAATGATAACATACTAACTAATATCGTCTCTAGTTTACCCTGTGTAACAAATCCATATGGCACCGATAGCTCACCCTTGAATGTCTGATTAACCCATTTCATGCTGAGGATACTCCGATTTTTGTTGAAAAAATCTCATTATTTTGTTCATTCATCGATAAAGGTATATGTTGTTACCACTCATTTGAACCGTCTCGTTGAGACGGTTCAAATGAGTGGTAACAACATATACTTTCGAAAGGATATAAAGAAAATAGGGATATTTTTGTCTCAAAAGGTTCATACTACTAAAAGTGTATCCCGTCTGTAATGGGTTAAATTTTGTTTGTTTGCTATTTTTTTTCTTTTCTTCTTTTCAATGTTTCTGAAGAAAAAGTGCTGAGCTGTGAAGCAGAAAAGAAGCAGTGCTGTGAATGCATATGTTTGTTAAGAAACTGGCATTGAAAAGAAATATGAAAAACGGAAGACATTAATTTGTTTCCAGCTTTTTTAGCGGTCCATTAAAATGGCTGTGTCTCAGATGGTACATCCAAAGAAGCATTTCAAATACCAATCCATACGAATCTACCATTAAATTCTCTCTTACCAATTGTTTTGCTCACACTTCATCCACATCAGACTTAAGAATCCAGGTCAATTTAACTGTAATTGAATAAATTAACCCGTAGAATGGAAAATTGTCATTTGCTGTTGTTTCATATTTTGTCTGTTTCTCAATAAAAACATGGTCTGGCAGTATTTTAGAATCATGGAAATGATTCTAAATTGCTGCCAGACCATGAGTTTGTTTGATAAAATGGAAATTAAAAAACAAACAGCAGATGACAAAAATTAATTCCGCATTGTAAGGGTTAACTTGGTCTTCTGTCGAGGTTATTCTAATCCGTTGCTATATACTTTTTTTTTAATTAATCAAAGAAATAAAATGAAAAAAAAATAGCGTATTAGACAAGATCATTCTTTTAATTTATGTTTTCCACACGTTCTGAACGAAATGCATTTTTACAGTGCATCAGAATCGTCTTTTATTGAAACTATTCTAATGTGGTGTCAACAAAATAATTGCCAAATAAATCTGCTATTAAAAGAGAATGTCACATCAAATGCGCAAAAAAAAATAGTTTAAAATACAAACAAAAGTGAAATCTTTTCACCTATGGCAGCCCATATGTAACAAATGCAGAAGAAAAGCAACAATAACTTTGCTGCGCTACAAACTAACGAAAAGACAATAATAACACAATGAAACATGAAAATATTGCCATAAAAATGATATAAGTGTACACGATATATGCTTAATACTCGGTTCCATGTAGATAAATGATAGATGGTATGAGATAACACATGTGATTTTGTACATAAGAAGATGCACGCTATCTAATGAATTATATTTACAAAATCTACGATATATTCCGTAAATGACGTCGAAATTCTGATGTCATGTACAGAAAATATCGCAGTTTCCGTAAATATTTTGTTCATGAAAAATCACAAATCTTCTTAGGTACAAAATCATATAGCTTAGTCTCGTATGAAAACATAAAACAACATCTCTCGCTTCAAAGATGGCATGTATACACCTCGCCCATACATGTATGAACCATGTCCATCGTTTGTGGTACAAAATAAATAACTATATACCCTACACTACAAAAGTACAGTATTATAAACAGACAAATGAATACCGAAAATTTGTGTCAATATGAAATGATGATGATAATGCATGATTTGAGTCATGTTCTGATAAAAAAAAAAGGTTCTTATCAATAATGTGTGATCTGAGTACGCAGTGCAGATCCTGATCAGACTGTGCGGATGCACAGGCTGATCCGGATCTACATGTTGCAAAACTCATAAGCCTCATTTCTCCAGCAACAGCCACATATAATTATTTAATGGTGTTTAACGGCCTGTCAACAGCTATGGTGATTTTAGGCCAGGTTAATCCCATGTTTCCCCCGTACGGATTGGTAGAAAATCACGAAATCAGAACTGAATACAATGTATCTACAAATAAAATATATACATGTTATCTATTCAGCCCTGATATTAGAATATCCTGATATGGTGTCAGGTCTTCATCACACCAGTGTCTCTTAGCCCCAGCGCCAAAAAGTAATAGGATTATAAAAGTATTGAAAAGCAATAATTACCGTACGTATTGAAAATATATACAAATAAAATATTCAATTGGAAATTTATTTTAACAGTATTTTTGAGAAAGTCACACATTTTCGACCATCGAACCCGTCTATCAGAAAATGACTGCAAGTGATTATCTAACAAATGAAATGAAGGGGTCAGTGGAAGAAGAGGGTTAAGTCCCTTAGGGACTTAGCCTCCTTCTTCCACTGACCCCTTTAAATATGCTAACAGGAACACTGCCAAGCAATAAATGTACGTCAGTGATGTTTTAGACCAAATTATCTCTGCAGAAATAATCATTGTGAATACCACACACAAATGGAGGTTTTAAATACTGAATATTGTTTGTTTTCCTGATAGTTCACCTGTAAGTATAGGGGTGGGGGGATATCAAAATCATAACTGAATATTTATATAATCTTTAAAAAAAAATGTACATTTCTATAAAATACATGATACTCCAATCCTCTCTACACTTTTAGTAGAAAGCATTGCAGCATGATATTTTTTTATGAAAGTATTTTATTAAATTTTGTAAAATGTTTCTTTTTCATTTTTTTCTTCAAAAATTGTTTACACTTATTGTACAATTTATTAGTGATATTTCTATAAAACAATGATAACAAATAATTATTTCAGTGTAGAAATCTGAATAAAATGTAAAAAAAAAACAGCAAATGTGGTCATCATGTCAGAACATTATAATTGAATATGGTAAGTGGAAGAAGGGGACTAAGTCCATAAAGACTTGGCCCCTTTCTTCCACTGATCCCTTTCAAGTAATTCTGCTAACAATTTGCCATAACAAACACAATTTCACTAAAGAACAAGTCAAGGTTTCAATGGAAAAACAGGGCTAGCTTCCTCATCAAGTTAGCCCCCTTCATCCACTGACCACTTTAATTGGCAATCAACTAATTGCAAATAATAATGGGCAGTCTAGTCAGAACTTAATGCTGGATATAGTATAGATCACTCAATCAAATGCTGATACTGATTACACATGATCATTTTTCAGAAATCGATGTCTAAAATTTGGGATTCGTCTTCAAAATATTGTTTTTTCGATGCCAGTGAAATACAGAGGTGCGATTATGTACTGGCCTATGTGCAAAATAATTAGCCATTGTACTTACATTAACCCTTTCACCCCTAAGTAACTGGAATGGATTTCGACATGTTAATTTTCAGACTAGTCCATTTATTAAAAGGGGTTATTTTTTTGTTCTAAAAAATGAAAATTACTTTCAAAAAGTGCAGATCCTGATGAGATGGCTCGCTACGAGCCGGCTCATCTGGATCTGCACTGTTTATATAAACCGCTATCGCGGGCTTTCGGGTTCAAAGGGTTAAGCTTTCAAGTTACGTACATGTAGGAAAATATACTTCGATCAAACGAAACGAACAACAATTTCCAAATTCTCAATCAAAAACTTCACTTTGGGATTATAAACAACATTTTGGAACATTTGGTTTGTTTTGTTTATTGGTGTTTAAGCCTATCTACAGCTAAGGTCATTTAAAGCCGGGTCAACGGGTTCGATCCCGCATGTAACCTGCTGCATTGGGGGGAAAATCCCAAAATCAGAACGGAATACACATGAATTTACATCTCTCAAATAAAACAAAGCCAAAGACGTACTTGAGGGTGAAACCAGTAGCCTATTTCACCAACATTGCAAAGTATACTTTCCTAGCAAAGTATACTTTGAGGGAGAAATTTATTAATTTTTATTATACTGAATTTATTACATTATCACAGCCAATTTGGTATACATGTAATAATTCTGCATACTTTTAATCATCAAATATATGCAGTTGTTAGTTCTATATGAAATAATGCATTTCAGGAAAAATAAATGATTGCTCCCTCAAAATATACTTTGCAAGATAAGTATACTTTGCAAGTTTGATGAAATCGGCTACTGGTCTCCAGTCGGGATTCCGGTAAGGATTAAATTACCCATCGCATGCTCCCACCTGCCACCGACATTTTCGATTAGAGGACAAAATGTCAACTCAATATGAACAGTAAGGACCTAAACTACACCTTGTGAATATATAACTGGGTCAATAAACTTGGAAAAGTCGCGGGAATACTGGACGATGGCCGGAAGGCCTCGTCCAGTATTCCCGCGACTTTTCCAACAGGGTCTTCATTGTGTGCACAGTCAATAATCTGAGTTTCTGCAACTATGGCGTGAATGGAAATACATGTCATGTGATAAAATGTAGATGAAACTAATACTTACTGTAGGAATGTCGCCATGTACACGCACGGGCCGTACATATGGAATAAATTTCTTCTTCCCATGTACTTGCGTATACATGTATATGCAAAACTTGTGTTTGGATAAATTTCATTTAATGGTGGTTAAGGTAAATTTAGGTAAACAGTTAAGGTAAATTTAGGTAAACAGTTAAGGTAAATTTAGGCCGGGTTAAAGAGGTCAAATCCCATATTTCACCTGTGAGACGGGGGAAACTACTCGACATACCAAAATAATTTCAATTTCCCATAGCCTGATAAAGGAAGTATGTATAACGCATCATATTTAAATAATTATTTGTCAAATATTAAATAAACTTGTCACTCTTTCATTGAATTTTCGACACCATGGTGTCGAAAATTCAATGAAAGAGTGACAATTCAAATAACTACCGGTAGTTGCCTATGTAAATTACCTGTGCTAAAACTGCAATTGCTTTTGCGATGTCGCTCTGCTACATATACAAGATGACACCTGTCAATTATCAAATGACATTTCACAATGTGTATTTCATCATTTGACCGATAGGAATTTTTCGCTTGTTATTAAACCACGTCGGTTCTGCATTGAAGTCCATGGGTTTAAACTTAAAATTATTCCATATTTATGACATATGGGTGTACATGTATACATATATGTGACTCACCGTGATAAAAATGGTAGCACCTGATCAGCTAGCACTCATACCGCCCGACACAGACATAACCTTTTTGTTAGATGAATCAGGAATGTTTCCTAGATTCAATCACGAACAGTGTAGCCCCAGATCAGACTGCGCAGATGCGCAGTCTGATCTGGGGCTACAATGTTCGCAAACACAATAAACCCATTTTAATTACGGCGGATCAAATATATCGTGATTTTGACACAGTTTTAATGGCCAGACTTTATAATACAAAAGCACAAATTATCTTTATATACAACAACATGGTATACAATCACATTCAAAACATTGCACTTAATACCGCGTCCTCTACAGACAGCACTTTACTCATCCAATCAAATCTGTTGGAGCTCGACTCCTCCCCTTTTTGTTCAGTAGTGAATAAAAACACGATTGTGGTATCTAAATGATAGCTTATATTCCCACTCTTAAATATAATTTATCTATTTACTGGTGTTCAACGGCCTGTCGACAGGTAATGTCATTTTAGGCCAGGGTAAAGGGTGTTCGACTCCCATATTTCATTTGTGCCTTAAAAGTAAGCTAAAGGTAACTAACAAAATAATAGGGATATTTATCTATCTTAATTAAATCAGTATTTGAACAATGTTATGTCCATTTAGAACATCTAGTTAGGACAAAGATCATTCCAAAGTAAAAAGTAAATAGAGTGAACAAATAGTGTTGTGTCAACATTTTAAGGAAACACACTTATATCACCCCAGATCTTAAGAATGATCAACATTTATGTTTTATGTATAATGTTATTTAATGTCCATACCTCAAGTAATGGAAGTGAACAGTTATTGTGCAGATTATTTTAGTCTTAATAATAGTGTTTAACATCCTCTATCAACAGCTAAGGTCATTTTAGGCCGGGTTAACGGGGTTCGGATCTCATTATTTCCCCCTGTAAGGATGTGGTATTCTGTAGATAAATGTGTATCTAAAGAATTGAAAAAATGTTTCCTACAGTATATCCCGATGTATGGCAGGCTAGGTTTAATTCAACATTTGTGGCCGTGACTGGAGAAATGGGGCTTATGTGTTTTGCGGCCAGTGTAGATCCAGATCAGCCTGTGCATCCGCACAGTCTGATCGGGATCTGCACTGCGCGCCATTCCATCAGTGAAACACCCTCCATGCTGCTAACAAGAAGTATCATAAGATCGCTAACAGGATACACAAGTGTGATATCTGATCAGGAGCTACACTCGTGTCAGAAATCCCATAAACTCAGTCACAGCCACATTTACTCTTACATGATTGATTGTATCAGCTATGGAAAACTGCAAAATTTCATTAAAAAAAAAAATTGAGATACAACAATCGTGTTTTTATCACATATATTAAAATATCATACATACATGTTTAAGCTATAACCACAGGTCATCAATGAGTTAACCTGATGTTACCATGGTTACAGCCAGTTAAAACTATGTTACTAGGCAACATATAAAAATAATAATGCTGTACATTTCAGTTTTAATACATGTGACATGCAACACAACCGTGACATATTGGATTCATAGAATCCAGGATAGTGTCTGTTTGTAAACTTTTTGGAAGAGATTTTTTTAATCAGTTTTAGAGCCCACTTCACAATTGTTTTTATTAAATTTGAGGCCATGTGTTATTCTTTTCAATTTATTACAGTACATACTGTTTATTTAACCAGGTTAACTGATTATCGTGAAATAATGCACGAGTGATTGGGTTAAAAAATGAGTGAGCGAGTGGTGTAAACTACTGCTGCCCATGCAGTGGTGTAATTCACCATTAGATTTCTGTAAACTACCGGCTGAAATGTAAGAAAACAGGATTTCCAAGAGATACATGATAATTGCCGAACACGGCTAAAAAAACATATATTACAAGTGTGATTGTATTGTTCCTACATATGTTTATTTGTAACACCCATTTAATTTTATACGAGTCCACTTTCCAGAATTATTTGTCAAAAGTGTACAGGGATCCTCCAGATTATCGGACAAAAATGGCAGTTTTTTTAACGATATTTTTCTTAAAATAGCAGCTACGGGCATAAACTTTTCACAGAACAATCGTCGGTTCTTGCTTTCTCAATGCATTTACATTATTTAGCAAACTGTGCCATCTTTCTCGTTTAAAATCGGGTCAGATCATCAGTCGTAAGATTTCCCCAAAATTAACGTCGACAATCAGTTATCCGGACAAACATATAGACTAATCGTCTTATAACTTCTATTCTCACGTTGAAATCATAATGTTATCGCGTGTAAACCAGTGTAAACAGCATTGTGTATTTCTACAGAAAAATCAGTCACCCTTCGTTTCTTGGAAAACACCGTATTTATAGAATGTATTGTATTTATAGAACAATGACGTAATTGGGCGCACTCGATTGAGCCCCCGCATGACTTTTGTCGTTGTAAACAACTTCTGCACAGAGTTGGGAATGTGTTCAGCAAATGTTACTAAAATGTTTACCATGCCGACATATTCTTCACACTGGCATGGAAAAAGCATACACCTGCATGACTTAGATGCATTTGTTGCAAAATCGGATCAAAAGAATGCGCTTAATTAACAGGTATTTTCATTTGTCCGATAAACTGATTGTCCGGATAATTGGTATGACCCCTGTATACTTACTTTAGCTGCTAACATTGTTCAAAACATTCTGGGTAAATCAGGAAAACTCTGAGCAGTACCAGTACCTTACCTGGACTTAAGCTCTAATCCACTGCTATTTCCATGGAAACCAAATATGTCACATTTGTGTATAATATGCTATGCCATTTTCTTCTGAGGATACCCATGTTGACAATTTGTATGTTGTTGCCACTCACGTGCTCGTCAAGATGGTTCAAATGGTGCTCACAACATACAATTTTGTACGCCATTTTGAAATTCCATCATCGTTCTCAACACCAGTATATATTGTCACCACTCATTTGAACAGTCTGAATAAGACAGTTCAAATGGTGGTCACAACATATGATATGCTTCTAAGAATAAATATGTAAAATATCTTCTATAATGTAAGTGTTGTATCCTCTGAATAAAATAGCTTAACCCTTCCTACGCTGTTAACGGAAATGGCCGTCTGCTGTTTTTCATTTTTGCTTTAATTCTTAACAAAAAAATGGTTTTGACAGCACATGAGAATCGTCTCCACCGGAGACGATTCTCATGTGCTGTCAAAACCAGGTTTTTGTTGAGAAATATTGAAAATAAAACATTTCCAGCAGACGACAACATTTAATTCTGACAGCGTAGTAAGGGTTAAATCAGCATGTGGGAAAACTAACAAGGGCTCTTACAACCTGATAGATCCAGACCAGAGTGAAAATCGACACCACCTAATCTGGTTCTACACAGTTTGGACAAACCAAATTGGGCGTTTTCTCACATGCTGGTGAAGTAATACAATTGAACATGACAAATGCCACAAAATAACATCACAGATCACGAAGACTACCTCTCAATATGGTAGACATATTTTGCCATTCAAAACATTTTGTTAATTTAATTTGCCATTCAAAACCTTTTGATTTACTTATTTTGCCACTCAAAACCGTTTGTTAATTTATTTTGCCATGCAAATCGGTTTGTTAATTTATTTTGCTATTCAAAACCTTTCGTTAATTTATTTTGCCATGCAAAATGTTTTGTTAATTTATTTTGCTATTCAAAACTGTTTGTTAATTCATTTTGCCATTCAAAAACTATAATATGAAGAAAGGTGACAGATCCATATCCTGTTATCTGGTAAAAATGTTTAGGCTGTAATTATTACATTCTCTTTGGATATGATTCTAATGGTTTTGGACAAAATGTATAAACTATTGGCAAAATATATCTGCTATATATAAGTAGGAATAAGGCTTGATTGTTTGTACACAGTTTGACAGTAGCAAGTTACACAAGTAGGCCACAAAAATAAAAATGTTTGGTTCCTGTAAAAAAAATAATCACAGGTCGTTCAGAAACAAATATTGTCACAAACTGTTATTTAAATATTTAATAAAAAAATTTTCTTTCAATATTTCAGAGGAGAAAAATATCTCTAATGGACCAATAAAAAATATGGACAAACAATACATGATTTAGCATTAAAATTACATTTTTGCTTTCTTTTGGAATTCCCATAAAAAGTATGGCCATGCCAGGCAATTTTGGTCAAGTAGTCAAGTTATTGAAACCAAACAATTTTTTTTGTGGCCTTAATTAAGGCTCAATCACATAATATGAACCAACATCAGCGAAAGCACCATGCATATAGTCTGGATAGACACTGTTCAGGGAATACACCGTTTTTCATACCACCTATGGCATGAAAAATACTGATTTGTTAGTGCAGACACAACCCAACCAAGCTTATGGTTTACACAAACCAATTGAAATCATGACTCCTTAGTGAATTATTTATGCTATGGTCCGGTTGGCCTGCGATTTTAAAATATTCTGAGCACGTTTTCAAATTTGTGCTTTAAATCATGCAGTTTGATTGGTCGAGGCTGACCTGAGCTCAGCCTCGACCAACAAAACTTCATGGTCGTGACCAGCAAATGTTGTACCGTCCATTTTATCGGAGAGTGCTCCAAATAACGAACAAATATGGCAATATTGCGAGGTTCAACATCTTCGGCTTGACTGGTCGCCATACACTACACGGTAAACTCTGATCACTTACTGGTTATATAACTGGTCAGTCAATTTCACTTCCAGTCTACATGTAGCAGGTTAGAGAACCGTTCAATCGCCATGGTAACTCAGTAGTCATGAAGTCTGTTCACTAACTTGTTAGAGAATAGAGAATCATTCAATCGCCATGGCAACTGAGTAGCCATGATGTCTATTCACTAACTGGTTAGAGAATCATTCAATCGCCATGGTAACTCGGTAGCCATGACGTCAATTCACTAAATGGTTAGAGAATCATTTAATCGCCATGGTAACTGAGTAGCCATGACGTCTATTCATTAACTGGTTAGAAAACCATTCAATCGCCATGGAAACTGATTGGCCAGTCTGTATATTGCAGTTGTTATGATAACTAACAGCCTAGAGAACCATTCTATTACCATGGCAACTTAGTAGCCATTAAAACTATTCACTAACAGATAGAAAACCATTCTGTCACCATGGCAACTCTTTAGCCATACGGATGTATATTGCAGTTGTTATGCTAACTCGAACTGGTTAGAGAACCATTGAATTCCATGGCAATACTGTCGCCAATAAGTCTAGAAAACAATGCAATCGCCATGGCAACTCCGTATCAAACCAGTCAATTTGTCAACAGGTTAGAGAACCATTCAATCACTATGGCAACTCAGTAGCCATGAAGTCTATTCGCTAACAGGTTAGAGAACCATGCAGTTGCCATGGCAACTCAGTAGCCATAAGTCTGTATATTGCAGTTGTTATGTGGTGGTTGCTGGTGGTGATATCGTGACGCGGACGAAATTTCAGAATACATGTCCAAACTGTGATTTTTTGATGACACTGTTTTATCAACCGACCGACTACTTGAAGGCGGGCCGGTTGGTAACGAAGGCGGGTTTATATGCACACCACCAGCGGGGTAATTCTCACGCTCGTGCGTAGGCACCGGATTAAACCGAGTGTTTCTATGCGGGCTGGCTGGTGTATTGTTCGCGTTGCAGCGTTTCCGTCGCTGCAGAATGAATATTGCTAACGAGACGACGACTATTGCGACACACGCGGGTATTGCGATGATCAGTGGAAGGCTACCGCTGCCTGTGCCTTCCGATCCGTCGCCGGGCGTGTCTTCTGACCGTCCCTGGCGACCGCCGTCTGTGTTGTCTAGCTCCTGAGAGGACGGGTCGGAGTTCGTCCGGTGACCTTGACCCCGACCTTGACCATTGCGCGTATTGCTGACTGCTGCAATGAGAAATGTATAGAGAATACCGGGCTGGTGTTTATTGGATATCAAGTCTATCAAATGAGGCAAAGAAATGAGTAGGAATTTTGAGGCTGGCCGAGGAATTCTTACCGATTCTGAGCCGAGTCTGATAGAGAATACATGTTTCAGGATGTTTTTGGGAAATCAAGTTTATCAGACACAGTTATGAAATGAGTAGAAATACCAAGGCCAGCCGAGAAATTCCTATCATTTCTGAGTTGAGCCTGATGCACAGAGAATCCCAGGCTAGTGTCGTTTGTTATCAAGTTTATCAGGAAAGGCTATGACATAAGTAGGATGAGCCCGATACATAGAGAATACCAGAATAATATTTTGGATATCAACCTTATCAGGCAAGGCTATGAAACAAGAAGGAATTTCGAGGCTGGTCGAGGAATTCCTACCGTTTCTGAGCCTAATAAATAGCAAATACCAGGCTAAGGCTTTTTGGATATCAAGTTTATCAGGCATGGCTATGAAACGAGTAGAAATTCTGAGGCTGGCCGAGGACGTCCTACCATTTCTGAATTGAGCCTGATGAACAGAGAATACCAGACTACCGCCGTTTGTATCAAGTATATCAGGCACGGCTAATATATTTCGGATATAAATTCTATGAAACGAGTAGGAATTCCGAGGCTGGCCGAGGAATTCCTACCGTTTCTGAGATGATCAAGATAAATACAGAATACAAGGTTAATGTTTTTTTATATCAACTTCCGAAGCAATTCTGATGTGATAAAAGCACATGGACCTGATCTGGGACCACATTAACCCTTACACCGCTACTCACAACAATTGTCGTCTGCTGTTGCTTTTATATCTTGCCTTAATTTATTTCTCATTAAAACATGTTTTGACAGCACTTCAGAATCATTTCCAACGGAAATGATTCTGAAGTGCTGTCAAAGCATGTTGTAAATTATTCTAAAGTGCTGTAAAAGCATGTTTTTGATGATAAAAATGGAGAATAGAAAATAAACAGCAGACGACAAAAAAATTAAGATAGCGGTCTAAGGGTTAATTGCAAGACTAAACTCCCTTCATTCACCCATACTCGGGTGAGCTAATACGGGCCACAGTAAGACTGAAAAACCCAAAACCTCCCCAGCGGTTACCTTGTGTCACTATGAGAAAGGCACTACGAAAGCTGTAGCCAATCGTGTTAGCCCCGAGGCAGATGTACATGCCCGTGTCCGACATCTGAATGTTCTTCAGTATTAGCTTGTTTAGGTAGAATCCTTCCGCGTCCTTCCAAACGTCGCCGGTTTTCAGCACCACAAATTTCTGTCCCTTCACTTCGATCATAGCACTGTGGTTCACTTCCTGGCCCGCGTCCTTGTCCACTTGTTTCAGCCACTGTCGGGACAATAAGTCACATGGTCATACCACAGGTGACAGAGCTCCAGATAAGGTGAGTATTTGCGTAAATATTCAATTAAAATTGCCAAAAACGCAATTGAAATCAGAAGTAGTGAGTATCAAAAAGCAATGAAAAATTTGTGGTATCTTTATCATGTTACAGAAAACAATAAACAGACCACAAATATAGCATATTTTCTTATTTTCAAATGAAAACACATCTTGGTATTTCATTAGAATTGTCTCCAAGGAGACAATACTAATGAAATACCAAGATGGGTTTTCATTTAGAAGCAAACTATTCAGCGGTCTGCTGATGTGTAAAGAGTTGTGTGATTCTATTTTACACAATTAAAATTTTGAAATACCCAATTGCTTCAGAAATGATGGAGTGACAATACTCAATTACTAATTCCTTATCTGGAGCTCTGGGTGATTTACTTTGTTTGTTTATTGGTGTTTAACGGCCTATCAACAGCTAAGGTCATTTAATGCCGGGCCAACAGGTTTGATCCCGTATTTAACGCGATGCATTGGGGGAAAAATCCCAAAATCAGAACGGAATATTTATATCAAGAAAAAATATATTCAGCTCTGAAATTAGAATAAGCCGACATGGTGCCAGGTCCATACCACACCAAAGTCACTTGCCCCTTCCCTTAAAAGTAATAGGATTAGGAATAATCATATTACTCATATAAGGGGTATAACCAAATTCAACTCTCACATACAAGAATGCCAAAGACGTAACCGTTCCACCACTAGACAGATCCATCGCCGATGTCACCAAAATTGCAAAGTATACTTACCTTGCTAAGTACACTTTGAGGGAGAAATTTTCAATTTAAGGATGAATTTATTTATTTCTATTTAATGAAATAAAATATTTTCTTACCAAATTATTATACTGAATGTATTACATTATCACATCCACTTTGGCTGTGATAATGATGTAATGAATTCATTATAACAATTCTGCATACTTTTAATCATCAAATATATATGCAGTCGTTAGTTCTACATGAAATAATGCATTTCAGGCAAAATAAAAATGATTATTCCCTCAAAGTATACTTAGCTAGATACCTAAGTATGATTAGCAATTTTGGTGAAAACGGCTACTGGTCCGACTATACTACCGGTACTTCTCACAATATATGTTATAATACATGTGTAGTACAGTCGGACCAAATTGATCTGTCTAATGGTGGAATAGGGTTCAAGTTCAAATGCATGTGGTCATGCATTATTAAGATTGATCCATATCAAAAAGCAATGAAACATTTGTGGTATCTTTATCATGGTACAGAAAACAATAAACAGACCACAAATATAGTATATTTTCTTATTTTTCCATGAAAACACATCTTGGTATTTCATTAGAATTGTCTCCAAGGAGACAATTCTAATGAAATACCAATATGTGTTTTCATTTAGAAGCAAACTATTCAATAAGTGCTGCCTGCTGATGTGTAAACAGTAGTGTGATTCTATTTGACACAATTAAAATGTTGAAATACCCAATTGCTTCAGAAATGATGGAGTGACAATACTCAATTACTAATTCCTTATCTGGAGCCATGCTTTCTGCAGTCATAACATATGTTGACTGATGCTACATAAACCATAAACTGTAACGGAAGCCCATTAGGGCCACTTCACTTTTTTTTTATTTCCATTTATTCAAGATGTTTTCTTGAATTTTCAAGTTCTTTTCTTGAATTTTCAAGATCTTTTCTTGAAAATTCAAGAAAAGAACTTGAAAAAAGTTGAAAATTCAAGAAAAAAAGTTGAAAATTCAAGAAAAGATCTCGAAAATTCAAGAAAGTATCTTGAAAATTCAAGAAAAGATCTCGAAAATTCAAGAAAAGATAAAAAAAAGTGAAGTGGCCCTAATGGGCTTCCGTAATAAACAGATGTGGCAAGCAAGCAAATTAATATATTTTAGATAGACGTGTTACAACTTTGTCTCTTTATTATTATTTTAACCAGCTGCCCAAGACGTTTCGTTTCACTGGCAGGGTTGTGCCTAGTGTCTGTTTTACGAAAGCTGCCCAAATTCAAGCTGGCCATATAGACAATTCAAAAACAATATTATTTTCGATAATATTAAATTAATGGAAAATTTGAGAATGAGCCTTCTTTTTATTTCGTGAAATTCGGTCAAATATTGATTTTATTACGAAAAATTGATTTGTCTATGGGAATTTAACATGGGGGAAAAAGTGGTAAGGAAGTGTGGGAGGAGTCAAAAAAACGAAAAAATTTGGAAATTGACTCCGAAACCTGACTAGATAGCTTGGAAATGATCTAACTAAGAAAACAAAAGTTAAATTTTAAAAATCGGTCCAGTATTTCTAAAATTCAAAAAGATTTCCCCATGTTAAATCCCCATAGATGTCCGTATGGGGATTTAACATGGGGAAATTGTTTTTTCGCAATAAAATCAATATTTGACCAAATTTCACGAAATAAAAAGAACGCTCGTTCTTAATTTTTCCTTTAATTTAATATTATCAAAATAAATCTTGTTTTTTAATTGTTTATATAGCCGTAAAATTTGGGCAGCTTTCGTGAAACAGACAGTAGGTCTCACTTTCAGAGCGACAATTTCAGATTTTGGGCCCTTTTTGTATTAAAATAATAGGGAGATCTTGAAATTTTAAGGGACACAGGCAATTTTAGGTGGGAAAATGTCCCCCGGGCTCACTCTAGGCACAACACTGAACCGTTTGCATATTGAAACAAGATATTGAAACAAGATATTGACACAAGATATTGACACAAGATATTGAAACAAGGATATTGAAACAACAAGATATTTGAAACCAAGAATTAATTGACACAAAATATAGAAACAAGATATTGCAACAATATTGACAAGATATGACACAAGATATTGAAACAAGATATTGACACAAGATATTGAAACAAGATATTGAAACAAGATATTGACACAAGATATTGAAACAAGATATTGAAACAAGATATTGAAACAAGATATTGAAACAAACAAAGATCACTTAGCTATGACAGAAAAAGTAATGTTTTGAAAAGAGTATGATAACTGAGACTGGTCTAAATTAGGATCTCAAACAAGTTTCCATTTGACATGAGATTTATTAAACGAGTAACGCACAATGATGAGGTGCATAAAAATTCTGACGAGTTTCATAAATCTCATGTTTACACTTCTAATGACATTTAAAGCATGATGACACCAACGTTAAAACAACATTGCTTTGTCGTGCCATTAGGGCATCATTTGGAACGTCTTCATTTTGTTTGTTTGACATTACGGTACATTAGCGCATAATACAAACATGTAATTAAGGTGATGCGGCTAGCCAATCAAATTCGCTCCAGGTCTTATTACATGTGTGTTATATCACTTTTATGAAATGCGTTGAAGCACGTCATAATAGGGTTTTCATGTGATACAACTATATCCAAAATCAAATTCTAAAATTCATCTGAAATTTAACACATTTCCTGCAGGATATTGATTCACCGGTAGCAAATTTACCAACATTTTTTTTCTATTTTCTTTATTTCTCAATGAAAATATATGTTGTTACCACTCAGTTGAACCGTCTCGACGAAATGGTTCAACTGAGTGGTAACAACATATACTTTTAGTGAAAACTAAAGAAAATAGAAACAAAAATGTGTTTTTTTGTGAGAAACAGTTGTGTACCTTCAGCATGAAAATGGAGTCAAAACGCATTTGGTTGTGCACAAAAACTTTCTTCAACTCCAAATAATTGGTTTAAATTTGATTTGGAACATATGATATGTAGTCTACAATTGTTTATGTATTTACCGACATATTCTTGAGTGAAAGGGAACACGCATCCTGTAGTTATCGCACAAATTCAAGGAAAAACTATCCTTGACAAACACAGGATGCAAATGTTTACATAAGTTCAATTTGTGATTATTATTCTATCGACTAAAGTTATTTTAACTCTACGTTGGAGATTTCACAATGCACTTGAAGTGTGAAGTAACGTGACATGTCAACGTGTAAATCTGGGTTCTGGTATGGTTGGTTTATGTCTAGTTATACAGATCTGCCAATATATAAATAGTTGCTGACATAAAAATGATGGGTGGAATTTTAAAAGGCAATGCCAGGAATCAGTAGCCGATTTCATCAAAATTGCATTGATGGATTTACATTTATTGAGCATATGCAGCCTATGCTCAATAAATGTAAATCCAACAATGCAATTTTGATGCAAAGTATACTTTGAGGGAGAAATCATTTATTTTCCCCGAAAAGCATTATTTCATATAGAACTAACGACTGCATATATTTGATGATTAAAAGTATGCAGAATTATTATACTGAATTTATTACATTATCACAGCCATAATGGCTGTGATAATGTAATAAATTCAGCATAATAAAAATTAATAAATTTATCCTAAAATTGAAAATTTCTCCCTCAAAGTATACTTTGCTAGGAAAGACTACTTTGCAATGTTGGTGAAATAGGCTACGGGTATGTGACTGTGACGGGAGAAATGAGGCTTATGGGATTTGTGACAATTGTAGCTCTCGATACAATAGCACACTCTTGTAGCCTGATAGTGATCAATAGTGCTTGATACAAGCATGGAAGGTGTTTCATTGATGGAATGGTGAACACAGGACCACACAAATGTTCATGCAGATCTGGAGCTACACTGGTCACAGCTCCTAAGCCATTTCTCCAGTCACTGCCACATATGAATCCTGAAGCTTCAACGTTTTAACAACTGAGCTAGCAGGTCCCATAGTTTCATATAAATCTTTCAAGCGGTTGCACAAAATTGTAAGTCACCGGTATTTATATAAGAATGTAAATATTGACTGAATGGCACAATTTTAATTTTTAGACAATAAAAGCCCCACACATGGTTACATTGTCCCTTTAACCCATTCCATGCTGGGGATTTTTGCCGATAGAAAAATCTGATTAGTGTTCTTGTATCTCCCTAAAAGTATATGGTGTGGCCACCATTTGAACCGTCTCATCGAGACGGTTCAAATGAGTGGTCACAACATATACTTTCGATGGAGAAGTGCGAAAAATTGCAGATTTTTTATTAGACATTGTTATACCCCTATATGGGTGTTCCACATGGAATGGGGTAACACATATCATAGAACAAAGCGATACCTGATAATCAGAATACCAAGCCGGTGTATTTTGCTATCAGAGTCGGCTCGGAAACAGTAGGAATTCCTCGGCAAGCCTCGTAATTCCTACGCATTTCCTAGCCTTATCTGATAACTGGTCTCAACACTACGGATCTTTATAATATCGTTTGCAAACGATGTAGATTCAGATGAGCCGGCTCGTAACTAGCCATCCCATCAGCATCTGCATCATTTGTAGAATGTTTCTGACGTTTTACAAAATTACGCCTTCTCTAAACCGGACACAGAGAAAGCTTATTATAGAAATGAATGTTTTTTTGTGGAATTTATCGGGGTATAAACTTGGAAAAACCACTTTCGCAATTGGCGATAAAAATAAAAAATTGGCGATAAAAAATTACAATTTTCGAAAAAACAAAAAAATAATTATTTTTTTCGAAAATTGTAATTTTTTATTGCCAATTGTTTATTTTTATCCTATTGGTTATTATAGGAATGAATGGCCTTTTCGTGGAATTTATCGGGGTATAAACTTGGAAAAGTCGCGGGAATACTGGAAGGCCTCGTCCAGTATTCCCGAGACTTTTTCAAGTTTATATCCCCGATAAATTCCACAAAAAGGACATTCATTCCTTATAATTCCAGCATTTGAAATAAATTCATCAAGAAAATTAGTTTATTTTGACAGACGGCAGCCATTTGTTTACATTGACAGCACTGACAGCGCACCTGTAGAAAGTAGTTCGGCGTGGGAGTTTACTGGGATATAAATTTTGGACAGATACTTGCTACGGGCCAATCAAATGTTAGGGAATTGTGTAAATATTTTTGTGCTGGAATTATTTGTGCTTAGTTTCGATAGGTGTCATTGCCCGTTATCTCCGATGTTAATGTCTGTTCATGATCACAAACCACTCACACGTGTCTTGAAATAGTCATCTTCCTGTTTTACAGTGGTACCTCTCTAAACCGGACACCCTGGGGGTTTAGAGAGGTTCCACTGTAATGGAATATGTGTAAAATTCAAGTTACTTTGGGGTGAAAATTCAACATGGAACAGATCATTCAAGTTACTTTGGGATGAAAATTCAACATGGAACAGATCATTCAAGTTACTTCGGGGTGAAAATTCAACATGGAACAGATCATTCAAGTTACTTTGGGGTGAAAATTCAACATGGAACAGATCATTCAAGTTACTTCGGGGTGAAAATTCAACATGGAACAGATCATTCAAATTAATTTGGGGTGAAATTCAACATTGTCAAGTTACTTAGTGGTGAAATGGATAATGAGGCAGGTAAGGATGGCTTAGAGTCAATTTCCTCCCTTAAATATAAGTACCCGACATACCTGTATATGCGGTTGGACGACACTTTTCACCCGACACTGAAACGAAGCTATTCCGCCAATGGAAACTGTTTTATTCCTTGGGTGAGGCCCGATCATTACCGGCTTCGTTTTCATCTTGCCTGCAAAATATTTATTTATATTTTTATTGACTGAATGGGTCCGAAATATTGATTGAGTAACAATCGACAGATGAATTGTTTCAATAATCTGTACAAGATTCTCGAAATATACATGATAAAAAGGTGAGTCTGAATTGTTGGCTGCTCTATACCAGTATATTTAATTAAATTACAATTAATTGATGTAGTCTCTGCATTGCATCGGGTATATTTTCTATGGAAACAATATTACCACCATTATGCTGTGGACAAGTGGGTGAGGGTCCAGTAACATTTGACTGACCAAGTGTATAATAAATAACATAAGGGAGATAGCTAATGTTTAACTCATAGCAACAGGTATAATGGATTGTCTCCCCTAGAGTATCTGCTATACATTATTATCCCCTTGCTGATAGGCAAAATGGATATAGCGTTAGTCCATGTACATACGTACCTTGTATATGAAATTTTGGAATATTTAGTTTTATATTTTACTTCTTACCCAAGAAGATGTGACCACTCATTTGAAACGTTTCGGTGAGATTGTTCAAATGGTGGTGACAACACACACTTTTAATGAGACAAAAAGAAAATATTTAGAATTTATTTATCGTAAAATGTTGTATCCCTAGAATATAATGGGTTTTGCGATTAGTGTAGATCCAGATCAGACTGTGCATCCACACAGTCTGATCAGGATCTGCACTGTTCGCCATTCTATCCATATGAAACGCCAGTCATGCTTCTAACAAGCGATATAGAGTGTTATCAGGCTACATGAGTGTGGTATTTGATCTGGAGCTACACTGGTCACGAATCACATAAGCCCCATTTCACTAGTCACAGCCACATATACAGAACTCTGCTTATATGGATCGCTATTATTTTTGCCCATAAATCAATCAAACACCTTTGTGTTTAGACAACTTTCTATGTATACTATCCATAATTTCAAGTCAAATGAAGACTTTGCAGCTAATAAAATTATAATTGTTTATATCCCCAAGTCTTGTGTATTAATTGCTACCTATTTACTGGTCAATTTCCATATTGATTTTCAAATCAACCAATCAATATCACACAATGCAGTAAGTTGTCTAATAATAGACTTTTCCCCTATGCAGAAAGTAAACACTCTGTGCTGATTTGAGTGGCTGTTATCAAAGTGCAATAAAATCATAATGTTAACATGTCATGTTTTTTTTTGCTTCTAAGGTTTGCTTTTAAATAAATAGTAAATAATTCAGAGAATCCAAGTTGTGTGCCGGAAAACATAACTCTGCTTATATCATTATATAGGCATTTCATCAATGTCTACCCAGCTCAACAGTGTAAACCCTGATTAAACAGCCCATTAAACCTTTCAACACAAAAAAAACAGACATGGACTAGTTTCAGACTGTTTGATTATGCAGAAAAGTTTATCATTTTGTAAAAATTAAAAAATATCCACTTGATGAGATGGCTCATCATGATCTACACTGTTTATGAATATTAGGAAAGACGTCTGTCGTGTAGAAAGGGTTAAGGCTACTCTGGGTTTATACATATATATATAGAACTTATGATAGCCTTGACAAGATATTTATTGAATCTACGACCTGTATAAACCCAGAGCAACCTTAACCCTTTCAACACGAGAGACGTATATATATGTAAATATATTTACATATATACTCTATACTAACCTTATCATTTATGATCAAAGACTAATTGAAACATGAGTCGACCATCGTTACCAGTAATTAGTGTCTGATGCACACCTAGACTAGACAGGAACAGTCCATAATTATGTTCCATAGACAGCCATTAGTTTTACATATATCCAAGCTCCAGATAAGGAATCAGTAAGTCAGTATTGTCACTATGATTTCTGAAGCAATTGGGTATTTCAAAATTTTAATTGTGTAAAATAGAATCACACTACTGTTTACACATCAGCAGACCGCACTTATTGAATATTGACCGCTTCTAAATGAAAACACATCTTAGTATTTCATTAGAATTGTCTCCTTGGAGACAATTCTAATGAAATACCAAGATGTGTTTTCATGTAAAAATAAAGAAAATATGCTATATTTGTGGTCTGTTTATTGTTTTCTGTAGCATGATAAAGATACCACAAATTTTTCATTGCTTTTTTGATACTCACTACTTCTGATTTCAATTGGGTTTTTGGCAATTTTAATTGGGTATTTACGCAAATACGCACTTATCTGAAGCCCTGTAGGTATCTCAGCACAGTGGTTGAGTTCATCACTTGTGATATACGCTAGTGATATTTATCAGGTAAAGAGCTTTCTATTGGCCGAATAAGTACTGACTGATGACATAATGTTGTATCAGGCACTGATGAATTTAAAACTAACGTTCCATTGGTCGAATGGCATCACATGACATGACGTCAGTTGAATGGCGTCACTGTGAGAAAGCGAAAACATCATGATTGCTCATTCTGTAGCCTAGCGTTACCTGATAAATAGAATACTATAGTGTCCTTTGATATCAAGTTTATCAGGCTCAACTCGGAAACAGTAGTCATTCCTCGACAAGCCTTGGAATTCCTACACGTTTCCTAGCCTTGCCTGGTAAACTTCATATGAAAAGACACTAGCCTGGTATTCTATAATGTGCAGCAATTTGACATACATTTTCATAACAATCTCAGCAATTACTGATCAAAATCGGGAAAAAAAGTGTACACTCAATGTTGGATGAATTTTCAAGTACATACATCATTATTTAAAGATGTTTAAAATGAATATTTGCGACCATAAATAATGTGAATTATCAAATTTGGTGAGCCACTTATCATCGAAATTCATCACTTGCTTTTGACGATTTTATAAAGAAACTGTAAAATTTATGTCACAAATTACATCAGTATGGTTAAACACCATGTGATGCTATACTTTGTTAATGGCATAATCTAAAAAATTAAAATGGGCGCGCCCATGCTAGATCAGACCATAACAAGTTCTCAGAGCTCCAGATAAGGCACATATTGGTGTATTTTACGCACTTATTTTATCTGAATACGCATTTATTTTTAAAAGTGGGAGTACAAAATACTCACAACAATTGGAAAATACTTTTAAATTGAGGAGTGAAATGTTCTAAAAAGAGTTGAACATTCACTTAGTTGAGCTGCAGAAAGTAAACAATGTTTGCTTTTTTGCATTTCAAATAATGAATGTTTAACTTTGTTTCATGTTTTTTATCATTTATTCCCTAATTGATAACGGAAAAAATCCGGAATCCATCTGTAAAAATAAAATATGCATTAAATTTGAAATCAGGCAGTATAATACTCTTTAACCACAAATCTTATCTGGAGCACTGAAGTTCTTAATTTTCCACTCATCCAGATAAGAATTAAACTATTCAAATCCTATATATTTTAATATTAATGCTGAACGATTCCTTCAAATTAGCACTGTCCAGATCCAAAATTCACTCGCCAATCAGAGCGGACGAGTGGATTTTCAAATCCACTCGTCCACTCTGATTGGCAAGTGGATTTGCCAAGGCCTGTGGATAATGTACCTGATGAAACTGATGAAACAAAATGTAGGAAGGTGTGGATTGATCAAATGAAGTCCAATCGTTTCATGCACTTTCATGCACGGATGCCACTAAGTACACCTATCATCAATTAACAGTAAGCGCACAGGAAAATCAGATTTATAAACTGTATCCTTACACCAGAAATGTTCGTGGCCTGGCATGTGCGACCTTAGTTCTATGTGATCAAACTCTAGAAATTAATTTTCAGTCCGTCTTTTTTTGTTAAGTGAAAATCGAAAACACACACAGTCTACACTCGTTAGCTCAAACTCTCTTAAGTCAAACTACTGATAACTCAATGTCAAATTATTGATCCCGAGTATATGTTTTCCTATATAATAACTCTCGTAAACTCAAATGTTCGTTAACTCAAAGTGTTTTCCTCAGTCCCCTAGACTTTGAGTAACCGACTGTATTGGATATTTGAGACATCAATCTGAGACAGTCACTTCCAACATTTATTTCCTAATAAATTAACCCATTACATTCGGAATACACTTTTACGGGTATAATTTTTAAAAATATTTTAATTTTATTTTTGTTATTTTCAATGAAAATATATGTTGTGACCACTCATTTGAACCGTCTCAATGAGACGGTTCAAATGGTGGTCACGACATATACTTCTAAGCACATATAAAGAAAACATTTATGATTTTGCACAAACAAAATGGCGTATCCTCAGCATAAAATGGGCTAAGTTATTAGTATGCATGTGTCCAGTTGATGACAATAAGGCTACTTAACAATGCTGTTCACACAGTCGCAAAGAAGATATGGTATTTTTGTCGGCCAATCGTCTACATAGAAAGCTGGGATTGAAATGTGGAGATGTCCATTTTGTAGCCATCGGTGAGTCTATCATCACTATATATTCAGCTGTTGACAAATGTTTTCTAGTGTTGCATGTCTGCAGAGGCTAGTCCTCAGAGATAAGCTGTGTGTCTAAAGAGTTTGTGGTTGATTGATTGATTGGTTGATTGATTGATGATTGATTGATCGGGGTGTTAGGTCCGTTCATACAGCCGAGAATCCACCTGTACAGGGAGCACTGCAGTGACATGTAGCGCTAAGATTACAATAAAAAATGTCAGCACTGAGCGACAGAGTTCTGATCTGGTGCCAGGCATTCTTCTTAAATTGACATTCAAGGCTGTGACACCTATTTTGGCCTAGGTAGGTATTGCGTTAGTATGTGTCAATGAAATTAACAAATCAAGATTTACACTTTGATTTGCATTTGCAATCTGTAAAATTGAAAATCATAGGATCCTATCTAGCTATGCTACCTGAAGAGGCCTTGACAAATTCTTAATTTTCCTCTCGTCCACATTAGATTTCAACCTAGACATTCCTATATATTTTAACCCTTAGACCGCTACTCACAACAAGTGTCATCTGCTGTTGTTTTTATATCTTGCCTTATTTCTCAATAAAAACCTATGGTTTGACAGCACTTCAGAATCATTTCCAATGGAAATGATTCTGAAGTGCTGTCAAAGCATGTTGTAAATTATTCTAAAGTGCTGTTAAAGCATGTTTTTGATGATGAAAATGGAAAATATAAAATAAACAGCAGACAACAACAAAAATAAGATAGCGGTCAAAGGGTTAATGTGTATGCCACACTGTATCTTCAAATTACCACTTGTCTAGAAAGAAAATTCACTCACCAATTCGAAAGTTAGGGGTGAAAGGGTTAAACATGATTAAAATCATATGTTTAAATTGTTTATTGCGGATCTAAAGTCAAAATCCTATTGTTCTGTTTAACCAAGTTTTAGGCTTCATATGCACTGACATATTAATGATTCAGATGTAATTTATATGTCATCTAAACGGTATAATTTATTTCAATGCAACCATCTTCATCATGCATGTGTCAGTGACCTAAAACGATACACTACCATATTTCCTTCATAATTAACCCATTATAGGCCACACACATTTATAGTAGTATGAAAATTTGGAGATTTTTTTTCCGCTAGTTATTTTTCCCCCGCTAGTTTCTCTATTTCTGCTCGAAAGTATATGTTGTTACCATTCATATGAACCGTCTTGACGAGACGGTTCAAATGAGTGGTAACAACATATACTTTTATGGATAAAAAAAATATAATCAGATTTTATTTTTCAACAAAAAGTTGTGTATCCATCGACTTCAATGTGTTAAGAATTATAGTTAATGCTTAAAGGCAATGGAGCTCAGATATGTGCAGAAAGTGATGAATTAAAACTAGATGAGTAAAACTAAATTTAATTGTAGAATTCTATGGTAATCTAGGGTTTGTAAAATAAATGTAACAAATAATGTTGAATGTTTCAAACGCTAGATTTTGTGAAATCAATGATTTAAATTCAGTTAGTGTCTAAAACAGAAACCTATTTGTAGGTGGAACAGTATTATCATTTCACAACTAAAAATTGTTAAGGGGTACAGTATTAACATTTCACAACTAAAAATTGTTATGTTTCACAAATTGTGTTTTGTGGAATAGTAATGGCAGAAATGCATTTAAAGGCACTGTGTCTGAGATGATGTCTCAATATGTAGCTTTTTTAACTTGATACGGACTGCAAACGAACTATATTAACATATTGTACCATTTTATTTGTATCCATTCCAAGGAATTTGTGTTACATTCCATTATATAATGACACGGACTACGATAAACAGGGGAGATAATTAGGTACTGGATTTCCTCTAAACACTGTACCAGTAATAAAGATTGGCAAAACTTGTGGATATTGAATATTCCAATTTGATTTATTTTTTGTCTAATTCTTAAGTTGGGGATTTTATTTGCGGTCTAATTTCCTCCGTATGTGCCCGCCCCCCACCCCACCATAAATTGTCTCACAATTGTGACCTGCTATGATGATTTGTCACAGTAACACAGTCACAGAGTGAGATATGCTGATTTGACCGAGTTCTTTGTGTATATATCAGGCCATAGCAAGTTCGTCCTCTGTTAAGTGTCCGCATGCAGGTAGGTTTTGAGAGTGGTTCTATGAAAAAAACAAAAAAACTGTGTATGCTATTTTACACTATTTACTGGTGAAGTACGGTAATATGAAAATTGATTTGGGACTTGTCTAAATTTTAAATCAGTTAAAAGAGTATTTAGCGGCAATTTAAGTTTATGTTAATCATCAACCCTTTGCACACTGCAAAGGGTTGAGGAAATTTTTAACATAAATTTACATTCGTTTTTTTTCAGAGCCTCGTTTGTTTTTACCGGATACGTATAAGTAGGTATTGGCTATCCAGGTGGACGCTTAACTCTTAGAATGCGGGAACCGAAAATAGTCGTCTGCTGCTAATTCATATTTTGTCTCGTCTCTCAGTAAAAAACATGGTTTGGCAGCATTTTAGAAGTGCTGCCAAACCAATTTTTTATGAGAAAAATGGAAAAATAAAAAATATTCAGCAGATGACACAAATTAATTCAGCATTGTAAAGGTTAACAGAGAAAAACAATTGCATGGCCTTATTATGCAAAACATACAATGCTAGACACAATGCAACAAGACAAGTCAACGCAGAGCTCCAGATAAGCTGCGTATTTGCTTAAATACCCAATTAAAATTGCCAAAAACCCAATTGGAATCAGAATTTAAGTAGCGAGTATCAAAAAGCAATACATATCTTATGGTACCTTTATCATGCGGCAGAAAACAATAAAGAAGACCACAAATATAGCATATTTTTCTTATTTTCCATGAAAACATATCTTGGTATTTCATTAGAATTGTCTCCAAGGAGACAATTCTAATGAAATGCCAAGACATGTTTTAATTTCGAAGTAAACTATTCAATAATTGCTGTCTGTTGATATGTAAACAGTAGTGCGATTTTATTTTACCCAATTAACATTTTTAAATACCCAATTGCTTCAGAAATAACAATACTCAATTACCAATTTTTTATCTGGAGCCTGTCAACGTATTACTTAAATGACAGGACGTCTGATTGATTGATGGGTCGTTGAAAAACAATAGAATTATTAACCCTTACAATGCTGAATTGAATTACCTACTGTCTGTTCCACATTTTTCTGCCGATGAACTTTTGGCTATTAAACACATTGACGAAATTCCATCAAATATTGATTTTATAGCCATAAAATGATGTTCCTATGGGAATTTAACATGGGGCAAAAAGGGAGGATGATGGCATCCAGAGTAGAAAAACGCAAACTTTTGAAAATTGACTCTGAAACCTGGCGAGATAGCCTGGAAATGATGTAACTAAGAAAACAAAAGTTAGATTTTGAATATCTGTCCACAAATAAAAAAATTAAATATCTATTTTTAGCCCCCATTGTAAATTCCCATAGGAAAATTGTTTTATGGCTGTAAAATGAATATTTGATGAATTTTCAACTAATAAAAAATGACAACTTTTGACATCATATAGCTGATTTCCAAAACCAATAATGGCAAAACAACAGCGATTTGATGACGGCCGTAATTCCAGAATCGAGTTCATATATCGATATAACTGGCTATTAATAGCGAAGAACTGCAAATTGAATAAAAGCACTAGACTACGACAATAGTATACATTAATACTTCTTGTTCATGCATGTTAGTTAGTATATATGCACAATAATGATGATTAAATAAATTGAAACTGAAGCTACAACTCTACAGACAACAGTTCTACAGACAACAGTTCTACAGACAACAGTTCTACAGACAACGAACAAGAACCTACTGAAACAATTAAACAGAGTGATTGAATAATAAAATATACAGATTGACTAATTGGTTGATTGATTGATTAGTTGGTTGATTGACTGAGTGATTTATTGCTTGTCTGATTGATTAATTGAGTGACTGATTGGCATATTACAAGCAACTGAGTCTTTTTAACAAGACCTCCGAAGCAAGACTTTCAAATATATACACATATATGGCTGTTACTGGAGAAATGGGCTTATGATATTTGCGACCAGTGTAGAACCAGATCAGCCTGTGGATCCGCAGTCTGATATTCACGACCAGTGTAGACCCAGATCAGACTGTGCATCCGCACAGTCTGATCAGGGTCTGCACTGTTCGCCATTCATGGAGTAAAACACCTGTCATGCTTCTATCAAACAGTGCAGATCATTATCAGGCTGCATAACTGCACAAGCAGATCAGGAGCTACACTGGTGGTCACGAATGCCATTTGCCCTATTTCTCCAGTAACAGCCACATAAAAAGATTGTTAGCAAGAGTTTGCAGACGTTCGTTCGGCTTATGTTTAACCCTTTCCCTGTTTTGCGATATTTCGACTCTTCCAAATCGAAAACATCTGAATAAAAGAATCAAATGCTGGGTCATATGATGGTTAAATTATCTGATAGAGTGGAAAACATTGTGGGAAAAGGAGAAATTGCTTGTTACAAGCAATTTCTCCTTTTCCCACAATGTTTTCTAAAGACATCTTCTGCAGAGGCGTGAAAAGTCGTTTCTATCAGGGAAAGGGGTGGGGGTGGGGGCTTGAACACCTTCCATACCCTGAGTTTGCAGACAAAATCATACAAGTATACCTATTACATATGCCTCATCTGAGACATGTATAGTGTCTGATGAATTTAAAAATACATATCAATATTAATTATATATGTAGCTGTATACATTCATATGCGACAAATCATGATGCAAAAACTAAAAGCTGTGTTAGTTTTAGTTCATAAATGCAAGTTTAGGACAACAGGGTAGTACCATATATAGACACCATAAAAATCAAAAATCATAAATAAAATCTGCGACAATATGACTTTTGGCAAAATATATTTTATTAAAGAAGCTAGGTTTTTAAATTGCTGTACACTGTATACTGAAATAAGCCACATTACTAAACCATTTTGTCCTGATACCCAAGAAATAAGCAAAGCGTGGCTGTGACTGGAGAAATGGGGTTTATAGGATTTGTGACCAGTGTAGCTCCTGATCAACATCTGTCGCCTGATAACAAACTATATTGCTTGTTAGAATCATGAGGGGTGTTCCATTGATGGAATAGTGAACAGTGTAGATCCTGATCAGACTGTGCGGATGCACAGGCTGATCTGAATCTACACTGGTTGCAAAACCCATAAGCCCCATTTCTCCAGCCACAGCCACATCCATTTTCTTTATTTCATAACAGTTATACACAGAGTATGCAATATTTTCCGTTAAGATTGATTGATTGGTTAGATTTATTGGTGTTTAACGGCATATCAACAGCTAAGGTCATGTAAGGCCTGGCCAACGGGTTCGATCCCGCATTTAACCTGCTGCATTGGAGGGAAAATCCTAAAATCAGAACTGAATATTTACATCGAAATAAATATACATTCAGCCCTGAAAGTAGAATAGCCTGACCTGGTGCCAGATCTATACCACACCAAAGTAATGGATTGATAGGATGTGAGGGGTTTAACATCTGTTCAACAGTTAGGTCATAGACCAACAGGTAACTTGGTAGAATCAGTCAACACCTATCTGCGGGAAATCACATATTCAGTAATCACTGAACCCACAAGATCCTGATCTAGTGTCAGGTGCCTTGCCACACCCAAAATATCACTTACATGTATTTCCTTTTTTAAAGATTATATGAGGGAAAAACAGCAGAAATGGGTATTCAAGACTAAATGGACTAAAGCAAAATGAAACAAAGAAATAGAGAAATACTTAATTTTCTATTGTACTTTTACTTACTGATATTTTGATCTTGTTTTTCAAATTCTGTCGTTTCTAGATAATTTAAGCAGAAGGCTTCGTTTAGACTTATTTACATGAAATGCAAACCGTTCAAGCACTGGACTAAACTCTATTTTTTTTCTCATCCTATGACAATTGGTGCCCGCATTTACACATAAGCCCAAGTTGGCCACGTTTAATACCTTGCATATTATTACTGATACATATTCTTCTGTTAAAAAATTCTGACTAGTTTCTTTAACTCTGAATAAAAACATATGTTGTTACCACTCATTTGAACCGTCTCGTCGAGATGGTTCAAATGAGTGGTGACAACATATACTTCCGAGAACAAATGAGGAAAATCGGGAAATATGTTCTTGAAAATTACAACTCTAAAATTATCACTATAAATGGGTTAAGAGTCACATGTAATTGTGCAATGGTGGGAACATTTCCAAATGCCAAATCCTGAAAATGGCTAAACAAACATATTGTTGCACCCACAAATGCATAAAACTGTACATTAGTATTTTTCTGCAATTATCCGCGGAACCTCAAATCCTGATTTCAGGATATATCCTGAAAATTTCCACCGCTGAATTGTGTAAAAATTCCTAGGTGTATTTCAAATTTAATTGGCTAAATCGGGAACCCGATCAACAATCACTTGCTATCAAATTGGGAACCGACCTTGATAGATCAACCGTCACTCAACGGTAACAAATGGGGAACCAGCACTGATAGATCAACCATCACTCGCTAATTGGCAAACATCAGGTACAACTTGTATAATGGAAGCATTACACCTGCTCAACTTTTCAATCAATTACACTTACATCCTATTTTCAGTTTTTTGCTCCATTTTTTTGGTGACCTTTCAACGGTGTTTGGTTGTAAAATGCTCTGATGAATGCTAAATGAAATTCTATATTTTTATGTGAAATGGGCGATTTGACGAATGTCAGACCAGTCATCTATTAAGACTAATGCAACTATCAATGTCTTCTCCGTCCGGGGGAGTGGTAGGCAAACTACAAGGAATTAGACATGGAGTCTAATTCCCACCTGACTTAAACATGTGTCTCATTCCCATAGATAGGCAAAACAATTATAGCAGAAATTAGAGTGCGGGCAGACTTCTGAGCAAAAATATTCCCACCCCTGGCATTGTTGACTGTCTAATTCCCATTCCTTAGAAATTGTTAGCTGTCTATTTCCCCGTTGGACAGCATGACATTGATGGGTGCATAATCAAAACAGAGATCAGTATACATCCAGTATTATGTAGCCTATTTCATCAACATTGCAAAGTATACTTAGCTAGCAAATTTTCAATTTTAGGAGAAATTTATTAATTTTTATTATACTGAATTTATTACATTATCACAGCCATTTTGGCTGTGATAATGTAATAAATTCAGTATAATAATTCTGCATACTTTTAATCATCAAATATATGCAGTTGTTATTTTTATATGAAATAATGCATTTCGAGAAAAATAAATGATTACTCCCTCAAAGTATACTTTGGTAGATAAGTATGCATTGCAATTTTGATGAAATCGGCTACAGATAATGATCTATTTAGTTTGTAAATTTGTGATTTGTCACAAAATAAACTTACCAAGTGTGCGACCAGTGTAGATCCGGATCAATCTGAGCACGCACATAATCTGATCATGGCCTACACAGTTCGCTATGGAGTAGGGGAACAATTATTGATGTCTCTAAAGAAAACTCGGGCGGAATGAAAGTGCTAGTTGATCAGAACCTATACTGACGAAACACTCAATAAGCCATGTTTTGTGATGACAGGTCACATATGTGGCTCTGACCTTTGAAATGGGGCTTATGGTGATGTTTGCGACCAGAGCAGATCCTGATCAGCCTGCACATTCGCGCAGTCTGATCAGGATTTGCACTGGTCGCCATTTAGTTATTGAAAAAAACTCTCCTTGTTTCAGATAATAATGTGGCAGTGACTGAAAAAATGGGGCTTATGGGTTTTGTGACCAGTGTAGATTCAGATCAACCTGTGCACCCACACAGTCTGATCAGGATCTGCACTGATCGCCATTCCATCAATGAAACACCAAATGCTTCCAACAAGCAATATAGCGTGTTATCAAGCCACAGGAGCTACACTGGTCACAAATCCCATAAGTCCAATTTCTCCAGTCAAAACCACATTATTGTTTGTTAAAAGGAGTTTTTTTCAATAACTAAATGGCGATCAGTGCAGATCCTGCAAACATCACCATAAGCCCCATTTCAAAAGTCAGAGCCACATATCTGACCAAAGTCAAAACCACATTATTTTTATCATTTTTCCTGTAGACATGAAGCCAAATGTTCACAGACTGAATAATGAATATGACTATACCTATATCAGGCTGGTTTGGGTCTACACAGTTCACATAGACAGTAAGCCCGGTTTTCTCAGATCATGACTCACCAGACATGATAAAATAGACATGATAAAATTTGTCTCGATATATAAATTATCTATATAGAAATTAGAAACATCCCAGCATGCTTACCTATCACTTCTAATGCATACGTAAAGTTAATATCGCCGAGACGATTAGACACGACGCATTCATAGCTCCCGCTGTCACTTTCCTGCAAATCACGTAATTTTAGCGTCCATTTCGGTTTTTGCGTTTCAGTCTCATCACTATCCGCCGTCTCCAGAGTTATCCGCCCGTCCTTTACCCAATGGATTTGTGGGCGTGGGTTTCCAGTGGCCCGACAATGAAACCGGACAGAACTGGCTACCGGTCGGACAATAATGCTCTTTTTCTCCATTTTGTCTTGTTCGATAAACTGAGGAGGAACTGTGGGAGAACAAAATGAAGACAACGGTGACATGCAGTACATGCGCTAATATACATACATACAAGCGAACTAAAAGGTGACAGGCACAGGAATTTTGTGGTATGAATGACAAAAAGCTCTTTTATCATATCCAAGTTTATTCCGATCATAAATATCTACAAGGTAGGACATTCGCCTTTTTTTCAACCAACGGAAGTGGTACTAGTGTACCTTGGGCCCGGCTCGCTGATTCAATAATTGTAATGCGTGTGAAGGCTTATACAGAACCAAGCTGGTCCCGGCCTTCGCACGTGTTACAATTACTGAATTAGCGAGAGGGGCCCAAGGTACATTAGTGTCTACTTCGGTTGGCTGAAAAAATGGTGAATGTCCTACCTTGTAGATATTTAATATCAGAGTATAATTAGGTACGATTTAAAATAGGCAAGTGTCGTTCATACCACAAAATGCCTGTGGTGAAAATGTTAACATCCCAGCATCATGGGTATTTCATTGATGGAATGGTGAACAGTGCAGGTCCTGATCAGACTTTGCGGATGCACAGGCTCATCTGGATCTACACTGGTCATTTCTCCAGTCACAGCCTTTATATACAGAATGAACCTCGGTTTCAAGTGTCCTCCAACATACTAATGGGATAGAAATACCATCTAAGCATTGTTTCATTTACTAGGACGGGGGTTGAAACCACAACCTTCGGTATTGAAGTCCAATGCTCTACACACAGACTATCAACCCATCATTACTAAATAAAGAACACCAGGCTAGTGTCTTTTTATATCAAGTTTATCAGGCAAGGCTAGGAAACGCGTAGGAATTTTGAGGCTTGCCGAGTGATTCCTACCGTTTCCGAGCCGAGTCTGGTAAACTTTGTATCAACAGACACTAGCCTATGTTCTATTTATCAGGTAATGTATTATGCTAAGACAAGTATATGTATCAAAGTGTTTCTTGATTTTAACGCACACTTGTCTATATTACATCATCACAATGGGGTCGTTCGGTAACGTCACATGACGTAAGTCGACCAATGAAACACCAGTCAGTTTTCGAATAAGGATTGACCATGACGCATTATATCAACGTCAATGCCTGATACAGCATTTGGTTATCTGTTACCGTGCATCTGGTTAATGTCCATCTAGGTACCTGATAAATATAGAACACCAGGGTCACAGTGTCAATTGATATCAAGTTTATCAGGCAAGGAAACGCGCTGGAATTCCGAGGCTTACCGAGGAATTCCTACCGTTTCCGAGCCGAGCTTGATAAACTTGATAGCAACAGACACGAAAGCTGGCATTCTATTTATCAAGTACCATTTATGCCAGCCAATGATCAAATATGAAAAACTTTCATTTACGTTGCGTCATTACATTGAAGTCATTCGATCAATGAAACATCAGTAACACGGATATTCGTATCAGGACAATGCATGAAACAACATTGTCAGTCAGTACGTATTGACAATACTCGATACCCGATAAAATATAACAAAACAACAGTTAGAGAAGACTACTATAAAAGCAACAAAATAAGCGACATCATGATTTTCTCATGCAGAAACACACAAACAACATTCTTTTGTTGGACTCAAAATGCTCAAGTGATCACAACAGGGGACATTACTCTAGATACAGAGCTCCAGGTAAGGTGCGTCATTTGACCAACTTGGGGTGAAATTTCGTTATTTCTTCATCAAAAATGGCAGGTTGGGAGTCCTTTAGAATCGTCTCATTGAGATGATTCTAAAGCACTTCCAACTTGCCATTTTTTATGAAGAAATTTACCTCCAAATTACGCACCTTAACTGGAGCTCTGTAGTTATGTGTTTTTTTGCTATAGAGCTGGTAAATGTGTTGGTGTTAGTTGAGGAGCAGAGTGTGGGAGGGTGGCAAAATGAATGGCATGCATACCATGTAACCTGATACTAGCAACACAAATTGTTGTGTTTCTAGCAATAGGTTGCATAGGTGTGTTTACAATGCACGATGGTGTGCTTATGTAATAAATAGAATCTAACATTTTTGTGGAATTAATATTTATTAAAATAATTGACTGATTTCATTAAGAAAAACCGAGGTTAATAAATATCATATTAAATTATCACTCACACAAGATCCTCTATGTATGCATGCGTTTAAAATGCTGCTACAATCAATTGAATGGATCAGTGGAAGAAAGGGGCTAAGGGGTCTTTGCCCCGTTGTTCCACTCACAGACCCCTTCAATTCTGTATCATTAACCAGTTCAGTATTTGCAAATCGTGTAGATCCAGAAGAGACGGAAGCCGTTTCATCAGGATCTGCACTGTTTGCAAGTCATTTTCATATTTGTTTAGATAAAAACACCCCCTTTTCATAAATGGACTAAACTAAAAATTATTTTGTGATGATTGGATTGGTAGAAAAAGTAACATATCAAAGTCCATTCCAGTTACTGATGGGTGAAATGGTGAACAAAGACATTCAGTCAGAGCTGCTGTCCCCATCTGGGGGAGATACATTCAGACACAGGGGACACCAGAGCTCCAGATAATGTTTGTATCTAAAGAGTATTATACCCCCAGATTTCAAATTCAATGCCTATTTTACTTTTACAAATGAATTATTGATTTTCTTCCTTATTAAATAGGGAACAAATGATAACAAATAACACATTTAACAAGAGGGCCACGATGGCCCTAATTCGCTCACCTGACTCCATGTTTAAAATTATTAACAAACAGTGGAGATCCTGATGAGACGGCTCGTTACGAGCCGGCTCATCTGGATCTGCACTGTTTGCAAACATTGTCTCTATAGAGGTCTGTGGTGTTGAAAGGGTTAAAAAAACAAGAGGGCCATGATGGCCCTAATTCGCTCACCTGACTCCATGAACACCAGAGGAGAATGCGACATCGAGTTCATGTGTTTTAAAAAAATTGTGCTATTTTTAGATGGCGGTCATCTTGGATTAAGCGATGACTCTCATTTTACAAAATCTGAAAATGCTTCACCCAGCATCGGCCATGTGGTTCCTGAGAAAAAGACGTTCAAAATCTTGAATAAATGGACCTTTTGGTGGCCATCATGGATGACATAATCATCCGATTCCGACAAATATTGCACCTCATTGATACCTTCAATTTGATATATGACATGACCATATTCAGTCAAAAATAAAATTTGACCCCACGGGCCACGCCCATTTTTGACCCCGGGGTCACTATTTTAACAACTTTCAAAGAGCAATGTACATCGATCATTCCTACCAAGTTTCGTCGAAATCCGGCTAGCGGTTCATGAGAAGAAGATTTTTTAAGAATTTATGCTATTTTTAGACGGCGGCCATCTTGAATTAGCGATGACCTCCATTTTAACAAATCTGAAAAGGCTTCACCCATGGACCATAACTTTTAAGTTTGGCTACCATGGGCCAAGCAGTTCATGTGAAGAAGAATTTTGAAATCTCTAATAAAAGAACGAGCTTTGGACATTTCGGCGGCCATCTTGGATGACATAACAATCCGATTTGGACAAAAAATGTACCAGAGTGATCGCCTCATTGATACCTTCGATTTGATATATAACATGACCATATTCAGTCAAAAATAAAATTTGACCCCACGGGCCACGCCCATTTTTGACCCCAGGGTCACCATTTTAACAACTTTGAAAGAGCAATGTACATCGATCATTCCTACCAAGTTTTGTCGAAATCCGGTTGGCGGTTCTTGAGAAGAAGATTTTTGAAGAATTTGTGCTATTTTTAGACGGCGGCCATCTTGGATTACGTAATGACGTCATTTTAACAATTTTGTAATCCCCCTACCTAAGGACCATGACCATGAAGTTTGGTGACCATAGGCCCAATGGTTACCGAGGAGAAGACGTTTGAAAATGTTCACGGACGACGACGGACGACGGACGACGGACGACGGACACATTGCGGTAACAATAGCTCACATGAGCTTCGCTCAGGTGAGCTAAAAATGCACTTATTTGGGCTGCAAAAAGCAAACAGAGTACAGTGTTTGCTTTTTGCAGCTCAACTAAGTAAATTTCAACTTCATTACAGTATTTTCAATACTCGGTTTGAAAATCAATGCGTATTTTCACATTGCTGTGAGTATTTTGTACTTCCACTTTTGATAATCAATGCGTATTCTGCTAAAATAAGTGCGTAAAATACGACAATATGCACCTTATCTGGAGCACTGGGACACATTCTAACATCCACTGATAACTGCTGGGAGGGGTGGGGCAGTGGGGGAGTACATAACATCCACTGATAACTGCTGGGAGGGGTGGGGCAGTGGGGGAGTACATACCACCCTCTCTGGTGTAATCCTCATCTGGACTCTGCTGGTATATACTGTTATCCTGCTTCACCACACCGGTGTCTTTGTCTGAAAATAGATTGATTGGTTGGTTGGTTGGGTTGGTTGGTTGGTTGGTTGGTTGGTTGGTTGGTTGGTTGGTTGTGTTGATTTATTGGTTTGTTAATTGCTTGGTTAGTTGGGTGGTCAGTAGATGGTTGGTTGGTTGATAGGTTGATAGGCTGGCTGGCTAGTTGGTTTGTGGATATATAGTTGGTTTCTCGGTTGGTTTTGTTTGTGCTTATGCTTACTGATGATGTAGACAATTCATATGAAATCAGTAAACTTGTTTAATAAATACCATATTGAATAATCACTCATGGAAGAGCTTCGATATATATTTTCTGTCATCATAAATATTGTATGGTATGGTAAATTATTAATATGCCAACGTGAATTCATGAAATGGAGCTTATGGGTTTTGTGACCAGTGTAGATCCAGATCAGCCTGTGCATCCGCACAGTCTGATCAGGATCTGCACTGTTCGTCATTCCATCAAGAAAACACCCTTCATGCTTCTAACAATTAGCAATACAGATCATTACCATCCACAGGATTGTGCTATTTGATCCAAAGCTACACTGGTAACAAATGCCATAAACCCCATTTCTCCACCAGTCATAGCCAAATTTACATACATTACGCGGCATTAGAAAGTTTGCTTGTCACAGGTTTGACAAGATGCATCTGTGACTCATGCCGACATTACGGCTCTACACTGTACGCCGTTTGTCCGTAAATCGTGACCATGAATAATTCCGCGGAATAATTAAATATGCTTATTAAATATTATTGGCCGCATACTGGTAAATATAATACACGTGTAGACGGATGCTAGGAAATCGACCTGGCATGACTGTGAGACTGATGTTATCGAAATTTGTATTTATTTTTTAGAACGACTACCAAGCGTATATCTGTCTGTAACTGGAGAAATGGAGAAAACCAGTCTAGATGCACTGTTCGCAATTCCATCAATGAACCACTTCTGTAGCCTATTTCATCAACATTGCAAAGTATACTTTAGTAGCAAAGTATACTTTGAGGGAGAAATTTTCAATTTTATGATAAATTTATTAATTTTGATTATACTGAATTTATTACATTATCACAGCCATTTAATGGCTGTGATAATGTAATAAATTCAGTATAATAATTCTGCATACTTTTAATCATGAAATATATGCATTTGTTAGTTCTATATGAAATAATGCATTTCAGGAAAAATAAATGATTACTCCCTCAAAGTATACTTTGCTAGTAAAGTATACTTTGCAATGTTGATGAAATAGGCCCCTGGTCACATTATCACATTGTACGAGCGACCTGAGACTAACAAAAATGCACTTTTTGCAAGTAATTTTCTTCTTCTTTTTTTTTACAGAAAAAAACACCCCCTGTTTATAAATAGACTTGTCTGAATATTGACGATTGGAATTGTCGGAAAATTGACATATCACAGTCCATTCCAGTTATTTAGGGTTGAACAGCTTGTTAAAGGTACATGCCCACTGACAGTAGGTACAAAATGTTCTTTATGGGAATTAAATAAGTGTATAATTGTGTCACTATTCCACCAGTTCTAAAAATTACAAGTGCCCGGCACTATTAACAGATATAATCATTTAGTAATATTTATTTTACTGATAGTGACGCGCGGTGGTATCAGGCTATTTTCATATGCAAATGAGGCATGCTCTTTTTTAATTATTAATACTAATTAAATGGGTCACCTGAAAAAATAATGTTTTCGACATATAAAGTATGATCATTGCACAGCAAAATATAAATACAGAGAATAAATAGTAATGTCTATTAACATTTTAAGGAAACATAGTTATCGCCCCTGATACCAGTGTGGACATTTACGTCTGATATAAAATATATAATAATGCCAATATGGTAAGGGTGAATGAATGTTTATTTTGTCTCAGATGATGTCTCAGATGATGTCTCTGATATTTTGTCAGTTTGTACCTACTGAGTGGGCATGTCCCTTTAACCCTTACAATGCTGAATTAAAATTTGTTGTCTGCTGTTTATTTTGAATTTTTCAATTTTTTTTCATCCAATGGAAATGATTCTAAAATGCTGCCAAACCATGTTTTTACTGAGAGAAAAGACAAAATATGAATTAACCGCAGACGACTAGTTTCGGTTCCCGCATTCTAAGGGTTAAACTAGGTACAAATGCAATTACAACTGGTAGATCTATGAACATTTTGAAACTATTCCCCCATTTTTCTTATTTCTAAATGAAAGTACATGATATTACCACTCATCTGAACCGTCTCGTTGAGACGGTTCAGATGAGTGGTAATATCATGTACTTTCATTTAGAAATAAGAAAAACAACAACATATATAAGAAAACAACAACGTATATAAGAAAACAACAACATATACCTCTGAATAGAAAATAGTAATTTTGTCATGCTTTTCTTTCAGAAAATAGTTAACACCTGCATTTACCTGTAACATATCTAAAATGCTAATCCATTCTCTGTCGAGATACGGAAAACTTTCCATTAGACAAAATCATAACGTGTTATCATAATACGTTTTAAACTACCAAATAGCATGCTGATTTCAATTTTCCTTTAACGCATTGTATTACATTATTATCTAACTAACATTGCTATTAATCATTAAATTTTGAAAATGCTTTTAGGTGTGATTTTTTATTTTTTACAATTTTCATTTTTGATTTGAAAGTTTCTATTATGACCACACATTTGAACTGTCTTAGCGATGTCATATGCAGATGGATCGAGTTGAACTCTTCTGCTGAAAAATATTTTTGTCGTTGAAATTCTATTTAGCACCAATTAATACCTAACATTTTCAACTTTCTATTTACTTTATTTCTCCACTAAATTTATGTTGTGACAGCTCATTTGAACCATCTGGGCCTCGAACTCAGTGGGAACAACCAACAACCAATACTTTGACACATAGGTAATAATACATTCATTTTAAAATTGTATTCTGAGCATGAAGTCGGTTAACCAATTTCATTATATTGATTCATTTACCAACATTTTTCATTCTATTTTCTATATTTCTGAATCAAAATGTATGTTGTTACCATTCATTTGAATCGTCTCGTCGAGACGGTTCAACTGGATGGTAACAACCTATACTTTGACGCATATTAAGAAAGAAAACATTTATTGTAATTCATATCAATGTGGCGGATACAATTTCTTCTGGTGAATAATAAAAAAAATAATTTCTTACCGATGTCTCAAGGTATAGATTGTTGCCACTCAGTTGAACCGTCTCGTCGAGACGGTTCAACTGAGTGGCAACAACAATACTTTTCCGCGTAAGTAAGAAAACATTTATTTTATTTTTTTGTAAAAATTGTATCCGCAGCATGAGACGGGTTAAAGACGACATCTCCGCTGGCTGCATGATGCTTCATGTGTTATTACTGATAGCGGCCGATAATGAACCGCTATAAAAAATGGCTTTTATCTCACGCTCGGGTAAATCGAATCCAACACACATCATGCGGTCGGTCGGCAATCTGTAAATGATTTCTACGTGGTGAAAACTTGTGTAAATCTGACACAAGAATTATTATTGCTTGCTAATTACAGAATACTATGTTTTGGCATGCACAAATTGATTTTGTCACACTGTTCAGTGGGGTAACCAGGATGTGAGGGTACGAACGTTACCCCTGACATTTGCTACGTGTGTGTACATACGGCTGTGACTGGAGAAATGGGGCTTATGGCATTTGTGAGTGTAGCTCCCGATCAAATAGCACACTCCTGTAGCCTGATGACGATCAATATTGCTTGTAAAAGAAGCATGACGGGTGTTTGATTGATGGAGTGGCAAACAGCGCAGACCATGATCAGACTGATCTGGATCTACGCTGGTCGCAGAACCTATAAGCCCCACTTGTCCAACCTCGGTTTCGAGTCTCGTCCAATGACTGTGAATGGATGTATAGTCTGTAGCCGATTTCATCAAAATTACAAAGTACACTTATCTAGCAAAGTATACTTTGAGGGAGTAATCATTTATTTTTCCTGAAATGCAATATTTCATATAGAATTAACGACTGCATATATTTGATGATTAAAAGTATGCAGAATTATTATACTGAATTTATTACATTATCGCAGCCAAAATGGCTGTGATAATGTAATAAATTCAGTATAATAAAAAACAATAAATTTATCCTTAAATTGAAAATTTCTCCCTCAAAGTATACTTTGCTAGATAAGTATACTTTGCAAGGTTGGTGAAATAGGCTACTGGATCTACACTGGTTACAAAGCCCATCATCAGCCCCATTTCTCCAGTCACAGCCACACATAGAGACTACACCTCGGTTGTAAGTCTCCTCCAAAAGACAAACGGATGCAATTTGGCTGATCTGGATCTACACTGGTCGCAAAACCCGTAAGCCCCATTTCTCCAGTCACAGCCACATAATAATCTCCATGCATTTGAACTTGCACTTAACCCATTCCTTTCGGAATACACCTTTACGGGTATGAAATGTATTAAATATTTTCTTTTTTATTTTTGTTATTTCTCAATGAAAGTATATGTTGTGACCACTCATTTGAACCGTCTCGATGAGACGGTTCAAATGGTGGTCACGACATATACTTCTAAGCACATATAAAGAAAATATTTAGAATTTTTCACAAACAAAATGACATATGCCCTAGCATGAAAAGTGATGGAATATATGTATAATATATATATGAACACGTACTGCCTCTTATAATTACAGTGTTTCAGCCATCAGCCTGAGTTTCACCTCTTCTGGCATTTGGCAAAGAACTGACATTATGCGAAGTAGAACATAGAAAAGCCAGCCAGAACCCTGAATCCCCTACCAAACTTGTGCACCCCAAAATCTTCAAATACTTCTTTTACTGTGAGAACATAAATCCAAAAGACACACAAACAAATTCACACCAAATTCACACCAAAATCGCATAAATCGCATAAATCGGGTGCTACAAACAATGGAGAATAATATATATAAATTCTAAATTGCCATCACGTCTTACAAGAAAACCCTGATGCTGAAACAGATATGATAATAGTAATTGTATTACTATCTTCTGGGCCACAGGAATTCAATTATACGTTTATCAAATCCATTAGGTGTAATCAAGAAATTATCAACTTCAGTGGGAGAAGAAAGGAACAGCCGCCATTCCAAACGAGCAGCACACTGTTGGAAGGGTATGCCATTATGGCTGTCGCTGAACAAAATGGACCATTGGGATATTTCAGACCAGTGTAGCTCCTGACATGTTGTGGCTGTGGCAGCACTAAGTCTTCTGTATCTGTCTCATTTATATATTTATTACACTAGTGTATTATAATTTGTATTACACTGTGTTATTACACTGTGTTATTACACTGCGATTGCCCATTTTAATGCAATAAGACGGGTTGCTGTTTTTAGTTTTTTTGGTACTCATTTACAACACTCACTATTATTACAGCTGCCTAATGCAGAAAAAATGTGAGGGTGGGGTTGGTGGAGGGAGTGCAACAGCTTAACAGACAACCTGCTCACTTTTCAGAAAATGATCATGATGAGAGCACATCCCTTTAACCCTTAGAATGTGGGAAAACAAAACACAATTGTCTGCTGCTGTGTCATATTTTGCTTTCTTCAGTCTTATTAAAACATGGTTTGGCAGCACTTTAGAATCATTTCCATTGGAAATGATTCTAAAGTGTTGCCAAACATGTGTCATAAGTAAAATGGAAAATAGAAAATAAACAGCAGACGTTAATAATGTGACAACATTTTTATTTCTCCAGTCAAAAAGAGACATTGAAGACCACCCAAAAAATTCATAAAGATCAGATAAGGCTACATGTATTTTTCATGACAAAAAATGGGTTAATCAGGGTTAATCATGTGACCTTCATAGCTCTCCACAGATCCAGATGAAACATTGAAGACCTCACACTGAGCGAGAAAGCAATTAGTAAACGCGATGTAGAGTTCGGCAACGTGAAACAAAGAAACGGCAAGGAGCTTCGGAGCCTCGCAGGAAAACATAGTAATTAGAATGGTATGTAATATTGCCAGACTACCACGCTATCACCGCGGGGACGCTGGGACGGGCTTCACGGAATGATTTACCTATCACGCTCCCAGCATTCGAAAGATCCGGGCTAAGTCAGGGTTATAATACATGTGGCTGTGGCTGTTGAAATGGGGCTTAGGCCTATAAAAAAACAACTTTGGTGCGGGCGACGGTCCAGTAGCGGATTTCACCAACTTTGCAAAGTATACTTTTCTAGCAAAGTGTACTTTGAGGGAGTAATCATTTATTTTTCCTGAAATGAATTATTTCCATGTAGAACTAACGACTGCTTATATTTGATGATTAAAAGTACGCAGAATTATTATACTGAATTTATTACATTATCACAGCCAAAATGGCTGTGATAATGTAATAAATTCAGTATAATAAAAATTAATAAATTTAAAATTGAAAATTTCTCCCTCGATGTATACTTTGCTAGATAAGTATACTTTGCAATGTTGGTGAAATAGGCTATTGATGATGATGATGCTGCACAATTTTTTTGCAACAAAAATAAAATTTCTCTTAAATGAATGCACAAAAGTATATGTTGTTACCACTCATTGGAACCGTCTCGTTGAGACGGTTCAAATGAGTGGTGACAACATATACTTCGGAGAAGAAGTAAGAAAATAGCTAGATAAGTATACTTTGTAATATTGGTGAAATAGGCTATAGAAAAAACTAGGTAGGGAGAGTGGGTTTATTTTTTGTTAATACTACAGTAGAACCTCTCTAAACCGGGCAGTCTCTGTATCCTTAATTTTATGGGTTTCATTGTCATCTATCTCCGCTGATAATGCCTTTCAAGTTTGCAAAGCACGTTCGCATGCCTTAGTAGTCATCTGTCTGATTTGCAGTGGAACCTCTCTAAACCGGACACCCGCCGATTTCACCAACATTGCAAAGTATACTTTGAGGGAGAAATTTTCAATTTTAGGATAAATTTATTAATTTTTATTATACTGAATTTATTACATTATCACATTATAAGCGCCTAAAGTACACAAAGGACGCCTGAAGCACATGAAGGATCGAAAACAAATTTTATTTTTATTTTGTTAAACAGCCAAAAGGTTTAGCTCCTGATCTGTGGCTGCAATGAGGCCTGTGGAAGTTGTGAACGGTATAGCTCCTGATCTGTGGCTGTGGCTGAATAAATGGGGCTCATTGTACTTATGTCATTTACAATGGGGTTTATCATGCAGAGCTCTAGTTAAGATGCGTAATTTGACGAACGTATTTTTCTTAGTTCTTCACCAAAAATGGTAAGTTGGGAGTTCTTTAGAATCGTCTCAATGAGACGATTCTAAAGCACTCCCAACTTGCCATTTTTGGTGAACAAATAACAAAATTCCCCCCAACATTGATCAAATTACGCACCTTAACTGGAGCTCTGGTTTATGTCATTTGTGGAAGGTCGTCTCAGCTCCTGATCAGACTGGCTGGACAAATGGGGATTATCACATTTGTGGAAATGGGGATTATGTGACTTATGGCATTTGCAATGGCGCCTGTGGCATTTGTGGAAGGTTTAGTTCCTGATTTGCGGCTGTGGCTGGAGAAATGTGGATTACCACATTTGTGGAAAGTCTAGCTCCTGATATGCGACTGTGACTGTAGAAATGGGGCTTATGGCATTTGTGGTCAGTTTAGCTACAAATCTTTTACTGGAGAAATTGGCCATAATGCATTTGTGCCCACTTGTAGCTCCTGATATATGTCACTGTAAATGGAGAAGTGTGGTCTATAACATTATAGAGTGGCAATAATTAGCTCCTGATCTGTGGCTGTGACTGGAGAAATGGGATGTACGGCATTTGTGGCCAGTCTAGCTCCTGATATGTGGCTGTGACTCGAAAAATGGGGAGTATGGAGTTTGTGGCCATTCTAGCTCCAGATATGTGTGACTGGAGAAAAGTCTCAAAAAGTTGAAAATTCACTTACAATGTATTTGAACTGACAAAGGCAGTTTGAGTGAATGAAATATACTGTGTATCTAATCCAACCCAGTGATGAATTGGCACTGTGACGGCTAATAAAAATATGCCTTTATGTAACAAAGGAATATCATTTTTATCTGGAGCTTCTGGGCAACTATCAGAATAAATACGTATTCGGTATTCGTATGGAACTGACGGCCTGACCTTGGAACAAAACTCAAATTAATGGATGCATAATTTTCATATAAGCGGCTGTGACTGGAGACATGGTGCTTATGGGTTATGCAACCAGTGAAGATCCAGATCAGCCTGCGCATCTGCGCAGGCTGATCAGGATCTGCACCGTTTGACATTCCATCAACAGGGATTCCGTTGGGGAAAATAAAAAAATCGCCACTATAGTAATTTTTTATCGCCAATTGTATATTTTTATCACCAATTGCGAAAGTGGCGATCGCCAGCAGAATCCCTACATCAATGAAACACCCATCATGCTTCTAACAAAAATATATATTGTTATCGATCATCAGGCGACAGGAGTGTGCTATTTGATCAGAAGCTATTTGCTGATCATAAATCCTAAAAGCCTCATTTCTCCAGTCACATCCATATTTTTCCATTATACTTGTAATAGCAGCCGACCTCATTTTAATAATATAATTTTGTTTCTGAAAACAGACAGATGGTGTGCTCACATGACAGCAGTTTGTCATTAGACATTAAATTTGGAATACGCCTTTAATTTACGGTACGAAATGTTTAAAATATTTATTTTTTATTTTTTTGTATTTCTCAATGAAAGTATATGTTGTGACCACCACTATAAGCACATATAAAGAAAATAATTATAATTTACATTTTAAAAACTGGCGTAACCTCAGCATGAAATGGGTTAGGAACGGCATAAAAAATTGTTTTTATTTACAAAATTACCTTTTTCATTGATTTAATAGTCTGAAAGGTTGCAGGTACCGGTATGTGGAATAATCCAGTCCAGACGAGTGAAAGGGTTAATTTCTATCAATTTATCAGGTAACAGGCTCGTGCTGAACCGTGAGGAGCATTAAACTGGTCAAAATGTACATAAGCCCCATTTTGTCATGACATACCACACAAAAACAAGCTGACACTGTGCACGGTTGCTGAAAAAAAAAATGGGCGAATTGGATAATCTAGCGCCTGATGATCGGTGACAATCTTGATAAGATAGTACAATATTCAAAATCATGTAAATTATGCTTTTATAAAGCTGTAGACGATGATCGATGTAACAAAAGATAATTGTGTCACGTCATTGGAAATGGCGGTCTAGTGAAGACCCAGATCAGACTGCGCATTTGCGCAGTCTGATCAGGGTCTACACTGATCACCTACAATAATCTATTTGCAAAAAAAACAACAAGGGCATCATTATTACGAAGCTAATCCCCTCGCTCCAGGCAGACTTGATAATAGAAAAAGAAACAGACAAAAAAATTCACGCATTTATCTTACTAACAAGATGAAAATAAGTCCTCAGTGACCTTGACCTTGGGTGATCGGACATGTATTGTTTGTAAAACAAAGCATCAAGTGCGCAAATATTAAAGTAATCTATCCAGTAATGTTGAAGTTATGATGGAGAAGTTCTTATAACTTTTTCGACAAATACACAGTGAATTTCGAAGTACAAAACTTGACACAAAATTTATCTGGAGCCCTATCTGTGGGCGTACACTGGTTGCCGAGGCCTTAAGCCCCATTTTCCCACCATGGTCACGGTTGTGTTCCGCATTTTTAATTATGTGAACACAAGAAGCAACGTGACACAGGGTGACTGCATCGGAAAGGTTTATGTAGAGGCGATAAAAATCTGAAAATGTTATCTCGTATGATCGAGATATCATCAGTATGCGTAGAAATACGTCTCATATGAGATGAGCCGTGTGATTTTGTACCTAAGAAGATAACTGGGATATGTAATGAAAAATATTTACAAAATTTACGATATTTTCTGTGAATGACATCGAAAGTTGAGGAAAGTTTCCAAGCAAATGCGGAATAGCATTCCGCATTTGCTTGGGAACTTTCGTCAATTTTCAACATAGTTTCTATAAATAATTTTCATGAGATCTGTTCAACATCTTCTTGGGTACAAAATCACACGGCTCATCTCATATGTACATGCATATGTTTATGAATTTTATCTCAACTGTGACATCGACAAGATTGTAAACAAAAATATATAGGTAGACATGGTGAATGGCGCACCATTGAACATACACATGCCAAGTTTTACGTTTACCCCTTTCATCCCTAAGTAACTGGAATGGATTTTGATTTTCAGACCAGTCCATTTATGAAAAGGGGGTGTTTTTATTCTCAAAAATATGAAACTTACTTGCAAAAAGTGCAGATCCAGATGAGACGGCTCGTCATGAGCCGGCTCATCTGGATCTACGCTGTTTGCCAATACCGCTATACAGGCATGTGGTGTTGAAAGGGCTAAAGGACCTCGAAAATCCGAAACTTTATCTCAAGTGGCATTTCCTGTAGCTATGTAATTAAGCTGCTAGATCGGACAAGTGCCGGTTTTTCTGTGGATACTCCAGTTTCCTCTGACATTGAGGATAACTCTTGAGCCTCAATGTGTGCCAACAAAAGCATTTGTGTTATGTGCTCTTGTACATTTTGTAATCATTGTAAAATAAAGTAAAAAAAATGTTTGAAAACAAAGTTTCAACGGTAGAGTAAAATGGTTAAGTAACATGCAACTGCGTAATGCAACTTCAATTCCGTAAATGTTGTTAAAAATCGTTTTTATTTTGCCCACCACACAACGCACGTGTCGTTAGCACACAGAATGAGCGGTACTCAGTCTCGGCCAATCCAACTCGGTTCTCGTAACTTGTACTCGAAATCAGGCAGTTGCCAACTGCCTGATTTCCAGTACAAATTACGAGAACGCGCCCGCTCCTGAGAACCTTTTCCAATCACAAACCCTGGTTTGCAGTAATCAAGTCTGAGACGGCAACGTAATGATTGAGAAAAATGTGCTATCAATCCATTAGGGAAAAACAGACACCCAACAGATTGCAGCATCAGAACACGTGCAGTGAGCGAAGTAATAAGACGTCTTATATTGCAGTTTTATTTTACACATAGATACGCGGCTAATATAAACCCATTAACCTATTATAGGATGATAATCCAGCATTTTGTTGTAAGGAAAATGTCTGTTTTCCCCTCTGGGGGTGGGATGTATATACGTACAGGGAATTAGACTGCGAAAGAAATCAGTATTTAACATTTATGGAGGTTGCACCGCTCAACAACTTTAACATTTCTAAATCATTTGACCATGGGCGCAGGGATCGTCACATGGGTGGGCAATAAAATATGGATAATTACAAATAAGTATATGAAGTTTTACGCCAATCTGACTTCTGGACACATAAACATTCATGATGCAGAACTAGCCAAAAATTAATCGGGTGGCGGTGTTGGATGTTCATAAGTTGGACTACCCTGTCAGAAGACGCTGCTCACCAGAATAACCTACCATTAGAAAACAAAATAGCAAATTCTCTGTGGATCGTCCTCTGACTCTACTCAATTGATTATAATTATAGAAACTGAATTGTCCCACGTTTGTATTTATATACCAAGTGGTGTCACAACACTTTGAAGCACAATTTGTATGGGTAATAATCGCCCTGCACAATATAGGGTGTAAACTTTTATTAGTCCAACTATACAGGATCATCATCGGAAGCCTGAGGGCCGTTTCACTAAACTTCGTACGACTAAAATGTTCGTAAAATTTAGGATCGTCTGGAAATATCAATCGATGGATTTACATTTATTGAGCATAGGCTGCATATGCAGCCTATGCTCAATAAATGTAAATCCAATAATTGTTTACAAGAAAACATTGTTAATGTGATATTTACAGACTATCATAAGTTTGCACTTACAAACATTTTAGTCGTACAAAGTTTAGTCAAACGCCCCCAGCAGGCCAGCAGGCCTTCACCAAGTATAATTGGACGTTTAACCCGTTGAGCCCGAAAGCCCGCTATACCTGTTTATGCAAACAGTGCAGATCTAGGTGAGCCGGCTCGTAACGAGCCGTCTCATCAGGATCTGCACTTTTTGAAAGTACTTTTCATATGTTTGAGAACAAAAAATACCCCCTGTTCGTAAATGGACTAGTCCGAAAATAATTTTGTGACAGTTGAATTGGTTGCATTTGTGGCCAGTCTAGCTCATGATCTGTGGCTGTGAATGGAAAAATAGGGAGTATGGAGTTGTGGCCATTCTAGCTCCATTGGAAATGATTCTAAAGTGCTGCCAAACCAAGTTTTTGATGAGAAAAATGGAAAAATAACAAATATTCAGCAGACGACACAAATTAATTCAGCATTTTAAGGGTTAAACAATATTTATTTAAAATGGAAATGCGTACATGTATACATGTACGTCAATAGAAATTGTAAATTAAAGGATTAGAAAACAAGCTCACTGTGAGCTAATGTGAATTCTTCTCCTAGAGTAAGACATCAGTAAATAATATAAATGTGGCGGTAATATAGAGTATAGATAGGCACGTTAATTAATTATTGAATAAGAGAAAAGAACTGAAAAACATTTTTTTTTAAATTTAAGCATTTTTTTTAATTTACAAACATCCAATACTGCCCGCCACCCCCCTCCCCCGTCATCTGAACATTGCAACATCGATTTCCCCAGATTATGGCAGCCAATCAATGATTCGTACGGGTAATCAGTGAATCTTTCTGCACCGTGTAAATCTATAATATCGTGCTCCAGATAACCTGCATTTCTGACACCAATATCAAATTTGTCCGAGACAGACACCAATGAAATGTACAGTAGCTTACTGGTACATGTAAAGCCTATACTCGTTTACTCAAATTCCATGGGGACTGACAAAAATACTACAGTTAACCCTTAGACCGCTATCTTATTTTTTTCTGCTGTTTATTTTCTATTTTCCATTTTTATCATCAAAAACATGCTTTGACAGCACTTTAGAATAATTTACAACATGCTTTGACAGCACTTCAGAATCATTTCCGTTGGAAATGATTCTGAAATGCTGTCAAAACATGTTTTTATTGAGAAATAAGGCAAGATATAAAAGCAACAGCAGATGACAATTGTTGTGAGTAGCGGTCTAAGGGTTAAGGTAGTAGGTCATAGATAGAGATACACTTGGCTTCAACGATAATTGTTTCATAAGAGTGGTGTGATATAAGAATATAACATATGTGAATATTGTCTTGTTACTGTATACTATATGGTACATTGAGTTGCTATCTCCACCATCTTTGTATGTACAAACCATCGTACAGTTTCACCACTTTGTGCGTTTGACACATACAGGCTGATTTGGATCTACGCTGGTCGCAAAACCCACAAGCCATTTCTCCAGTCACGGACACAAATCACAGGTTGAAGTAACGGACCGAGGTCTATAAATACATTAAATATGCCTAAAAGCATCAATAAATGAAAAAAAATAAGCTAAACAATTTTTTTTACTCCCTCCATATACAGGCCACACTCACTTACTCGAATTCGAAGGGAGATAAAAAAATACTTTGAGTTAACCGTAGTTTGACGTATCCGTAGTACGCAACCTGTCGGACAACAAACTATTTTATTGACAGTTAGAACCAAATGATTACTTGCTGATGTAGCCTTGAGTAGTAAATATGATTTATTTTAGCAATTAAATGTACATGGATACATGTTAAATGCTGTTTCTAAGACAAATCATATTTAAACACTTTCGGTTTGTTTACAAATACACATATGCATGTCTGTGTAATTAATAGATAGCCCGGATGTGGCACACGAGACATGTGCATGTAGCGATATGTACATATTCAGTTCACCAATGAAATAAATAATAACAAGAACATAATATTTTATGAATTATTTTAATAAATTATACACGGAAACAACACAAAACAACAAGAAATACTGATTTGTAACACTATTATAAATGATTATTTCTGACCAGACTTGATTGTACAAACTAATAATGTTTAGAACATAAAACTCGCCCATTCAATGTTTCGTCCCTATACTGATGCTGTCACATTCGGGAGATATATACACACGATCGAGTGTGAAATATTTCACTCATTTCTAATCGCGCAACTTGTGTTCACTTTAATTAACGTTCGAGTAAAAGCATTTAATGCCAGTCCAATTAAAATAGTTGCCATTTATTGCTCACCACTTAATGATCACCGACGGTCATTTCGGGAGGCCTGTTTAATCAGTGTCAACGCAAACACCTTTAACTACTGTCTGAATACCAGACTTTGATCAGGTAAACTGCAGGTGACAAACTTCTACTTACCTCCGCAAATTGACATTTCGACTAAACGAGTGTGAAATACAGTAGATTTACGTTTTCGGGACCTAAATATACCTTCGAATAAACGGAAAATTTGAGTTATCGAAATTTGACTTAACCGAACTTAGTTATATGGAAAATAATAGGATTTTAAACGGGACCGTGCTAGTAATTCGACGTAACCGGTGATTTCGACGTAAGCGACTTTGAGTAAACGAGCGTAGCCTGTAAGTCTATAAGTAAAAAAAATTGTTTAGCTTATTTTTTTTCACTTATTGATGCTTTTAGGTATATTTAATATAGGAATGAATGGCCTTTTTGTGGAATTTATCGGGGTATAAACTTGGAAAAGTCGCGACTTTTCCAAGTTTACATCCCCGATAAATTATACAAAAAGGCCATTCATTCCTTATAATTCCAGCATTTGAAATAAATTCATCAAGAAAATGTGTTTATTTTCCGTTTTCTTAAGAATTATTTTAACTGCGCCTCACGGTTATGAAAGTAGTTCGGCATGGGAGTTTACTGGGAAATAAATTTTGGACAGAGACTTGCTACGGGCCAATCAAATGTTAGGGAATTGTGTAAATATTTTTGTGCTGGAATTATTGTATTTATACACCTCGGTCGTTACTTGGTCTAGTGAAATCGTGTCTCAAATGCAGTATTATCTGGGAGCCTATGATATTCTCCTAGCACTGGATTATATTGACGAATTATCACGATAGATAGCGCACCCGGAAATAAGTAATGTGTCTCCTTCACGCCACATGAATAAATATTGTCAACAACTATTATTACCTAATGTTTTGATGGGAGATAAGTGATTTGTTTAATGGCACAGAATCCCTGTATATATCTCTCATATGGTGTGTTTCGTGTCTTTAGTTTTCGCTGACTGCACAGAATTCATAATGGAAAAACATGCACCAAATTTCATTAAAGGCACATGCCCACTCTGCCCACTCTGCCCACTCTGCCCACAAAATGTTCTTTATATCAGAGACAGCATATGAAATGAGATTTTCTGGCAAAATAATTTTTTTATCACATATTGATTGGCATTTTTATACATTTTATATCAGACGTAAATTTCCACACTGGTATCAGGGGCGATAACCGTTTATTCTCTGTATTCATTTTTTGATGACCATTGATCATACTTTATAATTTGTCGAAAATATTATTTAGTAAAAATAATTAAAAAATATTATGCCTCATGTGCATTAAATGGAAATAGACTGATACCACCGTGAGTCACTATCAGTAAAATACATATTACTAAATGATTATATCTGTATAGCGGGCACTCGTAATCTATAGAACTGGTGCAATAGTAAGTGACACAATTATACACTCACTTAATTCCTATAAAGAACAGTTTGTGCCTACTGAGTGGGCACATACCTTTAAAACAGTTCCAGGACTTTGCTACATTCATCTTTCGACATCATTTACAGAAAATATCACCGTTTTTGTAAATTTATTTGTGGCTGTGACTGGAGAAATGGAGCTTATGGAATTTGTGACCAGTGTAGATCCAGATCAGCCTGTGCATCCGCACAGTCTGATCAGGATCTGCACTGTTCGCCATTCCATCAATGAAACACCCACCATGCTTCTAATTAACAAGCACTATAGATAGATCGTTATCAGACTACATGAGTGCACTATTTGATTATAGTCTGTTTCACGAAAGCTGCCCAAATTTTACGGCTATATAGACAATTCAAAAACAATATTATTTTCGATAATATTAAATTAAAGGAAAATTTAAGAATGAGCCTTCTTTTTATTTCGTGAAATTCGGTCAAATATTGATTTTATTACGAAAAATTGATTTGTCTATGGGAATTTAACATGGGGGAAAAAGAGGTAAAGCAGTGTGGGAGGAGTCAAAAAACGAAAAAATTTGGAAATTGACTCCGAAACCTAGCTAGATAGCTTGGATATGATCTAACTAAGAAAACAAAAGTTAAATTTTGAAAATCGGTCCAGTATTTCTAAAATTCAAAAATATTTCCCCATGTTAAATCCCCATAGACATCTTCACTCTGTGAAGATGTCTATGGGGATTTAACATTGGGAAATTTTCTTTTCGCAATAAAATCAATATTTGACCAAATTTCACGAAATAAAAAGAAGGCTCATTCTTATTTTTTCCTTTAATTTAATATTATCAAAAGAAATCTTGTTTTTGAATTGATTATATAGCCGTAACATTTGGGCAGGTTTCGTGATTTTTTATAGAAGCTACACAGGTCACTAACTCCATAAGATTTTTTTTATTAATTCGGTCCCACTAAATAACAATTAGTTCCCTAAGTTTAACAATTTGTTCCCTCGAATTAACAATTCGTTCCCACAAAATGACAATTTTCGTTCCCTCAATTTAACAATTTGTTCGCTCGAATTAGCAATTCATTCCCACGATATAACAATTCGTTCGCTCGAATTAGCAATTCGTTCTCACGATATAACAATTCGTTCCCACAAATTAACAATTCGTTCCTGTGGGAACAAATGGTTATTTTGTGGGAACAAATTGTTAAATTGAGGGAACAAATTGTTAATTCGTGAAACGAATTGTTAAATTTAGGGAACAAATTGTTATTTCGTGGGAACGAATTAATAAAAAAAAGAATTATACGTCCCCTGCGGGGCTAGGTACATACTGAATGACCGTCAGCACAGGTACAGAATAGGGGCTACATGGGTCGCAAAGGAACGTGCGCCAATGTTCATGGTGCATAAGGTCAAATGGAGAACAAGGGCATCGTTATCACTAAGCTAATTAATCCCTTCCCTGCCAGCCTTGATAATAAACTAGTCTGAATGGTAGCTCATTGGGCCAACCATGGCTGCAAATTATTCAACAAGGCGTCAGCCTTGCAGGCCTCGGCAAATCCACTTGTCCGCTCGTATTGACGAGTGGATTTTCAACCAGGATGAGTGGCAATTTGAAGAGACGGCATAAACATTAAAACATAATTATAGGAATGTCTGAGATGAAATCTAATCTGAACGAGTGGTATTTTGAAGAGAGTGAGGCATAAACATTAATGAAACATTTATGGTCTGTTTCACGAAACCTGCCCAATTTTTACGGCTATATAAACAACGCATAAACAATAATTTTTTTCAATGATATTAAATTTTATCAAAATTTAAGAATGTGCCTTCTGTTTATTTCGTTAGATTTGGTTCAATATTGATTTTATTACGAAAAAACAATTTCCCCATGTTAACTCCCCAAAGACATCTTCACAGAGTGAAGAATTGTCTATGTGGATTTAACATGGGGAATAATTTCAGAAATAGCAGACCGATTTTCAAAATTTACAAGCTATCTAACGAGGTTTCGGAGCCAATTTCCAATTTTTTCATTTTGATTTCTACCAAACCTCATCTACCTCCATTTGTAATAAAATCAATATTTGACAAAATTTCATGAAATAAAAAGGTTCAATCTTAAATTTTGATAAAATTTAATATAACGAAAATAATATTGTTTTGCATTGTTTACTGGTATATATATTATATCCGTAAAAGTTGGGCAGGTTTCGTGAAACAGACAGTAGTCCATTTTGTGTCACAGCGGCTGACGTGTAATGCAGAAACTGACACTTGAATGGAATATTATATTCCGTTATTGGAACAAAATGAAGTGGAAACGTATCAGTGTTGTGTACTCTGCTGGCATCGCGGCACCACTCAGACAAACAAGCGACTGTCGTTAACCCTTACAATTTGTCGTCTGCTGTTTATTTTTTACTTTCCATTTTTCTCATCAAAACCATGTTTTGACAACACTTTAGAATCATTTCCAAAGGAAATGATTCTAAAGTGCTGCCAAACCAGGTTTTTATTGAGAATAATGACAAAATATGAAATAACAGCAGACGACAATTTTTGTTTTCCGCATTCTAAGAGTTAATTGCCGGTGACAGACGATTGTAAGCCAGGTCCCAGTTGTATACCAATACTAACAACTGGTTATGTTGTAATTATGTTGTAATCAAACGTCGGGCTGCAGGGCTTGTCTTGTTAGCGGGAGACGATTGTTACTGGTGCCAATTGGAATATTTTCCGGGAAATTACTTTTCAGCTAAAAACACTGTGGAAGTCCTTAAATTCAGAATGGAAATGCCCATTCAATGTATTGCGTTTATATCACACTATTGACCGGCAACGTTGCTGTTTTATGAATTGTGACAAAATGATGTAAAACAATAAGATTCCTAATTTTAACGCTGTATTTGGTTACCGGGTATTTATATTTTTGAAACTATCTGAAAAATAAAATAAAACAAATGAAAACATGGGCAGTTGCGTTTTCTGCAGTATGAAAAACGTTTGGTCTGTTTGGTCTGTTTAAAGTTAAATGATGACAAACAAGTGCGAGGGCACTTATATGAATGCTTTCGATGGAACAGATCGTGTTGTCCTTAACCCATTAGCGACGGGATACAATTATTGTACATGTAGAATGAAACTTTTGACAAATAAATTTAATATTTTCTTTATTTCATCTCAGAAGTATATGTTGTTACCACTCATTAGAACCGTCTTGACAAGACGGTTCAAATGAGTGATAACAATATATACGTATATGGAGTAAAGAAGAAATTATTGAGACTTTTTCAACTAAAATGATTGCGTCCTTAGACTGAAGTGGGTTAATATGGCAGGCAACCAGAGTACTCAGGAACAATCCCATTTCAGGGATTCCGCTGGGGAAAATAAAAAAATTGCCACTTCAAAAAAAAATTAAAAAATTCACCACTTGTTTATTTTTATCCCCAATTGCGAAAGTGGCGATCGCCAGCGGAATCCCTGCCACTTATCTGACCTCACCTGGTGACGACAACTATACGTGGGATGGTTCAAAACTGTGGCCATGCAACGCAACTTTTGTCGAAAAATAAAGATCAGGAACTAAATGATTTAATTAAAAATTTTGACAGTGAAAAGGTATATGCCATGAAATTGGTTAATACAAAAATGAGATTATAAAATTAAGGGCTGGGATCATACATATATTGAGAGAATAATTTCATACATTTATACACATTGTAGTAAGAAAATAATGTTATTGTCGACAAGATGAGAATTTTACCGGTAGTACCCAGAGACATCAAACATGAGGACACACAATAGCGAACTACCGAATACTGCTCTCAAATTGCTTTTGTGGGCTTTATAGGCGTAGACATGACAGTTAACATGATACGAGTGACATGCAACAAGGCAAAGACCAGTCTGATGATACGGCAACAGACTTTTAATACCTTTCAATTGTGGCTAATGATATTTTAACTGCATCTGAAGTTACGAATTGCTGTAATCATGTAACTATATATGCTTCAATTTGTACACCATATACCCAAGATTAATGCAGGAAGAATATCTTTTCTTCATAAAACCTTTCAATTCTCACAAGATCAGTTTTGTTCACACCGACTAAATTTCAGTTTTCGCTTTTCTGTCATCGGTGGTCCATCGGTGCATGTCGATATTGTGGATCACAATAGAGAAAATGGCACAATGACATTTGTGACCAGTATAGCCCCTGATTCTGATCAGGGCCTATGCTATTTGTTATTCAGTTACTAAAGTAGCTTTATGGCTGTTAGAAAATGCATGACAGTGCAAGTGGATTGGAAACTATAATAGTTGGAAATGAGATACGCCATGTCATTTTGTACCTAAGAAGATTTTTCATGAAAAATATTTACAGAAAATATCACAGTTTCTGTTCATTTGCTCTGAACATTTCGAAAACTTTCAATGTCATTTATGTAATATATCGTAAATTTTGTAAATATTTGTTGTCATTTACAGAAAACATCCAGTTTCTACAGAAAACTTTGCAGTTTCAAATAAACATTTTTCATGAAAAATCGCACGTATTCTGAGATACACAACACTATATGGCTCGTCTCAAATGGTGATGGCCGTACCAGCGAGAGCGTTTTACCGACAAACAATATGCTGACCAACCCAACAGGTTAGAATAACAACACAATGATGGTTGCAACGTGCTACATGGACCTCCACAACTAGCGGTGTATGGTCCATAAGAGAAAGCAACATGTAACTCGGTAAAACAAAAAAATAGCATAAACACAAGTTGCCCAAGACACTGGTTTGTTGAGAATGTTGGTTTGCTGTTGAAGCATGATTAACCCATTTCAGCCTAAGGATACGATCATTTTTGTTGAAAAATCTCATTTAATATTTTGTTTATTTCTCGATAAAGGTACATGTTGTTACCACTCATTTGAACCGTCTCATCAAGATGGTTCAAATGAGTGGTAACAACATATACTTTCGAGATGAAATAAAGAAAATAGAGATTTTTTTTGTAACAACATATACTTTCGAGATGATATAAAGACAAGAATTCCGCCACGGAAGCGGTATCGCGCCTGCCGAGGCATTTGACCGTGTCAAACAATAACTTTAACCCATTTGCCATACAAAAAAACCGACGCGGACGACGACACAAAAAGCACCGACTATAGGCGCGACAAAAATAGAGATGTTTTTCGTAACAACATACCGTATGAAATAAAGAAAATAGAGATTTTTTTCTCGTATCCCGTCTGTAATTGTTTAAACTATGAATGCAAATGGTGATTGCCGTACCAGCAAGAGGGCTTTACCAACAAACAGTACACTGACCAACCCAACAGGGTAGAATAACAACACACGATGGTAACGACAACAACACACTGACCATGACAACAGTGTAGAATAACAGTACATGATCATAGAATAACAACGACTTGTTTCTACATCCATGGAATCCTGAACGACACAATAGAAGCTAATTTCGTATCAACTGACACATTTGAAACAGGTCCAGATTGGTGAAAACACGAAACTCGTCATTTGAAAACAGCAAAGCAGTAAAAGAATGAAGTTCTTCTACATGATTTCACAGAATCGAAATGCTCAATTTGATGCAATGTACGGAAATGCATATAAAAAGCAGTGTATACCTGTAGCCTATTTCACCAACATTGCAAAGTATACTTATCTAGCTATTTTCTTACTTCTTCTCCGAAGTATATGTTCAAGACGACATGTACCTTTAAACCTTTCAAGTAGGGGCCAAGTACCAAAAAAAAATAATCCACAAATAGCGTAAATCCTGATTTGACGGCTCATTACGAGCACGCTCATTTGGATCTACACTGTTTGCAAACATTAGGATAGAGGCCTGTGTGGTTGAAAGGTTTAAACTCTGATCAGACTGCACACGGTCGACACGACTTGTCGCATGGTACATGACCAAGCTGTTGATAGCATCACAATTCACATATTTGCAAAAATCATTTTACATAATTCATCTTCTCAATTCAAAGCAATTTAGATATTGACATTCAACAGCAGATAACATTGCATAAGAAGCAGTGCAGTTCGATCAGGGTCTCCACTGCTTGTTCCACGGTACATCACCAAGCTGTTGATTATATGTGGCTGTGACTGGAGAAATGGGACTTATGGGTTATGCGACCAGTGTAGATCCAGATCAGACTGTGCATCCGCAGTCTGATCAGGATCTGCACTGTCCACCATTCTGTCAATGAACACCCGTAATGCTTCTAATAAGCAATACAGACCGTTATCAGGCTACAGGAGTGTGCTATTTGATCAGGAGGTAGTGATCACAAACCATTAAGCCCTATTTCTCCAGTCACAGCCACATATTACAATTCATATCCTTGTTATATGTACTTGTTGTCTTCCTGAAGAATATTATAACAAAATTGATTTCTTATTGTCTGCTCAGCGGTGTCGGGAAATAACTGAAGGGACATGAACTTGCGAGTTAATTTAAAATAACACCGCCGTTTGTAAAGGGACATATGGCATATAAAGGCAATCACGGGCCAATATCTATCTGACAAACCAACAGTGACATCCAATTAATCTCGGTCATTGTAAGATGCAATTTGTCAGAAAATGATGTATCTCGGAATGAAAACAAAATACTACATGATGCCAGTGAATATGATAGCATAATGGGGGGACAAACGTGTTTGCATTGAAGAATGTAGAACGGAACAGTGAACATTTGGTTGTTGGTCATTTTGAAAGCCAGTTTTATTGCATACAAAGTGAAACCCCTCAAGATTGGAAACATCCAGCGAGATTCATAGTGTGTCTGCCCGGTTGAGGCGGGGCGGGGCGGGGCGGGGCGGGGCGGGGTGCTGTCAAAGCATGTTTTTGATGATAAAAATGGAAAATAGAAAATAAACAGCAGACGACAAAAAAAAAAAGACAGCGGTCTAAGGGTTTTTGTTGACTGCTGTTTATTTTCTATTTTTCATTTTTCTCATCAAAAACATGCTTTGTCAGAATTTTAGATGATGACGAGCATAAATAAAACGTATGTATGTTTTCTCAAGTAAAATTGAGTATATTCAGACAATACAGGGCCTGTGACTATAACACACTTTGAGCATGTTCTCGGAATTTATTCTCGAAATCAGACATTTTCTTGTTGGCCGAGACTGAGCTGCGCACAGCTCAGTCTCAACCAACCAAACTTCCAGATTTCAGCACGAGAACACAGCACAGTACATGCACAGAAAGATTAACCCTTAGAAAGCGGGAAACATAAATTGTTTGTCGTCTGCTGATGTTTTGTACATGTGTGTTGTCTTCGTTCTCAATGAAAACATTTTTTGACATCACTTTAGAATCATTTCCATTGGAAATGATTCTAAAGTGCTGTCAAAGAATGCTTTTGATGAGAAAAATGGAAAATAAAAAACAAACAGGAGACGACAAATTTAATTCAGCATTGTAAGGGTGAACAATGCTGGGCTCAGTCAACAGCGAGGGGTTACTCAAAAGTTCCATTCAATTAAGCACAACCATCTCTATTAATTAAAGGAAAATAAGGTACATTCTCCACACCAGGTCAACAGGTCAGCGAAACTCTAGCCCCTCGATGACCATAGTTACTAATCACATATGTTACCCCAGTGAAGGAAATCTTGCCTACCTTAATGGGAATCTTAATTCATTCAGATAGGAATATGATAATCGATGCATGAGAAAATACCTGATATATGAAGAAATGGCGTAAACACAACAGAAGCTTAGAACTAGACACATGTTTTCCAACCTTTTTTTTATGTTTTACGGCTATATTCCCAACCGCAAAAAGTATGTTTTTTCTCCATTCTCAAACTAAAATTACCATTTTGTTTTAAAAATCTGCCCTTACTTTCTGTGTTGGAGTCATTTAGTATTTAGTTGTATTACTGTTATTAGTGGAAAGTTATGATACCAGTAGCCCATTTCATCAACATTGCAAAGTATACTTTAGTAGCAAAGTATACTTTGAGGGAGAAATTTTCAATTTTTTGAATAATTTATTAATTTTTATTATACTGAATTTATTACATTATCACAGCCATTTAATGGCTGTGATAATGTAATAAATTCAGTATAATAATTCTGCATACTTTTAATCATGAAATAATATGCATTTGTTAGTTCTATGTGAAATAATGCATTTCAGGAAAAATAAATGATTACTCCCTCAAAGTATACTTTGCTAGTAAAGTATACTTTGCAATGTTGGTGAAATAGGCTACAGGTGTTACTTGTGTACGCATTAATATCAGTTCAGTATGATCTTATTAAAATTGAAAATATTATATTTTTCACAATTTGGATGAATACGCCGGGAAAATTCCCAATTCCAGGGGTATGGGTGATAATAAACCCTGGATACTAATTCCCCAAACAAATTATAAATTTTCAATGCCGATCTTTCGAGAAATATGCTTACTTAATTAACCCTTAGACCGCTACACACAACAATTGTCGTCTGCTGTTGCTTTTATATCTTGCCTTATTTCTCAATAAAAACATGGTTCGACAGCTGACAATTGTTGTGTGTAGCGGTCTAAGGATTAAATCAGACAGCCTTAAAAAAAATCTTACTTTTCCACCCGCCAAGATTGGGTTCAACTAATTCAACCAAATTTTAACTTTTCTGCATTTTCCTTTCAACCGAGCTGACTTGACCACATAGAAAATTCACTCTCCAAGACGAGCGGACGAGTGGATTTGTTATGGCCTGTAATGTTTTCGGTAAGAAGCTTTCAAACATTTTGTAACATTTAACCTGATTGCATTGGCGTCAAATCGAGACTGCCATATCTACAACACAACAACTGACCATATAGAAATGTCCAGACTAAATGGCAGGGGAGATAATGCTGTAAATCCAGCAGTTCAAAAAAGAATAATTAAAATGAAATAAGTAAGAAAATTATTTGATTTGTCAATTAGCAGATATTAACAAAATATCCGAAGAGATACTCAGTGAGTGGTATGAAAATTGTAACCCTTTCAACACAACATCAGGTGCATGATCACGAGGTTACAAAAACAACAACAATGGCTGAAAGTGTTGAAAGCTCGCCCACTCCAAAGTAAATATTATTTCATATTTTCCTTAATATGCAACAGATTTTGATGACATATGGTGCAGCAAACGTGTCATCATGAGCTGCATTTGGTGGTCCCAGGAGTCTGGCACAGACTTATGTTGTTTTTGCGAAGAATCAATTTTATTTCCGTTGTCGGTAGAAGTTAGGGCCAAAGTACAGAGACCACCAAATGCAGCTTAACAAGACGCATTTGATGCGCCATATTTCATCAAAATAATAAGTACAAAATAAAAGAATACATACTTTGAATCGGATGGCTTCTGGAAGTTTCAGTACTTGTTGTTGTTGTTTTAACCACATAATCATACACCTCTATAGCAGTGTTTGCAAACAGTGTCAATCCATATGAGCCTCATCAGGATCTGCACTTTTTGCAAGCAATTGTAATATTTTTTTAGAAAAAAAACCCACTTCTTACAAATGGACTAGTCTGAAAGTCATTTTGTGACAATTGGATTGGTCGAAACACAAGTCCATTCCAGTTATTTAGGGTTGAAAGGGTTAAGATATTTCCATTTGTTCCTAGATGACCAGGACGAGCGAGATGCACGAGTAAAATACTGTTAGTTTTGTTCAATTTGTCGTTGTCACCTGTGTAGACCCAGATCAGACTGTGCATCTGCACAGTCTGATCAAGGTCCACACTGGTTACAATTCAGTCACTGCAACGTCCACCCTTTGTTTATATATGTGTCTGTGACTGGAGAAATGGGGCTTATGGGATTTATTACCAGTGTATATAGCTCCTCATCAAATAGCACACACCCCTGTAGCCTGATAGCGACCTATATTGCTTGTTAGAAGCATGGCGGGTATTTCATTGATGAATGGCGGACAGTGCAGACCCTGATCAGACTGTGCGGATGCACAGGCTGATCTGGATCTACATTGGTCGCAATACCCATATGCGCCATTTCTCCAGTCACAGCCACATATAAGAATGTGTATCAATCCTTATCAAGCTACAAGTTGCAATAGGTGATTGTATTTACTAGCCTAATACTGGTCACACAGGTCATAAGCCCATTGCTCTAGTCATATAGGAGCTAGACTGGCCACAAAGGTCATAGGCCCCATTTCTCTAGTCATATTCTAGGAGCTAGACTGGCCACAAATACCATAAGCCCTGTGTCTCACAGTCACATACCAGAAGCTAGACTGGTAACATATACCATAAGCCTCATGTTTCCAGTCATAGCACAGGAGTTAGACTGGTCATAAAGGTCATAAGCCCCATATCTCGAATCATAGCACAGGAGCTAGACTGGCCACAAAGGTCATAAGCCCCATATCTCCAATCATAGCACAGGAGTTCGACAGGCCAAACAGGTCATAAGCCCCATATCTCAAATTATAGCACATGAGCTAGACTGGCCACAAAGGTCATAAGCCCCATATCTCCAGTCATATTCTAGGAGCTAGATTGGCTGCAAAGGTCATAAGCCCCATATCTCCAATCATAGCACAGTAGCTAGACTGGCCACAAAGGTCATCAGCCTCATATCTCGAATTATAGCACAGGAGCTAGACTGGCCACAAAGGTCATAAGCCCCATATCTCCTGTCATATGCTGGGAGCTATATTGGCCACAAAAGTCATTAGCCCCATATCTTGAATTATAGCACAGGAGTTAGACAGGCCACAAAAGCCATAAGCCCCATATCTCCAGTCATATTCTAGGAGCTAGATTGGCCACAAAGGCCATAAGCCTCATATCTACAATCATAGCACAGGAGCTAGACTGGCCACAAAGGTCATACGCCCCATGTCTCCTGTCACAGGCCAGGAGATAGACTGGCCACAATGGTCACAAGCCATGTGGCTCCAGTCACAGGCCAGGATATAGAAAACATGTGGCTCCAGTCACAGGCCAGGAGCTAGACTGGCCACAAAGGTCACAAGCCATGTGGCTCCAGTCACAGGCCAGGATATAGACTGGCCACAAAGGTCATAAGTCATGTGGCTCCAGTCACATGCCAGGAGATAGACTGTCCACAAAGGTCATAAGCCATGTGGCTCCAGTCACAGGCCAGGAGATAGACTGGCCACAAAGGTCATAAGCCATGTGGCTCCAGTCACAGGCCAGGAGATAGACTGGCCACAAAGGTCATAAGCCATGTGGCTCCAGTCACAGGCCAGGAGATAGACTGGCCACAAAGGTCATAAGCCAGGAGATAGACTGGCCACAAAGGTCACAATCCATGTGGCTCCAGTCACAGGCCAGGATATAGACTGGCCACAAAGGTCACAATCCATGTGGCTCCAGTCACAGGCCAGGAGATAGACTGGCCACAAAGGTCACAATCCATGTGGCTCCAGTCACAGGCTAGGAGATAGACTGGCCACAAAGGTCCAATCCATGTGGGCTAGCAGTCACAGGCAGGAGCTAGACTGGCCACCAAAGGTCACAATCATGTGGCTCCAGTCACAAGTGCAGGGAGATAGACTTGGCCACAAAAGGTACAATCCATGTCGGCTCCAGTCACAGGCCAGGAGATTAGACTGGCCACAAAGGTCACAATCCATGTGTGCTCCAGTCACAAGGGCCCAGGAGATTAGACTGGCCACAAAGGGTCACATCCCATGTGGCTCCAGTCACAGGCCAGGAGCTAGACTGGCCAGACCACAAAGGTCCACAACCATGTGGCTCCTGTCACAGGCCAGGAGATAGACTGGCCACAAAGGTCACAATCCATGTGGCTCCAGTCACAGGCCAGGAGCTAGACTGTGGCTCCAGTCACAGGCCAGGAGATAGACTGGCCACAAAGGTCACAATCCATGTGGCTCCAGTCACAGGCCAGGAGATAGACTGGCCACAAAGGTCACAATCCATGTGGCTCCAGTCACAGGCCAGGAGCTAGACTGGCCACAAAGGTCACAATCCATGTGGCTCCAGTCACAGGCCAGGAGATAGACTGGCCACAAAGGTCACAATCCATGTGGCTCCAGTCACAGGCCATGAGATAGACTGGCCACAAAGGTCACAATCCATGTGGCTCCAGTCACAGGCCAGGAGATAGACTGGCCACAAAGGTCACAATCCCATGTGGCTCCAGTCACAGGCCAGGAGCTAGACTGGCCACAAAGGTCACAAGCCATGTGGCTCCAGTCACAGGCCAGGATATAGACTGGCCACAAAGGTCACAAGTCATGTGGTTCCAGTCACAGGCCAGGAGATAGACTGGCCACAAAGGTCATAAGCCATGTGGCTCCAGTCACAGGCCAGGAGCTAGATTGGCCACAAAGGTCACAATCCATGTGGCTCCAGTCACAGGCCAGAAGATAGACTGGCCACAAAGGTCATAAGTCATGTGGCTCCAGTCACAGGCCAAGAGATAGACTGGCCACAAAGGTCATACGCCCATTTCTCATTCGGAGTCACGAATATTGGAATAAAACCGCAGAGAACAAACAAACTATATGTTATGTAATCTGCAGAACTAGTAGTTCTCATCCATCATACATATTATCTTCTTAATTTACTTTGAAGGGAGATTTTATCTTTGTAAATGGTTTTTGGGGATAATATTTCTGAATTTATTGTAAAATTTTGTCAGAAATTTAATTCTGGTTCTTAAGGAATTAGAGTGTTATTTGAGCAAGATTATGTGAACGGAAAGAATGGAACAGGTAAACGAGCTTAACTATACAAATATTTTGTAAAGAGTTGCATATTCTAATGTGCATATGACATTATGAATGACCTTCAGGAAAGACACATTTGTCATTTTTTTCATTTCAAATACTAACAAATACTTAGGCAAAAAAAAAGAGGTTTATTTTGTAATACATTTAACCCTTAGACTGCTACACACAACAATTGTCGTCTGCTGTTACTTTTATATCTTGCTTTATTTCTGAATAAAAACATGGTTTGACAGCACTTCAGAATCATTTCCAATGGAAATGATTCTGAAGCACTGTCAAAGCATGTTGTAAATTATTCTCAAAGCAGGTTTTTGATGATAAAAATGGAAAATAGAAAATAAACAGCAGACGACAAAAGAAATAAGATAGACGTGTAAGGGTTAAAATGCTAATACGTGGCAGTGACTGGAGATTAGCAAATTATCTCCCCTGTTTATCAATGTCTGCAATAGCATAAAAGTAAAACACAACTAAAGCAAGTGAGCAAAGGCTCACGGATACCCCCGACCGCTGCCTGGACCGACAAACAAAAACAATATCGCAAATATTTAAAAAAAACTTTAACGCAAATTACTAAGTAATTTGACCTTGAACTTGCACATGAAGGCCGCATGGGTGTGGTATGTAATGAAAATATGGACGATGATAAGGAAGTATATGAAGTTTAAGGTCAATCCGACTTATCGTTACAGCGATAATAATGGGTACCTGAAAACTAACACAAATCGGACGGACGAATGAATGAATGACGAACGGAATGAAAAAAGCTATATACCCTTTGTATGCCGGGGTATAATAAAAACTCTTGAGATTTTATCCAATAAAACAGTGCATTTGGTTGAAATACATGTAGGTCAATTGTAATTCATAAACATAATATTGCATACGTGAAATATCATCCAAAATAAGTGCCTTTAACCCTTACAATGCTGAATTAATTTGTGTCGTCTGCTGAATATTTTTTATTTTTCTCATCAAAAACTTGGTTTGGCAGCACTTTAGAATCATTTCCAATGGAAATGATTCTAAAATGCTGCCAAACCATGTTTTTACTGAGGGAAAAGACAAAATATGAATTATCAGCAGACGACTATTTTCGGTTCCTAAATATCCTAAATATTTTCCTTCTATGCATTCAGAAGTATGTCGTGACCACCATTTGACGAGTGATCAAATGAGTGGTCACAACATATACTTTCATTGAGAAATAACAAACATAAACTAGAGAAAGTACCTGTTTTTATTTAGTAGCAAACTATTCATTAATTGCGGTCTGCTAATATGTAAACAGTAGTGTGATTTTATTTTACCCAATTAAAATTTTGAAATACCCAATTGCTTCAGAAATGATGGAGTGACAATACTCAATTACTAATTTCTTATCTGGAGCACTGATTGATCCGAGTTATTTGTTAAGGTGCAATGTTGACATTTTCTAGTTCCCATGATGCAATATAGTTCTTTATTCAATGCATGTGGTAGACATTTTGAAGAATACACCAGAAACCTAATGATCCTATAAATTACGTTCACGACATTCTTATCTATCCAATTTACCAATAAATACGTGTTAAATTAAATTTCATTTTGTTCGCCCTATGTGCCTGTGTTGTTTACATTACTGATTCATATAAAAACAGCGATAACAGTAATGTGCAATAACCGCTCGACTTTATCACCCGTACTTTATTTATTGTCCTCAATATTTCATCAATTACATTTGGAATACCTGTTTAGCCGTATGATATTTTTGCACTTTTTATTTCTATTTTTCTCGCTTATCAACGGAAATGTATGTTGTCAGGCCCGTACGCAGGATTTTCTATTGGGGGGTGCCAGGGGCGAGCCCCATGTAGTGGTGCGAGTACGCTAGAGGGGTACATATGCAAATGATGCATGATATTTTTTAATTATTTATACTAATTAAATGCGTCACCGGAAAAAATATTATTTTCGACAGATTTTAAAGTATGATAATTGCACATCAAAAAATAAATACAGAGTATAAATAGTAATGTCAGTTAACATGTTAAGGAAACACATTTTAAGGGTACCCCCCTAGCGTACTCGCGCCACTACATGGGGCTCGCCCCTGACGCACCCCCCCTGAAATTTTTTAAACCTAGTTGGCCTGAAATGCACTCTCCTGCATTTGATGTCATTTAAATTCGGATTTCAACGGTGGTAAATTGTGACATTTTCATGCAAATTACCTGTTTATTAATGTATTTCAAGATTTGTTGAGATTACTATTTGAAAAATAGCGGACCTCGGCAAATTTAGGGGGGTGCGTACGCACCTGTCGCACCCCCCCTGAAATTTTTTAAACCTAGATGGCCTGAAATGCACTCTCCTGCATTTTATGTCATTTAAATTCGGATTTCAATTTTTCTTTTATTTCATCTCAAAATTATAAGTTGTGACCACCATCATGGTGGTCACAACTTATAATTTTGAGATGAAATAAAAGAAAAATTCCGAAAGAAAAATGACCTGTCGCGCACCCCTGCGTACGGGCCTGGTTGTGATGGTGGTACGGGCCTGGTTGTGATGGTGGTACGGGCCTGGTTGTGATGGTGGTACGGGCCTGGTTGTGACTCATTTGATGGTGGTCACAACTTATAATTTTGAGATGAAATAAAAGAAAAATTCCGAAAGAAAAATGACCTGTCGCGCACCCCTGCGTACGGGCCTGGTTGTGATGGTGGTACGGGCCTGGTTGTGATGGTGGTACGGGCCTGGTTGTGATGGTGGTACGGGCCTGGTTGTGATGGTGGTACGGGCCTGGTTGTGACTCATTTGATGGTGGTCACAACTTATAATTTTGAGATGAAATAAAAGAAAAATTCCGAAAGAAAAATGACCAGAGCTCCAAATAAGTATTGGCGTATTTTATGTACATATTTTAGAAGAATACGCATTGATTATCAAAAGTGAGAGTACAAAATATTCACAGAAATGTGAAAATACACATTGATTGTCAAAATGAGTAGTGAAAATACTGTAAGAAAGTTGAAATTTACTTGGTGGGTGGTGGTCGGGCGAACCTGATGGCATAAATTAACGGTAAGGGTTCCTCCTTATAGGAATCACGATTTGCCTGGTTTGGCCCTCAGGTACGTTTTTATCTTTGGCTCTTTTGTTACCTGGGAGTTGAATTGGGTTATTGCCCATTATAAAAGTAGTAAGATTATTTCATTCATTCACCCCCACATATTTATTAGCATTATTATACATTTTATATCAGACCTAAATTTTCACACTGATAACAGGGGCGATAACCGTGTTTCCTTAAAATGTTAACTGACATTACTATTTACACTCTGTATTTATTTTTTGATGTGTAATTATCATACTTTAAAATCTGTCGAAAATAATATTTTTTCCGGTGACGCATTTTAATTAGTATAAATAATTAAAAAATATCATGCATCATTTGCATATGAAAATAGCCTGATACCACCGCGCGTCACTATCAGTAAAATAAATATTACTAAATGAATGATTATACCTGTATAGCGGCCACTCCTAATTTTTAGAACTGGTGGAATAGTGACACAATTATACACTTATTTAATTCTGATAAAGAACAGTTTGTGCCTACTGAGTGGGCATGTACCTTTAAGGTCAGACTGACGCACAGACGAATGGACAGGAGTAAACATAATGCCTAGCTGATACAGGTTGGAAAATTGATAGTGGATCTTATTATAAGCCATCGATTCAGATCCAACGGCTGAGAATGTTATGAAAGAAGGGATGGATAAGAATGAAACGGGTAATTACCTCCAATGACAGTCTGGGGAATATTTCAATGGGTGAGCTGCCACAATCTACCACAATCTGTTTGCCACAATGGAAATTTTATAGGTGAATGGTAGAACAAATTGGATGTGGGTTTGTGTCGGTCCTACTGAATGTTCAGTCGTTTGCCATCAATTATTTCTTAACCCTTTCAACACCACAGGCTGTATAGTGGTATTGGCAAACAGTGCAGATCCAGATGAGCCGGCTCGTAACGAGCCGGCTCATCAGGATTTGCACTTTTTGGAAGTAATTTTCATATTTTTGAGAACAAAAACATCCCCTTTTCATAAATAGACTTGTCTGAAAATCATTTTGTGGTGGTTGGATTGGTTGCTATTTAACTAACATATCAAATCCATTTGAGTTACTTTGGGGTAAAAGTGTTAACAAATAGGTGTAAACTTTACAGGACATTCAGTCTAGTAATATTGAAATTCTTACCAGACTGGACAAAATTTTACCCGACCGAAAAATATTTATAAACATAAAATTTATTTTGTGTGATATTTAAGAGCTTTTAACCCTTAGACCGCTACTCACAACAATTGTCGTCTGCTGTTGCTTTTATATCTTGCCTTATTTCTCAATAAAAACATGGTTTGACAGCACTTCAGAATCATTTCCAATGGAAATGATTCTGAAGTGCTGTCAAAGCATGTTGTAAATTATTCTGAAGTGCTGCCAAAGCATGTTTTTGATGATAAAAATGGAAAATAGAAAACAAACAGCAGACGACAAAAAAAATAATATAGCAGTCTAAGGCTTAAGTATATATCAGTCATGTAAGTAAGGCTAGTTTGAAGTTTTGAATATTTAAAAAAAAAATATAGTCAGACATTCGGTCTGGCCACATCCAGTTTACTGTCGGGCGGGCGGTAAATTTAGCAGTCTGTCGGTCGGTTGCCCTTACTACATATTTTAGGCCTGACCAATGACTCTGTGAGTCATTCATTCGGCCACATTATGATGGGAACTTGCAGACCGATTTATTTCCCTGCAAGTGGACTTTATGATGACCAATAACCCAATAGCCATGCAGAACACACAGGGAGGTGATCCTCAAATTAAGCTTTAACCCATACTACGATGAATTAAATTGTGTCGTCTGCAGGAAATGTTTTATTTTCAATGTTTCTCGATAAAAACCTGTTTTGACAGCGCATGAGAATCGTCTCCACTGGAGACGATTTTCATGTGCTGCCAAAATAGGTTTTTTGTTAAGAATTAAGGTAAAAATGAAAAACAGCAGACGACAATTTTCGTCTCCCGTGTAGTGAGGGTTAACTCCGATGAAAGCGACATTATGGCGACTGCACGAATAGCATAGCCCCCAGATCAGCCTGCATATATCGGGATTCGACTGTATGAAGTCTTAAAATGGGCCTTCCGACATTAGCGAACAACGTAGCACAAGGTCAGCCCGCGCACCTGCAGTCTGCTCAGGACATATACACTCTTCTCTATCCCATTACAGAATTTATCCTCATTGCATGTTATATCGGGAGTCAACTGTATGAATACATGGACTGGGTGGAGGGGGGCCTTCCAGCATTAGCGAACCGCATAGACCTCGATCAGCCTGCACATCTTCACAATCTGATCAATCAGGGACTACACTGTTCGTCATTGCATTAGAGAATTATCCCCGTTGGAACCAATTGTTATATCAGGATTCTACTGTATGAATAACGAAATAACTAGACTTATTAACCTTTTGCACACTACCTGTGAAAATAACAGCCAAATATGTCGTGGAATTTCATTGGAATTGCATCATAACGATGCAATTCCAATGAAATTCCACAACATAGTTTCAGTTTTCAGAGAGCAATAATTCTGCATCACAGAATTATCCCCATTGGAACCAATTGTTATATCAGGATTCTACTGTATGAATACAGAGACTTATTAACCTTTTGCACACTACCTGTGAAAATAATAGCCAAATATGTCGTGGAATTTCATTGGAATTGCATCGTAACGATGCAATTCCAATGAAATTCCATGACATATTTTCATAGTTTTCAGAGAGCAACAAGAAAAACAATATAAATGATGATGTGTCGGCTGCTGTATTTGAACTACTTTTAGCCATTATTTTCCCAGCATGCAAAGAGTTAAAAGGTCTACTCTATTGGCAAATGTCCCATGGTCATTTTTGTCCATGATTGCCACAAATACAGTGTCAATATTGGTCAGCATGGCTGATGGATGAAGTTAATAGACACCACCTGCTCACCGAGAAATGGGATCTTAGAATGTTTGCATGCGTGAAGAATTTTTGATGAAGGAAATAGTAGTTATACATGTATTAACATATTTCTCTGATGTTAAGTTTTGTAAAGAGACTAAGTATGTGACCTTGACGTCGGGATCAGCGGGGGTTGGATGGTCGTGGATTTGTCACAGCATGATAGTAGAGCCTTAGAGGAATGCATTGTGTGAAATAGTAAGAATTTTCGATGATGGAAATAGAAGTTACAACATATTTCTCTGATGTCAAGTTTAGTGACAGACGCACAGACTAATGCACGGACAACCTGACTCCAGTATACCCCCCACAACTTGTTGTGGGTGGTATAAATACTGACTGAATGTCGAACAGTGAAGGGCCTGATCAGACTGTGCGGATGTGCAGGCTGATTTAGGGCTACACTGATCGCATAACCCATAAGCCCCATTTCTCCAGTCACAGCCACATTTTTGTTATTTGTTATTTCTCCAAAAAAGGTATAAGTTGTCAGCACTCATTTGAACCGTCTCAACGACGGTCACGGCATATGCTTCTAAGCACATCTAAAGAAAATATTTCAGATTTTCCACAAAACAAAATCGCGTATCCTCAGCTTGAAAAGGGCTAACAGAGAGATTCCAATACAGACGATGTCTCCTAATTACTTCCCCGCCAAGCCAAAGTAGTTTGTGGCGAAATTAACACCGGAATAAGGCACTCCAATATCCTTGTACCATCGTCAATGAAGGCATTACCCAATATGGGCTGCCGATTGAGAAAAAGTACCATAAACATTTGCAACATATATAGGTCCTGGCCATTTTGCTCACCTCTGCAACTGCGTCAGGCCTAGACAAATTATTAACCCTTTCAACACAGGAATGGACTGTGATATGCTAATTTTTCAACCAATCCAATCGTCACAAACTGATAGTCCATTTATGTTTTTGTACTAAAAATATGAAATTTACTTGCAAACAGTGAAGATCCAGATGAGACGGCTCATCACGAGCCGGCTCAGCTGGATCTGCACTGTTTGAAAACCCAGCGGGTAGTCAGGTTCAAATTTTAATTTTCCAGATTGGATTTTAAACTCATACATTCCTATAAGTTTTAATGTTGCCGTACTGTCTCTTCAAATTTTCACTCGTCCAGATCGAAAATTCACTCGTGAATACGAGATAATGAGTGGATTTGTCGAGGCCTGTGTGTTGGTGTCAAATCATTTTGCCGATGACAGTAAGCGTGCATGAGTAATAGAATTGCGTTACGAACAGTGTAGGCACTGATCAGACTGCGCATATGTGGTTGCACATGTCATAAGGTACCTTATAAACACCTGATTATTAACCCTTAGACTGCTACACACAACAATAGTCGTCTGCTGTTGCTTTTATATCTTGCCTTATTTCTCAATAAAACATGGTTTGACAGCACTTCAGAATCATTTCCAATGGAAATGATTCTGAAGTGCTGTCGAAGCATGTTGTAAATTATTCTAAAGTGCTATCATTAAGCATGTTTTGATGATAAAACTGGAAAATAGAAAATAAACAGCAGACGACAAAAAATTAAGATAGCGGTGGAAGGGTTAACCCTTTCAACACCACAGACCTCTATAGAGACAATGTTTGCAAACAGTGAAGATCCAGATGAGCCGGCTCGAAACGAGCGGTCTCATCAGGATCTCCACTGTTTGTTAATAGTTATCAAATTTGAAAAAATTACCCTTTCTGAAGAATGGAATAGCCTGAAAATTTGAATGGACCAATGAAATAGCATGAAAACAGTGGCATGGAACAGCCCATTAAGTTACTTGGTGTTGAAAGGGTTAAGATCTGCACTGGTCACAACTGTTCTGAGGTCCCTTTTCTCACCCGGATGAAAAATATAAACTTACAGTGGAAGTAAACCGATCATTCGCGATTGCCAATTGCTCCGAATTGATGCAGAAAATGACATCCTATGAATTCCAATAGTCTTATTGCGATTCTATGTAGATACCCAAAAGATAAATGCGGTTTGTTACGGTAAGTTACACAACTTGCCCAGATTATCAACGTTTCTAAACATCTATTGGCGATGCCAGCTCGCAATCGAGCAGTTTGATTTGCTGAGCCTGAGCTGCAGCACAGCTCAGCCAATCAAGCTGATTGGCTTCGAGCTCGAGATTAAAGCATTGTGTAACACCAGCTCGCAATCAAGAAGTTTCACTGGCAGAGCCTGAGCTGTATGACAGCTCAGGCTCAGCCAATTAAGCTGCTTGACACAGAATTAAATATTATTTTGAAATAAAGAAAATATGAAGTATCGGCAAGGTCGGTGCAGGCTGTAGTATATATTATCACAGCTCCAGATAAGATGCATATTGGCGCAGTGTACGCACTTATTGTAGCTGAAACGCATCGATTATCAACAGTGGGAGCAGCGCTCCAGTTAAGGTGCGTAATTTGGAGGTAAATTTCTTATTTATCCATCAAAAATGGCAAGTTGGGAGTGCTTTAGAATCGTCTAAAGCACTCCCAACTTGCCATTTTTGATGGAGAAATAACAAAATTTAACCCCAAGTTGGTCAAATTACGCACCTTAACTGGAGCTCTGAGTGGGAGTACAAAATACTCACAGCAATGTGAAATAATCATTGATTTTCAAATTCAGTAGCGGAAATTCTGTAATAAAGTTTAAAATTTACTTAGTTGAGCTGCAAATAGCAAACAAGTGCGGCTCAAATAAGTAATTTTTTCAACTGTATTACAGTATAATTAAGTGAATAAGTAATAATACATTCAAATAAATGAATGGTTAAACTTATGTTTTGATAATTTATTCCCTATTTAATAATGAAGAAAATCAATAATCCATTTGTAAAAATAAAATACGCATTTAATTTGAAATCAGGGGGTACAATACGCTTTAAACACAAATCTTATCTGGAGCATTGTGTTATGATCAGGGCAGTGAACATTGCGACTAGATCGCAGATCCAAGGGGTCTAAACTGGTCGCTGATATTTCTGTTGGCCAGTCATTGAAGTGTAACGTTTTCTCCATCGGCAACTCCAATGATCAATAAGCTTCGTCTTGATTGGCTTGTCAAGAAAGATGCAAAAATTGGCGACGATTCCTAGTGACAGACAGCCAAGGTCTGGGCGGATAAAAAGGACCTTAGAACATTTGCGATAAGCGTAAATGTAAGATCGTACACGAGTGATGATTTAGTAGGGTATTTATTAAACAAGTTTACTTTTTTCATCAGAAACGAGGCTATGCAGTTTTTTATGAAATTAGTAAGAAGTTCAATAAATATCATACTAACCCTTAGACCGCTACTCACAACAATTGTTGTCTGCTGCTGTTTTTATATCTTGCCCTATTTCTCAATAAAAACATGGTTTGACAGCACTTCAGAATCATTTCCATTATCATTTCCAATGGAAATGATTCTGAAGTGCTGTCAAAGCATATTATAAATTATTCTAAAGTGCTGTCAAAGCATGTTTTTGATGATAAAAATGGAAAATAAACAGCAGACAACAACAAAAATAAGATAGCGGTCTAAGGGTTAAATTGTGACAAATGTTACACTACATTTATTGCATAGCACAGATCATAAACTGAGACTGCATTGAATACCTTATAACGTGTTTTCTGTAGCCTACTTTATTACACAATTTTCTGTTTTTCTCAGCGAAAGTATATGTTGTTACCACTCAGTTGAACCGTCTCGGTGAGACGGTTCAACTGAGTGGTAACAATATATACTTTTCTTGTTACATAAGAAAAATAATCATGTTTTTCCAAAAGAAATATAAATGTGTTTCAGCATGGGCTGAGCAAACTGCAATCAAACAAGGCTGATTGGCAACATCATACGGTTCATTTTGTCGGTCTGGCACCCAAGTTTACTCCTCATAGCAAGTGTCGATATTGTGACACACTTGTGACCTCTATGTATGTTCAGCTTCCCTGGGTGTCAAAAACGGCTATATGATGTGCCATTTCGGAAAATGGGGCTTATGGGTTTTGCGAACAGTGTAGATCCAGATCAGCCTGTGCATCCGCACAGACTGATCAGGATCTGCACTGTTCGCCATTCCATCAATGAAACACCGATCATGCTTCAAACAAGAGATACAGATCATTATCAGGCTACACGAGTCTGCTATTTGACAAGGATCGAACCTGGTCACAAATCCCCAGTCACAGCCATATCTATGAAGTGCCATTGGAGAAAATTGGGCATACTGGGTCTGTCTGTGCATGCATCCACACGGTCGAATATGGGGTTTTACAAACTGTTACAATGTAGATGGTGAAGTTTGATTGATGCTGATAAAAACATGGGAGATGATTCTAACGTGCTGGCAAAACTATTTTTCATCAGAAATAAGACAAGCATGATCGTTTTAACTCCACCCTATGCTAATTGATTCATGTTCTTAGTGTTGGGTTGCATAGGGCAAACCAGGATAACATCGTTTTAACCACAACCAATGCAACCTGATACTAGACACACAAATATTTACTAAAATTAACATACAGTCTACACTCGTTAGGCCAAACTCTCGTAACCCTTTCCCTGATAGAAACGACTTTTCACGCCTCTGCAGAAGATGTCTTTAGAAAACATTGTGGGAAAAGGAGAAATTGCTTGTAACAAGCAATTTCTCCTTTTCCCACAATGTTTTCTACTCTATCAGATAATTTAACCATCATTTGACCCAGCATTTGATTCTTTTATTCAGATGTTTTCGATTTGGAAGAGTCGAAATATCTAAGGGTTAAGTCAAACTATGATAACTCAATTCTTGGTTCCGAGTATGTTTAGGTATATATGATCTCTCGTTAACTGAAATTTTCATTAACTCAAAGCACTTTACTCAGTCCCCTAGATAGAATAAACAAGTGCAGACTGTACCCGCAAAACAAAAATATACAACTTACCGACGACAATCAATGAATAGTTGACGCTGATACTGCCGAACCCGTTCGTAACTTTACACACATACTTCCCAGCATCCTCCAGCTCAATGTCCTTGATTCGTAACACCCCTTCCTTCGTGATCTTAAACCTCGTCCACACGTCGCTGATCGTGTCCCCATCCTTCAGCCATTGGATGAACAACGGAGGGTCGGCCGTGACTGGACACAGGAAACGTTTCTTCGTCTGACCTACTTTCGCCACCTGTCGCGCTTGGTGCGGGCTGGTCTGCTTTGGTGGACCTGAAAATATACAATATGTACGTGTAAAAACATACATAAGCAGTGGTCACACAACGTTGGAACCTGTGACTGTCTAAACCAGATATCGTTAGATTGGTATTTAGAGTGTGCAATATAGACATGTATTTGTGGTTTGCAATCAGGAACACACATTTTCTTCAGAGATAAATTACAGTGTGAAACCAATCCAAATTAAAGACATAGTGAAAGTTTTCTCGGTGTTCGGTGGTATAGGTTCTACCTTATTTTAACCCTTTCACCCCTAAATATAGACTGTTCCAAGATTTTCATTTTGGAAAATTTCATTAATCAGGATATCCTAGTGTTTGTTTTTTCAAAAGTTGATAAATAATAACTCACATTGTAAATAAAGATGAGACGGCTCGTATACTTTAACATTTTTGCCTTACAAACAAGGTGAACACAAGTCCTCAGTGACCTTGACCTTGGGCTGTCGAGCGTGGGTCGTATGCAAAATCAAAGGCGTTACTAACGCACGCACTCACACACGTACGTTATTACATGGACTATTGCTATTAATCCCGTCAACACAGTGCGTATGTGCCGTGAAACACAGTGCCGTGAAACATTTTTGATATCCTGTCAATACGACCTAATCACTGCGTATGAATATGTGCGGCTATTTTACAGCCATTTGTAGCGGGATAAATATAATAGTAGGTTAGTGCCGTGAATGGGAAAAATATCTGGCGCGGCTAGGAAACAGGATGTGCTCGGCAGAGCCTCGCCCATCCCGTTTCCTCAGCCTTGCCAGATATTTTTTCCCATTCACGGCACTAACCTACTATTCTCTATCTATTTTCCTTATTTCTGAACCAAACTATATGTTGTGACCACTCATTTGAACCATCTCGGCGAGACGGTTCAAATGAGTGGTCACAACATATACTTCTGATGAGAAATAAAGAAATTCTTGAGCCTTGCCGGATATTTGTTCCCATTCACAGCACTAACCTACTATTCTATTTATCCCCTTTCACCTATCCGCGAGGGGATAAAAAACAAAAAACTTGCACACCCATAAAAACCTATTCTGATTAAGTACAATGCTCATGACATAAGCCAAGACCCAGGTTTGTCCGTATCTAGATAATCTAACAAGATAGGGGCTTCAGTCTGACAGGTCACATGACAAAAGCCTTGCTCCCACACCATTATGTCATCCGCATGATAACAACACCACAGGTCATGATAACAACATAGAGGTGTCATGATAACGCAGCAATCTCTTGTAGGAGTATCTACCAGTATTTCTCTGAAGCACTGATAGATAAACAGTGCTTTCAGCAAACAAAATGGACCCAGTTTGAAGAAACGAGGTTTCATTGCTGTTGGGTAGATACTAATGAGAATTAACCCTTAGACCGCTATCTTATTTTTTTTGTTGTCTGATGTTTATTTTCTATTTTCCATTTTTATCATCAAAACATGCTTTGACAGCACTTTAGAATAATTTACAACATGCTTTGACAGCATTTCAGAATCATTTCCATTGGAAATGATACTGAAGTGCTGTCAAAACATGCTTTTATTGAGAAATAAGGCAAGATATAAAAGCAACAGTAGACGACAATTGTTGTGAGTAGCGGTCTAAGGGTTAATCTGCCTTTTCATTGTACGTGTAACCTGACCTGGTGCCAGGTCCATACCACACCAAAGTCACACACTTGGCCCATTCCCTAAAAGTAGTAGGATTGCGAAAAATCTCAATACTCACGTAAGTGTAATAATAACCAGATTCAACTGTCACATACAGAATGCCAAAGATGTATGTGAGGGCCAAACCAGGTCTCCAGACAGGATTCTGGTAAGCATGAACCCTGATAGTTAAATTACCCATAGCATGCTCCCACCTGCCACCCACTGGGTGGTTTACTGAGAGAATGGCGACCAATGAAGACCAGTAGACATGACATGGCTGTGATATGAGAAGTGAGGTTTATGGCACTTGCAACTAGTGTATCACAGCTCCAGTTAAGGTGCGTAATTTGACCAACGTCTGATGAAATTTTGTTATTTCTTCATCAAAAATGGCAAGTTGGGAGTGCTTTAGAATCGTCTCATTGAGACGATTCTAAAGCACTCCCAACTTGCCATTTTTGATGGAGAAATAAGAAATTTCCTCCAAGTTACGCACCTTAATTGGAGATCTGGTGTATTTCATAATTCCCTACTGCACATTTCTACAGTCACAGCCACATATCACACCTAATGAATGACTGGTATAGAGTTGGATTCAGTGATCAGAAGCTATACTGGTCAAACTCTTAATAAGCCCATTATTGCCATGTTGTTGTTGTTGTTGTACATCATGTATCACCACTGGCTCCCACTGTCAGTCAATTTCCCTGTATGTAATCTATCCTGATAGACAAACTCTCTAGGGTTCAATGATTGAGATACATACATACCACGGCCAATGATTGGAATTAAATAGGCTATACTCTCTAAAGAAAGTCCCTATGGAATTAGCTGGCAATGACCCTGTGAGTAAAGGCCAGATTGTTCTCTAGTTGGCTGGCCTTTATTCACAGGTTTTACTGTACATTGCTACCACTTAATTGAACCGGTTCGTCAAGATGATTTCAGGCCTGTACGCATTAATTAATTTAGGGGGGTGCGTTATCGACGGCGCGAAGGGCTAAACATTGTTTTTTTTTGCACATTCACGGACAGATCTCAGCAGATTAACCCTTTCACCCTTAAATAACTGGAATGGATTTTAATATGTTAATTTTGCAACCCATTCCAATCATCACAAAATGATTTTCAGACCAGTCCATTTATGAACATGAGGTGTTTTTGTTCTCAAAATTATGAAAATTACTTGCAAAAAGTGCAGATCGTGATGAGCCGGCTGGATCTACACTTTTTGCCAATACCACTATACAGGCCTGTAGTGTTGAACGGGTTAAGGGGGGTGCGTACGCACCCGTCGCACCCCCTCTGTGTACGGGCCTGGATTTAAATGATACATTTCCAATGTGAAATGAGGAAAATAATGTTGGTAGAGTTTGATATCTGTATATTAGTATCCCACATTAAAGGTACATGTCCACTCACCTTTAAAGGTACATGCCCACTCAGTAGTCACAAAATGTTCTTTATAGGAATTAAATAAGTGTATAATTGTGTCACTATTCCACCAGTTCTAAAAGTTACTACTGCACGATATACAGATATAATCATTTAGAAATATTTATTTTACTGATAGTGACGTGCGTTGGTATCAGGCTATTTTCATATGCAATACTATTTTTTAATTATTTATATTAATTAAATGTGTCACCTGAAAAAATCATATTTTCGATAGATTATGCACATCAAAAAATAAATACAGAGAATAAATAGTAATGTCTGTTAACATTCTAAGGAAACACGGTTATCGCACCCGATATCAGTGTGGAAATTTACGTCCGATATAAGATGTATAATAATACCAATCAATATGTGGGGTAATGGTGAATGAATGTTTATTTTTCCCAAAAAATGTCATATCTACAGAATATACAAAACTATCTGTCTCCCTATATTGTAACCTACTGAGTGGGTATCTACCTTTAAACAGGTTACGACACTAGATATCTGGTGTCTATTTCTCGGGCGAGGCCCGCTTATCTGGGACACTGCTATGCTTGGGACATAAATGTGGTGCTGGCATGTGTGATCAGTCTAGCTTCTGACGTGTTTGATAAACCCACACATGTTGTCTGTTGCATAACCGACTGAATGGCAAACAGTGTAGACCCTGATCAGCCTGCGCATCTGCGCAGGCTGATCTGGTACTACACTGGTCGCAAATGCAATAAAGACCCATTTCTCCAGTAACAAACACAAATCATTAATATAACATTCAACTAATATAAGCAAAACAGCAGCCAGAGTGGGTGGCATGGCAACAATGACAGCAGATACTCAAAATACAAGGACGGCAATCAAAAACTTGTAAAAAAAAAAAAATGGCAGAATTTATTTTCAATTTTATTTTTATACTTATTAGCGAAAATACTATTTTGTATCACCATTTTCATCGTCTCACTGTCTCGGATGATATAACGTTTCTTTTCTAAGCTACAAGCCTATAGATATAAATATACCACAACATTTGTCTTGTTCATTTTAATAGGTGGGTAGAGCAGAGCAGTCAGTCTCACGCTGTTTTATTCGTAATAAATACTTCAAATATGCCGAAATTTTATGTAAAATGTACAGATTCGTCTGTTTTTGCATGTAGACTGGGGTTTAATGGAGCCTGGTTCAGAGTAAATAAGCACTGTTGTCTGCCCTAACATATTGTGCTTGAATCTTGTGCTAAAATCCAATTTTGATAATTGCAAACTGAGCATGTGCTAAATCTTCAAACTCAAATACAGTTTTACCCTTTCACCCCTTAGGATTTTGAAATGTTAATTTTGCCAATCATCACAAAATGATATTCAGATTAGTTCATTTATGATAAGGGTGAGTTTTTGTTTTTAAAAATATGAAAATTACTTGCAAAAAGTGCAGATCATGATGAGCCGGCTCGTCACGAGCCGGCTCATCTGGATCTACACTGTTTGCCAATACCACTATACAGGTATGTGGTGTTGCATCTACACTGTTTGTCAATACCACTATACAGGCATGTGCTGTTGAAAGGGCGAAGAACCGTCATCAGAACTCAATTCCAGTTTTAATCACTGCAAACTAAGTATATACTCGAACCTAATCTCAATTCCAGTTTTAATCACTGCAAACTAAGTATATACTCGAACTCAATTCCAGTTTCAACTAATGAAATATAAATATATTTGCATCAATATGGCCTGGGCCATTAATGATACCTTGGTTAACACATGCGGTGATCAGTGTAGATACAGACCCATCAGGGCAATCATATACCCTCATAATAATTGCAAAATAGAGAGAAGTCGATGACGCACCATCGCAATATTTTTTTTTTCCCAGAGAAAGGGGGAGATAATCCATGACCCATATTTCAAATAAAGCCTACACACCATAAGGAAGCCACATACCAAATGTCAAGTCTCTAGCTATTACGGTTTAAAAGTGTGATTTCTTACAAGAAACGAGGCAGATGGACATACAGACGGACGGACGCCCATGAAGAAAACTATATACAGAGGAATCTCTCTAAACCGGACACCAAGAATCTTATTTTTGGTTAGTTCCTTAGTCATTTATCTCAGGTGACAATGTTTGTTTGTGATAGCACACATCTATGGCTCAGAATGATCAACTGTCTGATTTACAGTGAAACCTCTCTAAGCCGGACACCCTGGGGACCTCCCAGGGTGTCCGGTTTAGAGAGGTTTCACTGTATCCATTTTTTTAAAAGTGGGTATATATAATAATGACTTTGTTTGGGATGCATATCATCCTGTTTCTCTCATCGAACTGCGAACAGTGAAGACCCTGACCAGACTGCGCAGATTGGGTTTTTGGCAATTTTAATTGGGTATTTATGCAAATACGCAGCTTATCTGGAGCTCTGCAGGAGGTTGAGTTAATGAATAGCGAACAGTGCAGACCCTGACCAGACTGCGCGGATGCGCAGGCTAGTCAGGGTCTACACTGGTCGCAAAGGCAACAATAGTCCAATTTCATAAAAACGTTACCCACTATTTCCGTTGTCTATTTCTTGTCTATTTCCTCGCGCGTGCCCTCCATTATCACGCGGTATAAGTGGAGAAACATGGGTATAATGTGGTGTGATGAGCTATTCCAGTCCTTACAAGCCCCATTGCTGAAGACAATGGCGCGGGTATCTAGTTATCTTGGGAATCATCCTTCAGAACATCTGCTTGCACAAATTGTGATTTTGTATGATTCTTAGTGAAATTAGGGTCTGTTGAGACATTGACCAGCGTAGCTCAGCACAGCTACTGTCTGTTTCACGAAACATGCCCAAATTTTATGGCCATGTAAACAATGGAAAAACAGTATTTTTCTTCATAATATTAAATTTTATCAAAATTTAAGAATGAGCCTTCTTTTTATTTTGTGAAATTTGGTCAAATATTGATTTTATTATGAAAAATTGATTTGTCTATGGGAATTTAACATGGAGAAAAAGGAGGTGGAGAAGCTGTGGGAGGAGAAGAAAAAAATAATTGAAATTGGTCCAGTATTTAAATCCCCATAGACCTCTCTCTTCACTCTGTGAAGATGTCTATGGGGATTTAACATGGGGAAATTGTTTTTTCGCAATAAAATCAATATTTGACCAAATTTCATGAAATAAAATTATTAAATTTTCCTTTAATTTAGTATTATCAAAAGAAATGTTTATATAGCCGTAAAATTTGGGCAGCTTTCATGAAACAGACAGTAGAACAGTATAGAATGATAACTGGGTTACATAATTATAACTTGTTTGCTAGCTTAGCATCAATGATTGTTTGACTGCAGTTTTATGTCCATTCAACAGCAAATTAACCCTTTCAACACCACAGGCCTGTATAGTGTATTGGTAAACAGTGTAGATCCAGATCAGCCGGCTCATCAGGATCTGCATTTTTTTAGAGTAAGTTTTGAGAGCAACAACACCCCTTTCACATAAATGGACTTGACTGAAAATCATTTTGTGACGATTGGATTGGTTTCAAAATTAACATATCAAAATCCATTCCAGTTATTTAGGGGTGAAAGGGTTAAGGTCACATAATTAACCCTTAGACCGCTATCTTATTTTTCTTGTCGGCTGCTGTTTATTTTCTATTTTCCATTTTTATCATCAAAAACATGCTTTGACAGCAGAATAATTAGAATTAGAATAATTTAAAACATGAGAATCATTTCCATTGGAAATGATTCTCAAGTCCTGTCGTCATACCATGTTCTTATCGAGTTCTTATTGAGAAATAAGGCAAGATATAAAAAACAGCAGACAACAATTGTTGTGAGTAGCGGTCTAAGGGTTAAGATATGAATCCCTAAGGATGGATTCATTCTCATTAAGACATGTTTACCCTCGCATCCTTCCAATAAGGATTCATTCATCATAATGGGTGAAGACCCTGATCAGATTGCACAGACACATTTTTAGGCATCAAGTAATATTAACCCTTAGACCACTGCACACAACAATTGTCGTCTCCTGTTGCTTTTATATCTTGCCTTATTTCTCAATAAAAAATATGGTTTGACAGCACTTCAGAATCATTTCCAATGGAAATGATTCTGAAGTGCTGTCAAACCATGTTTTTGATGATAAAAATGGAAAATAGATAATAAACAGCAAACAAACAAATGAAAAGTCATGCAGAGCATGATGTTATTAGCCGATCAAATCAGGGTAAAGTGCATCGAACATATGTAGGTGTTTTCGGTAACATTGTCAATGGTAAACTATTTTCGACCACAGTTCTGTACCCAGCGTTGACATTTTTCTCGATTTTGTGCAGGTTTTGGAAACCCGTTCCCAAATCCATCCAATAGCAGCAATGCCATAGCAGCAATGTTTTGTTGTCACCATTATGTTGCGAAATATTCCAGCGTAAAACCTGTACTGTATGCTCTATTTATCTACAAATTACACTCCGCAATACACAAAGTTGTAGTCACTGTGTGTTTGTCCGAATTCTGTGTCAGCACGCGAGTGGGCGGAGCTACCAGAGCTATATATATCTAGCGGTTACAGTGTCATCTAAAAATAGACGCAAGCTCCTGCGTATTCAGGCACATGCCCAGATTGGCCTAATGTGCCCCATCCGTGATTTTTTGCGCGATGTCGGGCGCAAGACAATCAATAATTTGTGGCATTGACAATAATTAAGGGGGATTGCCGCAATCGCGCGTGCTGGATGCATCCCTGCCATCCCTGCATGATACGTAAACAAATCAAAGTTGGCTAGAAGGGCAATTCTTCGTTTTGATTGGTGGAAAATTTTGTGAATATTAACTAGCGTCAAATGACGCGCATACGCGATCCAATGGGATAAACCCGAGATGCTGGGATAAACCCGAAAATGCTGGGGTTGCTAGTAAGGAGATTTTGAGCAGAGGTCGATTATAAATTAGCCGAATAAACACATTTTACGCGATTATACGTGGCTGAAACTTGTTCTGTTTAATAAATAAAAGCTTTAAATTAGCCCAATAATCGGCGTATGTTGGCGTATATGGCCATTAGAGCCAACTATGGACTTCAACAACAATAACTTCCGGGTTAAACCTCTTCCGGCGTTTAGCTCATTACGTATTCAAAATTGTGTTATTTGGCTATAAGTAAAGTTTTAAACGGAGATAATTGCCAAAAATGCAAACTTTATCGGTTGATGCAATTTGGAAGTGATACAGAAAAATTCGCGTTCATAGATTACCGAATAGCGGAGAAAAGGGTTGCTACAAACTTTTTCAGAATTCGATGGATAACCAATATATTAGCCGTTCTATAAATAGATCGGCTAATAAAAATATTAAGATAGCGATCTAAGGGTTAAAGTTATATACCATGATGGAGAAACTTGTACATTAACTCGAGTCAATGACAGAACTTGAAATCAAGCAAGATCAAGTTTGAACTATGCTGGCCCATTGAGATTGCAGATACTAATACAAAGATTTCACCGTATTAACCTTTACTATGCCGAATTAAATTTTGTCGTCTGCTGAAAATGTTTTATTTAAATATTTCTTAATAAAAACCTGTTTTGGCAGCACATGAGAATCGTCTCCACTGGAGACGATTCTTATGTGCTGTCAAAACAGGTTTTTTGTTAAGAATTAAGGCAAAAATGAAAAACAGCAGACGGCAATTTTCGTCAACAGCGTAGGAAGGGTTAAATTCTAGTTTCGGAGGTACCCAGTCACCCAATATGATAATCTATCTAATGTCCGCAGTTAACCTCTTACATTCTGAATACATTCTGAAAAGACAACGTTTTGTTGACACAAATGTATTTTTTTATGTTTTTTTGTGAAAGATTATGTGGTAACCGCAATTTGAAACGTCTTATACTTTAGACTGTCTGAATAGTAAAAAAAAATAATCTTACTAATGACTTTTGTTGATGATGCATACTGTTATTGTAAAAGTTATGATATGCTTTATGAATGATGTCCAAAATTCCCAACTCTTCAACAAATTCTGCGCGGCTTTGCAATTTTTAACATCAATTTTCAACATCATAAAAATATTACAATATGTTTATTATTGTTTTTAAAATATTGATCTTCAAAAAAACAGAATACGGAAGAACTGCAAAAAAAATGTTACTGACAACTTCTGTATGTTTTGAAGCATTTCAACAGTTGAAAATTGAAACTATTTTTTTTGGTTTTCAAAAAATCAATATTGGAGACAGGAGAATAAAACAGGACACACCACAGTGATGATAATCCCAAATCCGAGCCCGAGTATTGTATATGGGTGATGTTGCTGTTACAATAATCTTTGCACTGAAAATGGCAACAATTAAAACAAAATCAATATACTAGAGGACTGGAGACAGAACGACAGCGATGATAAGCCAAATCCGAGCCCGAGTATCGTGACACATGATGTTGCTATTGCATGCTCCGAAAATGGAAACTATTTTTGTTTTAAAAAAAATCAATATAGGAGAGGACTGGAGACAGGACGACATCGATGATAATCCCAAATTCGAGCCCGAGTATCGTATCCAGGTCATGTTGCCGTTGCATGCTCAAACGACATTAGCTATTCATTGTGGGTAATGGGGACTATCAAAACATGAGTGGTATTGTGAGGTGACATCATAAGGTCACACAATGCGATGGCATAAGCTATTAAGCTAATGTTTGTGCAGTCAGTGAAAACTGTGAATGAATGGGTAATGGGGAGGGGTAGATTCGTCGAGGGTTGATGAATTTTGGGACCTTTGGGTATTTGCGAACAGTGTAGGCTCAGATCAGGCTGCGCGGAATCCGCGCAGCCTGATCTGAGGCTACACTGTTCTCCATTCTCTCAATGTAGTGTCGGTAATGGACCAATGTTAGAATAGAAAAGATCAGGATTTGATGGTGAAAACAGACAAAATCATGTAAATTATATTTATAGAACCTTGTCATTCACTCAAGAGTCCTGTATCTGTCATATCTATTGGGGGGCGTATAATCAGAAACTGATCAGTGTGCATTTATATTGAGCAGTTAACAGTTTTGTTCATCACAGTCAACCCATAATAATTATTCTTTTTTAATTTTTTATTTTAAATATTTATATTCTTTTCTTATTTCAGACCTCCGCATTTGAGTAAAATTTAACTGAATATCAATCATTTCAGCAGTGAAAATCGCTTAGAGCGAGCCTCGAGGTACATTTTTCCACGCAAAATATCCACAAACAGGGCAGATCCTCATTGCGAGCCTGCTCATCTGGATCTACACTGTTTGCATACATAAGGTCTATTGTGTGTATTTTTACAGTCATATAAAATAAGTCAAACTTCACAGCTACCACAAAACAAACTACATGTACAAATGATGAGATATAAAACTCTGATTGCCCTATAATGATAATTGGGTATAAAATATTTATACTGATAACATGTCAACCTTTAATGAGGTCATTCATCAATACTAAAACATGCCTAATGATATGTATCTACAGTGTGCTATCAATAAACAATTATCATACAAGAAAACAAGTTTTTGCACTAATTTTAAACCAATATCAATACAGAACATAAATAATACAGGACTCACATCCACTCATTTTATTCGAAGATTTTAATGAGAAATTAATCATTAAAATTTGTATGCCCTTAATAAACAGGATATCTCTCCCAATAATCCCGCCCCCCCCAAAAAAAAAAACCAACGCCACCCCCACCACCAGCTCCCGCCATCCCAATGTTCTTCCTCACGAAAACACTTACAGTAGCTGAGCTCACTGAAACGGACACCCAAACCTTCAATGAGTGAGTTTTTAATTTGTATGTAATTCATCTGATGATGTCTGTTCAGGATTTCAAAACACACAAACATGTCTTGAAGTGTTCATATGCCTATGTAACCTCTCCAAACCGAACACCCTGAGGCCCTCCTAGGGTGTTCGGTTAAGAGGTTCCGCTGAATCAGTAACATGGATAAATGTGGCTGTAACTGGAGAAATGGGGCTTATGGGTTTTGCGACCAGTGTAGATCCAGATCAGCCTGTGCATCCGCACAGTCTGATCAGTATCTGCACTGTTCGCTATTCTATCAATGTAACACCCGTCATGCTTCAAAGAAGCAATATAGATATATATAGTTATATTTGATCAGGAACTACACGTCACTGGTCAGAAATCCCATAAGCCCTATTTCTCCAGTCACAGCCACAAAAAGTATAGGTTTTGGTTCTTTATTCAGGTTAGGAGGTGGTGCCACAAGTATTTATTTACAACAGCATTCAACCCTGCTATATATCTCGAGCGCAAAATAAATCCACCAGTCCGTTTGCAGTCAATTATCTACAGAAAGATCAAGGTGGCGGCTGAACGGTACAATTTTTTTCCACCATCCATCTTTCTGGTATAGCAGGTGATAACCGCACAGGTTATCATTAAAGTCGCCAGCCCCAGATATCATAAAATGTGGCTGTGACTGGAGAAATGGGGCTTATGGGTTTTGCGACTACTGTAGCTCCTGATCAAATAGTACACTCCTGTAGTCTGCTAACCATCTATGTTGCTTGTTAGAAGGATCATATGACAACGAGCGTTTCATTGATGGATTGGCGAACAGTGCAGATCCTGATCAGACTGTGCGGATGCACAGTCTGATCTGGATCTACACTGGTCGCAAAAACCATAAGCCCCATTTCTCCAGTCACAGTCACAAATGACTTCAATCGACACAAATGGAGTGATAAATGACCGGTAGTCCACCATTACCCATTATTGTCAAAATAACACATTATTTAAGTAATGAATGTATCCATATTTTGGCTCATAGGGTAACAGATAGCGTTACCCACCACGTTGTATACACAAATACATTTATATAGCATGTATAATTATCTGAATCTTAAAATGTATCCATATTTTGGCTCATAGGTTTACCTATCACGTTTTATACACAAATACCAGGAGCGGATCCAAGATTTACATTTACAAAAAAACTGAATGTGAATGGGTTTAATGTCCTACCAACAGCTATGGTCATATAGAGACGGTACCACAGTTTAAAGTGTCCAACCCCTAGGCCAAAATCCATCCCTTTTAGGGTTAGATCGCGCGTGGATCGATTCTCAATTGAAATGAGACACATATAATGAACGTCAACTTTTCTACAATCTGTGGAGGGCGCTTGTGTATGTCAAAAAGTGCCCATGGGATCAGATAATGCTACAGTCGAACCTGTGCGAAAGGCCACCTCCAAATAACAATTACCTGTCGATAGCAGCCATGCTAATATTTTCCCAATTACACTATATGTATTCAATCTGAAATAAATATTGTTTAAACTAAGACCACCTGTGAACAAAGGCCAGATTTTTCTCATCCCAAATTCAATTTTTTTTTTTTTGGCACAGGGTTGGGTCGGTCGGGGGAAAAAAAACGCGGATGCCACCGGCGGCATATTGAAGAAACTGTGACAAACGGGTGAACCAAAAGTGTTAAGTCAAAGGGTGAAGGTCATATGTAGTATGGCAAGGCAGGTGTAGCATACATGCAAATATTTTTTGTTTATTTTTTTTTGGATCGGAGGTAAAAAAATCTAAAAAAAAATCGGAAATTAATTTTTTTATTTTTTTCCACATTGTCAACAAATCGGGTCGTCGGATCTGTAAACCAACAAATAAAAATTTTCTAAATATTTTTCTGCATTTTTTCTCATTTCTCACCAAAAGGATTAGAAACAAAATTGCAACCCTGCTACGATAATTGTCTCCACAGGCTTATAGATAACCATATCGTAGGCAACTCTTGTATAACTGCTACAAAAGGATATGTTGTTACCACTCAGTTGAACCGTCTCGATGAGACGGTTCAACTGAGTGGTAACAACATATACTTTAGGTGAGAAATAAGAAAAATAATCTTTCCAAGTAATAAATGTGTTAAAATCTAAAATCTGAGTGGCAGCAATATACACTTTTGGTGAGAAACTCAATAATGACGTCTTCAATTATAAACCAAATATTGGATATATTTTTCAGAGAACAATCTATAATTTCGTGATAACTTCGGGTCACCGTACACTGTGGTAATAGTGTCAGTCGTATGATGGGTGGATGGGGTAGGGTGGCCGTATATTCCACCACTTATGTAGGGCGGAGAATCAAGACACATCAGTTGTGGGTTCCACACTTCAACTCCACTGTATTTTGGCATTAATTAACTTGCTACTCCAGACTGGAATGCTCAAAACAAAAACATTCGGCGCTCATGAAGAAATCATCCACATGTGTTCAACCAACCAACAACAAGTAGACCTGGGTAATTGGAGAAATTAAAAAAAATTACCGTCTAATTCCCGCCTCTTTTGTTGGTGGGAGAATGTACTTACATTTTTAGTTAATGGTGTTTAACAGCCTGTCAACAGCTTAAGTTACTTCAGGCTGGGTTAACAGAGTTGACTCCCATAGTTCACCTGTTGTAATGGGGTGGGGAAGGGAATTCCAAAATCAGTAGCAAATATTTACAGACGAAATATATATTCAGCCCTGAAATTAGAATAAACTGACCAGTAGCCGATTTCAACAACATTGTAAAGTATACTTTAGCAGAAAAGTATACTTTGAGGGAGAAATTTTCAATTTTATGATAAATTTATTAATTTTTATTATACTGAATTTATTACATTATCACAGCCATTTTGGCTGTGATAATGTAATAAATTCAGTATAATAATTCTGCATGCTTGTAATCATCAAATATATGCAGTTGTTACTTTTACATGAAATAATGCATTTCAGGAAAAATAAATGATTGCTCCCTCAAAGTATACTTTGCTAGTAAAGTATACTTTGCAATGTTGGTGAAATAGGCTACTGGTGCCAGGTCCTCACCACACGTTTGTGGCATGTGTGGCTCCTGATCAAATAGCACACTCTTGTAGCATAATAACAATTTATTTCTTGTTAGAAGTATGGCGTGTGTTTCATTGACGGAATAGCGAACAGTGCAGATCCTGATCAGACTGTGCGGATGCACAGGCTGATCTGGATCGACACTGGTCGCAAAACCCATAAGCTCCATCTCTCCAGTCACAGCCACAATTTAGTTTGCATAAGCAAAATAGCACTAGCGCAGCAACAGTAAGTACGTACGGGTAAGTAATGCACGATTAAAGCTATTATTTTATTGGAACAAGGTAAAAATTCACCGAGTTGTTCCTTTCCGTTGTTATAGGCACATGCTTGAATGTTTTCTGCATGCCTAATCAGCAATTGAAATGGTTTGTAAATACATCCATTTTCATCAAAAACCAACGCAGCAGCCATGACAAACATGCCTGGAACCAGTCAGTAGAAATCAGCAGGAAGTGGCATGTGTGATCAGCAGGGGAACCAGTCTGTTGTTACCAAGCACAGCTTCCTTAGCGACGACAGGTTTTCTCACTTTGTTTTTCATAATTAAGGACATGTCTGGGATTTCTTTTCAGCTGTAAGGCTTTAATTTGCTGTTACAACGTGTAATTAAATGTTGCTGTCGGCAAGTTAAATATATATTTTCCATCTTTCTTGATTAAAACATGTTTTTACAGTGCATGAGAATTTTCTCCAATGGAGACAATTCACATATGAGTCATTAAAATATGTTTTGTTTATTAATTGAATGAAAAAATGTTTGTTTTGTGTGATGTATGTGTTAATACATTATTTTGTTTTCCATCTTTCTTGATTCAAACATGTTTATTAGAATAAATACGGTACATCAACCAAACACACCATTTTATTTAATCAAATTCAAAGTAGTTGGTGCTTAATTTATGACAATGTTATAAACTGTGATAAACAGGGGAGATAATTTGGAAATGCATTTCGCAACTACTGTACCAAGAAACAACATTTGTGAAACATTATGTTTTTTAGTTGTGAAATGCTAACACTATGCCACCCATGCAAATAGCTTTTTTATTTTAGACACAAGTTGAATTAAATTAAATGAAATTAAATTAGTATTAACCATCAATGTGCACAAAAATAGCATAATTGCAACACAAGATATTACATGTATTCAGTATTACAGAGCTCCAGTTAACCCTTTCCCTGTTTTGCGATATTTCGACTCATCCAAATCGAAAATATTTGAATAAAAGTATGAAATGCTGGGTCAAATGATGGTTAAATTATCTGATAGAGTAGAAAACATTGTGGGAAAAGGAGAAATTGCTTGTTACAAGCAATTTCTCCTTTTCCCACAATGTTTTCAAAAGACATCTTCTGCAGAGGCGTGAAAAGTCGTCTCTATCAGGGAAAGGGTTAAGGTGCGTAATTTGGAAGTAAATTTCTTATTTCTCCATCAAAAATGGCAAGTTGGGAGTGATTTAGAATCGTCTCAAAGAGACGATTCTAAAGCACTCCAAACTTTCCATTTTTGATGAAGAAATATCAAAATTTCACCCCAAGTTGGTCAAATTACGCACCTTATCTGGAGCTCTGTATTATGATAATTAACCCTTAGCCCTTATTTCTTTTGTCGTCTGCTGTTTATTTTCTATTTTCCATTTTTATCATCAAAAACATGCTTTGACAGCACTTTAGAATAATTTACAACATGCTTTGACAGCACTTCAGAATCATTTCCATTGGAAATGATTCTGAAGTGCTGTCAAACCATGTTTTTATTGAGAAATAAGGCAAGATATAAAAGCAACAGCAGCCGATAATTGTTGTGAGTAGCGGTCTAATGGTTATAGTTGACCAAACCCTCTTCCCGGTGACTCATAAGCATAAGCTGTATCACAAATAAGGTACAAATCTACAATCAGAGCCCAGATAAGCTTTGTGTCTAAAGAGTATTGTACCCCCTGATTTCAAATTAAATGTGTATTTTATTTTTATAAATGGATTATTGATTTTCTTCATTATTAAAAGTACATGCCCACGCAGTAGGCACAAAATGTTCTTTATAGGAATTAAATAAGTGTATAATTGTGTCACTATTCCACCAGTTCTAAAAATTACGAGTGTCCGCTTTACAGATATAATCATTTAATAATATTATTTTACTGATAGTGACTCGCAGTGGTATCAGGCTATTTTCAAATGCAAATGAGGCATGATATTTTATAATTATTTGTACTAATTAAATGCGTTACCTGAACAAAAAATATTTTCGACAGAGAATACAGTATGATCATTGCACATCAAAAAATAAATACAGAGAATAAATAGCAGGCCTGTAGCCAGACCTGTTTGAAGGGGGGGTCGTTTCGAAGGCCCAATGGGCCTGAGGTATATAGGGGGGTCTAAAAAAGTGGACCTCGATGCTAAAAAAGTGTACATCGAGGCTGGGCGGGGGGGTCGTCCGACCGTTCCGACCCCCCTGGCTACGGGCCTGAATAGTAATGTCCGTTAACATTTTAAGGAAACACGATTACCGCCCCTGATATCAGTGTGAAAATTTACGTCTGCTATAAAATGTATAATAATGCAAATCAATAAGTGGTGTAATGGTGAATGAATGTTTATTTTGCCAGAAATGTCATGTCTACAGAATATACAATATGTCTCCCTATATTATAACCTACTGAGTGGGCATGTGCCTTTAAATAGGGAACAGATTATCAAAACATATTTAAACATTCACTTATTTGAGTGTATTATTACTTATTCACTTATTTATACAGTCATACAGTTGAAAATCTACTTAATAGTTGAGCTGCATTTTCGACTTTATTACAGTATTTCCACTGCTCAATTTGAAAATCAATGAATATTTTCACATTGCTGTGAGTATTTTGTACTCCCATTGTTGATCATCAATGCGTATTCAGCTAAATATTCAGCTAAAATAAGCACGTAAAATACGCCAATACGCACCATCTGGAGCTCTGTATAATTAACTCTTTGCATGCTGGGAAATTTGTGGGCTATAAATAGTTCAAAAATAGCAAAAATAACTTCTCCTTATAAATGACATGAATATGTCTTGAAATTTCATTAGAATTGTGTCCTTTGGACACAATTCTAATGAAATTTCAAGACATATTTACAGAGAGAAAAAAATCATATACTCCTAATTTGTTTAGCGGATATTTTCACCGCTAGCATGCAAAGAGTTAAATCAGCTTTAATAATCTGTGTCATCAAGTGCTGAAAATATCTGAGACACAATTCCTTTAATGCTGGGAGGTAAAGCATAAAACATGGGTGAGGACGTAAACGGGTCCATTCATCATTCAGTCTGCTGTAGACATAAATGTTAACACTTCTCGATTCACCGATTATTGCTGTTATTCAGCAAAACATATGCTTCTAACAACCTTGGGTGTTGAAATGTACACACGAAAACAGCTGGTTCTCCGAGATATAAATTACATGGCATTCATTAGAATTGCAGCACCTGCAAAAACATACCACTCAACGTTTATTTATCCAGCTGTATAGATCCAAATTTGTCTGATTAGCATTCACAAATTTTACAATTTTGCTATTTTACTTTTTCAATTTTCCAAAGACCTTTCACAATATATGTGGTTGTGACTGGAGAAATGGGGCTTAGGGGTTTTGTGACCAGTGTAGATCCAGATCAGCCTGTGCTTCCGTACGTCTGATCAGGATCTGCACTATTTGCCATTCAATCAATGAAACACCCGTCACGCTTCTAACAAACAATATACAAGTGTAGATCAATATCAGGCAACAGTAACTACACTGGTCACAAATCCCATTATCCCCATTTGTCCAGTCACAGCCACATGTATGTGTCTGTGACTGGAGAAATGGAGCTTCTGGTGCATGTAGACTGATCTAGGGCTTATAATGGCCTTCACAACCAGAGTAGCCAGAGATCAGCAGTGTGACAGGGTCTACACTGTTCGCCATTCAATCAGTAATCAAAACAGCAGTGATGCTTCAAACAAACTGTATACTTCGATCAATATCTGGCTACATGAGTGAACTATCCGATCAGCAACTGGAAAGACCAACTACAAATGAAACATTTCTCCAGACAAAGTCATAAACATGTACATGAATTCAAGAGACCCTGTAGGTTTGACATTTTCTTTGCATAATTGCTTCGTCCAGCACATGTACCTCGGTGGATAATGCAATTCAATCTACATCGATGGCCGACAATAAGGACTTTAGAGAATTTGCAACATATGTAGTTATCCTGGGGGCCGTTCACTAAACTTTGTACAACTAAAATGTTCGTAAGTGCAAAATTAAGTCTCTAAATTAGTCTCTCTAATTATTGGATTTACATTTATTGAGCATAGGCTGCATATGCAGCCTATGCTCAATAAATGTAAATCCATCAATTGAAATTTCCAGACGATTCTAAATTTGCACTTACGAACATTTTAGTCGTACGAAGTTTAGTGAAACGGGCCCCTGGTCCTTATGTACATTCACAGAATAAAAATATAATATATTCAGTAGTTTATGGTTACGTAAGGCTCTGTCATTGAATAGTGAACAGCGTAGGCCCTAATCAGACTGCGCATATGCACAGGCTGATCTGGGACTACGTGGGTACTCTGGTCGAAAAAACAATTGAATACCTGGTCTATGCAAAGTTTGGCGTTTTTTCGCGTCTTCTTAACTCTTTGCATGCTGGGAAATTTGTGGGCTATAAATAGTTCAAAACTAGCGGACAAAAATTAATCATATTTTCTTGTATTTCTCCCCGTAAATATCATGAATATGTCTTGGAATTTTATTAGAATTGAGTCCTGAAATTTCAAGACATATTTACAGAGAGAAATAAAACATATACACCTAATTCGTTTGGCGGATATTTTCGCCACTAGCATGCAAAGAGTTAAGTCTCCTACAGCTAGGGTTATAGGGAGGTGATTCAGTCCCAAGCATGCAAAGAGTTAAATTTCTCCTCCTACACCATTTGATACAAATACAAACATCTTTTCATTCATTGCTCGCCAGACTGTCAGATGCATGATGGGATAATCTTGATTTAATTCTATTGGGTAATATGCATAGCAACGATGTTATGTTTGTTTCATTGCATGTCAGAGCTTCATCATCAGTGCAGTCTGCAGTGTTTAATCCTTACTATGCTGAATTAAATTTTGTCGTCTGCTGGAAATGTTTTATTTTAAATATTTCTCAATAAAAACCTGCTTTGGCAGCGCATGAGAATCGTCTCCACTGGAGACGATACTCATGTGCTGTCAAAACGGGTTTTTTTTTTGTTAAGAATTAAGGCAAAAATGAAAAACAGCAGACGACATTTTTCGTCTCTTGCGTAGTGAGGGTCAATTACTTCCCCAGAATATAGACACATGTCTTCAGACAATCGCATGGTTTTGATTAAGAATACAAATTATACAAATGTCTTCGAAGTTTCTATATTTCAATTTATCATCTGAAAACAACTAAGTGCATATTATGAATGAATTAATTATTGAAATAGAATGCCATATTAATAAAGCTAATACCTTGGCCCACATTATATTAGAACATTTTTTGAGCGTGCACTTGAAAAGTCAACTAAAAATTATTCTGAATGCCTGAATGCTCATGATGATCATGCATGGAATAATGCGAGTAGAAGTATTTTAAAAATGTCGAATCTGAACTTGAAATCAAGCAGTTTGATTGGCTGCGTCTGAGCAAAGCTCAGCCTCAACCAATCAAACTTTTCGATTTCAATCAGCATAAAATATGAGCATATTCTCATTAATAAATAACACATGAAATCAAACGGTTTGTTTAGTTGATTGATACACACGTTATTTCGAGCACAAGATTCAAGTAAATGCTCATTAACCTGTTCCAACACTACAGCCCTCTATCTATAGTGGTATTTGCAAACAGTGTAGATCCAGATGAGCGGCTCGTAACGAGCCGCCTCATCAGGATCTGCACTTTTTGCAAATAATTAAATAATTTTCATATTTTTGACAACCGTTGAAACACACCCCCTTTTCATAAATGGACTAGTCTGAAAATCATTAAGTGACAATTGGATTGGTTGAAAATTTAACACATAAAAATTGATTCTAGTTACTTAGGGGTGAAAGGGTTAAAGTTTGATAATCCCAGTTCCATGTCTCACTGGTGTTTCCACGCGCGAATCACCGCCAATCTGCCAGACTCTATCAGACGAACATTCCGTTTTCATTTATTTCCATCTCTAACAAGGAAAATCGCTGTCATGTAGTTCCAATGTTTGAAATGTTGGGGAGGAAAAACTGGTGTGTGCTATCAATCAAGGGATAGACCGGTCTACGAGAAAACACGCTCTCTTATAGGAACGCGTCCTTAAAGTGGCTATATACAGAGCTCTGCATATATGGTCCTCTATTATCATGTCCCATAAATCAATCAAATTGTGTTTAGACATTCTTCGAAATATCGTCCATAATTTTGAGTCAAACAATGACTTTGTAGCTAATAAAATTATAAATGTTTGTTTATATCCCCATGTCTTGTGTATTAATTACCTAATTACTGGTCAATTTACATATTGGTTTTCAAATCAACCAATCAATATCACATAATGTAACAAGTTGTTTAATAATAGATTTTTCCAATATTGAAAGTAGACACTCTGTGTTGTTTTGAGTGACATACACAACAAATATTTAGCTGTTTTCAAAGGGCAATAAACTCATACATTTTGAAATAGCATTAATATTTCCATACCATTTAAGCATAATAATACAATAATAATACATTATTTTAACCCTTAGAATGCAGGAACCGAAAATAGTAATCTGCTGTTAATTCATATTTTGTCTTTTCTCTCAGTAAAAACATGGTTTGGCAGCATAAAGTGCTGCCAAACCAAGTTTTTGATGAGAAAAATGGAAAATAAAAAATATTCAGCAGACAACACAAATTAATTCAGCATTGTAAGGGTTAAATAGTAACCTTACATCGTTCAGACAATCGGGGTTTTGTGCAGGAAAATGGCATATATATGCAGAGTTTTGTTTACAGTTACTTTAAGATATGATGCGATCTGCAATGAAGAAAAGAGGATTATCAAGATTTTCAACAGTTGCTCCCGATAAGCTAGCTACATGACTAGTACTACATGACTAGTAATGTGTGTTTCTCAAATGCATACTCTGCTTGCTATGACATGTTCCAACAGGTTTGAGGCTAAAAGTGCCACAGAAAACATAGATAATGCTGACAACCCATGAATTTATAAATACAGTCGAACCTCCCCGAACGGCCACCTCTCTGCAACAGCCACCTCTCTGTAACAGCCGCTATTTTATATCCCAAATGGATGATTTCCTCTATATCTAACCCTTACACTGCTAAGCATGAAAATTGTCGTTTGATGTTGATTTTGCATTCTTTCTCAATACAAACATGTTTTGACAGCATTTTAGAATCATTTCCATTGGAAATGATTCTAAAATGCTGTCAAAACATGTTTTTATTGAGAATTATTGAAGAAAATAAATAAACATCAGACGATAAAATTGTATTCGGCATTAACCTCCCTACAACAGCCACCTCTCTATAACAGCCACTTTTGCCTCTTCCCATGGGTGGCTGTTGTAGAGAGGTTGCACTGTATATCCCGATCAGGTGAAAGGGTTTAACTTAATAGACAAGGCAACAGTCTCAGAACAGTGAAAGTGAAGGGGTTTCATGTCCCGGGCCAGCAGCTAAGGTCATTTATGGATGGCAAAGGACCAGTGGAGTGGAAACATTATTAACCTTTTCAACACTACAATTACCTCTTTAGCAGTGTTTGCAAACAGTGCAGACCCAGATGAGCCGGCTAGTAACGAGCGACCGACTGACGGATCGAAGGACCGACGGACGGACGGACGACGGACCGACCATGACTTGTCCCGACACTACGTCAGCTTCAGCACACAAGGTCAGAATGTCCGTGACTTGCCGACACAAGGTCAACTTCAGCTCACAAGGTCGGTATTTCCGTGACTTGTCTGCCACAAGGTCAACTTCATCTCACAAGGTCGGAATTATCATGATTTGTCCCAACTCAAGGTCAACTTCAGCTCACAAGGTTGGTATTCCATGACTTGTGCCAGTGCTGATTGAAGCAGAAACCACCCAATTATAATGGAGCATGTTTTGTGTGTCAGTCAACAAGTCCTACACCAGCTGTTATTAATTAATTCCCAGCCTATGTTTTGTGGCCTGATGTTAATATTTTATTTCAAATTTTTCTCTATGAAAACATGTTTTCACAAGGGCATGAGAATTGTCTCCATCTGCATGACATCATTTACTGAAAATATCAAAATTTTGTAAATATTTTGTAAATAACTTACCGGTATTAGGTACAAAATCACATGGCTCGTCTCACATGAGATTTTTTTAACAAAATGAAATTGCCCCAACATAAGCATTGCCATTATAACACAGCTTGATACATGTATGAATGAGTATTATAGTGGCTTACGTACATGTATAATTACGGTACTCGCAAATGAGTACAACCATTATAATTAACAACACATGTATAGTAGTGGTATTCTAAAGTTGAGGAGCCGCTTAAAATTCTTAGAAGAGATTACTAGAGCAAGATAATAGGATGAAAATAGTCCATGCAGACTAAACCCAGCAAATAGTTAAATGATAGGTTGATTGATTGGTTTATTGATTGATAATTAATTATTGATTGAATGATTGGTTGATTGATTGATTGATTGATTAATTGGATAGGTCTAAACTGCATGCTGACCAGCAGTTTTATGACATTTGACAGACAAGTGGAGTGGCCAACTCGGCCATCTTTTTGTGTTCAAGCCATCAGCCAATTTCACCTCAAATGGCGTTTAACAAAGAACAGAAAATGTGAAGTAGAACGTAATTATAATATAATGTACCTAATTGCACATAGAAAAGCAGGACAACACACTCCTATCAATTAAAATATTACACCAAACAGTAAATCTGGACAGTTATAACTAGATTGGTCAGTAAGCGAGGCTTACGGAATACCCCCCGCGTGGGCCCAGGTACCCCTAAAATATGTAAATATTTCCAAGTGTGTGGGCTTGTGACCTTGACTCTGGGCTTAGCGGGAGCGGCATGAATGTGGATTTGTCACAGGGTGGTAGAAGTCCATTGGAGCAATGCGTGTGCGAAATGTGAAGCAGATCCAAGCAAGGAAATAGAAGTTATAACCGATTTCTCTGATGTTAGGTTTTGTAAAGAGACTAAGTATGTGAGCTTGACATTGAGATCAGCGGGAATTTGTCACAGTATGATAGTAGAGCCTTAGAGGAATGCATGCATGAAATATTAAGAATTTTCGATGAAATAAATAGAAGTTATAACATATTTCTCTGATGTTAAGTTTTGTAAAGAGACAGTATGTGACCTTGACCTTGGGATCAGCGGGGGTTGGACCGTCGAGAATTTGTCACAGCATGATAGTACAACCTTAGAGGAATGCACAAGCGAAATATTAAGAATTTTCAATGAAGGAAATATAAGTTATAACTTATTTCTCTGATGTTAAGTTTTGTAAAGAGACTAAGTATTTGACCTTGACCTTGGGATCAGCGGGGGTTGGACGGTCGTGGATTTGGTATAGCATGGTAGTAGAGCCTTACAGGAATGCATGTGTGAAATATTAAGCATTTTAGATGATGGAAATAGAAGTTATAACAATATTTCTCTGATGTTAAGTTTTGTAAAGTGACTAAGTATTTGACCTTGCCCTTGGGATCAGCGGGGGTTGGACGGTCATGGATTTGGCACAGCATGGTAGTAGAGCCTTACAGGAATGCATGTGTGAAATATAAAGCATTTTAGATGAAGGAAATAGAAGTTAAAACAATATTTCTCTGATGTTAAGTTTTGTAAAGAGACTAAGTATTTGACCTTGACCTTGGGCACAGCATGGTAGTAGAGTCTTACAGGAATGCATGTGTGAAATATTGAGCATTTTAGATGAAGGAAATAGAAGTTATCACAATATTTCTCTGATGTTAAGTTTACGGACGCACGGACGCACGGACGGACCTGACTCCAGTATACCCCCCCACAACTCGTTGCGGGGGGTATAATAATGTACCGTGTATAATATGGTAGGCGCGTATATTATGATGAATACGGTAGTAAAACTGAGCACTTGTATTTGGGAGCCATGACATGATCGTGTTATATCTAAAATCATGTTATAGTGGGGTTTAACCCTTTCAAAACTACATACCTGTATAGTGGTGTTTGCAAACAGTTTAGATTCAGATGAGCCGGCTCATGACGAGCCGTCTCATCAAGATCTGCACTTTTTGCAAGTAATTTCATATTTAAAAAAAAAAAAAAAAAAACTTTTTCATAAATGAAAATCATTTTGTGACAATTGGATTGGTCGAAAGGGGTGAAAGGGTTAAGTGTATATAATCCCCTTCAAGGATTCCGCTCGGGAAAATAAAAAAATCGCCACTTCAAAAAAAAAATAAAAAAAATAAAACAATTGGTGATAAAAAAATACAATTTTCGAAAAAAAAAATCAATTTGGAATTTTTGATTTTTTTTCGAAAATTGTAATTTTTTAACGCGAATTGTTTATTTTTATCGCCAATAGCGAATGTGGCGATCGCCAGCGGAATCACTGCCCTTCACTCTCTCGCGTGTTGATGATCTACGTAAACTACCTTGCCCTACTCTGTTACAAACCAGTAAATCACGCAGCTATTATCATTACTGTAGACATTTGCTTCACTTGCTACTAAACTTTAAAACATCTTTGTAGACTTGGGAGGAGGAATGTTTCGTCTTGCATTGCGCTAATGGCTTCCTCTCCCACATTGCAAATTCTGCCACATTTTTCTGTTAGCTGAGCAATTAAAGCTAGCGCAAACAGGCTCGGGATCTACCGTAATAACCCTAGGTATAGTTTTATAGTACCGTAATACACCTGAGTATTTGGACACCATTTGTTTCGGGAAATTGGTTTCCCAAAACAAATTGTATCAGAATTCATTGTTATTGTGATAAACCAGTACAATAATACTAACCATATAGCTATTGGGACACTCGATCTTCATTGTGGAAAACCATATTGATATGTGTGTTTCTTAGAATTAATGGTGTCCAAATATTTTGGGTTATTATGGTATTTCAAATACTGCCACCAAACGCTTTACTACATTTTATGCAAATTTATGAATTTTTTTCCAACCAAATTTTAAAAATATAAATAAAAAAAGTTTTAATGAATATAAAAAATATTTTTTTACATTTTTCCTTTTATTTCATCAGAAATTACCATGGTGTTGTAATAGAATGTAATGTGAAAAAATCAATTAGACTTGATATAAATAATTATAAAAAATAATTGTTCATTGATGACGTCGTAGTGGAATGCGCATATTTCACATAATTAAAAATTTTCGAATCTTTCTAACTGCTTTAATATTTGTTATTTTTGCATGCGGTTTTCAGCAATCATTTCTTATTATCAAATTTAAAGAACAAAATGTTGTTTTATTGCTATTTAAGGATGGAATCATCATATTAACCCTTACACCTCTATCTTAATTCTTTTTGTCGTCTGCTGTTTATTTTCTATTGTCCATTTTTATCATCAAAAACATGCTTTGACAGCACTTTAGAATCTGAAGTGCTGTCAAACCATATTTTTATTGAGAAATAAGTCAAGATAGATACAAAAGCAACAGCAGACGACACTTGTTGTTAGTAGCTGTGTAAGGGATAAAATGAGCATATAAATATTCTTCCATTTTCCTCTCTAGGAGATTAGAAACTAGATTCTTCACAAATTCCATAAGCCACCTTTGAATGCGTCAGGGGCGAGCCCCATGTAGTGGCGCGAGTACGCTAGGCGTACTCGCGCCACTACATGGGGCTCGCCCCTGACGCACGCCACACATATGTAATTACGCCATTAATAAGGAAATCTGATTTCTTATTTTACCAACTATTTCTGGTTGGATGCATAATATGTACAAATATCGTAACCACTTCTGTACGAAATGACAAATACAGAGCACGGGAATGGAATGATAATTAAAATGAATGTGCACGAGACGAAAGACACATAAGAATTTTATTATACCATGATTTTCTCATGTCAAAATGCAAAAATTCCTCCCAAGAACACATGTTTTTTGGTTGTATTATGAAATACTAGCAGGCAGCAATGTCAACAAATTTGCACTGCAATTTTTTGATGAGAAAAACATCTGGTATGTTTTAAGGTTTTTGTGTGTTCCATGTGCAGGCGCCTAGCTTGGCAGTAATGGTAATCTGCTAGGATAGCTTATTTTCCCGCTTCATAACCAGCCAGCAACAAGTAACACAATTTCAGACTTGGGTGTGGAGGGGGGGGGAGGGGGGGAGGAGGGGGGGAGGGGGGGGGGAGGGGGGGGACACAATTTTTTTTGACGGCAAAATATAAAAATAATGATTAGACCGATACATACACCGCTACTCACAACAATTGTCGTCTGCTGTTGCTTTTATATCTTGCCTTATTTCTCAATAAAAACATGTGACAGCACTTCAGAATCATTTCCAATGGAAATGATTCTGAAGTGCTGTCAAAGCATGTTTTTGATGATAAAAATGGAAAACAGAAAATAAACAGCAGACGACAAAAAAAATAAGATAGCGGTCTAAGGGTTAATGCACCAAAGTATGTGTTGTGACCACTCGTTTGAGCCGTCTCGACGAGACTGATTAGTTGCTTGATTGGTTGGTTGATTTGGTTGATTTGAGTTGGTTGTTTGGTTAGATTGGATTAGTTGGTTGTTTTTCTGTTGGTTGGTCGGTTGGTTGGTCGGTCAATTGTTGGTTAACTGATTGGGGTTTTACATCCATTCAACAGCAAGGTCATATACAGACAAAGAATGAGCCTGTATAGGGGGAACAATACGTTCATCATTGAAATTACAAAAACAAAATCAGCAAATTTAACCATGGTAAATATTGCTGTGCAATGTATGGAATCACTAGCAATGATCAACAATTACTCTCAGATCGCTACCCATGCTAATTTATCTCAGATTCCGGCTTGTTTCGTCTGGCTTTTATTCCTATATAACTGCCAATTACAGTTCCACACAACGACGGCATAATATTTCTGCAGTAAACGTCAGCAGGCTGCTGTGATGATATACCGACTATGGCAGGTGTCTGTCCATCCACTTGTAACATATGCCAGTCAAAGCTACTGTATACTGCAAGTTTTCACCAATGTCATGTGACAAACTGATTCACAGACCATGTCACAGGTATGAACATTTGCAATAAGAAATTTTTATTTTCTTTATTTCTCAACGAAAGTATATGTTGCTACCACTCATTTGAACCGCCTCGACGAGACGGTTCAACTGAGTGGTAATAACATACACTTTTAGGCTCACAGATACTACAGTTCCACACATTGATAATAATATTAATATTTCTGCCGTAAACATCAGCAGGTTACTGTGATGATATACCAACTATGGCAGATGTATGTCCGTCCAGTTCCAGTCAAAACTTTTCTATCTTAGATATTCACCATTTCATGCGGCAAACTAATTTGCAGACCGAATTACGATTTTTGCGACTAGTACATTCCATGATCAGTCTGCACTGAATGCGAAGACTGATCATGGTCTGCACTGTTCAGTGAAACACCCATCATGCTTCTAACAAATGAGTGGCAACAACATATACCTTTGTTGGGAAATATTAAATAAAGAAAATATAATTCTTCTGTGTGTAAATGTTGACACCCATTTCTCAAGAAGCCACTGTGACTTGAGAAATGGGGCTTATGGGTTTTGCAACCAGTGCAGATCCAGATAAGCCTGTGCATCCGCACAGTCTGATCATGATCTGCACTGTTTGCTATTCCATCAATGAAACACCCATAATGCTTCTAACAAGCAATATATATTGTTATCGGGCTACAGGAGTGTGCATTTGATCAGGAGCTACACTGGCCACAAATCCTATAAGCGCCATTTCTCAAGAAGTCACAGCCACATTAAAGTATACATTTTGTACAGAAAAACAAAAGAAAACTGGAGAAACTCCAGCAAACCTCTTAACCGGACCCCTGGAGACACGCATCGCTCAAGATAAGCTGCATATTTGCTTAAACACCCAATTAAAATTGCCAAAAACCCAATTGAAATCAGAAGTAGCGAGTATCAAAAAGCAATAACAATTTTGTGGTACCTTTATCATGCTACAGAAAACAATAAATAGACAACAAATATATCATATTTTTCTTATTTTCCATGAAACCACATCCAAGGAGACAATTCTAATGAAATGATATTTTTGTGCTGGAATTATTGTGGTATGAACGACAAAACAAATCATACCCAATTTCTAAATATCTACAAGGTAGGACTCTCGCCATCTTTTCAACCAAAGGAAGTGAAATAATTACCTTGGGCACGGTTCGCTAATTCAGTAATTGTAACTGCGCGTTGGTTGAAAAGATGGCGAGTGTCCTACTTTGTAGATATGTAATATTAGAGTAAAATTGGGTATGATTTAACCCTTTCAACCCCAAGTAACTGGAATGAATTTTGATACGTTAATTTGGTAACCAATCCAACCGTCACAAAATGATTTTCAGACTAGTCCATTTATATAAATAGGATGTGAAAATATGAAAATATATAAAAAATACTTGCCAAAAGTGCAGATCCTGGTGAGACGGCTCGTTACGAGCCGGCTCATCTGGATCTGCACTGTTTGCAAACCCCGCTATAGCGGGCTGTCGGGTTCAAAGGGTTAAAGAGCGTTTTGTCATTCATACCACAGAGTGCCTGTGCCGACACCGGGAAGGGGAGGGGATAAAAACATGAATGTAATTTTACATTGCTAAAATTGTACGCATATCAAATAAAGTGCATTCATGTCCAGTAGAGTTGGCATTTGTGGACAAATACCGCCATTATTACTATGTCAATTATCCGCTGTCAGACTGGCTATTTGACTGTCACAGATCGTGTTTTATGTTGTCAGTGCAGTTAATAATGATAAAACAATTAGCGGACATTAATGAAATTGCTTCTGAATGGCTAGTTAACCCTTAGACAGCTATCTTAATTTTTTTTGTCGGCTTCTGTTTATTTTCTATTTTCCATTTTTATCATCAAAAACATGCTTTGACAGCACTTGAGAATAATTTACAACATGCTTTTGCCAATGGAAATGATTCTGAAGTGCTGTCAAAACATGTTTTTATTGAGAAATAAGGCAAGATATAAAAGCAACAGCAGATGACAATTGTTGTGTGTAGCGGTCTAAGGGTTAACAGTGTATCATAGTTACAGTACCGGTACTCTTTATACTAGCTGGTTACATTTGGTATATGTACGATGTTAGGCGTATAATATTATATAATTTTCTTTTTCATATTTTTCATTGAAAGTACATGTTATAATATTATTTGCCAAACCGCAACATTTTAAATTCTTTTCCTCAATTTGATTTTTTTGTTGCTGCATAAATGAAGAAGTTGCTTCGATTCTTTTGATTTTGTGGAGAAAAAAAATGTCCAAAATTGTTCTGGCTTTGTGAAAGAACGTTTACCGAATTTGTTTTTCCCAAAAAGAATGAACTTCTTGCATAAACTGTAAAAAATCCAACAATTTTGAACAAAATTGCAAAAACTAAGCACGAGTTACAAACAAACAAATTGTGGAAAAAACATCGCCCAAAACTATTCTTTTCAATTGAGAAAGGACCTTTAATAGACAGACCTCAATGAAATCATGGGCGGATTCAGGGGGGGCGGACCCGGCGCGCGCCCCTCCCAAGTTACAAGGCACGTTTCATGCCAAGTGCCATGTATTCCATGCATTTTTCGGTCGTTGTCTTATTGTTTCAAAATTTAAACGTTTTCAATCAAAAATAATGTCTAAACATACTGTGACAGTGCCAATATTTTTGCTCCAAAATGTGCCAGAACACAGGAAATGCGATGTAGATTTCAAAAAATTTAGGGGGGGGAATGCTCCCGGACGGACCCCCCTAAGCTCAGTCGACTATTTTGCAATACTTGACTATATTATCGAACGAGCATAGCTCGTTCGATAATATAGTCAAGTATTGCAAAATAGTTACGCCCCCCCTAACCCGAAATCCTGGACCCGCGCCTGGACATAGAGACAAAAGCGCTGCCTGCAATCCTGCAGAATTGGGTTACTCCTTAAAAGAGATAGCAATTATGGGACATATCAAAGTGGAAGCCATACTTATGAATCATTTATCAGATTTTTCTCTTCTTTAATTCCGCTGAGAAAAACGACCTGTTGGTCGTCACAAAATGGACAATTAACCCATTTCATGCTCAGGGAGTACCAATTTTGCTGATGGAAAAATCTGAATACTTTCCTTGTATCTCCCTAAAAGTATATGATGTGGCCAGCATTGGAACCGTCTCATCAAGACAGTTCAAATGAGTTGTCACAACATAAACTTTTGATGAGAAATGAGAAAAATTGCAGAAAATGTTTTTATACCATATATGGGTATTCCGGAATGTTCACATATTAAATTTGTAATAAATTAATTTCGAGCGAGTGTACGATACTATTACATGATTGGCAGTTTGACACTGAATCGATCGTACACACGGCGCGCGTCACAGGAAATTGCATCAACAAGGCTAAATATAACTTTTGAGTTATTGCAACATTTAATGATTAATTTAATAGATATTGGCGATAGCGTCGCAATATGCGATTAATTGAGACTAAATGCTCTACATTCATCGAGAAACTAGGGCAACCAATAAATCATGGTTTCTTTTTTTTTTCTAGGCTAAACTTATTTCCTATGGAGAGAATATGTTGTCACCACTCAATTGAACCATGGCTAAGCTGAATATATGGTGAATATACAACGTACACCATTTTCTACAATGTCACTCCAGCTAGCGCTTCCGTTGTAGAGAATCTTGATCCATCAGATGTCACAATTTTCTGCCATTATCTTCGACATCTCACCATCTTAAGAGAAGCTTTACCAAGCACTTCAATGATGCTGAGTACATATTCAGGGTGATTCAGAGGCTTGACAGCACCAAAGAGGATTTACCGCCAGAATGATGGAATTTACCAATAAGTATCGGAAAACATATTAGTCCTGTTAGTTAGTATTAGAGTTGTCTGCTGTTGTTTTACATTTTGTCTTCTTTCTCGGTAAAAACATTGTTTGACAGCACATTAGAATCATTTTCAATGAAAATGATTCTAAAGTGCTGTCAAACAATGTTCTAAATGTTCAATGGCACATGTGTTGGAAATGCATTTGCTTGTGAGGGTGACAAATTGTCTGTAAACATTATTTATTTTGGAAACCCTCTATTTGTTTAATAATTCCATAAAAGATGTATCAGATGAGAATCAATAGAAAAAAATAGTTCAATGTTCATGAGTAAAAAAAATCTGTAACCAAACATGAACACAAATGTGGGTTTTTAGTCATATATTGTGTTCCATGTGACATTTTATCAATAAAATTCAAGTGGCTTGAAACAAATTTTCCAATTCTCTTATTATAAAGTGGAAGTGTTGTTTTATTTTTTGTGAGACCATCGGCCATCTGACAATAGGTGAACATAAGGAGCGAAAAATGTCCAAAAAAATACAAATAGCTTTTCCCAGCATATTAGCGGGACATAAAAGGCGGTGGTAATAATGATGTTAAAACTTCACAGCTTCATAAATGGCCCCCCTTATGGCAGGCTAGCAGTTGAGGTTGTCATCTCGACGGGAGACTAATCACGACTTGACAAGTACAAACCCAATGTCCCAGGCTGTCAAATTACTTTTCCCTTGTGGCATAGTAAAACATAATAAAGACACGCTATTTGTTCAAATTTCCGAATAATGTGTTTTATCGTTTCAGACAATTCAATTTCATATAATTGGACGATTGCCTGAGAATAGTGGGAACACCTTTTGGTGTTTTTGCTAATTGGAGAATGCCAGCAATTAGTGTATAACACATTCTCCATTAACTCTTACACTGTTGAATTAGATTTTGTTGTCTGCTGTTCATGTTTTATTTCCCGTTTTTCTCATCAAAAACATTGTTCAACAGTATTTTAATATCATTTCCAATTGAAATTATTCTAAAGTGTTGCCGAACAATGTTTTCATAGAGAAAAATACAAATTATAAATCAATAGCTGACGATCATTTTTAGTGATCATTTTTAGTTCCCGCCGTTTAACCCTTAGCCTGCTGATTGCGAAAACTGTTGTCTGCTGTTGCTTTATATTTTGCCCTGTTTCTCAATAAAAACATGGTTTGACAGCACTTTAGAATCATTTCTATTGGAAATGATTCTAAAATGCTGTCAAACCATGTTTTTGACGAGAAAAATCGAAAATAAAACATAAACAGCAGACGACAACATTTCATTCTAAGGGTTAAGGGTTAAAACACCCTAAATTTCCCATTTTTCTCACTGTCAAAACACGTTTTTATTTAGAGAACATACAAACAATAAAACAATAGCAGACGACAGTTTTCGGACGACAGACGACAGCCTTTTACGGGTTAAAACCAGCTAAATTTTCTATTTTTCTCATCAAATAAATGGTTTGACAGTATTTAATGGAAACGATTCTAAAGTTTTGTTACACCATGTTTTTATTGAGAACAAAAACATATTATGAAAAAAAACAGCAGACGACAAATTTTGGTCCCCACTAAATAAAATCTCCACAAAGCCATATATCCAGCAGTGAAGATCATAGAAACATTACTGGAGGTGTTTGTCCATCAGACACCCTGCAGTGAGGTCTTTCAAAGTCATTTGTGTCACTCCACATTAGGTTACTTCCCCTTTGTTACATGTATTAACCCTTTCCCTGTTTTGCGATATTTCGACTCTTCCAAATCGAAAACATCTGAATAAAAGAATCAAATGCTGGGTCAAATGATGGTTAAATTATCTGATAGAGTAGAAAACATTGTGGGAAAAGGAGAAATTGTTTGTTACAAGCAATTTCTCCTTTTCCCACAATGTTTTCAAAAGACATCTTCTGCAGAGGCGTGAAAAGTCGTCTCTATCAGGGAAAGGGTTAACCCTTACAATGTTTAGTTAAACTTTGTCGTCTGCTACGAGACGGTTCAAAGGAGTGGTAACAACATATACGTTTGTACTTTGGAGTAGAAATTTGCCAAAAACATGTTTCAGTTTTTCTTACCCCCACAGGGGTAAATAACAGTATAGTTTGTCACAGTTATGTCCTCAGGAGGTTTCTGCAGGTGGAGCGGCCTTAAGGTGACACAATATTAATCGTGTTGGTCATGAAAAATGTGAACCTCAGTTCATGTGTCTGTTTTTACAAATGGTAACTAAGTTACAAGTAGCCACGGGATAGAGTGGTATATAGAAGGTGATGCAATATTAACCCTTAGACCACTACTCACAACAATTGTTGTTTCTATATCTTAATATCTATATCTATATCTATATCTATATCTTATTTCTCAATAAAAACATGGTTTGACAGCACTTCAGAATCATTTCCAATGGAAATGATTCTGAAGTGCTGTCAAAGCATGTTGTAAATTATTCTAAAGTGTCGTCAAAGCATGTTTTTAATGACAAAAATGTTAAATAGAAAATAAACAGCAGACAACAACAAAATTAAGATAGCTGTCTAAGGGTTAAAGTTGAAATTGTTCATTAAAGATGTGTACCCTCATTTCAGTTTGTTTTTTTTGCCGATTATCACATATACCAGTAGCCAATTTCACCAACATTGCAAAGTATACTTATCTAGCAAAGTATACTTTGAGAGAGTAATCATTTATTTTTCCCGAAATGCATTATTTCATATAGAACTAACGACAGCATATATTTGATGATTAAATGTATGCAGATTTATTATACTGAATTTATTACATTATCACAGCCAAAATGGCTGTGATAATGTAATAAATTCAGTAGAATAAAAATTAATAAATTTATCCTAAAATTTAAAATTTCTCAAAGTACAAATCCACTCAGACGTCCGCTCATATTGGCGGGTGAAGAGTTTGTTTGTTTTGTTTGTTTCTTGGGGTTTAACAGCCTATCAACAGCTAAGGTCATTTAAGGCCGGGTCAAAAGGTTTAGTACTAAATTCCATCATATATTACCTGTACAAATGGGGGGAAAATCCCAAAATTATATTTATATATATTTATTATATTCAGTCCTGAAATCAGAATAATCCTGATCTGATGCCAGGTCCTCGCCAAACCAGAATCACTTGGCCACCTCCCAAAAGCAGTAGGATCAGTAATAATCTTACTACTTTGTGCGGCATAAACATTAAAACATATAGGAATGTACAAGTAAAAATCCAATCTGGACGAGTGGAAAGTTATTAATTTGTCGAGGCCTGTATACATAACACATAACACATCTAATAGCTATAAGGAAAGTCGTTCGGAGCGGAAAAATTTAACACACTTCTTTCAACCATTTTTGCTTTGCTGAAATCTCATTACGAAAGGCTGAATATCCCCTGACCAACAATTACTGTATGTGTTATTGAGGGCCACATCGAAGATTACCGGTAGATTCTGAGCCCAGCAATGTCATCCATAGAACTGCTAGATCAGGGAGCCGTTTCACTAAATTTTGTCCGACTAAAATGTTCGTAAAATGCAAAATTATGATAGTCTGAAAATTTCACATTAACAATGTTTTCTTGTAAACAATTATTGGATTTACATTTATTGAGCATAGGCTGCATGCAGCCTATGTTCAATGAATGTAAATCCATTAATTGAAATTTCCAAATGATCCTAAATTAGCACTTACAAACAATTTTAGTCGTACAAAGTTTAGTGAAACGGCCCCCTGTGTTATAACAGAGAGCAAAACAGAAATGACAATAATTCACCGAGTGTCAAGCTAAAGAAGATATGACAAACATGAATAAAAACGAAAAACATCCGGTGCAGTTCATAAATAAGATTTTTTGTTTGTCATCCATCTATTTTTTTTATTGCCATCGGATAAACAATAAATAATACCACTCATACAAGTGAGTACATACATACTCAGTAAGCTATTTGCCCAATTTATGATTAGCGTCTTCAGTCGTTTCACAATTATGACGGCAAAATACCCATTATAGGAATGAATGACCTTTTTGTGGAATTTATCGGGGTATAAACTTGGAAAAGTCGCGGGAATACTGGACGAAGGCCAGAAGGCCTCGTCCAGTATTCCCGCGACTTTTCTAAGTTTATATCCCCGATAAAATCCACAAAAAGGCCATTCATTCCTTATAATTCCAGCATTTGAAATAAATTCATCAAGAAAATGTGTTTATTTTCCGTTTTCTTAAAAATTATTTTAACTGCGCCTCACGGTTACGGAAAGTAGTTTGGCATGGGAGTTTACTGGGACATAAATTTTGAACAGAGACTTGCTACGGACCAATCAAATGTTAGGGAATTGTGAAAATATTTTTGTGCTGGAATTATTAACACATAACATTCGGAATACACCTGTACTGGTAAGAAATTTTGTAAATATTATAATTTCTTTTTCTTATTTCTCAATGAAAATATACCACTCATTTGAACCGTCTCGACAAGACGGTTCAAATGGTGGTCACGACATATACTTCTAAACACTTGTAAAGAAAATATTTAGAATTTTCCACAAAAACAAAATATACCCGGTATCCTCAACATTCAGTCAACGATGAGGACAATAATAAGACTGAGTACACAGAGAGATCAGAATATACGCTGGCCCGTAAAAGAAATATTGATGGTTTAGTCAAAATACGGCCTGGATACGTTAAGTATGTCATAAGGAGAAATTGGGCTAGTGTGGCCTTTAATTGTGTGATGTGTGTTTGACCGACGGAATGGCGAACAGTGTAGACCCTAATCAGCCTGCAAATGCGATCTGGATCTACACTGATCGCAAATGCCATAAGCCCCAGTTCTCCAGTCACAAGCACACGTGTAATGGATCTAATTAACAAAGATACATAACAATGTCATTTAGAGGCAAAAACTCGACACAAGTTTTTACAATGTTTATACGACAGTACACACAGGATGACACAAGTGTCACGCAGTTTAACCTTATTCCTAATAAACCAGTCTTTAACCCATTCCAAACAAGATTCATTTAAATTTATTATTCAGTTAAACAGTGCAGATATTTTCCAAATAATCCTATTAAAAATGACCCAACTACCTATCTATACATATTTGTATAAGCTAATTTTAAACACAAGTGCCGTAATTAACCCTTTCCCTGTTTTGCGATATTTCGACTCTTCCAAATCAAAAACATCTGAATAAAAGAATCAAATGCTGGGTCAAATGATGGTCAAATTATCTGATAGAGTAGAAAACATTGTGGGAAAAGGAGAAATTGCTTGTTACAAGCAATTTCTCCTTTTCCCACAATGTTTTCAAAAGACATCTTCTGCAGAGGCGTCAAAAGTCGTCTCTATCAGGGAAAGGGTTAATTAATAAAATTCGAAAGCGACTGGTTGAAATTAGTCCATGAGCCATAGGCTGATTTGTTCATATTACTCTTCATAATATAGTACCATATTAACCCTGAATATTCGGACACTATTTGTTTTGGGGAACCTCTATAAAAATAGGGGTTCCCAAACCAAGTTGTATCCAAATATATTGTTATTGCGATACTCCAGGACAACCATACGAACCCTAAACATTGGGACACTCTTAGTTGCAGGAAATCATACGTGTCAGAGCTCCAGTTAAGGTGCGTAATTTGGAGGTAAATTTCTTATTTCTCCATCAAAAATGGCAAGTTGGGAGTGCTTTAGAATCGTCTCGATGAGACGATTCTAAAGGACTCCCAACTTGCCATTTTTGATGAAGAAATAACAAAATTTCACACCGAGTTGGTGAAATTACGCACCTTAACTGGAGCTCTGTATGTGTAAGTGTTTGTTAGAATAAATTGTGTGTGAATATTTAGGGTCATTACAGTAGAAGGTAATAAAAACTGTGTTATTTATCATCTGAATATAATGTAGTGGTATTAGAATCATAAGATAAACAATGAGTATGTTTATTTGCGAGGCAAACCAATTGTGTCTAAATACATTCAAACTTATATAACTTTATACCATGATTTAGCAATATCTTTTCTTACAAGTTGACGACGTTATCACACGTTATAACGTCGTCAAGTTGTAAGGCAGTAACAATGAAAATGACAAGACAAATTCAAGATAACCATTATAATTTGCCGAACATGACGACTAGTAAAATATTTATTATTTGCCCTGTGTGAAAGCACAGCATTTCGTCTCAATTAATCGCAGATTGTAACGCGTTCGCCAATACCTATTACATTACATTAATCATTAAATGTTGCAATAACAGTCCAGCACTCTACTCAGTACTGATCTCACTCCTTGTCCTAAGTTTATGATACGAGCACCATGTATTCACGTGTATTATTATAAGCACGCAATTCGGTGTCCCACAACTAATCACATAATAGTGTGTCTAGGTGCGGGGCTACATTCAAATGAACATGTGCATGCGACGGTGCGGGCCAAACAGTAAAATAGTTATAGTTCACATATTGAATTTTGAATAAACTTTAAATTCCTTGAAAAAAATCAATATAGGAACTATTACTATTCCATATCACAAGACTTAGCCCTTAGACCGATACACACAACAATTCTCGTCTGCTGTTGCTTTTATATTTTGCCTTATTCCTCAATAAAAACATGGTTTGACAGATGTCAACTTGTAAGGAAAGATATTGCTAAATCATGGTATAAAGTTATATAGGTTTGAATGTATGACACATGTTAAAGCAAGTTGTAAATTATTCAAAGCATTTTTTTGATGATAAAAAAGGAAAATAGAAAATAAAAGGCAGACGACAAAAAATTAAGATAGCGGTGTAAGGGTTAATTGGCGCAGTTAGGTTGCATTTGTTCATTTTTGTCACCATGTCAGTATTGTCTATAACACAAATGCCCCTCCCCTCCCCCCAGGCCAGCACAGGCTTAATCAAAACTCATTGCAAAGGGGACAAAATAGGTGACGCCAAATATACTTGTCTGGACCAACAAACACTTCGGAATATCATCAGGCACAAGATACAAGATTGTATTTCCAAATACAGTCAAACCTGTGAATAAAGACCAGCCATGGGAAGTAAACAAATCTGGCCTTCGTTCACAGGTGGTCTTTATTCGCAGGGTCATTTATATAGTAATTGTGCCATTGGGACAACAAAAATGTAAGCCAGGTGATTGCTATTTGGAGGTGGTCTTTAGCACAGGTTCGACTGTATGGGTCCAAATTATGAGACAAATAATTTCATACTTTGACAGTTAAATTAAGACATTTCGGAGGACCGGTTATCTCAGATTCAGAATGTATTGTTCAGGGACTACAAAAACCAGATATGCTGTAAGACGAGTTTTGTCATATCGCGATCGGTTTACGTGGAATCATCCTCATATTACATAACAATACACTATCGACATGCATAATGAGGATATGTCATATCTTAACAACACAGCACCATCTGTTATTGTCATCTTATGCATTTACCATACCTGCGTCAGATGGTAAACTGCGCTATGCAATCGAGTCTGCACCGATAGTATTCGTGGTTAGGTATCCGATGCACCGTAATTAGACGTGCATACAACGTAAACATACCCAGTCCGACGCAGACTGCACTCGGGCAATATCAACATCGCGATCATTTCACGTGGAAAAATCAAGTGCTTCGACAGATATTTCCAGGTAGATCAGTTTCCTAAGGCTCTTGACACTAGTAGCAGTTAACCCTTTCCACACCACAGGCCTGTATAGTGGTATCGGCAAACAGTGTAGATCCAGATGAGCCGGCTCGTGACGAGCCGTCTCATCAGGATCTGCACTTTTTGCAAGTCATTTTCAGTTTTGAGAACAAAAACACCCCCTTTTCATCAATGGACTAGTCTGAAAATCATTTTGTGACAATTTAATTGGCTGAAAAATTAACATATCAAAATACATTCCAGTTACTTAGGGGTGAAAGGGTTATGTGTCAGTCAAAAAGGCATTTCTCTGCAACAGTGCAGAGCTCTAAACCTGACACTCTGGTGTGACATCATTTAGCTAAATTATAGTGAATCTGTCTAAACCGGACATCCATGGAGAATATCATGACTTCGGATGAAGGCGGCCGGGTCAGATGTGGAAATTCTCAGAATCGGGTAAACCATTTGAACTTTTGAATTCAATTAATGTCTTGGAAAAATAGTACATGTACCGGCAAAGTACACTTAAAAGTGTTATAGTATCATTGCTCAAATTACAAATATTTTCAACAATCGTCACAAAATTATTTTCAGACTAGTCCATTGATAAGACGGGGTGTGTTTTTTTATTTTTTTTAAATGAAAATTACTTGCAAAAAGTGCAGATCCTGACGAGACGGCTCGTTATGAGCCGGCTCATCTGGCTCTACATTGTTTGTAAACACTGCTAAAGAGGTCTGTAGTGTTGAATGGATTCCTTAAAAGTCCTTGAACCCTTTCATGTGTTTCATTTTTACCTTAATTCTTAACAAAAAAACTGTTTTGACAGCACGTGAGAATCGTCTCCAGTGGAGACGATTCTCATGCGCTGCCGAAACAGGTTTTTATTAAGAAATATTGAAAAAATAACATTTCCAGCAGACGACAAAATTTAATTCAGCGTAGCAAGGGTTAAGCCAGCTTCAAATGTAGAAAACCCACAGGATTTTGTCTACCCATTTTGATAACAGAGTTTTTACCCCAGTCTTACCATCACTAATCGTAGAAAAGACGTGGAAAAGCGTGACTGCATACAGATTCGTCTGACAAGATAAGTGATTTACCAACCGGGTTTCAGGTACATACATGCATTTGGAGATTCACGGCAGCACGAACAAACAAACAGGCGGCATGTTCAAACACACCGACTGACAGGAAGTTGTGAATACCCAGAATTCCAAGGTAACCCACAAACAAGAAATTTTCCGATATTTATTATGTGGCATTTATTATGTGGCGCTATTCGAAGTGATTACTTTTCATATAAATTAATCAGTGTGCCCTTGAATGACAGTATGGGAATGGAATGTCTAATTCACAAGTATGGAAATTAGATCTGTGTCTAATTCCCAAAGATAGAAGTAGTGTTTTCCCAAACAGAAAGCATTATACATGTATGTGGATTTTGTGTACATCTAATATCCACTTGCGCTCTATGTCGCCTTAATTCCCATTTAACCCTTAGACCGGTATCTTAAATTTTTTGTCGTCTGCTGTTTATTTTCTATTTTCCATTTTTATCATCAAAAACCTTCTTTGACAGCACTTTAGAATAATTTACAACATGCTTTGACAGCACTTCAGAATCATTTCCATTGGAAATGATTCTGAAGTGTTGTCAAACCATGTTTTTATTGAGAAATAAGGCAAGATATAAAAGCGACAGAAGACGACAATTGTTGTGTGTAGCGGTCTAAGGGTTAACAACTACATGTACTCTCCAATGGAAATGTTTCTAAACTGCTGTCAAACCATGTTTTTGTTGAAGAAAAAGACAAAATATAAAAGCATAAGCCGATGACAATGTATGTATCCCACATTATTAAGGCAAGTCCTGCAAGGACTTTAAACCCTTAGAATCAAGGTGCACGATCACTTGATTAAAACAACAACAACGTCGCCCACCCCAAAGTTTTAGTATTATTTGATATTTTCCTTAATATGCAACGGATTTTGATGAAATATGGTGCAGCAAACGCGTCTTCATGAGCTGCATTTGGTCGTCCAGGGAGTTCGGCACAGACTTATGTTGTTTTTACGAAGAATCGATTCTTCGCAAAAATGACAGAAGTTTTGACGAAAATACAGACCACCAAATGCAGCTTAACAAGACGTGTTTGATGCGCCATATTTCATCAAAATCCGTTACGTAATAAGGACACTATAAAAGAATACGTACTTTGAATCAGATGGATTCTGGAAGTTTCAGTACTTGTTGTTGTTGTTAGTACCACGTGATCATACACCTTGAGAATGTGGGAAACATAAATTGTGGTACATGTAATGTTTTTACTGTTTACCGTCTAATCCATCCCCATCCCAACTCACCGTCTAATTCATCCCCAGCCAAACTCACCGTCTAATTCATCCCAGCCCAACTCACCATCTAATTCATCCCCAGCCCAACTCACCGTCTAATTCATATCCAGCCCAACTCACCGTCTAATTCATACCCAGCTTGACTCACCGTCTAATTCATCCCCAGCCCAATTGACCGTCTAATTCATCCCCAGCCCAACTCACCACACCCACTACATTCAGATCTATCTGGGACAAACAGGACATTGATAACCATCTTGTGCAGAATATATTATTTTTACCGTAACAACACTAAATATTCGGACACAATTTATTCTGCTAAATGCACATTAATCTCAAAGCAAAGATTGTCTATATATGTACAGTTAGTCTGGTTGTACTTGTTTATCGCAGTAACAAAGTATTTGGATACAATTTGTTTTGGGAAACCCCTATTTTATAGGGGTTTCCCAAAACAAATTGTGTCCAAATATGTACGGTTATTATGCAAAAACTGAAGCCTTAGTCAACACTTCCCTTGCTACCATAATGAGGAGATTGAGACTAAAAGGTCAGGCATGTGGCAATGTCGCTAGTCGGTATTATAAACAACCAGGAAAAAAACCATATTGAGTGCATGGTGCATGCGGTATAAAAAGCATGGCGCAAATGAGTATTTCAACGTACAGCAAACACCAGGCGTTGTTTTGCCGATTTTACGTTTTCCTGTCACCTGCCAGGAGCGATCACGGTTATCTGTACATGACTGCATGGCATCGGTAATGCCAGTCATAATCGTATATATAGTCGCCCGCTTGACACCCATTAATTAGCGAGCATCAACTGTGGCACTAGGAATGTAGGAATTCCTACAAATTTGACATTTTTTGCAACAAGTTACAGCAACATACCATGATTGACTGCCCGAACTACTAAAGACTGACGATAGTGTGAAAGAAATGAGACATGTGATTTTGTACCCAAGAACATGTGCGATAGATATCACATGAAAAATGTTTACAAAATTTACGATATTTTCCGTAAATGACGTCGAACATTGACAAAATATTCATAGCAAATGCAGAATTTGATCCAAAGACTAGAAACCAGATTAATGATGTAGATACAAGGAGGATCATATGAGACATGCCATGTGATATTGTACCTAAGAACATGTTAGATATCTCATGAAAAATATTTATAAAATTTACGATATTTTCCGTAAATGACTTCGAAAGGTGACGAAATCTTCATAGCAAATGCGCTTTTCCGCATTTGCTATGAGAATTTCATCATCTTTCGATTCATTTACAGAAAATATCACAGGTTCTGTCAATATACTTGATGAAAAATCGCACATTTTCTTAGGTACAAAATCACATGGTGACAGTCTCATATGGGAAATAAATCCACATGCTTCATGAAACATATCCAGTTGTCCTGGTCGCTATCACAATGTATGGAATATACATGTTGCTCATTAGTTTAATTAAATTACAGATCGACACTATAACTCCTCTAGTTGCATGTGTGGGTGTGTGTAGAATTATAGTACGAATCTGTTATTTAATTCTTTGCATGCTGGGAAAATAAAGGCTAAAAATAGTTCAATTATAGCAGCAGACGACACTTCATTAATATTTTTGTTCTTATTGCTCTCTGAAAACTAAAATATGTTGTGGAATTTCATTAATATGCAATTCCAATGAAATTCCACGACATATTTGGTTGTTATTTTCACCGATAGTTTGCAAAAGGTTAATAAGTCTCGTTATTCATACAGTTGAATCCTGATATAACAATTGGTTCCAATGGGGATAATTCTGTGATGCAATGACAAACAGTGTAGGCCCTGATATGTCGTGGAATTTCATTGGAATTGCATCATTTACGATGCAATTCCAATGAAATTCCACGACATATTTAGCTGTTATTTTAACCGCTAGTGCACAAAGGGTTAATTAAATTGATAACTGACTGCATATATATCATGCAACAATAAAATATTGAAGCCATAATCCAACACACACACAACCAACGCCAAGATGGCATTAACCCTTAGACCGCTACACACAACAATTGTCGTCTGCTGTTGCTTTTACATCTTGCCTTATTTCTCAATAAAAAAAACATGGTTTGACAGCACTTCAGAATCATTTCCAATGGAAATGATTCTGAAGTGTTGTCAAAGCATGTTGTAAATTACTCTAAAGTGCTGTCAAACCATGTTTTTGATGGTAAAAATAGAAAATAAACAGCAGAAAACAAAACATAATATAGCGGTGTAAAGGTTAATAGTTGTGTGTGCAGAGCTCCAGATAAGCTGCGTATTTGCTTAAATACCCAATTAAAATTGCCAAAAACCCAATTGAAATCAGAATCAATCAAAATGTTGTGGTAGACAATTCTAATGAAATGCCAAGACATGTTTTCATTTCGAAGCAAACTATTCAATAATTGCTGTCTGTTGTTGATGTGTAAACAGTTGTGATTTTATTTGACCCAATTAAAATTTTGAAATACCCAATTGCTTCAGAAATGATGAAGGGACAATACTCAATTACTAATTCCTTATCTGGAGCGATGTGTGTGTGAGGAATTATAGTTTGAAAATGTTCTTGTATCTAAGTGTGGTTCAATGAAATCCTGCTCTGCTTTGTAGGAAATATTGCAGGTTTTCTATTGAAATTACCTTCTGTACATACCTAATGAAGGCTGGTATATATAGTTAGTGGGAGAATTTGGCAGATGCTGACATCACTGCATGAGCCCAGGGTATCCTAGTACATCCAGTTAGTATTACCGTAGTTTACAACCTGGGCCCGGTTGCTCAAAACATCCGTTAGCTTAACGGACTGTTAAATCCTTAACTGAATGGTTAAAATCTCTGTTTTAACAGAGATTTTAACCATTCAGTTAAGGATTTAACAGTCCGTTAAGGATTTAACAGTCCGTTAAGCTAACTGGTGTTTTGAACAACCGGGCCCAGACTAGACTGTGTATATCAGAATCACCATATGTATTAGGACACCATGTATTTACTTCTTGTTGTACTTTTATGGTAACTTCAAACTGCTGTTTCTGCCAGACTTTGTATACATATATTATTAACCCTTGGACCGCTACACACAACAGTTGTTGTCTGTTTTTGCTTTTATATCTTGCCTTATTTCTCAATTCTTATTTCTGTGTATGTGTCTCTAACTTTCCTTATCTGATTTACATCTACAGTATTTCAATGAACTCTACATTACGGTACCCTGCACTGGAACAGGAAGGAACACCCCTCTGGGAACCACTGAGAGCGGAATTGAAGCAACAGACAGACAACTCATTGTACACTTAGTTCTGCCATTACACATTAGGCGTGGACGGTAAAACCATTAGTCCGCCACGCAGGGAATGCTGTACAATACATCTACTCCCCCTCAGCAATAATGTTTACTTTTTCTGAACACGATACTCTCCGGGGAACATATAAGTAATAGGAATATGAATATAATTGGCATGGAAAAGCAATTTCTTTCGAACAGTGAAACCTGTCTAACACTTTCGCCCCAAAGTGTTCACCACTGGCTTTTCTACGTTTATTTTTGGACTATTCCATTAATGGGAAAATGCAGATTTACATTTTGGAATCAAACAATTCAGACAAATGCTGCAGATCCAGATGAGCCGGCTCGTTACCGGCTCATCTGGATCTACAGTATTTGCACATGTTTGCTTTACAGTCTGTAGAGTTGAAAGTGTTACTTTTTCTGAACACGATACTCACCAGGGAACATATAAAAGTAATAGGAGTATGAATCTAATTTTCATGGAAAAGCAGTTTCATTCGTACAGTGAAACCTCAAATGTTTTCACCCCTAAATAATCACCATTGGGTTTTCCATCGAAATTTTGGAAAACCCGTATTTACAGGGGTTTTCCAAAACAAATTGTGTCCGAATATTTAGGTTTATTACCATATCCACTTGTTAAAAAACTCAAATCCAAAAGGGGAGATAATCCATGATGAGGGGCCCGGGGTCAGATAAAAAATCAAAATTCACATTGCACAGCTGCACAACAAAAGGAAACAACATACCAAATATCAAGTTTCCAGCTATTATCCTTTAAAAGTTGTAAACCTAATGAATAGATGAATGGTCACCCGAGACGAAAACAATATGCCCATTTTTACACCGCTGTCGTTTTGTCGTCCGATGTTTATTTTCCATTTTTATCATCAAAAACATGCTTTGACAGCACTTTAGAATAATTTACAACATGCTTTGACAGAGCACTTCAGAAACATTTCCATTGGAAATGATTCTGAAGTGCTGTCAAATCATGTTTTTATTGAGAAATAAGGCAAGATATAAAAGCGACAGCAGACGACAATTGTTGTGTGTAGCGGTCTCTGAAGTGTTGTCAAACCATGTTTTTATTGAGAAATAAGGCAAGATATAAAAGCGACAGCAGACGACAATTGTTGTGTGTAGCGGCCTAAGGGTTAAAGTTTTAAACCTAAGGAACAGGGGCCCGTTTCACTAAACTTCTTACGACTAAAATGTTTGTAAGTGCAAAATTATGATAGTCTGTAAATTTCGCATTAATAGTGTTTTCTTGAAAACAATTATTGGATTTACATTTATTGAGCATAGGCTGCATATGCAGCCTATGCTCAATAAATGTAAATCCATAAATTGAAAGTTACAGACGATCTTAAATTTGAACTTACCGTACGAACATTTTAGTCGTAAGAAGTTTAGTGAAACGGGCCCCAGATGAATGGTCACCCGAGACAAAAACAATATGCCAATATTTTTTTTTAAATTAGTACATCGATGGGTGTTCGGTGTAGAAAGATTCCACTGTAATATGACGTTTGAATATAATTGGCATGGAAAAGTGATTTCTGGTAGGTAGACTGGAATACAGATACAGGCATACACACGGTTGAGTTGCCACCATTTCTCCAGTCAAATCTAAAATCCAGATATTACATGATCATATGAATATTTACGGAAAATCTCCTGTGAAGATATCAAAATGCTTACAGTTACAAGACGAGTTACAGTTACGACACCAATGATAATTGTTGTCAAACCACCAGAAAATATAAATTTTAATGCACCTTCATTTGTGTCCTGTAGCCTGGATTTACATTTATTGAGCACAGGCTGCATAAGCTCAATAAATGTAAATCCATCACGATTTCACCAACATTGCAAAGTATACTTTTCTAGCAAAGTACTTTGATGGAGTAATCATTTATTTTTCCGGAAATGCATTATTTCATATAGAACTAACGACTGCATATATTTGATGATTAAAAGTACCGGTATGCAGAATTATTATACTGAATTTATTACATTATCACAGCCTGGCTGTGATAATGTAATAAACTCAGTATAATAAAAATTAATCAATTTATCCTTAAATTGAAAATTTCTCCTTCAAAGTATACTTTGCTACAAAAGTATACTTTGCAATGTTGGTGAAAATTAGGCTACAGGTATGTGCCAGTGTTGACACAGTAGTCTGACACAAACGTCTCTTAGCACCGGCTTATGCGAAACACAACAGTAAATAACACATATATCAAAGAACAAGATAAATGTGCACAACTATCAAAATGAAAGACGTGTTCAATGATAACCAGTCATATGTTCCAAATGATGTCCGAAATTCAGAAAATATTCAGAGCTCATGCGAAATTCATTAATTCAATTCCTCATGAGCTCTGAATTTTGTGTCAGCTTTCGGTGTCATTTACAGTAAACCTAGCATTTCTTTCAAATCAATAATGGTGAAAAAGCGTTAAGGGAGATAATACCAGTAGCCTATTTCACCAACATTAATGCAAAGTATACTTATCTAGCAAAGAACCGTATACTATGAGGGAGAAATTTCCAATTTAAGGATAAATTTATTAATTTTTATTATACTGAATTTATTACATTATCACAGCCATTTTGGCTGTGATAATGTAATAAATTCAGTATAATAATTCTGCATACTTTTAATCATCAAATAATTGCAGTCGTTAGTTCTATATGAAATAACACATTACGGGAAAAACAAATGATTACTCCCTCAAAGCATACTTTGCTAGATAAGTATACTTTGCAATATTGGTGAAATCAGCTCCAGAAGTGGACCCATATTTTCTTGCAGGTGAGCCAATGAACAAAGGAGTTAAACAATTAGAATGTTGTGGTTAAAACAGATAAGCCTCCTCGAAACGAGACATAATTTATGGCATACACCTATACCAGGCCATTATACTTTTAGGGTGCTTGATTCTGCCAATTTAACAGGGGAACTAATGGTTTATGTCTCAGGAGAGCCACTTAACAATACCATATGATAAATACGGTGGGCAGTGTAAGCCACGAGTACCTGCTATTTAAGCCAGCTTCCACCTGGACATTAGCATACGGATCACAGGGCACGAAAATTGTTAAAATTTTCACTCGTCCTTACTTCGACAGAGATGGCAAAAATAAGAAATTTACATTAGAAAACTGAGAATTTCTACTCGTCCTGCATGCATTCCCACTCGTCAGGACAAGCGGACAAGTGGAATTTTCATGCCCTGGATCAACAACAACAACGCTATATAGTTTCCTATATTTACTGAAGCAATTTTGACGCGACAAAATGCATATAACCTTGGAAATTGGTCAATTAATTGACATTCTACATCAATTATTGCATGGAGTGGTTATATGGGACGAAATAGAACCAATTACTGTCTGTTTCACGACATTTTTTTTTGGATAATATTAAATTAAAGCAAAATTCAAGAAGAATCCTTCTTTTTATTTAGTAAACGTTGGTCCTATATCGATTTTATGGCGAAAAAATGTCTATGGGGATTTAACATGGGGAAATTTTCGAATTTTAGAAATACTGGACGATTTTCCAAATTTAACTTTTGTTTTCTTAGTTAGAGCTATCTAGCTAGGTCTCAGAGTCAAAATCCAAATTTTTAATTCTTTGACTCCTGTACCTCATTTTCCACTACTGCCGTACTGGTATGTTAAATTTCCATAGACAAATCAATTTTTCGTAATAAAATAAATAATTGACCAAATTTCATGAAATAAAAAAAAAATTCATTCTTAAATTTAATATTATCGTAAAAAAAATATTGTTTTTGCATTGTTTATATGGCCGTAAAATTTGGGCAGGTTTAGTGAAACAGACAGTAGCTACTGTGTGGCTGTGAAAGATGCTGATGATCTAAGACGGTAGTAAGGTACGTTTTCTTAGACAGCGGCCGATGTTTCCCTTTGTCAGCAGTGGATGGGTTGTCCTTACAGTTAATTATTTTGCTTACCGCCAGACAGAATACAAGACAGTAAGCCATGTCTGGGAATCCTGGGTACCGTAATTACATAGTATTCGATCCATAGCCTAGAAACTAGATTAATGGTGTATAATTCCAGCACAAAAATATTTACACAATTCCCTAACATTTGATTGGCTCGTAGCAAGTCTCTGTTCAAAATTTATATCCCAGTAAACTCCCACGCCAAACTACTTTCCGTAACCGTGAGGCGCAGTTAAAATAATTTGTAAGAAAACGGAAAATAAACACATTTTCTTGATGAATTTATTTCAAATGCTGGAATTGTAAGGAATGAATGGCACAAAAAGGCCATACATTCCTATAATATACATGTACATAGAGGATCATATGCGACACCCAGGGGCGGATCCAGCATTTGGGGAACGGGGGGTGGGGGTTGTCTAGTTGCGAAAGTAACTCTTGCAATCTACTCTCGTACCGTCCGTAGCTAGTAGCTAGCTACTGACGGTACGGGAGTAATTGCAAGAGTTACCGTTCGCAACTAGGGGGTTGTCCTACTTTCGAGCTCTTCGAAATGCACTTTCCCGCCCCTGACACCTCATGGAATTTTGTACCTAAGAACATTGAAAGTTGACCAAAAAAAATTGACGTCAATTACAGAAAATATCACAGTTTCTGTACTATATTTCATGAAAAATCGCACATGTTGAACGATACTTCATTATTAAAAACAAAACCATTCTTCCAACATATCGGCCCAATGCCTTTATCAAGGAATTATTGTCTTGGACTATCTGCTAATAATTGTGGCATCCATTTAGAATCTAAAATGAATGCCACAATTAGCGGATAGTAAGACATTAATTCCTTGATAAAGTCCTTGGTCCGAAACGTTAGAAGAGTGGGTTCTTGGTTACTGTAGTATTGTCCAATATGTATGGTAATTAAGGTATCGTCCAATATGTATGGTAATTAAGGTAATATTACTTAACAGTATAATTGTCTTGTCAGACTTCTCACAGTTTTGTAGAGTGAACCACCATTGAAGTTAATTTTCATGGCGTTGGTTCAAAAATGAGATGGCTGCCTCTTATAGTGTACTAAGAAAGTAATAATTACACACTTTCTGGATATGTCGGGTACACAACCACAAAGGGAAATTCGCAGTGGGGGGCATTTTAGCACATTTTAAAGTTCTAATATCTAACTCACAAAAATAAATTGTGTCTAATTCCTGAAGGTATTTTGATGTATTGATAGGTGGATAAGACATTGTTTGCCGCGTTTATTTTGTGCACGGTTTAGTGAAACGGGCCCCTGACTGTGCATATTCTAAAATCCGGACACCCAAGATCCCCCCACCCAACCCCCCCTCTTATTATTTGGGACCTCCCAGGCTGTCCGGTTTAGAGAATTTCAACTCTATCATATTTCAGCAAATTTTATACCCCAAGATCCCAGTTTATTTGGAACTTCCCATGCTGCATAGTTTAGACAAGAACCACTGCGCAAATATTAGCAAATTTTTAGACCCACAGATCCCGGTCTATTTGGGACCTTCCAGGGTGTCCAGTTTAGACAAGATCCACTGCGCACTATTTTAGCAAATTTTTAGACCCAGAGATCCCAGTATATTTGGGCCTCCCAGGGTGTCCGGTTTAGACAAGATCCACTGCGCACAAATTTAGCAAATTTTTAGACCCAGGGATCCCAGTATATTTGGGCCTCCCAGGGTGTCCGGTTTAGACAAGTTTGTTTGTTTGTTTGTTTATTGGTGTTTAACGGCCTATCAACAGCTAAGGTCATGTAAGGCCGGGCAAACAGGTTTGATCCCGTTTTAACCTGCTGCATTGGGGGGAAAATCCCAAAATCAGAACGGAATATTTACATCGAGATACAACATATTCAGCCCTGAAATTAGAATAACCTGACCTGGTGCCAGGTCCATACCGCACCAAAGTCACTTGGCCCCTTCCCCTATTTAAAAGTAATACCGGTAGGATTACTCTTATAAGGGGTATAACCAGATTCAACTGTCACATACAAAATGCCAAAGACGTATGTGAGGGCCAAACCAGGTCTCCAGTCGGGATTCCGGTAAGGATGAACCCCGATCGTTAAATTACCCATTGCGTGCTCCCACCTGCCACCCACCGGTTTAGACAAGATCCACTGCGCACAAATTTAGCAAATTTTTAGACCCAGGGATCCCAGTCTATTTGGAACCTCAACAAAAATGTCCAGTTTATACCAGTTTCCACTGTACGAGATTTGAGCAAAATTGTATACCCTGAGATACCGGTCTATTACTCAGTGATGTTCACAATTATTGTAATGGTAATGGCGGAGAAAGCTCGTTACTGACAATGCTAATTGGACAGTCTTCATAGCATGCCATAATGCACAATCCTCTGAGTATGGTTGTTAACACGGGGCTTATGGAGTTTTTGGACAGTGTAGATCCTGACCACACTCGTGGAAGTTGATAAAGATCGGACATTTTCGTTAGAGAGATAACAGGCGTTTTCACAAATTAATGGTGACCAGTGTAGCCCCAGATCAGACTGCGCAGATGCGCAGTCTGGTCTGGGGCTACATTGGTCAATCTGCGCAGTTCTGGGGCTACATTGATCACAAGCTAAAACGGGGCCGTTTTGTCGTGGTGAATCGTAGTTTTCAAATATTAAGGATAACGATCTTGTCATAAAGCAAACGATGGTGCAGTTTGATCTGGGGCTACACCTATCAAAAACATATTTTATCATTTTTGTCGAGGCAAATTGTAGTTTGCAAATAATAAGCATAACCGTGTTGTTATAAAGCAAGCGGTGACACAGTCCGATCTGGAGCTACACTGGTCACAAATTCAAAAGTCATGGCGAGTTACAAAGCTTACAAATAATAAGCATAACGATCTTGTCATAGAGCTAGAGCAGATGCGTAGTTTGATCTGGGGCTACACTGGTCACAAAATCCAAAGGGGTATTTTTGTCGTAGTGTGCAAATAACAAATCATAGAGCAAGATTCCAACAATAAAACATGATGTTTGTACAAGAAACTTCTGAATCGGATTTAATGACCAGCATACAATGAGTAGTTGATCGAATAAAAAAAGTGAATGTGAACAGATTTTAACTCTTTGCATGCTGGGAAATTCGTGGGCTATAAATAGTTCAAAAATAGCAGATGACAATTCATTATATTTTCTTTTATTTCTCCTTATAAATGTCATGAATATGTCTTGAAATTTCATTAGAATTGTGTCCGGAGGAGGGTTAGGGTAGGACACAATTCTAATGAAATTTCAAGACATATTTACAGAGAGAAATAAAACATATACCCCTAATTCGTGCGGAATATTTTCGCCGCTGGCATGCAGATTAGTCCCAGCTGATATGGCTAGCATGCAAAAAGCTACAGCTAGGGTATGGAGGCTAGCATGCAAAGAGTATCTCCTACAGCTAGGGTTATATGGAGGCTAGCATGCAAAGAGTTAAGTCTCCTACAGAGGGTTAAGGCTAGGGATGCAAGTATCTACGGTATAGGAGGCTAGCATGCAAAGAGTTAAGTCTCCTACGTGTTATCTAGTAAGTTAAGTGCTACAGATTATATGGAGGCTAGCATGCAAAGAGTTAAGTCTCCTACAGCTAGGGTTAGGGTAGCATGCAAAGGTTAGTTCACGCTAGGGTTATGGAGGACTAGCATGCAAAGAGTTAAGTCTCCTACAGCTAGGGTTATATGGAGGCTAGTTGCAGATTAATCTCCTAGAGGGATAGGAGGCTAGCATGCAAAGAGTTAAGTCTCCTACAGCTAGGGTTATATGGAGGCTAGCATGCAAAGAGTTAAGTCTCCTACAGCTAGGGTTATATGGAGGTGATTCAGTCCCAAGTTTCATCGTAAGTACATACATGTGAATATCATAACAAATATAATTTGGGGGAATTCCAGGGTGGGGGTATGGTGGGAGTAATTAGAAATGTTCTCAGTAAATAATTATCACAGAAACAAACAAATGTGGCCTATCGGCACACAAAAGACACCGGCGGCAGATTGGAGAAACTCCAGCAAACTTCTTAACTCTTTGCATGCTGGGAAACTTGTGGGCTATAAATAGTTCAAAACTAGCGGATAAAAATTCATCATATTTTCTTGTATTTCTCCCCGTAAATATCATGAATATGTCTTGGAATTCCATTAGAATCGAGTCCTGAGGACTCGATTCTAATGAAATTTCAAGACATATTTACAGAGAGAAATAAAACATACACTCCTAATTCGTTTGGCGGATATTTTCGCCGCTAGCAATGCAAAGAGTTAACATACACACAGACGCACACACACAACGCAGCTTCACCGATAGTGTGACGACTCCATTGCTCCGAGGCCTCCGTCTATTGGCGAGACCAGTGGCTTAATTTCACCCCTAAGTAACTGGAATGGATTTTGATGAGTTAATTCGGCAACCAATCCAACCGCTTACAAAAAGTGCAGATCTACACTGTTTGCCAATACTACTATACATGCCTGTGGTGTTGAAATGGTTAAAGTGCACTTTTATTTTTATGTGACACTTTTTAATTGCAACATAGCATGAATTAGACTTTTCAATTTTAAATCTGTCTAATTCCCAGGCATGGAAGATATGGATACGTGGAATATGCCCTCAGTTTGACACCCCACCGCTTCTCGTTAGTATGAATAGCAAAAACAATATGGCTGATCATCTCAAAAATCCAGCTAATTAGTGGATAATCTAATTGGGAAGGCAATACACATAACGATTGGGTTATGCTTATAATGGGAACCTCGCAGTACTAAATCAAGTTACTTTTTCAGCCTGCTATGGTAAAAAGGGGCTTTCTTGTTTGCGATCAGTGAAGTCCCTGATCAGACTGCACATCCGTGCAGTCTGATCAGGGACTACACTGTTCGCTATAAAGCAAATCCGGCTACCGGGTAATTAATGGATTATTTAATGAAGAAAGCAACACGCATAAAGATCTGGTTATGCCTCTGATGGCAACCTAAAAATACACGACTCAAGTGACTACTTGGTCCAGCTTATAATGGCAAAATGAAACTTCATTAAGTTTTGCGAGCGATGTTGTCCCAGATCAGCCTGCACATCCGTGCAGTCTGATCAGGCACTACACCGTTCACTATTGAGCCGAACCGACAAACTAATAGATTATTTAATTGGCAAAGCAATACACATAAAGAATTCTGATTACACTTCTGATGGGAACCCGACAGTAAGTAAATCAAGCGACTGTTTGGATTGGGAGTCTGTGAATTTCTATGCTCTTCGATCATGGCCTCACCTAATGAACTTGGCATCAAAATACAATAGCCCGAGTACCATACTGCTGTTTCCATTTTAGTAACTACCGTAATAAGCCTAAATATTCGGACACCATTTATTTGTGAAAACACATAAAACATATGGTTTCCCCCACAACAGTGAGTATGACAATATTTAGGGTTAGTATGGCTGTACGGGTCTAATCGCAATAACACTGTATTTGAATACACTTTGTTTTGGGAAACCCCTATTTAATAGGAGTTTCCCAAAGGTATCACTGTGCTAAATATAGTACACATCGGCCAGGGGGTATGCTTTTGTAGTCCGGTATAAAAAAATAGTGCAGACGTTTTGAGGCCACAGACCCAGTTTGCTTGTAAATCCTGATCCATTACAGCCCAATTTTACTTGAGAAACATGTTGGGGTGTTTTTAACACCAGTTTCCAGCATATTTCTAGCATTTAAAAAGAAATTATGAGCCTGCTTGTCACGTGATGTGAACACTACGTCACATGACACTTTGATGATAAACAAAATGGCGGACAGGACAATGTTGAAATTTTCTTTCTTAGGAGTAAGTGAACATATTGTTTAATTAGTGAAAATCCGGTGCAGACAGGTTGCAGGTTATGAACAGGTAGGTTCCACAGCATCCATACGAATAGTGAAAGTGTGAGAGAATGGCCATATTTGGAGGAATCGGTTAAGTTGTATAGTAAAACTAATTGGTGGTTGCTAGCCTATAAGCATTTCCGGGTCATCAGTGGATGTCGTCTGCTTTCTTTGAAAACAATTCTAAACGGTTTTAATCATGGCTACATCAAGGTTTTATTAAGAGAACAAAGGACAGAATTGCTGGAAAATCAGTTTTAATTAATGAAAATGGTTGCATCAAGTGGGTCGGGATAACCACAGGTGTACGAGTCAAATATGGAAAGATTAAGTTAAATTTCCAAATGATGCAAGAACAAAATACTATTATACACATAGAGTAGCATTCATGTTACACCATAATGTGTTTGAAATACCCAGGCACCTTGAAATATCACATTTATGTGGTTGTTCCCTGTGTGTTAACCCGGCCCACCTGAGTGCTGAGTCCACAATTATAAATAATTCTCGAAAGAATTGCCATAGCGAAAAGCGCTGTCTAAGCCATGCACTCGACGGCGTCACATATCCACCCTGTATCTGCTAATAGTTCCTGTTTTATTAATTACGGTAAATTAACTGTATACCTATGTACATTATGTACATGTCTACATACTAATTACACAGATTTGAGATGCATCAGGGAGCCAGATGAGCCTGTTACTGACTAGTTCAGCCATATTAAAGTGGCGCGTCGCTTTAATTGGCACTGTGTATTTGATTACTAACCGGTATCAAGTGTATAGTCACCAACAGGTAGCAACGTTTTTCCTGAACATTATTTATTGCCTCGGTTGATACTTGCAAACATTATGACCAAATTTGGCTGCGCGATCAGGGTCTACGCCAGTACTTCTTGGCTACATTTTTCCAGAAAAAAATTCAAAATTTTAAATTTAGCAGAAATTATACTGTGAACATTGCTTGCCACAGTAACCTTGAAACACATGACTATTGTGCAAATTATTCCTGGCATTATGCTCTTTATTTGTTCTAAGTTACCATTATGTTTGGCATGTGCTTGCCTCAACTCTGCAATGCACCTGGATCTTACAGAGAGAGCAAATCGGTTTCTCAAGTTTGTTTTCTTGACCACGAAACATGTTCGAGCTAAATGGCGCCTTGTTTATTTCTCGTTTCAGGGAGTTACTCAGATGGCGGATATCTTTTAGATGCGTTACCGTTACCCTGTTGAGCGGCATCTACACTTTGTGTGATTTACTATCACCGTCCCCCGTGTAATGACTAACATGTAAGTCACTATTTATCTGCTTCGTAACTATTTCATTCCATTTCGCTTCATTACCTATTGACTCATTTTCGGGGAGGTTGGCAGTGCAGTGACCATGATGGTTTGGGCAGCTGATATCTCCACCCTGATTTCTTAGCTTACTACCTATTATGCACAGCTTACTGCCAACAAATGCCCCAATGATTAATTTATCTTTGGTATTATTCTCGCACATAGTGGTTGTCACGATTGTACCCGCTTGAAATGGTGTACTGTCGCTATTGAATATTGGGTTATTGTAGCAAGAGTCGCCTTCAACTCGAACCGTCTTGCTACGTTTATTGCCACAGAGTTCATTCTCTCTGGCCACAGTTTGTCTGATTTCATGCATACTTTTAGTGTTTAAGCCAACCATAGACTCTGCTATCCTATTTGACTGCTTTTGCATCGAGTTATACGTCGGCGGAATTATGTTTGTGTTTACCAACAGCCGACAAGCACCATAATTACTGATTGGTGTGCTCATAAGGCCCAGTTGCAAACCCACATTAGCTTTCCCTGATTTCCTACCCTTTCGACTTGACGGAACCTCTTCATATAGTTTATATATTTACTTTTATATCTACATCAGGTGCATTTTAGCCGCTCAGCCCAACAAATGCCCCATTTTCTTGATGCGGCCGCATCAAATACCATTTCGCCACTACAGTGCGTATTAAAGGCGCGATGACTGTTTATTTCAGTATTAAACATCTTCTGGACCTCATACGGTCGATATAATTTGTTTATCAACAGATCGGGGTGTACGGATGCATTTTGCGGTACGGCGCATTCGTCAATGAGTTTCGGACGCCTCGACAGAGAGCGCAGAACAGTTACATCATTGTCCCGTACCATCAACATCTTTACAGGTAAACGTTTTATTTTCATTTACATTAACCCGGGATTCAAATGAGTCTTTGGTTAGCCTGATGTACCTATGATTTGTTCCATTTGGTGAGTGAGAAGAAAGTTTTTTACCTTTATGTCATTTACCCCCCCCCCCCCCGCCCCGGTTTGAAATCCGCATTTTTCACCCCGCCTCGTATGCTTATTGGCCGGCATGTTTTCATTAGGTTAACCAAGTTCACTCTGAGCAGTGCATATCGGTAGAGAAATATATATGGGATAGCATTGCTCATTTAACAGGCAGTGTCTATACCCTAAGGAAACAAGTGTCAACACGGGCACACGTGATTCAATTTCCTGTGACATTTTAACACTTCTATGTCTGAATTCGCTGGCAGCACTCATACACTGGGCTGGTTTCAATTTAATTTGACACGTATCATTCTGGCATGTCACTAAGTTATGCGGACAAATGTTTCTATGCAAATTACAACATGTAGATTGACTAAATACTTCGAAAGTCACTTTTTCGCCTGTTTTTATGATAAAAAAATGACAAAAATACTCCGAAATCACCCGACTTTCGATAAATTTAATCGTTTTAACCCCATAATTTTGGAACAGCCAATATTTTTGACAAGCACCATCTATTTTATAATAATTTTTTACAAGTGCATCAACAATATAGACTTTTCCTAAGAAATATATGAGAAAATAATACTCTGGAAAATTCTGGTGAAACTGAAGTTTCCGCAGCTGGACAGCCATAATTATATGACCATTCTTAAATTGCCACTGTTAAAAAGTTAGTCTTCTAAATAATGTCAAATTACATTTGCTGTCACGAAATAGGTCAGACAAGACAATGGTAGGCAGTTTATTGAGATATTATAGCAAAAAAATGCGCTTATAGGTATCACTGTGCTAAATATAGTACACATCGGCCAGGGGGTATGCTTTTGTAGTCCGGTATAAAAAAATAGTGCAGACGTTTTGAGGCCACAGACCCAGTTTGCTTGTAAATCCTGATCCATTACAGCCCAATTTTACTTGAGAAACATGTTGGGGTGTTTTTAACACCAGTTTCCAGCATATTTCTAGCATTTAAAAGAAATTACTGAGCCTGCTTGTCACGTGATGTGAACACTACGTCACATGACACTTTGATGATAAACAAAATGGCAGACAGGACAATGTTGAAATTTTCTTTCTTAGGAGTAAGTGAACATATTGTTTAATTAGTGAAAATCCGGTGCAGACAGGTTGCAGGTTATGAACAGGTAGGTTCCACAGCATCCATACGAATAGTGAAAGTGTGAGAGAATGGCCATATTTGGAGGAATCGGTTAAGTTGTATAGTAAAACTAATTGGTGGTTGCTAGCCCAAAGCAAATTGTGTCCAAATATTTAGCGTTATTACGGTAGTTGAATTTAACTTAAATAAAGATAAATGAATAACCATGAATTGCAAAAAAAAATTAGTCACAATTTTTTTTTTTTAACAAATTCTGTTGTTTTTTCCCCAAGGTCACTCATAGGTAAGTATAATAGGGGCTCTGAAATACAATACAAGTCTGATTTTTAGGTGTAAAATAATAGTATCATATCACTAATAGAATTAGGTTTTTATAGTGTTCGGAAATAATTTTGTTCAACAAATCCTGATTTTTTTTCAATTTGACTCGTAGAATTAGGTTTTCATTTTTAACAACAGTAGGGTTCAAAAATACAAATTACTATTTTTTAAGAATCTGTTTCAACATTTTCTGCACATTAATTATCCGAGACCCAGTGCCGTTAATTTTGCATTCTTTAACTCTTTCAACACCTCAGGCGTGTATAGTGGTATTGGCAAAAAGTGTAGATCCAGATGAGCCGGCTCATGCCGAGCCGTCTCATCAGGATCTGCACTTTTTGCAAGTAATTTTCGTATCTTTTCATAAATGTACTAGTCTGAAAATCATTTTGTGACGGTTGGATTGGTCGAAAAATTGACATTTGAAAATCCATTCCAGTTACTTAGGGGTGAAAGTGTTAATGAGCATGCAGTAAGGGGATACCTATAACAAATGGCCCGACCTCCAACTCAGCTGACATCCGTGAATGCATTACACTTCAATTACAAGCACCCAGATTGTGACATAAGCATAGCATTTTGAATAATGGCGTTGAGCCGATTGTAATCAGCTGCAGCTGCGAAGCAATGCATGCACATAATTTCACCCCATTACAAAATGGAATACACTTTTATGTGTTTGTAAATTTTTCGATTTTTTCCCCGATTTCTCTTATTTCTCATCGAAAGTATACGTTGTCACCACTCATTTGAACCGTCTCATCGAGATGGTTAAAATGAGTGGTGACAACGTATACTTCCGATGAGAAATAAAGAAATTGTTCAAAATTTTCTGTCAGGGAAAATGACGTATCTGCAGAATGTAATGGGTTGCAGAGTGATTCATTCAGTTTCCGAGTAATTTGTTACATTTGTATGACTGTAATGTGTCGGATAATAGCACACATGTGCTTATGTTAAGTCCTCTACGAGACTGTAACAAGGAGAAATGGGGCTTATGGTGTTTCTGAACACTGTAGACCTTCATCAGCCTGCTCATCTGCGTATATTTATTTATTTAACAGTGTTTCACAGCCAGTCAACAGTTAAGATCATTCTAGGCCGGGTTAACGTGGTCGAATACCGTTTTTCTCAACAAGAAAAGATGTTTTGCAAGTGCATGAGAATTCTCATGTCCTGCCAAAACATGTTTTATTGGAAAATATTTAAAGTAACAAGATGGCAGCAGACAATCAACAATTAATTCAACAAGGCGGAGGAAGTACGGGAAGGCATGTATTATATGAATGAATGGCCTTTTTGTGGAATTTATCGGGGTATAAACTTGGAAAAGTCACGCCTCGTCCAGTATTCCCGCGACTTTTCAAAGTTTATATCCCCGATAAAAGGCCATTCATTCCTTATAATTCCAGCATTTGAAATAAATTCATCAAGAAAATGTGTTTATTTTCCGTTTTCTTAAGAATTATTTTAACTGCGCCTGACGGTTACGGAAAGTAGTTTGGCATGGGAGTTTACTGGGATATAAATTTTGGACGGAGACTTGCAACGGACCAATCAAATGTTAGGGAATTGTGTAAATATTTTTGTGCTGGAATTATATGCTAACGTTGAATTTATCTTTAAGAATTATTGCCTGGCACTGGATCAGGATATTGTTGTTCAATGCTGTATGTTTTTTATGCGATTTTAGAGCTGATTATCTCTTTGCATGCTGGGAAATTTGTGGGCTATAAATAGTTCAAAAATAGCAGATGACAATTCATTATATTTTCTTTTATTTCTCCTTATAAATGTCATGAATATGTCTTGGAATTTCATTAGAATTGTGTCCGGAGGACACAATTCTAATGAAATTTCAAGACATATTTACAGAGAGAAATAAAACATATACTCCTAATTCGTTTGGCGGATATTTTCGCCGCTAGCATGCAAAGAGTTAAGTCTCCTACAGCTAGGGTTATAGGGAGGCTATGCAAAGAGTTAAACGATGCTTCCCCCCATACAGGTACCGTCATTATTCTAATATAATAAACACCCCCGGGACAATGCAATTTTCTGAGGTACATTTGGCTTTATAATTTCATAAAAACAGAATTTTTTTAATTTTGAGATTACTACTACGTGACAACACAATAATTTGACTGAAAACATAGGGGGGTGCACAGGTTGAAGTAACGGACCGAGGTCTATAAATACATTAAATATGCCTAAAAGCATCAATAAATGAAGAAAAAAATAAGCTTAACATTTTTTTTTTACTCCCTCCATCTATTGATGGAGTATATGGAGGGAGTAAAAAAATATATAAAAAATTAGCTTATTTTTGTTCTTTTATTCATGCTTTTAGGTATATTTAATGTATTTATAGACCTCGATCTGTTACTTCAACCTGTGGGGGGGGAGGAGCTAGTGTTACACAATGCACCCATATATACCATGATTCGCCCGCAGTGGTACACCAGTAACTATTAGAGAGCAAATAACATGGCTGTTGAATGGACATAAAATCCACATTCAATCAACAATGTAAAGGTCAAGGTCTATTTTGTCGTTACCAGTGTCGAAAGCCTTTCTAACCAGGCCATTCTGATGAGTTGACTGGTTAACATTCGCTTCAATATTCCCCCTTTCCTACTGATCATGATGCAATGTACAACTAATGTCTTGTGTACGTACAAAAATTAAAACCAGCTGGAATTTAAAGTTGAACCACTTCGAAAGTATTTCCATAATTAAATTAGAACGTAACATACACCCTCACGCCAGGTTTCGTGGTTATTGAAAGGCTTTTGAAAATTAAATTAGCAGAACAACCATAACTTTTAAAATAACAGAAAGCATGAATCTGCACACAAAAAGTATTTCACTTAAAATCTGAGGATCAGCGGCAAATCGAAGGGTCAGTGGATGAAGGGGGCTAAGTCCATTATGGACTTAGCCCCCTTCTTCCACTGATCCTTCAAATCATATATATATATATATATATCGGTGAATGACCAGGAAAAAAATAAATACAATTCCCATTCAAATAAGGGACTTAGTCCCCTTCTTCCATGGATGCCCTCAATTCATATCTAGAGTCTAGTTGCTGGGGTCAGTGGAAGAAGGCGGCTATTTTTAGTCACCTTATGGACTTAGCCCCTTCTTCCACTGACTCCTTCAATTCATATCTGGTCCGGTTGCCAGCACAGTAACACCTTTTAGGCGTAATTTGGTCGGGGAATGATCAGGAACAAACTGAATACAAACTCCCAGTCAAATAAATGATGTAGCCCCATTGTTTCACTGAGTCCTTCAAATCATATCTACCGTAGTTTTCAGGTGTAATTTGGTCGGTTAATGATCAGGCACAAACGACATACAAATTCCCATTCAATCCATAGCATGTTGCCAACAAGAGATAGAAATCTGCGAAGAGAAACCTACCATATTGCCTGCAGCTAAAACCTGATCAGTTCCTAATTATATTGCCAATAAATTCATAATTCCTAGCTACATCTAGCTATAGCCAGCCAAACAGCTAGGGAGGAAGGAAATCAATTAGGCTTTAATGTAATGGAACATCAACAGTATTTCTGTGGCAATTTGTGTTGCTGGTAACGATGGGGTCAGCCATGATCATTAAAACCACATTATGGTTGCTAGTAAAGGATTACATAAGCGCTGTGTCTCTGTCAAAGGTGTCTTATTGATTCAGCATCCATGGCAATACTGGTATATGCTAGGCACAGGCCCAGGTCGGGCCCATGAAATGTGTGTACATGTTAACGAGGGTTAACTATGATTAAATGGAATGTAATGGAATAGTGCTTAACGGCCCATCAACATCTATGATAATTAAAACCACATTATGGTTGCTAGTAACGGATTTCATAAGCACAATGTCTCTGTGTCAAAGGTGTCTTATTGCTTCAGCAACCAAAGCAATACAGTCGAATCTCTGTAAACCGGATAGAGAGACAATAAGTAGTGCTTAATTTTGATATGCTTCGTTGCCATTTGTCTCCGAGGATATTGTATGTTCATGATCGCAAAGCACCCACACGTGTCTTGAAGTAGTTAGATGAGAGTTTCACAGTGGAACCTCTCTAAACTGGACACCATGGGATGTCCCAGGGTGTCCAGTTTAGAGAGGTTCCACTGTATATGCTACGATGTTGTGACCCGTACAGGTCCAGATCGGTCCATGAAATTTGTGTACACGTTAACGAGGGTCAACTATGATCATTAAAACCACATTACAGTTACTAGTAACGGATTACATAAACACCATTTCACTCACTATCAAAGGTGTCTTATTGCTTCCAAAGCTAAAGCAACAGATGCTATGTTTGTAACCAGGACAGGCCAAAAAAACAGTGACATCTGTGTCAATTGTAACAAGTTGTCTTTCAAATCCAGACACCCAAATATTTCAAGGCCACTTTAGTCAGCTTCGGCCCAAAAGAGCTGTGCTCTCAAATACAGTCTTCTTGCTTCGGATCACAGATCAAAGTTAGAACTAACACTGTTCTCCATTTTGATTTTGCACCCTTGTAAAGCAATATCACCAATTAGCAAGATTGCTTATAATGATCAAGTTCTACACTGTTTAATACCGAGTTGCTGACATATTCCTGTTGCCTCTAAGCCAATATTTGTATCCGTATCCACCTAATCGTGGTTCTAGCTCCTCAGAAGCTACACTGGTCAAAAACAAAAACATAATACATGTAATCACCATTTTGTCGTGGCAGCACACAGATGCCTATATAACCACCTCATTAAAGATTTATTTTTTCCATCATGCACGTTCTAATATGCGGCGTTGAGACACGAGATGTTGTACCTTAGAAGAAAGTGTGATTTTTCATGAAAAATATTTACAGAACCTGTGATATTTTCTGTCAATGACGTCGAAAGTTGACGAAATCCTCACAGCAAATGCGGAATTCTATTCCGCATTTGCTCTGAAGAATTCGTCAACTTTTGATGTCATTTACGGGAAATATTGTAAATATTGTTCTCGCGATATCGCATATCTTCTTACGTAAAAAATCACAAGGCTTGGCTCATTATGTGGCGTAGCAGGAGAAGCATAGCCATAAAACAGCGAAATTACAATAACAATGCATCTGCTGGCCATGGATCAAGGTCATAGTCGCAAAACAAGACGGGCCAACATTAAAAATAGAATTAACCCTTAATTACACCGCTTGCTTTATTTTTAGTCGGCTGCTGTTCAATTTCCATTTTTATCATCAAAAACATGCTTTGACAGCACTTTAGAATAATTTACAACATGCTTTGACAGCACTTCAGAATCATTTCCGTTGGAAATGATTCTGAAGTGCTGTCAAACCATGTTTTTATTGAGAAATAAGGCAAGATATAAAAGCAACAGCAGACGACAATTGTTGTGTGTAGCGGTCTAAGGGTTAAGTTTGTTTTATTTGGTTGCTTTTTTTTTGCTTTTTGTTTAATGTCGTTTAATGGCCTATCAACAGCTAAGATCGTTTTAGGCATGGTCAACATGATCAAATGGTAGGGGAGGGGGTAATTGTGGTGAGGTGTTTGATCAGTCTGATCAGGGGTAGTTCTGAGTAAATAACTCTAATTACATTTCATTACACTGCATTACATAAGTGTTATGACAGAGAATTCTTTCCTAATGTGTGTTTGAAGCGTTATGTTTACTTTCTACTTCGTGGAGAGTGAACTAATATACTTTTGCTAATACATACTTTATTAGGTAAGTTTATGGTAATATTTTTTAGTCATATTGTAAAATTCACATGTCTCTCGATAATAATATAGTGAAGTATGAACCTCAACGCCCTGCAGGTCTTTTCTATATTTTAACATGCGAAGCGTAAATGCTATTACGCAAATATTTACGTTGACCGTGGTGTAGCGATATAGTAAAGCGGAAACGTGCAGCTAGATCAGGGCCTACGTTGGTCATCAAACCGACGATCGACCTTTGTTTATATAAGCATGTGACCTATCCTTGTTTATATATTTTATAACCATGATCATTAACCCCTACAGTGCTGAATTAAAATTTGTTGTCTGCTGTTTATTCTTTATTTTCCATTTTTCTTATCAAAAACATGGTTTGACAGCACTTTAGAATCATTTCCAATGGAAATGATTCTCAAATGCTGCCAAACCATGTTTTTATTTCGAGAAAATACAAAATAAGTTACAACAGCAGACGACAGTTTTCGGTTCCCGCCTTCTAAGGGTTAAGATCTACATTAATTATACATCTTGTAATGTCCGTTTTCTCAGAACGCGACTGGTTCAGAATCAAGCCACAATGCTCATTTTTTATGGCCATAGCTAGAAATGGCATTCCACTGGCAGACTGACAGTGTGTGGTTACTTTCTGGACACTGGACAAATTGTCCATTGCTCAACTGACAGGCTGCGGCCAGTAACAATACAAGATTTATCGTCATTGCTGTATTGTCACCCAATATGCTCTATTGTAACATCCGGATTAATTAATACCATATGTGGTTGTGACCGGAGATATTGGCTTAGGGATTTGTGACCAGTGTACGTAGTTCATGATCACATAACACACTCATGTAGTCTGATAGCGGGCTGTGTTGCTTGTTAGAGGCATTACGGGCGTTTCATTGATGGAATGGCGAACAGTGCAGATCCTGATCAGACTGTGCGGATGCACAGGCTGATCTGGATCTACACTGGTCACTAAATCCATAAGCCCCATTTCTCCAGTCACAACCACATATCTGTTTGGACAATCTCTGTAACTATGAGAGGGCATAAAATGTAAGATATATGGTGGAAGAAAATTAATCTGCAGATTTTCATCCTTCCACGTCCCAAAAATAAATTCCCAGATTTTGTTTCCGTATAAATTTTAAATAAATATTAATGCTAAATTTGGCAAGTATCAGAAATGGATTGCCTAATACAGTGAAAACTGGTTTGACCCTTTAAACATGTACCACAGGCCCCTTATCCCAATCTTTGCAAACAGTGTAGAGCTAGTTGAGCCATCTCATGAGGATCTGCACTATTTCTGGATACTTTCAAAGTTTTATTTTATAAAATTTCACCTGTTCTGATGAACGAATAAACAGTCTGATAATTACAATGGAATATTCCACTTCAGTTCAGGTGTGCAATGGTTAACTATGGAATTCCATAATGGCAATGTATATTTATATACAAAATATGCAGACATATAGAGTGGAACGTTTTTGTTTTCACTAGCTGCAATACCTAGTAAATTTTCTACTTCAAACCCATTAGTTGACCATTTTCTATTATTGATAGTAATTTGTTTATTTATTTGTCTATTTTGCAAGATTTCAGACATGTCTACTGACTACTGTTTGTTTTACCTCATGCATGCATTTACACCCATTTATTAACAATTTGTTTAGACATTCATCAGCTGAGAGATACAAGAAAATATGTGGGAAACAATTGTACACATTTCGCAAACTTGTTATTCGAAATGTAGCAAATAATTGTACAAACTTTATTGTTGCCCTAGACACTCGACCAATGAAAGTACAGTATTTCGTCTCAATTAATCGCATATTGCGACTCTTTCGCCAACATCTATTAAATGTATCATTAAATGTTGCAATATGTACATGTATACTGTTATATTTAAAACCAGAGGTCACGTCTTGTTGACGTAATTCCCTGTGACACACACCATGTTACTGCACGTATATGATGAAGTCGACGTAAAACCACCAATCACGGAATAGTACCAAGGTTCATGATCACGTGGTTATAACAACAACAACGTCGCCCACTCCAAAGAAAGTATAATTTTATATTTTCCTTAATATGCAACGGATTGCAACGGATGAAATATGGCGCAGCAAACACGTCTTCATGAGCTGCATTTGGTGGTCCAGGGAGTTCGGCACAGATTTATGTCGTTTTGGAGAAGAATCAATTTCCGTGTAGGTCAGTATAGACACGGAAATCGATTCTTCGCAAAAACGACAGAAGTTTGGGCGAAAATAAAAGACCACCAAATGCAGATTAACAAGACGCGTTTGATGCGCCATATTTCATCAAAATCCGTTACGTAATAAGGACAATGTAAAAGAATACGTACTTTGAATCAGATGGATTCTGGAAGTTTCAGTACTTGTTGTTGTTGTTGTTAGTACCACGTGATCATACAACTCGAGTATCGTAATTTGAAAACCCGTTCAGGGGCAGCGCTATATTTAAACGAACAGATACAACTACTACATAGAAATAATATTTTTGAAAACATGATGCTTTAATGTCCCTTTAAGAATAGGTTACCAAACAACGCTTATTATGTATACCCATGCATAACAGAATCACACAGTCTTGATGTGGTATGGAAACTGAAATCTATGTTCTCTACAAACTGCACCAACCCTTTGACTGATAAGTGAAGTTCCCCTCTATCAAATTTAATCTACAACTTCCCTCTTATGAACCATTATGGAAACACAATACAACTCAATAATGTTGTTTCCTAACATACATGTATATATGGCTGTGACTGGAGAAATGGGGCTTATGGGATTTGTGACCAGGGTATACGTAGCTACTGATCAAATAGCCCACTCAAATAGCTTGATTATAGCTATCTATAGGGACCTTTGGTTTACCATACCATCTACCGACTGAGTTAACAGGGCACAGCTACATATTTCCTCAGTCGAGAGTATGATCGACTCTGTTGAGGTCCCTAGTTCAAGACTAAGACTTGGATGTCCGTTTTTCTCAGTCTGTGACAGTTGGCGCCCAATATGATGCCACGACTAGCAGTTAACCCTGGTTTAGCTGCGAGTAATCACCGAACAAATGTATGCCTGAGGTCCTGAATTAGAGTTCCAAGACAAGACGGCACATATATTTCAAGCTGTAAATGCTGGGGTATGTATATATTCCATTATCAGCCGGATACAATTATGGTAGTATGAAAATTTGGAGAATTTTTCCCGCTATTTTCTCCAGTTGGAAAGTATATGTTGTTACCACTCATATGAACCGTCTCGATGAGACGGTTCAAATCAGTGGTAACAACATATACTTTTATAGAGAAATAAACAAAATAGTCAGATTGTTTCAATATTGTATCCATATACCGTAAATATTCTAATAGACAATCACCACTGGCTCCGAAGTCCAGGGTGGGCGTTTAATAGAGGCAAGTGTTATTCAGCAAAGGGAAAATGATAAAAAAATATACGATGTTCTGCTATCTGAACAAAAACATAACTAAGGGACGTTACTCTCAAACGCCAGACTTGATTGTACTGTCTGTCAGTTTATAAACATTTGGGTCAAGACGTTTCGGCTCACTCTGGTCATTATGGTACAGTATGTTAAATTGAATGGTAATGTATATCAAGACAGCGTCAATCATTAATGCTGATCAGATTTACGCCTACAGACGTTTCGTCAGTGTCAGCGTTTCGGATCTGTCGGGTTTGAGATGCAAATTCTGATCACCCTGTGTCCGTGCAAATAGCTACTGCTGATGAGGAATTTACTGTGACACCGGAAACAGTCTAATATCGCTTTCGCTTTTGAAAGTGAAAGTAGCAATTATGTTTTATCCCCGATTTTAAAGGAAGTTGCATTCGAAATAATGGAAAGAACAAAAATCTTTACGGTACAGTCGGTAGAAATGTTAAATTTAATGGTAATGTATATCAAGACAGCGTCAATCATTAATGCTGATCAGATTTACGCCTACGGACGTTTCGTCAGCGTCAGCATTTCGGATCTGTCGGGTTTGAGATGCTTTTAAAATGGCGTCTCCGTAACCGTGTAAATTCTGATCACCGGAAACAGTCGAATTTCGCTTCCGCTTTTGAAAGTGAAAGTAGCAATTATGTTTTTTCCCCGATTTTAAAGGAAGTTGCTTTCGAAATAATGGAAAGAACAAAAATCTAATTGGACAATTAGCTCCGATTTTGTTTCAAGTCGGTACTGGGCGTTTATTAGAGGCACTAATTTCGTGAAAATCGGCCAAAAAATGTGTCATTTTCAACGTAAAAAGTGGGGGGTGGGCGTCTATTAGAGCATGGGCGTCTATTAGAATCTTTACGGTACTTCAATAACTCTTTGCATGCTGGGAAATTTGTGGGCTATAAATAGTTCAAAAATATCAAACGACAATTCATTTTCTTTAATTCTCCCTATAAATATCATGAATATGTCTTGGAATTTCATTAGAATTGCCAGGGACGCAATTCTAATGAAATTCCAAGACATATTTACAGAGAGAAATAAGAAACATACTCATAATTTGTTGGATGTTATTTTCACCGCTAGCATGCAAAGAGTTGAAGGAAAAAAATGGTCGATATGGATTTCAAAAGCAGGCGTGCATAACGAACATTACTCGCTGTAAACACATTCGGGTGGCTGACTAAGGTGACAAACTAATGTGACTACTACAAACTACCCAGCGAAAGACATTAATTTTGGTATTGATAGAACGAACTATAATTGGCGGTGATCATTTCGGTGTGCCAATCTTGCATGTCGATATCCATATTCCACACACTGCCTCTGTTCCCTGCCAGGCCATGTAACAGCTATCATGTTACAATCAATCACAGGTGTCAATTTAATTGACTTTTTATCAAATTCAGGTCCCGTCTAAAGTCAATATAATCACTGAGTCAAGACAAAATGTGGCGGAAATTGAAAATGTCATAACTGACATCTGATATGGGGACTGTCTGTCTGAGAAGACGAATACTTTAAATGGGTCAACCGATATTGACCCAATATTACAAAGAAATTTATTATTATATTACAAAATTATGAAATTTATTGCAAATGCATGAAGCTTGAAGGGATTAAAACAACAGGGCCCAGTTGCTCAAAACCTCTGTTAGCTTAACAGACTGTTAAATCCTTAAGGATTTAACAGTCTGTTAAGCTAACAGAAGCTTTGAGCAACCAGGCCCTGATTTATTGATTAATTGGTTGATTGAATTGGTTGAGTTATTAATGTATTGATTGGTGTGATTGATTTGATTGATTAAATTAAATGATGTGATTGATTTGTTGATTTAACTGTTCATTGATTGAGTGATCGACTCATCCATCAATCAATCATGATCAATCAATTAATCCATAAATCACATCAATTGGATTGATCAGTGGAATGATTGATAATGGTTCAAATCTCAACTCACAACTCAACATGTCCACACCACCTCACTTTAAGTCCCAGCAACAGCTGAGGTCATATAGATAATCTCATCTGAACCACCAGTGGGAATGAAATACCATGCACAGTGCTCCAGATAAGGTGCGTATTGACGTATTTTACGCAATTATTTTAGCTGAATATGCATTGATTATCAAAAGTGGTAGTACAAAATACGCACAGCAATGTGAAAATACGCATTGATTTTCAAATGGAGTAGTGAAAATAATGTCATAAAGTTTAAAATTCACTTAGTTGAGCTGCAAAAAGCTTTGTGCAGCTCTAATAAATGAATGTTTAAATTTGTTATATATTTTTTTATAATGAAAAAAATCAATAATCCATTTGTAAAAGTAAAATACGCAATGATTTTGAAATCAGGGGGTATAGTACGCTTTAGACATAAAGCCTATCTGGAGCTCTGATGAATGTATTTCTTCATACCTAGGGCGGGGCTTGAACCCACTCTCCATATTTGAAATCCAATGCTCTACCCTTGAACTACCAAGCCATTACTGCTACCTCACTGAGAGAATGTTCAAGGAAACACATAAGTGCACCCAGTGTATCACAGAGGAATTAAATGGGGTGGAACACCATTGCATGAATGTCTAAATTAAGGACATAAATGCTAACAAATGATGAATGACTTTTCCACATGTTATTGCCCATAGACTACTTTTAAACCTCATTACAAGGCCATATACCTACATGGGTCAAATTCTATTGGCAGAAATGGCCCACTGCGTATAAATCTAAATTAACCCTTACCATGCTGAATTAAAATGTTTTCCCCGTTTATTTCTTATTTTCCATTTAAACATGTTTTGACAGCGCATGAGAATTGTCTCCAATGGAGACAATTCTCATGTGCTGTCAAAACTTGTTTATTGCTAAAATCATGTTAAAAATGAAAAACAGAATATGATGGAAACTGTTTGCAAATGTGGTATAGTATTACAATTTTACAACAAAAAAATAATTATATTTTACAAATTTGCCTGAAACAACACAACAATACATCGATATAGCACAACTTTTTTGGAATTTGATCAAATAAAATGTATGATTTGTGGATATATATGTTATTCAGTGCAAAAAAACAACATAGCGGATATCTGAGACATGATCTGAGACACACGCAGTGCCTTTAAAGATTAACCAATCACATGCAGAATACACCTTTATGGGCAGAGCTCCAGTTAAGGTGTGTAATTTGATCAACTTCGGGGGGAATTTTGTTATTTCTTCACCAAAAATGGCAAGTTGGGAGTGCTTTAGAATCGTCTCATTGAGACGATTCTAAAGAACTCCCAACTTGCCATTTTTGGTGAAGAACTAAGAAAAATATGTTGCATATTTGGTTAAATTACGCATCTTAGCTGGAGCTCTGTTGACGGGTATGCATTTTTAAAAATATTTTTATTTTTGTTATTTCTCAATGAAAGTATATGTTGTGACCACTCATATGAACCGTCTCGATGAGACAGTTCAAATGGTGGTCGCGAAATATACTTCTAAGCACATTTAAAGAAAATATTTAGGATTTTCCCCAATCAAAATGGCATATCCTCAGCATGAAATGGGTTAATGACATACCATACACAGATCAATGATAAATTACTTTTTAACATATTCAAAGCTACCTACATGTTAAACTACAAGATCACAAAAATCAAATACCTACATGGTTCAAATACTATTACCAGAAACGGTCAAACAAGTACACCCAATGGTAATTGCCCAGGCAAAAGAATGCGGCTTCCAGACAAAATATGCTTTCAGTTTATGTGACTTTAAGTGAAATTAATGAGAAAGGTTTTGGATACCTATGGTCCACCACTCGTTTGATATACCTCAGGTATGCATGCAAATTGATGAACTCGTTTCTCGCATGCTATCATACATATGGTGGGTAACGCAAATACACACATGCTTTCAACCAATTACATTCGGAACACACCTTTACGGGTATGAATTTTTTTGTATATTTTATTTTTTGTTATTTCCTAATGGAAGTATATGCAGAGCTCCAGTTAAGATGCATAATTTGATCAACTTTGGGGGGAATTTTGTTATTTCATCACCAAAAATGGCAAGTTGGGAGTGCTTTAGAATCGTCTCATTGAGACGATTCTAAAGAACTCCCAACTTGCCATTTTGAGTGAAGAACTAAGAAAAATACCTCGAATATTTGGTCAAATTACGCATCTTAACTGGAGCTCTGTATATGTTGTGACCACTCTCTGAACCATAATGCGTGTACACCTTGACAGGTATGAAAGGTATTTTTCTTGTTTCTTAATGAAAGTATATGTTGTGACCACTCATTTGAACCGTCTCAACGAGACGGTTCAAATGGTGGTCACGACATATACTTCTAAGCACACATAAAGAAAATATTTGGGATTTTCCACAAACACAATGGAGTATCCTCAGCCTGAAATGGTATAAGGCCCGCTTCTACCTGCATTATCTTATGTATCGCAGCATATACGTGTATTGATTTGTTTGCTGGGGTTTAACGGCCTATCAACAGTTAAGGTCATTTAAGGCCGGGTCAATGGGTTTAGTACTAAATCCCATATATTACCTGTACAAGTACAGGTACATGTACAATGACTGTAGCTGTTGATAAGCCGTTAAAACCCCAACAAACAAACAAACAAACAAACAAACAAACAAAACAAATGGGGGAGAAAATCCCAAAATTAGAATATTTACAATAAAAATATATTCAGCCCTGAAATCAGAATAATCCTGATCTGATGTCAGGTCTCGCCACACCAGAATCACTTGGCCCCCTCCCAAAAGCAGTATGACCGTATATAGATACGGTAGAAAACTGAGTAATAGCGCAGGCCAATGGCAATGTAATTATAGCTGTATATACACGATAGGTATTTAGAGAAAACTTACAAACAAAACAATATTTAATATTTTTTATCAAGAAAGAATAATTTATCGCACCTTTAACTGAAAATGTCATTGATACCTGCACATCTTTTGAAGAAAAAGCGACAACCGCATGATGAATTGCATTGTGGAAACAGATGATTAATAATATATCCGCTAAATATAGTTCACAGATCTGTTGTTTATGACATACATGTACGCGGCATATTGTCGTTATATCATTCATGCATATTTAATATGAATATTTATTATAACTTGCATTACAATAGTTCATCGACTTTAATACGTACCATAATAACCCTATATATTCAGACACAATTTGCAAGCAAATTGTATCCAAATACATTGATAGTGTGATTAAACCAGTACTGACATATTAACTCTTTGTATGCTAGCGGCGAAAATATCCGCCAAACGAATTAGGAGTATATGTTTTATTTCTTTCTGTAAATATGTCTTGAAATATCACACAATTCTAATGAAATTCCAAGACATATTCATGACATTTATAAGGAGAAATAAAAGAAAATATAATGAATTGTCATCTGCTATTTTTGAACTATTTATAGCCCACAAATTTCCCATCATGCAAAGAGTTAAGCCTAAATATTGGCACGCTCACTGTTGTGGGAAAACCATATATTTTATGTGTTTCACCAAATAAATGGTGTCCGAATATGTAGTGTTATTACGGTACAAACAGTTGTGAATATGACAATCACTCAGCCATACACAATTGATCATTATATATTGCTTAATTAGGAAATATGACGAGCGAAATATTCAAACCTGACATATATTTATACACACCAGTGAGCAATTAGTAAAAACAATGTTTATTTACAACTATACACACACAACTATACACACACAACTATACACACACAATTGAGACACGCCATGTGATTTTTTGTACCTAAGAACATGTGCGATATCTCATGAAAAACGTTTAGAAAGTTTACAATATTTTCTGCAAATGACTAACTTTTCATGGCAAATGCAGAATGTCATCTTTCAACATCATTTACAGAAAATATCACAGTTTCTGTAGATATATTTCATGAAAAATGGCACATGTTCTTAGGTACAAAATCTTATGGCGAGTCTCAATTGTGAAGTTCACCGAAAAAATTTGCGACAGTATGGCGACCAGCATAGCTCCAGATCAGATCAAACAGCACTGTTCATGACCAGCTGTGACAATGGAAAACCTTTTAACCCATTTGATTCTGAGGATATGCCATTTTTGTTTGTGGAAAATCCTAAATATATTTTTTGTATGTGCTTAGAAGTATATGCCGTGACTATCATTTGAACCGTCTCATCGAAATGGTTCAAATGAGTGGTCACAACATATACTTTCATTGAGAAATAAAAAATATGTTTTAAAAATTTCATACGCATCAAGGTGTATTCAGAATGTACCGGGTCATAAGTTAAAGGTACTAATTGTATGTCTGAGGCGATGAGACAGATTAGAAAAAATTAACTTGTAGATTTGTGTCATATTTCTGAACCCAAGTCTTCCACTTCGACTAGGGTTTTGTAAAAAATAATGTTTAAAACACTGAAAAATATTAGTAAAATAAATGCTATAGCTAGTTTTTAAACAATATATGATTACTAATTTAATTTTATTTATATTAATTCAACTAGTGTCTAGAATGGAAACTTACTTTTATAGGCGGCATAGTATCTTCATTTAACAGCAAAAAAATATTATGTTTCACAATTTGTGTTTCCTGACGTAGTAATAGCAGAACTGCATTACAAAATTATCTCCCCTGACTATCATAGTCTATGACAGTACATGGTGGAATAAAACACAAAACTCATTGATTTTAATCAAATAAAATGGTATATTTGTTTATACAGGTTTATACAAGTCCAAAATGGAATAATCATAAAATTGAATATCTGAGATATCATCTGAGACACAGTTCCTTTAACCAATATGTAAGACACAGAACTATGATTTACGATGGAAGCAGAATAATTTATTGCCGAATAAATTTATAGTGATGTAATGATAAATTATATGGAAGCCTCCCTGGCTGCCGTGTTGTTTTTGACTGGTATATTATAATATTATCACAGTGCTCCTGATAAGCTGCGTATTTGCTTAAATACCCAATTAAAATTGCCAAAAATCCAATTGAAATCAGAACTAGCGAGTATCAAAAAGCAATACAAATTTTATGGTACATTTATCATGCTACAGAAAACAATAAACCGACCACAAATATAGAATATTTTTCTTATTTTCCATGAAAACACATCTTGGTATTTCATTAGAATTGTCTCCAAGGAGACAATTCTAATGAAATGCCAAGACATGTTTTAATTTCGAAGCAAACTATTCAATAATTGATGTCTGTTGATGTGTAAACAGTAGTGTGATTTTATTTTACCCAATTAATATTTTGAAATTTTCATTTAACAGCAAAAAAGTATTATGTTTCACAATGTGTGTTTCCTGACATAGTAATAGCAGAACTGCATTAATATTAATTAATATTTTGAAATACTCAACTGCTTCAGAAATGATGGAGTGACAATACTCAATTACTAATTCCTTATCTGGAGCCCTGGTATACTATAATATAATCATATGAAACAAACCAGTCAGTCGGTCACAATTTAATGAATTCATCAGAAAACATGCCACAAGGCTGTTACTGGTGAATTAGGGCTTATGGGATGTGACCAGTGTAGCTCCTGATCAAATAGCATACTCATGTAGCTGGAGAGCTACATAATTATATCATATGTTCTACTTTGCATATTCCGTTTGTTGTCAAAAGCCAGAAGAGGTGAAATTGGCTGATGGCTTGAACACACAAAGATGGCCACTCTGTGTGCCATATAGGATATAGTGTCGATCGCAGATGCCAACGCGGATGCCACCGGCGGCATATTGAAGAAACTGTGACAAACGGGTGAACCAAAAGTGTTAAGTCAAAGGGTGAAGGTTATATGTAGTATGGCAAGGCAGGTGTAGCATACATGCAAATGAATGAAGTATGGAAATATTGAAGCAGTTAAGCAACTTTTGTAGATGCTATGGCCAGTTTGAGAAACTGTGACAAACTGGTTAACCGAAATTGCTAAGTCCTTTCAGCAGCCTGTGAAGGTCAAAAGGTCAAGGTAATATAAAGTATGACAAGGCAGGTGTAGCACACATACCAATGAATGATGTGTTGAAATATTGAAGAACTTGAGCAACTTATGTAGAAGATATGGCCGGTTTGAGAAACTGTTACGAAGTGGTTAACCGAACGTGTGACGGACAGACGGACGGTCCGAACACCATAAAAATCACCTTTTTAAGGCACATGGTTGGGTCGGTTCACCTTTTTAAGGCTCATGGTTGGGTCGGTTTGTGGTCGGTAAAAAACAAAAAAGGCCAGTGATTGTGATAGAGTGAAACTTGTGTTAACCGGCATCGTCTCGGACCAAGAGTTTGTCGGTTAACGTAGGGAGTCGGTTCAGCAAGTTTCTTTATATTCTACATAGCAACTCAGTTTCATATTCACATACTGTTGAATGTTGATCACTGTGAATGGGTTGCATAATGCGTACATATTAATACCGTATCTGGTATAATTAAATACAAGAGTTGTCAGAAGAAAACGAAGCGGCGATATAGTTGAAACAAATATCAGTGGGGGTGGCACGAGCGTGGATTTGTGGCAGGGCGGTAGAGGACCCTAGGAAGAATGCATACATGAAATATGAAGCACATCGGAGCAAGAAAACAGAAAATATAGGCCATTTACCGGAGCGTTAAGGTTTTGAATTTTTGCATTCAATCCGAAATGAGATATATTGAATCATATCGATTCGTCCATTCCCAGGTTGTTGTTGTTGTCGCTGCTTCTAAGATCCGGTTTCCGCCACTTACTTTTCTCGGCACAGCAAAAAAGTTATTTTTTTTTTGTTTTTTTTTGGATCGGAGGTAAAAAAATCTAAAAAGAAATCGGAAATTAAATTTTTTATTTTTTTCCACATTGTCAAAAAATCGGGTCGGCGGATCTGTAAAGCAACAAAAAAAAAAAAAATGGCCTTAGGAAGCAATTATCTTTGAATCAAAGCATGATCAGGTATAGAACAGGGGGCAGTTTCACTAAACTTCGTACGACTAACATGTTCGTAAGTGCAAACTTATGATAGTCTGTAATTTTCACATTAACAATGTTTTTTTGTAAACAATTATTGGATTTACATTGATTGAGCTTAGGCTGCATATGCAGCCTATGCTCAATAAATGTAAACCCATCAATTGACATTTCCAGACGATCCTAAATTTGCACTTACGAACATTTTAGTTGTACAAAGTTTAGTGAAACGACCCCTAGTCCTTAACCCTTACAATGCTGAATTAATTTGTGTCGTCTGTTGAATATTTTTCCATTTTTCTCTTCAAAAACTTGGTTTGGCAGCACTTTAGAATCATTTCCACTGGAAATGATTCTAAAATGCTGCCAAACCATGTTTTTACTGAGAGAAAAGACAAAATATGAATTATCAGCAGACGACTATTTTCGGTTCCCGCATTCTATAAAGGGTTAATTATAGGCAATAATGGTAAACTTCACTACTGCAGAATATTGTGAACACAAGCAGTGGGTTTTCTCAACAGCTACAGTTGAAGTTTAAAGGTACATATTTTTAGACAGTATATGTAACTAGGTTGGGGTCCTTTGATGTTGGATGATAATACTGACATTTACTGCACAATGCCACTCCATACACCTCATCTTTCATATGTATATGTCTACATAAGAAAATATGTTCCAATATGGATGTGTGGCCAAAATACTCCATGGCCAACACTGACAACACCTGTATGTTGATTGACTGATTTGGTGGGTTTTTAGTGTGTGGCGGGTTGGTTGTGGTTGGTTGGTGGGTTGCATGGTTGGATGGTTGGTTGGATGATTGGTTGGATGATTGGTTGGCTCCATGGCCAACACTGACAACACCTGTATGTTGATTGACTGATTTGGTGGGTTTTTAGTGTGTGGCTGGTTGGTTGTGGTTGGTTGGTTGGTTAGATGGTTGGTTGGATGATTGGTTGGTTGGTTGGTTGGTTGGTTGGTTGGTTGGTTGGTTGGTTGGTTGGTTGGTTGTGGTTGATTGATTGATTGATTGATTGATTGATTGATTGATGCATGCATAAAGGTGTATTCCGAATGCAATGAGTGAACAGTCGTGGCTGATTCGGTAGAAAATAGAACAAACAGTATGCACCCTGAGAAAGGCAAACGTGTTTGGGCTCTTTTCCTCAGGGCCGATAAAATGTAATAATTTTACTCTAGACAGTTGTGATTTATGAGCCATTCAGTCCTGAAGAAAGCGTGTCATAAGTTTGTTCCTTCCAACGTCTCGGACCTGTCGGCCGAGACTATCTACCTCTCATATCACCGTATGTCACTGATACAGTGGGACCTCTCTAAACCGAACACAAGAAAACATCTGTGATTTTTTATGAGTTTCTAGGTCGTTTATCTCTGGGGATATTGTCTGTTCATGATCGCATAGCACACAGCTATGGCTCAGAATGATCAAATGCATGATTTACAGTGAAACCTCTCTAAACCGGACACCCTGGGGACCTCCCAGGGTGTCCGGTTTAAAGAGGTTTCACTGTAGATATTTTTTAAAGATAAAACCTGCAAATTTTCGTATTTATTGGAGTGTCATAGGTCACCACAACTCATACTGCCACCCACCCCCCCCCCCCACCACACACACCTGGATTTTTGACCAAACTGTGAGAGACAAAAACAAAATTGTTGGTACTGGTTCATCTAATTTATTTGCCGTGATCAATGATCTTCATATTTTGCAGATAAATCTCTGAATAAAATATGAATATTTGCTGTATTATTCTCGGTAAATGTTTTTGTTTAAGCCATTTACTGAATATATCAGATATTTTATTATCGATTCCATGAACATTTTCAAAATTGTTTTAAAAAGTCAGGAATTTTCATGGATGGGCCCAGTTTATGTATGAGAAGAATATGATGAATTTTTTTAGAGAAAAGCTTGACAACTTGACTATGGTACTGTCTGTTTCACGAAACCTGCCCAAATTTTACGGCCATATAAACAATGCAAAAACAATATCTTTTTTGATATTATTAAATTAAACGAAAATTTAAGAACGAGCCTTCTTTTTATTTCATGAAATTTGGTCCAATATTGATTTCATTACGAAAATACAACTTCCCCATGTTAAATCCCCATAGACATCTTAATTAGATCATTTCCAAGCTATCTAGCTAGATTTCACAATCAATTTCCATTTCTTTTTTTTCGACTCCTCCTCCAGGTTCTCCACCTCTTTTTTCCCGATTTTAAATTCCCATAGATAACTCATTAATTCTCGTAATAAAATCAATATTGGACCAAATTTCACGAAATAAAAAGTAGGCTCATTCTTAAATTTTGCTATAATTTAATATTATCGGAAAAAATATTGTTTTTTAATTGTTTATATGGCCGTCAAATTTGGGCAGGTTTCGTGAAACAGACAGTAGATGGTTCAAATGAGTGGTAGCAACATATACTTTTACTGAAAAATAACAATAGATTTTTTCAACAACAAGAAACTTAAACTTCAATGAGTTAACCCTTTCCCTGTTTTGCGATATTTCGACTCATCCAAATCCAAATCCAGAACATCTGAATAAAAGAATGAAATGCTGGGTCAAATGATGGTTAAATTATCTGATAGAGTAGAAAACATTGTGGGAAAAGGAGAAATTGCTTGTTACAAGCAATTTCTCCTTTTCCCACAATGTTTTCAAAAGACATCTTCTGCAGAGGTGTGAAAAGTCGTCTCTATCAGGGAAAGGGTTAACCCTTACAATGTTTAGTTAAGCGATCAATGTACCATGCTTCAGTCGTATCATGCCTGATTCTCAATCTAAATTGTAACCAAAGTAGGCCCTGATCATATAACGACACGCCATATGCTAATCTGGAGCGACACTGGTTGTTAAGTCGAAACTGAGCTATTTTTCTTACGGCCATCGAAATATGCATATCATATCTTGAATAACTAAACATCAGAGCATTTTTAATTAGCCATCACAGAAGCTGAAATATGGTCTGAATAAATTTTACACAAATGATTCACTACAAAGTCAGCTTTATACTATCTTGGGTGTCATGCACAAGGTCAAAACGAAGCGGCGACGTGCCAAAACATAAAATCAAGAAAATGTGGCCTATTGGCACACAAATGCCCCCCCCCCCCTTCTCATCAGGATGTGGACGTTTTGCAAGTATTTTATAAAAAGCACCTCCTTTCATAAATGGACTAGTCTGAAAATCATTTTGTCGTGTTTGGATTGGTTGAAAAATTAACGTACCTTATCCATTCCAGTTACTTAGGGGTGAAAGGGTTATGTTATCCATACTCTCCCAACCTCCCACTGAAAATAGTGTAAAAAGTGAAAGTGAACGAGTTTAACGTCCCAGCAACAGTCTGATAGGATCTAAATGACCCTATCTGTTGCTGGGACGTTAAACTCGTTCACTTTCAATTTTTTCACCATTTTCATTGGGAGGTTGGGAGAGTTCAGATGTTGGTTTCAAGTCTCATCCTAATGACCAGTGGGATAGGAATACTGGAAAGTATTTTTCACACGTATTAAAGGTGATGTTTAAACCCACAACCAGTATTGGAAATGGCGAAGCTGAGACTGCAAAGGTTGAAGCACCGGCGATTGAACTCCCCAACCGCATATACCCCCATTACATAAATCCATCTGGTCCGACTATACTATGTAAATTATACTAGATAGTATTTGGGGTAGGACGGGTGGATGTGGAGACCGGGTAGTTCAATCGCCCGTGGTTCAAGATTTAATTGGCATTTCCTATAATATCCCAATATATTCCAATTTCTAGTGGTTCCAGAGACATACCCTGGAAAAGTGACAAGCTATGTCTAACCACCCCCCAGCATGCTCTCAGCCAGTAACTTAATTCCCCATAATGTATGCCAAAACCTAAAGGTTGACTTAGTTTATAGAGGCTACCATTGAAAGTATGCTATATAACCCCGACCCAGTGTCTCACAAAATCACTCTTACCCGGTATGTAATTTGGCTCATCATCCGTGATTCAACCCTTTCGAGTAACTGGAATGTCCACTCTCGTGTTATTTCTGAGACTATTCCATTTCTCAGAAAGGGGTATTGCTTTTAGAAAGTAACCGACATGGTCTATTTCATGTTAATGTTCCATTATGCAGAAAACGGTATCATTTTGTAAATTAAAAAATATCCACAAACGGTGCAGATCCTGATGAGACGGCTCGTTACGAGCCGTCTCATCAGGATCTACACCGTTTGCAAACGGTATAAAAGAGGTCTGTAGTGTTGAAAGGGTTCATATGGACCTGCCTATGGCATTATGCAGATCTGTCCATGGAAACAGGACAAGGTGAGTTTTATCAAAGCCTGCTCAGATATAATCGCACCATAAATAATAATAAAGGAAGTAGTAAAACGGCCAGCTCGCGCGCGCCACAACTTTACTTCTCTGCACCTTCGATTCGATGTAACCGGTGGCTCTACCCAACGAACCAGTGGAGTGTTAGTTTAGGCATGTACGTTCCTACGCATTATTTCCAGAAACAAAAAAATATAGTTCCAACATTGAGGGTGAGGTGATGGTGGCAGTGTTGGTGATTGGGGGGACTCACCAGGGTACCTACCAATATTATATAGCTTAGAAACAGCAGAAATGTATAAGTATGGACAGAAACAAGAATAATTACGGTAATATATCACATTCGAGCAGGGGGCGGGGGGCCTAATAAAAAGCAGAAATGCATAAGTATGGACAGAAACAAGAATAACTAATATATCCCATAAAAATTATAAATGTTCAGTATGAAACGCATATCACATGCACAGACATGCATTCTTTGATGAAATATTTCCACGGGGGACCATGCCACCCCCCCCCACCACACCCGCTTACATACTTGTGATGTTGACCCTTGATCATATGCGTGTGCCGCCTACACATGAACCCATTGCATTCGGAAAAAACCTTTACGGGTAAGAATTGTTTTTAATTATTTACTTTTATTTTTGTTATTTGTCAATAAAAGTATATGTTGTGAACACTCATTTGAACCGTCTCGGCAAGACGGTTCAAATGGTGGTCACGACATATATATATATGCACAGAGAAAGAAATTATTTAGGATTTTCCACAAACAAAATTCATCCTCGGCATGAAATGGGTTAATTTTTATCCTAGCTATGCCACTGGTAACACATGGTTCTTCTTTTATCTGTCAGTTTTAAACCCACCCAGCTCTTGAAACAAGTGAAATTAAAAATGTATTTTTACCAGGAAATTGTCATAAATCTTTTTGTGCTCCGATCGTAACTCTAGATTTTAACGACTGTGCAGTCAATTGAGACATCGGAAAATATAAGAATTAAACTGAATATCATCTTACAACGTTTATAACCAGCTTAGTTTTAGATCATCAGCCCACCCAACCATCAACGAAGTGAATTGGTAGACGATGGCGAAGATGATGAGGGCCAATATCAAAAATTTGTTTGCTGTTTTAATTGTGAAGAAATCCACGGATACTGTATGTGCAGGCCGAAAATACGTATCGATTTTCAAATTATGGAGTAAAAATGTTCCAATAAAATTGAAAAATCACTAATTTGATAATTTGAAACTCAAATATGTGAATTTTAAACTTTGTTTGCTTTTTTTGCTCCTATATTTGATCATAATTATCAGTTTATCAATATTATCAGGGCTCCAGATAATGAATTAGTAATTGAGTATTGGCACTCCATCATTTCTGAAGCAATTGGGTATTTCAAAATTTTAATTGGGTAAAATAAACTCACACTACTGTATACACACATCAACAGACAGCAATTATTGAATAGTTTGCTTCAAAATGAAAACATGTCTTGGCATTTCATTTCTAATGAAATACCAAGATGTGTTTTCATGGAAAATAAGAAAAATATGCTACATTTGTGGTTTGAAAATGTTTACTGCAGCATGATATATAGGTACCACACAATTTTTATTGCTTTTTGATACTCGCTAATTCTGATTTCAATTGGGTTTTTGGCAATTTTAATCGGGTATTTAAGCAAATATGCAGCTTATCTGGAGCTCTGTATTATATATCGAAAAAACATGTGATAAATTCAATAATTCACTTGCAAACATGAAATATGCATTCAATATCGGGTCTACTACTCAACAACCATTTCAACCCTAAACAACTCAAATGGCCTGTGATATGTTAATTTAACCCTTACACAGCTATCTTAATATTTTGTAGTCTGCTGTTTATTTTCTGTTTTCCTTTTTTATCATAAAAAACATGCTTTGACAGCACTTAAGAATAATAAACATCATGCTTTGACAGCACGTTAGAATCATTTCCATTGGAAATGATTCTTAAGTGCTGCCAAACCATGTTTTTATTGAGAAATAAGATATAAAAGCAACAGCAGATGACAATTGATGTGTGTAGCGGTCTAAGGGTTAAGTACCAATCCAATCAGCACAAAATGATTTTCAGACTAGTCCATTTATAAGGGGGTGGTTATATTTTTTTGGGTAAAAAATATGAAATATACAATGTAGTTGCAAAATGTGCAGATCCTGATGAGACGGCTCGTTATAAGCAGGTTCGTCTGTATCTACACTGTTTGTAAAGACTGCTAAATAGGCAATGATTTTGAAATCAGGGGGTATATCTAGTACCCTTTAGCTAGACACAAAGCTTATCTGGAGCTCTGATACACAAAGCTTATCTGGAGCTCTGATACACAAAGCTTATCTGGAGCCCGGATACACAAAGCTTATCTAGCTGGAGCCCTGTTTTGAGATCTCTAGACCCTGTGTGTTCTGGCAGCTGATAGCCTGACAGGCAATTAGGGAAGCAGGGTGGAAAAAATGTGGGAAATATTGAACCACTTTCTTCTCAATATAAATAAAATGCTATTTGTATGTGGCTATCAAGCCAAGATTTACAGCTCTGGACGATCATGAGAAATATAAACTTGCTGAATCATCATTTTCAGAATATCGGAAATTCAAAAAGATGGTAACTGATTATTTATTTATTTAATGGTGTTTAATGGCGTATCAACAGCTAAGGTAATTTTAGGCTGGATTAACAGAGTCGAATCCCATATTTCACCTGTACAATTGGTGGATTAAAAGGACAAACAAATTGCTGAAAATCGTCATGGTAATGAAAAGACTTTTATAATCTGAAATGTAAGACTGGTCCAGGAAATATGTTAATTACAAATTGTTTAAATCATATTTTCAAAACTCATAGCCATGAAATATTTTAGTCTAGACAGGTCTTGTGTTGTGTGTATGTGGTGGGCATTTCAACATTGAGCCTTCCATTTTATTTAATTGGAGGAGACTGTCAAATCATAAATGCAGAGAAACCACCTAATTGTGCTTGAATATTAAATGATGACAGGCATACACCCAGTAATTGTAGCAGGCCATTAATAAAATACATGTAGAGAATCTTACGAGTGATGATTTAATATGATATTAAATAAGTTAACAGAGTTCATAAGAAACGAGGCTGTGCCGAGTTTCTTATGAAATCAGTCGATGAGTTTTATAAATATCATATTAAATGAACACAAATGTTGGATTCTCTTTACTGCATAAGCACAGTACTATACACTGAAGTTGTACTGATCATGTAACATGTTTTCTATAGCACTCATCTACACATTTATTACACTAGACTCTCATGCTTTTTAGTACACTGCATTATTACACTGCGAACGTCCATTTTGTGAAATAAACCCTATTTCCACCATTACAACGCACACCATACAACGCCCCTGCTTATCTCCCCTTTGCACCTGTTGCCGTTGCTCACTTCCTTTATTTTCTCATCTCACAAAAACAACACTTATACCTCCTGAATTTCATCTAATTGGCATTCCAATTTGAACTGGCTCGAAGATGGGGGTCACGTCGACAAAAAGCGACCTGTTTAATTTTTGACCGGTATAGCTCCTGATCACCTAGCACACTCATAGGACCATGTTCTGATATAAAGTTTGTGTGAAAACAATCACAAATGTTTAATTAATGCAACAGCGTACAGTGTTGGCCCTGAACAGACTGCGCTGATGCGCAGTCTGATCAGGACCTACACTGATCGCAAACCCAATAAGTTGTTTTTCTCTCAAGCTGTCTCAGATATTATTTTCTTAACCTTCGTTATCAGTTTCCGACAAATTATTGCTTATTTTGAATGGGGAAAGAAAGTCATAATCATATAAACTATTTTCATTAGGGGAATGGGGAGAGGAGACTAGATTCTGATGGAATCTTCATTCAACAAGCTATAGTAAATAAACACAACTGTAGCGATATATACAATGTCCATAGGCTGTTGTTGCATTAACCCATTTCAGCCTAAAGATAGTATGATTTTTGTTGAAAAAATTATGATTTTTGTTGAAAAAATCTCATTATTTTGTTCATTCATCGATAAAGGTATATGTTGTTACCACTCATTGGAACAACGAGACGGTTCAAATGAGTGGTAACAACATATACTTTCGAAAGGATATAAAGAAAATAGGGATATTTTTCTCTCGAAAGGTTCATACTACTAAAAGTGTATCCCGTCTGTAATGGGTTAAGCCTTTCAACAGTAAGGACTTTCCTAATATTTGCAAACAGTATAGATCATGGTGAGCCCGACAAACTTTTCAACCGGACCCACAAACAGACGGACACACAGTCCAACTACTATATCAGATGCATAGAATCCGATCGAGGGGTCCTAGCATGGTAGCATGTGGTTGTTTTGTCCGAACTTGGGAGAGGGGGGGGTGTTCTGTCCGCCTTAGTAATACGAGGGGGGCCAAATTCGGGAAGAGGGGGTGGGGTTTGTCCGCCAGGCCATTGCGTAGGGTGGGGGGGGGAGGTTTGTCCACCTGTGATACAAATACTGGAGGGTGTTTTGTCCGAGGGGGATTATGTCTGTATTATACCCTATTATGCCTCCCACCAAAATGTGTATTCCGACTGAAATGGGCTATAAGTTATCCAACCTGCTCTTATTATATAATGCTACCAGTTTAAATATTGAGGTAACAATTCTTTGTATAAAAATATCATCCAACCCTAGTTGTAACCCAATGATGGAAGTGACTTTGACGGCTTTGTCTGTGTAACACTGGGATGACTCCTATATACCATATGGCTGCGACTGGAGAAATGGGGCTTATGGGATTTGTGACCAGTCTAGCTCCTGATCAAATAGCACACTCATGTAACCTGCTAACGATCGATATTGCTTGTTAGAAGCATGATGGGTGTTTCATTGATGGGATGGCGAACAGTGCAGATCCAGATCAGACTGTGCGGATGCACAGGCTGATCTGGATCTACACTGGTCGCAAAATCCGAATAATCCCAATTTCACCAGCCACAGCCGCATATAAGGAATACAATGATAGACTGGAGATTGTAATCCATAGGGATTAGGGAGCCACGACCCCATGACCTAGGGGTATCTGGGTATCCTGATCTGCCATTAGTTCCGGCACAATACATGGGTGAATAGTGTAACAATACCTTGGCCCAGGACACGAGGAAATAGGCTGATTGGATGATTGGGTGGAATGTTCGTTATATATACAACTAGAAGAGAAGATTTGAATTATGATGGAATTGAATTGAATGGTGCTTAACGGCCCATCAACACAAAAGAGTATCATTTAGGGCCGAGCAATTTAGATGAAGAAGAAACGAATTATGATGGAATAAGTTAATGAAAGATTGGATTGATTTTATATTCGTCCAAGAAGGTCATAGTTATACATAGATTGAAATACCCTTGTATGGGCAAAGTATTGAAAATTCAACTTATTGACTAACTGATTGATGGGTTGATTGATTGATCAATTGATTGGTTGATTGATTGATTAGGGTCTTACTGCTCTTCAACATGGTCATACAGACAAAAATACATGTGAATCAACAGAGAGCATTGCCCAATTTCAGCACTAACAATATCATCATTTTCCAAAACTGAAATCACTGTATCCTCATTTGGTGTTGGGTGCCACTACTAGGTTAATCACTGGTATATGGGCCATCATGATCAGCAGCGCCTGATAGTCGTTACCAGACCCTTGTCTGATTAATGGAACAGTCCCAGAACTAGCATGGAACAGTCAGGGACAATGAAAAGGTCAATAATGTGCCGTTTATCAGATGGCTACACTGGTCAAATGTGTTGTATGGCCTCTATCGTCCCCCTGTGGTATCACACATGTTTTTTCCCCGACATAATAGGGAACAGTGTAGCCCCAAGATCAGACTGTGCAGATGCGCAGTCTGATCTTGGGGCTACACTGGTCACACTCAGTAAGTCCAATTTTGTCATGGTGAGTCACAGTTACTTACTTACTATCATGATCAGTTTTGGAACATTTATATTAACCCTTACACTGCTATCTTAATGCTTTGACAGCACTTTAGAATAATTTACAACATGCTTTGACAGGTACTGAAGTGCTGTCAAACCATGTTTTTATTGAGAAATAAGGCAACATATAAAAGCAACAGCTGACGACAATTGTTGTGTGTAGCGGTCTAAGGGTTAATATAAATTTCACCCAATATCTGATATAAAACTTTCTTTTATTTTGATGAGCGGACAAGAAATGTGACTTGTCAACACACAAATTACCCCGGTGGCAGGTCGGAGAAGTCAGGCAAACGGACCCACGCACACACAGTTCGAACACTGTGTGTATAATGTAAAAAACCAAATAGGCAAAAGATTATCTACAGCTGCTAATGGTAACACTCAGTGACTAGTCACAAACATATGACATACGACCCCTTTTGCCCCACCTCTGCCACAATTGTGGTTACAAACCCATAAACGCATGGAGAGATCTGGAGTTCTATTCTTTGCAATCATCAGGTGTTACTTGGGAGGAAACAGTCGGAAATATTTGTGGCAATTCGAACCATGGACGTCATTGTATTCTCTGAGATCATCAATCATATATTCTTTCATTTTTGTGATTTATGATACAGTTTGTTAATAGACAGGACAGAGATACTGTTTCTGGACATCGCGGCCAATTCTTTGTAACATTTTATAATGTATTCTCTATGACGTTTAGTATCGGAAACGATTTTTAATGTTCCTGCACATTCATATTGTTTAACTGGGATTTAATTTACCCGATGGCAAAAAGGAGCATACTTTGGCGACCATGGCGAATAGCGTGATCCCAGATCAGACTGCGAAGATGCGCAGTCTGGTCTGGGGTTATGCTGGTCGCCAAATGTTGTAAGGTGTCAATTCATAATCTAGCAGCCCATCCAAGCTATTGTATCATTGTATTATTGTAATATCGTATTACACTTGTGGGATTGAACAAACACAATTGCATCTATAGGCTGGCCATTAACAAATATTGGCCACAGTAGATATATATGTACAAATTGTTATCACATATAGATATTAACCTATTATCAGGGTCATAACCAGAGGTAAAAACCAGACGAGGTGAAACAAGTCCCGATATAGGGGGTCAGGCAGCATTCTCCCCGCCACCACCCCGGGGATTTGTTTTTGATAAAAATCGGCAAAATGACAGCCGAGGCGACCTTATTCTGGTTACAGTGCTGATTTTATCCCGTCAACACAGTGCGTATGTGCAGTGAAACACGGTGCCGTGAAACATTTTTGATATCCAGTGAATACTATTTTTGCATTTTACAGCCATTTGTAGGTGTTGACGGGATAAATAGAATAGTAGGTTAGTGCCGTGAATGGGAAAAAATATCTGGCGCGGCACGGAAACGGGATGTGCTCGGCAGAGCCTCGCCCATCCCGTTTCCTGAGCCTTGCCAGATATTTTTTTCCCATTCACGGCACTAGCCTACTATTCTCTATATATTCAGACTAAGCTGCAAAATTTCAAACATTTATTTTTCTATATATTCTCATTTCGCACTGCAAGTATATTTTGTGACCACCCATATGAAGCGCCCTGATAATAGACGGTTCAAATGGTGACCTAATTCCCGGGCGTTTGCCACACCCACCCACTTGAGGAAGACACCGATAAATGCATAATTATTTGTACATCATTAAAAATTATTCAAGCATATACTTCATGCTAGCTTAGATAATCTGAGCTCTACGGATGTCTTTTACTATTTCATCTCTCTTTTATATTTTCTGTATCTCACGGATACAGAAAATATAAAAGTCAGATGAAATAGTAAAAGTCATCCATAAAGCTGAGATTATCTAAACTAACTTCATGCATATTCATGCATGTTCATTCGTAAATATTCTGACTAGAATTTGGCCATACAAATATAGTGCAAATGGGAGAATACATTAATAGTATGCTGATAATTTTATGCTACTCTGAATACCATGCAGAATTTTATTGATTTATCAATGATTCACGCCATAAAATTTTATTCCCGTTCACAATATCTTCTGAAATTGGTATTTCACAATACGATAACACTTTATCAAGAATTTAATGAATTACCTACGACTATTTAAGAATATTAATCGACACTTTAGGAAAATGAATCGCTCATCTGCGCGTGTCATTACATTTAGGTGATACTTTTATAACCAGCTATCGTTTATAGGCGGTTATATTACACCTAATTGTGCAGAAATTGATACACATCGGTGCATATCTTGTCAATATAATGCAACACAAGCTTGGAGAAATAAATCACGTAATCGTTAACAAACCAGCATAATAATAGCAATGGACAGCGCGCATGTTCATGTAGAGTTTAACCCTTACACCGCTATCTTATTTTTTGTCGTCTGCTGTTTATTTTCTATTTTCCATTTTTATCATCAAAAACATGCTTTGATGGCACTTTAGAATCATTTACAACATGCTTTGACAGTACTTTAGAATCATTTCCATTCAAAATGATTCTGAAGTGCTGTCAAACCATGTTTTTACTGAGAAATAAGACAAGATATAAAAGCAACAGCAGACGACAATTGTTGTCAATCCTTAGACCGCTACTCACAACAATTGTCGTCTGCTGTTGCTTTTATATAACAATTAAGATAGCAGTCTAAGGGTTAAGTGGAATATATGCATCTACGTCTCTGCAGTCTGATGTCTATGTCCGTCATTCTACAACTGAAGTGTTTTCACAGGCGAAACCTCCATGAATGGACACCTCTCTACAACATCCACCTCTCTGTAACAACAATATTTTATCTTCCAACTGGGCCCGGTTGTTCAAAACACCAGTTAGCTTAACGGACTGTTAAATCCTTAACGGACTGTTAAATCCTTAACTGAATGGTTAAAATCTCTGTTAAAACAGAGATTTTAATTCAGTTAAGGATTTAACAGTCCGTTAAGCTAACGGATGTTTTGAACAACCGGGCCCAGTTAGCTTAACGGACTGTTAAATCCTTAACGGACTGTTAAATCCTTAACTGAATGGTTAAAATTCAGTTAAGGATTTAACAGTCTGTTAAGCTAACGGATGTTTTGAACAACCGGGCCCAGTTAGCTTAACGGTCTGTTAAATCCTTAACGGACTGTTAAATCCTTAACTGAATGGTTAAAATCACTGTTAAAACAGAGATTTTAACCATTCAGTTAAGGATTTAACAGTCCGTTAAGCTAACGGATGTTTTGAACAACCGGGCCCAGGATAATTGAATATTTAGTTAACCTCCCTACAACAGCTACATTTGTGTGTTTCCATGGGTGGCTGTTGTAGAATTTCTTAGGTTGCATTGTACCGCCGTAAGTAAAACGATTAGATCCCAATGCACTACTGTCATCGGCAAAACGATCAGGATCTACAATTGTTTAACTTATTACATTTGGAGGATAGACGTTTTTACACAGACAATTTCAAATATTTTTTTAGACAGAAATTTTCAAATATTTTCTTCATCTCTTATCGGAAGTATATATTGTGACCACCATTTGAACCGTCTTGTTGAGATGGTTCAAATGAGTGGTCACAACATATACTTTCATTCATTGAGAAACAAGAAAAAATTAACATATTAAACGTAAAATAGTACTCCTACTAGTTAACCCATTTCATGCAGACTTGGAAACCCATTTCATGCAGACTTGGAAAATCCTAAATATTTTCTTTATATGAGCTCAGAAATATGTCGTGACCACCATTTGAACCGTCTCGTCGAGATGGTTCAAATGAGTGGTCACAACATATACTTTCATTGAGAAATGACCAAAAAAAAAATAAAAAAATATTTAAAACATTTCATACCCGTAGTAAAGGTGTATTCCGAATATAATGGGTTAATATACCATAAGGTCCATTTTCCCTCAGTGTACAGAAGACTTTCATCAATCCTACCATCACCAGCTGCATCAAAGCAGGGTACAACAGTGTTCAAATTTCTGTGGAATTGTACCATACATGATTTATGTAATACTTTGTACTATATGGTGTGAAATCTCGTGCGCATTCTTTACCTTTGACCTCTAAGTGTGACCTTGACTTTGGACGTAGGTATGTGTGTATTGACCGCGACACATCGGCTCATCATGACGAACGTTTGTGGCAAACCATTTGAAAATCAATTCATCGGTTTAGAAGATATAGAGCGGAAACGAAATCTCATGCAAATGTTTTACCTTTGACCTCTAAGTGTGACCTTGGATGTAGACAAGAGGGTATTGAATGCAGCACATTGTCTCATCATAGCAAACATTTGCAGCAAATCATTTGAAAATCCATTGATCGGTTTAGAAGATATAAAGCGGAAACAAAAAAATCATGCATATTTTTCACCTTTGACCTCTAAGTGTGACCTTGACCTTGGAAGTGGACACGTGGGTATTGACTCCTATATACCCCCACCTCAGTCCTATACTTAATTTGTGGTGGTATAATGATTCTAAAGCTCTGTAAAACCATGTTTTTTATTGAGAAAGAAGACAAAAACATAAACAGCATACAACTATTATCGTTTCCCGCATTCCAAGGGTTAACATTCTTCACAAATGACAAGGTGCAGTTTTAAGCCCGTTTGAAATTGGCAGTATGCACCTGCATTGATAGACGGGTAACACTGTTTATATAACGCATATTTTACCCATGATTTTAGTTGAAATTGTATGGCATATTCTATTAACAGTGTATCTTATTAATATCCTCAGGTGCAGGGTATTACTATGATGCAGACCATTGAAAATGTCAACCGAGAGAATCACTTTCACAGAAAAAGAGCCGAGTAATTTCAATTAAAACACGCCGGGTATGGAACGTGTTTGAGCCAATTCCCACCCTTAAATACAAGCCGAATAGAATAGAATCAATTAAAACTGAAGTTACTTGCACATCATTCAATAAACACCAAATACTGTTGGAGTTAATCTTTACAGCTACACAGGTATGAAATTTATTAAATATTTTATTTTACTTCTCAAGGGAAGTATATGTTGTGACCACTCATTTGAACCGTCTCGACGAGACGGTTCAAATGGTGGTCACGACATATACTCATGAGCGCATAGAAGGAAAATATTTAGGATTTTCCGCAAACATAATGGCGTATCCCTAAATATCTCACATTCATCCCGCACCCCTAACAAATAATGCCAGATAATTTTGTATTTGTATATATTTGAAGAAAAATCATTAATTATTGTTTGCCTTAGTTTCTCGACCAATGAAAGCATAACATTTTGTCTCAATGAATCATATTTCCACTATTTCTCCAATATCTACTAAATGTATTCATTAAATGTTCAAATACGTAGAAAGGTATATTTATATCCAGACGTGCAATGGCATGTTGTCAGAAATTCAGCCAATAACATAGTCGTATCACAAGTCGACAGCGCGTATGGGCGGGACTTGTATTGAGACATACACGTGCACGCAAAGAAGGCGGAGCAACCAATAAGTAAGTTAAAATTCACACATTGAATTTTCAATAAAGTAATTTCTAGCTCGCTGGCGCTAGCTCGAAATTAATTTATTAAAAATTCAATATGTGAACTATAACTATTACTTTTGTGTAATTCGGATGATATTCAGTAATTAACTTTATATGGTGTAACAGGTTAACATATTCTCGCTGCAGCAAGTTACCAATTAAAATTTTCCTTAGTTAATTACCAATAAGCATTTCCTTCCGCTGCCAATTATAATCGCCTTTATCCATTTTACAGTTGATGTGTAGAGATTCTTACAACTAATGATGTAAATATGATGATTACCAGCTTAGTTTATATGTGTACAGGGCTCCAGATAAGGAATTAGTAATTGAGTATTGTCACTCCATCATTTATGAAGCAATTGCATGGGTATTTCAAAAGTTTAATTGTGTAAAATAGAACCACGCTACTGTTTACACGTCAACAGACCGCACTTATTCAATAGTTTGCTTGTAAATGAAAACACATCTTGGTATTTCATTAGAATTGTCTCCTTGGAGACAATTCTAATGAAATACCAAGATGCGTTTTCATGGAAAAATAAGAAAATATGCTATATTTGTGGTCTGTTTATTGTTTTCTGTGGCATGATAAAGATACCATAAATTTTTCATTGCTTTTTGATACTCACTACTTCTGATTTCAATTGGGTTTTTGGCAATTTTAATTGGGTATTTACGCACATACGCAGCTTATCTGGAGCCCTGTGTGTAGTGCGAATACAAGAAATTGTTTTCCTAATTTCTTAGCTATTCTCGGAAATATAATGCTGTGACCATCTACACAACCGCCAGTGTCAATCTATTGGCAATATCAACTCGCAATCCAGCAGTTTGATTGGCTGAGCTTGAGCTAGCTGTACAACATTTACACAACCGCCTGCGTTAATCTTGCCCAGATGTCAACATTTCTGAACATCTACAGGAATTGGCAATCTCAACTCGCAATGAAGCAATTTGATTGGCTGAGCCTGAGCTGTACAACATATACACAACCGCCAGTTTTAATCTTGCCCAGATGTCAACATTTCTGCACATTTATTGGCAATCTCAACTCGCAATCAAGCAGTTTGATTGGCTGAGCCTAAGCTGCAGCACAGCTCAGGATCAACTAATCAAGCTGCAATATTCAAGTACTTTTAAATAAAAATGAATTCAAATATTGACGGATGTAGTCTGATGTGGTGCTATGCTGGTTGCAAGCGTTGTAAGTTACTTTTTCTCAGCCCCGGTCACATTTAACATCAAATTCTTGAGGAGCATGGATCAGTATTATGGCTTTACTGGCAACATAAATGAGGGTCGACTAAAAAGTTATGACTGCTCACAGACAAAAAAGCCCATTCGAAAAATCTGAAGATCCAAATGAATCTCTATGCATAACCATGTACATGTACATCGTTTTTCTAAAAACAGCCCCAAATCTTCAAATCATCCTCTTGAATCTTAGAATTAGGTACAACCCAGATACATGTACAGAGCCCCAGATAAGGTGTGTATTTTACGCACGAGCAGAATGCACATTGATTATCAAAAGTGGGAGTACAAAATACTCACAGAAATGTGAAAATACGTTTTTATTTTCAAATTGAGTAGTGAAAATACTCTAATAAAGTTGAAAATTTACTTAGTTGAGCTGCAACAAACAAATAGTGAACTTTTAAATTTGTTTTATTTTTATCACTTATTCCCTATATATATATTTAATCAGAGCTCCAGATAAGCTGCGTATTTGCTTAAATACCCAATTAAAATTGTCAAAAACCCAAGTGAAATCTGAAGTAGCGAGTATCAAAAAAGCAATAAAAAATTTGTGGTACCTTTATCATGCTGCAGAAAACAATAAACAGACCACAAATATAGCACATTTTTCTTATTTTTCATGAAAACACATCTCGGTATTTCATTAGAATTGTCTCCAAGGAGACAATTCTAATGAAATGCCAAGATATGTTTTCAGTTCGAAGCAAACTATTCAATAATTGCTGTCTGTTGATGTGTAAACAGTAGTGTGATTTTATTTTACCCAATTAAAAATTTGAAATACCCAATTGATTAAAAATTTGAAATATCCAATTGTTTCAGAAATGATGGAGTAACAATACTCAATTACTAATTCCTTATCTGGAGCCCTGTTTAATGATGAATAAAATCAAAAATACATTTGTAAAAGTGAAATACGCATTGAATTTGAAATATGGGGGTATAATAATGTATATATGTAACTGTACAGGCTTTATTTTTGACCAGTGTTTAACGAAAACAAATCACATTTTTAATCGGCCACGGTAACGGACAGCCATTTTATTGTTAGAAAAATGTAAAATTAAACCTTGATACTTGCACATTGAGACGTGGATTCTGTGCGTAATTTTATTGTGTGCTATAAATAAGACATTTGACGTTTGAGAAACAATAATCCTGCACAAAAATGATGAAAATAGCGTTACAGCGCAATGAAGAAATTATGACGTTTTTATATCCTGCAACTTCAGGAAATTAATCCCCAATAGAATTCATACAGATCATACGTCACATCTGCATCCTATTTAACTCTTTGCATGCTGGGAAATTTGTGGGCTATAAATAGTTAAAAAATAGCAGATGACAATTCATTGTTTTCATTTATTCTCCCTATAAATATCAAGAATATTTGAAATTTCAGTAGAATTGAGTCCAGCATGCAAATAGTCAACAAGTTTCCCTAAAAACCGATGTTAACTTACCACATTTACAACAAGCCAGCCTTGAATGGCCTATATCAACCAAGCACACCATTTTATTTGATTCAATTCAATGGGGTCCTGTTCAAAATACAACACAAATCTAAAATTATAGTCTCTTTTAACTAATATGTTTAATCACGTCCTGCACATATCTGAAATATGTCTGAAGTGCCTTTTCAAGACAGAAAGATGGACAGACGGACGGACAGATGGACAGACGGACAGACAGATGGACAGTCAGGGAGATGAGGGAGGTCAGGGAGCTTTTTTCTTGTTACATAATAAAAAATTAAGCGTTTCAAACAAGTTGTAATGGTATTAGTTTAATAAAATTGAAAATTATAAGATCAAGAATATATACCAGTACCTATATGTATTGTTTGCATCATATAAAGCTGCCAGGGCTACATATAAGGAATTAGTAATTGAGTAGTATTGTCACTCCATCATTTCTTAACCCTTTCCCTGTTTTGCGATATTTCGACTCATCCAAATCGAAAACATCTGAATAAAAGAATGAAATGCTGGGTCAAATGATGGTTAAATTATCTGATAGAGTAGAAAACATTGTGGGAAAAGGAGAAATTGCTTGTTACAAGCAATTTCTCCTTTTCCCACAATGTTTTCAAAAGACATCTTCTGCAGAGGCGTGAAAAGTCGTCTCTATCAGGGAAAGGGTTAAGCAATTGAGTATTTCAAAATTTTAATTGGGTAAAATAAAATCACACTACTGTTTACACATCAGCAGACCGAACTTATTGAATAGTTTGCTTTTAAATGAAAACATATCTTGGCATTTCATTAGAATTGTCTCCTTGGAGACAATTCTAATGAAATACCAAGATGTGTTTTCATTGAAAAATAAGAAAATATGCTATATTTATGTTTATTGTTTTCTGTAGCATGATAACGATACCACAAATTTTTCATTGCTTTTTGATACTCACTACTTCTGATTTCAATTCAGTTTTCGGCAATTTTAATTGGGTATTTACGCAAATACGCAGCTTATCTGGAGCTCTGTATATGTACAGTTTGTGTCATATAATATGTTATAATAAAAAAATCAAAACGCCAGATATGTTTACATGCAATCATGTGTCAGCAGATTTTGCTACAGACACAAACAAGGAAAGAAAACATTTTGACCAAATTTAAACAAATTTTCTTTATAGAGACATTTTGGTCCCCCAGTAATGCTCATTATCGGCGCTGAATGGGAATTTTATTCAACATCGTGAAGAGTTACTCTGGTTTGAACTGTAGGCTTTGTTGGCGAACCCTTTACAAATTTCGACATCGATTGAAAGGTAGTTTCGACGAAGAAGTGGTTGAAATTAACACATGAAAGGGTTATCGAGTGCTTAACTGGAAAAATAATGAACTGCAAAGCCGATTTCAAATCGAGGGAAATGGGTGGAAGTTAATGATAACTTGGGAACTATTAATGATACACGGGTCGCACTGACACCCTGCACAACAGAGACACCTCTCTAAACCGGGCACCATGGGACGTCTCTAAACCGGGCACCATGGGACGTCTCTAAACCGGGCACCATCATCACCAGGGACGTCTCATTTCAATTCCTGTTTATAAAAATATGCAAAACCTTTTCCCATAAGCTTCAACTCGAAAGTGATTTGAAATTTTTTGAAGTTGTTTGGTGTAATCTACACGGTTCATACAAAGATACCTTTAAGATGTTCTGCATACAAATAAAATATGGATAATCTTCTCGCGAAATAGATGTATTTTCATCGAAAAAGTATTTTATTGAAACATACAAATTGAAAGATCAGTAGAATTGTTTCGAAGAAACAATTCTACTGATCTTCCAACTTGTATGTAGTACTGAATAAAATAATAATAATAATATTAAAATAATATAAATGTACGATTATTCAGCTTATATAATCTTCTTGCGAACTAGATAAACAATAATATACATGTATTTTCATCGAAAAAGGATTTTATTGAAACATACAAATTGAAAGATCAGTAGAATTGTTTCGAAGAAACAATTCTACTGATCTTCCAACTTGTATGTGGTACTGAATAAATAATAAATAATACTCAAATAGTATAAATTTTCGATTATTCTGCTTATCCGTAGTATCCGATACTTCAGCACTTCACCGTGCACTTTGGAAGATCTGATAAGGTTCTGCCAAAACCATGTATTTGCTATATGGTACAATGTTCAACACGATACATGCATAGATGCGGCTGGTGGGGTACTTAAAGGCTACTAGGTCTCAGATATACAGAGTAAGTGATGAAACGATTTAGTAAAAAAATCATTTTATTGATAATTTGTATCGTATATGTGTATGTGAACCCAATTGAACATATGATGAGTCTCCTTATAGGATTTGGTAAACAGATGTTTCTTTTATTAATTTATGTAATGCTGTTTAACAGCCTGTCGGGCAACAGCTAAGGTCATTTTAGGCAGGGTACATATGGGGGGGGGTGGGTGGAGAGAGAGAATTAAGAACAAGAAAAATACTCATAACTCGTTGGCTGTTATTTTCACCGCTAGCATGCAAAGAGATTAATGCCCCACCCTAGTTCCGCACGACAACATCTCTGCAAATCATTTGTGGCTGTGTCTGGAGAAATGGGGCTTATGGGATCTGTGACCAGTGTAGCTCCTGATCGAATAACACTCCTGTAGTCTGATAACGATCCACATTACTTGATAGGAGCATGACAGGTCTTACATTGATGGGATGGCAAACAGTGCAGATCCTGATCAGACTGTGCGGATGCACAGGCTGATCTGGATCTACACTGGTCGCAAAACCCATTAGCCCCATTTCTTCGTTCACATTTAAGAGGTGGGTGTTCTAGCATGAATATAATGAGACAGGCAACATGCGCAACGTATTCGCTGCACTTCACCCCCGTGTGATACGTCGACTGCGAATGGATAAAAATAACGAGACAAGAAAATGCACAATGCATACATTGCACATCACCCCCTGTCCCCCCCAAAAAGAAATTGCACAATGTATACGCTGCACCTCACCCCTCCCCCCCACACCACCCCAATCTATTGCATAAAATATACTTGTAATAAGCGGTGTTTTAAAAATTATAATACACTAGTGTAATAAATATGCAAGTGAGGCCGCTACAGAAAACATGTGAGACGGTCATTACAGCTTCAATGTAGTGTGCTGTGCTTCTGCAATAAATATAATCTAACATTTGTGTTGAATTTAACATGGTATTTATTAAACTCGTTGACTGATTTCATAAGAAACTCCGCACAGCTTCGTGTCTTGTGAAACCAGTAAACTTGTTTAATAAATATCAGGTAATAAAAATAAAATTTTGGTAAATTTGCCTGATACACACAAATCATATGTCAACAATTATTAATGCAATTTTCATACCAATTAATTTAGAAGCTGTCCTAAAATGGGTAACCGATTGTAAATTTGAACAAGTATGTGAATAGTTATAAATTTACAATGTCAACAAGCCGCGAGATAACTTCTGTGCAAATGTCTTCACAACGCAAAAGTGGGACTTGTAAATGGTCCCGCGGTCAAGAGAATGTATCTTACGACATTTACGACCATCATAGTCTCAGATCAGCCTGCGCATCCGCGCAGTCTGATCTGAGACTACGATGTTCGCCATTCAGTCAAGTAGAAAGCATTATCATTATTGCCATCAGTAAAATTATTATATTCTAATACCACTATGTGACGATGCAAGACAACCGGAATATGAATTTTTTGTAAATGTCGTAAGATCCCTTTTCGCAGTCGGAGGCCCGAGGCCATGTGATTTTGTACCCAAGAACATGTACAATATTTATTGAAATACATTTACAGAAACTGTGATATTTTCTGTAAATGATGTCACAAGATGATGAAACTTTCATAGCAAATGCAGAATAGATTTTCGCATTTGCTATGAAGATTTCGTCAACTTTCAGTATCATTTAAGGAAAATATCGTAAATTTTGTAAATATTTTTTCATGAGATATCGCACATATTCGTTAGGTACAAACTCGCATGGCGGGTCTCATATGTGTCAGCGATACACACAAGAAAATTTATGTTCAGTGAGGTTATGTTTACACAGTAGTGGCCATATGTTGTCTAAGATTTATGCGCAGACATTTACCAACGAGGGTTCAAGTGACAGGCTGACGACACTGAGTTTATACGATGGAAAGCAACTGTTACAAACATCAGTCCAGGGTCCAGAGTCAGCGTAAGGCCGTCCTTAAAAAATTGTTTGTTTCCTCTAACCCGACCCAGAATTTTAGAAGTGGGTCGGTAGGTAGGCAATTTCATTTTTTTTGACATTGAATTTAAAAATTATTAATATTAAAAAGGTACAATATTTTAACACTTACAAGTGTTAAAATATTGTACCTTTTTAATATTAATAATTTTTAAATTCAATATTGCAAGTCTTGCAATAAAAGTATGTCAATTGCTGTATGTGTTGTTGTATGAACATGTATGCCATTTAGGGCCAGAGATTATATTAACCCTTTTAACCCACTGTAGCACTAAATTGAAAAAGAAATTGTAAAAAAAAAAAAAAAAAATAAAGAAAAAAAATTGTAAACGAAATTGCAATGAAAAAAATCGGGTCGCACCGTTTTTAGCGGGTCGGTCGGGTTACAGGAAACGGAGATATAATTATGGATGGCCTAAGCCACATGGAAGATTAGTATATAAAATTAAATGTGTCACCATCGGTAAATAAAGACTATTATCCCCTTGTCGATAGATAGGCAAGAGGGTATATAGCATTAGTCCATGTAAGTATGTGCGTATGTGCATACGTATGTATGTTAGTAACACCTTTCATTTTTTAATAACTCATGAACCGCTTCACTGATTTTGATAATATTTGTCAACAAATGCGTGTCTAGGGATGGTGCTTTGTTTTGCATATGACCCACGTCCAACCGCAAAAGGTCAAGGTCACTGGGGACTTGTGTGCACCTTGTTTGTAAGGCAAAAAGGTTAATGTTTTTTTTTGTTGTTTTTTTATTATTATCAAGGCCGCCAGCGAAGAGATTAACTTAGTGATAACGATGCCCTTGTTATTAATATTATTATTATTATTTAAGCCATATAGCTTTGCCTTGCATCGGCTGCCATCGGTAATGTTTTACATATTAATTTCTGGCTGTGACTGGACAAATAGGGCTTATGAGAATTGTGGTCAGTGTAGATCCAGATCAAATAGCAAACTCCTGTAGCCTGATAATGACCTATATTATAGGAATGAATGACCTTTTTGTGGAACTTATCGGGGTATAAACTTGTAAAAGTCACGGGAATACTGGACGAATGGATAAAAAAATTTTTTTTTTTTTTTTTTTAAATTGTAATTTTTTAAGGCCTCGTCCAGTATTCCCGCGACTTTTCCAAGTTTATATCCCCGATAAATTCCACAAAAAGGCCATTCATTCCTTATAATTCCAGCATTTGAAATAAATTCATCAAGAAAATGTGTTTATTTTCCGTTTTCTTAATAATTATTTTACCTGCGCCTCACGGTTACGGAAAGTAGTTCGGCGTGGGAGTTTACTGGGATATAAATTTTGGACAGACACTTGCTACGGGCCAATCAAATGTTAGGGAATTGTGTAAATATTTTTGTGCTGGAATTATTGACCTGTATTGCTTGTTAGAGGCATGACCGTTGTTTCATTGATGGAATGGCGAACAGTGCAAATCCTGATCAGACTGTGCGGATGTTGGTTGTAAGAAATTTCAAGATCCACTCTGCTTGTTGTCAGGAGACAGGTACACACTTCAGGTTGATTTATTTAGTTTTTATTCCCAGGCCAAGTTTAATGTCATACTACATGTACATTGTAATACATATGACATGTCATGACAAAGAGGGTCTTATTATTAAGTTTGCGATCAGTGTAGTCCCAGATCAGCCCGCGCATCCGATCAGGGCCTACAATGCTCGCAAAGTACAAGCACTGTGTCTCAGATAAGGTCTCGGTTATTCAGTATGTGGTTTTTCAATTTACAGCGTTAAAATGTATATCAGACAAACACACCATTTTATTTGATCAAATTTCAAGGAATCTGTGTTTTATTCCACCATATAACATCATAGACAGATAAACAGAGGGAGATAATTTGGTGATAAAATAAGACAGTACAATTCTATTTACATACAAGGCTAGTCAAATAAATATGACTAACCGCTACGTTTGATGAAGGGTGACCCAGTAATCGGACCGAAACCGTGGAATACCTTGCTCTACATACAAACCTTATCTGGAGCTCTGTCAATAGTATCAATACACAGAGCTCCAGATAAGTTGCGTATTTGCTTAAATACCCAATTAAAATTGCCAAAACCCCAATTGAAATCAGAAGTAGCGAGTATCAAAAAGCAATACAAATTTTATGATACCTTTATCATACTGTAGAAAACAATAAACAGACCTCAAATATAGCATATTTTTCTTATTTTCTAAGAAAACACATCTTGGTATTTCATTAGAATTGTCTCCAAGGAGACAATTCTAATGAAATGCCAAGACATGTTTTCATTTCGAAGCAAACTATTCAATGACTGCTGTCTGTTGATGTGTAAACAGTAGTGTGACTATTTTACCCAATTAACATTTTGAAATACCCAATTGCTTCAGAAATGATGGAGTGAAAATACTCCATTACTAATTCCTTATCTGGAGCCTGAATACGCCCTTTTTGTCCTTGCAAATCACATCTTAACAGATGCCAATCGCATTATTTATTCTACTCCTTCAATTACATTTAGAATAACATTATTTATTTTCTCATAACATGTAAATTATTCTCATAAATTTATCAGCATACAAAAGAGACTGGATTATTGTGGCACTATATCGGCACCATATCGGGTTATGTAAAACAACATTCAATAGACAGGTGTTTAGAATGTCAATACTGCATGGCAGTGTTTTCCTTTTTCTCATAGTAGTTGACATAACACAAACATGGCTTATAAGTGTTCCTTTGGTAGGTTTTCGGATGGAATTTCTGAAACCACCTCCACACCCTCCCCCATCCCCTCCTCCCAAAATAATTATTTTTACATTTTAGCTCATAATATGTTACATCATCAGGGCTCCAGATAAGGAATTAGTAATTGAGTATTGTCACTCCATCATTTCTAAAGCAACTGGGTATTTCAAAATTTTAATTGGGTAAAATAAAACCACACTACTGTTTACACATCAACAGACAGCAATTATAATTGAATAGTTTGCTTCAAAATGAAAACATGTCTTGGCATTTCTTAGAATTGTCTCCTTGGAATACAAGATGTGTTTTCATGGAAAAGAAGAAAAATATGCTATATTTGTGGTCTGTTTATTGTTTTCTGCAACATGATAAAGGTACCACAAATTTTGTATTGCTTTTTGATACTCGCTACATCTGATTTCAATTGTGCTTTTAGCAATTTTAATTGGGTATTTAAGCAAATACGCAACTTATCTGAATCATTATAATCATGATAATGTGTGCATGATATTGTATTCAATTTACCGTGAATTTGTACACATCATTCATAGATAAAAACAAATAAGCAGTAATTACATATATTGCTTTTTCGTAATTTTCAACAGTTATTATAGGAATGAATGGCCTTTTTGTGGAATTTATCGGGGTATAAACCAATTCCCGCGACTTTTCCAAGTTTATATCCCCGATAAATTCCACAAAAAGGCCATTCATTCCTTATAATTCCAGCATATGAAATAAATTCATCAAGAAAATGTGTTTATTTTTCGTTTTCTTAAGAATGTTACTGAAAGTAGTTCGGCGTGGGAGTTTACTGGGATATAAATTTTGGACGGAGACTTGCTACGGGCCAATCAAATGTTAGGGAATTGTGTAAATATTTTTGTGCTGGAATTATATATACAATAAATGTTTACCAATTCCAAACCATAGAGTAAGTGTACTTGGCTTCGTACACAAATGTTTACTTGTTTGATGACTGTCGTCAGAGCTCCAGTTAAGGTGCGTAATTTGACGAACTTGGGGTGAAATTTTATTATTTCTTCATCAAAAATGGCAAGTTGGGAGTCCTTTAGAATCGTCTCATTGAGACGATTCTAAAGGACTCCCAACTTGCCATTTTTGATGGAGAAATAAGAAATTTACCTCCAAATTACGCACCTTAACTGGAGCTCAGACTGTCGTTACAGTTTTATGAATCGTTCAAACACATTTGACTTTCTGAAAACACTTGTCTTCAGAAAACCGCATGAATAGTCAAATATGTATAATATTGGTGTGCACACAGCACGTACAGGGGCGGATCAGTTTACCACCAGTTGTTGTCTGATTTTAAATGTCGTAAAACGCAGGAATGTGCATTTCGAAGAGCTCGAAAATAGGACAATCCCCTAGTTGCGAACGGTAACTCTTGCAATTACTCCCGTACCATCTGCAATTACTAGCTACGGATGGTACGGGAGTAGATTGCAAGAGTTACCTTCGCAACTAGACACCCCCCCCCCCAAATATGCTGGATCCGCCCCTGACTTACTCTACTCCAATTCCAAAAAAACTCAGATAGTATTTCAGGGTTTGGCTTTTTTATCTTATGATAACCAAACATTTTCAGACAGTAAAACCTCTCTAAAACAAACATTCATAGTTTATTTTGTACATGGGTTTCACCATAATTTGAGTATTGGCGTATTTTACGCAATTATTTTAGCTGAATAATCATTCATTATCAAAAGTGGGACATGACAGAATCTCACAATGGAAGCTGTCTAAACCGGAAACCCTCAGGCCAAGGTTGAAGTAACATACCAAGGCCTATAAATACATTAAATATACCTACAAGTATCAATAAGTGAAAAAAAATTAAGTTAAACTTCTTTTTTAATCCCTGTTATAACCTATGTTTTTTATGAGCCGTACTCGAAACAATTAACCAATTTATATCATGTTCGCCTATTGCAGAAGTTAGGCAAATGTTAGCCCTCCACAATGATGTACTCTCCGATGCGATATGTTACCGCGTTTTCGAGCTATGCATTATTTTGTTCTAACAATGTTCCGCATTTGTCTCTAGTAATCAGACATCGGGCATATTTATTTCTTTGACTTTCCCGGTGACGCGTCAGCTGGTACCGCTTCATAGCTTTGCTTACAAGGTAAACAGGTGACTGGCTGGTACGCGTAACACTTCCAGGCGCGGATACAGAAATAATTGCAGGGGGGTCTGTAATTATATACATGTCCGCATAGCCAACCTCCGCGAGCGCGAAATCGTGAAGTTGGGGGGTGTGGGGGTCCTCCCCCAGGAAATGTTTAAATGCCAGATCGCCGCAGATGCGATTTCCTAACACCTAGGCCACGAAAACAGTCATCCAACTATTCGAGTATTGCAGATTTTCGTCTTTTTTTTGCCGGGAGCAGGGGGGGGGGGGTCCCCTCCCCCCCCCTGTATCCGCGCCTGCCTTCACAAATCTCAAACAATCATAAGCTTAGCGATGACTTCATCGGGAAAACACATCAACAATTAGACAATATATTGCTTCCCAAGAAATGGTAGAAATGTTGGTGCGATTGAATTGTCTGTCATGACGCATTGGACTGGTAGAAATGTAGGTTTGATCAAATGTTCGATTGGAAATAATTAATGTTGTTTTGATGCAAACTGTTTCTTAACGGGCCCGGACGACGTAAAAGTGTAGTTTGAAGCAGATGTTTGCGCTGTCATATAGTAGTATAGGCTCGAAAAATGTTACCGAAGTATTATGACATAAGATAAATGCGGAATTTGTTTGAACAAATTAATCTCTACCTCGAAAACGTGTTGACATAGGGCATCGGGGAATATATCGTTGCGGAGAGCTAACATTTGCCTAACTTCTGCAATTGGTGGAAATGATATAAATTGGTTGACTGTTTCGTGAGAGTCCGTTGTCTGGAGGCCGTCCGAGTACGGACCATTAAAAACATAGGCACCTTGTATTGTGTTCTAACAGGGAGTAAACATTTTTCTTTTCAACTGATTTTTTCCCACTTATTGATACTTTTACTTTTAGGTATATTTAATGTATTTATAGACCTTCTTACGTTACTTCAACCTGTGCCTCAGGCCTGTTTTTTCGTTAGGAGTACAAGACCAAATGAAGAAGACAAGAGACATGGAAAATAATGATTTTGTTGTAAAACTCCAAGCAAGAAATATTTCTTAGACTTAGAATGATACAACATGAACACTAATTAGAAGGACAATTCTTTCTTAAACAACAACTACTATTAAAGAAATCCACTTACCGACAGCCGAGCACAGAGCCACTAGCAGCCACAGTAGGACCAAATTGCTGGAAACGAATCCCACGGCCATTATTGTCACTCTATCTGCAAATATAACAAAGCAGAGTACATGTACTCTAAATATGCAAACAAAATGCACATAATACAACACTAATTGAAGCTAAAATTAGGTTGAAATTGTCAAATATGTACCAATTAAAAACCAATTAAAGATGCTGGAAAACGGTGTCCGTCAACTCCCGCCACCTTACTTTTCTCAACTGACAAGCTGCCCTCTGTTAATTTTGTGCAACACCTTGTTGGCGATGTACTCGATCTTGTGACTGACTGACGTGCAGTGATTTCACGTACGTGTCTATTATATGCATACTGGCCAACAACTTGTTAGCAGATTTAAACAGTGTTCATGTTGTTTTGTGCCCATAGTACATATATGTACGATCTCATAAATATAAATGATATATGGATCCGGCTTTAGACAAGCAAGTTATGGCATAAACACGCGAAGAGTCTTCAATAGACCCATGCGAACAACAATTGCTCCGATACAAATTGACAACAATGTTAATAAGAAGAATATTTCCATGAAATACTATATTAGTATTACTGTCGCCGTTAGTCTCATCTACTACACATCTTTCGGTAACATTTTCTTTCAATCAGGGTTGTAGAATGGGCCTGTTTTAATACTAGATAATGTTAATTATAATTATTCACATTTTGACAGGTCACGTCTATCAATTTATTATCTGTTGCCGCCGTGGTTGTAGCTGGGGCCATGGGGCGATTGATGGGGCTTACGCTATTTGAATCCAATCTGGCTCCTCGTCTGCTTGCACCTCAAACATGACGTATACTGTTCGTTACAAGCATGCCAGGTATTTCATGGCTGGAATAGGGAATGAAGACCCTGATCAGACTGCGCGTATATGCGCATGCTGGTTTGCGTGTACAATTGTCGCAAATTTTCCAGTCACAGATTTGAACCGAATATTGGTCATCTATTTTTGACTGGAGATATAGACTGCCAAAATAGTTTCACTCGTGTACGGAACTATTTAATGTCTTCAATAAAATCGACATAAATGACAAAATAAAGTAACACATAGCACTCGTATAACTGATTTCCCGTCTACGTGGTCTCCGACTCTCATCATTGGCCGTGGAACTTGGTAACTTGTCAATTACCACCACACGTGCAAATACTCTGACATTTTGCAAACAAGAAAAGAGATAAAGGGAACGCTGGTATTCAAGTAATAACGAATTTACATTTCATGTTAATTGGATGTCTATTAGCAAGATTAGACGATATTCTAAACTAATGCAATATTTGACCAACCACAGCAATATACTATCAAAAGGACAGTATTTGCATAAACATTGATGTATGCAAAGACACGATTGTAGTTAATGAGTAGTTGTAAGCCTCCTAGACTTGTGATCAAACGACAATCATGTATGTATACAGTGTCGGCACCCTCTACACAAGGTTTTTTGATTGACTAAATTAGCTCATTACAGTCTAAGAATACACCTAATGAACTTGTTCTTATTTTTAATTTATCCAGAAAAGTATAATTGGTAGTTCAAAATATATACAAATGTAGGCTGCTTGCAAAATAAACAAACAAAAAGAAGAAAATTAATTATTCTAAAATGTATATTCCCAATTTTGAAATATAGTTATTGTTGGTTCAGATGTTTGATAACTTGAAACTGACTGCCTTGTCGCAAATGCATCACATTCACGAAACTAAATATTCAACCGCTTCATTGTTTATGACTGGGACGAAGGGTGTGTATGGTCCCTGTTTAGGACAATACTTTTACCATTCAACCCTTAAGAAGCAACGTTTGCTTTCTCAAGTATAAAGAGAGTGAATATACCGGGCGATGTAATATCTGCGCGATGCACGACTATCATATTATCATCTGACGGTGCATCGTATATATAGTCCTAGACTGGCCATTAATTAGCATCGGACAGAGCACGCTCTATTTCGTACGAGTTCAGGGCCACAATTTATAATGGCTATACCATGTGTTTCTTTCGAACATTATAAAGACCAGTAGCCGATTTCATCAAACTTGCAAAGTATACTTATGTAGCAAAGTATACTTTGAGGTAGTAATTATTTATTTTTCCCGAAATGAATTATGTCATACAGAACTAACGACTGCATATAGTTGATGATTAAAAGTATGCAGCATTATTATACTGAATGTTTACATTATCACAGCCAAAATTGGCTGTGATAATGAAATTCAGTGTAATAAAAATTAATAAATTTATCCTTAAATTGAAAATTTCTCCCTCAAAGTATACTTTGCTAGATAAGTATACTTTGCAATAATTCCAGCACAAAAATATTTACACAATTCCCTAACATTTGATTGGTCCGTAGCAATTCTCTGTCCAAAATTTATATACCAGTAAACTCCCATGCCGAACTACTTTCCGTAACCGTCAGGCGCAGTTAAAATAATTCTTAAGAAAACGGAAAATAAACACATTTTCTTGATGAATTTATTTCAAATGCTAGAATTATAAGGAATGAATGGCCTTTTTGTGGAATTTATCGGGGATATAAACTTGGAAAATTCGCGGGAATACTGGACGAGGCCTTCCGGCATTCGTCCAATATTCCCGCGACTTTTCCAAGTTTATACCCCGATAAATTCCACAAAAAGGCCATTCATTCCTATAATGTTGGTGAAATAGGCTACTGCCAGTGATATGTGTTTGTAAAATGACAACATGGGTACATGCCATGTTCAGTGTTTAGCTCGACTCACGTGTGCCCAGTAAAAAGCCCGCTACTAGTACACTGTTGTGTTGTTGTTTTGTGTTTTTTCCCACTTATTCTAAGTGTTTGTTCTTTAACTATACTATAGAGAATAGTAGGTTAGTGCCGTGAATGGGAAAAAAATATCTGGCAAGGCTCAGGAAACGGGATGGGCGAGGCTCTGCCGAGCACATCCCGTTTCCGTGCCGCGCCAGATATGTTTTCCCATTCACGGCACTAACATACTATTCTATTTATCCCGTCAACACCTACAAATGGCTGTAAAATGCAAAAATAGTATTGACTGGATATCAAAAATGTTTCACGGCAACGAATCGTGTTTCACGGCACATACGCACTGTGTTGACGGGATAAATTACAATGTGTATTCCTTCAGTCACATATTTGAATGTTCTCAATTTCACTAAAAAGACGTAAGTCCATCTTAAATATATACCCGCTGTAATAATTACTAACTCAGTAGCCGATTTCACCAAACTTGCAAAGTATACATATCTTGCTAAGTACACTTTGAGGGGAAAAAATCAATTTAAGGATAAATTTATTAATTTTTATTTCACGACATAAACTATTTTCTGACCAAATTATTATACTGAATTTATTACATTATCACAGCCATTTTGTCTGTGATAATGTAATACATTCAGTATACTAATTCTGCATATTTGTAATCATCAAATATATGCAGTCGTTAGTACTATATGAAATAATGCATTTCGGGAAAAATAAATGATACCTCCTTCAAATTATACTTAGCTAGATAAGTATGCTTAGCAATTTTGGTGAAATCGGCTACAGATGTATATTCACACATAAGAACGTTTCATGAGTAGACATCAACTGTTTAATCAGTGTTTAATAAGTGTGGAAAAATCATTTTACACTTAAGTATTTTCTCTATACCAAATTATGCAGAGCTTAATCGACCTTTGAGAAAACATTACTTGCCATTTGTGTAATGTTTGTTTTGTTTTTGAACGAAATTTGTCAGTAATAACTGCGCAATTCTGCACTTAGACAAATTATCCCATGAGTATGGCGAAGGCTTCAATTCATTTCACTAATGGAATAAATAAAGATTCATAGCTGTTCTGTGTTCTATTTCTGTAGCGAGGACGATATAAATTGTAATGAAATTTTAATAGAGCCGTTATTATAAATGTATCAAATTGTGCATCAGACTAGCGATAAAACTGTACGAAAATAAACACAAGCAGTTTGCACTGGTATAGCACATACTGGATATCTTGTCTCATTTCTCAGTAAATAATACCAGTGACTATATGACGATATATCACTGTAATAATACTTGTCATCCAGCATTGAACGAATGGAAGGAGTCAACGGAACAAGAGGGATACACTCCCTTATGTAGTTAGCCGTCTTATTCCGCTGACCTCGTCGTGTGATATTACATTGATGCATATGTCGGAACTGAGTCCTGAGAAGAAATGATAACGGTATATATGGCTGCAAAACATGTATATGCAGCAAATGTAACCCTTTGAACCCGAAAGGCCACAATAGCGGTTTATGCAAACAGTGCAGATCCTGATGAGCCGGCTCGTAACGAGCCGTCTCATCAGGATCTGCACTTTTTGAAAGTAATTTTCATATTTTTGAGAACAAAACAAAATATCCCCTTTTTATAAATGTACTAGTTTGAAAATCATTTTGTGCTGATTGGATTGGTTGCATAATTAACATATCAACATCCATTCCAGTTACGTATGATTAACTACTGTCTGTTTCACGAAAGCTGCCCAAATTTTACGGCTATATAAACAATTCAAAAACAAGATTTCTTTTGATAATATTAAATTAAAGGAAAAATTAAGAATGAGCCTTCTTTTTATTTCGTGAAATTTGGTCAAATATTGATTTTATTGCGAAAAAACAATTTCCCCATGTTAAATCCCCATAGACATCTTCACGGAGTAAAGATGTCTATGGGGATTTAACATGGGGAAATTTTTTTGAATTTTAGAAATACTGGACCGATTTTTAAAATTTAACTTTTGTTTTCTTAGTTAGATCATATCCAAGCTATCTAGTCAGGTTTCGGAGTCAATTTCCAAAAGTTTTCGTTTTTTGACTCCTCCCACACTGCCTTACCTCTTTTTCCCCATGTTAAATTCCCATAGACAAATCAATTTTTCGTAATAAAACCAATATTTGACCGAATTTCACGAAATAAAAAGAAGGCTCATTCTTAAATTTTCCTTCAATTTAATACTATTGAAAAAAATATTGTTTTTGAATTGTTTATATAGCTGTAAAATTTGGGCAGCTTTCGTGAAACAGACTATATACTAATAGAGCCAATGGAAAAGAGCTGGCACAGTAGATATATTTTAACGTAATGAGTAAAATATAAAACCATATACGAAAAGGTGACCGATGAGCCCAAGTTAACTAAGGTGCAACTATATGTATGTTAGGCCATATGAAACAGGCAGGATATATTGGTAATGATAGTCTTCAATGAACAGCGAGATACACTCTTAAGACTAGCAGAGCGCGGTCCCCCAAGACAGTAAACACACACATGTATAACCTATGGATTAGACGAGTGCGTCCTCGAATATTAAACAAAATAACTGTTACGCTAATACTTACATCATTTGTACTTGTTATCCAAATGTATACACTATCATTGGTTAGCACAATACACGGTTTTCACAGCATCTACTGTAATATTACGGTAAGCAGTAAATTATATATCTTCCGTTAAATCCAGAAAAAAAACACTGCAATTCATGTTCTTGTTTAATATGTATCCATTTAGATGTATTTGGCAATTTATGTTTATCCAAATTGCTAGCACTATGCACGCCACTTTGCTGATACTTGCTACTATCAGTGATAAATATTATACACACGTTTATAATCGTGTCATACAGTCGAGGTTAAAGATCGCTCGTTATCCGTCACATGAAACACTCTAGTAACAGAAGAATGGGGTTTATCCACCCTACTAAGTTCAATGAATACGTATTGTGTTGAGGCTCCGAAACAGTTACGCTGTTTAAAGCTGTAGTATTTAAATTGATTTCAGTGTATCGCAACGCATCCGTCACACAGCGTCCACCTCTGTGCCAAATGCGGTTTTAAGATCCTCTAAACTAAACACACCGTTCGTGTCCACCGTTAATCGTGTTCACTGAAATATCGCCGTGCGAATAGATACCGTGTTCGTAACATCTCGTATCAGCGAATCAGCGTTCAGTACAATCCCTGCGTGAGATCTGTAGCTCTGACAGTCGACAGCTACTGCACTATCGTCTGCGCACACCACAGCACTTCGCTCTGCTGAATCCTATGTGCAAAACGGGAGACCGGCGGACAAAACGGACTTTAGAGGTAAGCGTAGCCCCTGATCATTATTCACATTTGAATGGTCGAATACTCAGATAACGATAGCATGTGCTGGTAGCACACACATCTTAACCAAGCTCCTTGATTGAACAGCCAGCCGCGTAGTCTCTGACCAGAATGCGCGGACGCGCATGCTGGTCATGGATTACGCTAGCAGCAGACGTCTTTAACTATTTATAAATCATCAAGCAACGCTGTGAATAGCATACTTCTATGGTTGAAGTGCAGACAGTGTAGTGCGTTATCAGACTTTCAATTGCATGCGTTGACAAATTCTTACTTTTCCAGATTGGATTTCAACTTATACATTCCTAGTTTGAATGTTTATGCCACACTGTCTCTTCAAATTACCACTTGTCCAAATAGAAAATTCACTCACCAATACAAGCGGACGAATGGATTTGTCTAATGCACATGTTGGTCAGAGACTACGCGGGTCACGAACGTCTTAATACCTTCATAAACTGCTGGCAACACACAGAATACAAGCAGCATATACATACAGATTACAGACAGTGTAGTACGTTATCAGACTACGCCAAATTCGCAGGCTGGCTATGGACTTGTTTGGCCGCGGACGCCTTAAAACCGTCATAAATCTAATCATACAGCATTAGGGATAATCAACTTCCTTAATTCTTGAACACCGAATAGTGTAGTATTTGATCAGACTGCGTATGTCCAGGCTGATCAGCCGTACGCTGGTCGCGGACGTCGTAACATACGTGTATCTGTCTGTAGTCAATATGTGGTTCTTGTCGTGGGTTCGACCAACCATGGACGGGGCTGCATACTTCCACTGAGAGGCTTTATATCGTCAGTGTGAGAAACGCGTCAAAACAGCACCGCCTTTCTTGTTAACTCAATCTTTTCAGAAGCTAAATTAATTCTTTCTCACACGTGCATTCTGAATATATGATCATAACTATGATAGTTGATTTGCGAAAACTACAATAAAAGTGATTTACAGTGGCAATTAAAGTTTGACGTAATGTGTAAACTCGGTACAATACTTGAATTTGTCCTCCATATCTTTCACACCGCACGTAGTCATAAGACGATGGGAACGGACGCTGCACTTGAAATCTAATGAGAAAATCGGGAGTTCCCAATCAGACCCTGTGCTAAAATAGACAATCAGTAATTATAATTATCTTTATTGCACCAACTTGGCTTTCCGAGGGTAATACGACAGTGTATTAACCCTTTGAACCCGAAATCCCGCTATAGCGGTTTATGCAAAAAGTGCAGATCCAGATGAGCCGGCTCGTAACGAGCCGTCTCATCAGGATCTGCACTTTTTGAAAGTAATTTTAATATTTCTTAGAACGAAAACACCCCCTTTTCATAAATGGACGAATCTGAAAATCTTTTTGTGACCATTGGATGGTTCGGTACATTAGCATATCACAGTCCATTCCAGTTCCTTAGGGTTGAAAGGGTTAAGAATCATAATAGACGAGTGTAATACATATGTATGCAAATGAGACAGTTATAGAAAACACGCTCCAGATAATCAATATACTTTCAATGTACGTTATCTGCGACTTGTTTCTTCTTAAATCAGTAAACTCGTTTAATACATACCATCTAGAATCACCATTAATGCAATACCATCTAAGAAATAGACTGATGAGTATAGGGAAACAATACACATTTGCATGATACGCAGAAACCAATCAGAGCATCCCAAACGTCAACAAACAATGGTGCACACACCGACTATCGGTGTATGGTCCGGCAATAAAACAATACATTATATATTTAGAACGTATACTGTATATTGCTACTTGCACTTTATGTTGCATAATTGTGCTTAAGTGTAGTGTATTCATTATATGTTGGACCGTACACAACAAGTCGTAGAGCATACATTTCTGCTTTGTTGCCAACTGTGATTACCGTCGTACGCTGGTCATGTATTGGATGAAAATTAAAATGTGTGTCGTAATATCACTATCCAGAGCTCTTCGGTCTCCCTAGGGAGTAATGCTTTTATTTTTATTAGGCAGCCTAGTACATTATTCAATACCACTTTCGTTCTGCCAGTTTGACATCGCCTATTTATGCTCACTCAGTATTGAGTATAGGAATGAATGGCCTTTTTGTGGAATTTATCGGGGTATAAACTTGGAAAAGTCGCGGGAATACTGGACGAAGGCCGGAAGGCCTCGTCCAGTATTCCCGCAACTTTTCCAAGTTTATATCCCCGATAAATTCAACAAAAAGACCATTCATTCCTTATAATTCCAGCATTTGAAATAAATTCATCAAGAAAATGTGTTTATTTTCCGTTTTCTTAAGAATTATTTTAACTGCGCCTCACGGTTACGGAAAGTAGTTCGGCGTGTGAGTTTACTGGGATATAAATTTTGGACAGAGACTTGCTACGGGCCAATCAAATGTTAGGGAATTGTGTAAATATTTGTGTGCTGGAATTATTAAGCTGTATATAACTGGGGCCCGTTTCACTAAGCTTTGTACGACTAAGACGTTCGTAAGTGCAAATTTAGGATCGTCTGGAAATTTAAATTGATGGATTTACGTTATATGCAGCCTATGCTCAATAAATGTAAATCCAATAATTGTTTACAAGAAAACATTGCTAAATGTGAAGACTATCATAAGTTTGCACTTACGAACATTTTAGTCGTAAGAAGTTTAGTGAAACTGGCCCCAGGGGCCTTTCGTACAATAAAAATGCTAGTACGAAGAATACTATAAATCCACGTGATTCACTACTGCTACCAGTTCCCACCCACATGATTGGTCACTAAATCTGAACAAATTCACCGAAGGGTTCCGAAAATTCCTTTACTAAAGCCACCTTTGCTGTAAGTCTACTGCTGTACATTTTAGGTTTGCACTTACGAACTTCTTAGTCTTACGAGGTTCAGTGAAACTGGGTCCAATATATTAATTAGCCCATGGTAGAAGCTATTACAAATCCAGTCAAATACTCACCTTATCTGGAGCTCTGCTGTATTACAAATCCAGTCAAATACTCACCTTATCTGGAGCTCTGCTGTAATACAGCAGAGCTCCAGATAAGGTGAGTACTTGCGTATTTTACGCACTGAATTAGTTTAGCTGAATACGCATAGATTATCAAAAGTTGGAGTATAAAATACGCATAGCAATGTGAAAATACGCATTGATTTTCAAGTTGAGTAGTGACAATATTGTCATAAAGTTGAAAATTCATTTAGTTGAGCTTTGCAGCTCAAATAAGTGAATGTTTAAATTTTGTTATCCTTTGTTCCCTATTTAGTAATGAGAAAATCAATAATCAATTTGTAAAAGTAAAATACGCAACGATTTTGAAATCAGGAGGTATAGTAAGCTTTAGACACAAAGCTTATCTGGAGCTCTGCATACATTGTGTTGCCATTCTAAGCGACATAGTTACAACAACAATTATTAAAACATGGCAAAAAGCTTGCAATGTTGGTACCCCTTCCTTCTGAACATTCTATGTCTACATCGGCTTAACACGCCCACACATTGTGCACATTGTACTAACACTATCGTAGCAGTTTCTCTTCTGGGGCGATTGTATACAATACTAACACTTTCTTATGGGGCCGTACACCGTTGGTTGCGGGGAGCACTTTTTGCTGCGTTGCACACTCTTCAGCTACCACTGTACACGTTAATCTGTCTATAACGCAGGACGACTTGCAAGTAGTACAGACTGAACATTTGGGTAATGTATATGTATGATAGTCACTTATTACGATGGCGTCAGTGTGTTTTTTTCAAGTGAGTTTTGTGTGCAGTGTTGCTTTCTCTTTGGGACCGCGCACCGTTGGTTGTGGATGGTACTATAATTCCAGCACAAAACTATTTACACAATTCCCTAACATTTGATTGGCCCGTAGCAAGTCTCTGTCCAAAATTTATATCCCAGTAAACTCCCACGCCGAACTACTTTCCGTAACCGTGAGGCGCAGTTAAAATTATTCTTAAGAAAACGGAAAATAAACACATTTACTTGATGAATTTATTTCAAATGCTGGAATTATAAGGAATGAATGGCCTTTTTGTTGAATTTATCGGGGATATAAACTTGGAAAAGTCGCGGGAATACTGGACGAGGCCTTCCGGCCTTCGTCCAGTATTCCCGCGACTTTTCCAAGTTTATACCCCGATAAATTCCACAAAAAGGCCATTCATTCCTATAATGTGCGGCGTTAACCATGAGGCGGGGAAAGTAAATTTCACTGGGGTATTTTATCTCATTGGCGTGCATACTAGTATCTCTATAGTTACACGAAACGGGTATACTAGTTTCCAGATAGAACCGGTTTTCTGCGAGTAGTGCGCCACGATGGAGATAAAATACATATTCTAGCGTTATCAAATTAGTGAAATGAATGAAATTATCTCTGATACCTGAGCAGACGATATTAATTTGAGCGTTGCCGACGCAGGATGTGTTTCTATCATCACTGCGAGAGAGAAAATTACGGAGTATAAACAATTGGTATATGAGCTGCAATGGCATGTTTCAGATTCGCCAGTAATCCCGATCTTCTGACGCTGTGGTGGATCGGGGTCCGTGCTTAGAAAGTGTTATGCCCCACCATGATAGTGGAGGGGGCATTTAGTGTTACCCTTGTCCGTCCCGCCTCGTCCCGTCAAGCCCTTCCACTTCCGTCACGAACGTTGGTACCCGTACCCGCAAAACTTCTAAACCGTAATATGTAAGATGCTTGAAACCGGGCGTGTAGCTTCCGTATGGTGTATACATGCGCAAAGTTATTTCATTTTTCATCCGACCCCCCGCTCATGAATTATCTTCCCATTTTGGACTTAGAATTTCGCATTTTCGCCGTGTAGCTAATGCATTTTTAAACCGTAATAGGTAAATGCTTTTTACATACTTGGTATGCAGCTTCCTTATGGTGAATATATGCGCAAAGTGTTATTCGATTATTGATGCGACCCCGGCGTCATGGATTAGCTTCCCCTTTTGGATTTAGCATTTCGCAGTTTTGCTTCATAATGATACGTGTTTGTAGCTACGGTATCGTGTGTAGATGCGCAACGTGGATTTCGATTTTTGTTACGGCCCACGGGACATAATTATTTTGGACTTAGCATTTCGCAATTTGGCATTGTGTTACTAGAAATCAAAAGCATACTGAATGATTGACCGAGTCTGCGCGGCTCAATTCGGTCTCATGCAGACTTCATTGGCGTCTATGACGCAGTCGTTGCATTCATGTTATACATAGCCTCCTCTATGTATTATATGTTTATTTTATTTGGGGACCGTTCTCCGCTATTTTTAGAATGTAAATTGGCCGGTTGAAGACTGTGACGTTCGCAAACTGTGCGAGTAAATATGGCTTTACCTATGGGTAACGTGTACAGTAACATATGCTGTGCATCAGATTTGAAAGTTTGCACGTTGAAATTTGTTTTGAAATTGATGTGAGAAATACTCAGATATCTCGTCTTTTGTATAGTTTGCTGGCATAATATGTATAGCTTGCCGTTGTTATATCTGTCTATTATGTATTGCACCACATTTAATTTGGTTTACTGTCATATTATTTGCTGTATGTGTCAAACACGCGAAGTGGTGAAACTGTACGGTGGCTTGTACATACAAATATGGTGTTGATGGGAACTCAATGTTCCATATAGTATACAGTAACAAGACAATATTCACATATGCTATATTCATATATCACATCACTCTTATGAATTATCATTGACGTGTATCTATCTATTTTATCCCGTCAACACAGTGCGTATGTGCCGTGAAACACTGTGCCGTGAAACATTTTTGATATCCTGTCAATACGACCTAATCACTGCGTACGAATATGTGCGGTGGCTGGAGTTATTCTTTTGTTTTGCATTCTAAAGCCATTTGTAGGTGTTGACGGGATAAATAGAATAGTAGGTTAGTGTCGTGAATGGGAAAAAATATCTGGCGCGGCACGGAAACGGGATGTGCTCGGCAGAGCCTCCCGCATCCCGTTTCCTAAGCCTTGTCAGATATTTTCCCATTCACGGCACTAACCTACTATTACCTATACCTAATACCTTAACCCATTACAGACGGGATACGCTTTTAGTAGTATGAACCTTTTGAGAGAAAAATATCCCTATTTTCTTTATATCCTTTCGAAAGTATATGTTGTTACCACTCATTTGAACCGTCTCAACGAGACGGTTCAAATGAGTGGTAACAACATATACCTTTATCGATGAATGAACAAAATAATGAGATTTTTTCAACGGAAATCATAGTACTATCCTTAGACAGAAATGGGTTAATGACCCCTATATGTAGATGACAGATTGTAACAGTACTAAATCACGTTAATGTGTGAAATAAATTTATAGAAATATTCGTACGAACATTTTTTGTCGTACGAAGTTTGGTGAAACTGTTGTCTATTCTGTATTTCTGGCATTGGTACCTGGTAATGAGGGTACAGTTGGCAAAGGCACTGGCTATCGACATTTTATTTATTCACCTGTTTCTAACGGAAAAGGATATCGGATTTGATTTTCAAATGCACATACTCGCTATTGCGTGCATATATGTATCAAGGTGTATGATCACGTGGTACTAACAACAGCAAGAAGTATTGAAACTTCCAGATTCCATCCGATTCAAAGTACGTATTATTTTATATTGTCCTTATTAGGTAACGGATTTTGATGAAACACGGCGCATCAAACGCGTCTTGTTAAGCTGCATTTGGTGGTCTCTGTATTTCCGCCCAAACTTCTGTCGCTTTTGCGAAGAATCGATTTCCGTGTCTCCGACACGGAAATCGATTCTTTGCAAAAACGACATAAGTCTGTGCCAAACTCCCTGGACCACCAAATGCATCTCATGAAGACGCGTTTGCTGCGCCATATTTCATCACAATCCGTTGTATATTAAGGAAAATATCAAATAATACTTACTTTGGAGTGGGCGACGTTGTTGTTGTTGTAACCACGTGATTATGCACCTTGTGTATGTATATGCTTTCGTGGTCGCGAGTGTCAATAAACGCCACACACATATTCACTGATATGAAAACTGTCACAATACTGATGAATGATTTATATTGTGGAGCTTCTGTTATGTGTATGTCTACGTTTTAGTCTAGTGATAACAATGATATAGCGGAAACAACGAAGCTACATGTATGTTATCCAGACCAGGTAGCTCATAATTTTAATTAAGTTATAAGCCACTCGTACATTTGCATTTGCGTTGCTTTATATATTATATTCAGTGAAACCTTTCTAGTCCGGACACACACAACACGTATGTGTGTGTTTAAAGCTGATGGATTGTATGGTCATGTATTGCTGGTGAACGTGTATGTACATAATGGTAAGTCACATATACAGTCGAACCTGTGCTAAAGACCACCTCCGAATAGTAATCACCTGGCTGTAAAGGCCACAATTATGTTGTCCCAATGGCACAATTACTATATAAATTACCCTGCGAATAAAGACCACTTGTGAATAAAGGCAAACTTTTTCACTTCCCATGGCTGGCCTTTATTCACAGGGTTGACTGTACATGTACAGTCAAACCTGTGAATAAAGGTCAGCCATGGGAAAAGAAAAATATGACCTTTGTTCACAGGTGGTCTTTATTCACAGGGTCATGTATGTACTAATTGTAATATGTAATACTATTAATTTACCTTTTAGTTTTCTGTCACTTACATAACATAACATGCACTAACATGTGAATTACAAATCAACACGAACTCTGTGCATCGCTAGTTTCAGACAATATTAAATTAAATGAGCCTGCTTTAATTTAAATGTAATGTTATCATAACATTATATTATTTATTTATTCTAAGAACGCATGCTAGTATATAGACGCCGTCCGATTGCACGCATGCATGTACATACTGGTATGTTTATTGTACTAAAGTGCAAACATCAGTTATTGTTCTCAGTGGACGATTGTTTACTGACCGTTCCAAGGCAGTGCCATTTCATACCTCCTTGCAGTTTGCTTCTGTATGTTGTTTAGCATTTACATTACAGACTTTTTATTTTAATGACTTCCTCTGTGATTCGCCGTGGGTGGTGTCCGTGAGATGCTTATGTTGCTTTGCTCTTATTCATGTGCGTGTGTGCGTGCTTGCGGGCGTGCGTGCGTGTGTGTGGACTTGCTTGAAGTTTCTGTTTGGAGAACTCCAACCACTACTATACCCTGACATGTTCTCGCAGGGGCGGATCCAGCATTTGGGGAACGGGGGTGGGGGTTGTCTCCCACTGTAGATCATCACATTTGACCTATGGACGTTATGCCAAAGACAATGCCAGTATGTCTACAACCGAATAACAACGCCTGTGTGGCCTGCACTATCGCTGCTCCGGGAGATATATACATATAATTTGTTTGTATAACTAGTCTCGTAGAATATAAATACACGCCGATGCCTGACAGTACATACATTTGGTATAAGTCGGGAGAAAAACAGACCTATCAATTCATTGAATTAATTCAGCTGCATTTTCGGCCATTCTCTAGCAGCTTAAACAGTGTGGTAAAACTGAACATGCTCAGGATTTCAATATCTAACCCAAGTAAACTCTTTCGACAGTCGCTCTGTTATGTTTTACTAAAGAATGTTAAGTGTGCGGTGATGTAGACCATCATCCGTCTTGTTGGCGGATTGGTATCAAATGTAGGCATAGTTAAGATAGTGACGGATAGCAAAAGAAATTTGCAAAACATATGAAACGTAGTAATGTGGCTCACATTTACACGTATGAGACGCATTACTACGTTTGATATGTTTTGCAAATTTATTTTGCTATCCGTCACTATCTGAACCCTTACACTGCTGAATTAAATGTTGTCGTCTGCTGTTTATTTTTTATTTTCGATTTTTCTCATCAAAAACATGGTTTGACAGCATTTTAGAATCATTTCCAGTGGAGTGGAAATGATTCTAAAGTGCTGTCAAACCATGTCTTTATTGAGAAAGAAAGCAAAATATAAAGCATCAGCAGACGACAAGTTTTGTGGTCAGCAGTCTAAGGGTTAAGATAGTGACGGATAGCAAAAGAAATTTGCAAAACATATCACACGTAGTAATACGTCTCATACGTATAAATGCGAGCCACATAAAACCTAGCTACAATAATTCGCCTCCGATGTTATATACGGCTACAATTTGACCCATTCAAAAAATGTGAGAGGTATGGAGCGGGGTAGCAACTTTGTTTCTGCAGAAAACAAAATAGAACGCATCACGTGAAATATCTGCGGATTCAAGAAACTGCCAGATATCAAACGTGAACACATGTACGTGGCTGATACTTCAATATAGAACTTTAGACATAGTTGCCAAGTTATACACTGACCATTACTTCCTGTTGTCTGTGAATTTTCATTCTACCCACTAACGTGCAGGTGTATCTTACACAAAATACAATCGTGCGAATTACCGTTTGCTTCGTTTTAGTCGCACAAACTGTAGTTAGGCCTATACACGCTAACTATTCACCTCGAAACGTATGGTAAGGGAATTCCACGACCAAAATAGTCTTGATACCACGTTGGGTACGAAGACGAACAGAGCCGCAATCCGTGTGGTGAGTCCGAATATGTTTGGGACCGACAAAATTAAATATCGTCCCTACGCCGATTCGTACACACGAAAGGTGTTTCGGGCGAGTGTATCTTCGTTCTTATTGTGCTGAATGTAAAATTCGACTCTCGGACAACTACATGTATCCCAATAATACGCTGGATTAAATTGCTGATCACCAAAAGCTGTTGTATTGTACGGAGCCCCGTTATTTATTAATTCGTTCCCACGAAATAACAATTCGTTCTCTCAATTTAACAATTCGTTCCCTCGAATTAACAATTCGTTCTCACGATATAACAAGTCGTTCCATATAACAATTCGTTCCCTCGAATTAACAATTCGTTCCCACGAAATGACAATTCGTTCCCTCAATTTAACAATTCGTTCCCTCGAATTAACAATTCGTTTCCACGATATAACAATTCGTTCCCATTCGTTCCCACGAATTAACAATTAGTTCCCGTGAGAACGAATTGTTATTTCGTAGGAACGAATTGTTAAATTGAGGAAAAGAATTCGTTCCCTCTAATTAACAATTCGTTCCCACGATATAACAATTCGTTCCCACGAATTAACAATTCGTTCCCGTAACGAATTGTTAAATTGAGGGAACGAATTGTTAATTCGTGGGAACGAATTGTTAAATCGAGGGAACAAATTGTTAATTCGTGGGAACGAATTGTTATATTAAGGGAACGAATTGTTATTTCGTGGGAACGAATTGTTATTTCGTGGGAACGAATCAATAAAAAAAGAATTCTACGTCCCTGCGGCGTTCCGTAGTATTGGTCCATTCTTTGGTTATAAAACAGCGGCTGCGGCAGTAGTATAAGAAATGAACATGGAAAACAGTATTTCTGCCAATTTGCCATGTCACGTTGTTAACAAACCGTTGTCAATCCCATAACACGTGTTCACAGTCGAATCACCATCACATTTAACCCTTCCGCCGCGGATTAATTTTTTTGGTCGTCTGCTGATAATTTTTATATCCTGTTTCTCCAATAAAACATGTTGACACCGCATGAGAATCGTCTCCAATGTAGACGATTCTCATGCGCTGTCAAAACATATTTTATTATTCAAAGGCATAAAATAAACATTTAAAAACTAGCAGACGAAAATATTCATTCCCCACCTTAATTTAAATCGTTGGGCATGCCTATACCATATTGACGTTGATGTGGCATTAAAGGTACATGCCCACTCAGTATGCACAAAATGTTCTTTATAGGAATTAAATAAGTATATAATTGTGTCACTATTCCACCAGTTCTAAAGATTACGAGTCGCCGCTATACAGATATTTATTAACATTTATTTTACTGATAGTGACGCGCGGTGGTATCAGGTTTTTTTCATATGCAAATGAGGCATGCTATTTTTTAATTATTTATACTAATTAAATGCGTCACCTGAAAAAAATAATATTTTTGACAGATCATAAAGTATAATACATTGTAATTGCACATCAAAAAATAAATACAGAGTATAAATATCAGTGTGGACAGATGTCGTAATTGTGAATGAATGTTTATTTTGCCTATAAAGAACATTTTGTGCCTACTGAGTGGGCATGTACCTTTAATATCATGGTTTTCGATCAACTTCATAGAATTATCATGCATTTTAGCAATACCTATTTAATGAAAACATTGTAAACATGTGATTAGAATGCATATCATACTGAATGAACCTATATATAGTATAAGATCGAACACCGGGTTTATTGCCTCTGCGACCAGTTTAGACACACCTCATCACCCCCTCTTCCTTTTATATTCATGTACGTTGTGCAATCTGGTGGGTGTCTATACCAAACGCCATTCGCTCACTAATGGTATACATTGTTCTCCAGATGCTAAAATGGTTCGCGGCGAACCATTTTAGCATCTGGAGAACAATGTATACCATTATCAGGCTGCACGAGTGCAGACTTGTATGAATTGAGAAGGCCCCATTCCGTTGGTCCTTACCAGATACAAACACATGTAAATGAAAATATCATTTGCGTCAGGGGTGTGAAATGTGTGAAAATATGTCTTGTCAGATTCTGCAATTTCTGCAAAATATCATGATGAATAACAACACATGTGGCAATTATTTCGGCATCTGGCGATTTGTGACATTATAATTGAATTCAGTTTTTATTTTCCCCATATAAGGTGTGCCAACGTCCCACACAATTTTGGATTTCTGTTCATTAGGGACGAGCTGGCACTTGTGGTAAAGCATATGTTTTTGGGAGACATGCTCGATTTTTTTTGTATGTGGGAATTGGTCGGGTAGCCTTTCATTAAACCAACCACACTCCTTTATCGGTGTTAATCGGCTTAACACAGCGCCACAGGTGTCACCAAAATATGCCTCATTAATCCTCAGAGGGCTGGAATAATATTTTGTCGTCTGCTGTTGGTTGTATTTCTTAATATTTCTGAACGGACCCTGTTTTGACAGCAGAAATTATATAAAAACACGATATATGGTATGGTATGGACTTTGTGACCATGGTAGATCCAGATCAGCCTGTGCATCCGCACAGTCTGATCAGGATCTGCACGGTTCGCCATTCCATCAATGAGTTTTGCATTTGCTGTCTAATACCACTAGTATCCCAGCCACATATCACGCGTACCCGGTGCACGGAGGATATTGATAGGTGCACAGTGCGCATGCTAAATGCCAAAAACTGTGTGGATGATAGCCATGCTGCACATGCGTGGCTGTTACTGGAGACATGGGGCTTATGGGATTTGTTACAAGTGCAGCTCCTGATCACATAGCACACTGCTGTAGCCTGATACTCATCTATATTGCTCAATAGAGACATGACGTGTTTCATTGATTGTATGGCGATCAGTGCAGATCCTGATCAGACTGTGCGGATGCACAGGCTGATCTGGATCTACACTGGTCAGTGAACCCATAAACAGCATTTATCCAGTCGCAGCCACATAAGTATGTGTAAAATGTGCTTAATACTCATCATCTGCAAGACTATGTGCATGCACCAACGCTTGGTGCAATAGATGCACCTTAGAAAAGGTAGTTCTGCGTACCATGTACCAAATATTTGTAAATAGAAACATACAAATACAGCTTATTCACACGATGAAAAAAAACAACACCACAAATGCTATGTTAAAGGTATTGGAAAATATTAGACTATATATTCAATGAATAGTGTTAGTTTGCATCTCCCAAAGGTTATTGCGTACTTTAGGGTTGTCGTACGACATTATAGGTATTTCATATTCCACCATCTGTGAAGGAAGTCTCAATATGCAAAATGTACGTGTATACGGATAGTAAACATTTTCACAGTAAGGGACGAACAGTCGGATCCCACACAGGATGCAATGCCAAAACGAGATGTTGAGCCGTGTCACAATAATATGTTGAACGGTGTCAAACCGATATTCTGAACGATGCAAAACGACATACTGGTTGAACGACGACATTCTGAATGATGTCAAACGACAATTCTTAACGATGTCAAATCGACATATTCATTAAACAATGTCAAAACGACATTCTGGACGTGTCAAAATGACATTCTGAACGATTTCAATATATGTTGAACGATGTTAATACGACATTATTAACGATGCCAAAACGACATGTTGGTTAAATCATGTCAAAACGACGTTGTGAATGATGTCAATTACAATTATGTTGAACGATGTCAAAATAGCATGTTGCACAATATGAAAACTGCTTACTGAACGGTGTCAAAGAGACATTTGGAAACGATATATGGACCGATATCAAAACGAATTTCTGAACGATGTCGATATGATATGTTAAACGATATCAAAACGACATGCTGAGCAATGTCAACATGCTATTGTGGTTGAATGATATCGAAACAACTCGTTTCAATGTTGTACTCGGAACGACTGATAATGACGAAACGACGAGGAAGGGACATATTGTACTGGAAACGACGGAGAATGGCGAAACGACGAGGAAGGGACCTGGGGGCTGCTTCAATAAACTTCTTAACGACTAAAATGTTCGTAAGTGCAAATTTAGGATCGTCTGGAAATATCAATTGATGGATTTACATGTATTGAGCATATGCATATGCATCATATGCTCAATACATGTAAATGCAATAATTGTTTACAAGAAAACATTGTTAATGTGAAATTTACAGACAATCATAATTTTGCACTTACGAACATTTTAGTCGTACGAAGTTTAGTGAAACGGCCCCAGCTGTTCTGGGAACGACGGAGAATGGCGAAACGCCGAGGAATGTACATGTTGTACTCGGAACGACGGATAATGGCGAAACAGGAGGAAGTGACATGTTTTACTGCGACGGATAATGGCGAAACGATGAGGAAATGACATGTTGTACTCAGAACGACGGATAATGGCGAAACGATGAGGGACCTGTTGTACTGGGAACGACGGATAATGGCGAAACGAGGAGGAAGCGACCTTTTGTACTGGGAACGACGGATAATGGCGAAACGGCGAGGAAGGGACATGTACTGGGAACGACGGATAATGGCGACACGACTAGGAAGGGACCTGTTGTACTGGGAACGACGGATAATGGCGAAACGACTAGGAAGGGACCTGTTGTACTGGGAACGACGGATAATGGCGAAACGGCGAGGAAGGGACATGTACTGGTAACGACGGATAATGGCGACACGGCGAGGAAGGGACCTGTTGTACTGGGAACGACGGATAATGGCGACACGGCGAGGAAGGGACATGTTGTACTCGAAACGACGGATAATGTTTACACCTTTCGTGTCTGTAGTGTATTAATGTATTAATAGCTGGGATACTGTTTCATTCTAGGGATACTGACTTCAGGTACGGCATGGAGGGCTGACAAGCAGGACAACCTAAAATACAGTTTGCAAATAACAGTTAACAAAAACATGTAGTAAACGTTTTAACCCATGCACGCCTACTAAGCGTCCTCCCCACCCCCGCCCCACGACACACACACCCCGCTCTCTGAAGTTTGGGTGTTACTGTTGAAGGCATCAGGTACAATCCACAGGTGCATGGCGCGTGGCTTTGTCAAAAGTGAGCCAAGAGGCTCCAAGATATGTTAAAACAATGTTAAAATAATACACTTAAGTAATATACGTGTACATGTAACCAAATAATCGACTGTGAAACAAAACTGAAATGAAAAAAAAAATGTGTTTTATGACCTCATAGTTTTGTAGTTGGGTTTCAACGTTTCTAATTTGATGTTATATTGTTGTTTCAACACAATTTGGTGTCTATTCCTTTTTTAATGTGACCTGTGGTACCGTCGCTTGTGTTGTGGTTATGTACGGTATCGGGACACAAATCTCTATTTCCCCACGTGTGAAAATATCTCATTTTACAAACTTCAAAAGCTACATACTGGAATTACTATCTTAATTTATTCAGCTTCATCATATTACATGTGATACGGTGAACATTATATGAGACACGCCATGCGATTTTGTACCTGAACATGTGCGAAATTTCATGAAAAATATTTACGAAATTTACGATATTTTCCCTAAATGACGTCGAAAGATGACACAATTTTCATAGCAAATGCGGAATACTATTCCGCATTTGCTATGAAAATTGCATCATCTTTCGACGTCATTTACATATCACATTTTCGGTAAGTATATTTCAGGAAAAATCGCACATTTTCTTAGGTACAAAATCGCATGGCGTGTCACATATGTGGCTGTGACTGGAGAAATGGGGCTTGTGAGATGTGTCACCAGTGTATCTCCTGATCACGTAGCACACTCATGTAGCCTGATAACGATATGCATTGATTGTTATAGAAGCATAACAGGTGTTTCATTGATGAAATGGTGAACAGTGCAGATCCTGATCAGACTGTGCGGATGGATTGGCTGTTCTGGATCTACATTGGTCGCAAAATCCAAAAGCCTATTTCTCCAGTCACAGACACAAATGTGACCCGTCGTGACAGGTTTCTGACCAGTGTAGTCCCAGATCAAGCGCGCAGAATAATCAGGTCTACGCTGTTCGCTAGTTCGCTGTGGCAAAACATTCTTACCGCCACTAACGACCCATATACATTAGTATCCTGAAAGCTGTACGAATGTGTTTGTTGATCAGTTTAGATTTTCGGCTTAAACTGTATGAGCCCCTTTTTGCCGTGGCTGGTGTAATATAACACGATGACGTTATTGGATAAATATGTGGCTGTACAAGGCTACAAGTGTGTGCTATCTGATCAGGAGCTACCCTGGTCACGAATTACATAAGCCCCATTTCTTCAGACACAGCCGCATATCATGAGCATGGAAGAACACCTTTCTCCGAGATGATTAATGGTCCACCATTCCTTTAATTATGATATCCTTGCTACAAAAAATACCATCAGTATTCGAATACAGGGGCGGATCTAAGGAGGGGGGGGGGGAGTCCGGGGTTGCAACGGGGTTCACATAGATCACAGTTTACCACCAGTTGGAGTCTGAATTTAAATGCCGTAAAACACAGGAAAGTGCATCTCGAAAATAGGACAACACCCTAGTTGCGAACGGTAACTCTTGCAAGAGTTACCTTCGCAACTAGACACCCCCCCCCCCCGTTCCCCAAATGCTGGATCCGTCCCTGGAATACTATACTAAGAGCGCACGTCGTTTAATATGTGTATCATAGAATCACTCAACCCGTGTCAAATACCAAATAAAAGGCACACAGACGTCAGCATTTGGCTTTGAAGTGATACAAACATACAGGTATGATTTACTTTCACCCGGCTCCTGCTATGACAGAATTACCATGACAATAGATTTAATTTTCATATACACGTGTTTTCTTTGTCATAAAACCGCCCTATCTATGTTAAGGTGCTGGGAGAATACGGACGGGTACCCGCTTAATTCAATGTCGAACTCGTGTGAAAACTACCCTGTTCGGTGTAACGCGATCCATTTCAGCTCAATCCGTATATCTGTCATACTTTCCTGTTGCTACATGCTGGTCAACTTCGTTGAACAACCGCGGGTGGAATGAATATTAGAGATGCTCTTTTTGTTTTTAAATATATATATAGCGAATGGTTTTAAGGATGATTTTTTTAGCGCGGAAATTTTAATGTGTTTATGTAGATTATACAGTAGTGCCTTTATCATTGCCACAGCATGGTGTAATTTATGTCATTAACTCAAATAAAACACGTTAGGAGTCGAATCTGGACCAGTAATCGTAATAAGTGTCACGTTTAATCATAGTTGCGAACGGTAACTATTGCAAGCTGGACGGTAAGGGAGTAGGTTGCAAGAGTTACCGTTCGCAACTTGTTTAATCAGTCAAGGGGTCAGTGGAAGAAGGGGGCTAAGTCCCCTTCTTTCAAGAGACCCTTCAGTTATGTAAGTTACACGTATGTCGATGATTCAGGTGGGCTTATTGCGCCAGAACATGAACTTGAAACGAAAATAACGAGGAATAATATAAATGTTATTGTAGCCGTACTGGTCAACAAACCTGTTTTCTGTAATGAGCTAATTTGCATATTTATTACACTAGCCTATTACGAATTTATTACACTGTGTTAATACACTGCAAGCGCCCATTTTATGCAATAAATTATGAGACACCGTACTTTTAACCCTGATAATGCGGGAAACGGAAATAGTCGTCTGCTGTTGTGTTATATTTTGCCTTCTGTCTGAATAAAAACATGTTTTGACAGCACTTCAGAATCATTTCCATTGGAAATGATTCTAAAGTGCTGTCAAAGCATGTTTTTTATGAGCAAAATGGAAGATAAAAATAAGGAGCAGACGACACCATTTAATTCAGCATTGAAAGGGTTAACGTTTGTAATTTCAACAAGATGCGGCAACAGATGCATACAAAACATCACACTACTTTGTAACACGACTATCATACATTCAGGAGTTAGGCTCCCGTAGTTATATGATTTATGACGCCCGGGTCTGTATGGGTGAGTTCCACCTACACATTTAGCCGTATTGAATTAATTTCAAAACATAGCTTTCTGAATTTCAATTACCATGCAGGAAATGGGAATCAAATTACGATTCACCCTGTATATATATTCTATGATAGTGTTATGACGAGTGTTTTGTTTTTCTCAAAATGTAGCCCCCAATGCAGCAGGTTAAATGCCGGATCAAACCCGTTGGCCCGGCCTTAAATGAAAATGTAGCCCTTCCGCAGGTATGGATGTTGCGGAAACTAGTGCGTATGGTGTCCTATTTCTGTCATTTAACGTGATAACTAAGTTGTATTAATGTGCCTAACTATATCGTCGTAACCAGATCATTATCGCGTCAAGACGACGTACTAATTGGTCATGACGAGATAATTTTGACGAGATAAATGTGATGAAATCTCGTGAATAAACGTCATATTGCCCACCAGTGACATCAATGTTGTTAAAACAATTCTCCCCTTGATCAGTTAGTAAGTCGTCTTGACGTGATACTTATCGCGTCAAGACGTCTTACTAACTGGTCAGGACGGGATAAACTGTGTTAAGTCGTCTTATTGACTTTATTTGACAAAAAAGGTTGCAGATATTAAAAAAAATCGATATCAGCAGTGGACGGCATCAAATGTTTGACAATATTTCGCGATAGTTATCTCGTCCTGACCAGTTAGTAAGACGTCTTGGCGCGTTAAGTATTTAGTTAATACGTCTCATAATGTGTAGTAAGACGACTTAGCTAAAAACTATGTCATCACTAGTACGGGAGTAAATCAAAGTTACTTTTATGTATGTGTCATGTGAAGAGAATAACAATATCTTCGTCTTATGCTTTCGATTTATGCTAGTAGTATGTCTCTTCACTGGAGTGGACTGCATTTTGGTGCCGCTTTAGCTAAGGATGAAATGAGGACACCACCAAGAGCCGAGATCGAAAACGGCGGGAACCAGTCAGAATTGTTGTACATGTAGTTGTTGTTGTATTGGATGTCATTAGATGCAGCCGTTGACTTTTTGGCTCACTCTTTCAGCCAGCGTGGTTATGATTGGAATAGTTGTGTACGTGACTTGGGGTGGATGGGCAATGACGAGGGTTATACAACATAAGCCATTTTAACACACACCGCATCTCTCGCTGATTGAAAGGTATATTATACAAACATAATATTGCAATAGACGAGCGTTAGCGTAGCTCACACTGAAATCCACCCATCACCAATAACTCCCGTCACTAACACTAGAACAATAAGTAAGTATATGTAATAAAGTCATTTAATAATTACAACGGTTATCATAATATTATTTTTCTTTTGTAATTTTGGTAGTGGGGCTACTGGTGGTGGCTAAGTTTCAATATGAGCTATCCTGGAACGTATACGCATTAACCCTTTGAACCCGAAATCCCGCTATATCGGTTTATGCAAAAAGTGCAGATCCAGATGAGCCGGCTCGTAACGAGCCGTCTCATCAGGATCTGCACTTTTTGAAAGTAATTTTAATATTTTTGAGAACAAAAACACACCCTTTTCATAAATGGACGAATCTGAAAATCATTTTGTGACCATTGGATTGGTCGGAACATTAGCATATCACAGTCCATTCCAGTTCCTTAGGGTTGAAAGGGTTAAACAGTAAGCATGTCGGGATTTTATTGAAAGGGTTAAACAGTAAGCATGTCGGGATTTTATAACCAATCGTTCCATTAGACTACTTATCAAGATTCAAATGCTGTTATCTAAGTGAAATTATCCATATAACGCGGAAAATCAAATTCGCATTTTGTTGAGCTGTTTTTTCTGTATATCCATTTAAACAAGCAGACATACTTATCAGAAGCGATAGATGAGGAGAAAGAACAAAAGGTACTTGTTACATTTTGTTCACATGATCAGCTCTCATGCAGCCTGGTAATAAGTCCACTAGTGTTGCACACCGTACCAGCTTAATATGTTTCACGTCGAAATTATTAATATGAGCCGGATTCCTGATGAATTCCCATTTCAGACACATGCAGAAGATACTGCATAATCACATGTTCGTCTAGTAACAGGTATGCTAAATTTGCGCCGGTTACGAGACGGAAAATGAGTTTATGCGGTAGCTCTAAATAGAGCTGAGTGGCTTCTCGTCAAGACACCGGTGCATCTTTCGACGTTAAACATTTTACGCCGGTTCGGAGTGCAGCACCAGTGAAGTCACACAAAGCGGAAAACGATGCTCTCGTGACAAAGGCAAAAACCTGCATCAGTAGCCCATATGAGACACGCCATGTGATTGTGTACCTTCGGACATCTGCGTAATTGCATTAACAAGGTGTATGATCACGTGGTACTAACAACAACAAGAAGTACTGAAACTTCCAGAATCCACCTGATTCAAAGTACGTATACTTTTATATTGTCCTTATTACGTAACGGATTTTGATGAAATATGGCGCATCAAATGCGTCTTGTTACGCTGCATTTGGTGGTCTCTGTATTTTCGCCCAAACTTCAGTCGTTTTTGCGAAGAATCGATTTCCGTGTCTAACGACACGGAAATCGATTCTTCGCAAAAACGACACAAGTCTGTGCCGAACTCCCTGAACCACCAAATGCAGCTCATGAAGACGCGTTTGCTGCGCCATATTTCTTCAAAATCCGTTACGTAATAAGGACAATATAAAATAATACGTACTTTGAATCAGGTGGATTCTGGAAAATTTAAAATAATACTTACTTTGGAGTGAGCGACGTTGTTGTTGTCGTAACCACGTGATCATGCACCTTGATTAAATACGTTTATATAAAATTGACTATATTTTTCATAAATCAAACATTTTGTCAACTTTTGACGCCATTTACGGAATATATTGTAAATTTTGTAATCGAATTTGATGAAATTACGCAGATGACCGAAGGTACAAAATCACATGGCGCGTCTCATATGTGGGTGTGACTGGAGAAATGGTGATTATGTGTTGTGACTCGAGAAATGGTGATTATGTGTTTTGCGACCAGTGTAGTTTCCGCATCCGCACAGTCTGATCAGGATCTGCACTGTTCGCTAGTTCATCAATGACACACCCGGCATGCTTCTAGCAAGCAAATCATATCGTTATCATGCCACATGAGTGTGCTATTTGATCAGGAGCTACACTGGTCATCACAAAACAAATAGTTCCCATGTCCCCAGTCACAGCCACATATCAGCGTAATGGTAGACGTTACACGAAATGTAATTGGATACATGTTCCGTGGAGAAAAGTTCCATTACTCGCGGTGAATTTATGGTGAGCATTAATAAAATGAATTCCATTTTCCATGATTTAATTCTAATTACAACATATGCATCAATTTTAATTAGAAGTTTCTGGAAAATTCGGGTTACATCAATGTGTGACATTAATTCCGTACGAAATGCTATGCAGTGACTATTGGCAAAACAGACATGCGGGTATGTGTAAGCAGTCATGAGACATTCGGTACGGGTGTGGTGGCGGGGGTGGCGGGGGTGGCGGGTGTTGTTTGTCAATTTATGTATAATTCGGAGACGAGTTAGAGCATTTGTAGTGTCCGTCGAGTAGTTGCGAACGGTAACTCTTGCAATCTACACCCGTAGCTACGGACGGTACGGGAGTAATTGCAAGAGTTACCGTTCGCAACTATCCGTCGAGCTGACAAGACGTGAAGACTTATACATATCTAATATGCCAATCGGAGGATTTTTATCCCTTCGCCGATAGGTTAGAGGGGATATAGCGTTAGTCCATGTACGTACGTATGCATGTACGTTAGTAACACTTTTCAGTTATAAATAACTCGCGACCCGCTCCACCGATTTTGGATAATATTTGGCCACAATGTGTGTCTAGGAATGGTGCTATGTTTTGCATACGACCCGCGTCCGACCGCCCAAGGTCAGAGTAACCGAGGACTTGTGTTCACATTATCTGTATGGCAAAACTGTTATTTTTAAAAACAAACTGATTATCAAGGATGCCAGCTTAATGATAACTATGTGCTTGTTTTGCTAGCTAATTCACGCGTCCAGGCCGGTTGTAACCCGAATGTTCTGGCTGTCACACGGGGCGACTTACTGGTAGTTGCCCCGTGTAGCAGCCAGACAATTCGGGTTAGACTATTTGTTGCAGTCAAATTCTCCGTGGGCTCACCACCAACCCACCTCCTTTCGCAGGCGGGGTAGACATTAGTGGCTGTGACTGAACCAATGTCACTTACATCATTTGTCGATATTGAAATTCCTGATCTTCAAGTACACTCTTGAAGCAAACTCTAATTTTCTGTCTGCAACGCAGGCAAGGTGCATGAACACGTGGTTACAACAACAACAATGTCGCCCACACAAAGTAAGTATTATTTTATATTTTCCTTAATATGCAACGGATTTTGATGAAATATGGCGCAGCAAACGCGTCTTCATGAGCTGCATTTGGTGGTCTATGGAGTTTGGCACAGACTTATGTCGTTTTTGCGAAGAATCGATTTCCGTGTCGGAGACACTGAAATCGATTCTTCGCAAAAACGACATAAGTTTGGGCGAAAATACAGAGACCACCAAATGCAGCTTAACAAGACGCGTTTGATGAGCCGTATTTCATCAAAATACGTTGCATATTAAGGAAAATATCAAATAATACTTACTTTGTGTGGGCGACATTGTTGTTGTTGTAACCACGTGATCATGCACATTGCCTGCAAAATCAGTTACGTAATAAGGACACTATAAAATAATACGTACTTTGAATCGGTACTTGTTGTTGTTGTTAGTACCACGTGACCATACACCTTGACAGGGTGACTTAGAGTAAGTCGCCCTGCGTTACAGACAGAAAATTCGGGTTTGTCCGGAAGCCTGATGAGGATTAACACTATACGTTAGAAACAGTACGGCTGTTTCATTGGCTGAATGGCGATTAGTGCAGGCCCTGATCAGACTGCGCGGATTCGCAGGCTGATCTGGGGATACACTGGTCGCATTGTCCATAAGTCCAATTTACCATTCACATCCACATTAGTAGTTGCACTAAAAGTTGGAAGCCTAACGGGTGTTTCATTGAAGGCAATTAGTGCAGGCCCTGATCAGACTGCGCGGTTGCGCAGGCTGGTCTGTGCCTACACTGGTCGCATTGTCAATAAACCCCATTTTGCAGTCACAACCACATTTAGTATATATAGTTGCACCGTAAGTTAGAAGCATAACTGGTATTTCACTGATTAAACGGCGAACAGTGCAGGCCCTGATCAGACTGCGCGGATGCGCAGTCTGATCTGGGCCTGGACTGGTCGTATTGTCCATAAGCCACTCCCACATTAGTGGTTGCATAAGGTCCGTTTTGTCACTGGGAAGACCAAGCACAGAAGTGATAAGAAATAAACGCCATTAACTGGAATCTTTCTATTATCACATACGCTACTAAGAATGTGTCTAAGTGAATAAAACTCACATCAATACAATTTAACTTAATTGGCCGAAATGAAATGAAATATCAACACTATTAGTCTGTCTACTGTTTCTTTTCAAAGTAAAAAGCCTCCACGATATCGAGGTTGTCAGGTTTAATACATTCTATAATGCAAGGGAACCTGTTTTATTGCACGGGGTGGTATTTAAAGGTGTGATATCATAGTTTATTGTATCGAATTGGCTTTTTCTGTGTATTAACACAGTGTATTAAAATAATAATGTACTAGTGTAATAAATATGCTAATCAGACCGCTACACTAAACGCTACACTAAACGTTCAACTTTATGACAGTATTTTCACTACTCAATGCGTATTTTCACATTGCTGCGCGTATTTTGTACTCCCACTTTTGTTAATCAATGCGTATTTCAGCTAAAATAATTGCGTAAAATACACCAATACACACCTTATCTGGAGCTCTGAAATCATCACTCGTGTAATATCCTATATACATGTATTAAATTCATAATGCTCTACTATGACATTTATCAAACTCGTTGACTGATTTCATAAGCAACTCGGCTAGTTAATTTTGTATGAAATCAGTGAACTCGTACGCAGGGTACATGGATTTCTTTTTATTAATTCGTTCCCACGAAATAACAATTCGTTCCCTCAATTTAACAATTCGTTCCCTCGAATTAACAATTCGTTCCCACGATATAACAATTCGTTCCTTCGAATTAACAATTCGTTCCCACGAAATGAAAATTCGTTCCCTCAATTTAACAATTCGTTCCTTCGAATTAACAATTCGTTCCCACGATATAACAATTCGTTCCTTCGAATTAACAATTCGTTCCCACGAAATGAAAATTCGTTCCCTCAATTTAACAATTCGTTCCCTCGAATTAACAATTCGTTCCCACGATATAACAATTCGTTCCCACGAATTGTTATTTCGTGGGAACGAATTGTTAAATTGAGGGAACGAATTGTTATTTCATAGGAACGAATTGTTAATTCGTGGGAACGAATTGTTAAATTGACGGAACGAATTGTTATTTCGTGAGAACGAATTGTTAAATTGAGGGAACGAATTGTTATTTCATGGGAACGAATTGTTAATTCGTGGGAACGAATTGTTAAATTGAGGGAACGAATTGTTATTTCGTGGGAACAAATTATTAAAAAAAATAATTCTACGTAAAATAATTTTTTTGTTTATTAATTCATTAATAACAATTCGTTCCCTCAATTTAACAACTCGTTCCCACGAATTAACAATTCGTTCCAACGAATTAACAATTCGTTCCTTCAACTTAACAATTCGATCCCACGAAATAACAATTCGTTCCCATGGGAACGAATTGTTGATTCGTGGGAACGAATTGTTATATCGTGGGAACGAATTGTTAATTCGGGGGAACGTATTGTTAAATTGAGGGAACGAATTGTTATATCGTGGGAACTGTTAATTCGAGGGAACGTATTGTAAATCGAGGGAACGAATTGTTAAATTGAGGGAACGAATTGTTACTTCGTGGGAACGAATTAATAAAAAAATCCATGTCCCCTGCGGGGCTCCGTAACATACAGTATTGCCAAACAAATGAACAAGCATATAATGGAGAAAAATAACACCAACTTACACTAATCATCTAATACCGCGCATAGTGCACGAAAACGACTGCAAGTCAATATCGCCCTGTCTAAATGTGGCTATGGCAGGAGAAATAGGGCTTATCAGAGCTCCAGTTAAGGTGCGTAATTTGGAGGTAAATTTGTTATTTCTCCATCAAAAATGGCAAGTTGTGAGTGCTTTCTCATTGAGACGATTCTAAAGGACTCCCAACTTGCCATTTTTGATGAAGAAATGACAAAATCCCACCCCAAGTTGGTAAAATTACGCACCTTAACTGGAGCTCTGCTTATGTGATTTGTGACCAGTGTGTAGCTCCTGATCAAATAGCACACTCTTGTATCCGGCTAACGATCTATATTGCTTGTTAGCAGCATGACTGGTGTTTCATTGATGGAATGGCGAACAGTGTAGACCCTGATCAGACTGTGCGGATGCACAGTCTGATCTGGATCTACACTGGTCGCAAACCCATAAGCCCCATTTCTCCAGAGACATGACGGGTGTTTCATGGATGGAGTGACGAACAGTGCAAATCCTGATCAGACTGTGCGATATCTACACTGGTTTGCAATACCTCCAAGCCCCGTTTCTCCAAATCACAGCCATAAATTATCCCGGTTGCCAGGATATCACGTGGTTCTTCAGTACTCATTTGGAGTATCTTGTCGTTCTGTGTTGTTTATGGAGATTCAATGGCGGTATAATGGCAGTATATTCGAGATTTATTGAAAACGGCTGGAGTGTTTATTATCTTTGAGATACCAGTATGATGCTGTAACTTAATCTTAAATTCAATATAGAATTGTACATTTTGCCTGATTAAACACTCGTAATAGTTTATATTCTCGACAACCGTTTTAGAAGTAATTAGTATAAATGTGAAGGTAGAGAATGCAAGCTAATTATTAGCTGATATTATTCAACATCGTTCGTTCGTTCGTTCGTTCGTTCGTTCGTTCGTTCGTTCGTTCGTTCGTTCGTTCGTTCGTTCGTTCGTTCGTTCGTTCGTTCGTTCGTTCGTTCGTTCGTTTACTGGTGTTCGTTCGTTCGTTCGTTCGTTCGTTCGTTCGTTCGTTCGTTCGTTCGTTCGTTCTTCGTTCGTTCTTCGTTCGTTCTTGTTCTTCGTTCGTTCTTCGTTTCGTTGTTCGTTCGTTCGTTCGTTCGTTCGTTGTTCGTTGTTGCGTTCGTTCGTTCGTTCGTTCGTTGTTCGTTCGTTCGTTTAGGTTGTTCGTTCGTTCGTTTTGTTGTTCGCGTTCTTCTTCGTTCGTTCTTCGTTCGTTCGTTCTTCGTTCGTTCGTTCGTTCGTTCGTTCGTTCGTTCGTTCGTTCGTTCGTTCGTTCGTTCGTTCGTTCGTTCGTTCGTTCGTTCGTTCGTTCGTTCGTTCTGTTGTTTCTGTTGTTCGTTCGTTCGTTCGTTCGTTCGTTCTTCTTCGTTCTTGTTCGTTCTTCGTTCGTTCGTTCGTTCGTTCGTTCGTTCGTTCGTTCGTTCGTTCGTTCGTTCGTTTACTGGTATTTAACGGCCTATCAACAAGGCCGGGCAAACGGGTTCGATCGGGGTATAACCAGATTCAACTGTCACATACAAAATGCTAAAGACGTATTTGAGGGCCAAACCAGGTCTCCAGTCGGAATTCCAGTAACGATGAACCCCGATCGTTAAATTACCCATCGCATGCTCCCACCTGCCACCCATTATTCTACAGTGAAACCTCTCCAAACCGGACACCCTGGAGGTCAACAGGCTTTCCGGTTTGGAGATGTTCCACTGTAATCAGATATGTTAGCACTTCGTGACACATTCTAGTGTTTTGCAATAATGAACAGTCATTGTAATGAGAGATACATAACAGCTAAACACATCTAAGACAGAAATCCATATTTTCGCGATTGTCCTGTTTAGAGGGGTTCCACTGTAACATAGTAATGCTCTGCTGTATGATTGGACAACCCTAGTTGACATTTATTTTCTGAAAGCAAACTCCCTCATCCCCACCCTTACACTACTTCATTTATAAGTCATTTCATGTATCTGAACACAGCGACTGTGTATTTCGCTTGTAGTTGCGAACGGTAACTCTTGCAATCTACTCCCGTACCGTCCGTAGGCAGCCTACGGACGGTACGGGAGTAGACTGCAAGAGTTACCGTTCGCAACTCTTTCAATCTACTCCCGTATCGTATGTAGGCAGCCTACAGACGGTACGGGAGTAGATTGCAAGAGTTACCGTTCGCAATTATTTCGCTTGGTGACAACATGCGGTCATATTTTTGGCACTATTTCATTCTCTACGTTTATACATAATCTATTTGTGACTGTGACTGGAGGAATTGGGCTTATGGGATTTGTGACCAGTGTGGCTCCTTGTCAAATAGCACACTCATGTAGCCTGATAACAGTTGCATAGTGCTTGTTAGATTATAAACATGGCGGAAGTTTCCTTGATGGAATGGCGAACAGTGCAGATCCTGATCAGACTGTGCGGATGCACAGGCTGATCTGGCTCTACACTGGTCGCAAAACCCATAAGCCCCATTTCTCAAGTCACAGCCACATTTTACATCCGATGATATGCAATCCTATACTAGTATCAAGTTGCATAGCGGAAACCATGAAAGCGGTTGTTTCAAGCATCCTATTAAAGCCTATACCAGTTACCATATGTAACATGATACTAGAAACATGAATATTCGTGTTTCTAGTACCCAGATGCAGATGATGTAAATGTTTAATCACACTAAATCATCAGATATTCATGTGCGGTGTTCAAAAGTAGTACATTAAAACAAATAAGCCAGAGTTGTTATGCCATAGACACTGTTTGCTTGCAGAAACCAGTTAATTGATGCACTAATCTACTACACAGGCATGTTAATGTATCATTTACATCAGTTTCAAGCATATACTTTGGGATTAATTTGTAAATCGGAGCATGTTTGTCATGTGACGCGGTTTCAATTCCAGCCGCTGACTTTTTGCGCCACCACCAGGGTGGTCACAGGAGATTGAATTTATCTTTCTTAACAATAATTACACCTATATTTTAATTAGTGAATATCCAGAGCAGAATGGGTGCAAGTGATGGGAACATAGGTCCCACAACATCCGTACGAAAAATGAAAGTAGCAGAGAATATCAAAATGTGTGGCCATTGGTTAGTTTATATAGGACAAATCATTGGTGGTGGTTCACCTAACGTATGGTGTAACATATGATATATGTTTATGCATATTTAAGGTTTCATAGAACTGCGTGATTATTTTAATTAAAACCTTATCTAGATAAACAGCATACTCGTGTAATGTGTTATTGGTACATACAATACAAACATATATGCAAATATTATGACAAGTGATAAAGTTGTAATGCCATAAGTAACAGTCTAATATTAATTAATTACATTGTACTATGATTATGAATTCATATGCATAAATTCCAACCCGAATTGCTCGCATGCTCATTTAGAGTATGTACTTTTTTTCAGCAATACAACTACTGTCTGTTCCACGTTTTGCTGCCGACGAACATTTGGCCATTAAACACATTAAATCTAAAAAATATTGAAAAGTACTTTTTCAACAATAACAAAAAAGTGACCATCAAATATTGATTTTATTGCGACAAAACGATTTTCCTATGGGAATTTAACATGGGGGCTAAAAATAGATTTTTTTAAATATTTTTTTTATTTGTTGACCGATTTTCAAAATCTAACTCTAGTTTTCTTAATTACATAATTTTCAAGCTATCTCGACAGGTTTCGGAGTCAATTTCCAAATTTATTTAGGATCAAAAAACGAAAAAAATTGGAAATTGACTCCCCATGTTAAATTCCCATAGGAAAATCGTTTTTTGGCAATAAAATCAATATTTGATTTTTTTTGGGGAGAGCGACGTTTTTGTATGAAAAGGTACTTACTTTTAAATATTTTTTGGATGTAATGTGTTTAATGGCCAAAAGTTCGTCGGCAGCAAAACGTGGAACAGACAGTAATATTGTTGTGGCATTTAGTTTGCATTACCGAACTATTATGCATGAATATATGTTATCTCCCTTGCCATATTGTCGGCTACGCCTAAATGGCGAGTACGACCAAGAAACATTTTTTTCTGGGAGTTTCAAACAGTAATTTATTCTAGAGAAAACGCATGGATGGGGATGGGTTTGCACCATCACAGTACATTTGCCTCTGGAGGATGATTGAGAAAATATGCAACTTTCAGTCTCTTGTTCCGCAAGTGGTCAGTTTTTGTGGAGATAACATAGTTCAATACTTTGATCATACCTCGCACGAAATTGCATTGAGTTACCAGTAAGTTATGTGTCATATTTGCTGTGACTGTTAAAACAGTAACGTGTTGTTTATCATAGGGTCACCCCTATTAACCCTTTCCCTGTTTTGCGATATTTCGACTCTTCCAAATCGAAAACATCTGAATAAAATAAACAAATGCTGGGTCAAATGATGGTTAAATTGTCTGATAGAGTAGAAAACATTGTGGGAAAAGGAGAAATTGCTTGTTACAAGCAATTTCTCCTTTTCCCACAATGTTTTCAAAAGACATCTTCTGCAGAGGCGTGAAAAGTCGTCTCTATCAGGGAAAGGGTTAAGGACCAGCCCATTTTGACTTCCCGAGGCGAGCTTCGGAATTCCTACGCATTTCCTGCCTGTAGCCTTAAGGACCAGCCCATTTTGACTTCCCGAGGCGAGCTTCGGAATTCCTACGCATTTCCTGCCTGTAGCCTTGCCTGATCAACTTGATAGCCAAGGCCCCGTTTCACTAAACTTCATACGACTAAAATGTTCGTAAGTGCAAGTTTATGATCCGGTGGTAATTTCAATTGATGGATTTACATGTATTGAACATAGGCTGCATATGCTCAATAAATGCAAATCCAATACTTGTTTACAAGAAAACGTTGTTAATGTGAAATTTACTGACTATCATAATGTTGCACTTAGGAACATTTTAGTCATACGAAGTTTAGTAAAACGCCCCCACCCCCCTGGTACCTGGATATTCTCTATGTATTTTCGTCACCGCTCGCAACAAAGCGGATGACTAAAGATTGTATTGCTACGAGATAAAAGACTCGCACATATGACCAAAAAAAAAGACAACAAAAACAATCAGAGATGAAAAAAGCATATAAAATAAAAAAAAACACACACAAAAAAAACACGTTCATACGATGACACACTAACGAATACAACCTCTCATTTCTTATTGATCCTATAATGTTTCAGATTTGCATTAAAATCGCGTTAATGCTCCTCTGGCATGGCACAAAAACAATTGACGATAAATCACCGTTGTCAAGGTTAGTGCATGATCGCGGCAAAATGGCAGTTTAATTTAAATATTACATTTCACTTGTAATGTCGCTGGCAGCGGTTATTGGAGCAGTGGGTGAGTCCAAATATAACGGCATTGTGACTAGTCTGATAGGAATATAGGTCAGAAATTGAAGGGGTTGGTAGAAGACGGGTGTTAAGTCCGCAAGGGAACTGCCGAACCTAGGGGCCGTTTCATTAAACTTCGTACGACTAAAATGTTCGTAAGGGCAAAATTATGACAAGTATTGGATTAACGTTTATTGAGCATAGGATGCAGCCTATGCTCAATACATGTAAATCCATCAATTGAAATTTACAGACGATCCTAAATGGAATGGTAACTCTTGCAATCTACTCCCGTACCGTCCATAGCTACGGACGGTACTGGAGTAAAGTGCAAGAGTTATCGTTCGCAACTACACCGCTATGTGAGTAGCAATGTGACAGCGGTGTACCACGTGACTGATGTATTGATTCCGGGATACTAGCATTTGAATAGATCAGTAATTGCTATATATTTATCCACGTAATAAAATGTTTAGCCAAATTATGTAATGGTCAATAACTATCATGGTTACCTCTTTGTTGCGTTTTTAAATCGTTTCAGTATTTTAACCAAATGTACCAAATTTGACCAGTTTCTGTTTCAATAGTACACATATGTTTGAACATACCTTTACATAAACTGCAGCCATAAGTCACGGAATCTACCCACATGTAAATGTAGGTTCATTTATGATTCAGCTTTAAGCATCAATCTAATCACTTCACACCAACCGGCTACCACAGTACTTACATCACGTGACCAACTAATTTGAAGAAAATAAAAAACACGTATACATGTATATATAATAAACATGAAGATGATTTCCATAATATTTGTTAATGTGTTTAACCATAATTGAACACCAAATGATCAGGTTCTGCAAGCACACTGTGTTTTTCGCTAACGTCACCCGCATTACTTTTACCGGACTATATTTGTGCTGCTTTACCTGTTTTGGTGTAGTGATACATACCAACATGTACGTTTCCTTTAAGCCGGTGACAGACCAACATACCAATACAGTTCCACATTATTTTAACAATTTTAAATAGTGTTATTTCGCTTGACAAATTGAACTGCAGAACATCATGTCACTTTGCCGTGAGTTGCCATGGCAACGGTCGTATTTTATAGTACCTAACTACCGTCTAATGAGGTTGTGACCAACACTTCACTTACTAGAGTGATTAGAGTGCACGGATCAATAACCCACATGTATTCACTTTCCAATTTAAGTACGTGGTGGTAATTGAAAACTGAAACAACGAATGTAACAAGTAGCGGCTGGGTTTCCATAACAACCAAGTTGTTATGGAAACTCAGCCGCTACTTGTTACATAGGTAGCCTTCCACGAAATACAACACTGGTTACATTTATGTCATACAAACATAATAAATAAAAGTACAAAGCCAATGGGACACCCTTTTTGAAAGGAAAAATGTATCAATCTTCAAAAATCTATATTTAGACTACTTGTTCCGATTCTGGTATTAATGCACCTGAATGCCAAAGCCCTTGACACCGGAAGTAGTATTTGTAGAATTTACAGAATTCTGCAAAATTATGACATTAGAACATCATGCAAACAAGTCAGGCACCGATGCCATTGTGCGAATATGTTTCTAACACAGTACACCCTCTCTCAAGAAGACATCAGAAAACACAAGAGTGTTAAGGGTGCATGCCCACTCAGTAGGCACAAAATGTTCTTTAGAAAAAAAGACATCATCTGAGACATTTTCTGTCAAAACAAACATTCATTCACCATTGCCCCATGTATTGATTGACATTATTATACAGCTTATATCGGACGTAAAGTTCCACGCTGAAATCAGGGGCGATAACCGTGGTTCCTTAAAATGTTAACGGACATTACTATTTATTCTCTGTATTTATTTGTTGATGTGCAATGATCATACTTTATAATCTGTCGAAAATATTATTTTCTCAGGTTTCCCGGAACTGGAGCTTATTTCACCAAAATTGCAAAGTATACTTATCTAGCAAAGTATACTTTGAGGGAGAAATTTTCAATTTAAAGATAAATATATTTATTTTTATTATACTGAATTTATTACATAATAATTCTGCATACTTTTAATTATCAAATATATGCAGTCATTAGTTCTATATGAAATAATGCATTTCGGGAAAATAAATGATTACTCCCTAAAAGTATACTTTGCTAGATAAGTATGCTTTGCAATTTTGATGAAATCGGCTACTGGACACGCTGGGGATCCCCTCAGGCTGTCCGGTTTGGAGAGGTACTACTGTGATTATTGTGGGTATGCATACGGTGAAACATGTCTAAACCGGACACCATAGGGACCTCCCAGGGTGTCCAGATTGGAGAGGTTCCAATGTTATAGAGTCTTACCTTTAATAAGCTGTCGATCGTTGGACGATGTACATGCGTATCCATTTGGTGTTGACAAGACCGTTTTACATGTACATGTACATTTGTGTTTACGTCACGTTGAACTAATGTCAACAGATGCCATTTGCAAGCACGTTCAACGTCAACTACGCCAATAAACGTTATATACGATCCGTAGTTTTAGAATACTAAATAGTAAGATTATCATATACACGTAATCCATATACGCACAATTCTTCTCAGAATACACGACTGAAAACGGTAAAAAGACAAGAAAACATTACAATGTGGACGAATACGTCTTTATAAAACAGACACAAACTCATACCAGGTGAAGAGTGTGTTAATGTCACGTGACTTTGTTTGACAAGACGTTCCACGTTTGTTAGGAGATGCGACAATGTTTCACCGAGTTGGATTGCGGTATTTACAAGCCACGAGCAATGTTATTCGACCACTCGTTTACTCGCCACAGTGAACTAGATAGAGATAGCTTTAAACCTGGAGTCCCGCATCCCATGATTTGTTGTAATACAGGGAGACATAGAGAATAGTAGGTTAGTGCCGTGAATGGGAAAACATATCTGGCAAGGCTAAGGAATTTCTTTATTTCTCATCAGAAGTATATGTAGTGACCACCATTTGAACCGTCTTGCCGAGACGGTTCAAATGAGTGGTCACAACATATATTTTGGTTCAGAAATAAGGAAAATAGATAGAGAATAGTAGGTTAATGCCGTGACTGGAAAAACATATCTGGCAAGGCTCAGGAAACGGGATGGGCGAGGCTCTGCCGAGCACATCCCGTTTCTGTGCCGCGCCAGATATGTTTTCCCATTCACGGCACTAACCTACTATTCTATTTATCCCGTCAACACCTACACATGGCTGTAAAATAACCCCAGCCACCGCACATATTCATACGCAGTGATTAGGTCGTATTGACAGGATATCAAAAATGTTTCACGGCACCGTGTTTCACGGCACATATGCACTGTGTTGACGGGATAAATATATTTCGTCCATTATTGAGATAAAATACACATTCATTTACCATTACCGGAGGTGTTATGTGACATTATACTTTAAAATTGCTGGAATAGTTACAAAAATATACACGTATTTAATTCATATAAAGAACATGTCGTGTCTAACAGATGGGACCCCGACTTTAAATGTGGCAATAGACAGTCATATCACACAATATAGGTCTGAAACAAATTACACATAGTACTCTAATCATGTTTAATTACTTATGTAATCCGTCTCATCAAGATCTACACTTTTGCAAGTAATATTCATATTTTTAGAAGAATAAAAACAACCCAATGTTGTGACGTTAGGATTGGTCCGAAAATTAACATAGCAAAGTCCATTTCAATTATTTAGGGATGAAAGGCTTAACAAATACGTACGATAATTCTATCCCATGCTCGGCACAGGATAGACGGTCTCATATGTCGGGAAACCGTCAGTGCAGCTATGGTAAGTGAATCCGTGTCTACACCTAGCTCAATTAGATGGATTTGCGATTCAACAGTGTCCTCCAATTGCTACTGGAAGAATCTATTTTGAGATGTCCACCACATCGTATCACGGCTTTGAATATTGCCATTTCTCTTTAAATATTATGTAATTAATACATCTTTTTTATGTAAATATACTTTCTCATATTAATTTTAGATTATATTTTAGGATTATATAAAAATAAAAGTTAAATATACATATGTCACTTTAAAGTCATAATATCAGTGTGGTTGGTTGTCTACGTGTTGGTCATATGTGAACGGGTCGATCGTTTCTCCACAGACGAATTAACTAACAAGGTGTGTCAACACCATTGATTTTTATTATGTAACCTAACCATATTTTTACCACATAATTGTATGTGGCTATTCCAAGGTGTATGATCACGTGGTACTAACAACAACAACAAGTACTGAAATTTCCAGAATCCATCTGATGAAATATGGCGCATCAAACGCGTCTGGTTAAGCTGCATTTGGTGGTCTCTGTATTTTCGCCCAAACTTCTGTCGTTTTTGCGAAGAATTGATTTCGGTGTCTCCGACACGGAAATCGAACCACCAAATGCAGCTCATGAAGACGCGTTTGCTGCGCCATATTTCATCATATTAAGGAAACTATCAAATAATACTTACTTTGGAGTGGGCGACGTTGTTGTTGTTGTAACCACGTGATCATACACCTTGTATTCTCTGCTACTTTGCTTTTGTTTTAGTATGGATGTTGTGGGACCTATTTTTCCATACTCTGCACCCATCCTGCTCTGGATATCCACTAATTAAAATATAGGTTTAATTATTGATAATAAAGATAAATGCAATCTCATGTGACTGCCTTGGTGGTGGCCCAAAGAGTTAGCGGCTGGAATTGAAACGACGTCACGTGACGAGCATGTTCAGATTTTTTTGAAGATCCGAAAATTATGCTTGAAAATATCAAAGATATAATACAATAACATACTTGTGAAGCAGATTAGCACACCTACAAGCAAGCAGTCTACAAGCAAGCAGATTAGCACACCTACAAGCAAGCAGTCTACAAGCAAGCAGATTAGCACACCTACAAGCAAGCAGTCTACAAGCAAACAGATTAGCATACCTACAAGCAAGCAGTCTACAAGCAAGCATATTAGCACACCTACAAGCAAGCAGTCTACAAGCAAGCAGATTAGCACACCTGCAAGCAAGCAGTCTACAAGCAAGCAGATTAGCACACCTACAAGCAGGCAGTCTACAAGCAAGCAGATTAGCACACCTACAAGCAAGCAGTCTACAAGCAAGCAGATTAGCACACCTACAAGCAAGCAGTGGTCATGGCCTCAACGCATCTGGATTGTTTTATTTTACCGACTATGTTTAACAACACCCCGCATGCATATACAACAATTTATGTTGATTTAGTGCATGTGGTTAAACCTCAAACGACTGTTTCAGTTTATTTCCAGGCGGTGTTCCTTTTGAAACCCGACCGATTTGTCGTATCTGACGGGATGTGACACGACATATCATACTCCCTGAGACGGCGAGGCCATTTATCTTCTGTGTGCCATCCGATATTGCCAAAGGCCATATATTTTATAATACAAATATAATTTATCATCTAAAAGCTTCAAAACAAAGCGTACTTCACACAGCACTGGAGAAAGCCCGCCTTGGAACCGCGCCCTGTCACAACATCGAACTGTCACGGCAAAAGGAATGTCATGTGAAGTTAACCCTTACTACGCTGAATTAAATGTCGTTTGCTGGAAATGTTTTATTTTCAATATTTCTCGACAAAAACCTGGTTTTGTCAGCACATGAGAATCGTCTCCAGTGGATACGATTCTCAAGTGCTGTCAAAACCAGGTTTTTGTTTAAGAATTAAAGCAAAAATGAAAAACAGCAGACGGCTATTTCCGTCAACAGCGTAGGAAGGCTTAAAGGTACATGCCCACTCAGTATAGACACACACAAATGTTCTGTATATCAGAGACATCATCTGAGACATTTTCTAGCAAAATAAACATTCATTCACCATTACCCCACGTATGGATTGGCATTATTATACATTTTATATCAGACGTAAATTTCCACACTGATATCAGGGGCGATAACCGTGTTTCCTTAAAATGTTAACGGTCATTACTATTTATTATCTGTATTTATATTTTGATGTGCAATGATCATACTTTATAATCTGTCGAAAATATTATTTTTTCAGGTGACGCATTTAATTAGTATAAATAATGAAAAAAAGATCATGCCTCATTTGCATATGAAAATAGCCTAATACCACCGCGCGTCACTATCAGTAAATATTTATTACGAAATGATTATATCTGTATAGCGGGCACTCGTAATATTTAGAACCGGTGGAATAGTGACATAATTATACATTTATTTAATTCCAATAAAGAACAGTTTGTGCCTACTGAGTCATATGTCTGATTTACAGTGGAACATCTCTAAACCGTACACCCTGTAGCAAATTTCACCAACATTACAAAGTATACTTTGCTAGCAAAGTATACTTGGAGGGAGTAATCATTTATTTTTGCTGAAATGTATTATTTCCTATAAAACTCACAATTGCATATATTTTATGCAGAATTATTATACTGAATTTATTACATTATCACAGCCAAAATGGCTGTGATAATGTAATAGATTCAGTATAATAAAAATTAATAAATTATCATAAAATTGAAAATTTCTCCCTCAAAGTATACTTTGCTAGAAAAGTATACTTTGCCATATTGGTGAATAGGCTACTGGTGTGTTTCTAGTAGTGGGTGGCATAGTATGATCTGCCTAGTCGAAACAGTTCTCAGCGATACGTACATGTCACCAATTGGCCACGTTTGTTATATTTCGACCCGATGAAACCCGATACTAGAATCACGAATATTCGTTTTCACGAATATTCGTGTTTCTAGTAGCGGTTTTTATAGGATGGTATTTTTAGTCAAAATATCTATCCGGGATACGTACAGGTTATAAATCGACCACCTTTGTTATATTTCGACCCGATGAAACCCGATACTAGAAACACGAATATTCGTGTTTATAGTAGCGGGTTTTATAGGATGGTATTTTTAGTCCAAATAGTTATCCGGGATACGTACAAGTTATAAATCGACCACCTTTGTTATATTTTGACCGGATGCATCCCGATACTAGAATCGCGAATATTCGACGTAGGATGGTATTTTTAGTCCAAATAGTTCTCCGGGATACGTACAGGTCATAAATCGGCCACCTTTCTGACTTATATGAAAGGCCATCACTTTGTATGCCATGAAAGTTCGATGGATAGAATCCAGATGAACCGACCAGACGTAAGCATGAACTATGTCGGGAGGGGTGCCCGTTAAATACCAGATACCGACGCATTATAAAACGCGCGTTAGATAAATTAAATGAACACTCGCAATGATATTACCCTCATGGTATATAAATAAAGGTATCTGGTTTGTTTAAATAATGGTTTATGTAGAAGCATCATGTGGATTTCTCTTTAATGTGTAAAGAGTTGATAATTTTGCCGATAGACCCACGGTGTCGTTTAGTACAGTACTACGGAGCCCCGCAGGGGACATGGATACTTTTTTATTAATTCGTTCCCACGAGATAACAATTCGTTCCCTCAATTTAACAATTCGTTCCCCCGAAATAACCATTCGTTCTCACGATACAACAATTAGTTCCGACACCTTAACAATTCGTTCCCCACTAAATAACAATTCGTTCCCTCGAATTGATAATTCGTTCCCACGAAATAACAATTCGTTCCCTCGAATTAACGAATTGTTATATCGTGGGAACGAATTGTTAATTCGAGGGAACGAATTGTTATATCGTGGGAACGAATTGTTATTTCGTGGGAACTAATTAATAAAAAAGAGTTATACGTCCCCTGCTGGGCTCAGTACAGTACAGGGTTAAAGCAAATACGCACAATAAAGTAGCAGTCAATTTGATTAGACCACATTAATATCATGTTTTCAAGTGAATTTAAATATTAAATGCATTGGGTCTCGGATATGCGTAGACATTGCTGGAACAGGGGCCCGTTTAACACAATTTCGTACGAAGAAGTTCGTAAGTGCAAAACTGAGACCCGTTTCACTAAACTTCGTACGACTGAAATGTTCATAAGAGCACATTTAGGATCGTCTGGAAATTTCAATTTATGGATTTACATTTATTGAGCATAGGCTGCATATGCAGCCTATGCTCAATACATGTAAATCCAATAATTGTTTACAAGAAATCAGTGTTAATGGGAAATTTACAGACTATCATAATTTTGCACTTACGAACATTTATTGAAGTACGAAGTTTTGTGAAACGGCCCCCTGCAATGTACTATTTAAAGGAATCACATTAATGTGCAAAGTTAATTTATCGAAATCTTCGTACGAACATGTTTATCGTATGAAGTTTAGCGAAACGGGCCCCATATAGTTTAATTGTACATTTGTATCGTATTTTTGAATTACAAGTGTACTTTTGATTCGCCGGAAAAAAACTCCAGCATGACGTGCTTTGGCATTTAGAATAATAATAATAAAAAATCGACCATCTAATTCCTACATCAATCATTAAAATGTATGTCTAATTCCCATGGGGCGTGAACAGTCTTCCAGCGCCGATAGAACGTGCGGACGTCTAATATCTCTACCCGCGGATTGTTTTCCCGTCTAATTCCCCGTGAATACCCCACCCCCCATCACACGGTCAAAGGTAACCACAGTTTTCTGTCAGAAAATACGGGTTAGGTCCAATAATAATGACAATGCAATTTACGCTCTATTAAAATGCATTTATGTAATGTTCAGGGGCGGATCCAGCATTTGGGGAACTGGGTGGGGTGGGATGAGGGGGTTGCAATCTACTTCCGTAGCTACGGACGGTACGGGAGTAATTGTAAGAATTACCGTTCGCAACTAAGGGGTTGACCTATTTTCGAGCTCTTCGAAATGCACTTTCCTGTGTTTTACGGCATTTAAATTCAGACTGCAACTGGTTGTGAACTGTGATCTATGTAAACTCCGTGGCTGAACGGGGTGGGGGTGTGGGGTTGCAACCCCTCCCCCCCTCTAGATCCGCCCCTGATGTTTATCATTGGAATGGCTCATTAAATCAATTAACTACTGTAATTGTGGCGTAAACTTATTACAAAGTTCAATGTTTCCGACAGGTAGATATATTTTTCTTTGTTTTTATACAAACTCTTCCTAGACATATCTGACTAAAGTTTCCCACTCGTTTATCAACATTCTGCTGCCTCCGTTTAGACTGTGATATATAATGAGCGTATATGCGTACCATCGCGAGAAAAGGGGCTTACTGGGTGTATGACCAGTGTAGCCCCAGATTAGCCTGTCCCGCTCCTCCAACCCCGGTCGGAGATGACATTGATAGGCGCAGATACGCCTCCGCCTGCGCTAATCTTGATATTATGTGTCTTGATTTAAACAAAAACTACCTTAATAGTGTGCTGGACATCAATCAGATTGATTGACTGAGCCTTAGCTGTGTTACAGTTCAGGCTCAGCCAATCAAACTGCTTGATTGCGAGTTGAGATTGCCAAAACATGCGAGAAACGTTGGAATCTAGCAAAGATTGACGCAGGCTGTGTAGTGTAGTGCAGTAAGGTTACGTCAGTAACTGAATGATGGCGACCATGGGTGATGCGAAAAAGTAGCGCCAGTTTTCATAAATAGTAACAACCAAAACAACAACAACAAGAAGAATAGCGCAATATGGCCGTCGAATGATGACTGAAAATGTTGTAAATACATTATACAGTATACTATATCGAGTGTGATTCAGCGATCTAAAATATTTCAGATGTGGTTGGTACTGAAAAAAGTGGACTTGTGATTTTGTGATTTGCGACCAGTGATGTCCCGGACCGGCCTGCGAGTCCGCGCAGTCTGAACCGAGCATGCATTTTTCGCTCCAAAATGCATTAATTGTAACGCACACGAAGGCCGGAACCCTGCTGGTCCCGGTCTTCGTGCGCGTTACAATTACTGAATTAGAGAGTCCGACCCAAGACACACTATATATAGTACCACTTCCGTTGGTTGAAAAGATGGCGAGTGTCATACCTTCTAGATGGTGGCCGGATTAGCTCAGTAGGTAGAGCGTCGGACTGCGGATCGGGAGAGCCCTGGTTCGATTCCCACCTCAACCCGCTCCGAATGGCCGATGAGGCGTGTCCTTGGGCAAGAAAACTTCGTGCGAGTGGCATAAATCCACATACAAACCAAATAACCTTTGTATAATATACGTACGTCGCTCGCAATTTATATGCGCGTAAAAGATAATAAGAAATATAAATAAAATAAACAAATAGTGATGACGATCACTAATTTGTTTATTTTATTTATACATGTATTTCTTATACATGTATTTTATATGCTCATATAAATTGCCAGCCACGTACTACGTAGTTTACGGGCACTGACCAATATGAACTCACGGCTCGTGTTCCATTGTGTTTCAATGGGAAACGCACTCTGTGTATACGTATATAATAAAGATCTCTATATAAAAGCCTAGAGTATTGCGATAGCAGGCCAGGATCGACTGGCAACAAATACCATCAGCACCGTTTCTCCAGATCACAGATACGGATATTCAGTTGAAATTCCCACCTGTTGGTATGTGGCTACTGGTCAATAGTTGACCTCGCAAGCCTGTGAAGATATGGGTATCTAAGACGGGTCGCGACGGGGGCAAAGGCTGCCCGGGTACGCGATAACGCCACGGTGCATGTTCTATACATACGGACAAAATAGTGATGACATACTCTTCTGTAGTATCCCGTCAACACAGTGCGTATGTGCCGTGAAACACGGTGCCGTGAAACATTTTTGATATCCAGTCAATACTATTTTTGCATTTTACAGCCATTTGTAGGTGTTGACGGGATAAATAGAATAGTAGGTTAGTGCCGTGAATGGGAACACATATCTGGCGCGGCACGGAAACGGGATGTGCTCGGCAGAGCCTCGCCCATCCCGTTTCCTGAGCCTTGCCAGATATGTTTTCCCATTCACGGCACTAACCTACTATTCTCTATGTATCTTACGGAGCCCCGCATGGGATTTTTTTAATTAATTCGTTCACACAAATAACAATTCGTTCCCTCCATTTAACAATTCGTTCCCTCAAATTAACAATTCGTTCCCTCAATTTAACAATTCATTCCCACGATATAGCAATTCTGTTCCCACGAAATAACAATTCTTTTCCCACGAAATAACAATTGTTTCCAATGGAAATGATTCTGAAGTGCTGTCAAAGCATTTTGTAAATTATTCTAAAGTGCTGTCAAAGCATGTTTTTGGTGATAAAAATGGAAAATAAACACCAGACGACAAAACAAATAAGATAGCGGTCTAAGGGTTAAACTTAACTTAACTTAAACTTAGGGCAGGGTTTGTCTGTCTGTACAAGGGGATTAACCGCGAGTTGTGTATGCGGATAAGCAATCCGTCGTCTAACTTATTTAGCCCACCCTTATATCGATACAATGTCTCATCCTTGTAAGTATAGGGCGTGAACTCGGGTATACGGATACAAGCGTGATATATACAGTAACACCTCTCCAACCGGACAGCAGACTGCTTTCGTTTGTTCAATTTTGATAGCATTAACTGTACTGTACCAGGGGCGTATCCAGCATTTGGGGAACGTTGGGGGTTGTCTAGTTGCGAAGGTGACTCTTGCAATCCACTCCCGCCAACTGGTGGTAAACTGTGATCTATGTAAACTCCGTGGCTGAACTAGATCCGCCCCTATGTACCTATATTGGTAATGCATGTTCGTGATCGCAATGCATACACATTTGTATTGCAGCACTCATATACCAGAATCACAGTGGAACATCTCCAAACCGGATACCCTGGGGAGGGCCCCAGGGTGTCCGGTTTGGAGAGTTTCCAATGTTCTTAATAAGTAATTCAGGGAGAGTCAAACGGCGCTTGCTGTTTCCTGTATGTATGTTGACAGATTGCTCACAGGCAGGTCTCTTTGTACACATGTTCAAGGTGTATGATCACGTGGTTACAACAACAACAACAAGTACTGAAACTTACAGAAGCCCTCCGATTCAAAGTACGTATTCTTTTATTATGTACTTATTATGTAACGGGTTTTTATCAAATATAGCGCATCAAACGCGTCTTGTTACGCTGCATTTGGTGGTCTCGGTACATTGGCCCAAACATCTGTCGTTTTTGCGAAGAATCGATTTCGGTGTCTATAGACACGGAAATCGATTCTTCGTAAAAACGACATAAGTATGTGCCGAGCTCCCGGGACCACCAAATGCAGCTCAAAAAGACGCGTTTGCTGCGCCATAGTTCATCAAAATCCGTTGTCTATGAAGGAAAATATAAAATATTACTTACTTTGGAGTGGGCGCGCTTTCAACAGCTTCAGTCATTGTTGTTGCTGTTGTAACCATGTGATCATGCACCTGGATGTTTTGACAACGTATATTGAGGATCATCTACTTGCAAAATGGGGTAAGAACAGAAACCGCAGAGACGATTCAAATGTTGGGTACACCATGCACTTTTAAAAAGACTATATACATGTAATATGATAAGAAAATGGTTAGCTGTTTCGATGAGCAAGGTGGAGTATCCTTATAGTGCAATCATGGGTTGACTTTTATTGACTTAACCTTTCAACCCACAGGTGGATACAGCGTGGCAGGTGATGGTAAAATGGTTTCTAAATATGTTTAGAAACCAGCCGAAAAATCGAAAAACGGCAATGAACACAAGAAGTCGCATTTAAAGACGTATTATTAGGCATAAACACCTATTACATGTATTAGACATACATATAGGCCTTCAGAGCGGATTTTTTGTCTTCATGACAATTTTTATTTCCCTCACTTTCTGCTGGTTTCTAAACATAGTATTTTAAACCATTTTAACATCCCTGCCACGGTTTATGCAGGGTTTCAAACGAATACGGACCATAACGTCATATTTTGCAAGCACTGTATATCCAGATGAGACGGCTTGTACGTCTCATCTGGATCTGCAGAATTTGTCATTATTATTATTATAATTCCAGCACAAAAATATTTACACAATTCCTAACATTTGATTGGCCCGTAGCAAGTCTCTGTCCAAAATGTATATCCCAGTAAACTCCCACGCCGAACTACTTTCAGTAACCGTGATGCGCAGTTAAAATAATTCTTAAGAAAACGGAAAATAAACACATACATTTTCTTGATGAATTTATTTCAAATGCTGGAATTATAAGGAATGAATGGCCTTTTTGTGGAATTTATCGGGATATAAACTTGGAAAAGTCGCGGGAATACGGAATGAATGGCCTTTTTGTGGAATTTATCGGGTATATAAACTTGGAAAAGTCGCGGGAATACTGGACGAGGCCTTCCGGCCTTCGTCCAGTATTCCCGCGACTTTTCCAAGTTCATTCCAATTCATTCCTATAATAAAGAATTCGAAAAAAAAACACCCCTAAATCCATTAATGGTATAGTCTGAAGAATATCATGGAGCAGTCAATGTCATATATTGCTGGGTGAAAGGGTGGGGAGCTCAGTTTTTATCATCAAGTATACTTTATCTCATGTGAAGTGCGGATGTCACCCCACGTATCTGGACTCGAGTACCGATGGCACTTGGATTATTATTGAAAGGCCGTCTATGACACCCTAATCTCCCGTGTCCCGTCGTTGTTTACGGCGTGTTTACGCAGCAAGTTCGCGGTTTACTCTACGTCTTGCACATGTCGATCATTGGCTTTTGATAACGAATGTAAATACGTGAGTTTTAAAAAAAATGTGAAATATGGTTTTATTGAGTATCCATTAAAGGTACATGTCCACTCAGTAGGCACAAAATGTTCTTTATATATCTTAATATTACGGGTGCCCGCTATACAGATATAATCATTTAGTAATATTTATTTTACTAATAGTGACTCGCGGTGGTAACAGGCTATTTTCATTTGCAAATGAGGTATGCTATTTTTTAATTATTTATACTAATTGAATGCGTCACAGGAAAAAATAATATTTTCAACAGATTATAAAATATGCTCATCAAAAAATAAACACAGAGAATAAATAGTAATGTCCGATAACATGTTAAGGAAACGCGGTTATCGCCCCTGATATCAGTGTAGAAATTGACGTCTGATATAAAATGTATAATAATGCCAATCAATACGTGGGGCAATGGTGAATGAATGTTTATTTTGCCGGACAATGTCCCAGCTAATGTCTCTGGTATAAAGAACATGTTGTGCCTACTGACTGGACATGCACCTTTAAAAGGTGACATTGTAACAGCACACCACTTCGACCGAAATATAGAGAATAGTAGGTTAGTGCCGTGAATGGGAAAAATATCTGGCAAGGCTCAGGAAACGGGATGGGCGAGGCTCTGCCGAGCACATCCCGTTTCTGTGCCGCGCCATATATTTTTTCCCATTCACGGCACTAACCTACTATTCTATTTATCCCGTCAACACCTACAAATTGCTGTAAAATGCAAAAATAGTATTGACTGGATATCAAAAATGTTTCACGGCACATACGCACTGTGTTGATGGGATAAAAAAGAAAGAGGGGACAAACGAAAGAAGAAAAACAACCGAGAAAAAAAATACATTCGTTACTAAACTTAGGGCCCATTGCTCGTCGTTGTTGTGGCGTATGGACGACTTTACTACATGCCATGGTTATATAAATTCTTCGTTTCTAATACACGGGTGTGACTGGAGACATGGGGCTTATGGGTGTGTGACCAGTGTAGCTCCTGATCAAATAACACACTCCTGTAGCCTGATAACGAACTAGATTGCTTGTTCGAAGCATGACGGATGTTTCGTTGATGGAATGACACTGGTCGCACAAACCCATAAGCACCATTTCTCCAGTCGCAGCCACGTGGCTGTGGCTGGAGAAATAGGGCTTATGACCTTTGCAATCAATGCAGACCCAGATCAGCATGCGCTTGCGCGCAGTCTGATCAGGGTCTGCACTGTTCGCCATTCAGTCCCGCCATGCTTCTAACAAGCATATTACATCGTTTTCCGACTGCCTGAATGATGACTAGACGCTCGAGTAACCGGAAATTCCATAATCCCCATTTATCCAGACACAGCCACATAAACAGTAACTATGCTACATCAAGGTGTATGATCACGTGGTTACAACAACAACGTTCAAGAACAACAAGTACTGAAACTTTCAGAAGCCCTCCGATTCAAAGTACGTATGCTTTTATTTTGTCCTTATTATGTAGCGGATTTTGATAAAATATGGCGCATCAAACGCGTCTTGTTAAGCTGCATTTGGTGGTCTCGGTACTTTGGCCCAAGCTTCTGTCGTTTCTGTCCTTTCTACTGACACGGAAATCGATTCTTCCGCAAAAACGACATAAGTATGTGCCGAACTACCGCCAAATGCAGCTCATGAAGACGCGTTTGCTGCGCCATATTTCATCAAAATCCGTTGCCTATTAAGGAAAATATCAAATAATACTTACTTTGGAGTGGGCCCTCTTTCAACACTTTCATCCATTGTTGTTGTGGTTGTAACCACGTGAGCATGCACCTTGTATATGTTGTAAAAACAGCTCAAATGTGCTCAAAAGCTCGCCCCAATAAAGCTGTCTACGGCTCAACCGAATATAGTTTATTCGACGGCACTAACCATGCATTTACTATATAATGAAGGTTATTATAAACTTCTTATATTTTATTAATGGTAAAATGGTTTTATAGTGGCACCAGGCACCAATTTTCGTTTAATGGATCCTGATGGCAGACATAAACTTCTAGAATCACCGTTTATCAGTTGGGAAAATGCAATTGCATGGGCCTGGGCCGTGATAACACGGTATATAAAAACCTCAAAATGCACTATGCAAATGAGGTAACTACCAAAATACATGTTCGGTGATCTCACTACAGCTTAATGTACGATACTACATGCATATTCATTAAACACGTTGACTGATTCCATGAGAAACTCGGCGTAGCGAATTCGAAACGATGCTGTCTGCGCATAACCCATACGCATTACGTATGGTATTACATTGATACCTAACCACCATGGGTCATTAATGTGACATTGACCTATTTTTCTCGAAATATAAATAGGTTCCTCACGTTGATATCCATCCATTCGGGTGACCTCGACCTTGCTGACCTTGAAAGTCGTGTCAATAATGTTGGAGGTGCGTTAAAATGTATAATATCTCCTGGTTTGTTAGTCGGATCATTACCAAACTTCATCAATAGCTTCCGCACATCGATGGCTAACCACCTGATGAAAAGTACTTACACTGAATTCTTGTTTAGATTTAATGCGTCTAATGACCAAACGTTGGTCGGCAGCAAAACGTGGAACAAGACAGTAGTGTGGTATAAATGTGGTACATGCCTATCCGAATTATCTCCCCTGTTTATCACTATGGCTGAAACTAGTATTACATGAAAAACGTTAATATCATAATTTTCAGTGCATGGAGCGAATATGGAAAAAACATCTGAGACCCAATGCCCTTAATCACAACGCACACTGTTTACGTGGGCGATTGGTTTTAGACTCCGGTTTCCCTGGAATCGTGACTCTATTACCGGCAGTAACCTAAACCCGCCATTCATTAGAGAGCAACACATCGGTTATGTCTGGCTAAAGGGACTGAATATATTTGCGACCAGTGTAGCCAAAGATCAGACTGCGCATCTGCGCAGTCTGATCATTGGCTACATTGGTCGTCATTCCGCCAATGAAGTGTACATTATATTCACGGGTATTAGTGAATGATTATATTTAGACTCGGATTCTAAAATTGGAATTTGCGTGATGATCTGGATCGGATCATCAATTGTGGAGAATATCACCAGGCAGCTTTTGTCAGTCTTCGTCTATAAATAAGCTGATTGATGTGATTATAGTCACGACATATGACCCGTCATAGCAAACCCGGCAAACCCGGGTTACTCAATGTCTGACCAGTGTACCTCCTGATCAGCCGGTTCACTTTCAGACAACTAAAAACTGCTTGACTAAGCGTCGACATATGTAGTAGGTCTTGCACATACAATACTTCATTGCACGAGACATATATACCAGTTTTGAAGTGTGTTTTAGCTCACCTGAGCCAGTGCTTGAGTGGGCTGATCTTTCCACTTTTCATCCAGTGTGTGCCCGTCTGTCCGTCGTCATTTAGCATTTAGCATTTGCAACATCTTCGACTCTCGAACCGCTGAGACGATTTTGGTCAAACCTCACGTTAGAATGTCGTAATTTTCAATCACAGATATCCATATGGACCAGTCTGAAACATAATTTTGGGATGTGGTATATATCCGGGTCAACGTCCTGCTAGGTGAGCGATATTGGCCCATTTGTGCCTCTTGTTTTCTATTACAATATTTAATTAGTTTTATATGCATGTACATGTATTTAAAATATGACATGTTCATGCAATATGAACAATGGTTATGTTTATATTCCATTAGTTTCCTAGTAACAAATGAAGAGTTTATTGTTTATATGCATACATTAATTTTATAATTCATTTAAAGTTTGGAGCCCATCGATTAGCTATAACATGTTCTTTATAGGAAACAAATAAGCAATGCTCCAGGTAAGCTGCGTATTTGCGTAAATACCCAATTAAACATGATTGCCAAAACCCCAATTGAAATCAGAAGTAGCGAGTATCAAAAAGCAATAACAAATTTGTGATACCTTTATCATGCTACAGAAAACAATAAACAGACCACAAATATAGCATATTTTTCTTATTTTCAAGGAAAACACATCTTGGTATGTCATTAGAATTGTCTCCTTGGAGACAATTCTAATGAAATGCCAAGCCATGTTTTCATTTCGAAGCAAACTATTCAATACTTGCTGTCTGTTGATGTGTAGACAGTAGTGTGATTTTATTTTACCCAATTAAAATATTGACATACCCAATTCCTTCAGATATGATGGAGTGAAATACTCAATTACTAATTCCTTATCTGGAGCCCTGAATAAGTGTATAATTGTGTAACTATTCCGCCAGTTTTAGAAATTACGAATGCCCGCTATAGATAATTATATAACCATTTAGTAATCTGGAAAGGTACATGCCCACTCAGATTCGTCCATTTATGAAAAGGGGTGTTTTTGTTCTCAAAAATATTAAAATTACTTTCAAAAAGTGCAGATCCTGATGAGACGGCTCGTTACGAGCCGGCTCATCTGGATCTGCACTTTTTGCATAAACCGTTATAGCGGGATTTCGGGTTCAAAGGGTTAAAGGTACATGCCCACTCAGTAGGCACACAATGTTCTTTATAGGAATTGAATAAGTGTATACTTGTGTCACTATTCCACCAGTTCTAAAAATTACAAGTACCCGCTATACAGATATAATCATTTAGTAATAAATACTTTACTGATAGTGACTCGCGGTGGTACCAGGCTATTTGCATATGCAAATGAGGCATGCTATTTTTTTTATTATGTATACTAATTAACTGCGTCACCTGAAAAAAATAATATTTTCCACAGATTATAATTTAAAGTATGATTATTGCACATCAAAAATAAATACAGATACTAAATAGTAATGTCCGTTAACATTTTAAGGAAACACGGTTATCGCCCCTGGTATCAGTGTGGAAATTTACGTCTGATACGCACGTGTCAGTGTATTTTGATATAGTGCCTCGAATAGTACCACACACCTAGCTTTAAGACAAATTCATGAAAGCTATGATAATCTCCTAAAATCTATATAGCTAGTGTGGTTTTCGTTCACGTCTTCGACTTAACTGCGGTTCTCAACGACCACCAATTATCGGGAGGAATATATTCGCTGGAAGAATGCACTGGGAGACTATAAGTATAGCCTTTTGCAGTGCACGAGACATGAGTCATACCTCTGGAACCAGTTAGTGTCCCCAAAAGCCGCTGTTCTATTAGGGTTCGTGACATTTACGAGTTTACGAGTTTTTTTAACACGTTAACCGCGTCACATCGCATTTCCATTTGTGGCTGCGACTGCAGAAATAGTGCTTACTATGGAATCCAATTATGTGGTCAGTCTAGCACCTGGTTTGCTATCTAGAACACTATTTAGTCTGATAATGTTTGTTCGAAGCATGATTGCTATTTCATTGACTCACTGTCGAACAGTGTAGACCCTGATCAGACTGCGCGGATGCGCAGGCTGATCTTGGTCTGTACTGGTCGCAATGGACATTGCGCTGATCTTGGTCTGTACTGGTCGCAATGGACATAAGCCCCATTTCCCCTGTCACAGCCGCATTTAATTTCAGGCATTCTATTGCAAATTACATCGTGGAAATCCGATATAAATCTGCGGACAAGTCGACTCCCAAAGTGCTCTTTTTTTTCTTGCCGAGATTGCGCCGAATTGGAGTTTTTGAGTCCCTATAATACGCAATGGCGAAATGATGCGCATTGGGAATTTAAACAGCTGGCTTGTTTAAAGTAAAGGCAATTAATTGGTATCAGATCTGGGCAGAAGCTGATGAAACAGATTAGTAAAACAATACTTAAATTATATATTTCTATCGTGTTGCTGAAGCCACTTGTACACATGAGTTACCTCCAAAAAAATTGTGATTAGTGCGCAAAAAGTGTTTTTAATACTTAAAAATAACTAGCGTTACTCTATTTCACCTTTCGTTCATTTCAAATGTGCTGTCATATCAAACACGTTTGAGCAGTAGCCTATTTCATCAACATTGCAAAGTATACTTTACTAGCAAAGTATACTTTGAGGGAGTAATCATTTATTTTTCCTGAAATGCATTATTTCATATAGAACTAACACATGCATATATTTCATGATTAAAAGTATGCAGAAATATTATACTGAATTTATTACATTATCACAGCCAAATTGGCTGTGATAATGTAATAAATTCAGCATAATAAAAATTAATAAATTTATCATAAAATTGAAAATTTCTCCCTCAAAGTATACTTTGCTACTAAAGTATACTTTGCAATGTTGATGAAATGGGCTACTGAAGTACAGAACACACGGAATAAAATAACGTAGGTAACATGAATGGATCTTCACATACTTTACTATGCGTGTGGTCTGCGCCGCGCAAGACAAACACGGGGATTATGGGATTAACATGTTGCTTTTCCCGATCATGGTGTAAAATGAAACCTGTTCAAATACACTGAACCACAAAACAAACGTAGCAGTTGGCGTAGAGGACAAGAACATATTTAATTATACGAGGGTCATTCCAACAGTTCTTGGAAAGTCGCAAGTACCTTCCATTTGAACAACTTCCGGGACATCCTTGACGTCAGAGTTAGCGGCTTATGTTGCCTAATGTGGGCACCACGGGACAGTTGAAAACGAGGTATTTAAGGCCGGTGTGTAAACCACGACTGACCTAAATAATTTCAGCTGACCCTTGAGATTAATAGTTAACATCACTGACAATATAAATACAAAACACACGAGACAATAAGTATTTAGCAAGCTCGCTAGCTTATTTATATTTGCACTTTTTCTAAATGACCCTACCCACGCTGCCGGAACTGGCAACAAATACCCAAAGTTTGCCTGCTCGATATTGGTCGAACCCGCTCTATTGGTTGTATGATTATGGTGCAATAATTCCAGAACAAAACTATTTACACAATTCCCTAACATTTGATTGGTCCGTAGCAAGTCTCTGTCCAAAATTTATATCCCAGTAAACTCCCATGCCGAACTACTTTCCGTAACCGTGAGGCGCAGTTAAACTAATTCTTAAGAAAACGGAAAATAAACACATTTTGTTGATGAATTTATTTAAAATGCTGGAATTATAAGGAATGAATGGCCTTTTTGTGGAATTTATCGGGGATATAAACTTGGAAAAGTCGCGGGAATACTGGACGAGGCCTTTCGGCCTTCGTCCAGTATTCCCGCGACTTTTCCAAGTTTATACCCCGATAAATTCCACAAAAAGGCCATTCATTCCTATAGTAAACTTTGTACGACAATGTTCGTACGAAGAGTGTTCTAATTTTGCTTCACATCATAAATACCGCTAACTAATGCTACCATTTATCATCTACATGTGTAGGTCATTAAATTTGTACAAATCCACAAATCCGCTGTTATTGCGAACTTTGTTGTCCATTTTAGTTTCGTACTTACGAACTTCTTATTCGTGTGAAATTTAGTAAAACGGGCACCTGGTATATACAAAGTCTGACGTGCAAACCGCCATTTGAAGCCTTTCCAGTTCCGACAGATACGTTTGATAGAAACCAGGGTTCGGACTGCACGTCACGGGTTCTCAATACGCGGACTCGTTACCCCCGCGCGTGAATGGTGATACCCAAACCGCCATTTCCGGGATGCCTGTGTTTCAAGCCAGAGCTGCTTGTGCTCTTACTGAACCTACATGCGCATGCGCAGAGGGGGTGCGTGCGACGGGTGCGTACGCACCTCCTTAAAGGTACATGACCACCCAGTAGGCACAAGCTGGTCTTTATATCGGAGACATCGTCTGAGACATTTTCTGGCAAAATAAACATTCATTCCTCATTACCCCGCGTATTAATTGCCATTATTATTCATTTTATATCCGACGTAAATTTTCACACTGATATCAGGGGCGATACTGATATCAGGGGCGATAACCGTGTTTCATTAAAATACTAACGGACATTATTATTTATTCTCTGTATTTATTTTGTGATGTGCAATGATCATACTTTGTAATCTGACGCTATACAGATATAATTATTTAGTAATATTTATTTTACTGATAGTGACTCGTGGTGATATCGGGCTATTTTCATATGCAAATGAGGCACGATCTTTGTTAATTATTATACCCACTTTTTTGTAAAAAAAATATGGATATATTGTTTTCGTCACGGGTGTCCGTCCGTCCGTACGTCCGTCCGTCCGTCCGTCCGTCACGTTTCTTGTAACTCGAAAAACTTTTTCACCTTCATACCGACGCGCCTGATATTTGGTATGTAGCTTCGTTATCATGTGCAGATGCGCAAAGTGAATTCGGATTTTTGATCCGACCCTCCATCATGGATTATCTCCCCCTTTCGGACTCAGAATTTCCCATTTTTTCCTTGTAACTCGAAAAACTCTTTTTCACCTTCATACCTACGCACCTCATATTTGCTATGTAGCTTCGTTATCATGTGCAGATGCGCTAAAGTGAATTCGGATTTTTCATCCGACCCAACTCCATCATGGATTATCTCCCCCTTTCGGACTCAGAATTTCCCATTTTTTCCTTGTAACTCGAAAAACTTTTTCACCTTCATACCTACGCGCCTCATATTTGCTATGTAGCTTCGTTATCATGTGCAAGATGCGCAAAGTGAATTCGGATTTTTGATCCGACCCTCCATTATGGATTATCTCCCTTTCGAACTCGAACTCAGAATTTCCATTTTTTTTCCTTGTAACTCGAAAAACTTTTTCACCTTCATACCTACGCGCCTCATATTTGCTATGTAGATTCGTTATCATGTGCAGATGCGCAAAGTAAATTCGGATTTTTCATCCGACCCTCCATCATGATTATCTCCCCCTACGGACTCAAATTTCCCATTTTTTTCTTGTAACTCGAACAACTTTTCACCTTCATACCTACGCGCCTCATATTTGCTATGTAGCTTTCGTTATCATGTGCAGATCGCAAAGTGAATTCGGATTTTTCATCCGACCCTCCATCATGGATTATCTCCCCCTTTCCGGACTCAGATTTTCCCATTTTTTCCTTGTAACTCGAAAAACTTTTTTCACCTTCATACCTAAGCGCCTCATATTTGCTATGTAGCTTGTCGTTATCATGTGCAGATGCGCAAAGTGAATTCGGATATTTCATCCGACCCTCCCATTATGGATTATCTCCTCCTTTCCGAACTCAGAATTTCCCATTTTTTCCTTGTAACTCGAAAAAAAACTTTTTCACCTTCATACCTACGCGCCTCATATTTGCTATAGCTTGCGTTATCATGTGCACATGCGCAAAGTGAATTCCCATTTTTGATCCGACCCTCCCATCATCGATTACCTCCCCCTTTCGGGACTGAGAATTTCCCATTTTTTCCTTGTAACTCGAAAAACTTTTCACCTTCATACCTACGCGCCTCATATTTGCTATGTATTCGTTATCATGTGCACTGCGCAAAGTGAATTCGGATTTTTCATCCGACCCTCCATTAATGGATTATCTCCTCCTTTTCGAACTCAGAATTTTCCCAATTTTTTCCTTGTAACTCGAAAAACTTTTTCACCTTCATACCTACGCGCCTCATATTTGCTATATAGCTTCGTTATCATGTGCACATGCGCAAAGTGAATTCCCATTTTTGATCCGACCCTCCATCATCGATTACCTCCCCCTTTCGGACTGAGAATTTTTCCCATTTTTTACCTTGAACGAAAAACGTTTTCACCTTCATACCTACGCGCCTCATATTTGCTATGTAGCTTCGTTATCATGTGCACATGCGCAAAGTGAATTCGGATTTTTCATCCGACCCTCCATCATGGATTATCTCCCCCTTTCGGACTCAGAATTTCCCATTTTTTCCTTGTAACTCGAAAAACTTTTTCACCTTAATACCTACGCGTCTGATATTTGGTTCGTAGCTTCGTTTTGATGTGCTGATGCGCAAAGTGAATTCTAATTTTTTATCCGACCCTCCATCATGGATTACCTCCCCCTTTCGGACTTAGCATTTGGGGAAAGTGGGTATATTGCGATGGCGCGCCATCGACTTTTTCTAGTTTATACTAATTAAATGAGTCACCGGAAAAAATAATATTGTCGACAGATTATAAAGTATGATTGCACATCAAAAAACGCATACAGAGAGTAAATAGTAATGTCCGTTAACATTTTAAGGAGACACGGTTATCGCCCCTGATATCAGTGTGTAAATTTACGTCTGATATAAAATAATGCCAATCAATACGTGGGGTAAAGATGAATGAATGTTTATTTTACCAGAAAATGTCTCAGATGATGTGTCTGATATAAAGAACAGTTTGTGCCTGCTGAGTGGGCGTGTACCTTTAATCCGCTGAGGTCCGTCTGTGGACTTTTTGTTAGCAACTCCGACCCTTCGCGCTGTCGATAACGCACTCCCCCCACCCCTATATAAATTCCTGCGTACGGGCCTGTCCTATATGTGTAATATTGTAACAAGCCGTCTCACCCAGACCAGGGGACCGTTTCACTAAACTTCGTACGACTAAGCTGTTCGTTATTGCAAAATTATGATAGTCTGTAAATTTCACAATGACAATGTTTTCTTGTAAACAATTATTGAATTTACATTTATTGAGCATAGGCTGCATATGCAGCCTATACTCAATGAATGTAAATCCATCAATTGAAATTTACAGACGATCCTAAATTTACACTTACGAACATTTTAATCGTATGAAGTTTAGTGAAGCGCACCCCTGGGGGCCGTTTCATTAAACTTCGTACGACTAAAATGTGCAAATTTAGGATCGTCTGGAAATTTCAATTGATGGATTTACATTTATTCAGCATATGCTCAATAAATGTAAATCCAATAATTGTGTATAAGAAAACAGTGGTAATATGAAATGTACAGACTATCATAATTTTGCACTTTAGTCGTACGAAGTTTAGTGAAACGGCTAACCCTGCAGTGTGTGTCAGTATTTTGCAGATATATATTTAGAAAAAAAACCATCCCTTATTTGATTAAACCTGCACTCCCAAATCCCAGGTGGTAATTGAATAGGGAGACATACGTTTTCAACAATTCTTTAGATACATGTACATGTATGCCATTTTTCGGGCAATATAAACATTCATTCATTTACTATTACTGGACGTGTTCATTGGCATTATGTACTTTTTTTTATATCAAACGTTAATAGCCACTATTGATATCAGGGGCGATAACTCTGTCCTTAAAGTGTTAACGGAAACAACTATGTATGCTCTCTATTTATTTTGGATGTGAAATAATTATATTATACATGTATATTCAGGGCAAACGTGGAATAGAATTCCGCAGCTGCTATAAAGCTATCGTCAAGTTTCATCGTCGTTTACAGAAAGTTTCTGTAAATAATTTTTTATGAAGGAAAATACAATAAATTGTGTCAATATTTGTCATGAAAAATCGCACATCTTTTAGGTACAAAATCACGTCTCGTCTCATATGTGACTGTGACTAGAAAAATGGGTCTTATAGGGTTTGTGACCAGTGTAGCTCCTGATCAAATAGTACGTATACACTCCTGCAGCTTGATAACTTCATATATTGCTTGCTAGAAGCATGACGGTGTTTCGTTGATGGAATGGCGAACAGTGGCAGATCCTGATCAGACTGTGCGGATGCACAGGCTGATCTGGATCTACACTGGTCGCAAAATCAATAAGCCCCAATTCTCCAGCCACAGCCACATATAGGTCGGGTATCGGACCGCATGTCAGAGATGCCCAACACCAGGACACGTATCTCTCACTCGGGAATGTTGATGCGCAAACCGCCGGGAGAGGGCGCGCAAATAAACCGATCGATCCTACCTTATCAGCGAAGATTGATTTCAAAAGTCTTGTTTTAAGTCTGAAGTTTAAATTCTAGCTGAGTCATAAACTTAAACCAATAACGACGAAATTCCACGCAAGTCTGAAAGCAACAGGCGGGTTGTTGTTTTTTTGCTCGCATAAATAAATCATTGCGGATATTACGTCACAGTGCAGGAGTGAGTGTAGAGCAAATACGTCCTGGATCGTATATTTCAATTGCAGTGGAACTTCTCAAAACTGGACATCCTGTAGCCGATTTCACCAACATTGCAAAGTATACTTTTCTAGCAAAGTATACTTTGAGGGAGAAATTTTCAATTTAAGAATAAATTTATTAATTTTTATTATACTGAATTTATTACATTATCACAGCCATTATGGCTGTGGTAATGTAAAAAATTCAGTATAATAATTCTGCATACTTTTAATCATCAAATATATGCAGTCGTTAGTTCTATATGAAATAATGCTTATCGGGAAAAATAAATGATTTCTCCCTCAAAGTATACTTTGCTAGAAATCGGCTACTGGTGATGGTGTTTAACGGCATGTCAACAGCTATGGACATTTTAGGCCGGGTTAATGGCGTCGAATCTCACAGGTTACATGTTGTGATGGGGGTAAATCCCAAAATCAAAACTGAATATTTACAGAAAAAGTATATTTTCAGTCCTGAAATTAGAATAACTTGACCTGGTGCCAGGTCCTCAACGTGTCGGAGTCACTTAGTCACACTTTCTGAAAGTAATATGATTAGTACTAATCTTACTACTTTTATAATGGCTACCGGATTCAACAAGGAAGCCAAAACATGTATCAGAGGGCCAAAAACACGATTACGAGAACAAAAATACATTGCCTCTGCTTATTCATTTATGCCATGAGCTGTTCCGATATGGTCACAGGCCACTACACAAACGCCTCCTAGCATCGGCCTACACGAAAGTCCCGTGTAAATGGGTCATTTAGCTTTACATGAGTGGAAATTTAACTATTTACATGGTGGGACATTGTGGGCTATAAACAGTTTAAAATTATCAGACGCTTTCTTTTATTTCTCCCTGTCAATATCCCGAATATGTGTTGGAATTTAATTATAATTGAGTCCCGATGACGCAATTCTAATGAAATTCCAAGACACATGTACAGGGAGAAATACGAGAAATACATTCACAGTGTGTTGGCTGTTATTTTCACCGCTATCATGCAAAGAGTTAATATATTTATTAAACGAATTTACTGATTTCATAAGATTATGAACTCAGTCAAAGCGTTTAACCCATTACAGACGGGATACACTTTTAGTAGTATGAACCTTTTGAGAGAAAAAATCCCTATTTTCTTTATTTCCTTTCGAAATTATATGTTGTAACCACTCATTTGAACCGTCTCGACGAGACGGTTCAACTGAGTGGTAACAACATATACCTTTATCGATGAATGAACAAAATAATGAGATTTTTTCAACAAAAATCATAGTATCCTTAGGCTGAAATGGGTTAATAAATATCACATTAGATCAACATAGATAATGGATTATATTCATTGCATAAGCATAGCACGCTGAGGCTGTACTCATCAGCTAATAATTCCAGCACAAAAATATTTACACAATTCCCTAACATTTGATTGGCCCGTAGCAAGTCTCTGTCCAAAATTTATATCCCAGTAAACTCCCACGCCGAACTACTTTCCGTAACCGTGAGGCGCAGTTAAAATAATTATTAAGCAAACGGAAAATAAACAGATTTTCTTGATGAATTTATTTAAAATGCTGGAATTATAAGGAATGAATGGCCTTTGTGTGGAATTTATCGGGGATATAAACTTGGAAAAGTCGCGGGAATACTGGACGAGGCCTTCCGGCCTTCGTCCAGTATTCCCGCGACTTTTCCAAGTTTATATACCCCGATAAATTCCACAAAAAAAAACATTCATTCCTATAATACGTTTTCTGTAGTAGTCTCACACGCATATTTATTACACTAGTGTATTATGATTTGTATACCCCCTGTCTCGGTTTGAGCCGATGGGTAGGGGGGGGGGGGGGGGTGGGGGGGGGGGGGGGTTATGTAGTGGTTGGACTGTGTGTACGTCCGTGGGTCCGGAGTTTCTCCAACTTGGGGGTGGGGGCATTTTCTTGTTGTACTCTGTGTTAATTCACTGAGAGAACCAATGTTATGTAATACAACAGGCATTCGTCTATGAACAGCGTATGTATGTTGGGAAAATAGACAACAATGCTTGCATTGTCTTCGCATTCAACCAGGGAAAAACATCGTACGACACTCCACACCACTCGTCCGTGCTTTATCTCAGGACACCACGGGTAACGGAAGCCAATAAATATTGAAGTTGACGGAGGTCAGGGGCTGGTATTTTTTGTAAAGCCCTACTTGTCATAATTGACGGCATTAGTGGAAAACGTGGCTAACTCTCTTGGAGGTAGAATTGAAGGTAACATTGGAAAAGGGGGCCAACTCCTTCTTAGAAGCATGATCAGTGAATAAAGGGGCTAACTTACACTTTCACCTCTATTATATGAGCAGGCGCGTAATCAGGATCTAGCTGAGGAGGGTGCGCATTGAGCGGCGACAGCCGTGAATTGTCTAGGGGGTCCGGGAGCATGCCCCCCCCCCCGCCTTAATTCTTTTTCTTTTTGGATAAAGAACGCAAATCTTGGCTTCTAGTGCCCTCCAGACATCGATAAATTATGCTAAATTTTATTTATTTTAGCAGAGAAATTTTCATTTTACGAAATGTAGTTCTTATTTTATCTATGTGTACACACCTGGCCAAATTTTAGGGGGTGCGTTCGCACCCGTCGCATCCCCACCCCCCCCCCATCATCCCCCATCCCCCCTGATTACGCGCCTGATGAAACACGCCATGCGATTTTGTACCTTCGGACATCTGCTTAATTTCCTTAATTACATTTACAAAATTTACGATATTTTTCATTAATAAAGACAAAAGTTGACAAAGATGATATTCCGCATGTACTATGAAAAGTTTGTAAACTTTTGACGCTATCTACGGAAACTGTTGTTAATTTTGTAAACGTATTTCATGAAATTACGCAGATGTCCGAAGGTACAACATCACATGCCGCGTCTCATATGCGGCTGTGACTGGACAACTAGAGGTTATGGGTTTTATGGTTAGCCTCGTTCATGTAGCCTATTTCACCAACATTGAAAAGTATACGTATCTTGCTATCTTGCTAACTACACTTTAAGGGAGAAATTTTCAATTAAGGATAAATTTATATTAATTTTTATTATACTGAATTTATTACATTATCACAGCCATTTTGGCTGTGATAATGTAATAAATTCAGTACAATAAAAATTAATATAAATTTATCCTTAATTGTTATTTCACTGAGAGAGCCAATGGTATGCAATAAAACCGGCATTCGTCTATGAACAGCGTATGTATGTTGGGACAATAGACAACAATGCTTGCATTGTCCTCGTATTCAACCAGGGCAAAACAATCGAACAACACGCGTATTCAGCACACCACTCATCCGTGCTTTATCTCAGGACACCACGGGTAACGGAAGCCAATAACTATTGAAGGTTGACGGAGGTCAGGGGCTGGTATTTTTTGTAAAGCCCTACTTGTCATAATTGACGGCATTAGTGGAAAACGTGGCTAACTCTCTTGGAGGTAGAATTGAAGGTAGCATTGGAAAAGGGGGCCAAACTCCTCCTTAGAAGCATGATCAGTGAATAAAGGGACTAACTTACTCTTTGATCTCTCTTATATGAGACACGCCATGCGATTTTGTACCTTCAGACATCTGCGCAATTTCATTAAATACATTTACAAAATTTATGATATTTTTCATAAATGAAGTCAAAAGTTGACAAAAATTATATTCCGCATGTACTCTGAAAATTTTGTCAACTTTTGACGCTATTTACGGAAAATATTGTTAATTTTGTAAACGTATTTCATGAAATTACGCATGAACATCACATGCCGTGTCTCATAATTATGTGGCTGTGACTGGAAAATAACTAGAGGTGATGGGTTTTATGGTCAGCCTCGTTCCTGTAGCCTATTTCAACAACATTGAAAAGTATACGTATTTTGCTAAGTGCACTTTGAGGGAGAAATTTTCAATTAAGGATAAATTTATATTAATTTTTATTATACTGAATTTATTACATTATCACAGCCATTTTGGCTGTGATAATGTAATAAAATCAGTATATTAATTCTGAAATACTTTTAATCATCAAATATATGCAGTCGTTAGTTCTATATGAAATAATGCATTTCGGGAAAAATAGATGAATACTCCCTTAAAGTATACTTTGCTAGATAAGTATACTTTGCAATTTTGATGAAATCGGCTACAGATCTTCTAGTCAACTCCTGCAGAATGATAACGATCTGCATTGTTTGTTAGAGGCATGGTGAGTGTTTCACTGATTGAATGGTGAACAGTGCATATCCTGATCAGACTGTGCGGACGCACAGGCTGATCTGGATATACACTGGTGAAAAAACCCGTTGGACTCATTTCTCCAGTCACAGCCACATATATGGACCTGTATGAGTGAAGCAATGAATAGCACTGACATATTAAAGGTACATGCCCACACAGTAGGCACAACATGTAGGCATTAAATAAGTGTACAGACATGTCACATTCCATCAGTTCTAAAATTTACGAGTGGCCGGTATACAGATTTAATCATTTAGTAACAACTATGTGACTTGCGGTTGTATCGGGATATTTTCATATGCAAATGAGCCATGATATTTTTTAATTATTTATGCTAATTAAATGCGTCACCTGAAATGATAATATTTTCGACAGATTATAAAGTATGATCATTGAACATTAAAAAATAAATACAGAGAATAAATAGTAATGTCCGTTAACAGTTTAAGGAAACACGGTTATCGCCCCTGATATCAGTGTGGACATGATATAATATGTATTTTAATGTCAATCAATACGTGGGGTAATGATGAATGAATGTTTATTTTGCCAGAAAAGGTCTCAGATGATTTCTCTGATATAAAGAACACGTTGTGCCTACTGAGTGGGCGTGTACCTTTAATAACAACTTACAGCACTACTTCTTGTCCTGATCCTGTTGAGTGCCGTTACTACACCGGACCACTTGTCCCCAGGTGTGAATCACAGTTACATTCACCATTTAATATGCATTAAGGATGGATTTCATCGTTAAGTTATGCATACCCTGTCAACCTCCCGTAATGTTTGAGGAAACCGGAGAACACGTACATAGAGAAACCCCACTTGTCTAATCCACACGCTCTGGGGACCTCCCAGGGTGTCCGGTTTAGAGATGTTCCACTGTATAATAATTTGTGCTAGCTAACAAAACAGCAGTAGCCGATTTCATCAACATTGCAAAGTATACTTTCCTAGCAAAGTATACTTTGAGGGTGAAATTTTCAATTTTAGGATCAATTTATTAATTTTTATTATACTGAATTTACTACATTATCTCAGCCAATTTGGCTGTGATAATGTAATGCATTCAGTATAATAATTCTGCATACTTTTAATCATCAAATATATGCAGGCGTTAGTTCTATATGAAATAACTCATTTCAGGAAAAATAAATGATTACTCCCTCAAAGTATACTTTGCTAGAAAAGTATACTTTGCAATGTTGATGAAATCGGCTACAGGTGTTTATGTGTGTGACAAAGGTGACAAGAGCGCCATAAGTCACAAAATACGCCCGTCGAAGATGGGCCAGACAGCGAAGATGTAGAAGTGTGAAGCTGTCACAAAGGCAAGACACATTAATGAGAATTTGAAAATATACAATATTATTTTATCCTCTTGTTGTGATAAACAGGTATACTAATTTAGGTAGAGATGTGTAAAGTAGAAATTATATAGAATTGGATACAAAATGAGGAAAAAATTGCTAAGTTAAAAAGGTGATATTTTAGTTAAAAAATATTTGTTTCGGCATAAAAACACCAAGGTGCACATCTTCAATATGTGTAGAAGATGTGTGTATAGTTTCAGATCGATTGACTGAACGGTTTCAGAGGAGTTGTGTACACAAACTCTGTACCCTATATAGAATTGTATACACAAATGTAGAAAAAATGGCAACGTTAAAAAGCTGATATTTTTTGTTAATAAATCATTTTTTTCGGCATAAAAACATCAAGGTGCACATCTTCAATATTAGACCAGTATATATGCGTGTAAAATAGGCGTACCTGAAACAAATTGCAACAGAAGGTTTTTTGTTTTATATTGTTTAGGGGGTCATTCTATGTATCATATCCAAAATAGGACAAAATCGGACAACCGGAAGTGGGTAAAATGCATAATTCAAAATGGCCGCCATTTTCCCCAATTGGTCTAAATTTACTGAAAACGGTTGGATTTACACCATATAAACGTATTACAAACATATAAGACACTGATACCAATGAGTCCAAAAAGCATACAAATACATTTTATGACGTCACCATGACGTCTATCACGTCATATGACGTCATATTAGCTAAACATTAAAGGAAGTTTTACGGCATAACTTATCGAAGTACACATAATTTGTAATTACCCATACCACCAGAACTAGTAATCACAAGTGTCGCATCAAAATGAGGTTCTATGGTCATTGACCAGCAGTCAAATGCTGATTTAGGCAGTTTGCTAGTTTACTGACTGAATGGTGAACGCACCATGAGAAAGATGGTCCGATTAGGACTTGCGATCAGTGTATTCCCAGATCGGCATGGCATCCGTGCAGTCTGATCGGGTTCTAAGCTGGTGGCAATGTTCAGTCAAACCACTATGATGCTTCTAATGAACAATTTAGATCATTATCATACTCCGGGAGTGAGCTAGATGATCAGGAGCTACACTGGTCAAAATCTCAATTGGGTCATTTGACTGATGGTGTGTCACGTAAAGTTTATAATGTTCTATTCCCATCCAGTATTATATAGTAACTCATTTTCATCCTCTGTGTCTACTTCCGCTGCCTTAGCAGATGAGTTACTGCAAGATGTACATTTACAACCTACACATGCACTCAAACATTCCATACTACTCTTTCTGCAGCTACAGCGGAGATTATCGCAGTCACCTTTACACTGACACCGTATGATTTTGAGCAAACATTCCGGAGCTGCCATTGAGTCCATTTTATGTGGCTCGAGTCTTTGACCGGTAAGTTGCCAACCCCAATCGGTAGGATTTAAGTGATTGTCCGATCCCATCCAACCCTGTCCCTGGTAGTAAACTCTGTGTGAATGATATTTAGCTGCGTCGGATGTCGGAGGAAGAGACTGTACATGAACGCTACTTGCGCTAGTGGCTACTTTCTATATAAACTTTCTCACCCACAATTCATCCAACTTCTTAGTACCCTTACCACGGTATAAGCAGATAAGTGCCTTTTCGCCTACAGTGTCTACGTCAACCGCTTTCATATTGTCTTTGGTGAGAGACTCAATGTGTGTCTTAAAAGTCACATCACTCCGAGCTTTCTTCAATGCAACACCTTTCCCAACACCAAACAATCGCGAAGTTGTGTCACAGCCACATATGGCATGGATGACGGGACACATGTGGCACAACTCTATCCTTAGGGTATGCCGCACTACATCAATGTTCCATACCCTACTCTTGGCACTTTGTGTGTCCGACCTATAGATCAGTCCCTTTGTGTTGTCAACGGAATAGTGGCACAGGAGCACTAGGACATCGGTGTCATCGCCAATCACATGTGTCATTCCCGAGGTTGAACAGTGCACACCCGTCTTAGCTATAAGTACATCTGCATCTCCATCTGAACTCTGGGTTTTTATTACCTGATCATGCATTTTCTGCTTTAGCAAGTCGATGAATTGTTGCTTGTTTTCACTGTTGGCGAGGAAATGTTCTTTCTTTGATTTCAAGGGCATAGACTCAACAAACGACATCAGAGGACCAATGAAACCTTTTGCCCTTCTCAAATGGGTTGTATCTTTAGTGGAAGGCCCTTGACTGTATCCATCAAATACTACGATTGTATTTGGGTATGTCACATATGCTTCCGTAAGTGTCATCCTTCTTCCATGTTAGTTTGTGTATTAGCGAACCTCCATCTAACACGTAAGATGTCGGTTTGTCCGTTGATTGCGCAGACTGGTCCACTTTGACTAGTGTTGCCAATGTATCCGCAAGCTGTGCCTTATTTGCGTCCCTCAAAAGGCCATGTTCATCGAACATAGAAGTTGGAACACTTGACAGTTCATGTTTGAATAAGTCGTCGTGATTACAATCGGGAGTACTCTTAATCAATGACTATCGCCTCACCACCGGCGCATACAGCTTTCTGTCCCATCACTTTTACCTGGTCTACTTTCCATCTTCTCTAGTATTGTTTGTCCAACTTCGACAGCTTGTTGCGGATTAGCAGACGTGTAAGCGACTACACCTGTTACAATGTTACGTAGAGTGTCATCCTGTTGGAATGGATCGCGATCACGCAGAAATTCAAACACTGCTCTTGTATCTTTGTCATCCCGGGCTTTTCTGGAGTCCGTCATCTCTGTATGCTGCTGACTCGTGGAGTACTGCACCACAGTCAGCTGTTGCATGTGTTCGTTAACTTCCGCACATGCAGGCATGGACAACAGTCCTCTGTGCCTCCTCCATTCCCCGCCCACGTGTTAAACCACCAGTTGTCTTGAGTGCCCTCATAAGTACTTGTTATATGACTAGGTCTGTAGAAAGGCCTGACCAAAACCTATCACTTCTGCGGATGACGGACTGTCCTGATAGGAAGTGTTCATACACGGTTGGATTGTTCTCCTCAAGGTCAAGCATGTCCTGGATATATATGTGCACTGATTTGGTGTAATGCGAGTGTCTGGAAGTCTGCAGCGATTTCAAATGGAGCTTACAGTCACCAGTCCTTTCAGCCGTCAGGAATCTTCGCAGCAGATCTACCATGGTCATGTACTGATTCCATAGTTGTCCTGTAGGAGAGTTAGACATCTTTGATGTCTGTGTGTTTAAGGTTTGGCGTATCCTTTCCAATACAGCATTACTACATGCAGCATTCACTGTAATGTCACTGGCTAAAAGATCATTTAAAACCCCTAGTCTGGATGCAAATCGTCCATCTCTTTCTGTTGATCTTCATAAGTTTTGCATTCTTCGGCAACGGAAAGTGTAATACCATATGCTTCCGTTACAACCATCGCATTCAGCGCTGCATCAATTAGCGTGTGTCCTCTGACAGCTCTGGCATATGTTTTGCCTGGTAGAATGCGATTGACGGCGTTATCGGAATATATCAATTCAAGGACTTCCCTGAGCCCTGACGAATTCATCAAATGGCCAATGGATCCTAGGTAGCTCATCATGATATGAAAAGCTCCCAGCTTCAACACCACACGCTTGAGATCATTTTCTTCGCATTTATTACTGATGATTGTTTTCGCTTTGAACCACAGCGGTTGATCAAATGTCAGGACGGGAGTTGTAGCGTGTTTTCTGTTTTCCTCAGCGATTATTATGAAATGAAAAGCTACTGGATTGGAGGGGGGGGGGGGGGGGGGGGGGGGGGGGGGGGGGGGGGGGGGGGGGGGGGGGGGGGGGGGGGGGGGGGGAGGGGGGGGGGGGGGGGGGGGGGGGGGGGGGGGGGGGGGGGGGGGGGGGGGGGGGGGGGGGGGGGGGGGGGGGGGGTGGGGGGGGGGGGGGGGGGGGGGGGGGGGGGGGGGGGGGGGGGGGGGGGGGGGGGGGGCACTTTCACAAAACATTGTACGACAAAACAGAGATGTTCAGCAACATATGATAACATACATTCGGTATGTGATCGTATATTTCAGAACATATCTGCGGACATCATATCATGTGACAATAGTTTTTCGTACAATGTTTTGTGACAGTGCCCCATAGCCCTTTGTATGCATCTACTGGTACTATCAAATAGTTTAATGTATGATTTTGATTCAATTACCACTGCGACCTTCACAACCAATGCCACGATAAAATACCGTCGCTAATGCCATCCGGCGTTACGGAAACACCAGACAGATATATAAATTCACGTTTAGATACTTTATGTCACTTTCCTATCTACTTGTAATACAATTATATGATTGTAAAACAATCTTTTTTATGAGATATAAGGCCTGAAAAGTTCCTACGGCGGCCATTTTGGAATCATCCAATATTATTTTTAGTTATCTTATCATGTTCCTTGACCGTGAAAACATGACCGAGATATGAGCAAAAACGTTATTGGATGGCGGCCATTTTGAATGTCAAAATGGGCGGCCATTTTGAATGTCATAATGGCTGCCTCTACTAAATCATCCAGTGTTATAATTCATGATGCTATCATGTTCATTGACCGCGAAAACATGGGTATACACTAAAATTATGTCTCAAGGATCCCACAGACCGAGATATGAGGGAAAACATTTTTGGATGGCGGCCATTTTGAAATTCAAGATGGCTGCCTTTACAAAATCATCCTATGTTAATTTTATTGTTGTTACAACGATCATTGGCCCTAAAGACATGAGTATAGACACCAATATACTTCTTGTGAGTGTAACCATTACAAAGTTAATACTGTTTTTCTGTGTTCATTATTGTGAATGGCGGCCATCTTGGATTTATGCAAATTAATCCTTTTCCGGTGGTCCGATTTTGTCCTATTTTGAATGTGTTATTCAGGGCATCACACCGAATGATATAAAAAAAAGAAAAGCTTCTGTTGCAATTTGTTTCAGGTCAAAGTGTATATATACTAGACTATATGTGTAGAAGACGTGTGGATAGTTTCAGATCGATTGACTGAACGGTTTCTGAGGAGTTGTGTGCACAAACTATGAAGTCTTTCTGTCCGCCGCCCGCCCCATGGTAAAACATAATACGTACCGTTTTTTTAAACGGCCGTATGCAAATGAATGGGTTTAACGTCCCAACAAAAGCTGTTGTCATGTTCAGATGGGACATCGGTGTCAAGTCTCATCCGAAGGACCAGAGATTGAAACACTGTGAAAGTATTGTTCACGCCTAGGGCAGGGAATGAACCCACAACCACTGGTATTGAATGCCAATGTTCTACCCCTACACTACAACCCATCGAATTAAGTAATACTAATAGGCATTATGTTTGTAAAACATGAATATGCCTCATTGGCATACTTGACTGTAAGTAGCTACAATAATTTGCCTCCGATATGTTATCTACGGCTACAATTTGACCCATTCAAATAATGTGAGCAACTGAAGTGCATACTCATACCTGTTGTATGTAGGTCAAAATTTAGTAACCTGGGCCCGGTTGCTCAAAACATCCGTTAGCTGAACGGACTGTTAAATCCTTAACTGAATGGTTAAACTCTCTGTTTTAACAGAGATTTTAACCATTCAGTTAAGGATTTAACAGTCCGTTAAGGATTTAACAGTCCGTTAAGCTAACTGGTGTTTTGAACAACCGGGCCCTGTATATGTTATACCTTAATAAATAATCTTTGATGCAGAACTAGTAAATTTCCAAAAATAATAGAACAGGGAAATCATTTTCCCATGGAAGCCATCCCTTCTCCTGTTGTTGTTAAACATTCAACATAATGAAATGAAGCTTTCAAATTTACAAGATATACATGTACATGCAAATGTCAGATAAACACATTGACACGGTAAAATAACCAATTTCTGCATGTGTATGTTCTTTATTAATAATTGATACAGCTTTGACAGTTTTATATCGCTAACATATCGAACACGCCGGATAACCGATTGCAAAAATCACTCTTTCATGTGTTACATTAAAAAGATGGGGTTAAATGTTTACCCTCTTGCATATGAGAGGTATGGAGCGGGGCAGCAATTTTGTTTCTAACTTGACTGTAACACAAATGGATACAGTGTTTCAGCGAAATTGTGAAGGTAAAAAAGGTCAAGAGCATGTTAAAGGTGGCATGAGTTCATTGGTGAATATGTTCAGATGTATCAAGTGTCCAAGTATTAAAGCAATCCTTCAAGTTATATTGAAGGTATGACATGATGGAGACACTTAATACAGTTCGACGTAAATGGCCACGGACGGAAGGGCGGATGGACATACGGAACGTCAAGATCAAAGGAGTATGCCCACCTTGCTATTGCTATCGCATAGGGGCATAACAACTTGTGTTGGCTAACAAAACAACAGGTGTGTGTCACAAACAATAAACGATATACATGGCATGCCCATCAAGATTCACTGTACCAGAAACCATAACAATCGCAATATGTTTGTCAGTGTCTACAGTGTTTGTCAAGTGTGGTATAACATAGCCCTGACACAATGAATGACTGCGTTTGGAGTCATTAGGCTTATGGTAAATGCGATCAGTGTAGACCCAGACCAGCCTGCGCGCATCCGCGCAGGCTTGTCAGGGTCTGCACTGTTCGCAATTTTATCCGGAAACACATACCACGCGTCTAACAATGTAGATCATTATCACAGTATTAACAGACCAGGCGCCGAACTGGCCATACATGCCATAATTCCTATTATTCCATCCAACGTCGCATAATGTGTCACCAAAGGCACATTCCATGCCTGTGTTCTGACACAATCTCTCCATAAAATTAATTAACAGGTGTGCTAATTCACTGGAAAGCCATCAAAAGAATTAATTCCTTGTTTTCCTGTATTATTCAAGCTATTTATTATGTAAATGGCGAATACACACAGGTGAAAACTGATTAATTAAGACATTAAGAAACCCACAGCTAACATTAATTTTACCAAGTAATTTATGCAAGTCGTGGTTCAAAGGTTATATCCAGATACCTTAATAATCTTCGTCTAAGTGTGTTGAATGTGAAATGCCCAAACAATGTGACACATCATACTATCAAGACCTCTTTGAGACTAAACTTTTGATAGCGTTTTACTTAACTATTTCAACATTAGAGACCTAAAGGTCAAGATGAGCCGGATCGTATCGAGCCATCTCATCAAGATCTACACCATTTGTGACTGTTTTTTTTTTGCTTTTTTTCCAAAATGACCCCCTTTTCTGCATAATGGCTTAATATGAAATAGTCCATATCAGGAGGCCGTTTCACTAAACTTCGTACGACTAAAATGTTCGTAAGTGCAAAATTATGATAGTCTGTAAATTTCATATTAACAGTGTTTTCTAGTAAACAATTGCTGGATTTACATTTATTGAGCATAGGCTGCATATGCAGCCTATGCTCAATAAATGTAAATCCAGCAATTGAAATTTCCAGACGATCCTAAATTTGCACTTACGAACATTTTAGTCGTACGAAGTTTAGTGAAACGGGCCCCAGTTACGTTAGGGAGGAACGGGTTTTATTTATAAGTTATAGCATGTTAAGAGCACGTACTCCGTTCATATGCTCGTAATCAGACCGGTATGTGCGCAGCCTCTGCCAAACAAGCTGGGTGAGTTTTGAGTTTGGTCACGTACCACATTCAATAACCCAAATGTTCTGTCTGTAACGCTTGTAAGTCGCCCTGCGGTGCAGACAGAACATTCGGGTTACACATTTAAATGCTTGAAATCAGTATGTATGACTGGTCGATGCTGAGCTGAGCTCAGTCTCGGCAAACCAAATTGAGTGATTTCAAATACGAATATGGCGAGAAGATGCTCAGAATGTTTTATAAACACATGCGGAGACTTTTCAAGTAATATTGAGCTAAGGAAGTAAGACTAGAAATGTGACCTGTCGGCGGACGAATGCCCCCGCTGGCAGCCAAACAAAATAAGGGAACATTTAAAAACACAACAGGCCCGAGGATCATGGATTTTTCACAGCATGATAGAGGACCATCAACGAATTGCATGTGTGAAATATACGAGATGGTCGCGGCCCGCATGTCGCGCCCGCCAAGGCTTTGATAGTATACCGAAAAACTTTAACCGAAAAAAATACTTTAACCAAAAACATTAACCCGGACACATACGGACGTACGCCAATGTGCCGACTATATCGTGCAGACCGCAGGCGGGCGCGACAAAAACAGTTATGTCAAAGGAAACAGAAATTATACGAACTTTCACCGAGTATTAAATGTGTGACGGATGTACGTACGGGACGTAGAGACGCCGATAGCGCTCCCCCCCCCCCCCTATGCACCTCCACCCCCCCCCCCCCCCCCCCCCCCCCCCCTCTCACCATTCGGTGGCGTAGGCATAAACATAGATTTTGCTATAAATAGTACGATGTAATATCATACTAAGATGGCGGCTTGAGGTCCGAGTTTCGAAATCCCGCATGCCCCGGCTGTCGTCGGCGCTTGCATCTTGTTTCCTCGCCCGCCGCCTGGCACCACGACATCACAACTACACATTGGTTGGGCCACCCCACCCACGTCCTTTCCTCCGTCTATTCCCATTCCAACCAAATTTCATCAGGTTGCCCGCCGATCCTGATACGCGGACGAACAACGTTATCTAAGAGTCGTTTCGAATAAAGACATATCATTAATTACTGAAGGTACTGAACATAGGGTACTACAAGATTAAACTAGATTGATTGATTGATTGATTGATTGTTGGTGTTGCAGTTTCATTAACCCTTAAAGGTACATGCCCACTCAGTAGGTACAAAATGTTATTTACATCAGAGACATCATCTGAGACATTTCCTGGCAAAATAAACATTCATGCGCCATTATTCCACGTACTGATTGACATTATTATACATTGTATATCAGACGTAAATTTACACACTGATATCAGGGGCGATAACCGTGTTTGCTTAAAATGTTAACGGACATTACTATTTAATCTCTGTATTTATTTTATGATGTGCAATGATCGTACTTTAAAATCTGTCGAAAATATTATTTTTTCAGGTGACGCATTTCTTTAGTATAAATAATTAAAAAATATCATGCCTCATTTGCATATGAAAATAGCCTGATACCACTGCGCGTCACTATCAGTAAAATAAATATTATTAAATGATTATATCTGTATAGCGGGAACTTGTAACCTTTATAACTGGTGGAATAGTGACACAGTTATACACTTACATGTATTTCATTCCTATAAATGACATTTTACTGCTACAGTATGTACCAAAACATTCAACAACATTACATATTATGCATAGCAATATCAGAAAGATACGGTAACACATATACAAGGCTATTGGTACTTTACGGAACGGAACGGAACGGAACACGGTTTGGGGTACCAAGTGGGGTAATTGTCGAAATTGAAAAACTTACGCAGTTAATTAACGATGTGACTAATTAAAATGTGCATCATAATGGAAGTAAGTATCATGCGTTGGGAACCTAATAACGCAGTATCAATACGTTGAACGTGTTGCTAATAACACAATTAGTTAACAAGATGCTTGTTCCGTTCCGTTCCGTAAAGTACTAATCACCTTACGGAACGGAACGGAACGAGATTTTTTATTTACCAAAACCCAAAACAGACACAAATGCCACTTTTGAAGCGTGTCAGAGGCAGTCCTTTGAAATATGTAGTATAATACTTCCCCGCGACTGTATTTTTTCAAGAAAGTCACCCCAGCACCCCCCCCCCCCCCCCCCCCCCCGCCACCATCTACCTATCCAAACGGAACACAGTTTACTTGTCCTATTTAGGTGATTGTTATTTCCCCTGTGACTAGACTTTTCCGAAATTTGGCCAGTCGAGATTCCCAGGGTGTTTGTTTAACATTGTACTTTACGGAACGGAACGTTAACGGAACGGAACGGAACTAGATTTTTTTATTTTTTACCTTTACAGCACAAATCCATTCTGAACTGTCACATCCTTTGCTTCTCCGCGACTTCTCACCTACCGAATCGTGTCAGAGGCAGTCCTTTGGAATATGTAGTATATACTCCCGGCGACGTATCACGAAAGTCACATCAATCACATCCCCCCATCTACCTATCCGGAACAGTACTTGTCCTAATTTGGTGAATTGGTATTTCCCCTGTGACCTAGAATTTGCCGAAATTTGCCAGTCGATATTCCCAGGCTGTTGGTTTACCCAAAACACGGCCCGATTCCCGGACGCGCACCAAAAACTTTTTTTTCAGTTTTTTTTTCAAATATTGGGGCGGCGGTCGCTGCCCCTGCCGCCCCACTTCCAACGCCTCTGCATTTAATTTATAAAATTGAAAATAAAATACCAAAACAGACACAAACCTTTCGAATATGTAGTATAATACTACCAACGCCACTCCGTATGTTGTCAAGAAACTACCCGCCCCCCCCCCCCACCCCGCTGGACTGGCTTGTTCCGTTCCGTTCCGTAAAGTACTAATCCACTAGGGTAATTGGTACTTTACGGAACGGAGCTGAACGAGATATTTTATTTACCACAACAGACACAAATGCCACTTCTGAATCGTGTCAGAGGCAGTCCTTTGGAATATGTAGTATAATACTTCCCCCCCGCGACTGTATTTTTTCAAGAAAGTCACGACCCCCCACCCCCCCCCCACCAGGAACAGTACTTGTCCTAATTTGGCGAATTGGTATTTCTATTGTGACCTAGAATTTGCCGAAATTTGCCTGTCGAGATTCCCATGGTGTTTGTTTTTCCCAAAACACGTCCCGATTCCCGGACGCGTACCAAAAACTTTTTTTTCATTTTTTTTTCAAATATTGGGGCGTCGGTCGCTGCCCCTGCCGCCCCACTTCCGACGCCTCTGCACTTAATTTATAAAATTAAAAAAAAAACAAAATACCAAAACAGACACAAACCCTTGGACTGTGTAGTCTAATACTACCAACGCAGCTCCGTATGTTGTCAAGAAACTACCCGCCCCCCCCCCCACCCCTCTGGACTGAAAAACGTTAACAGTGCCTTATACACAATCCAATGATGGAAGAATGTAGTTGTATTAATTATTCCACACCATGCGCTCTGGCACAGTATTTGTGCTAATTTTGTGTAAAAAAATAGCTCGTTCCGTTCCGTTCCGTAAAGTACTAATCACCTAGGGTAATTGGTACTTTACGGAACGGAACGGAACGAGATTTTTTATTTACCAAAACAGACACAAATGCCACTTCTGAATCGTGTCAGAGGCAGTCCATTGAAATATGTAGTATAATACTTGCGCACTGTATTTTTCAAGAAGGTCACCCCACCCCCCCCCCCCACCCCCACCCCATCTACCTATCCGGAACAGTACTTCTCCTAATTTGGTGAATTGGTATTTCCCCTGTGACTTAGAATAAGCCGAAATTTGCCAGTCGAGATTCCCAGGGTGTTTGTTTACCCAAAACACGTCCCGATTCCTCAGTTTTTTCCCAAATATTGGGGCGGCGGTTGCTGCCCCTGCCGCCCCACTTCCGACGCCTCTGCATTTAATTTATAAAATTGAAAATAAAATACCAAAACAGAGACAAACCTTTGGAATATGTAGTCTAATACTACCAACGCCACTCCGTATGTTGTCAAGAAACTAACACGCCCCCCACCACCCCCCCCCACCCCCCCCCACCCCCCACCCCTCTGGACTGAAAAACGTTAACGGTGCCTTATACACAATCCAATGATGGAAGTGTGTTGTTGTATTAATTATTCCACACCATGCGCTCTGGCACAGTATTTGTGCTAATAGCTCGTTCCGTTCCGTTCCGTTCGTTCGTAAAGTACTAATCCACTAGGGTAATTGGTACTTTACGGGAACGGAAACGGAACAATATTTTTTGTTTACCAAAACAGACACAAACATCATTTTGAATCGTGTCAGAGGCAATCTTTGGAATATATAGTCTAAAAATCTTCACCCGCACTCTGTAATAATGTTTTTCAAGAAAGTCACCAATTATATTTTACCCCCCCCCCCACCCCCCCCCCCATATACCCCTATGCCGCTGGACTGAAAAACGCTAATTGTGGCATTTACAATAATACAATGATGCAATAGTAGTGTTAGTGCTCATAATTGTTTTTACATCATGCCTGTATCCGGGCAGTTTATTGTCCAATTTGGTGTAAAAATTGTCTCGTTCCGTTCCGTTCCATAAAAGTCTAATCACTAGGTTAATTGGTACTTTACTGAACGGAACGGAACATGATTTTTATTTACCAAAACAGAACAATGCCACTTCTGAATCGTGTCAGAGGTAATCCTTTGGAATATGTAGTACAATACTTCACACGCCACAGTGTATGTTGTCAAGAAATCACCCCCCCCCCCCCCCAGCCCCCTTGCCCGTGGATTAAAAACGTTAACAGTGCCATACACAATCCAATGATTCACAGTGTAGTTGTATTAATTGTTCCACACCATGCGCTCTCTCCGGCACAGTACTTGTGCTAATTTGACGTCACGCCGTTCGGAAACACGTGATCCCACACCTTGACTCGTGTTTCACCAGCGTATATGGAGAAATGACAGCGCTCCAGATAGGTTTTGTATCATTGATTTTCTTCCTTAATAAATAGGGAACGCATTGATAAGGAGCTCTTAAATGACATCAGTAACGTGGCAGTTACGTATTTCCTTCGACCAATCAAATAATGTTCTCAGACACGCCTCTGAATCACAATACAGTCGCTTTCACTATGACCTGTCCCCAGAAAATAATTCGCACAATTTATATTTTTATCCCGTCAACACAGTGCGTATGTGCCGTGAAACATTTTTGATATCCTGTCAATACGACCTAATCACTGCGTATGGTTATGTGCGGTGACTAGGGTTATTTGTTTGCATTTTACAGCCATTTGTAGGTGTTGACGGGACAAATAGAATAGTAGGTTAGTGCCGTGCATGGAAAAATATCTGGCTCGGCTCGGTAAACCGGGATGTGCTCGGCAAGCCTCGCCATTCCGTTTCCTAAGGCCTTGCCAGATATGTTTTGCCATTCCACGGCACTAACTACTATTCCTCTTTTATATTTTATTTTTTCAGTTTTGCTTTTTATAAAAATACATGTACAATTGTATGTGTGAAATGTAAAAAAGGTGTTTATTTAAACCAGGTTAGCAGCTTATCATGAAATAATGCCTTGCGATTGGGTCCTACCGTTAAACAAAACCTTGTTCGCTATGCTCACTCATTTGCTTAGCATAAAAATGCAATCAAGTTTGTAATGTTTCATGATAATAGGTCACTGGTAAAATGCTTTGAGCAATACAACAATTATCAATACAAATATTAAAGGTCAGGTTGGCCATAAAATCTGTTGGGAACAATCTTAAAATAACATTTTATTCTTTTTATTTTAAGATATATTTTCCCATTTTATTCCTATTTTTTTCACCGTCTTGAATTTCCTGTTTTCCTAATTTTTTTTACCAATCCCTCACTTGACGGCCTGTTATTGGTAATCATCCTTTTTATCATTCGGTGTCCTACTCATGCGGCCCCTGTGCCCCAAGGTCAAGGTCAAATGACTTAGAAGTTTGCGTTATCATAAAATCTGCATTAAAGTTTTTTTCATACCTTATATCTCCACAATTGTTACTCCAATTTACTTACAATACTTCCTTTTCATCATCCATATTTGCATTCCATAGCCTGCCCAAGGTAAAATGACTTTGAAATTTGTGTTAAAGTTTTTACATACCTTATATCTCCAAAACACTTACTCCGATTTACTTCAAACTTCAAAATATTATTTATTATCATCCATATTTTCATTCTATAGCCCACCCATGCAGCCCACACGCCCAAGGTCAAATGACTTTAAAATTTGCGTTAAATGCTTTTACATACTTTGTAATTACATTATATCTCCACAACTTCAAATAAATACTCACTGAGACATGCCTAGGTGGCCTCGACATGCGGGCCTCGGCCATCTGGTTACAAAAATCCACTGTAAAAGTTACGTCACAGTTTACATCACGTCGGAGAATCGGGTTCGGAAACCACGTGATCCCACACCTTGAGAGTGGTGTAAACCAAGGTGCATGATCACGTGGTTACAACAACAACAACAATGGCTGAAAGTGCTGAAAGCGCGCCCACTCCAAAATAAGTATTATTTGATATTTTCCTTAATAGGCAACATATTTTTATGAAATATGGGCGCAGCAAACACGTCTTCGTGAGCTGCATTTGGTGGTCCCGGGGTTTAGTTTGGCAACATACTTATGTCGTTTTTGCGAAGAATCCATTTTCTCTTTGCAAAAACACAACAATGTGTATTGTACCTGTTTCTTTCAGCATAGGCAAACGCACAGCAATTGGTTGGTGTTTACACATATAAAACTGTGATAAACTGATTATTTTTGGTGATTGAGTTAAATTATGTTTCACGTCTGTTAACAACAATGTGTCTAGTTCGATCAAGAAAACTTAGGTAGGACGATCGTTATCTATAACTGGACCAAATTGCAACTGATTTGGTAATATGAACATGGATATATGATATGTCAAAACATGTTTCTAGTCATTTTATATCACTCTTATGCCAATGATTAAAGGTTTTGATAAATTCAATAAACCTGGAAAAGTTGAACATTTTCCAGCCAATTCGGGTACGCCTTACGTAGTAAATATTTCTACTACATGCAACATATTTATGAATCTGAATTTGCAATATCCTGAACTCAAGTAATGTGACCTACACGACCAACAAAATCACTTGTACCATAGCCCAAAGACCTTTAGCATTATACACGCACGTGGTATATTTTCCATAAATGAAGCTAGCGAGGTGGGCGGAGCTAAATTTGTATGGGGTTATGCAGAATAACCGTGCTCTTATTTCCGTCTTATTACGGAAAGCGTGCTCTTACTAACTAAGACCATGGCACGTGGGGCATGACACGTTTCGTACTTTCTGCATCAAATGATCAGTGGAACAAGAGAACTACACGAAGTATATAATTGTAAACATAATTGGAACGTATGACGAGACGGTTATAATTTAGTTGTCACAAACATATAGTTTTTCTTGCGGAAAGCAAAATTCATATCATTATATAATAAGAGTTGAACATATACCTACCAAGGACATACAACGTCTCCAAGTTGATTACAATTTGTAGATAATAAATCACGCAAATTGATTTGCCCCTAGGGGTATTTTCGTCATATAAACGGTACATTAAGTTTACCCCAGGGGCAAACTTTTTGTGTCGTCGTCCAATATGTATAGTTGTCACATACAGGATAATGGTGGGTTGCATTTATTTTATATCCTGTCACAGTTAGAAACTATTTTAAACAGGGGCGGTCGTGATCTCTGGATATTTACGAAATAACCAATGTAACAATATTTCATCAAACTCATTTAATTGACTACATCCTCGGATACGCAGGTCTGATAATAGACATTGTCGGTTTTGCCGGAGTACGTAGATCGGACACAGACTTTTGTCCAGGCAACGTTCAATCTGAAAACGTTTGTCTGCGTCAAAAACCAGCTAAAGCTCGTGGATTATATCACGTACAGGCGGACAAAAACCTGTTCAACACAATTATACTTGATCATAAGTTGACCTCCACTTTTTAAATGTCATATAAACGGTACATTAGAAATACTCCTAGGGGCAAATTGTCGTCATATAAACGGAACAGGGGTATTTTACCCCTAGAGGCAAATTTTCGTCAAATTCTACATTAGTCATACAAATCTCTTTCAAGTTGTTCTTTAATGAGTTTATCGCAAATTCATCCACAGCAAACTTATATTTTTTTTTTCCCACGTAGTAATTTTCAAAACATACTGAAGTCGTTTGTTTAATTAAAAAAATATAAACATATTTATCAATACTACAGAAAGTGATACAGGCGCGGATACAGGGGGGGTGGGGGGGGGGGGGGGTGGGGGGGGGGGGGAGTCTGTGGAGGGGGTCGGGGGACCCCCCCCCCCCCCACTGCTCCCGGCAAAAAAAAATCAAAAAAAAAAAATCTACAATACTCGAATAGTTGGATGACTTTTTCCGTCGCCTAGGTGTCAGGAATCGCATCTGCGGAGATCCTGGCATCTAACAATTCCCTTGGGGAGGACCCCGACCCAGACTTTACGATTTCCCGCACGCGGAGTCGGCTATGCCGACTTGTAATTACAACCCCCCCCCCCCCCCCCCCCCCCCACCCCCCCCCCCCCCCCCCCCTGCAATTATTTCTGTATCCGCGCCTCTGATAGTAACAACTAATGTTGTACTGGTAACCCATTCTGAATCAATCTGTTTACCATGGCAATAAATACATGTAGTATTGTGTGCCATTTATGCACCACTGCACATGTCTACATGCAATTGCCAATGATCCAGCCAGACTTTCCGCCCGTTGTCGCCGAGTAACCACACAGTGATACGGTGCACAAACCATGTACTAAGCCAATAGACTAATCAGTTGTCAGAAAAAAAGTTTTGGTCGCCCTGGTTCCGTTTTTTACTAATCACCGCCCTGGTTCCGTTCCGTTCCGTTTTTACCGGTGATTAGTAAAAAACGGAACGGAACGGAACCAGACATAGCCAAGCACACCATCCCTACTGTATCGATTGGTTTCATTAATAACAATATACTGAAGTAATAGTGATCGTACAAGTTTCTGTTAAGACAGTACTGTAGTTTACACACCGTTTTTTTTGTGTGTTTCAATTATGAATACAAGCTACGAGTTTTAATTTAATGATAATAATCTGTTTTCAGTTTACATGTAGATCTATGTTAGTATTAATTTGGTGAACATTGAATAGCTCTCAGATTCACTTATTATATAAGGGGCGGTAATTCAGTTTTGACTGTATGTAGGCTGCGGTTTACGTTGATCATAATGTGTGGCCGTGACTGGAGAAATGGGGCTTATGGGTTATGCGACCAGTGTAGCCCCAGATCAGCCTGCGCATCCGCATCCGCGCAGTCTGATCAGGGACTACACTGTTCGCCATTCAGTCAGTTAAACATCCACCATGCTTCTAACAACATTGAAGAATGCGAACATTGTTGGGTTGCATCATTAGATCACACGGTTATGCCTACATTCAACTCACTCACTCACAGTATTTTATTTTTAATTTTATAAATTAAATGCAGAGGCGTCGGAAGTGGGGCGGCAGCGGCAGCGACCGCCGCCCCAATATTTGGGAAAAAAATGAAAAAAAACAGTTTTTGGTGCGCGTCCGGGAATCGGGACGTGTTCTGGGTAAACAAACACCATGGGTAATCTCGACTGGCAAATTTCGGCAAATTCTAGGTCACAGGGAAAATACCAATTCACCAAATTAGGACAAGTACTGTTCCGGATAGGTAGATGGGGGGGGGGGGGGGGGGGGGGGTGGGGGGGGGGGGGGGGGGGGGGGGGGGGGGGGGGGGGGGGGTGGGGGGGGGGGGTGGGGGACTTTCTTGAAAAAAATACAGTCGCCGGGAAGTATTATACACTACATATTCCAAAGGACTGCCTCTGACACGCTTCAGAAGTGGCATTTGTGTCTGTTTTGGTAAATAAAAAATCTCGTTCCGTTCCGTTCCGTTCCGTTCCGTAAAGTACCAATTACCCTAGGTGATTAGTACTTTACGGAACGGAACGGAACAAGCATCTTGTTAACTAATGGTGTTATTAGCAACACGTTCAACGTATTGATATTGCATTATTAGGTTCCCAACGCACGATACTTACTTCCATTATGATGCACATTTTAATTAGTGACATCGTTAATTAACTGCATAAGTTTTTCAATTTCGACAATTACCCCACTTGGTACCCCAAACCGTGCTCCGTTCCGTTCCGTTCCGTTCCGTTCCGTAAAGTACCAATAGCCCATATACAAGACATCATCAATTCAAGTATAAATACAGATTCCAGATATCTATGATCATTATAGATATATTGAAAACTGATTGAAGAGCAATAGTTACAAGAATTCCGCCACGGAAGCGGTGTCGCGCCTGAAAATGCCTTGTCGGTACATCGCCATGTTTACTTATGTTTTGTGAATGAAATAGTTGGCCCCGGATCGAGTATATTAAAACATACAAATGACGTCATTGGGGAAACCAATTGGACAAAATGTTCAATGTATGGAAGCCCAAACTTGTTAGAATTGTTTTTCTTCGTATTTTCCGTACTTGCATTAATATGGGTATTAATATACGCTGGATGTGTTATACTGTCATTAATTTGTTCCCTGACTGTAATTTATCACTTTAAATACTGACTTACTGAACCCCTTCCCTGAACGTAGAATTAACACTCGTGTTGGCGTGTATTGGCCACCATAGACAAATGTCAATCAGGCCGAATTCGGGAATGTCACTAAAATCCGCTGTAAATACATCGATAGAATGAGGATTAAACATCAGTTAGACCCACACGTGCGAGATTTGTTTCGCACAGGTGTCGGGTGAGTTTAAAAATAGACTGTCGGAAGGTCAAACTTGATGTCGTTTGTGTGTTAAACGCGTCGCGTATTTCGGAGAGTATTCGGAGGGGAGTTAACTCTGCCGAAAACTATATATATAGCCTGTTACTAAATTTAGCGATGACCGCACGATTTGTGCCGCAAATGGGGGCAAATCACGCGCAACAAAATAATCCGATGTAGTTTTGTACGTAGAACATTCATTGTTGATATTGTGCAGTGCAAGTAGTTTTTCATAATATTATTTTCAATTAGCGGTTGTGTATGACAGTTAAACGTTGAGTAACACAATGCATTTTGTTGTTATGGTTAATCCAAAATATCACTACGGACCATCGCATCGAGGGGGGTCTGGGGCGTGGCTAACTGTCGGAGGCGATCGCAATACATAGGTTTACCCTATGTGAAAATGTTATCAAGCTAACAATTATTATCATAGTCGAGTTGCCGGCCCTATATGAACTATACGAGACCCTGCAATGGTAATTACTGTAAACTTTTGTCATGGAAATGTGTTCTATATGGTTAGGGGAGAAAATTCAGCTTGGTTGCTACTTGTGTAATGTTGAGCAATTCTCAGAATTCAAGATGGCCGCCGCTGCCATCTTGGATTTTGACAAATTTTCAACTTTTGATCTTGATGGCCTATCCAGTCGTGTAATACCTCTTTTAGGGGTTGTAGAGGGTGGCGAGTAAATTTTTGGTGTTAACTTTCCGATATAGGGACAGAGTCAATGTAAAATCAGAGGTCGGAGGTAAAAATATTGTCATTATTCCCAAGAATGGAAGACGGAACCACAATATGAAACAAAATATATAATATTACAAAGTTTAATATCTTTATGCTTCCTGCCCATAACACAGATACGTATAAATAAAGATAAACTTCACATTAAAGGTTTGCCTAACATTGAAAATGTGGTCCAAATGACAGGCCTACTGATGTGATATACAGCATGACACAAATAGGTCAATCATTTTTGAAGGAAAACAATGAAATGACATAGTGATACTCATAGCTCCGCTCTGTTCAGTGACTATATAGTGAACTGTTCATGTATTAACGAATAATAAAGCAAGAACTGATCTATGGATGACATAGTGGCATTCATATATATTGGCATGAATAACGAACGTATAGCAAGAACTGGCATATAGATGCCATAGTGACACTCATAGCTCTGTTCAGTGACTAGACATATACATGTGTATGGATTAGCAAACAAAATGCAAGAACTGGCTAATGGATGACAATGGCACCCACATCTCTGTTTAGAAAAACTAAATGTAGTTGTAAATGTAATAACAGTACACCATGAACCAAAACAGCTGATATACAGCACCATGACTTATATGGAGACACACTATAGTACCACAGTATTACTGGTAAACAATCACAACCACCTACTGGTCTTCATCATCGTCGTCTACAACAAGCCATCCTAAGTCCTATTCAATGTTGTCCTGCTTGCTGGTGAACGGACAACAACAGGTGACAGTTGCAGTAGTCCGTGCATGAAAGTCCTGCACTGTTGCAACTACAGCGTGTGCTGCAGCATGTCTTTCCCTGTGCAGTGCAGCTGCAGCTCACTACATCCAGCAACGCTTGATGAGCAACTGGTGTTGTTGCGATGGCTCGTGTGACCTTCGAGCCTTCGATGTTCCACCCAAAGTGCTCAATGTCATTAGGTGGGTCACGTTGGTGGCCGCAGCCTTCCACAGTAGCATCTGAAGGTGAGCTCTAAGCACGTGTAGCTGCAGGTTGGCATCAGTCGGTGGCAGTTTTGTCAGTGGCGGAAGTTTCTTACGAGCACGATAGAAGCGGGCACGTGCTTCATTCATTGAAGTACAACTCTTTTGTCCGTATATGTGTAGGAAGAAGCTGTCTGCTGTCGCCTTCAGTTTAGCATGGGTTGCGTCAGGTTGACACTACGAGCACGATAGAAGCAGGCACGTGCTTCATTCATTGACGTACAACTCTTTTGTCCGTAGATGTGTAGGAAGAATCTGTCTGCTGTCGCCTTCAGTTTAGCATGTCTAGCTCTAGGAGCTTGAGCGCTAACTGCTTTCCTTTTCCGGGAAAGGGATATGACACCGTATCGCAGCCCGACAACGCGTGGACACCGAGAAGCTGGCTGAATTTTCTGGGGCCCAACCGCTCAATGTTGACGTCCAGGACATCACCATTCCACTTTTGAAGTTGAACCCTGGAAACGATGCGCTTCCTCGATATCCAGTACACTAGGAGAACAAAAAACGTCAGTGTCGTCACTGAGGATGCGGATGGTCTGGAAGCCATCTGCTGCCGCGATCAGCAAGTAGCTGCAAAGGGTAATGTCCGCCTCCGCATGAGTGACGTCACATTATAACTTGTTGACAAGCTGGATGTTTTGTGGAAACGTATAGCCACATAATATATTGTCCAACAGACCCTTGTTCGTGGCATTATGAAGAATAGCTTCTCGACATGAGAGAGGGGGTGTTCGGGGTCAGCCGGACTTCCTTAGCTCTTCCTCTTCTTGTCCGCTCATGGTCCATTGCGCTAGGAGCTTCTTGGTCGTACCTATCAAACAGGACGATTTTCTTACAGTCAGGAGGGTAGTGGGCCATTCGAGCTCCGATGCTGGCAGCCAAATCTCCTGCGGTGCCGGCGACTGGCCAGACGACGTGGTACAGCAATTGTCCGGCGTCAACTAGTATCACGTCGGATCAGGTGGATTTGTGACAGTGACACTCATACCCTTGAGGAGCACGGCCTTGACACCCTTCTTAAGGCCGCCGTACTCATCGATCAGGGCGGGAGGGACTGGACTCAGCTCAAACTGTAAAAAACATCTGCTAACTCCATGCTGCGCTGCTCATCCCACAACCAAACAGCCGACTGAACACTGTATGAACGTCGTTTATGGCCTTTCCCTTGATGGTGACTGCCTTCTTGAGCGCCTCCATGGTTTTGACCTTTCTCTTTATGGTTGTGTGGAAGTCACTGCTTTGCGAAGCCGAGAACTGTTCACTCTGCTCACTTCCGATAGCCAATGCATCCTGAACATTCACTGTATCGGGCGCCACTTCGCCGTTGCAGATAGTATATACAGCTGGATGCTTCTCCTTGATGGGATGAGTATATTTCTCCAGCTCTGACGCGATGTTCCTCCGATCGGTCTCGTCCAGTCTCCTTCTTCCCTCTCCTTCCTCCTTGTGCTTGTTCTTCTCTTCGTCCGATCCACCATGTGGCTTCCCTTCCTCTCCAGTTTTGCTGTACATATCTTAAATGGCGATGTCGAGATGGGCGTATATACTGAAACTGTTGACCCACACGGCAACTTACTCGGCGCTCGTCGAAATGCCCTTCATGCTTCCAGCACCCTTCCCTTGCTTGATGTTTGTCTGTTCGCCAAACTGATCGGCTGGCACCGCGGTTCCGCCGTCCGAGTGTCGACAGACATGGGCGCCTGCTAATAGGTCCTCTTTGGCATGCTTGGGAATGTGCTCCATCTGTCGTACATACCAGGTCAGGTAGGGGGCATAATTGTGGTGACCTGCGGCGAAGAAATACGGAAGCATCGCATTGAGACAGTGCTGCTGGAGAAGAAAGTCACCATTCTGCTCTCCGGGCAGCGCCAGCAGTGTAGGTTTCACGAGACAGTCTACCCATAGCCTCCAGGTCGGATCTTCTCTACATGCATAAAGGTAGTTGCTCAGCTCTTGGTATGTTTTGGCGCCTTTTGAGTAGAAGCTCTGCAACAACACTGCGATGATGAGACGGTATGCTCGTAGAACGTTTGTCCAGGCCTTTCCATTGACGATGCTGGTATTACCACCAAACTCTGCACTGATGAGAACTTCCACGCCAGTGTCCCTATACAACCCATGAAACCCACGAGAGTATGCATCATGCCAGGGTGAAGTATGAGTCTGTTCCAGCGCTGAGGGTCGTTCCACTGGATTAGACATGCAGTCTGGTACAGTTGGAGGTCGACTGAGAGGTGGATGTATTGCATCCCGAATGTATTTAGTGTCTTTTCGAGATACACAAGCGTAGTCAGAACGGTATCAGGATGAGCGGGTGGTGAGTCTATCATTGGTCCGAAAACTACCAGTGTCTTGGGCTTCTGGGTAGGGTGGTCCACTATTCCGTCCTGCTGAGCATTGAAGCAGCCCAGTCTATTGGCTTTTCATTCTCGTGGACTTGCGACAGCCACGCCGCGTCTCGATCCTGTCTGAACCTGACGGCAGAGGACTGAAGCTGCATCTCTTCAGCAGACAGCTCTTTATTATTAGCATGCCGATCTAACGTGGAAATGAAGACTATGTGAGCTCAAATGACTGTAAACTGTGTGGGTGGGGTAAATGTATGTATGTATACTTTTATATTCATTGAATAGTTGTGTATTGTGATATCGATATAAAAACATCAACTAGTGTTAGTATACGTTTCGTAAGTATACAGATGTGATTATCCACGGCTAAGTGAGCTACAACATAGTATGAAGGCACACATTGTAAACATATGCATTTCAATTGAAATAAGCGGGTGGGGTAATTAAAATATGCAATTATATATATACCTACTGGCACTGAAACAAAGACTATCATCAAAAAATAGATTCCCACTCATGAAAACCCCTGAAAAGTTGTATTACAAGACTCTCTAGGCCATTGAGATCACATGTTAAAAATCAGTCAATTTCCAAAATGGCGGCGGCGGCCATCTTGAATTCTGAGAAATGCTCAGCATTGCACAAGTAGCAACCAAGCTAATTGTGCTCACTAACCATATAGAACATATTTCCATGAAAAAAGTTTACAGTAATTAACATTGCAGGGTCAATATTTTGGCAACTAGACTATCAGCCCTGTGGCAACTTGTACATACATTACGCCACAATTGTATCTATGTGTAAATTATATTAACATATGAAAATTTTAGATGTTTTGTTTAAACAAATGTTATAGTAATTGCTTGTCCTAACATATTTAGGAAAGCGGGTTTACTTACTTTGAAGTTGGCCTTCACCATTTTAAGAGGGATATTTTAACTAGTCTTCTTTACGATTTTTAAATATCTTTTGCACATTTTGGTCTCCGTGCTCGCGTTCTAGATTAAAGTAGTTGTTATTCCCCTGCTAGGGCCTCGTTGAGGTCTGGCGGGGAATACCTTTCTTATGTTTACATGACGCATTTATATCGTTCTAGATATTTTTAAACTGTGTATGCTATGTAACTATATTGTTTTAACATACTCCAACTCCGTTATTTTAATTCTCATATTCATGCATTGCCTGTAATTATCTTTTACATGTTGTAATTATCTTATGCTTTTACCTTACATGTAACTATTTTTGGAATGGTGGCCCGTATAGTTTTCGAACTTGTGGCCACCATAAATAAACTTACCACAACAACAATACTAAGATGGTTATATTCAGTTATTTACACTAATTTCGCTATTTTGGCCCAATTTATTTTGATTTTGCACACAATTATTTGGGGTGGGGGAGGGGAGCTTTCAAAATTTCAACGTTAGCTCCACCCCTACTCCACACTGATCTGGGTCTACACTGGCTGGGATCACGTTTCAAAAAAAAATGATGTCATTTTATTATAGGAATGAATGGCCTTTTTGTGGAATTTATCGGGGTATAAACTTGGAAAAGTCGCGGGAATACTGGACGAAGGCCGGAAGGCCTCGTCCAGTATTCCCGCGACTTTTTCCACAAAAAGGCCATTCATTCCTTATAATTCCAGCATTTGAAATAAATTCATCATGAAAATGTGTTTATTTTCCGTTTTCTTAAGAATTATTTTAACTGCGCCTGACGGTTACGTAGTTCGGCATGGAGTTTACTGGGATATAAATTCTGGACAGAGACTTGCTACGGACCAATCAAATGTTAGGGAATTGTGTAAATATTTTTGTGCTGGAATTATATACCAGATGGCCCCGGCCCGCATGTCGAGCCCGCCGAGGCATTTGATGGTCTCAGAATGTATTTATTTGAAGTTTGAATTAAGGGTTGTGGAGATATAAGGTATGTAAAAGCTTTAATGCAAAGTCATTTGACCTTGATCTTAGGCATGTGTGCCACATGGGTGGGCTATAAAATGAAAATATGGATGATAATAAAGAATTATTTGAAGTTTGAAGTAAATCAGAGTAAGTGTTGTGGAGATATAAGGTATATAAAGACTTTAACACAAATTTCAAAGTCATTTGACCTTGACATTGGGCATGTGGACCACATGGGCAGGCTATAGAATGAAAATATGGACGATGAATAAGAAGTATTAGATGTTGGAAGTAAATGGGAGTAAGTGTTGTGGAGATATAAGGTATGTAAAAACTTTAACACAAATTTCAAAGTCATTTGACATTGACCTTCGGCATGTGGACCACATGGGCAGGCTATGGAATGAAAATGTGGATGATGAAAAGTATTGAAAGTTGGAAGTAAACTGGAGTCACAATTGTGGAGATATAAGATATGTAAAAACTTTAACGCAGATTTTATAATAACGCAAACTTCTAAGTAATTTGGCCTTGAGTGGGACACATAATGATGAAATGGATGATGCCCAATACGCATACGAAGTTTCAAGCAAATCCGACTTACGGTTACAGAGATAGTAGGTATGTGAAAAACTTTAACACAAATGTTGACCGAAACTTTAACGCACACTTCTAAGTCATTTGACCTTGACCTTGGGCACAGGGGCCGCATGAGTGGGATACAGCATGAATATATGGACGATGACTAATAAGCATATAAAGTTTCAAGTCAATGTGACTTAGGACTGCAGAGATATAAGGTATTTAAAACTTTAACGCAGATTTCGGACAGACGGACGGACACCCGGACGTAATTGTGCTCACTATGTCTCGCTTTCCGCAAGCGGGCTTGAAAAAAAAACGATGATGGACACCTGTGTCGCCCCACCCACGGCAATGACAAATGCGGCTGTGACTGGAGAAATGGGCTCATGGAACGTGAGACCAGTCTACAACATGATTCTTGCACATTCTGCAGCACTAAAATCTATGTAACCGCTTCATTAGAAGCATATCACTTAAACCTTAGACCGCTATCTTAATTTTTTGTCGTCTGCTGTTTATTTTCTATTTTCCAGTGTTATCATCAAAAACATGCTTTGACAGCACTTTAGAATAATTTGCAACATGGGTTGACAGCACTTTAGAATCATTTCCATCGGAAATGATTCTGAAGTGCTGTCAAACCATGTTCTTATTGAGAAATAAGTCAAGATAAACAAGAGGGCCATGATGGCCCTAATTCGCTCACCTGACTCCATGAACACCAGAGGAGAATGTGACATTGAGTTCATGTTTTAAAAAAATTGTGCTATTTTTAGATGGCGGTCATCTGGTATTAAGCGATGACTCATTTGACCAAATCTGTGAAGTTTGGCCACCATGGGCCAAGCGGTTTGTGTGAAGAAGAATTTTGAAATCTCTAATAAAAGAACAACCTTTTGACCTTTTGGCGACCATCTTGGATGACATAACCATTCGATTTCGACAAAAAATGCACCAAAGTGATCGCCTCGTTGATACCTTCAATTTGATATTTGACATGACCATATTCGGTCAAAAATAAAATTTGACCCCAATTTGACCCCACGGGCCACGCCCATTTTTGACTCCGGGGTCACCATTTTAACAACTTGGAAAGAACATTGTACATCGACCATTCCTACCAAGTTTTGTCGAAATCAGGTTGGCGGTTCTTGTGAAGAAGATTTTTGAAGAATTTGTGCTATTTTTAGACGGCGGCCATCTTGGATTACGTGATGAGGTCATTTTAACAATTTTGTAATCCCCCTACCTAAGGACCATGACCATGAAGTTTGGTGACTATAGGCCCAATGGTTACCGAGGAGAATGTTCATGGACGACGGACGCTGGACGCCGGACGACGGACACATTGCGGTAACAATAGCTCACATGAGCTTCGCTCAGGTCAGCTAAAAAGCAACAGCAGACGACAATTGTTGTGAGTAGCGGTCTAAGGGTTAATGGTGAACAGTGCAGACCCGGTTCAGACTGCGCGGCTGCGCAGGCTGATCCGGGTCTACACTGGTCACAAAAAAACAAAAAGTGTAATTTCCCATTTATTATGAATGTCTCTGATCTACACTTGTTTGATGTTGTCCATTATGAATGGTGAAGAATGTCATGAAATACACTGCCCGGGGGTAAAAGTCACCTGGTCACACAGTAGAACCTCTCTAAACTGAACACCATAAATACCTTTTAATTTGCTTATTGTATTTAATTTTGATGCATTCCGCTGTCATTTATTCCTGTATGCGCATTCTTTACACTTACAAATTTCACCGTAACATCAGCATGGGCATGTAAACACAAAAAAGGTCAAGGTTATGTTAATGCATACGTGTGTTCCAAATGTTCACGTGTATCAAGTCTCCAAATATTGAAGCAATCCGTCAAGTAATATTAAGTTATATCATGATGTAGAAACTTGTACCAACGTTTTGACGTAAGAACTGGCTAAGCGTTTGCACAGCCATGTGAATGCCAAACATATCAAGGTCACGAGTGTGTTCCAAATGCTTACATGTATCAAGTGTCCAAATATTGAAGTAATCCATCAACTAATATTAAAGTTATATCATGATGAAGAAACTTGTACAAACTGTTTTCACATTTGCTGACGCTGACGACGATGACGGAAAAAGCGGCAATTATAGTCGCGCCTTTTCAAAGCAGACGCTACTAAATTAGCTACTGGTAAGTATTTCCACAAAGATGTGAAGGTCAAAAAGGTCAGGGTCAAGTTAATGGGAGCATGAGTGTGTTCCAAATGCTCACATGTATCAAGTGGTCAACTATTGAAACAATCCATCAAGTAATATTGAAGTTATATGATGATGAAGAAACTTGAACAAACTTTTAGACGTAAAACATGGCTAAGTGTTTCCACAACCATGTCAAACAGGTCAAGGTCATGTTAATGGCGGCATGAGCGTGTTCAAAATGCTTACATGTATCAAATGTCCAAATATTGAAGCAATACATCAAGTAATATTAAAGTTATATGATGATGAAGAAATTTGTACATCGTTTTGACCCAAAATGGCTAAGTGTTTCCGCAAATATGTGAAGATAAAAAGGTCAAGGTCATGTTAATGGCGGCATGAGCGTGTTCCATATGCTGACATGTATCAAGTGTCCAAATATTGAAGCAATCCGTAAAGAATATTAAAGTTATATCATGATGAAGAAACTTGTACAGACTTTTTGAAATTGTTGATGCGGAGAACGCGGACGATGACGACAGAAAAAGTGAAGCAAGCGCGACAATAAATGGCATCATTAATTTGTATAGCCGTTTTTACTAGCATAGACCCAGATCATCTAGAACATCTGTAGTCTGATCAGTGGCTGCACTGTTAGCAGCAGGCGACACAATTTAATTCAGCAGTTTAAGAGTTAAAGATACAGAAAAGTCCCTTTTCTCAGTGCATGGAAATGGTTCAAGCCTAAAGTGACAATCACAGACACCTTGGGGCCGTTTCACTAAACTTTGTACGACTCAAATGTTTGTAAGTGCAAACTTACGATAGTCTGTAAATTTCAAATTAACAATGTTTTCTTAAAAACAATAGGATCGTCTGGAAATTTCAATTGATGGATTTACATTTATTGAGCATAGGCTGCAAATGCAGCCTATGCTCAATAAATGTAAATCCAATAATTGTTTACAAGAAAACATTGTTAATTTGAAATTTACAGACTATCATAATTTTGCACTTACGAACATTTTAGTCGTACGAAGTTTGGTGAAACGGCCCCCTGGTCCGCAATGGCAAAACATGTGCAAGAGGATTCAGATTAACCCTTACACTGCCGATTACATTCTGCTGTTTATATTATATTTGCCATTTTACACATGAAAAACATGCTTTGACAGTACTTTAGAATCATTTCCAATGGAAATGATTCTGAAGTGCTGTCACAGCATGTTTTTATTGCAAAAGAATACACAATATGAAGCAGCAGACGGCAATTTTGGTTCCCGCCTTCTAAGGGTTAACTGTTAATCCTTAAAATGCGGAAAACAACTTGTCGTCTGTCATTATGTTATACTTTGTCTGCTTTGGAAATGATTCTTAAGTATTATCAAACCATGAATGTAAGGGTTAAATATAAAGTAAGCTTATTTTTTTTTATCTGTCAAATTGTCGTTTGCTGTTTTATTATAGCTTGTCTTCTTTCAAATAAAAACATGGTCCAACAACACTTTATAATCATTTCCATTGGAAAGTATTTCTAAAGTGTTTAAAACCACGTTTCATTGAGGAAAATGAAAAACAAAAAAATAAACAGCAGATGAAAAAATACAAGTTCAGCTGTGAAAGGGTTAAAGATATAGAAAGCTCCCTGTTTCCTGTCAAATTGTCGTCTGCTGTTTTATTATAGTTTGCCTTCTTTCTCAATAAACACATGGTTTGACCGCACTTCAAAATCATGTTCAATGGAAATGATTTAAAAGTGTTGAAACACCATATTTTTAATGAGGAACATGGGAAAAACAACAGCAGTCGACAAACAAAATGAATTCAACAGTGTATGGGTTAAAGGTAAAGTATTTTTTCAGTAAAATTGTCGTCTGCTGTTTTATTATGCTTTGTCTCCTTTTCAAATACATGTACACACATGGTTTGACAACATTTTCAAATCATTTCCAACGGAAATGATTCGAAAGTGTTGTTAAACCATGTTTAACCCTCAAACCGCTATCTTATTTTTTTTGTCGTCTGCTGTTTATTTTCTATTTTCCATTTTTATCATCAAAAACATGCTTTCACAGCACTTTAGAATAATTTACATGCTTTGACAGCACTTCAGGATCATTTCCATTGGAAATGATTCTGAAGTGCTGTCAAACCATGTTTTTATTGAGAAATAAGGCAAGATATAAAAGCAACAGCAGACGACAATTGTTGTGAGTAGCGGTCTAAGGGTTAATGAGGATAATGGGGAAAACAGCAGACGACACAATTTAAGTTAAAGATAAAGTAGGGTTCCTTTTTCTCAGTAGAAGGCCAGTTTATGGAAATGTTCAAGTGACAATCCCAGACACCTTGTCGGCAATGGCAATAATATATACACACTAAAACAAGAGAATTAAATACTAAATATTCAGTCACTGATTGCATTAACATAATGAGCGTGTACCCAAACCTCATGTTTGACAATATGCGTTTTGGTGTTGAGCCCAAGACATGGCTGTAACTAAGGCCAGTTTTTTTTTATTTGTTGGTTTACAGATCCGCCGACCCGATTTTTTGACAATGTGGAAAAAAAAAAAAAAAAAAAAAATTCCACATTGTCAAAAAATCGGGTCGGCGGATCTGTAAACCAACAAATAAAAAAAAAAAAAAAGATTTTTTTACCTCCGATCCAAAAAATAATAATTTTTTTTTTTTTGTTGCTGTGCCGAGAAAAGTAAGTGGCGGAAACCGGATCTTAGCAGCAGCGACAACAACAACAACCTGCGAATGGACGATTCTCTCCGTTTCTGAATTCTTCTTTTAATTACACAGAATCTTCTACGGCATAAGTTGCTCAAGTTCTTCAATATTTCAACACATCATTCATTGGTATGTGTGCTACACCTGCCTTGTCATACTTTATATTACCTTGACCTTCACAGGGCTGCTGAAAGGACTTAGCAATTTCGGTTAACCAGTTTGTCACAGTTTCTCAAACTGGCCATAGCATCTACATAAGTTGCTTAACTGTTTCAATATTTCCATACTTCATTCATTTGCATGTATGCTACACCTGACTTGCCATACCACATATGACCTTCACCCTTTGACTTAACACTTTTGGTTCACCCGTTTGTCACAGTTTCTTCAATATGCCGCCGGTGGCATTCGCGTTCGACACTCTTTTTTTTTTTTTATTTCCCCTGTGCCAAAAAGAATAAAAAAATTGAAAAAACTTTTTTTTATTTTTATTTTTTTTCCGACCGACCGACCAGATCTCGCGGAAAAAAAATCCGTAAACCAACAAAAAAAAAAAACTGGCCTAATGCTGAATTAATTTTCCATTTTTCATATTTTCCATTTTTTTTCATCAAAACCATACTTTGAAAAAAAAATATTTGCTTGTTAGAAGCATGACATGTGTTTTATTGATGGAATCGTGAACAGTGCAGATCCGGATCAGACTGAGGATGCACATGCTGATCTCGATCTACACTGGTCGCAAAACGCATAAGCCCCATTTCTCCAGTCACAGCCACAAATCATAATTCCAAGTCATAGTCTAGGGGAGATAACTTCTGAATGAAATGCAAAATTTATTAACAGGTGCTTTTCCATCAACAATTAACTCTTTGCATGCTGGGAAACTTGTGGGCTATAAATAGTTCAAAATAGCAGATGAACATTCTTATATTTTCTATTATTTCTATATCATGAATTATATGTCTTTGAATTTCCAAGACATATTTACGGAGGGAAATAAGAAGAATACTCTTAACCCTTAGACCGCTACTCACAACAATTGTCGTCCGATGTTGCTTTTATATCTTGCCTTATTTCTCAATAAAAACATGGTTTGACAGCACTTCAGAATCATTTCCAATGGAAATGATTCTGAAGTGATGTGAAAGCATGTTGTAAATTATTCTAAAGTGCTGTCAAAGTATGTTTTTGATGATACAAATGGAAAATATAAAATAAACAGCAGACGACAAAACAAAAAAAATAAGATAGCGGTCGAAGGGTTAATTTGTTTGGCTGTTATTTTCACCGCCAACTTGCAACAAGGTCATATACAGATGGGAATGCAACTGTATGTGGAAGCAGTTTACATTCAACACAATGCAGCAGGCTGAATATGGGATCGAACCTGTTGGCCCGGCCTTAAATGACATAAGCTGTTGATAGGCTGTTAAACACAAACAAATCAACAATAATATTATAAACCAGATGACTGCGGCCCCCATGTCAAGCCCGCCAAAGCATTTGATGGTCTTAGAGTACATTTATGTGAAATTCGAAGTAAGTCTGGGCACAGACCTAAAATATATTCTAGGACTGTGGTCACACTTGTGAAGATATAAGGTACGGAAAAAGTTTAAATGAAAATGTGGATCAGTTACAGAAGTATTGAAGTTTGAACAAGGGCATCGTTATTATGAAGCTAATCCCCTCGCTGGCAACCTTGATAATACAAGAATTCCGCAACGGAATCGGTGTCGCGCCTGCTGAGGCATTTGACCACAACATGATCATGGGCATGTGCTAAAGTAAGCATCACAAAAACCGTCAGAGAAGTGCATGCTTATAACATGAAAAAGGTCAAGATTGAAGAATGGTCATGGTCATGTTAATGGCGGAATGATTGTGTTCCAAATGCTTATATGTATCTAGTGTCCAAATATTGAAGCAATCCAGTAAGTAATATAGTAATTTTATACGATGATGAAGAATCTTGTACAAACATTTTGATGCAAAAAATGTGAAGGAACAAAATGTCAAGGTCATGTTAATGAGGACATGAGTGTGTTTCAAATGCTCAGATGTATCAAGTGTCCAAATATTGAAGCAATTTGTCAAGTAATAGTGAAGAAACTTGTACAAACATTTTGATGCAAAAGAAAATGGCCAAGTGTTTCCACAAAAATGTGAAGGTAAAAAAGGTCAAGATCATGTTAATGGCGGCACAAGTGTGTTCCTAATGCTCACATGTATCAAGTGTCCAAATACTGAAACAATCCGTCAAGAAATTTAAAGTTATACCATGATGACGAAGCTTGTACAAACTTTTTGACATTTCGAACGACGACGGAAAAATCGGCGACTATAGTTGCACCTTCTGCTGGCGCGACAAATAGGTCAATGTCATGTTAATGGCGGCATGAGTGTCTTCCAAATGTATCAAGTGTCCAAATATTGAAGCAATCCGTCAAGTTATATTAAAGTTATAGGATGATGACAAAGCTTATACAAACATTTTGACATTTGCGGACGACGATGACGACACGGAGGACAACGATGAGGGAAAAAGCGGCGAATATAGTCGCGCCTTCTGCTAAAGCAAAAAACACACATTGTGGCAAACTATTATCAAAATCGGTGAAGGGGTTGACAAGTTATTGATTAAATGAATTTTGTTTGAACACATTTGCCTTACAAACAAGGTGAACATAAGACCTCAGTGACGTTGACCTTGGGTGATCGGACGTGGGTTGTATGCAAAACAAAGCACACTGACACACATTGTGGTCAAATATATATATTTTTAATTTTAACATTTTATTTCCGATCTTTTACAAGAACATACATTTTCATATATATTTTCATATACATATATCTACCCAAAACAACAATAGATAATTACCGTATACAGGGCCGTAGCCACGTTGAGGGGAACCGTGGCAGTTGCCTTGGAAGAAATCTTTTAGCGCATCGTGATTTGAATAGTACATCCCTGTCTCATTCAACATTACTCGTTTCATAAGATTTGCCTCGGTAGATTTTTACCTCTGGCTACGGCTCTGGTATATGAGAAAAAAAGTTTATACAGAGTTTACAATATCAAAATAGTAGTTTTCTATCAGGGGCGGATCCAGCATTTGGGGAATGGGAAGGGGGGTTGTCTAGTTGCGAAGGTAACTCTTGTAATCTACTCATGTACGGGATCCGAGCAATTGCAAGAGTTACCATTTGCAACTAGGGGGTTGTCCTATTTTCGAGCTCTTCGAAATGCACTTTCTTGTGTTTTACGGCATTTAAATTCAGACTCCAACTGGTGGTAAGTAAACTGTGATGGGTGGGGGGGGGGGAGGGGTTGCAACCCCGGAACCCCTCCTCTAGATCCACCCCTGTCTATCATATACAATGTAATATAAATGAAAAAAGCCGGAGGGGGGGTGTTGCAACCCCGGAACCCCTCCTCTAGATCCGCCCCTGTCTATCATACACAATGTAATATAAATGAAAAAAGCCATTGTTTGCGTTTGCTTTGCCGTGGGATAAAGGTACATAGCATATGCATCCATTTGTTTATATATGTACTATCTCAATTCTATTAGAAAATTTAAGTAACACAGAATTGTTTGTTTTTTTTGTATCTTACAGGCATAAATATATTTCTTAGCAATTTGTATACATACATTTATTGCATAGTTGTTTTTTTTTGTATCTGATGCAGCTTTTCCGAATAAGAAAAGGATTTTATTTATTTCGAAATGCATATTGCATTTAGTTTGTAGATTCAAATTTAAAGTTAAAATAAAGGTTTTTGTGTGCGGACAACCTTAAAATAAATGTGCGATAGTTTATTTTGTGTTATTACAAAAGGTGCATAATTCTGTTTCAGAGAGCCTGCAATTCTGTAATTTGTCATGTGTGTATATAATGCTATGATTTAACTTATACTGAAAAGCTAGTAGGCCAGTCATCATAGAGAATAGTAGGTTAGTGCCGTGAATGGAAAAAAATATCTGGCAAGGCTCAGGAAACGGGATGGGCGAGGCTCTGCCGAGCACATCCCGTTTCCATGCCGCGCCAGATATTTTTTCCCATTCACGGCACTAACCTACTATTCTATTTATCCCGTCAACACCTACAAATGGCTGTAAAATGCAAAAAATAGTATTGACTGGATATCAAAAATGTTTCACGGCACCGTGTTTCACGGCACATACGCACTGTGTTGACGGGATAAAGTAGTCTATTTCACCAACATTGCAAAGTATACTTATCTGGCAAAGTATACTTTGTGGGAGAAATTTTCAATTTTAGGATAAATTTATTAATTTTTATTATACTGAATTTATTACATTATCACAGCCAATTTGGCTGTGATAATGTAATAAATTAAGTATAATAATTCTGCATACTTTTAATCATCAGATATATGCAGTTGTTACTTTTATATGAAATAATGAATTTCAGGAAAAATAAATGATTGCTCCCTCAAAGTATACTTTGCTAGAAAAGTATACTTTGCAATGTTGGAGAAATTGGATACTGTTAATGCAAAAGGTCTTGATTTTTTTTTTGTTTACAATATTCTATGCTGAGGTTGGAGCTTTAATTTTAAGTTCCATTTTTCTTGAACCGTTGTAGGAAATTTCCCCGACGCCTGGGAGAAGCTCATGGAAGGACATTGGTGTCGACAAGGCGAATCGTATCGAGAACTACTACGTGAAATTTCAGAACTTCGTACAGCCAAAATTAAATCCCATATTCGCCAGATACAAATGTTATAATCAACTGCAAAATGACGACACGATTATCGGATACGTCACGCGACTGAAGATCAGCGAGAGAGACTGTAATTTCGGCAAAAAACAGGACGAAATGGTGCTAGACTGCATTGTGTTCGGCACCAAAGATCCGAGAAAAGTTGATAAATGAAGGAACCGACATGACGTTAGACTGTGCTGTCCAGATCGGACAATCGTTTGAATATTCCCGGCAACAAATCAAATCTGTGGAACAGCACATCCGACGGAAATGGACGCCGAGCAATCGACAGCCGCCACCGGAGTACAGAAAACCGACAACAGGGCCTTCAAACAACGACAGAAGTTTTCCACGGTAAAAGGTGGAAATTACGGACAGAATAAATAACCTATACATCTGATTGGCTCCACCAGGCGGTCGTTTCACTAAATTTTGCGCACCTGAATCGATACAATACACGACACCAAGATGGCTGACATCACTACAGACACAACAAAACCGGGGAAAAGGCATTCAATTTGGATAAAAAGCCATACTTAAAGCTTAAATTAAGCACGTAAGTTTATTTAACACATGTTTTATTTGCCGACCATGTGGCCTGTCAATGATTATTGTTAATTCCACAAAACGTTCATATAATCGTCCGGAAAAGACTTTGAAGCACGAGGCCACATCGGATCAACCTAATTTAGAAGCTAAAACAATCTTTTTCGTCAACAACTGTATTTGGCATGTAACATTATCGTATTATCCCATACAGGCTATATTTCATTATAGGAATGGAATGGTGCTTAACGGCCCATCAACACAAAAGAGTATCATTTAGGGCCAAGAAATGTAGATGAAGAATAAAAATAATAGTAAAATAGTATGTTACATGTGGTAATCAATCAGATGATAAGGTAAAAATATTAATATGATAACCAATATAAATGAACAAAGTGTATAGAATTATAAAATTATAGTAATGAGTAACGTGTATACAATGATAAAATTAAATTTTCCGATACAAGTTCGTTTCATGGAGAAAGCGAAGCAAACCTTCAATGTTCTCCACCTGGAATAGCTCCGCAAGTGAAGTAACACCGAAGTGTTTGCCTCGAATATCGGCAAAGTCGATACAGTCCAGTAGGACGTGTTGCACGGTAAATGCGCTGTGGCATGGAATACACCATGGACGCGCGTCGGCTCACCTTTGAGCATATACGAATGCGTTAGTCGTGTATGTCCAATGCGCAATCGACTAAGAACAACTTCATCCCGGCGTACATGTCTGTAGCCAGGAGTCCATTCGCCCAGAGTCGGTTTCACAGCATGAAGTTTATTATCTGTGAGCAGATCCCACTGGATCTGCATTGTATCGGAGATGAATGAGTTGATAGACGATTTAAAATCATGATAGCAAACAGGAAAATGAGATTATAGGAATGAATGGCCTTTTTGTGGAATTTATCGGGGTATAAACACGACACGTACTTACAAAAGAAAGATTAATAGGGAGATGACGCCAGCAGATGTGATGATGAGGGTCATAAAAGCAATGGTCAGTGGAAACAAAAGCATTCGTTCCGTGGCGGAAGACATCAACATTTGCCATATTACGCTCAGAAAGGAGAAACTGAACGCAGATACGTCAACCGTGGCTTACGTGAGGAGTCGACAGGTCTTCACCGATGCACAAGAGATGGAATTGTGCAAATATATAACTGGAGCAGCTTCTATGTATTTCGAGCTTTCACCTAAAGAAATATGCAACCTTGCCTACCAGTGTGCAGTTGAATTTGAAATTACTGTACCGGCGTCATGGCAACAGAGATAATGTGCTGGAGAAGATGTTTGTTGTCGTTCCTTAACCCTTTCAAACCTAAGGAACTGGAATGGACTGTGATATGCTAATGTTTCGACCAATCCAATGGTCACAAAATGATTTTCTGATTCGTCCATTTATGAAAAGGGGGTGTTTTTGTTCTAAAAAATATGAAAATTACGTGCAAAAAGTGCAGATTCTGATGAGACGGCTGGTTACGAGTCGGCTCATCTGGATCTGCACTTTTTGCATAAACCGATATAGCGGGATTTCGGGTTCAAAGCATTAAGAGGCATTCAGCTTTATCCATTCGTATTCCAGAGGTAACTAGCATGTCGAGAGCAATGCGTTTTAACCGGGTAAATGTAAAGCATTGTTTTGCTAAACGTTCCGAATCTATGGACAGATATCTGTTAACTAGTTTCAGATAGCCCCCGATTTACAAGCTTGTTTTTACAGCTCGTGTGATTATGTACCAGAGCTCCAGATAAGTTGCGTATTTGCGTAAATACCCAATTAAAATTGCCAAAAACCCAATTTAAATTAGAAGTAGCAGTATCAAAAAGCAATATAAAATTTGTGGTACCTTTATCATGCTGCAGAAAACAATAAACAGACAACAAATATAGCATATTTTTCTTGTTTTTCATGAAAACACATCTTGGTATTTCATTAGAATTGTCTCCAAGGAGACAATTCTCATGAAATTCCAAGACATGTTTTCATTTTGAAGCAAACTATTCAATAATTGCTGTCTGTTGATGTGTAAACAGTAGTGTGATTTTATTTTACACAATTAAAATATTGAAATACCCAATTGCTTCAGATATGATGGAGTGAAAATACTCAATTACTAATTCCTTATCTGGAGCCCTGATGTACAGTGATCGGCGTATCAACACCACCTGGGTATTACGACGCAGACCCTCAACAATCCGTGCGAGACAACAAGACACTGCACTGCGAGACGACAACGAGCCACAAACCATGCTAGACAACAACGAGACACTGCGAGACGACAATGAGCCACGGGAGACGACAACAAGCCACTGCGAGATGACAACAAGCCACAAACCACACGCGACGACAACCAACAGCCACAAACCGCCAGCCCACAACACCAACGTCCAACACCGATACATACTGTAACGACCCTTTGGTGCATGTGTCTTCACGACTACAGCATACATCATCATTTCCTGTTCACAGGCTGTAGCGGGCCCTCGTGAATTGAGACAGGGGAATAACTAGCTACTTGGCAATGAAAGAACGACAGCACTTGGCAAATTCAATATTAAAGCTGATATTTTGATAACATACTGTAACGACCCTTTGGTGCATGTGTCTTCACGACTACAGCATACATCATCATTTCCTGTTCACACAGGCGGTTGGTAGCGGGCCCTCGTGAATTGAGACGGGGAAACAGGAATAACTATAGCTACTTGGCAATGAAAGAACGACAGCACTTGGCAAATTCAATATTAAAGCTGATATTTTGATAACATATAAAAGACAATAAACAGAGCTCCAGTTAAGGTGCGTAATTTGACCAACTTGGGGTGAAATTTTGTTATTTCTTCATCAAAAATGGCAAGTTGGGAGTCCTTTAGAATCTAAAGCACTCCCAACTTGCCATTTTTGATGGAGAAATAAGAAATTTACCTCCAAATTACGCACCTTAACTGGAGCTCTGAATAAATTATGCAACACATACAATTGTATGAGGGTGACAATCCATGGCAACAATAATGATATCTGGGTGATATTGATTATATAATGGTTAGTATCTGTAGTACAGTGTGTGAATCGAGACTAACTAACACAGGCGACTGTTTGAGTAGCTAGACACAAGCAACTATTTCTAAATAATGCGTACAAGCTCGGGCCTAGACACAAAGCTGGGGTGGGGGAGTCACATAGCTGGGGTGTCATGAAGCAGGGCTGGGGATCACACAGCAGGGATGGGAGGGGACATGGAGTTAGGTGGGGAGTCACAGCATGTGGGTATGAAGCCGGGGTGGGATCACACAGCAGGGATGGGAGGAGGCACGGCGCTAGGGTGGGGAGTCACAGCAGGTGGGCACGAATTAGGGGTGGGAATCACACAGCAGGGATGGGAGGGGGCACAAAGCTACGGTGTGTGGTCACACATCAGGTGGGCACAAAGCAGGGGTGGGAGGGAGCACGAAGCTAGGGTGGGGCTTGTCAGCAAATCCAGCACTTTGATTGGCTCGTAAAGACTCCGAGGACAATTTAATCGCACAGACATTTCTGTCATTTCTCGGGAAGCCATGTTTTCCAATCACCGTGGGCTTCCCCGATGACTAAACGTACAGTCGTTGTTACACTACATATGATTGGCCGATAACCGCTGAAGGCAAGTCGCCAGCGCGCATATACCGGGAAAAAGAAAACCAACTAAAAAGATAATTATAATGAGATGACGTCACACGGAATTCCGGATGAACATAGATTGGAAAACATGGCTTCCAGAGAAATGATAGACATGTCTGTGCGATTAAATTGTCTGTCGTGACGCACAGGATGGGTATAAATGTAGGTTTGATCAAATGTTCGATTGGAAACAATGTTTTCTCTCTGCAAAATGTTTCTTTACGGGCCGGGATGACGTAAACGTGTATTTTGAACCCGATGTTTACTCCTTTATATAGCAGTATTCGCCTCGGAAATGTGTCCGTTCTTCCACACCTAGCAATGATGATAATTTTTTTAAAACAAAACATATATGGGTATATGGAGGGAGTAAAAAAAATGTTTAGCTTATTTTTATTCTTCATTTATTGATGCTTTTAGGCATATTTAATGTATTTATAGACCTCGGTCCGTTACTTCAACCTGTGTGGATTGGTTGAAATGTGTAATCGGATAGCCGGACTTTCCCTTTTTGACAAAAGTTGTCTCGCATCGTTGATTGGTCGGAGAGGTTTGGCGGAAATTAACGAGCTTAAACAGGTTTACGCAGTATAAAATGGCGGCCGTGTTCAACACACACAGGAAATGTCAACCAACTATTGTGAATTGTAACTAACTAAACTAAGTTTCCTGGTGTACGAAGACGACGATCATAAACTATTGACAATTGTCAACATTCAGGCATGCATCGGAAATCATGGCAAGTTGTATGAACAAAATGATTGGCAAATTTGAAGCGAGGAATACGCAATACACAGGCGTGTATAGTGTAGTAAACCTAGAATACAGTAATTTTCCACCGAGACACTCTTCCACTGCCTGACTGGTTCGTACTTGGCTCAGTGACAGAAATGGTAATTATTAGTAACACAGTCGACACAATGTGCTCACTCTCTCGCTCACTGGAACCCAACACGGAAACCTCGTAACCAACCACGGTTTACATGGAGCAAGTGGCCGGATTAGCTCAGTAGGTAGAGCGTCGGTTTGCGGATCGGGAGACACCTGGTTCGATTCCCACCTCGACCCGCTCCGAATGGCTGATTCGGCGTGTCCTTGGGCAAGACAACTTCGTGCTAGCCTAGTCCTTAATCAGATGGGGACTTAAATAGTCGGTCACGACATGCAAGGTCATCGAGCCAGTGCCGTCGTTAAATCAAAGCATTTACATGGAGCACGAGCCTTCTTTGCAGCTACACTGCGAACACACGGTAAGCAATACGTATTACCACTGTAGCCCTTACCACTCGTTGCTATTGCTTGCGATGCTTTGCTGGCTGGGTCGCTTCAATACCAGCCGCCCATACACGCCAACATTTAGGCATCGAACAGACGCAAACAGTATGGGGATGATCGTGTACTTGCAGCAGATTTCGGCGAATGTAAAAAACGTACAAGCAACACAACGCGCACACAACAAGAGAATCGCTGAATTGGAAGTACAAACCAACAAATGTCAACGTCTTCTAGAACAAATCCTCCACACAGTAAACGCCAACACTGTTTTCTCCCTAACATCAGTCGACGAAAACCAGGAAAACACAAGAGTGGATGCCATTCCAGAACGATATCATGTTCTGAACTTCGCGAACTGGCAGCAGAAGCCAAAATGTAGGCCATTTTGGATCCTTACTGCTAGTTCACATGTTTCTGATCTGTTCGGGTTATCTAACTTTTAAGATATTCTGTCAATTGGTTTGGTAATGGTGGCCACGAAAAACAGGAACTAGACCCAGTGAAAACAAGTGTGTTGGCAAACTATATCAAATTGTATTACCCAGAATCGAGAAACCCAGAAGTTTTTAAGCAGGTAATTGTGCGCATCAATAAGCGTCTTCGACGGCAGCCAAAGGAGAAGAGCGGACACCAGGGAGGCTGCAGGTACACAACAGGAGATGTACAGCAAGTGCTTAACTTGGAAAAGTCGCGGGAATACTGGACGAAGGCCGGAAGGCCTCGTCCAGTATTCCCGCGACTTTTCCATACACCGCTCCGCCCTACAGATTGCCGGAATTAATGGCATTCCAGTTGGACAATGCCATGCCATTCAATGGCTCCTTCTGTGATTATATTAATTTGTGAAATTACATAGATACGTGTGAAATTATTTTGTTTAATATCGTTGTGCAACTAGTTTAGAAACAAGAATTCCGCCACGGAAGCGGTATCGCGCCTGCTGAGGCATTTGACCGTGTTGTAAAACAATAACTTTAACGCATTTGCCTTACAAAAAAACGGACAACGTGGAGGCCGACGATGGAAAAAGCGCCGACTATAGTCCCGCCTCTGCTAAAGCAGGCGCGACAAAAACCCCTGTCTGATGTTCCTTGAGTGTATTGTTGGTGCGCATGTGCCGCATTCTAGTTGTACTTGTTTTATGGTGAAGTAATTTGTCTGCACACGTTGCGCAGAGAAATTTATATTGGAGAATAAACAAGTATCTCTCAAGACTGCAGACTTGGTTTGGGTTATCACTTCCATTAATATACATATATTACTCTGGGAGGAGACACAATTATAGCAAATAATTATCAAGACAATTGAAACATTAAATTTGGGTGACGCGCTCGTTACCGAAAGGGACATTATATAATCAAAGGTAATAACAAGGATCTTTTGATTTGTTAAACATGAATTCTGCACATTAATTCAATTAAATAATCAGGACGAGGATGGCCGTGGCCTGCATATCGAGCCCGCCGAGGCATTTGATGGTCTCAGAGTGTATTTATTTGAAGTTTGCTGCCCAATAAGCATACAAAGTTTCAAGCAAATCTGACCTACAGTTACAGAGTTAGTTGGTATGTGAAATCTTTAACGCAAATTTTGACAGAAACTTTAACGCAGTCATTTGACCTTGACATACGGGCACGGGGGCCGCATGAGTGGGACACAGAATTAATATATGGATGATGAATAATAAGCATATGAAGTTTCAAGTCAATGTGACTTATAAGGAGATATAAGGTATTTAAAAACTTTAACGCAGATTTCGGAACGCAAACTTCTAAGTCATTTGACCTTGACCTTGGGCACTGGGGCCATATGAGTGGGATACAACATGAATATATGGATCATATATGGATCATGACTACTAAGTATATGAAGTTTCAAGTCAATGTGACTTAGGACTGCAGAGATATAAGGTATTTAAAAACTTTAACGCAGATTTCGGAACGCAAACTTCTAAGTCATTTGACCTTGACCTTGGGCACAGGGGCCGCATGAGTGGGATACAGCATGAATATATGGATCATGACTAATAAGCATATGAAGTTTCAAATCAATGTGACTTAGGACTGCAGATATATAAGGCATTTAAAAACTTTAACGCAGATTTCGGATGGACGGACGGACACACGGACGTCATTGTGATCACTATGTCTCGCTTTCCGCAAGCTGGCTCGACAAAAATGTTCAATTAAACTAGAAATATGTACAGGTATCCTCGCGAATATTCTCCAGTCGGCACGGATCGCCACGAACATTAAAATATCGGGCGCTTAAGACCAGCTGCTGAGTGGCAGGATTACTTTGCCTGGGCAACTAAGTGGTCCGTCTTTGTCCATTTTCATCCATCTCTGTCTGCTTTCAGTTGTGACAGACATTCGTGCCGAATAAAAATGGATTTCTGCTAGCGGAAAACGATATTGGATTGTTACACGTGAGCTGTACTGTACCTAATAAATATAATACCATGTTAGTGACTATTGATAAAACTCAATTACTCAGCAAGTTGATATCAAAAGACACTAACATGGTATTCTCTATATCCCCGTCTCTATATCCCTGTCCACAGTTCCCCTGCTCAATTACTTTTCTGTATGGCGGCCCGACATTCGAAGTCCGTATCAATAGTACCATAAGATAAACGTTTTATTCATCTCTAACCCTCTATTCCACTTTTTCTCCACTTCAATACCATGAGAGGAAACCGGAATATCGACATCAATAGTAAGAGAAAACTGGAGTATCCACGTCAATAGTAGGGGACCCAGTTGCTGTCGTCCTCAGGTTTTAGAACACCGGTGATGAGAAGGATAATGTCGATGATCCACCAGATACCGATCCCACCCAGCGTCAACAGCTTACCAACCGCCGTACCTGGTGAAAAATGGGCCACGGAATGAGAAGTGGATCTTATATGCGACTCTGACTGGAGAACTAGGGCTTATAGGATTTCTGTAGCCGATTTCACCAACATTGCAAAGTATACTTTTCTAGCAAAGTATACTTTGAGGGAGAAATTTTCAAATTAAGGATAAATTTATTAATTTTTATTATACTGAATTTATTACATTATCACAGCCATTTTGGCTGTGATAATGTAATATATTCAGGATAATAAATCTGCATACATTTATTCATCAAATATATGCAGTCGTTAGTTCTATATGACATAACGCATTTCGGGAAAAATAAATGATTACTCCCCTCAAAGTATACTTTGCTAGATAAGTATACTTTGCAATGTTGATGAAATCGGCTACAGATCAGTGTAGTTCCAGATCAATTAGCACACTCGCATAGCCTCTATATTGCTTGTTAGAAGCATTACTGTTGTTTCAGTGATGGAATGGCAAACAGTGCAGATCTTGATCAAACTGTGTATGCACACGCTGATCTGGATTTAAACTGGTTGAAAACCCCATAAGCCCCATTTCTCAAGGCACAGCCACATATAAGTTATATTTGTAGTGAGTGTAAATCAAAAGAGTTTAACATCACAGCAACAGCTATATGTGGCTGTGACTGTAGAACTGGGGCCCGTTTCACTAAACTTCGTACGACTAAAACGTTCGTAAATGCAAATTTAGGATCGTCTGGAAATCTGAATTGATGGATTTACATTTATTGAGCATAGGCTGCATATGCATATGCAGCCTATGGTCAATAAGCATAAATCCAATAAGGGTTTACAAGAAAACATTGTTAATGAGAATTTTACAGTCTATCGTAATTTTGCACTTGCAATCATTTTAGTCGTACAAAGTTTAGTGAAAGCCCCCTGGAGCTTATGCCAAGTTATGGGATTTGTGGATCCCAAAATCAGAGCTCAATATTTACATATAAAATGTTGTATTCAGCCCTGAAATTAGAATATACTGATCTGGTGCCAGGATCTCGCTATAACAGAATCATTTAGCCCATCCTCTAAAAGTAATATGATTAGTATTACTCCTACTACTTTTATAATGGGTATAACCAGATTCAACTAGAAAATGTGGCCCCTATTTGAAAACTGTTACAAAAACAAAAACTTTCAAATAAATAAACAGACAGACGGATGTACAATCAGTAGAGAGGGTAATTGTATTAATGTGGAAGGATATATCGTTACTAAGTAACGCATGTGTGCAATATGAAGATATTAGCTGAAGGCAAAGAGAAATTATAGGTGATTTGAGAAACTCTTAACAAAAACTTTCAAATAAATAAACTGACAGACGGACGGACGTACGATCAGGTAATTGTACGAATGTGGAATGATGTATAGTTACTTAATAATAATAATGCATGTGTCAAATAAATAAACAGACAGACAGGCGGACGGACGTACGATCAGTAGTGAGGGTAATTGTTTGAATGTGAAATGATGTATAGTTTCTTAATAATGCATGTGTGCAATATGAGGATGTTAGCTGAAGGCAAACAGAAATTATAGGTGATCTGAGAAACTCTTACAAAAACTTTCAAATAAATAAACGGACAGACGGACGTACAGACAGACAGGGCGAAACCTAATTTCGGCGGGGGCCCTAACTAGAATGCGGGAAAAAATAATTGTCGTCTGCAGTTATTTCACATTTTGTAATTTTTCTCAATAAAAACATAGTTTGGCAGCACTTTAGAATCATTTCCAATGGAAATGATTCTAATGTGCTGTCAAACTATGTTTATGTTGATAAAATTGGAAATGAAAAAGTAACCAGCAGACGAGAAAATTTCATTCAGCATTGTAAGGGTTAAACCGGTGCTAGGAGGTGGTGGTGGTGGGACTGCACTGGTCATACATGGCCAGGGATTCCGCTGGCGATCGCCACTTTCGCAATTGGCATAAAAATAAACAATTGGCGATAAAAAATTACAATTTGTGAAGAAAAAAAAAGAAGAAATTATCGCCAATTGTTAATTTTTTCTTTGAAGTGGCGATTTTTTTATTTTCCCCAGCGGAATCCCTGCATGGTATAAGGTTATTCCGCGATGATTCAAAGCAACATATGAGCCATAAACAGACAGTATCAGAGATAGGCTAGAGATGTACCAGCTAAATTTTAAATCAGGAATTTTTTTTCTTCAGATTGTGGCCCAATCGCTTGTTAACTTCGCAATGAGCAAGATATGTGTCCAGAGCTCCAGATAAGGTTCGTATTTGCGTAAATACCCAATTAAAATTGCCAAAAACCCAATTGAAGTAGTGTGTATCAAAAAGCAATGAAAAATGTGTGGTATCTTTATCATGCTACCGAAAACAATAAACAGACAACAAATATAGCATTTTTTTTTTCCATGAAAAGAGACAATTCTAATGAAATACCAAGATGTGTCTTCATTTAGAAGCAAACGATTCAATAAGTGCGGTCTGCTGATGTGTAAACAGTAGTGTGATTATATTTTACACAATTAAAATGTTGAAATACCCAATTGCTTCAGAAATGATGGAGTGACAATACTCAATTCCTAATTCCTTATCTGGAGCCCTGGTGTCAATAGATCGGACTCACCAGTATGTCCGAGGCAAAATCTGTCCATCCCAAGGAACCCCAGTAACACAGAGTAGACGAGTGTTGTTACAAAGTAGTGTTTATTGTACCTGAAACATACAAACCTCTATGTACATGTAGACTGGTATTTTCCTTGGACACACGTAATAAATATGTATTACAACGACTAGACCAATAGAAACAAGGGCATCGTTATCATGAGGCTAATTACCTCACTGGCAGCCTTGATAACAACTTTAACGCATTTGCCTTAAAAACAAGGTGAACATAAGTCCTCAGTGACCTTGACTGTAGGACGGTCGGATGTGGGTCGTATGCAAAACAAAGCACCATCCATAGACACACATTAGATCACACACACATTCCTAGACATCCCATAGCCTCGTTTCTTATGAAATCAGTAAACATGCTTAATAAATATCATGTTACATAATCACTCGTGTTTGTTTGTTTATTGGTGTTTAACGGCCTACCAACAGCTAAGGTCATGTAAGGCCGGGCCGGCACATGTAATATTCCTTACTTGATACATGGAAAGCCGTCCTTCCTGAAGCGCCGACTGCCGTAACAGTGGACCCCTGGCAGGGCCTCACACCACACCTTGGTCATCTGTACGTCCTCGTATTTCTCCCCGCCCCACTGGCAATAAAACATACGATATGTGGCTGATTTGGGACTGTAACTTGGAGAAATGCGCGTTAGGGGATTTGTGACTATTGTAGATCCAAATCAAATAGCACTCATGTAGCCTCATAACGATCTGTATTGCTTATTACTATTAGAAGCATGACGGGCGTTTCAGTGATTGAATAGCGAACAGTGCAGATCCTGATCAGACTGTGTGGATGTACAGGCTGATCTGGATCTACACTGAATTATATTCCGCAATTGTTATGAAAATTCCGGAAAATATTGTTAATATTTTTCATGAGATATCGCAGGTACAGATGGCGTATTTCACATATGTCCTGGTCATTCTGCACACTTCCAAAGCTGCTTCAAGGTCACTGACGGCAGTACACATGCCACAGTGACTGAATGGCGAACATCATAGGCCCTTACTAGACAGCGTGTATGCGCAGGCTGATCTGGGACTATGCTGATTGCACATGTTGTAAGATCACTTTTCTCAACTGGCAGCCCATTTCTCCAATCACAGCCACAATTAAGCCCCTTTTTGTTGTAGTAGGTCAGTGACGTTCACCTTGGTACAACCAACTCCATCAAGTTCCTGTCTCCTTGTTTCATTTCCCTGCAGGTCGTCCGGATCGCTACAGTTCAAAAACTCCAGTGGCCTGCAACAGAATGAGAACATTGACTTTTTCTACCAAATGATAAAGTGTGGCTGTGATTGGAAAAATGGAATTTCTGACCAGTGTAGCTCTTGATAAAATAGATCACTCCTGAGGCCTGATAATGATCTCAATTGCTAGTTAGAAGCATGAAGGGTATTTCAGATGCACATGCTGATCTGGATCTATACTGGTCGCAAAACCCATAAGCCCCATTTCTCCAGTAGCAGCCACAATTGTCATCAAACAAAATTAAAAAACAACACTACAATTGTCATTTCTGCATTAAAAATGCTTCTTGTATATTGTTTGTTGGTGTTTAATGGCCTATCAACAATGAACGCAGGGGCATATCTGGAGGGGGGTTCCGGGATTGCAACCTCCCCCTCTCCACTCTGTGGAGCTTGAAAATAGGACATAACTCCAGATAAGCTGCATATTTGCGTAAATACCCATTAAAATTGCCAAAAACCCAATTGAAATCAGAAGTAGCGAGTATCAAAAAGCAATAACAATTTTATGGTACCTTTATCATGCTGCACAAAACAATAAACAGACCACAAACATAGCATATTTTTCTTATTTTCCATGAAAACACAAGGAGACAATTCTAATGAAATGCCAAGACATGTTTTTATTTGGAAGCAAACTATTCAATAATTGCTGTCTGTTGATGTCTGAACAGTAGGTGATTTTATTTTACCCAATTAAAATTTTGAAATACCCAATTGCTCAGAAATGATGGAGTGAAAATACTCAATTAATAATTCCTTATCTGGAGCCCTGTAGGACAACCCCCACGTTCCCCAAATTCTGGATCCACCCCTGGAACTGACTATTTATATAAAAAAATATATATTCAGCCCTGAAATTAGAATAACCTGACCTGTCCATACTAAAAGTAATACGATTACGAATAATAATATTATTCATATAATAATAAGGGTTCAACTCTCACATACAAGAAAGCTAAAGAATCAGATCTGATTCGCTATTCTGCAGAGGAATCCTATTAGTGGAATTGTAACTCTGGCTACGGACAGTACGGGAGTAAATTGCAATAGTTACCGTACTGTTCGGAACTATGAAACCACCTGAAACCACGACTCATGAAGTCAGAGATTTCATTAAAATTAAGAAAATGTTACAGCATGACAGGGGCAGTACTTTTTAAAATGAATGGCCTCAGACATTGGCACCTCTTGGAACAAAATTGTTGGTTGATTCGGATACTGGAGGTTTCGGTAAATTACCAGATCGGTAAATTGATATTATAGTGTGAATGTTTCGGAGGTTTCGGTAAAATGATACAATAGAGTAATTAAGGCACGTGCGCATAGCGCTTAAAGGTAAATGGATTGGGTTAAGCCAATTAGTGGATATTTAAATTCAAACCGGTAAGCCAATTAAGGAACACATGATATAGACATGGCATGTTAGTCTACCTATTGTTAGGCCTTCACCATTGATCAATTATACTATAATAATCCTTTTTACCGAAACTTCCGAACCATTCACACTATATTATCAATTTACTGAACTGGCCATGCATTTACCGAAACCTCCGTAAATCGTAGATTCAATTCTTTCCGGAGTCGCCAATAGATGGGTTTATTAATCTCCACACTCAGCCGACATGGTATGCAATTATTGTAATTATATATAAGATTCTACTAATCCTGAAAGAAGACCAGCATTTAAAAAAAAATCATATTTCATTATTTGAACAATAAACAAATAAAACCGACTATATGCCCGTGTCGAATATAGGATAGGAGCAATTAAAACTTTTATTCTACAATAAAACTCGTACAAATATTCACAATAAACCAGCGGCGATTTGGGCTTGTATTCTTTGCAATCCTCAAAGCATGAATCTGTGTCTTCGGTAACAACATGATTAACCAGGAGTACAATAATAAAGGTAACAATAAATTTCATTTTTCATTTCCTATTTGTGAAGCCAAGTGGTCCCTTCACCAACTCGTCCAACAATCACCTCGTCCAAGGTGCTATCTAAAACGCAGACCTACGGACTGTTTCTTTTTTTTTGCTTTTGCCAGTATACTGGTATACCCTCAATACTGAGGCTTATCACCAGTGAGTGCTTAGAAGGAAAAGCAATAGTGAAATATGAAAAGGTAGAAGAAAGGAAAAGAATACAGAGAAAGTGTTCAAATTTAGTTGAGTCTAAAGTGCTGGATCTTCAAGACCCCTGTCTTGAATGAATCCAGCAACTCTGACAAGCAAATGTGAGACGGTAGCTGGATAACGGTCTATGAGAAAAATGAGAATCGTGTGTAGTCCTTGTCAGCACGTAATTGGCGGTATTGATGTTGACGTCTGCCAGTGCCTCTAATGAGATACATAGTCTGGCATCGACACGTGTTTGCTCAAGAGATCTCTATTCCAGACAATGCAACATGTCGGTCACACTAGAAGTCTTATGGTAACTATTGGAAACCCACATTGCAGCACTCCTCTGAACCATCTCCAATGTATGGACTAATCTATGTCCTTAATGGTGCACTTAGGGTCCCATACAGTAGAGCAGTATTCCAAGTTGGGTCGGACAAGAGATTTATAGGCTCGATCTTTCTTTAATATAGGGCGAGTTAATCCTTATATTATAGGTTACGTTTAAGGAACCCGAATGTCTGATTAGCTTTAGAGGAGATAGCATTGATGTTTGTTCCACTTCAAGTTGTAGCTAATACTGACACCAAGATACTTCATATGGGCACGGCGGAGAGTGTATGGCCATGAATATATAGGAGATTTCTTAGTGGGGATGTGAATGACTTCGCATTAGTCTATGTGAAAGGACATCTGCCAGTCTTTCTCCCATCTCTCTAGAATATGGAGATCCTGTTGGAGCTTAGTCCAGTCGGTCTGGCTGTGCATAGAAAAAAAACAATGTGTGTCATTTGCGAAGAGCCACACTGTACTATATTGTACATACTCATGAAGGTCATTAATATATACAAGAAACAGACCTGGTCCCATGACTGAGCCCTGATGTATGCCATAAAGTACAGGAACAGTTGAGAAAGATTTGCCCTCTAGGACCACCTTCTCTGCGATCTACCACCGAGGTTTTTCGCGGAAACCATGCTGGAGAGGGTAAAGCATGTTGTGGTTACTGCACACAATATGCTCAACGAGCTTACAACAGATACAAGTAAGAGAAACCTGGCGGTAGTTGGAAGGAGTGGTATTGTCGCCTTTTTTTTGTAAATCAGAGTTACATTTGCCTGTTTCCAAATATCTGGGAAAGATTCCGGTTTAAGAGAGGCATTGAACAGAAGAGTAAGTATAGATGCAGAGAGATTCTTCAGTAATGCAGGACTTAAGTTATCAGGGCCGGTAGCCTTGTAAACAGAGAGGCTATATATGCAGTATCTTTTGAACACCCTTTTCAGTTACCTTTGTCTCGGGCATGTCGTTTGGGTTTCTGGAAAAAATACCGGAAATATACTTGCAATAGGAATTAAGTTTCATAGGAGTGAAATTGATCATTGAGTAAATTTGCCTTATATATTATATATATATATATATATATATATATAGTGACAGGATCGGTAATTATCACACCATTTCTCTTCAGGAACTTTAGGCCTGTGGCATCAGTGTTTTTGTGTTGAATAAATGTCCAGAAACGTTTAGAAATGTTAAAGTTTTCTTCTACAGAATTTTCATCTTTGGGTGTGATAAGGTTTTCAACATACTCCCAGTAAGCTATCGTGCTTATAGTTTGTATATAATGTTTTAGTGTCTTAAGTCTTTTGGTACCTTCAGGGGTTAGTTGATGTCTATTTTTGAAGTACAGTTTCATTTTCTAATTTGCAGATATATATATATATATATAGTTTGTTTTTTTTGTGTATTTTTTAAATTATATTTAAGGGTAGGAATTGGCTCGAAGACCTTCCATACCAGGACATATAAGTCCCAAAAGGCCGAATTTTGAAGTGATATATGTTGGTGCAAGGCGGACCTGTAGATGTGTATAATTGTGTGTCGAAATGGGACACTGCTTATGTACAATACGGTCCTGTAATTCCGCGCAGTGTCCAGGTGCACGGGAGGCGGGAAGAAGAGAGGGGCTAACTGTGTAGAACATGGCACCGGTGATGCAGAGCAAAACGGGTCCCATGTAGAACCAATCCACCCCTGGCGGCACTCGACACACAAAGTTGGTGTCATATAGTCGGTAAAAACACGTGCTATTTTTGTACACAGAATTGCCACATCCAGATAGCTCCAAGGCAGGCCGGGACCAGAAGCAGTCAAGGGCAGGCAGAACATTCGGCTGAGCATGCGCTAACTTGCTGTTTCGGTTAGACTTGTTACATATGGCTCACTTTCATAAGAAAGTGTGATAACTGAGTTGCCTGGACATCCTGGCCTAACGTGGCAAGGACATGAACACCTCGGCTCCCCCGCGGTGTCCATGTACCCCCATGTGTAACACGTCGCCTGTCCCACTGGTGGGAACTGGCCGCTGTACGACTACACACCAGATAATAATAATATGTATAAATGCGCATATTCAATACAAAACCCGGTAATGGTCACGGATACACCCAGATAGGTCTATCCGCCCAGCTTGTCCGCTATATCGGAGTCATACGGGTGTCACCACAAACCAGTCCGAGTCCCAGAAGGGCTACACGCATGGGTTGTGTTCTATAAGTGGCAGTCGGGTGCACCAAGTAGTCAACTGTCCTACCGTGAGGCCAGGCATATCCACAAGGTGCCACAATCAACCACCCAGAAAACAGAGATATGAATAACAAGAACAAAAAATGCCCTAGCAACTAGTATAAATTAGCTCAAATCCAGCAGAAAAATAGCCCACCACAAGCCCACCCCCAGCCCCGACCTACATTTTCGCAAATCCAGATGTAACAATCCGGTGAATAAGAATAAACACACAATGGAAATATAAATTAATTTCCAACAGTTAAAATGGCCGTCGCCGGTAACCTTGAGATAATTGCCGGTCGGTGAAAACACACGACCTGCTTAGTCCAAGGTTGCCGTTCAAGAATTTTATTTTGCAGTTATTTTATTTTTTAATACACATTGCAATATCAGTTGTAATAGTAATGGACTATTTTTTCTGTTAGAATCTTCTCTGTCCATGATACAAAGTCACCGGCGACACTCGATGAGAAAGGCAGGGGCTGATCTAGGATTTTTGTTTAGAGAGGGCGTGCATGGCGTCTAAACCAATCCATTTGACGAAGACTATATAATTATTTATACCGCACCATTTCTCCATGTAGCATAATCAAGGGGGTTGAATAAATGTTGTTTATATCTGAAGTGACCTAATATACCTGAAGTACGGAAGTATAATTATTTATACCGCAACCATTTCTCCATGTAGCATAATTAAGGGGGTTGAATAAATGTTGTTTATATCTGAAGTGACCTAATATACCTGAAGTAGCCTAATATACATGAAGTGCCGTTTTTGCCTTTATTTTTTCACCTTTGACCCCTAACCGTGGCCTCTGATTGGTCAGTCTCACAACAGCAAATTCAAGATGACGTCGAAATTTAAAATCGAAATCGCTGTCAGTTCAGCTGAATTTTGTCCATTTTTTCAGTATATGCGATGTAACCAACGACATGGATATGTCCATTATGATTGTAATGCTTATTATGACAACTGTGTAGTCTAAAACCAGCCATTATTGAAGCTCATCGTAAATCAGATACAATACCAAATCTACCTAGCGTGGACGCCGCCATTTTGCTTTGAATGACGTCGTTAGATTTGTGACGTATGGCGAGGGAATGACGTCAAAAGATGACGTCACGCACGTTCAACAATTAAGTTTAGTATGCGGTATAAATTAAATACATGATTAGTGCCGTCGAATAAAAAATATATTCTGTTTCGCTCCGACAACATAAAGTGTTTATCATATTTACCAAATTAACAACTGTTTATACTCTTGCCAGTTGTGTGTAGTCATGCGAGTTTAATTAATGCCCACGGGCTACTGACAATCTCCCAGTTGATAATCCTTAAAACAACTTGTGAAATTCCACACATATGTCATTTTTTTTATCTCGCGGATTTGAGATACTAAAATGAGAATTGCAAGTGCCAACACCTCAAACGGTCTAACGGCTATTGGCTTGACATGTGTCTATAGGTTCATATGTCCTGGTATGGAAGATTCTTTGAGCCAATTTCCACCCTTAAATATAATATAAATAATGCCAATATATCATGTCAGAGACTGCCGCGCGATGAATATGGGGGTGTTTCACAGGCCGGGACAATAATAAACGTCCTAATGTGTAGTTTTTATTACAGAGTCTCGTTTCTTATGAAATAAGTAAACTCGTTTAAAAAATCATATTAAAGAATCACGCATGTAAGATCTTCCATTTATTGGAGAAATTACATGACTTATGGATTTTGCGACCGGTTGTCTACACTGAACTACAGTCAGCCAATTAATCCCATGTCCTGATTATAACAAACACCAGTAGCCTATTTCACCAACATTGCAAAGTATACTTATCTAGCAAAGTATACTTTGAGGGAGACATTTTCAATTTAAGGATAAATTTATTACTTTTTATTATACTGAAGTTATTACATGATCAAAGCCATTTTGGCTGTGATATGTAATACATTCAGTAACTTTTAATCATCAAATATATGCAGTGCTTAGTTATATGTGAAATCATGCATTTTGGGAAAATCAATGATTTCTCCCTCAAAGTATACTTTTCTAGATAAGTATACTTTGCAAGTTTGATGAAATCGGTTACAGATCCTTGTCAGGCGTCCGGTGACTGTTTGAAGATCAGCGACCAAGATGGTCACACAAGATAACAAACCCCATACATCCAGTCACATATACATATATGCATGTCTTCACTTGTACAGCAAACTACTTCTACAGTTTTGGGCTGATCCACTTCTAAATTCTTGTCACAGACAGCGAGGGGGAATACTGTCTTTGTTAGAGCTCAAAGACCAGCGGTCCGTTTTCTCGAAGCCTATGATGCAGTGGCGGATTCAGGGGGGGGAGGGGAGGGGGGCCGCCGACCCCCCCCCCCCCACCCCCTTCATAAATCCCGATTTTTTTATTATTTTTTTTTACAAAATATTGAGCGTAGAATGCAGGAAATGGCTTCCTCAATTCAAAAAATTTCCGGGGGTTCATGCCCCCGGACCCCCCTACCCAACTCCCTCGCACCGCTCAGTCGACAAATGAGCATATCCCGATTTTTTTACAAAAAAAAATAATATATATTGAGCGTAGAATGCAGGAAATGGCTTCCTCAATTAAAATTTTTTTCCGGGGGGACATGCCCTAGCCCGGACCCCCCTAGCCAACTCCCTCGCACCGCTCAGTCGCATACCTCGTTCAAGTTCCATGTGGCCCCCCCCCCCCCCCCCCCCCCCCCCCCCCCCCCCCCCCCCCCCCCCCCCCCTTGGTGAAATTCCTGGATCCGCCACTGTGATGAATGTGTGACAGCAGGGAAACGACACATTCATCTTGGAAGTCAGTTAGGTGATATTCTGGAAAACCGATTTGATGAAAGACGACTCGAGATATTCCCACCAAAATCCATCCATCCACCCTGGAACGCCAAATAAACTAAGCCGGTATAGATCTTGATCTAAAAATAGACATTTGCGTTCAAGTATAAATAGAAAGCACCTGTCAAAATTATCATCCTACTTTAAGCTTTTTCGTAAGGCGTGTCGTCATTTGAGTACTGTAGTGTCAAGCATTCAATATGGAATATCGGCCAAAAACCTAAAGAAATGAAAAGAGTCGTAATATTTAAAAATGGCTCCACAGTCGATGGAAAGGTATAACAGAGGAAATAGATCAATATTGTTCAATTACAAGGCAATTTAGAGTGGGTGGGGTATTATTACTATTAATTTGTAGTGGGGTTAGCACTGTTTGATTGTTTGGGGAGAAGCTTCAAACTCTCCATTGTGGTTCATTTCTTGAAGCGACCTACCCATTGACACCAATTGGAAGGAATATTTTTTATTAGTTATAGGCTATTGTCGAAGGCTCTGTTTTAAAACCTAGAGGCGTCAATGCAGGGCTGTAGCCCCGTTGAGGCGAACCGAGGCCTTCACTCGGTAGAAATTTTGCCAATTTTTTGTTTTTACGATGCGGGTCGCGCTATGCGCTCCCACTGGCATACACGTTTCATAAGATTTGCCTCGGTAGACTTTTCCCTCTGGCCCTGCAATGAGTAGATACATGTAGGTCCCTTGGTTGTTGGTGAGTTTATGGACCTATCCATTGGCACCTCTTGGAAGGACGGAATCAGCCAATCAAAATCCAGAAAACATTTCCTTCCAAGAGGCGTCAGTGGGTTAGTCTAGATCTTTACTTACACTATCACTGTGGGCCGTTTCACTAAACTTCGTACGACTAAAATGTTCGTAAGTGAAAAATTATGATAGTCAGTAAATTTCACATTAACAATGTTTTCTTGTAAACAATTATTGGATTTACATTTATTGAGCATAGGCTGCATATGCAGCCTATGCTCAATAAATGTAAATCCATGAATTGAAATTTACAGATGATCCTAAATTTGCACTTGCGAACATTTTAGTCTTACGGAGTTTAGTGAAACGGGCCCCGCGTCTCTTCAAAAACTCTGTCATCATACAACTGTACACCACTTAAATAAGAGTGCATCCTGTCTCAAGATTGAACAATTTTGCGCCACAACCTTGCGAAACTCCATGGATGACGGACTTGCAACTGTGAATACAAATCTGTAAACACATATAGAATAGTAGGTTAATGCCGTAAATGGTAAAAAATATCTGGCAAGGCTCAGGAAACGGGATGGGCGAGGCTCTGCCGAGCACATCCCGTTTCTGTGCCGCGCCAGATGTGTTTTCCCATTCACGGCACTAACATACTATTCTATTTATCCCGTCAACACATACAAATGGCTTGACGGGATAAATTTAAATCTCCGCATGGGTTCCACTTTAATTTGGGCATATATATAATTATAAGCGCTGGAGGATGGGAAGGTATATGTATTTATCCCGTCAACACAGTGCGTATGTGCCATGAAACACGGTGCCGTGAAACATTTTTGATATCCAGTCAATACAATTTTTGCATTTTACAGCCATTTGTAGGTGTTGACGGGATAAATAGAATAGTAGGTTAGTGCCGTGAATGGAAAAAAATATCTGGCACGGCACAGAAACGGGATGTGCTCGGCAGAGCCTCGCCCATCCCGTTTCCTAAGCCTTGCCAGATATTTTTTTCCCATTCACGGCACTAACCTACTATTCTCTATACTATTATAAATCCATCCTTATGTATTCATATTTTGGTGGTCTATCTCTCTGATACACGCCTGGGACTAATTGATCTTGTGTAGTTACTAATTGTGGTTGCCTGGCACCAGTAGCCTATTTCCAGGGGCGGCGGAAGCGGGGGGCAGAGGGGGCGGTCACCCCCCCAATAATTTTTGGTTGGGGGGGCATAGCCCCCCCACCCCCCCCCCCCCAATAATTCTGTAAAAAAATTATTTTTTTTACTGTAATATATTTGTGTAATCATGATTACTGGGAACCCGACTCTGACTGAGCCGAGAGGGAGGAGCAGTTGGGACCTGCCGATCCGGCCTAACCGTCCATCCACGGAGTTTAATCAAACATTGTTCAAACATTGCTGAGAATGCAGGAAATTGTGTTTCACACCACTTGGATTTCAAACAATTTTCGGGGGAGCATGCCCCCGGACCCCCCTAGCGAATTCGGCCCCTTCGGGCCCTCACAAAGTTCGCCCCCCCCCCCCAATAATCAATTGCTTCCGCCGCCCCTGATTTCATCAACATTGCAAAGTATACTTTTTCTAGCAAAGTATACTTTCAGGGAGTAATCATTATATATTTTTCCTGAAATGCATTATTTCATATAGAACACTAACGACTGGATATATTTAATGATTAAAAGTATGCAGAATTATCATACTGAATTTATTACATTATCACAGCCAAAATGGCTGTAAAATGGCTGTGATAATGTAATAAATTCAGTATAATAAAAATTAATAAATTTATCCTAAAATTGAAAATTTCTCCCTCAAAGTATACTTTGCTAGAAAAGTATACTTTGCTAGAAAAGTATACTTTGCAATGTTGGTGAAATAGGCTACAGAGAGGCTAGCTGTTGCTAATTAGTGATATTGTGTAGTTACTAATTGTGGTTGCCTGGCACCAGATCACAACACTATATCTCAGTGCTGAAGGCTTTCATTGCATTTTCAGTGCTTCAGCGGTTAGTACTTAGTACTCTCCATGCATGTGTCAGAGCTGCAGTTAAGGTGCGTAATTTGACCAACTTGGAATTTTTTTTATTATGCCACCGGGTTTGGAAGAAACGGGTGGCATATAGTGTTTGGACCGTCCGTCCGTCCGTCTGTCCGGGCACACATTAGGGTACTTATGTGGCTAGCCCCACAGGGTTATGGACTTGGTAAAGGATAGGGTTGGTTACAATTAGCCACCTAAAAAATCCTTTTATGTGGCTAAAAATCGTTTTATGTGGCTAATATTTAACATGTGATAAGCCACATAAGTATAGTACTATAAGAACGTCCGTCTGTCTGTCCGTCTGTCTGTCCGTCCGTCCGTCCGTCCGTCCGTCCGTCACACTTTTCGGTTAACCAATTTGTTACAGTTTCTCAAATATGCTGCAGGTGGCATCCACGTTCGACAGACGCATTTCTTGTTTCTTCATAAAAAATGGCAAGTTGGGAGTCCTTTAGAATCGTCTCGATGAGACGATTCTAAAGGACTCCCAACTTGCCATTTTTTATGGAGAAATAAGAAATTTACTTCTAAATTACGCACCTTAACTGGATCTCTGATGTGTATCACCTTGCCAGGTGCGGATCCAGGTGGGGCGTTCCGGCGCACGTCCCCTCTAAAACTGGTCGAGTTTAGATTTGAACCCATTTTTTACGTGGAAAGATCTGATTTTATGAAAGTTGTCGATCATGTGTGTCTCATTTGAAATCCTCACCCCCTCTAGGCTCTAGACATAAATCATGGATCCGCCCCTGCTTACTGTTGAATGGACCCCAATCCAATCAATCTATTCTGCAGGAGATAGCAGTAACCCACTGTTCCAATCTATTCTGCAGGTGTAGCGGTAACCCACTGTTCCAATCTATTCTGCAGGTGATAGCAGTAACCCACTGTTCCAATCTATTCTGCAGGTGTTAGCAGTAACCCACTGTTCCAATCTATTCTGCAGGTGATAGTAGTAACCCACTGTTCCAATCTATTCTGCAGGTGATAGCAGTAACCCACTGTTCCAATCTATTCTACAGGAGATAGCAGTAACCCACTGTTCCAATCTATTCTGCAGGTGTTAGCAGTAACCCACTGTTCCAATCTATTCTGCACTATTCTGCAGGTGATAGCAGTAACCCACTGTTCCAATCTATTCTACAGGAGATAGCAGTAACCCACTGTTCCAATCTATTCTGCAGGTGTTAGCAGTAACCCACTGTTCCAATCTATTCTGCAGGTGTTAGTAGTAACCCACTGTTCAATATTCGGAGGTGATAGCAGTAACCCCTGTTCAATCTATTGCAGGTGATGCATAACCCTGTTCAATTTTCAGATGATAGCAGTAACCCACTGTTCCAATCTATTCTACAGGAGATAGCAGTAACCCACTGTTCCAATCTATTCTACAGGAGATAGCAGTAACCCACTGTTCCAATCTATTCTGCAGGTGTTAGTAGTAACCCACTGTTCCAATTATTCTGCGGGGGTTAGCAGTAACCAACTGTTCCTATTAATTTTGCAGGTGTTAGTAAGTAACACTGTACAATCTATTCTGCAGGTGATAGCAGTAACCCACTGTTCCAATCTATTCTGCAGGTGATGCAGTAACCCCACTGTTCCAATCTACAGATTTGATTGCAGTAAACCACTGTTTCCAATCTATTTACAGGTGATAGCCAGTTAACCCACTGTTCCAATTCTATTCTAGCAGGTGATAGCAGTAACCCACCTGTTCCAATCTATTCTGCAGGTGTTTGTAGTAAACCATGTCCAATTATTTCTGCAGGTGTTAGTAGTAAACACTGTTACCAATCTATTCTGCAGGTGATAGCAGTAACCCACTGTTCCAATCTATTTACAGGAGATGCCAGTAACAGGTTCCATGGTTCGGCAGGTGTTTACAGGTGATAGCAGTAACCCACTGTTCCAATATTCTCAGGGGATAGAGTAAACACTGGTTCCAAGGAGCAGTGATAGCAGTAACCCACTGTTCCAATCTTATTGCAGGTGATAGCAGTATGATTCCAAATTTATTTTCCTAAGGAGATAAGGCAGTAACCCACTGTTCCAATCCTATTCTACAGGTGATAGCAGTAACCCACTGTTCCAATCTATTCTGCAGGTGATAGCAGTAACCCACTGTTCCAATCTATTCTGCAGGTGATAGCAGTAACCCACTGTTCCAATCTATTCTGCAGGTGATAGCAGTAACCCACTGTTCCAATCTATTCTGCCGGAGGTGATAGCAGTAACCCACTGTTCCAATCTATTCTGCAGGTGATTAGCAGTAACCCACTGTTCCAATTCATCAGGTTGATTGCAGTACACTTTGGTCCAAATTTATTGCAGGTGTAGCAGTAACCCACTGTTCCAATCTATTCTACAGGTGATAGCAGTAACCCACTGTTCGAGTCTGAATGACATCTTACAAGATGCGAGCAGGAAGCTGGGATTTGTCTGCCGTAAGCTCTACACACCACAGGGAGGCCTAATTGATGAAGTCTGTCTAATTAGGTAATGTGTATTACGTAATAGGTGATGTGTACTGTATTAGATAATTAGGTAACGTGTATTAGGTAGCTTTGCAATGCTTGTTGCAGCTGCAATCAGTGTAACCCCAGATCAGTCTGTGCATCAGCGTGCAGTCTGATCAGGGCTTACTGTGTTCGCTGTTGAGGTGTGGAAACATTCCATCTGCTTCTAAAGAAAACTACAGTTTTGTATCGGCCTCTTCGAGCATGGTAAGCAACAGTGCTCCAGATAAGCTGCGTATTTGCTTAAATACCCAATTAAAATTGCCAAAAACCCAATTGAAATCAGAAGTAGCGAGTATCAAAAAGCAATAACAATTGTGTGGTACCTTTATCATGCTACAGAAAACAAAAAACAGACCACAAATATAGCATATTTGTTCTTATTTTCCACAGGACTGAATATATATTTTGATTGTAAATATTGAGTTCTGAAGTTGGGATTTACCCCCCTCGGACAGGTGGATACGGGACACGACCCCGTTGACCCGTCTGCGTGTAGACTCCCTGAGGCTTGTACCTCTATGTCAGAAAAGCGGACGTTAAACCCTATTCACTCACTCACTCTTATTTTCCATGAAAAACACATCTTGGTATTTCATTTCATTATTGGTATTTCAATAATTACCGTCTGTTGATGTGTGTGATTTTATTTTACTCAACTAAAATTTTGAAATACCCAATTGCTTCTGAAATGATGGAGTGAAAATACTCAATTACTAATTCCTTATCTGGAGCGCTGAAGCAACTAATCTGGTGAACAATTCAATAAGCTGCTTTTTGTCATGGTCTGACACAAATACAGTATGGGTCTGTTTTTATGTTTTTATCCTTGTTGTATGCAATAACTACATTTCTACTTGTCCTATCTTAACCAAATGTGTTATGTAAATGCTAATGTTTTTTTGTTTTTTTTCTTATATTTAAGGGTGGGAAATGGCTCGAAGACCTTCCATACCCGGGCATGTGCCCGTAAATGATCAGGCCAATGGCCATTGGCCCATTTGTTTCCGAATTTACTAATATATGCGATACAGTCGAAATATGTGCATTAAATGAAGGAGACGATGTTGGTTCATTCTCCTATTGCACAATGCCGATATGTCAGACCGTGAAGAGGGCCGAGTGTGCTTAAATTGGCTTAAATTGGCTCAGTGGCTTAAATTGGCATTCTAATGCACTCTATAAATATCACGCAATCTGATTGGCTGATGCTCATACATTACAGGTATATCATTGTTGATGAACGGTCGCAACGTATTTCAATATGTATTCCTACGCAGTAGTAAAGGAGTGCATTAGAAATAGGTTAACCACATTGTAATTTTGAAATTTGCGGCACATACCGGTATCAGAAAATGATAGGTCGGAAAACATGTTTAATGGTGATGCGCTAGCGCGTCGCCATTAAACAGATTTTCCGACCTATCATTTTCTGATATACGCCGCAAATTTGAAAATTACAATACAGTTAACCCTATATTCTAATTGCATCCACTTAGACTATCGTGCCATGTCTCTATATCATTGTTTAATTTTTAATAAATATGACTTTTTCTCCCAGGAGAGTAATGGTAGTGATTTGACCGTAGTGCTATGGAGAGCTCCAGATAATGTTTGTGTCTAAAGAGTAGTATACCCCCAGATTTCAAATTCAATTCATATTTTACTTTTACAAATGTATTATTGATTTTCTTCCTCATTAAATAGGGAACAAATGATAATTCTTTTTTTTTAATTCACTTATTTGAGCTGCAAAAAGCAAACAATGTTTGTTTCTGTGCAGCTCAACTAAGTAAATTTCAACTTTATTACAGTATTTTCACTACTCAATTGCTGTAATTTTGTTTGTACTCCCACTTTTCATAATCAATGCATATTCTGCTAAAATACGCCAATACGCACCTTATCCGGAGCTCTGGTGCTATGTTTACATCCGTCTTGCTGGCTTGTACCATATGATGTGTCATTTCAGGGAGGATGATGTCTTGTACGTGGCCGGTGGGGAGCCATTTAAACCTGTCCCCATGTCAGCTAGTCCCGCAGCCACTAGTCACACCCACCCCCCGAGTCACGGGGTGTCCGCCTGCAGTGACGGGGAATGGATAACGCTCAATGTGGGCGGCAAGTTGTTCTCAACCACAAGGTGATTACCGTACGAGGACTTGGGCCTAATATTTTGGTCCAAAGTCTGCAACAACACATTGAGCCCCAAATGCTGGCCACATCAGTATCTTATACCTAGAAACAAAATTGATTGCTACCCTGCTCCATACCTCTCGCGAGGGTGGCAATTTAACCTCATCTCTTTAATGTAACGCATGGAAGAGTGATTTTTGCAATCGGTTATCCGGCGTGTTAGCGATATAAAACTGTCAAAGAGGTATCAATAAATTCTTAATAAAGAACATACACATGCAGAAATTCGTTATTTTACGTGTCAAGGTGTTTATCTGACATTTACATGTATATCTTGTAAATTTGAAATCTTCATTTCGTTATGTTGAATGTTGAACAACAAAAAGAGAATAGATATCTTCCATGGGAAAATGATTCCCCTGTTCTAATATTTTTGGCAATTTACTAGTTCTACATCAAAGATTATTTCTTTCAAGATATAAAATATACAGTTTACTATATTTTTACCTACATGTAACAGGTTTGGGTATGCACTTCGGTTGCTCACATTTTTTGAATTGTTAAAATTGTAGCGGTAGATAACATATTGGAGGTGAATTATTGTAGCTATCTTATACCATGCGACACATTAGAGTGCTACAGATAAGCTTTGTGTCTAAAGAGTTCTAATATATTAGACTCACTGCTACTTGGTGGCTAATGCTACTAAGCGCGAGTGCATCAGTGGGAAATATGAATGCTATATTTGGCAAACTAGCATTTGCAATTTTAGTTATATTTTTCAATAACAAATAATAAAACATTTTTTGTTTAACTTTCTTTTTTCAAATGACCCATTTGGTCATATATATATATTTATAAAACCAATACAAATCTATTGTGAAATGCTTTTTTTATCAACTGTTTGGTCACATTTCATCCACATGCGAGACACAGGTCCTTTAAAAGTAACATGGTGTTTACACTCATTTGAGCCGTCTACACAAGATCTGTCTGTCTGTCTGAGATTTGTCTTCGGCTACGTACCATCTCTGTTACCGTAAGTCATATTTGCTTGAAACTTCATATACTTATTTGTCATCATCTATAGTTTCATTCTATCGCCCACCTATTTTCCAGAAATTGTGAAGGGGCCTGGGCCTTTTGTGAAAAATGAGCGCGATACCAATTCGCCAAAATTGTGAAAATTTGCAACACATTTAAAAGCAAATAATTAACAACAATAAAAGAAATTGTAATGGATTACATGTATAGCAACTTTCAATTGTGATTGAATAAGGATGGTGCATGTAATCATGATGTAAACAAAGTAAAAATAGAATTGATGCGACCCCAACCTTTAAGCTAACCCTTTCACCCCTAAGTAACTGGAATGGTTTTGATATGTTAATTTTGCAACCAATCCAATCGTCACAAAATGATTTTCCGACTAGTCCATTTATAAAAAGGGGGTGTTTTTGTTCTAAAAAATATGAAAATTACTTCCAAAAAGTGCAGATCATGATGAGACGGCTCGTGATGAGCCGTCTCATCAGGATCTACACTGTTTGCTAATACAACTATACAGGCCTGTGGTGTTGACAGGGTTAAGTTAAGAAGTCGGTTAGGAAATATTGTACATTTATTGTTAACCGTTTGTTGATTTCAGGAGCACGCTCACACAGCAACACCCGGACAGTATGCTGTCTTGTATGTTTACTCAGAATAAAGGTAAATCACTGGTACAAATTATATCTCGCCAGTCACAGTCGAACCTGTGTTAACCCTTTCACCCCTAAGTATCTGGAATGTATTTTGTATGTTAATTTCCGGACCAATCCAATCGTCACAAAATGATTTTCAGACTAGTCCATTTATGAAAAGGGTGTGTTTTTGTTCTAAAACATGTGAAAATTACCTGCAAAAAGTGCAGATCCTGACGAGACGGCTCGTGATGAGCCGGCTCGTCCGGATCTACACTGTTTGCCAATACCACTATACAGGTCTGTGGTGTTGAAAGGGTTAAAGGCCACCTCTGAATAGCAATTACCTGTTTTGAGCATCCACACTTTTTTCCCCAATTAGTTGATTACCATATTTCGTAAATGACCCTGTGAACAAAGACCACCTGTGCTGGCCTTTTTCTTTTTTCTTTTTTTTTTAATTGTCAGTGGACAACCCGTATATTCTATATATTCTGAGCCGATCAGACCGTGGTTATGCCCGATCTGGTAGGATTCACACTATTGGTCCTCGCAATACATACAATTATTGTCAAATTCAAAAGGCTATAATTGATATTAATTTACAAATTATTCTGATGCAGTTAATATTATAATGACAAGCTGTGTGGACTCCGATTTTGATCGCATGGATGTGCGTTCTGGTCGGAGTCCACGCTGATTGTTTCACATTTAGTTGAATAGATGTCGTGATTTATTGTTTTTGCAGAGATATAACCAATTGAACTGTGGACAGACTGTAGACATGAGCTGTCTGTTCGAAGTAAAATTGAGTATTTTATACGTGTATTCTTATGCTCATTCAAAAATATTTATTTTGTAAATTTACACGTACAGTGGAACCTCTCCAAACCCGGACACCTTGGGGTGTTCCCCTGTAAATCAGACATGTTAGTGCTTTATGGCACATTCTAGTGTTTTGCAGTCATGAAACGTCATTGAAATCAGATATACATAACAGCAAAACACATGTAAATTAAATATCCATTTTTCTCGAGTGTCCGGTTTAGAGAGGTTGCACTGTGAGCAATGGCCACCCGTGAACAAAGGCCATAATTTTCTCTTCCAATGGCTGGCCTTTATTCACAGGTTTGATTGTATTTCAAAATAGAGCCATATTCAAAAACTACTTTCTCTGGCCGTTACACGGCTGGATAATGTAACCATGTTTCTGGTGAAGTTAGGGAAATAGAGAGTCATGTGTGGCTGTGGCTGGAGAAATAGAGAATAGTAGGTTAGTGCCGTGACTGGGAAAAAATATCTGGCAAGGCTTAGGAAACGGGATGGGCGAGGCTCTGCCGAGCACATCCCGTTTCCGTGCCGCGCCAGATATTTTTCCCATTCACGGCACTAACCTACTATTCTATTTATCCCTTTAGCACCTACAAATGCAAAAAAAAAAGACGCACCGCACCTATTCATACGCAGTGATTAGGTCGTATTGACAGGATATCAAAAATGTTTCACAGCATCGTGTTTCACGGCACATACGCACTGTGTTGACGGGATAAATGGGGCTTATGGGTTTTACGACCAGTGTAGATCCAGATCAGCCTTGTATCCCCACAGTCTGACAAGGATCTGCACTGTTTGTCTACTCCTGTAGCCTGATAACGATCTATGTTGCTTGTTAGAAGCATGACGGGTGTTTCATTGATGGAATGGCGAACAGTGCATAATCTGATCAGACTATGCAGATGCACCGGCTGATCTGGATCTACACTGGTCGCATAACCATAAGCATAATTTCTCAAGTCACAGCCACAATTATATACTGTGAAAAATAGGTGTCAGTGTTAACATAGCCACTCCTGGAATTAGCAGCACAAGGGGTTAAATTTGCTATATCGGTGATTCTATATTTTATGTACATCTGGTGTCCCGGTGTAATTTACTTACAAATCTATAAGGAAAATTATTTTTTTTCCAGTAAAGAAACTATGTATAATACCAATCCATTAAGAAAATAATATTTACAATTCTTGTTATGTGTGTTTAGTTATTATTTTCTGTTGTTGGCATACGTATGGTGCACCAAATGGGCATGTCCCGATCATCAATCGGCACAGTTCACAAGCCCGTAATTCTCAAATCTTGTCCATTTGTACTTTACTATACATTGCATCTGAATTAAAATAGTTTAACATTGACATTAAACTTATTCTGCAATAAATTTGCCTTTTGTTGTCAAAAATACTGACATTAATGTATCTGTCCCGCGAAATCGAATCATTACCGTTACGCTGAACAAAAAATGTAAAATCAGAGTAACCTCTTTTCTACTCTCAGCTACTAATGCAATGAACACTGTTTATGGGCGCCCGATTTATAAATAAACACTGTGGTAACACAACTTAAGTCATTGCCGAGAACGAGGCCGGTCTGTATTCGGAATTTTAAGGTTACACATTACATGCATCATTACCGTTCACGGTTTATACACGTCCATATGTATGTAGGTCGACTGAAACCAAAATGGGTAGATAGACACACTTACAACGTTGCCTTTTTTGCATATTCTACCTTCATGATGCGTTGTACACAGAGGGGTGAAAAATGGGAGTTTTTAAAGAAAAATCATTACTGTTACGGTCATTTCTGTTACAAAATTGTGTAACGGTAATGACGATCGTGTAACGGCAATGATAATTACCATACTAACCAGTCAGTTGATGCGTCAATTAGATATAAACCAGGTCCCATCAGTTGTCGGTCAGTAATGGCACATTTATTCAGACCTACAACATTTATATATGAGGATTTAATTAGTAAAAGCTCTGAAACAACAAAAAACAGATACAGCTTCAAGTTATATTGTACAGCATATTCAAAGTATAAATATGTTTGTTATATATGCTGTATTAGTATTTTAAATAAATGGAAAGTCATTACTGTTACATTTTGTCATTACCGTTAGATAATCATTTCCGTTACGCCCATATTTTTGGAGCCTGTGCTATTAATTAAATGTAGCTTTATAACGATGTTTGGTACATGTGGTAAAACACGGCATTCGGTTACATGCCAAGCTATTTTGTTTTGCTTAACTTTACTGATTCATATTAAATACATGTTGTTGGGTTACCATAAATGAGAAATTCCACGACTTGCTACTAAATTTCTCTGTTTCACACTAATACAATTAGCTTACCATATTATTGACACTTTTCTAAATAGATGCCCCTTCAGTTGTATGTTTTATGCCGTTGAAAAGAAAAAAATGTAAATGTAAAGCTATATTTACGTCATGTAAATGTACGTAACGGAAATAACATTTCTGAGACCCCTGGTCCCTTGAAGTGGAAATAAAATTAAAAAAATGACGAGAACAATTGGCTATACTGTTATAAATGTAACAACTGGACTGTCACCCAATGGAATAAACACAGTTTAATGAATTATTGGTTCTACATCTAAACTAGAAAAACGGCACCAATATGTACATAAAATATAGAATCACTGATATAAAACATAGTTACAGTGTAACCTCTCTACAACAGCCACCCATGGGAAGACGCAAAACTGGCTGTTGTAGAGAGGTGGCTGTTGTAGGGAGGTTAATGCTAAATAAAATGTTTTTGTACGCTGTTTATTTAGTTTCTTCGATAACTACCATCAAAACATGCTTTGGCAACATTTTAGAATCATTTCCAATGGTATGGAAATGATTCTAAAATGCTGTCAAAACATGTTTTTATTGAGAAAGAAGGGGAAAAGCAACAGAAGACGACAAGTTTCGTGCTCAGCAGTCTAAGGGTTAGATACAGAGGAAATCATCCATTTGGGATATAAAATAGCGGCTGTTACAGAGAGGGTGTTGTTGTAAAGAGGTGGCCGTTCGGGGAGGTTCGACTGTACTAAATTTGTATTTGACACTAATAAAATCAAGACCAAATTTTATTAGTGTCAAATACAAATTTAGTAACTATGTTTTATATAGCAAATTGACCAGGAGTTTAACATTACATTTCAAGGGTCAAAGGCCCCAAAGGGTCACCAGAGCTCCAGATAAGCTGCGTTTTTGTGTAAATACCCAATTAAAATTGCCAAAAACCCAATTGATATCAGAAGTAGCGAGTATCAAAAAGCAATAACAAATTTGTGTTACTTTTATCATGCTACAGAAAACAATAAACAGACCACAAATATAGCATATTTTCCATGAAAACACATTCAATGAAATGCCAAGACTTGTTTTCATTTCGAAGCAAACTATTCGATAATTGCTGTCTGTTGATGTGTAAACAGTAGTGTGATTTTATTTTACCCAATTAAAATATTGAAATACCCAATTGCTTCAGATAAGATGGAGTGAAAATACTCAATTACTAATTCTTTATCTGGAGCCCTGGGTCACTATTAACCCTTACTACGCTGAATTAAATGTCGTCTGCTGGAAATACTTTATTTTCGATATTTCTTGACAAAAACCTGGTTTTGACAGCACATGTGAATCGTCTCCAGTGGAGACGATTCTCATGTGCTGTCAAAACCAATTTTTTGTTAAGAATTAAAGCAAAAATGAAAAACAGCAGACGGCAATTTCCGTCAACAGCGTAGGAAGGGTTAATACCCTGGGTGTGTGCATTTCTTTTGTTGTTGTCGATGTAAATAGTGAATTACGTCTTTGTCTTTGTGTATAGATGAAACGTGGTGTAAATAGTGAATTATGTCTTTGTCTTTGTGTATAGATGAAACGTACGTACGTGGTGTAAATAGTGAATTATGTCTTTGTCTTTGTGTATAGATGAAACATGGTGTAGCTCAGTGGATAAGAATGGTGCATATCTAGTCGACCGAAGTCCTCAATATTTTGAGCCGATTCTCAACTACCTCCGCCATGGACGGCTCGTTCTCGATAAAAATCTCAATCCCGCAGGTAAGATTATTATATGGAATGTTCCCGTACTTGATATTAAATTGATATTTATTTGCCTGTCATGATAAAAACAGACTTGTCGTACCGTAGATAAATGACAAATACATTATTGTGATTCTACACGGTCAACATGTTGTCATATTACATGTCTAAAGCTATATTCCCCCTCGGCTATGCCTCGGGTGAATATAGATTCAGACGGGCAATACCGGTATGACATTATGTTGACTGTGTAGGATCTCAATAACTTATATTATTGATTTTTGTAGGAAAATATCTTTAAATCTCGGTGTTATTAATTCTTTCACCCCCAACATTGGATTTCCCATGCTATTTTTATACCTCCAGTCTCGAACTATGTGGCGGTCCATGTGCCCGTCTGTGTTAAGAACTTCTGGTTAAGAAGTTTGCCCTAGTTTCTCTAGTCTGCCACCGGGGACATTTGTCCCGTTGACTTAGTTGGAATATTGTATTAATGAGAATTGAACAATGCTGACAAACACTGCAGATTCTGATGAAATGGCTCGTTAAGAGCCAGCTCATCTGGATCTACAGTGTCTGCATATGTTCGCTTTATGGTCTGCAGTGTCGAATGGGTTTATTGTAATGGGTTTCACCTTCATAAATCTCTTTATATAGAGGTTCCACTCATTGGCTAGCTCACCCATACAGCAGGTTAATGATATTCATTGTTATACCCCCGGCATACGAAGTACGGGGTTATTTTGGTATATAGTGTTCGTTATTCCGTCCGTCCATCTGTTCGTGCTTCCGTTCACACATAAGATTTGCGTTAAAGTTTTTGGGTACCCATTATCTCTGCAACCGTACTCTAGATCGAGTTGAAACTTCATATAATTTGTTATCATCATCCATATTTTCATTCTATAGCCCACCCATGTGGCATTCATGCCAAATGTCAAGACCAAATGACTTGAAAATATTTGTTGGTCAGACAAGGCGTCGGTAATGAATGCACTATTTGCACTGTTTTCTTTCTAAATACAGAATATGAATATAGATAGCAGAATTAGTCGTATTTTCACCGGAAGTTGTTTATTTCATCGATGAAAACATATGACTTATTTACATCGTATAACTATGTATTTCATGGGTAGGTATATAATAAATTGAATTTTCTTTTGTTTCTACTAAAGCAACGCGACATCAAACAAACAAACTCCGCCAATGTTGACTTCAAGACTGCCCTGGAAGTAGTTCTAAGGGAACTTGCTTGTGCTGTTCTAAGTTTGGTAACTTGTTCATCAGACTGGTCTAATTTCATTATAGGTGTCTTGGAAGAAGCCAAGTTTTTCGGACTCACTTGTCTTATAGAAGTGCTGGAGGAAATTATTGAGGTAAACTCTGTTCCAGATAACCGTCTGGCTCACAATCCCTGTGTTGCTAACAGTAACTCTTGAAATCTACTCGCGTACCATCTGTGGATGGTACGAGAGTAGATTTCAAGAGTTACTGTTCGCAACTAACAGTCCCTGTGCAGTACCCATGCTGTAATTGGCTCCTTCTGATTCTAAGAATAGAACGCAGTATCCCCTCTCAGGAGAATGACACTGATATGTTGGGGTGTGACAAGGGTGCCTGACACTAGATCAGGAAAGAAATGAAAGGGTTTTACATCCCAGCAGCAGTTAAGGTCATGAAGAGACGGGCATTGAGTAATGTATCTTCCCCGTGTTGACTTATTCTACGCAAGTCACATGTATGTGTTTGACCTCGCTGTTGAACAGATGTTAATCCCCATTCAATCAGGTATCAATCAATACATCATTCTGGGCTTGGTTGCTTAAAAAATTGGTTATCTAGACAGACATTTAACAGTCTGTTAAGCTAACAGAGGTTTTATGCAACCAGGCCCCGGCTGACAAAGGGTCCTTGGGTATTTTCAACACGTGTTAACCCTTAGACCTCTATCTTAATTTTGTTGTTGTCTGCTGTTTTTCTATTTTCCATTTGTATCATGAAAACATGCTTTGACAGCACTTTAGAATAATTTACAACATGCTTTGACAGCACTTCAGAATCATTTCCATTGGAAATTATTCTGAAGTGCTGTCAAACCATGTTTTTATTGAGAAATAAGGCAAGATATAAAAGCAACAGCAGACGACAATTGTTGTGAGTAGCGTCCTAAGGGTTAATCCCGATCATTCAGAAGACTTACACATTGGGATATGGAGACGTTTACCATCTTATCAAGTACCTAGCGGCGCCTTGACTAAATATTCAAAATCATGCAGTTTGATTGGTTGAGACGGGCAACAGCTCCGCCTCCATCAATCAAACTACATAATCGTGACCAGGAGATTTTATATGCACTCTTAGAAAGTTCTGTAATCACAGACTCCCTGCAGTTTTCTATTGGTTTTACAACCATTAATTTTGCCCAGGGCCCTGTTGCTCAAAGCTTCAGTTAGCTTAACAGACTGTTAAATCCTTAGCATTGCTAAGGATTTAACAGTCTGTTAAGCTAACTGAAGCTTTGAGCACCCGGGCCCTGGTTATTACCGTTTCTGAACATCTGTTGACAATGCCAACTCACTATCAACTTGCACAGCTCAGGCTCAGACAATCAAGCTGCACATTGGTCAAGTATTTTGAAATAAAGATGTTGACAATATGGCAAGATTAGAGCCGACAATAAGTGTTGGTTACCTGCAAAAGGACAAGCTTCCAGATGACAACGCTATATTATCACATGATCAAATTCCCTGTTTTCTATTGGCTACCTATATAAGGATAAGCTGCCAGATGACTGCACTGTATTATCACATGATCCAATTCCCTGTTTTCTATTGGTTACCTACAGAAGGAAAAACTTCCAGATGACAGCACTCCGATTGGTCGACGGGAGATGGTGCTCCGCCTACTGGCCACGTCCACAGACAAGGAGCTCCGCTGTCAGGTAGCTACATTACATAGAGACTACGAGTCTCATGCCTTTTGATATATTGGGTAAAAAGAAAACCCGCTATACCAGTATAAATGATGCAAAAACCTTCTTCTTTTTTTTGATGTTAAATTGAGCCTTCTTTTTATTTTGTGAAATTTGGTTCAATATTGATTTTATTACGGAAAAACAATTTCCCCATGTTAAATCCCCAGACATCTTCACAGTAAAGATGCAGGGATTCCGCTGGCGATTGCCACTTTCGGAATTGGCGATAAAAATAAACAATTAGCGATAAAAAATTACAATTTTCGGGAAAAAAATCAAAAACAAAATATATTTTTTTATTTTTTGTTTCGAAAATTGTAATTTTTTATCGCCAATTGTTTTATTTTTTTTGAAGTGGCAAAATTTTTTTTTCCCCAGCGGAATCCCTGAAGATGTCTATGGGAATTTTATATGGGCTCCTCACATTGATGGCTAATAAAGGGTGACATTGACCTACTTTTGTCGTGGGAGAGACACTCATCGGCGATCGCCGTGTATGATTTCAGGGGATGAATTTCACAGGTGCCAATCTAACAAAGCTTGATCTGCGATATATCAACTTCAAGTACGCGATTCTACGACACGCCAATCTGTCCGGTGCCAATCTCTCGTATTGTAACTTTGAGCGAGCTGATCTGTCAAATACAGTTATTGAGGTAAGAATCCTTTTCTTTTCTTGTTCTACATGCTATGTGATTATATGAAAACTGAGCATCAGAATTAGAATATGCTCCAAATCAGATGATGTATTATATACAGGGCCGTAGCCAGACCTAAAAATGAGACGAGGCGAAAACAATATTGTGAACAAGCGAGCGCGAAGTGCGACGCGCACCGCTAACGCGGGGGGTTTGGTGGTCTTCCCCCAAGAAAATTTTGACATCTAGATCCTCATAGACACGATTTCCCGTCACTTAGACCACCAGATACGGCATTAAATATATAAAAAAAAAAAATCGGCAAAATCTGAGCCTCATCCTGGCTACAGGCCTGATATACACTGAAAAATATTCAGGTTACATATACTCGACACCCTGTCTGTTCATCTGTCGGTCCAAGATTTGCGTTAAAGTTGTCGGCTGCCTGCTATCTCTGTTACCATTAGTCGGATTGGCTTGAAACTTCATATGCTGTGGCCTTAAATAGTGGATACGGCATCCTACTCGCGACTGGGAGGTCAAAGCCTCTGCTCGGAGTGACGTGGCCGGTTGCTTTACTTTAAGTAATAGAATATCGGTTCAGTCTGCCAACCTGCTGGGGTGAACATGTTTACTTGAAGTAACAAGATTCATATTTCAGTCTGCCAATCTGCTGGGGTGAAAATGTTTACTTTAAGTAATAGAAGGTTGGTTCATATTTCAGTCTGCCAATCTGTTGGGGGTGAAAATGTCGTGTGTCAATCTGGAAGGTGCGTCGTTAAAGGGCTGTAACTTTGAGGACCCCGCTGGGAGCCGGGCCAATATAGAAGGTGGGTGTTCTTGTGTCCTGTGGTAGAGCCCCTACCTATGGTCTGTCAGTTTTCTCTGTGTGTTTCTCCGTCCGAAACTGCTCTAAATGAAATGGATTTAACATAAATTTTACATGTTTTTTTTAGCATCCATATTTGTAATGCATCTTACAAATGTAGCGGCATATCGTCATGATAAAATGTGGCTGTGACTGGAGAAATGGGGCTTATGGGTTTTCTGGCCAGTTTAGATCCAGATCAGCCTGTGCATCTACACTGTTCACAATGCTATAAATAGAACACTTATCATGCTTCTAACAAGCAATATAGATCATTATCAGTAGCCCATTTCACCAACATTGCAAAGTATACTTTTCCAGCAAAGTATACTTTGAGGGAGAAATTTTCAAATTTAGGATAAATTTAATAATTTTTATTATACTGAATTTATTACATTATCACAGCCATTTTGGCTGTGATAATGTAATAAATTCAGTATAATAATTATGCATACTTTTAATCATCAAATATATGCAGTCGTTAGTTCTATATGAAATAATGCATTTCGGGAAAAATAAATGATGACTCCCTCAAAGTATACTTTGCTATGTTGGTGAAAACAGGCTACAAGAGTGTGATATTTCATCAGTAGCTAGAGTGGTCACAAATACCTTATTTCTCCAGTAATTTACGTTATGGTTTTTGAAAATGAGTTTTAAGGATACCTTATATCTCTGCAACTGTAAAGCGGCATTCACTTAAATTGACTCTTTCTGGGTGTCAATATTTTATAGCCTACCCATATGGCTGCCAATGTCCAGTAGCCTATTTCACCAACATTGCAAAGTATACTTTTCCAGCAAAGTATACTTTGAGGGAGAAATTTTCAAATTTAGGATAAATTTAATAATTTTTATTATACTGAATTTATTACATTATCACAGCCATTTTGGACAGGTTAAGTATGGGATAGTCCAACCCGTTGGTCCGGCCTTAAATTAACTTAGCTGTTGATAGGCCGTTAAACACCAATGATCAATCATCTCATATGTTGTAGGTGGGCTCATGAAGAACGTGAACCTGGAGGGAAGTCACATGGCCGGTGTGAACCTGCGTGTCGCCAATCTGAAAAACGCCAACCTACAGAACTGTGATCTCCGTGGGGCCGTCCTGGCCGGTGCTGATCTTGAGGTAGTTTCCCCGACCCGAGATTGTTTAAACTTCCTGAGCGTGTACTCAAATCTAATGCTCAGGAAGTTTGATTGGCTGAGGCAGTCTCGACCAATCAAACGTTTGATATTTGGTGTAAATTTTGAGAACGTGCCAAAAAAAAGTTTTTATTTGTGAAAAAAAATAGAATGTTTTCATAAATGACACAAAAACTTAACAAAACATATGATTGATTTGCGAAAACAATAATGTCAAACAATGGCGATGCTATAAGACAGATAATGAAATTACACTTGTGCACGACTTAACCCTTTCTACACCACAGGCCTGTGGAGTGGTATTGGCAAACAGTGTAGATCCAGATGAGACCGCTCGTAAAGTAAAGAGTCGTCTCGTCAGGATCTGCACTTTTTGCAAGTAATTTTCATATTTTTGAGAACAAAAACACCCCCTTTTCATAAATGGACTAATTTTGTGACGGTTGGATTGATTGCAAAATTAACAAATCAATATCCATTCTGGTTACTTTGGGGTGAAAGGGTTAAAAAGCTTTATGGCGTATATAGCGCCTGATGTGCTAGCACACCGAGGCATATTGATAATGATCTATGGTGACCACGGACTCTGGAAAACAGGGAAAATTGCAACAATAAATTCCCTGCAGGTAAAATCAGGGAATTTTACTTAGTGATTGAAATTTTAACTCTTAAAATGTGGGACACGTCAACGGTCATCTGCTGTTGAATATATATATTTTTTTTTTTTATGAATAAAAACATGAACATTGGAAATTATTCTAAAGTGTCAAATCATGTCTTTATTGAGAGAAAAGACAAGCATGTGGCTATTACTGGAGAAATGGGGCTTATGGGATTTGTAACCAGTGTAGCTCCTGATAAAATAGCACACTCCTGTAGCCTGATAATGGTCTATGTCGCTTGTTTGAAGGATGGTCGGTGTTTCATTGATGGAATGGCGAACAGTGCAAATCCTGATCAGCAGATGTACAGGCTTATCTGGATCTACTCATTTCTCCAGTCACAGCCGCATATAAAACAACAGAAAATAACTGTCGACATGCCCCAAATTTTAAGGGTTAACATTTTAATCAGTGGGTTAACATTTTAATCAGTGTCCAAAGGAAATTACAGTCAAGCCTCTCTAAAACGGACACAGAGACGTGTTGGTTCTGCTTAATTTTCATCGGGTTCATTGCCATATATCTCCGATGATAATGACTGTTCGTGATTGCAAAGCACCCACGCGTGTATTGAAGTAGTCATCTGTCAGTTTTACAGTTGAATCTCTCTAAGCCCTCCCAGGGTGTCCGGTTTTGAGAGGTTCCACAGTAATATTCCCTGATCAGGGGCGCCGGAAACCTCATAAGATTGGTCCGGCGAATCTACTGGGTGCCCCCGCTACCCACCAAAAGTGTATGTTGTTACCACTCAGTTGAGACGGTTGAGTGGTAACAACATACACTTTTGATGAGAAATGAGAAAAATTGCAGAAAAATATTTACATTCCGGTGTTTTTTATACATGAATATTACAAATATGTCAAAATTATTGATCCTGTTACGACGCCCCTGACTGATTGTGCGTTATTTTAGCAAATTCTCTGATTATTCCTTGCAGGGAATTTATTTGTATTTTCCCATTTTTTCCAGAGAGAGTGGACACCCTGTTAAGGCCGAGCATATAATGAGCGATTGCATTGCATATTTAGAAAATAAATCGTGTAAATAATGATCTATGTTGCAGAACTGTGATCTATCCGGCTGCGACCTGCAGGAAGCAAACCTTCGGGGAGCCAACCTTAAAATGGCCACGTTTGAACTGATGTTGAACCCGCTACACATGGCGCAGGCTGTTTGAGCTTTCCCGTGTAGTTATTGTTGTTATTGGACTGTGACTTAGACGAGAGAAATTTCTGAGGAGCCAGTCTGAAAATGACCATGTTTCAACTGATGTTGAGCCCACTACATATAGCACAGGCTGCTTGACCGTCGCTGGCTTAGAGGAAAAGCAAACCTTAGTGGAGCCAACCTTAAAATGGCCACGTTTGAACTAATGTTGAACCCACTACACATGGCGCAGGCTGTTTGACCTTCTCTGGCTTAGAGGAAAAGCAAACCTTAGTGGAGCCAACCTTAAAATGGCCACGTTTGAACTAATGTTGAACCCACTACACATGGCGCAGGCTGTTTGAACTAATGTTGAACCCACTACACATGGCGCAGGCTGTTTGAACTAATGTTGAACCCACTACACATGGCGCAGGCTGTTTGACCTTCTCTGACTTTCTCATGTTGTTGTTGTTATCGGGTGCTAGCTGAAAGGAAGCAAATCTTCGTTGAGCCAACCTAAAACTGGCCACGTTTGAACGTTTCTATGTTAAAGGTAATTATCATGGCCCTTGCAGACGGACCTTTGCTAACCTTTACAACAACGAGTTTTGTCGTCTGCTGTACTGTACTTCTAATGCTCAATATTTCTTTTGAACAAACCATGTTTTGACAACACATGATAATCTCATGCTGTTCTCAATCAATTTCCCATGTTTTCGGCACCATTTCGCAGTATATTGCATGAAATATGTCCACAGAGGCAACTGTACATTGCTGTATTTGTAACCATGTGATCTCTGTGAATAACCTATATGAGACACGCCATGCGATTTTGTACATACGGACATCTGCGATATTTCATGAAATATGTTTAATACAGAAAATGGGATATTTTCCGTAAATGACTTCAGAAGTTGACACACATTTCAGAGAACATGCAGAATTATATTCTGCATGTTCTCTGAAATTTGTGTCAACTTCTGAAGTCATTTATGGAGAAAAATTAATTTTGTAAATATATTTCGTGAAATATTCTTGAAATTGCGCATGGCTTGTCTCAACATAATTATGTCCTTGCCCGTGCAATACCTTAAAATGTGATCTGATAAGTATTTTATAGTGTAAATGAGATTTTGCAGTGTAATAATACAGTGTATTAAATCCACTACTGAGTACTGTCTGTTCCACGTTTTTCTGCCGACGAACATTTGGCTAATAAACACATTAAATCTAAAACATATTTAAAGTACTTTTTCACCAATAACAAAAAAGTCACCCTCCCCAAAATTGTTTGTGTAATGAAATTCCATCAAATATTGATTTTATAGCGAAAAAACGATTTTCCTATGGGGGGAAAAGAGGTAGAAGCAGTGGGGGAGGAGTCAAAAACGAAATATTTTGGAAATTGACTTCGAAACCTGGCTAGATATGTTGGAAATGATGTAAATAAGAAAACAAGTTAGAATTTGAAAATCGGTCCACAAATAAAAAATTATTTAAAAAAAATCTATTTTTAGCAATACAATCAATATTTGATGGAATTGTTTCAAAAAAAATTTTTTGATGAAATTTATGAAAAACTTGTAACATTTATATATTTTTAATATTTAATGTGTTTAATGGTCAAATTAATGTTCGTCAGCAGCAAAACGTGGAACAGACCGTAGTGTATTAATGTACAAATGATACCGATAAAATATGTTATTTAATCCATGTTGCTTCAGTGTATGATATATTTATTCAGTCAATAGAATCTAACATTTGTGTTGATTTAATATATTATTTAAACGTGAAGACTGGTTTCATAAAAAACTTGGTATAGCCTCGTTTCTTATGAATAAGTAACAGGGCTCCAGATAAGGAATTAGTAATTGAGTATTGTCACTCCATCATTTCTGAAACAATTTGGTATTTCAAAATTTTAATTGGGTAAATAAAATCACAGTACTGTTTACACATCAACAGACAGCAATTATTGAATTGTTTGCTTCGAAATGAAAACATGTCTTGGCATTTAATTAGAATCGTCTCCTTGGAGACAATTCTGATGAAATACCGATATGTTTTTATGGAAAATAAGAAAAATATGCTTATATTTGTGGTCTGTTTATTGTTTTCTGTAGCATGGTAAAGGTACCACAAAATTGTTATTGCTTTTTTATACTCGCTACTTCTGATTTCAATTGGGTTTTTGGCAATTTTAATTGGGTATTTAAGCAAATACGCAGCTTATCTGGAGCTCCACAGTAAACTTGTTTAATAAACATGATATTAAATCATCCCTCTGACATATAATAATCCTCTATGTAACAAGTTTTTATAGGTTTTTACTCTGTATATTCCAAGTTGATTTTCCTATTGTTGAGAATATCGAGTGAACTTGCTAGACCCCTGCCGCGATGGTCCAATATTATAACATCGTATCTCCCGGTACACTTTTTTATGCCCCTATGCGATAGCAAGGGGGGGCATATTGTGTTGTTCTTGAGATTCCGTACCTCCATGTACATTTATGTCAAACATTTTGTAAGAGATCCTCCAGTTGGTCCTGGGGGCCGTTTCACTAAACTTTGTACGACTAAAATGTGCGTAATTTCGTAAGTGCAAATTTAGGATCGTCTGGAAATTTCAATTGATGGATTTACATTTATTGAGCATAGGCTGCATATGCAGCCTATGCTCAATAAATGTAAATCCAATAATCGTTTCCAAGAAAACAATGTTAATGTGAAATTTACAGAATATGATAATTTTGCTCTTACAAATATTTTAGTCATACAAAGTTTAGTGAAACGGGCCCCAGTATGCCACGGGGGCATGCATATCCATGTTTTTCAAACATAATGTCTAGTTTCAAAAGGAATTTACGACCTTTTAATATTAGACCATCAGTCATAATGTTTTTCGTGGAATTGTGGATGAATCACAGACTACTGTACTAACCTTAATTATTCAGACACAAGTTGCTTTGGGAAACCCCTATTAACTCTTTGCATGCTAGCGGTGAAAATATCCGCCAAACGAATTAGAAGTATATGTGTTATAAATATGTCTTGAAATTTCATTAGAATTGAGTCCTCAGGACTCAATTCTAATGAAATTCCAAGACATATTCATGATATTTGCGGTGAGAAATACAAGAAAATATGATGAATTTTTGTCCGCTAGTTTTGAACTATTTATAGCCCACAAATTACCCAGCATGCAAATAGTTAAATAGAGGTTTCCCAAAACAAATTATATCCAAATATTGTAATTGTTGGCACACTCACTGTTTTGAGGAAACCATATATTTTTAGATGTTTCCCAAACTAAATGGTGTCCGAATATTTATGGTTTTAATGGTAAATGTGGAACATAAAAAACTTTACCTGATAAATAGACAACCAGGTTGGGGTCTTGATAAAATGCATTTCTACTGTTTCCGCACCAAGCCTCGAAATTCATGTGTCTAATTTGATATTATTTCCAAATAAATGAATAATTTATTACTTAATCATGTTAATGCACTCGTCTTTTTTCCGTTTCTGTTTTTTCCCCGTGGGTGGCAGGTGGGAGCCTGTGATGGGTAATTTAATGATCGGGATTCATTCTTACCGGAATCGTGACCGGAAACCTGGTTTGACCCTCAGATACGGTCTTTGGCATTCTTGTATGTGAGAGTTGAATCTGGTTATACCCCTTGTATGAGTAATACGATTATTTGTAATCCTATTACTTTTACAGGAAGGGGCCAAGTGACTTTGGTGTGGTATGGACCTGGCACCAGGTCAGGTTATTCTTATTTCAGGGCTGAATATGTATTTATTTGGTTGTAAATATTCGGTTCTTATTTTGGGATTTCCCCCCCAATGCAGCAGGTTGAATGCGCGATCGAACCTGTTGGCCCGGCTTTAAATGACCATAGCTGTTGATGGGCGGTTAAACACCCAAACTGTTTTTTTTCCAATGGCGCACGTCACTTGTTTAGATCTATGGTATTTATTCTAGTGGTAGCTCCCTCTCTAATTAGTAGCCCCCTCCCATTATTATTCCACCGCAACGATAGCTGTTGGTGGCATATATTGTTTACCCTGTCCATCTGTCCGTAGACAATTTTCCTTGTCCGGCAAACTACTTCTACACTTTTTGGCTGATTCTCTCCATATTCGGTATACAGCCCTACCATCAAGTACACAAGTGGTAAACATTTTCCCTATCCGACTGATACTTCCAGAGTTATGCCCCTTTTTCGACTCTGAACATATTTTTTTCCTTGTCCGGCGAATTAGTTTCTACAGTTTTTAGACGATTCTCTTCATACTCGGTATACATCACTACCATCAAGTACAGGATTGCATAACGTAAACATTTTCACTGTCCCACAGATCCATTTGTAGTTGTGCCCCTTTTTCGACTCTGAAAATATTTATTTTCATTGTCCGGCGAACTACTTCTCCAGTTTTTGGCCGATTCTCTTCATACTCGGTATACACCCCAACCATCAAGTGCAGGAGTGCGTAACATAATCTTTTTCGCTTTCCCATATATCCATCAACAGTTATGCATGCCCCTTTTTCGGCTATGAAAAAAATTATTTCTCTAATCGCTCACTCGATGATTGCCGTCGCATTCATCAATGCTCAACAACAGTGGCATTTTGTTTTACAAACAATTTTCTAGTTTCAGTAATATTTTAAATTCACATTGTAGTCATTTCAAACCTCGACATTATTGCGTTTTGTGCCATAATAATAAACAAATGCAGAAAATTGCATAGCCCGGGGGCGTTTATTGATACGGCTTCTGGCATTTTTTTGTGACCAGTCCGATTGCACACGCGAAGTAGGCGAGGATCTACACTGTTGGCCGTTTCACAGACTGAATAGTGAACAAAATCAGAGCTGAATATTTACAGGAAAAATATGTATTCAGCCCTGAAATTAGAATAACCCAACCAGGTGCCAGGTCCTCACCGCACCAGAGTGCCACTCCCTAAAAGTAATATGATAAGTACTAATCTTACTACTTTTATAATGGGTATAACCGGATTCAACTATCAAGTAACAAGGAAGCCAAAAATGTACATAAGGGCCAAACCAGGGATATCTGGATTCCGATAATGATGAAACTCGTTAAATTTACCCTTCGTGTTCCCAACCAACCTCCCACCGGTACTGAAATTATGAGTATCATTACAGCACTGAAACTCCAGTGCCCTTACCTGGTGCCGATTTCACCAACATTGCAAAGTATACTTTGAAGGAGTAATCATTTATTTTCCCCGAAATGCATTATTTCATATAGAACAAACGACTGCATATAGTTGATGATTAAAAGTATGCAGAATTATTATACTGAATTTATTACATTATCACAGGCATTTGAACAAACGACTGCATATAGTTGATGATTAAAAGTATGCAGAATTATTATACTGAATTTATTACATTATCACAGCCATTTTGGCTGTGATAATGTAATAAATTCAGTATAATAAAAATTAATAAATTTATAAAATTGAAAATTTCTCCCTCAAAGTATACTTTGCTAGTAAAGTATACTTTGCAATGTTGATGAAATAGGCTACTGGGGCATTTGTGTGATTTTTGGCTGTGATAATGTAATAAATTCTGACAGTATAATAAAAATTAATAAATTTATCCTTAAATTGAAAATTTCTCCCTCAAAGTATACTTTGCTAGAAAAGTATACTTTGCAATGTTGATGAAATCGGATACTGGTGCCAGTGGTCGGCTTCAGTTTTACCTTGGTTAATCCACAGCAACGGTAGGATGGTAACGTCAGCAACAAGTGCCATGGATCATAAAGCGAGTCGTCGGCCTAAAATTACGTAATTTTAATATATTGGGTTCAACGACAAGTCCTGTCAATCATAACATTTGATTTGATTTATTGGTGTTTAACAGCCTATCAACAGCTAAGGTCATTTAAAGCCCGGCCAACGTGTTCGATCCCGCATGTAACCTGCTGCATCGGGTAGAAAATCCCAAAATCAGAACGAAATATTTACATCAAAATATATATAGCACCGACATTAGAATAACCGGAACTGGTGCCAGGTCCATACCACACCAGTCACTTGGCCCCTTCCCCTAAAAGTAATACCGGTAGGATTACTCTTATACAGGGTATAATCAGATCCAACTGTCACATACAAAATGCCAAAGACAAAGTATGTGAGGGCCAAACCAGGTCTCCAGTCGGGATTGAAGGATGAACCCTGATCGTTAAATTACCCATCGCATGCTCCCTCCCACCTCAATCGTAACAAACATTACAAGGCTTGACGTGGTATAAAACGGGGCTCAATTACACATGGATTGTAGTAAACAATACGAGGCTTGCCGAGAATTGTTGGTGTTTATTGACACAGCATGTACAGGCTACTACAAGCAGGATAACCATGGTTGGCAACTCAATATTCACAGTGATACACGAGACCGTGTTTGTCAAGCACCGATTTGAACACTAGGTTTTGGTACAGCAAACAGCGTAGACCCAGATCAGCCTGCACAAATGTGCAGGCTGATCTGGGTCTATGCTGTTTGCCGAAGCTTGTTTAAACTGTGTTGGGTTCAACTACAAGTGTCGTCAATCGTAACAAACAACACGTGGCTTGCCGAACATGAAGTGGTATACAACTAAGCTCAATTACACTTGGATTGTAATAAACAATACAAGGCTTGCCGAGCACGAGGTGGTAATCCTCGGCATAAACTGCGAGCCTGGCACTAAGTTCAATTACACGTGGATTGTAATAAACAATACGAGGCTTGGCGAGAATTGTTGGTGTTTATTGACACAGCATGTACAGGCTACTACAAGCATGATAACCATGGTTGGCAACTCAATATTCACAGTGATACACTAGACCGTGTTTGTCAAACACCGATTTGAACACAAGGTTTTGGTATAGCAAACAGCGTAGACCCAGATCAGCCTGCACAAATATATGCTGTTTGTCGAAGCTTGTTCAAACTGTTTGCGCACAAGTATTAGTTTCTTCCATGAGGTTTACATCATACATTCCAATTGGCTAACAGAATATACAATGTACGTTCCCATTGGCTAATTAGGATGTTTCACATGGGACACTCCCATTGGATAATACATAGATGTCAATCGGACATTCCCATTGGCTGAGAGGGTGTACATTAAGAGTCCAACTGGCTTAAATTTGAAATATGCAACACACACTCCCATTGGCCGATAGGGATTGTGCAACATGCATCCCCATTGGATAAATCTTACTAAAACCGGTTCAAAACCCCAATACTAACCTAAACCAATTTTAAACGCGACGACAGATAGGTGGTTACTGACTGAATATATACGTTAGTTTTCACTTGCTATAAGATGTTAAATGATACAGTAGACTTCTGAAATAACAGTTTTTAATGAATTATAAAAAACAAATGATTAAGAATGTAAAATAAATACACGAGTATACAAAACTCACACCCATTTCCATGTGACAGTATAGAATTGATGACAAGGTGAATGATAAAATTAGTTTTAGTCGGTCACATATATTATCCAAATAAGATATTTATAAAAACACCATTCCTGCCTTTGTCCATATTAAAACTTTAATTAAATAAGTTAATAGCAAGTAAGCATTGAACGTTTCACTGTGGTTAGACTTAACGTTTATACACCCAAACATCTACATATGCAACCGATAGTCGTGCCGATTCACAATTCAAGTATATTATATTGTAAAAAATCAAATTCAAAGCATATTTGTATGCCTTAACCCTTTCAACACTAGTCCTGTATAGTGGTTTTGGCAAACAGTGTAGATCCAGATGAGCCGGCTCGTGACGAGCCGTCTCATCAGGATCCACACTTTTTGCAAGTAAACATTATTTTTTTGAGAACAAAAACTCCACCTTTTCATAAATGGACTTGTCTGAAAATCATTTTGTGATGATCGATTGGCCCGAAAATTGCCATATCAAACTCCATTCCAGTTACTTAGGGGTGAAAGGGTTAATGAAAGAATGGAACACAATGGACTGAATCCTTGACCCCAGTGGGTCATTTATGAACCCCCAGTAAACTACTGTGCTGTAACTCTGCCTAGAATCTCGTATCACTGCAAATTTTAATATGTTCATATATGATGCTCAAACAGGCATTTACATAAGCAACATATAATTAGATTAACATAGACGTACATAGACGGCCCGGTGTTCAAGAGAAAGTATTCATGTACAGGGCTCCAGATAAGGAATTAGTAATTGAGCATTGTCACTCCATCATTTCTGAAGCAATTGGGTATTTCAAAATTTTAATTGGGTAAAATAAAATCACACTACTGTTTACACATCAACGGACCGCAATTATTGAATAGTTTGCTTCGAAATCAAAACAAGTCTTGGCATTTCATTAGAATTGTCTTGGAGACAATTCTAATGAAATACCAAGATGTGTTTTCATGGAAAATAAGAAAAATATGCTATATTTGTTGTCTGTTTATTGTTTTCTGCAGCATGATAAAGGTACCCAAAATTTTGTATTGCTTTTTGATACTCGCTACTTCTGATTTCAATTGAACTATTGGCAATTTCAATTGGGTATTGAAGCAAATACACAGCTTATCTGGAGCGCTGCATGTACATTGTAATATGATGCACGTCCAGTGCTTTTGGAATTAGGAATTTCTCTCCAAGTGGCTGTGACAGGACAAAATGCGGCTTACGGGATTTGTGGCCAGTGTCGCTCCTCACCAAATAGAACACTGATGTAGCTTGATAACGATCTATATTGCTTGTTACAAGCATTACAGGTGTTTTCTTGATGGAATGGCGACCAGTGCAGATCCTGATCAGACTGTGCGGAGGCACAGGCTGAGCTGGATCTACACTGGTCGCAAATCCATACGACCCATTTCTCCAGCCACTGCAAAGCGTTGAATGCATCACATCACGGTCAATATTTACCAAAAATCAAATTTTGACATTTCAAATGGACAAGCCCAAGTACATGAATATTGTTTAATGAATTCGGACGTCTGATTACACGGATACACAAATTATGACGTGATATTTTGAGACTCTAAGAACTTGTCCCGACCTTCACCTATATTTCCTGCAAGGTTTTTCCAAATTAAGTGGCAGATCGAGATTATGCACCACCCAATGAAGGAACCCCCACAAGTTCAAGGTCATTCAGCAGATCAAATAAACAGCCTAGGGCTGGAAACAAACTTGTCGTCTGCATTTTTAAACTTATTTTTGTATTTTTCAACAAAAACATTTATTTGTCCGCACAAAACATGTAAATATAGAAAAAAGCAGACGACACTTCATTTCCAACTTTGAACAGAATAAGAACCTGCAGTACCTACAATATCTAGTAATGCTAGCAAGTTGGCAACAGAATGTGGACCAATGCACGAGACAATATGCAACTTGCGCCTGTGGCAGACGTAGAACGAAAATAGAATAGACATACTAGTAGTTGGCGCATCTATCAACGTGGTATGTATTACGTTCCGGTCCATTGAGGAGTCGACAGAAACTACAGCTAGCAGAATACTGTAAGCAAAGCAGCTATGATGTCATCTACCACTGACCATTCACCTACGCCAAACAAATAGTGCCGTCCAAATTCTTTAATATTTTAACCACTTTTCTATTGAACCATGTGTGACAGCACATTTCGATTGTCACGATTCGAATGTGCTATCAATCAATTGGTATAATATAATTAGTGAAATATTAAAAAAATTGTCTGCTCCAAGATGTCTGTTGCAAGTAAAACGGTTGAGAAATATTGAACACAATAATTTTTTCGTATTTAAAAATGACAACAACAAATACATACATTTAGTTAATAATAAAAATTTGAGGCACATATAGAACATACAGCTAGAAAACGAATGTTACAGCGGTATTTATGAATACAACTGTAACTATTAACCCTTAATGCTGAATTAAATGTTGTCGTCTGCTGGAAATGTTTTATTTTCAATATTTCTCGACAAAACCAGTTTTTTGTTAAGAATTAAAGCAAAAATGAAAAACAGCAGACGGCAATTTCCGTCAACAGCGTAGGAAGGGTTAAAGATAGCGCCTACAGTCACTACAGTAATAGGTTTAAATACCGAATTTGAACGTTTACATTTCTAAATTTTCCTATTTCTCCACAAAAAAAAGTTCAAGGACATTTTTTTCATATCCATTCTTTTTGTGAACAAATAAGAATGTATAAACACAATTTTCACCCACTTTGATCCATTTGAACGTACTGGTACAGTGTTTGTGATTTCTACAGATAGCGACATATAATTTGACATATATATATATTCTTGCTGTATGGCAATTTTAATATAAACAAGTTTTGGGATTTTTACAGGTAACAGTACCACCGCACAACCTTAATTCGTACAACATGATGTCATTCATTATTAACCCTTAGAATGCGGGAACCGAAAATAGTCGTCTGCTGTTAATTCATATTTTGTCTTTTCTCTCAGTAAAAACATGGTTTGGCAGCATTTTAGAATCATTTCCATTGGAAATGATTCTAAAGTGCTGCCAAACCAAGTTTTTGACGAGAAAAATGGAAAATAAAAAATATTCAGCAGACGACATAAATTAATTCAGCATTGTAAGGGCTAAGCAATACGGCTACTTCTGCGAGACAGCACGGGCCCTCATCAGACTGTGCATATGCGCAGGTTATGCACGCAGGCTGGTCTGGACCTACGATGGTCACAAAGTTTGTATTGTGCGAGCGGAGGGCTTAATTGTTTAACAGCAACTATACATGTACTAATTATTCACACAGGCAGAGCTGCAGATAAGCTTTGTATCTAAAGAGTATTGTACCCCCATATTTCAAATTCAACGAGTATTTTACTTTTACAAATGTCTTATTGATTTTCTTCCTTATTAAATAGGGAACGCATGATAATAAATAAATTAAAAAATCCACTTATTTGAGCTGCAAAAAGCAAACACTGTTTTCAACACTGTTTGCTTTTTGCAACTCAACTAAGTACATTTTCAACTATATTATAGTATTTTCACTACTCAATTTGAAAATCAATTGCTGTGAGTATTTTGTACTCCCACTTTTGATAACCAACACATATTCTGCTAAAATAAGTGCGTAAAATACGCGTATACGCACCTTATCTGGAGCTCTGTGCAGGTACATCTTTTTTTTTTATACATATGGATATATTTTGTATACAACCAATTATGTATGTATTATGAACATTATGCTTTGAGATAGTGATATTTCAGGAACACAACTTGCATTGCAGAGCAGTATCAGCTACACAGATTCCCAAATAAAAAGGGGGCTTATTGCATTTGAGATCAGTGTAGCTCCCATTCAGCTTGTGTGTATCTGCATAGTCTGATCAGGGCCTACACTGTTCGCTGTTGAGCACACATTATGATTATGACCCATGTAGCTTCAGGCTTAGAGAAAGTGCAGGGGTCTGGGTCTACACTGGTCACAATGCAATAAGCCCACCTTTGTTAGATCTTGCCACATTTATTATGCAATCACCCGAAATATTCAGCATTACGAGACTACACTATATTCAATCACCCGAAATATTCAGCATTTAATATGAGACTATACAATAATTCAGTTTTATCTTGTGCTAATAAAACTTATGCGCCTAGTGCATTTATTTTTTATTTAATGGTGATTAACGGCCTGTAAACAGCGACGGTCATTTTAGTCAGGGTTAATGGGGTCGAATCCCATATTTCACCAGTTGTGATGGGTAGAAAATACCAAAATCAGAAATGAATATTTATAGAAAAAATATATATTCAGCCCCGAAATTAAAATAACCCGACCTAGTGCCAGGTCCTCACCACACCAGTCACTTAGCATAACTCCCTAAAAGTAATAGGATTAATACTAATTTTATTACTTTTATATTGGGTATAACCAGATTCAACTCCGACATAACAGAAAACCAAAAATGTACCCGAGAGTCAAATCAGGGACATCAGGATTCCGGTAAGGAGGAAACCATCGTGAAGTTTACCCATCACAATCATACTCCTAACCAACTACCCAATCAGTTTAAATATGGCTAGGCATAATATATATATGAAATACTACTACACAATCACCAATGATGAAATTTCTCGCATTCTAAAATTCTCACATTTTGCCCACAGGTTGAAGTAACGGACCGAGGTCTATAAATACATTAAATATGCTAAAAAGCATCAATAAATGATTTTTTTTTTTTTTTTTTTTACCCCCTCCATATAATTCATAATGAATTATATGGAGGGGGTAAAAACAAAAAAAATCTTCATTTATTGATGCTTTTAGGCATATTTAATGTATTTATAGACCTCGGTCCGTTACTTCAACCTGTCATTTTGCCCAGCTTAATTTATGACGTTAAAGGAAATTTGGCAGAAAAGCAGACTTGTTAGCGTTGGTGTATGGATGCTATTGTGTCATTGAAAATATGTTCTGAACTTCGAAAAGTTGCTAAAAGTTACCTAAACTGGAACAAGTTATTTATTGTCGAAATATATTACAATCTCACTTTACGAAAAATTTGATTCGAAACAATCCTTCCTTTTTAATCAGCAATATAACGTTACCTATAGCTTTCGAAATTCCGAATTGGCCACTTGAACGAGAAAGATCAGGGGTGGGAACATATTTTTGCACCCACAGCTGCGTAAATGCAAGCTTCCCATGTTGAAACATTAGTATGTTCCTGCAATTATCAGGAACCTCAAATCCCGATTTCAGGATATATCCTGAAAATTCCCACCCCTGAAAGATGCAGTATGGTGTATTCAACAGCATTGGACCCATGTACAGATATTTTTATTAAAATTTCATAACGTACCAATACAATTGGGATCTTCGAGAAATCTGAATGGCGAATTACGACATGCGACGCATTTTTAAAACGTGGGATAAATAATTTGAAAACCACTACCATACTGAAGAACGGCACATCTTAAAATGCCATATCGATGGTCTAGTAACATAAGGTCGTAACTGCTATGCTAAAGCATAGCAGTTACGACCTTATGTTACTAGACCATCGATATATCAAACATCAACAAATCAGAATAGTGAAATGTTCCTCAGAGCGGCAAGAGAACGATTTAGAATAATAGTGGTGTATATTGCTGCATTATGTACAGTTTTCACACATAATAAACGTCACCGTTACATGTAACACACTATACAGGTCATACAGCGCATGCATTCGAACTTCGTGACTATGGTAAAAATTTACAATATCTACATTTATAATGCGATTAAAAATGCAAAATGGATACATTCGCAAACACATACCTTCACAGCTCGAACTTTATATACGTGGCAGTGACACGAGAAACGGGGAGTATGGGATTTGTGACCAGTGCAGACCCAGATCAGACGACGCGATCACGCAGTCTGATCAGGGTCTGCTCTGTTCACCCGTCAGTTGATGAAATGTCCGCCACACATGTGCGCAATCAGGGTTGGCAGTATTCGGCATTCAGTCACTAACCTACCATGCTAAACTTGATTGATTTGATTGATTGCTTTTTAACGGCCTACCAACAGCTAAGGTCATTTAACCCTTTGAACCCGAAAACCCGCTATATCGGTTTATGCAAACAGTGCAGATCCAGATGAGCCGGCTCGTAACGAGCCGTCTCATCAGGATCTGCACTGTTTGAAAGAAATTTTCATATTTTTGAGAACAAAAACACCCCCTTTTCATAAATGGACGAATCTGAAAATCATTTTGTGACCATTGGATTGGTCGGAACATTAGCATATCACAGTCCATTCCAGTTCCTTTGGGTTGAAAGGGTTAAGGCCGGGCCAGCGGGTTCGATCCCGCATTTAACCGGTTAGCCAATCACATGGCCACACATGCCATAAGCCCCATTTCCCCAGCATCAGCCACAGTTATCTGAAAAACTTTCCAGTTTATTGCACAAATCAGAGAGCCACATCGAGCAATGTTGTAGCAATTTTGCGACAAACTGAAATATTACACAAGTGTATACACACACGATAATGTACGTACTCGACTGTACTAGACACTCATTGGTGGACATTTAGTGCACATTGACCACAAGAGGTCAAGGTTATTGGGTGAATGTCAAACTAAGGTCGGAAGTACTACTGTATCGCACCATGACCGGACAAAACAGGGCTCACTTCGTTTCTGATCAATGTAGACACCCCTGATCAACTGCCAAATTTGTGCAACCTGATAATATTTCACATTATTTACAACCTATAATCAATGGAAGTTTCGTGCACTGAACGGAGAATGGAGTCTACACTGGCCCAGTTTCGTCAAATCTTAGCGAACTTTCGAGTAAGAATGACTCACAAAAGCAACTCGAGTTTACATGTACATAAAAGCTGCCGTGTGTGAAATAATATTGTTATCCTGGAGACAGGAGCCTGTAGCACTAACCTTTGTACAGTGGAACCTCTCTAAACCGCACACCAAGAAAACGCATTATTTTTGACGAGTTTCTTGGTAATTTATCACGGGCGATACGGTCTGTTCATGATCGCATAGCAACAACTATGGCTCAGAATGATCAAATGCCTGTAGACTATTTCATCAAAATTGCAAAGTATACTTTATTAGCAAAGTATACTTTGAGGGAGAAATTTTCAATTTTTTTAAAAATTTATTAATTTTTATTATACTGAATTTATTACATATTTGGCTGTGATAATGTAATAAATTCAGTATAATAATTCTGCATACTTTTAATCATCAAATATATGCAGTCGTTAGTTCTATATATAATAATGCATTTCGGGAAAAATAAATGATTACTCCCTCAAAGTATACTTTGCTAGATAAGTATACTTTGCAATGTTGGTGAAATAGGCTACTGATCTACAGTGAAACATCTCTAAGCCGGACACCCTGGGACCTCCCAGGGTGTCCGGTTTAGAGAGGTTTCACTGTACTACAAATAAAGCTTGTACAAAGAGTATACGCATTTACTTCATGCCATCCATAATGCTACAATATTCCACCAAGTCAAGCAATGTGAGCAAATCGACTACAGATAACATCGACCGCCAATGTGAATGTTTTTGTAAATCTTACTTTTCAACTCGCAAACTTCTGTCGCACAAAGTTCAGTGAAACGAACACTTGTTCCACATAAAAGCACTAGAATATGGTCGTTCTTGTCAGCGTAATGTTGCATGGAAATATCTGGTACTATTCTACAACAGCTACTTGTCGCCCAATAATACACAGTATGCCCAACATATAAATGCACACGACAGACATAGAACGTATGGTAAAAATGGTTAAATTAAAACGTCGGTCAATATATGATTAACAAGCGAGTTTCCATGGCAACAGTGTCCCAGATATAAACAGTGATACAATAAAATTAACGCTTCCTGGAACTACTTTTTATGGACAAGGTGAAGATAATCATGTCACCATGGTAACATGGAGTGCACCAGTTAAGATTACATAATGCAGGATGGCAGTTACATAATTATGAGACTCGCAATGTGATTTTGTACCCAAGAACATGTGCGATTTCTCTCAACATATATTTACAGAAACTGTGACATTTTCTGTAAATGACAGTGAAAGAGGACTAAATTTTCATAGCAAATGCGGAATAGAATTCCGCATTTGCTATGAAAATTTCGTCAACTTTCGAGGTTATTTACGGAATTTGAAAATATCGTAAATATTTTTCAAGAGATATCGCACATGTTATTAGGTACAAAATCACATGGCGTGTTCGTATGAAGTGAATTGCTAACGCTAATGATTGTTATGACTGTGGTGATGTATCGGTGATAAATGTCTGCGTTTCCAGAGGTGGTTAATTGGGAACATTGTGGCCAGTGTACTCTTCAGAAGACTGAGCAGAAGTGCAGTCTGGTCTGGGTCTACATTGGCCACAAAACAGCAAACACAATTTGAACCCCCACCCGTTTACTGAAATATGATGTTGGCATGCATCGTGTACATGCAACAGAAATCCTGTAAAGTTGTTACATTTATGAAATGCGACTACTCTGTAACCATGGTAACTGGATAAAACTAATAAAAAAGTGACATGCAAGTAAATATGTATATACAAGCTAGTTCTATCTGGTCTCTGCTTAGATTCTTGCATGCACAATTTGGTTTGCACAATTATGTTGATCAATCCAACAGGACACTCAGGGATTCCGCTGGGGAAAATAAAAAAATTGCCACTTCAAAAAATTGGCGATAAAAAAATACAATTTTCGAAAATTGTATTTTATTTCCGCCAATTGTTTATTTTTATCGGCAATTGAGAAAGTGGCGATCGCCAGCGGAATCCCTGGACACTTATTGCGAATTTAGTTTCATATGTGTTCATTGCGTAACACAATGCACATGTGATTTTGGCAACGTAAATGTGAGCGATTCGTGAATAAACAGTATATTATATCGAAATCTATATGGGTGGAACATAGATGCAAGAAGGTAGATACATACTGAGTCAGGCACCAAATGAGACACGCCATGTGATTTTGTACCCAAGAACATGTGCAATTTTTCACGAAATATATCTACAGAAATTGCGATATTTTCTTTAAATGACATCGAAAGATGACAGAATTCCTATGAAAATTTCATAACATTCGACGTTATTTGACGGAAAATATGGTAAATTATTTTTTCATGAGCTACTGCACCCATGTTCTTAGGTACAAAATCACATGGCACGTCTCAAATGTGAGAGATGGAGTCGTACTTCTTGCCACATACTTAGCAGGATGGATATTATAGGACCGATATGTCTGATGAACATGAATATTGTGTCTACCGAAGACGATGGGGCCTTGATCTTGTTAACATAATATCTGTATATTTCCGCATTACGATGACTTGTGATATGATTAATAACAAACAAAGGTAATGGACAAATATATCTTGAATTGGTGCACAAAGAACATAACTGCAAGCAGACAATCGCAGTCCAGCATGAAACCCTTACAATCTCAGAAAGCTCCAGTCGTGTCGATGCTATCGCAAGCCAAAATTAACTTCCAGAATACTGAATCTTCGGTCAACAACGGATATTGCATTATTTGTTTCTTCTATTTTTTGGTGATATATTACAGCTTTAAAGTAACAGAAAATAATGGCTAACGATCTGTAGATTATTATTGCACATGAATACGGTTAACATCGGCAAACATAAACACTGGCAACCTTCTGGCATGGCCCAATAGCATCACACAGATGTTGCATTCCAACCAATGAGTGACAAGTCTGATTCCACCAATCCTGATACAGTATAATCCAGTAGGTTAAACTTAGCTCCACCTACATTCAAATTCCGACCAATCACTACTAAGGAATACATAGCCTATCACGACCACACATTTGCATAAATAGAAGAACTAGAAGTCTCAAATCGCGCTCTCTTTGCTGTCCTTTGACTTTTTAGTTTTGGAAAATGATGGCATTCTAAATTTCTTCTTCTTCTTCTTTTCCTTCGCGGGCGACGGATGCTCCTTGGTTGGTGACCCCTACAAAGGTTAAAGGTCACATGAAATGTTTGTTTGTTTGCTGGGGGGTTTAACGTCCTATCAACAGCTACTTTTATAATGGGCAATAACTCAATTCAACTCCCAGGTAACAAGAGCCAAAGATAAAACTAGGCAAATCGTGATTCCTATAAAGTGGAAGGAACCCCTACCGTTAATTTACGCCGTCGCGTTCGCCCGACCAACCACCCACATAAAAGGAGTGAGTACAAGACGCTGCCCCTTCCCATGACCGATTTTCACTGATATCAAATATGTCGCTGTGACTGAAGAAATGTGGCGACCAGTGTAGATCCAGATCAGACTGCGTCTTCACAGTCTGATCAAGATCTGCACTGTGCGGCATTCCATCAATGAAATACCTATTATGCTAATAATAAGCAATATATATAGTCAGCTGGCTACAGGAGTGAACTATTCGAGCAGGAGTGACACTGGTCCTATTCCTCCAGTCACAGAGACATACAAGAAAAAAACATGGCACGCCTGCCGAGGCTTAGATAGTATACAGAAAAACTTTAATCAAAAACATTAACCCGGACGCACATACGTAAATGTGCCGACTCACTGTCCGCAAGCGGGTGCGACAAAAATGATAGCCACCGTCACTGGTTGACACAAGTTATCTTGCACTGACAACAGCAGATCATGAGCATTTGATCAATTCTTTCTACATTACAAAAGGCTGATTCATGCCCGTCACAATGTTGTCGGCCAACTCATATTGTTCTAGGTGTCCGAGAAAAAAGTGAATGGGGATAACGTCCCACCAACAACTAGGGTCATATAGAGACGGGACCACAGTTTAAAGTCTCATCCAACATGGGATGGAAATACTATGTACATTTTGTTTGTTTGTTTGATTGTTGGGGTTTAACGGCCTATCAACAGCTAAGGTCATTTAAGGCCGGGTCAATGGGTTTAGTATTAAATCCCATATATTACATGTACAAGTACATGTTCAAGTACATGTACAAATGGGGAGAAAATCCCAAAATCAGAACTGAATATTTACAATAACAAAATTCAGCCCTGAAAATCAGATTAATCCTAATCTGATGCCATGTCCTCGCCACACCAGAATCACTTGGCCCCTCCCAAAAGCAGTAGGATCAGTAATAATCTTACTACTTTTATAATGGGTAATAACCCAATTCAACTCCCAGGTAACTAAAGAGCCAAAGATAAAAACGTACCTGAGGGCCAAACCAGGCAAATCGTGATTCCTATAAGGAGGAACCCATACCGTTAATTTACGCCGTCTCATTCGCACGACCACCACCCTCTACTATGCACGTATTTTTCACGTCAGTAGCCTAGGGAGTAATCATTTATTTTTCCTGAAATGCATTATTTCATATAGAACTAACAACTGCATATATTTCATGATTAAAAGTATGCAGAATTATTATACTGAATTTATTACATTATCACAGCCAAATTGGCTGTGATAATGTAATAAATTCAGTATAATAAAAATTAATAAATTTATCATAAAATTGAAAATTTCTCCCTCAAAGTATACTTTGCTACTAAAGTATACTTTGCAATGTTGATGAAATAGGCTACTGGTGTGGGAATTGAACTCACAACCGTATGGAAGTCCAATGTCATTTATAATTCCCCTCATATAAGAAAAATATGTGCCCCCTGATAATCTGTGTTGCCTAGCAACAGTCACGTTACCTCCTTGCTGCTGTGTTCCTCTAGAGTTTCGCCCCCGCTGGCGCTCGACGTTGACCGCAGGGTGTCAGACTTTGCTGGCGAGCGTGTCTGGTCATCTTCCCCGTTCATGGCCTTCTCTGTAACATGGAGACAGACTGGTTCACACACTGCCGCTAGTAAACTCTACTACTGGCTATATATTACAGCCTGATGGTGAAAAGGGCCTCGTCGCCTGTAATTTACAGGCATTGAGGGGACTAGGTAGGCCCTTTGCACCCATTTTCCATTTCACTGCGTGTATTACAAGTTTACTTGGAAATTTTTTTAAATATCAAACAAAATAATGTGACCGGAGTTTGGTGTGGTAGCTTCCTCCCTGCACAACAGACTGGGTCACAGACTGAAATAGGAACAACCGTTACAGACTGGCTTACAGACTATTCACAGCAGTCTCACAGACTGCATTACAAGCCATGTTAACCCTTAGACACAACAATTGTCGTCTGCTGTTTCTGTATATTTTGCCTTATTTCTCAATACAGACCTGGTTTGACAGCACCTTAGAATCATTTCCAATGGAAATGATTCTGAAGTGCTGTCAAACCATGTTTTTAGGAGAAAAATGGAAAATAAACAGCAGACGACATAAATTAATATAGCAGTGTAAGGGTTAAGACTAGTTTACAAGCAGACAGTGTTACTGATCACAAGACACTGTGCAATAGACTGCATTACAGAATGTATTACAGGCTTAAAAAAACATGCTGTTGTAAAAACAATTATTACAAACATGCCGTGACAAACATGCTGTTACGTTGCAAACATGCCGTTATAAACCTGAAATAGACTGTGAGAGAAATGGAGATCGTATTTTTCCTTTTACCAGCCAAGGGGCTAATCACGTTGTACATCTAGAGTTTTCAACGCATGCAAAGGTTCCGTTCTCCCGACGTTTGTAAGTGTTTTTATTTTCTGTTCAAGTTTTACACATGTGCTCCAATACTCGAATAGTTAGTATGCAACACAATATACATATTACATGTACATACAAAATCACCAATGTAAATATTCGTGACTTTGTCAAACAAACCATTAGAACATATACTATACACTTTTAGCCTGCATGCTGGGAAACTTGTAGGCTATAAATAGTTCAAAACTAGCGGACAAAAATTCATCATATTTTCTTTTATTTCTCCTTGTAAATGGAATTTCATTAGAATTGTGTCCGGAGGACACAATTCTAATGAAATTCCAAGACATATTTACAGAGAGAAATAAAACAATACACATGTACTCCTAATTCGTTTGGCGGATATTTTCGCCGCTAGCATGCAAAGAGTTAAGTTTTACTAAAACAGGTTAGTATGATGCTAGTCGAACCTCCGCGAACGGTCACCTCTACAACAACACACTATCTGTAGCAGCCGATACATTATATCCCACAGGACAATTACTTCTATATTTAACCTCCCTACAACAGCCACCTGACCTCTCTACAACATCCAGTTTAATGTCTTCCCATGGTTGTAGAGAGGTATTAGTTCAGGACGATTGCTTATAAAATGTTATGAGCGCAATACGCTTGAAATCAGCAAGTTTGACTGGCCGAGTGCTCAGTCTCGGCCGATCAAACTGCAGGATTTTTAGTACAAACTTTGGAGAACGAGCTCAGTAACTTTGATACCAACAGGCCAAGGTAATAAACACTGTCAAGCACTTCTGAAAACAATTGTACCAAAAGCACACTTGAAAATTAACTCTGCTTGCTGGGAAATTTGCGGGCTATAAATAGTTTGAAAGTAGCAGACGACAATGCACTGTATTTTCTTTTATTTCTCCTATAAATATCATGAATATGAAATTCCAAGACATATTTACAGAGATAAATAAGAAACATGCTCATAAGTTGTTGGATGTTATTTTCACTGCTAGCATGCAAAGAGAAGTAATTGAAATTGAAAATATATCGATATTCGTTGTACGACCATCATAAATAAATGAACTTTGACACGGGTTTCATAATTCAAATTCCACTGCAATATATCTGTCCATAAATATCAATAGACTATTTGTCCAAACAAGTAACCTGGCATCACTAAAATATGGTGTTCTCACCTTTCTTAAGCTTCGGTTTCCGTTCCGATTTGGAGCGATCAAAATTCTTGTCCTTCAATTCTTGTATCACTATGGCAACAGAGGTGAAAGGTGAAGCAGGGGCATGCAGCGTACAACATTCAGAAGGCAAGAAATACACAACATCAAACACGACTGCCAATTAAGTGTGAGTGTTATTTTGTGTCATGAATCATACATGAATCTATTTGTTTATTTATTTAACAGCTATCTTAATTTGTTGTCGTCTGCTGGTTATTTTACATTTTTATCATCAAAAACATTCTTTGACAGCACTTTAGAATCATTTGGAAATAATTCTGAAGTGCTGTCAAACTATGTTTTTATTGAGAAGTAAGGCAAGATATAAAAGCAACAGCAGACGACAATTGTTGTGTAGCGGTCTAAGGGTTAATGGTGTCCAACAGCCGGTCAACGGTTAACCCTTTCAACCCTAAGTAACTGGGATGGACTGTGATATGTCACTTTAACGCCAATCCAATTGTCACAAAATGATTGTCAGACTAGTCCATTTATGAAAAGGGGGTGTTTTCTCAAAAATATGAAAATTACTTGCAAAAAGTGCAGATCCTGATTGAGACGGCTCGTCACGAGCCGGCTCATCTGGATCTACACTATTTGCCAAAACCAATATACACGTCTGTAGTGTTGAAAGCGTTATGGTCAGTTCATGTCGGGGGGGGGGGGGGGGTGGGGTGGGGTTAATAGGGTCGAATCCCATATTTTACCTGTGATGGCGACATAAATCAAATTCAATCACGATACTGAGCCATTGTCTACCCATGAAAGTTTTTTTTAAACATTTTTGTTTTATTTCTAAAAACAAACAACACTTATTTTGGCAACACATGAGAATTGTCATGATAAATTTCATGTGCTCTGTCAAAACAGGTTTTGTTTTGTGAAGACAACACAATATTAATCCAGCATTGTAAGGGTTAAAATCAAAAATTTACAAATGGGTTTTTTCGTTTCTTAACTGCGATAGACAATGTATGGTGAAATTAAGGAAATAATGGTGGTAATTTTGAACAATAGCAGTTTCATGCTTTATATAGTGTGTTTCAACATGCATTGTCCAATTGGCAGCCGTTATAAGGTTAAATCATCAGGGGCCTGTTTCACTAAACTTCGTACGACTAAAATGTTCGTATGTGCAAAATTATGATAGTCTGTAAATTTCACATTGACACCATTTTCTTGTAAACAATTATTGGATTTACATTTATTGAGCATAGCAGCCAATGCTCAATAAATGTAAATCCATCAATTGAAATTTCCAGACGATCCTAAATTTGCACTTATGAACATTTTAGTCGTACAAAGTTTGCTGAAACGGTCCCCAGGGTTTAACATTCTAGCTATCTAGTTATTCATAAGTTGCACATACCAAGAGCAAACTATTTTGGATAAATAAATTCATTCATCTATCGTGCAACAGGCCGAAACATTAGCACAACAACAACAACAACAATGGAAATATTGCCAATGATCAGGCGAACAGGTCGGTTTGGAGACTAATTTTTTTTTTTACTGAGAATCGTTTAAAACTGATGTAAACAAGAAAATAGACGATGCCCACTGTGGTAGCTTTTCCTAAACTTGCTACCAGAGGCCCGTTTCACTAAACTTTGTACGACTAAAATGTTCGTAAGTACAAATATAGGATCGTCTGGAAAGCTTAATTGATGGATTTACATTTATTGAGCATAGGCTGCATATGCAGCCTATGCTCAATAAATATTAATCCAATAATTCTTTACAAGAAAACATTGTTAATGTGAAATGTACAGACTATCATAATTTTGCACTTACAAACATTTTAGTCGTACAAAGTTTAGTGAAACCATTTATTGAGCATAGGCTGCATATATAATATGTTATATATAATACTACTAAATGTTACACTATGCACTCCTACACTCGATGGTTGTGATGTATACCAAGTATCAAAACTGTAGTTGACCGAACAAAGTCTGACGGACAGACAGGTGCAAATTGTAATACCGTCCATGGGGCACAAAAAAACACATGACAGAATTGTAAATACAGTACACTCGTTTACTCAAAGTCCAAGGGACTGAGGTAATTTGAGTTTACAAGAGTTACTATACAGGAAAACATGTACTTGGTGCCATGTATTTGACTGAGTTATCAGTTGTTTGACTTAAGAGTTAGAGGTAACGAGTGTTGTACTGTACATTTGAATTAGAGTGAAACCTTGCCAAAGAATTCACAGCGTGACCTTACCAAATCGGACACCCTGGGAAGTCCCCAGGGTGTCCGATTTGGCAAGGTCACGCTGTGAATTATTTGGCAAGGTTACACTGTGCGAATTTATCAGCATCATCAAAGTGTCGTCATTGGCTTACTCACGTTCGGGGCTTTTGGGCGGGTATCGTGCAGATTCTGACCTCTGGAATTGTTTTTGGGTTTGCTCTGGGCTCTCGGGCTCTGGGGGAAGACATGTGACACAACATATAGCATGCAACAATACAACTGACTGACTGATTGATTGATTGATTGATTGGGGTATTACGTCTGTTCAATCAAAGGTCATACACAGACGGGAATTCCCCTGAAACATGCAGCACAACATATAGCATGCAACTATCACAATACAGAGAAATTTTCAATTTAAGAATAAATTTATTAATTTTTATTACCGGTATACTGAATTTATTACATTATCACAGCTATTTTGGCTCGTAATGTCGGGCTCGCTCGAAATAGCATCGCGGTTCCGATAATTATGTTTAATGTAACATGCGATGGCTCAAAATGCAACTCCTCGAAAAATGCAATCCCTCGAAGCATTTTTCGAGTCCCACGGACTCATTTCTCGCTATTTTGCTATACAATGACTCGAAAGTGGTGCAATGTGCAACGTTGTTGATTGCGATCAACGATATACTGCGATTTATTAAATATTCTGGGCTTTGGCCACTCGGCGCATTTAATAGTCTGTCGTAAGTCATTGGTCGTTTTTCATGGTAACACACGGGTTATACTCGAGTAACCAGAGTATCACAGGAACAACCAGTCGTTGCTCGGGTTCAAGTCGAGTTGGGACCCTAGTAGCTACAATAATTCGCCTCGGATATGTTACCTCACGAGAGGTATGTAACAGGGTAGCAATTTTGTTTCTAGAACCCTAGTAACCCACGTTCTAGTGGTCCTCGTGTTATTTGTGTGGCTACCCGGGAGTTACAACAAAAAACACCCATTTATAGTACCGCACTTCCTAGTTAGTCAGAGATGACTGGTCGTAACAAAAAGGATTTGCTCTACTTATCAGTGCAGCATTAAATCAGCATTATGCTTCGTTATTTCCTAAATCCGACGGGTACAGTCGTCAACAAATATACAAAAATCGCAAGATGCGATGGCTTGAAAGATGCGATCACTCAAACAAAATATGCAGGCATTTCGAGCCATCACGATTTCACTGTATGTTTATTCATATATTTATCATGTTATACTATATCACCAGGGGCCCGTTTCACTAAACTTCCTACGACTAAAATGTTCGTAAGTGCAAAATTATGATAGTCTGTAAATTTCACATTAACACTGTTTTCTTGTAAATAATTGTTGGATTTACATTTATTGAGCATAGGCTGCATATGCAGCCTATGCTCAATAAATGTAAATCCATCAATTCAAATTTGCAGACAATTCTAAATTTGCGCTTACGAACATTTTAGTTTTAAGAAGTTTAGTGAAACGGCCCCCTGATGAGAAGAGATCTTACAATATTTGCTGTGTATGCCCTGATCAGACTGTGCAGATGTGCAGGGTGGTCAGGGACTACTCTGGTTGAATATATTGTAAGGTCCCTTTTCCCAGTATGGGGCACAAATCTGATCAAACTGGCACATGAACTTTTATCACTGGAAATGCTATGCATTAGCAGATCCCCTGAAGACCGCTCACAAATGTCAGTAACCCTGTTTTCCCCATGACCGTCGCAAATTAATTGACAATTTTCTTATTTTCGAGTACTTACCCAGACGAATAACCCGATAATTGGCGAAGAATAATTGACACCGGTCGACTTTAATCGCACGCTAATCGATTGGACTAATTTCACCATCATCAAACACTTCTTAATGTTAATAAGCCAGTGCAATATTGGCACACGCTTCTTTAAAATAACAATTAAATGCACTAATCTGTCGAAATTGTCACGTTTGGCGTTTGTTTATTGGGTGTCATATATTGGGCTGTGTATTATCGTAAAATTTTCACGCTAATTTTATATACGGGTGTAATCGAATTGGCGAGCGTAAAGACCACAAATTTTGACAGGACCGCCATAGGTGGTCGTTATGACGGGCCTAAAAACAACACATTTTGACACATCGGGACTGCCAAAGGTGGTCGTATTACGGATTAGCGGGGTGGTCGTAGAACCTGCTGTAACATGGAACTTTACTGTACATTGAAGGAGTGCGCATGCAAAATACATGTGCATCATTCAGGTGTGAGTCGGTATGTATTTGGTCAAATGCACAGCTGGTTACAAAATTATGCATTATCCATCAAATTCAAAATTGCTCGGGATATTAGTTATTTAACCCTTTCAACACCACAGATCTCTAATAGAGACAATGTTTGCAAACAGTGCAGATCCAGATGAGCCGGCTCGTAACGAGCCGTCTCATCAGGATCTCCACTGTTTGTTAATAATTTTAAACGTCGTACAGATTACCCTTTTAGAAGAATGGGATAATTTGAATGAACAAAATTAATGAAATAGCGTGAAACATTGGCATGGAACATCCTATTAAGTTACTTGGTGTTGAAAGGGTTAACCCTTTCAACACCACAGACCTCTATAGAGACAATGTTTGCAAACAGTGCAGATCGAGATGAGCCGGCTCGTAACGAGCCGTCTCATCAGGATCGCCACTGTTTGTTAATAGTTATCAAATTTGAAAAAATTACCCTTTCTGAAGAATGGAATAGCCTGAAAATTTGAATGGACCAATGAAATAGCGTGAAACATTGGCATGGAACATCCTATTAAGTCACTCTTGGTGTTGAAAGGGTTAAATTCATATGCACAGTGCTACAATGTGACAGTTACATCAAATTACAATGCTAAGGTGAAAGGTACATGCCCCACTCAGTAGGCACAAAATGTTATTTTGAAGAATTAAATAAGTGTATAATTGTGTCAATATTCCACCAGTTCTAAAAATTACGAGTGCCCGGTATACAGATATAATCATTTAGTAATATTTATTTTACTGATAGCGACTCGCGGCTATTTTAATATTTTATACTAATTATATTCAACATATTATAAAGTACCTATGATCATTTTACCAGAAAATGTCTCTGATATAAAGAACATTTTGTTTGTTTGTTTATTGGTGTTTAACGGCCTATCAACAGCTAAGGTCACTTAAGGCCGGGCCCAACGGATTCGATCCCGCATTTCACCTGCTGCATTTGGGGGAAAATTCCAAAATCAGAACGGAATATTTACATAGAGAAAAAATATATTCAGTCCTGAAATTGGAATAACCTGACCTGGTGCCAGGTCCATACCGCACCAAAGTCACTTGGCCCCTTCCTCTATTAAAAAGTTACGTAATATCGGTAGGATTAGTCTTATAAGGGGTATAACCAGATTCAACTGTCACATACAATGTGACATATGTGAGGGTCAAACCAGGGGCCTATTTCATCAACATTGCAAAGTATACTTTCCTAGCAAAGTATACTTTGAGGGAGAAATTTTCATTTTTAGAATAAATTTATTAATTTTTATTATACTGAATTTATTACATTATCACAGCCAATTTCAGCGGTTCATGTGAAGAAGAATTTTGAAATCTCTAATAAAAGAACGACCTTTTGACCTTTCGGCGGCCATCTTGGATGACATAACAATCTGATTTCGACAGAAAATGCACCAGAGTGATCGCCTCATTGATACCTTCAATTTGATATATGACATGACCATATTCGGTCAAAAATAAAATTTGACCCCAATTTGACCCCACGGGACACGCCAATTTTTGACCCCGGGGTCACCATTTTATCAACTTTGAAAGAGCAATGTACATCGATCATTCCTGCCAAGTTTCGTCGAAATTCGGCAAGCGGTTCATGAGAAGAAGATTTTTTAAGAATTTATGCTATTTTTAGACAGCGGCCATCTTGGATTAGCGATGACCTCTATTTTAACAAATCTGAAAAGGCTTCGCCCATGGACCATAACTTTTAAGTTTGGCTACCATGGGCCAAGCGGTTCATGTGAAGAAGAATTTTGAAATCTCTAATAAAAGAACGACCTTTTGACCTTTTGGCGGCCATCTTGGATGACATAACAATCCGATTTCGACAAAAAATGCAATGTACATCGATCATTCCTACGAAGTTTTGTCGAAATCCGGTGGCGGTTCTTGAGAAGAAGATTTTTGAAGAATTTGTGCTATTTTTAGACGGCGGCCATCTTGGATTACGTAATGACGTCATTTTAACAATTTTGTAATCCCCCTACCTAAGGACCATGACCATGAAGTTTGGTGACCATAGGCCCAATGGTTACCGAGGAGAAGACGTTTGAAAATGTTCACGGACGACGACGACGGACGACGACGGACACATTGCGGTAACAATAGCTCACATGAGCTTCGCTCAGGTGAGCTAAAAAGCGGGTAATAGAATAAATCAAATAATATGTTTCTACAATAACACATTAAAACAAAATCTGGTGCTATCTAATATTATTGGCGAAAAAGGTATTTCCTTTCCAATGCTCGGAAACCGTTTTCTATTTTAAATTATGCGCAAAACTATAATTTATGCAGTTTTGTCACATGACGAGTACCAGTGCCCATGCGTGCACATAAATATATATATACATGAGAAAATATGTTATGCAAATTAGCCATATGCTACACCGCGGAAAGATGGGCACACATCGAGTGCGCAAATTAAAAATATATTTAGATTCTTCAAGGGGTGAAAATGTGCTGGAAATAAACACGTACATACAGCACTTTTTTCACAAATACACAGCCGTTGTGCATGGTCTATTATGTAGAAAATTTATAGATTAATTAATTCTAAAGTGGATTCCGTCGAGTACACTGGTTTATTCCATTGCCCGCCTATTGCCCTGTTTAAAAAGTGTGCACAAAACAGGCATGAGAATGACTGTAGCTGAAAACATCTGCAGCCTAGTTCACCAACATTGCAAAGTATACTTATCTAGCAAAGTATACTTCGAGGGAGAAATTTTCAATTTAAGGATAAATTTATTAATTTTTGTTAGACTGAATTTATTACATTACCACAGGCATTTTGGCTGTGATAATGTAATAAATTCAGTATAACAATTGTGCATACTTTTAATCATCAAATATATGCAGCCGTTACTTCAAAATGAAATACAAAGTAATGCATTTCAGGAAAACTAAATTATTACTCCCTCAAAGTATACTTTGCTTGATAAGTATACTTTGCGATTTTGATGAAATCGGCTACTGAAAATTCACTGAAACCCCCTCACCCAACTTGTAAAAGTATCAAATTTGAGCATACCAGATGGATTCTAAATCATTTTGAAAACGCAAATTAAGACAAAATCATCTGAAATCAACTGATCAGCTGAAGATTCTCATGCCCGACAGAATATTGTTGCATGCTGTTCATAACTTACTATTAATAACTTACTACATAATCAGCATAAATTACATAATACACCATACAACAACCGACACAATGTGCTTAATATTCTAGCTACACAATTTAATGACAAAATATTCCAATTACATTTGAAAATGTTGACCAAAAATCGCGTGCATTCCTGAAATACTGTGGTGTGGGACCTTGTATTGGTGATGACTGGAAACCCTGGTGCTGCACTCCGTGCCAGCGTAAAATGTTTCACGCTGAAATACGTACCAGATTCCCCGACAAATTCCCGTCCAGCTACATGCAGAAGATACTGCATAACCAATTTGTATCTAGTGACTGCCGCAAAATGCATTTACCAGTAGGTAGAGCTGAGTGGCATCTCATCAGGAAACCGGTGCATTTTTCGGCGTGAAACATTTTACGCCGGTGCGGAGAGCAGCACCAGTGGGAATGGAGTTTTTTAACATTTTGTTAATGTAATAGCAGGCAGTATATTAGGTCATCTAGATAGGAGAGGAGTAATATATAGTGTATATACCAACATACCATCACACGATTGACATTTAACATATTATGAGACACGCCATGTGATTTTGTATCTAAGAATATGTGCGATATTTCCTGTCTTTTATTTACAAAATTTAAGATATTTTCCATAAATGATGTCAAAAGTTGACAAATGTGGAATAGAAAGGTATTTACTGTTACAGAAACTGGGATATTTTCTGTAAATGACGTTGAAAGTTGACAAACTTTCAACGTCATTTACATAAAATGTCCCAGTTTTTGTAACAGTAAACTTTTCATGAAAAATCTCACATGTTTTTAGGTACAAAATCACATGGTGCGTCTCATTGAAGTTTACTAGGTTATAGCAATATTGTTGTTAGAAGCTCCAGAAAGTTAAACATAAGTAAACACAAAGTTCATACCCAAAATAACACAGTTGTAGTTTAATAGCAATCTATAAATTTATGTATTTAATGGTGTTTAACGGCCTATCAACAGCTAATGTTCTTTTAGGCCAGGTTAATGGTGTCGAATCCTGTATTTCACATGGACCAGTGGAAAACCTATAAAGCATCAGTTTGACTGGTTCTGGGGCCGATTTCACCAACATTGCAAAGTATACTTATCTAGCAAAGTATACTTTGAGGGAGTAATCATTTATTTTTCTTGAAATGCATTATTTCATATAGAACTAACGACGGCATTTATTTGACGATTACAAGTATGCAGAATTATTATACTGAATTTATTACATTATCACAGCCAAAATGGCTGTGATAATGTAATAAATTCAGTATAATAAAAAATTAATAAATTTATCGTAAAATTTCTCCCTCAAAGTATACTTTGCTAGAAAAGTATACTTTGCAATTTTGATGAAATCGGCTACTGATATCTTGGGTGTAAAATACACAAACAGCCATGTCAAAATGGTACATATTAGCATTGTGGTTTGCGTATGCACTGTAATAAGCCTAGTTTTGTCATATTGTGACCGTCTTGTTTCGCCACGTTGAATGCCGAAAAGTCAAAGTGAATTGGTCCAATGTCCCTACAACAGTTAAGGTCATATAGAGACGGGACCACAGTTTAAAGTCTCATCCAAAAGACCCGTGGGATGGAAATAATATGCAAGTACGGTATATTTTACACCTAGGGTGGGGATTGAACCCACAAACCTCTGGTATCAAGTCCAGTGCTCTACCCTCTAGACCACAACCCACTAAACACACATTACATTTTCTTTACCCCTGCAGAATGCAGTGTCGTCTGCTATTTTTTTATTTTTCTCAATTAAAACCCGCTTTATGAGCATATTATACTTATCTCCATGGGAGATGATTCTAATGTGCTGGCAAAACATGTTTACGTTGATAAATAAGACAATGTTGAAAAATCAGTAGAAAGCAATATCTGTTTCCCGCCGTTCAAAGGGCTAAACCATCAACTCTTTGCATTCTGGGAAACTTGTTGGCTATAAATAGTCCAAAAATAGCAGACGAACATATCTTATATATCGTGTAAATACATTGTATCATGAATATGTCTCGGAATTTCATTAGAATTGCATCCAGAGGATGCAATTCTAATGAAATTTCAAGACATATTTACAGGCAGAGATAAGAATACTACTCCGAACTTGTTGGTTGTTATTTTCACTCACTGTTAGCAGTCAAAGAGTTAAACCGTGTTTGGGATCCCAACGTCCATTTTCATTGTGCAAACTAAGAAATCTGTGCTGATGACTAGAATCCCAGACTATGTCTACGTCACCACGGCAACACATGTTTAGCACCACGATTTACACACCAGTATACTTATCAGACGCTACTATGAATGGGTGGTTGGGAGGAGAATTGTCCATTATGTCATCGACATTGGTTTCTCGCGACATTCTACGTTCCGTTTTCGACCTAGATTCAGATTTACGAATTACGCCGCTCGTTATTTCGTCTACGTTTGTCTCCCTTGAGTTTCTGCGTTCTTGAGGACGAGTTGGCATTCGTCTCTCCACGGCTAGGATAAAATATGGCAAGCTTACAGAGTATAATCTGTTTTCTCATCATTTTTAACTCAACTTATTAACTGTGTTGAGAAAATTAATATGTTAATTAATTGATTTGTTTGGGGTTTTAGTCCATTGATAAGAAGGGTGTGTGTGTTTTTCAAAAAAAATATGAATACTACTTGCAAAAACCACTGATGAAAGAGCCGGCTTATCTGGATCTACGCTATTTGCAAACACAGCTATAAAGGTATATATTTGTTCCACGTTTAACTGCTGACAAACGTTTGGCCATTAATTAAACAGATTAAATCCTAAAAATATTTAAATGTAAGTACTTCTTCATCAATAACAACAAATATTTTGTTCACAATTAAATCAATATTTGACGTTTCATCCAATCATTTTTTTGGGGACGGTGACTTTTTCCTTACTGATGATTCATCAGTAAAGAAAAAGTCACCATCCCCAAAAAAATGATTGGATGAAACGTCAAATATTGATTTTATTGATGAAAAAGTACTTACATTTAAATATTTTGTTAGATCAAATGTGTTGAATGGCCAAAAGTTTGTCGGCAGCAAAACGTGGAACAGACAGTAGTTTCTTTAATTCTGAATAAAAACATATGTTGTTACCACTCCTTTGAACTGTCTCGTAGAGACGGTTCAAATGAGTGGTGACAACATATACTTCCGAGAACAAATGAGGAAAATTATGTCAGAAAAAAAAAAGTGGAACAGACGTAGTGTTGAAATGGTTAAGATACGCGTACCCTCCCATCTTCCATGAACACTATTAGAACTAGAAATGGACGCTTGTCGACAAGCGCATGTGTATCCCCCTCCCCAGATACACAAGTAGTTTGAAAAAAGGGTGTTCGAGTTATGCTCCGGAGACAAAATCAGTGACGGAAAAAACAAAGGGAGATAACTAAAAATTAGTGATGCAAGAGTTGTCATTCTTGCATGACACACCTTTAGGGTTGTGGTCTATGCATGTGTGAAGTTTCATGAAAATATTCCAAAGGGTGTTCGAGTTATGCTCCGGACACGAAATCAGTGCACGAAACAACAAAGGGAGATAACTAAGAAATTAACGACACAAAGAGTTGTCATTCTTACGTGCGACACACCTTTGGGTCATCTTCTATGCATGTGTGAAGTTTAATAAACTAGAAAACGTGTTCATAGAACACGGATGTCCCACATATCGCTTTGATAATAAATGAGGCCAAATTCCAAGTCAAAATTTTCTTTTACCTGAGCGTTAAAGTTTTTGAAGCACCAAGTATGTGACCTTGACCCTGGGCTTGGCGGGGGCAGGACGAACGTGGATTTGGCACAGGGCGGTAGAGGACCATTAGAACAATGGATATATGAAATATGAAGCTGATCCGTGAAAGAAAACAGAAATTATAAGTTATTTACCTGAGCGTTAAAGTTTTTGAAGCACTAAGTATGTGATGTTAACCCTGGGCTTGGCGGGGGCGGGACGAACGTGGATTTGGCACAGGGCGGTAGAGGACCATTAGAGCAACGCGTATATGAAATATGAAGTTGATCCGTGAAAGAAAACAGAAATTATAAGATATTAACCCGAGCGTTTTTTTTTTAAAGTTTTTGAAGCACCAAGTATGTGACCTTGACCCTGGGCTTGGCGGGGGTAGGACGAACATGGATTTGGCACAGGGCGGTAGTGAACCATCAGAGCAATGTGTATATGAAATATGAAGCAGATCGGTCGAAGGATGAAGAAATTATGAGACATTTACCCGAGTGTTAAAGTTTTGTGACGGACGGACGGACGGACGGACGGACGGACGGGACGCACGTTCCTACGAATGAATACTTGTTGGGTTTTTACTGTATAAAAATACCCAACAAGAGTACCCAACACTATCTAACCCTACCCAATAAGATCCCCGTACGCTTACAACAAGTACCCATTCGTGTGTGCGGACGGACGGACGTTCTTACAGTACTATACTTATGTGGCTTATCACATGTTAAATATTAGCCACATAAAACGATTTTTAGCCACATAAAAGGATTTTTTAGGTGGCTAATTGTAACCAACCCTATCCTTTACCAAGTCCATAACCCTGTGGGGCTAGCCACATAAGTACCCTAATGTGTGCCCGGACGGACGGACGGACGGACGGACAGACAAGGGTAACACTAAATGCCCCCTCCACTATCGTGGTGGGGCATAAAAATATTCCAAAGGGTGTTTGAGTTATGCTCTGGATACGAAATCAGAGCATGAACCAACAAAGGGAGATAAGTAAACAAGAATTCCGCGGAATCAAATGCCTCGCCTTGTCCCGCCTTGACCTCGAGCCTGGGCCCGAAAGCAATTTTCACTGGCCCGAACATATTATACAATTATTGACTAGTGAGCCATGGAATATCAGATTATATTCTATGGCTCACTAGTCAATAATTGTTTTATTATATGATAATAGTCTGTATATAGCACTTACGACCTTATGCTACTAGACAAAAATTTAAAAAGAATTTAAAAAAAAAATGGAAAAAAAAGTTTAAAAATTAAAAATAATAAAGCTTGCTACTGGAGCCCAGAATTTTTTTTTAATAGTCCTATATTTATCTACATATATCTGCACAGGTCCACATAATGCCACAATATTTTCAACACAGTTTACGGAAATGTAATATCCAATGTAGTAATTTACCTGTATAAATTACCTGTGGTCAGACTGGTCAAGACTGGACATTTGCACATGCACAGGTGACTGGTTCTCCCAGTCTCTATTGTTCTCTCTACAGGTAAGGTGTACAGAGCACACGAGAAAAGGTGTACAGAGCAGACGAGAAAACGGGTCTTCATGCATTATTGTCCAGTTTGTAGAGTGCGCAAAACAAAAAAGGGAGATAACTAAAAAAATAGCTATACAAGAGTTGTCATTCTTGTGCGCGACACACCTCCGGGTCGTGGTCTATGCATGTGTGAAGTTTCATGAAAATATTCCAAAGGGTGGTCGAGTTATGCTCCGGACAGGAAATCAGTGCGAGAAAATAAAAAAAAGGGAGATAACTAAAAAATTAGCTATGCAAGAGTTGTCATTCTTGTGCACGACACACCTTCGGTTCGTGGTCTAATTGAATGTGTGAAGTTTCATAAAATTATTCCAAAGGGTGGTTGAGTTATGGTCAATCAGTGCGCGAAACAAAAAAGGGAGATAACTAAAAAATTAGCTATGCAAGAGTTGTCATTCTTGTACGTGACACACCTTCGGGTCGTGGTCTATGCATGTGTGAAGTTTCATGAAAATATTCCAAAGGGTGGTGGAGTTATGCTCCGGACACGAAATCAGTGCGAGAAACAAAAAAGGGAGATAACTAAAAAATTAGCTATGCAAGAGTTGTCATTCTTGTGCGCGACACACCTTCGGGTCGTGGTCTATGCATGTGTGAAGTTTCATGAAAATATTCCAAAGGGTGTTCGAGTTATGCTCCGGACAAAAAGTGTCTGCGGCGGACGCGGACGCGGCCCGCTGTCAAATCCATAGTATCCCCCGACGGAGTCCGGGGGATACAATAAAATGCAACTTACAACATCTCAAACACGAGATATTCAAAAATAAATCAGGCAATTAGGTTCAGGCATAAAAAGCTAGTTTTAAACAGAATAAGACATTGCAGCTATTTGTGGTCAACAAACAGCCAACACGGGGAAACAATGAAGATTATAATGATTTGGAGAGTAATTTTCATTTAGCGCATTAGGAATTACAGAGTGTTATGAATTTGGATTGGATATATAGCTAGAAGCTTGAAGGAAAAGCAATAATCTGGCATGTATAATAATCGCTGCGTAAATAAAATACCAACCTGGCGCGACAGGCGATTTAGGGCTAGGAGGCGATACGGGGGGCTGTTCTTTTTCAAATGCCTCGTCAAGGTTTGTTTCTGATGGCCGTTTTTCTGGTTTAGGTTGTTCTACAAACATGCGGAAACATCTAAAGCATTCCATGCTGAACTAAACTAAACCAAATCAACAGAATATATACAATAGATGTTAGCAATATCGCGATATGTAAACAACAACAACAACAGCAACAAATAAATAACTCCAGATAAGCTGCAAATTTCTTGCTGTCATTTGCCCCCCAAAGATCTCCAGATAAAAAGATGTTAACTTCTGACAGAATTATTTTATGATTTTCAGAAATATAAAACGGGTTGGTTGCGATGCTATTTGGCTCTGTAACAGATTCAATTTTGATCCGTGTAGGCAGCGGTTTTATTCAATTATAGTGCAAAGCTTCTTATTCATGTAAATGGAGGATCCAAACCTTTTCTATTTTCACATTTCACAAGCTATGAGAAAAGCTGATGGCAATAAAATATTCACAAACTGCGGCCAAGTGGACTTCTTAATTACTATAAAATTAGAACAAATTAAATTGTTTAAAATATAAAGAAACAAGATGGCATCCGTAAGATTCTAATCATCCACCATTTATAGATAAACAGGGCTCCAGATAAGGAATTAGTAATTGAGTATTTTCACTCCATCATATCTGAAGCAATTGGGTATTTCAATATTATAATTGGGTAAAATAAAATCACACAACTGTTTACACATCAACAGACAGCAATTATTGAATAGTTTGCTTTGAAATGAAAACATGTCGTGGCATTTCATTAGAATTGTCTCCTTGGAGACAATTCTAATGAAATACCAAGATGTGTTTTCATGGAAAATAAGAAAAATATCCTATATTTGTGGTCTGTTTATTGTTTTCTGCAGCATGATAAAGATACCACAAATTTGTTAATGCTTTTTGATACTCGATACTTCTGATATCAATTGGGTTTTTGGCAATTTTAATTAGGTATTTACGCAAATACGCAGCTTATCTGGAGCACCGGAGAGAGAATACCTACGACATTTGAGACACGTCATGTGATTTTGTACCCAAGAACATATGCAATTTTTCATGAAATACATACATGTGTATATAGAAACTGTGATATTTTCTGTAAATAATGTCATCAGATGACACAATTTTCATAGCAAATGCTGACTAAAATTCCGCATTTGCGATAAAAATTTTGTCATCTTTCGACGTCATTTAAGAAATATATCATAAATTTTGCGCATATTTTTCACAAGATATCGCACATGTTTTCAGGTACAAAATCACATGGCGTGTCTCTAATGTATACAACATTTGCTACAACTGCAGATATTGACGCTCTTGTATTCAGAAAGGGTACAATCCAATCGTTTTGCCGATAGACATTAGACAATTTGAGTAACTGGATTGTGAACAGCGTTGGCCCTGATCAGACTTCACAGGCTGATTTTGGGCTACGTTGTTCACAAACGTTGTAAGGTCAATCAGCCGTCGGTCCATCTACATGTATGATATCAGTGTATGATATCAGTGTTAGTTATTATAGGAATGAATGGCCTTTTTGTGGAATTTATCAGGGTATATATAAACTTGGAAAAGTCGCGGGAATACTGGACGAAGGCCGGAAGGCCTCGTCCAGTATTCCCGCGACTTTTCACAAACGTTGTAAGGTCAATCAGCCGTCGGTCCAACTACGGTACATGTATGATATCAGTGTTAGTTATGATACATTGTCTTAGTAAGTGATACAATTTACATGTACACTATGATGGTTTGCGGTTTAATTTATGATGGTTTTAGAGTTGATGGTCACTATACATGGATGGTATGGTTTCATGTGGTTTCCAAATCTATTGCACTGCTTGATAATGTCACATACCTTGATTGTAATGTAAAAATCTAGAGTTCATGCCTAGAAAGAAACTATTTGCGACTAGTTTCACATAAATATATTTCATTTAATGGTATTTAACAGCACGTCAACAGCTACGGTCATTGTAGGCCGGGTTAACGGGGTCGAAGCCCATATTTCACCGGTTGTGATGGGGGGGATATAAATATAAGTCTTTGAAAAATCGTTTAGGCTTTAAAGAACATTTAAGCGACCATAAAGCATTAAAATATTGTCTTTAGTGAGCCATATTATGCCATAATTATGGCCAAGTTAATAGAAAGAAAACTTCTGAACATTACGTTACTTGGTTTTGTAGCCGTACGATTCCTATACCTCGACAGAACTAATGAAATGAAAACAGCGCACAAGAAGCACATATAGACACACACAACATGGTACCGACAATATACAAACAATCTGCTATCTACGGAACTATTAAATATTCATTTTCCAAAGTTAAAACATACACGGCTGGCTCTGGTATTATTCCCTGTTAACCGACAGCATCGCCGATTGTCATGAAAATTGATTTCGTAAATAAATATCATTTTTTCCAAAAGACGTCAACAGTTGAAACATTCAATTTTCAACGTCATATGGTAAACATTGCATTTTTTGCGAAGTCAATATCAGTGAAAACCAGCAATGCAATAAGGAAGATAAATATATTCCGTCACCCAAGTCCCAGGCCTCGAAATAAGGAGTACTATAGTCTGTTTCACGAAAGCTGCCCAAATTTTACGGCTATATAGACAATTCAAAAACAGTGCGACCCCGTTAGTATACGGAAGTCCGGCGACATACAACCTTCCGTGTTGCTTATCCGAACCGTGCTATATCCGTTCTCGCCCAAGACGCATCATAATGTCAACAAAAAATACATGTACACTGTACACTGTGACTGCGAATGAACGAAGTCGCCAATGCCTATAATATGCCATAAGTTTTCACCGTTATCTTCGCATGTAATAAATATATTGAATCCAAGAATTGTTAACGTCATGTTTTATTTATTCATCATGTTCATGTAGAATGTAGATCTACGCAGGTCCGTGCAATCCATTATTGTAAATGCGTGTAGAAAAAAGTGTAGTAATGATGACGCAATGACCCAATGACCGATATCCTGTTCCATCAGCTGCAACATCACGGACAAGCTCGTGCGTTGCAATCTGTGTTTACTCATATGGTGAGCACAGGTGGAAGACTCGGGACCTATGACACCAAAATAAATGCCTATTAAAAAAATCCCATTATCCCACCCACCTGGTATCGTACTGTACATGACGTTAATAATAGAACGAGATCAAGTGGGTGGGGTAATGGATATTTTTGTAATGGTCATTTTCTTTGTGTCACACGTCCGACTATTCCACCTGTGGGTTTGAGTACAGACCTGTATAGACATGTTTTGCCCGACGTGTTATAATATTGCGCCAGTTCATGAGGTAATCAGGCTTATCACGTGAGATTTTCGACGAAGATGATATTTTCTGTAAACGATATCGAATGTTGACAAATATTAAATTAGTAATTATTACGCATTTGCTCTGAAAATGTTATCAACTTTCCGATATATTTGCAGAAAAAAGTCAAATCATTCTCGGCGAAAATCTCAGTTATATAATAAAGTTGATTATCTCGTGCACTGGCTCAATTATGACATAGCGAAACAAGGCCAGTTGTCACGTACACATTTGTGTACATGCGCCGGGGGCGTGGGCAGTGCTGTAACAATTTAGTTAATCTGGGTCGAGTTAATCTGCGCGACTGATACGCGATCTCCGATTGGTCAGCCTTTACACCTAATTAATATTCCACCAATGGTGAGCGCGAACGCATGCCGGAAAAATGAAATCGATCTTATTCCCAGTTTGCTCGGATTAATTTAAGAAATGTGCAAACGTGATCAGCTGCACATTCACATCGGTGAGATAAAAGGAGGCTATGCGTCCATAAAAAAAAAAAAAATCGTCCATTTTGGGTCTAATTTGGGAAAGAATCGCAAATTTAACACGATTTCTGACAATAGTCGTGTTACAAATTTAACACGATTTTGATATACAAATAGGCAAAAAATTCGGGAGCCAAGGCACAACAGTGTACTAACCGAAATCGTGTTATAATGAAGCGTGTACTAACGGGGTCGCACTGAACCATATTTTTTTCGATAATATTAAATTAAAGGAAAATTTAAGAATGAGCCTTCTTTTTATTTCGTGAAATTTGGTCAAATATTGATTTTATTGCGAAAACAAAATTTCCCCATGTTAAATCCCCATAGACATCTTCACGGAGTGAAGATGTCTATGGGGATTTAACATGGGGAAATTTTTTAGAATTTCAGAAATACTGGACTGATTTTTATAATTTAACTTTTGTTTTCTTAGTTACATCATTTCCAAGCTATCTAGCTAGGTTTCGGAGTCAATTTCCAAAAAAAATTGTTTTTTGACTCCTCCCACAACTCCTCTACCTCTTTTTCCGCCATGTTAAATTCCCATAGACAAATCAATTTTTCGTAATAAAATCAATATTTGACCGAATTTCACGAAATAAAAAGAAGGCTCATTCTTAAATTTTCCTTTAATTTAATACTATCGAAAGAAATCTTGTTTTTGAATTGTTTATATAGCCGTAAAATTTGGGCAGGTTTCGTGAAACAGACAGTAGATCTACTACACTAATAGAGGACACGATGGGCCAGTCCAATGATTACCAGATCTTAAAGGGTTGTATAGACGAGTAATGGAATAATATTAATCAACAGATCGGTCTTCAAAATTGACTAGCAAATTAATATCGAACATGATACATGATACATGATGCAACATATACGTGTTCACAAAAAGTACTATTGACAATTTTGAGAAATCAAGTTTATTTAATAATTTGTGCCTAAGGCTGGAGGTCTATATGCATAACGGAAGTAAACACGCATTTAGTTATGTACTTCTGCAACGACATTCTCCTCTTCTATCGTGCTATGCTTATTTGCGTGAAATATAAAATAGCTAACAGTTGCCAAGCTACAGAATTTCGTCAATGAAATTGTTTTAGTCAGGCTGTGATAATGAGTTAATGTTAACATTTATAGTTTTGTCCGTCAGATTCAGTCTGAATCTAAATTTCACTTTTATTTATTCCACTTCCCGTCTACTGGGATAGTTAAATATCGTTTTTTAAATGATGTGTCCAAGTGATGACCAGAATAGCCCCAGATATGATGGCTGATGCTGGTTTCGACGTTCACTTTTTGCAAATGCAAGAAGCACGGTTTTGAAATTTCGCAGGTTCAAATATCCGGCTGTAACTGGAGAAATGGGGCTTATGTGTTTTGCGACTAGTGTAGATCCAGATCAGCCTGTGCATCCGCACAGTCTGATCAGGATCTGCACAGTTCGCCACTCATCACCTGTCATGCTTCTGACAAGCAATATAGATCATTATCAGGCAACAGGAGTGTGCAATTTTTTTATCAGGAGCTACACGGCTACCCATTCAATATAGATATTTATCAGGCTACAGGAGTATCTGCACTGTTCCCCATTCAATCAAATAAACTCCCGTCATGCTTCTAGCAAGCAACATAGATCATGATCAGGCTACATGGGCATACTATGAGATCAAGAGTGTCCTATTTGGCCAGGTGCTACACTTGTCACAAGCCACATAAGCCCCATTTTCCAGTCACAGCCACACATAATCACATAAATCAAATGGACTGGCCCATACCAGCTACCTGGATAACATGGAATACATATATGAGCGTACACGTGGCACCGGGATTGCCCAACTCACTTGCAATGACTTTGTAGCCGTCCTCATGACCTGCAATGGTAAAGACATTCACATGGACGTCACACACAGGCACACGGAAAGCAGTGGAAGCGAGTGATGCGACATGGATGGATTGATTTTCTTAATGAAATCAGAGCTGCAGATAAGGCGAGTATTGGAGTATTTTAAGCACTTATTTTCGCAGAATACGCATTGATTATCAAAAGTGGGAGTACAAAATACTCACAGCAATGTGAAAATACGCATTGAAAATACTGTAATAAAGTTGAAAATTTACTTAGTTGACCTGCAAAAAGCAAACAATGTTTGCTTTTTGCAGCTCAAATAAGTGAATTTTTAAATTTGTTTTATTTTTTATCATTTGTTCCCCATTTAATAATGAAGTAAATCAATGATAATTTGTAAAAGTAAAATATACATTGAATTTGAAATATGGGGGTATATTACTCTTTAGATACACAACTTATTTGGAGCTCTGTGAAATAAATGAATGATTCATCAATTAATTGATAGATTGATTAATTGATTATTAACTCATTTGTGGCTGTGACTGAAGAAATGGAGGTTATGGGTTTTGCGACCAGTGTAGATCCAGATATATACATCATTACAGTAGTGTGCTATTTGATCAAGAGCTACACTGGTCACAAATCCCATAAGCCCCATTTCTCAAGTAGCTACATTTCATGCTGAGGATATACCATTTTGCCAACAGGTAATGGCGCTGACGTAAACACAGAGAGATGGAAGGCAGTGGAAAAAAGTGATGTGACAAGACAGTTGATTGATTCAATTGATGATTGATTGATTGATTGACTGATAGATCAATGGAATAAATGATTACCCGACGGTTGATCGAGGAAATGTGGATTTTATGTTAATTTAAAAGCATGGTCCGATACCCATGGGATAGTCGCGATCATACTGTTTGATTGGATAAACCGTATGCAGAACTCCATATCAGCTTTGTGTCTAAAGAGTATTGTACCCACTGATTTCAAATTAAATGGGTATTTTATTTTTTACAAATGGATTATTGATTTTCTTCATTATTAAATAGGGAACAAATGATCAAAACATAAAACAAATTTAATCATACACTTATTTGAGTGTATTATTACTTATTCACTTATTTACTAGTATTACTATTTACTACTTATTTTGATGTATACTATTATTCACTTATTTCAGTATACTGAATATGTTGAACATTTGACTAGTTGAGTGTATTATTACTTATTCACTTATTTACTAGTATACTGTAATATAGTTGAACATTTACTTAGTTGAGTGTATTATTACTTATTCACTTATTTACTAGTATACTGTAATATAGTTGAACATTTACTTAGTTGAGTGTATTATTACTTATTCACTTATTTACTAGTATACTAGTAATTTATAGTTTGAACATTTACTTAGTTGAGTGTATATTACTTATTGCACTTATTTTAAACTAGTAAATACTGGGTGTTTTTTTTTTAATAATAAAAGGTTTGTTTTTTAAGGAACATTTTAACTTTTTTAGTTGAGTGTAATTATTATTACTTATTCAACTTATTTTACTAGTAACATGTCTACTGTAATATAGGTTAAGAAAATTTACTTTAGTTGAGTGTTTTATTATTACTTAGTTCACTTATTTACTAGTTTACATGTATACTGTAATATAGTTGAACATTTACTTAGTTTGCTGTGTTACTTATTCACTTATTACAGTACAATGTAATTACTTGTAATATAGTTGAACATTTAACTTATTTGAGTTTGTATTTAATTACTTGTTCCCTTAATTTACTATATACTGTTAATATAGTTGAACATTTAACTTAGATTTGAGTGTATTAGTTACTTATTCCAAACTTATTTACATAAGTACATGTATACTGTAATATAGTTGAACATTTACTTATTTGAGTGTATTATTACTTATTCACTTATTTACTAGTACATGTATACTGTAATATAGTTGAACATTTACTTATTTGTTGAGTGTATTATTACTTATTCACTTATTTACTAGTACATGTATACTGTAATATAGTTGAACATTTACTTAGTTGAGTGTATTATTACTTATTCACTTATTTACTAGTACATGTACTGTAATATAGTTGAACATTTACTTATTTGAGTGTATTATTACTTATTCACTTATTTACTAGTACATGTATACTTGAATTCTTAGTTATATGAGTGTATTTATTACTTATTCACTTATTTACTAGACTATACTGTATATGTTGAACTTTACTTATTTGAGTATTATTACTTATTCACTTATTTACTAGTACATGTATCTGTTGAACTATAGTTGAACATTACTTAGTGAGTGTATTATTACTTATTCACTTTATTTTACTAGTACATGTGTATTATCTGTAATATAGTTGAACATTTACTTATTTGAGTGTATTATTACTTATTCACTTATTTACTAGTACATGTATACTGTAATATAGTTGAACATTTACTTATTTGAGTGTATTATTACTTATTCACTTATTTACTAGTATACTGTAATATAGTTGAACATTTACTTAGTTGAGCTGACAAAAGCAAACCTCAAATAAGTAAATTTTCAACTTTATTACAGTATTTCCACGACTCAATTTGAAAATTAATGCATATCTTCACATTTCTGTGAGTATTTTGTACTCCCACTGTTGATAATCAATGTGTATTCAGCTAAAATAAGTGTGTAAAATACGCCGATACAGGGCTTATCTGGAGCACTGCGTATGGTGAGACAATGTCAAGGACTGTCATGTTAAAGTTAATGGTAACATTACCATGAACAGCAACATATTTTTTGTCGACAGAATGGATTTTATATCCATTCAACAAGAAGTCAATTCAGACGGATGATTAAAGTCACGACAATGGTAGCAGGGCATGTGGTGTTGTGAAATGTTTACAAGCGACATTATCCAGACAGAAACAACAAGAAATGCGTCTGTCGTACGCGGATGCCACCTGCAGTATATTTGAGAAACTGTGACAAAGTGGTTAACCGAAAAGTGTGACGGACGGACAGACAGACGGACGGACGGACGGACGGACGGACAGACGGACGGTCCAAACACTATATGCCACCCGTTTCTTCGAAACCCGGTGGCATAAAAATTCTGGTTGATATAATGTGCTTTACATCCGTTTCAAAAACAAGGTCATATACAGATGGGTCATTTCTGAAGTGGCTACAAGAGGAGAACTAAACTTTGCCCAGAAATATATACATGTCCTTTGTATGATGCTTAACCCTTTCCCTGTTTTGCGATATTTCGACTCTTCCAAATCGAAAACATCTGAATAAAAGAATCAAATGCAGGGTCAAATGATGGTTAAATTATCTGATAGAGTAGAAAACATTGTGGGAAAAGGAGAAATTGCTTGTTACAAGCAATTTCTCCTTTTCCCACAATGTTTTCTAAAGACATCTTCTGCAGAGGCGTGAAAAGTCGTTTCTATCAGGGAAAGGGTTAATAAACCACTACAAGGCCTTTATCAAGGATTTATTTCTTTAAGTATTTTCTCCAACTGCTTCCTTACTTAGGCTAAAAGGCTGCAATAGTAAATTTGTCGTTTCTTAAGTAACTACAATTGAAATGAAAGAGCTGAATGAAGGGAATTGCAATCAAGTTAGTAGGTAACGGGCAAACATACTTGGATCACAACTGCACCAACGTACAGAAACCCTCGAGGATCACACACATCACATGCTCAAATGTGGCTGATGGCATTTTGCGACCAGTGTAGCCCCAGATCACTGATCTGGGGCTACACTGTTCACCACTCATTGGAACACAAATCAGTCTTCTAGTAAATACTGAAATTGCACAGCTCCTAGCAGTGGGCTAGAAAATCAAAAACTGGACCTGGCACAAAGCCATAAGCCCCATTTCCCCAGTGACAGCCACATGCACGACCAGCCATGACAAAAGGGGCTTATATGGAGAATTTTACCTGAGCAGCACCTGGGCCCGTTTTACTAAACTTTGTACGACTAAAATGTTCGTAAGTGCAAAATTATGATACCGGTAGTAAGTAAATTTCACATTAGCAATGTTTTCTTGTAAATAATTATTGGATTTACATTTATTGAGCATAGGCTGCGTTTGCAGCCTATGCTCAATAAATGTAAATCCATCAATTGAAATCTCAAATACGAATATCTTAGTCGCACAGAGTATAGTGAAACGGGCCCCTGATCAGCTTACACACTCATGTAGTGTGGTATGGATCTGAAGTTTTACTTAGTGCCATCTGGCATGTGTTCCCAATTCAATAACGAACCGTTACAGCGCTGATTAAAATGCGCAGATGCGCATGCTGATCTGGGGCGATACTGGTCGCGAACACAATAAGCACCTTTTTATCATGGCAGGTCGCATATACAACTCCTTACAAATCTGTAAATGATTTAGATGTAGATGGGGTGGAGAAGGGAAGGATGAGGTAGTAACGTGCATTCATGTGACAAGTTTCACTGCAATCAGACAAAAACAACAGGCTACAGTAAAATTCACAAACCTTCACACGCAATACAAATTTACATAAACTACAATGTGATTAAGGTGATTTCTGATGATAAATGTTCCGAAGGACCCGTGCTTATAAAACGTATGTGACCGTGTTCTAATTCGTGCTAAGTCTCGGCCAACCAACTTTACAGATTTCAAGCATGAATATTTACGGTCCCTACCATAAGCAAATAGGGACATAACAGAATGCGTGGGAGTCGCCAGCATGTTTGAAAAGAAGGTTCAACTTTCAGCTGTGAAGCAACCGAAATCTGTAATTTGCCCTACTTGAAGTTATTTTGTTAGTAGGGCATTTGAATACTAAAATGTCTGCTCATTCATGCACGGAAAATCGCTACGGCGGACTTCATTTATGTAAACAAAATCCTGCCGACTCTGAAAAAGTGAAAAAGGGGTGTTCGTACGAACCCATCGAATGTGTGTATACAAACGACACTGGCATAAACTCTTATAAAGTTTCACAAGCGCGTTACATATGATCTTAATAATATCGGAAATACGCGAATACACACGACAGTCAGATGACACACTATATACTTTCACAAGCATGAGCCCATATGATCTTAGCTAGAAAGTGACAGGGTTTAACATCACAGCAACGGTTCAAATAATATTGAGGGGAGGGAATACAGAGACCAGTGGGATTGGATCTTACAAAGATGGAAAGTATGTACTGTGCGAATACACACGATAGCTACATGCCGGTATTAGGGAACCAGTGCGGATACTCACCATCCTCGCTGACCTCGATGAGGGCTATGGGTGACTCCTGGGACGCCCGCTGGAGGGCCCGCGCCAGTCGCTCCTCCGACGACACGAGCTGGCCTTCCGGGCCCGGCTCCAGGTGTTCCTCTACATAGGCAATACCAGGATAAGTTTATCAGGTGAGGCTAGGAAACGCGTAAGAATTCCGAGGTTTGCCTGCCGAGGAATTCCTACTATTTTCCGAGCCGAGCATAAATACATATAGAGAATACTAGGCTAGTGTTTTTATGTTTATTATCCAGGTGCTTCGCTATATAGGGAATACCTGGATAGTGACATTTACCAGGCGAGGCTAGTAAATTTGTAGGAATTGTGAGGCTTGCCGAGGAATTCCTAGCGTTTCCGAGCCGAGCATAAATACATTTAGAGAATACCATGCTAATGGCTTTTGATATCACGATTATCGCTATGAATTTATAGCTTGATTTATGGATTGATTCAATTTATTGATTGGGTGGACTAACCTACTGATTGATTAATTTGAAAGATCAATTGGTTGATATAATACTAAGTTGATATATAACACGTTAATGTTCACCTATACAGTATTAACCCTTTCAACACTACAGACATCTATAGTAGTATTTGCAAACAGTGTAGATCCAGATGAGTCCGCTCGTTACGACCCGACTCATCAGGATCTACACTTTTTGTAACTTTCATTGAAGAAACACCACTTTGTTATAAATGGACTAGTCTGAAAATCATTTTCTGACGAATGGATTGGTCGGAAAGTCAACATACAACAGTCCATTCCAGTTATTTATGATTGAAAGGGTTAACCAAATTTAGACCGAGACAGGAGAACTGGGGCTTAGGGCACTTGTCATTTTTCAACCTCTTGGAATTGAAGTGCACTTCTGACACCAGATAAAATTCAAAACAATTTGTCGGAAGTATAACAGGTGTTATGCTGACTGTATGGCGAAAAGTGCCGACCCTGATCAGACCGAGAGGGTACTACACTGGTCGCTTAACCCTTTCACCCCTAAGTAACTGGAATGGATTTTGATATGTTAATTTTGCAACCAATCCAACCGTCACAAAATGACTAGTCCATTTATGAAAAGGGGATGTTTTTGTTCTGAAAAAAAGAAAAGAAAGGTACAGTGGAAGATCGATCTCTCGAACCGGCAACGCACTCGAATAAAAGTTCGAGTCAGGCGTAGTTCGAGGGAAATAAAATAAATACTAGTCACTAAGTCAGTGATTTCATGACACCATTGATTGATGTTTGTATGGCCTTCTGGAAGAAATATTAAGTAAACAACTATAATGAACTAATTATTGTATTTCAATATGTACATGTATGCATACGTAAATAAATAAACTGTTAATTAAACTGAATATTACAAACCGTCTCGTCTTTGTTTTGTTTTTTTCATATCGAAACCGGAAGTTGTGATGAGCAACATTCCCATTGTAAACGTGTTTATTTTACTATGCTATAATTAAGATGACAACCATTTTTATTGCTAGTGTCAGAATGTTTTTTTGTCACGGATCATTTGCATACATAAGCAGTAAAGTGTTTGCAAAAGATCGGCGTAAAATAACATTCAATAAATGAAAGTAGACAGGTGCGAAACATCATATCCAAAGAAAGTGTCTATAAATAGCACACTGGTTTATTAAATATACAAAATGTACAAATAAAATTTAAACGAAATTGCACAAAACGCAAAAAAAATAAGTGAATCACTCATAATTCACTGATGTGACAGTTAAAATTCAATTAAATATTTAAATGCGAATTTTGTTCAAATTAATTCATTATCGTGGTCATCTTGACGTGGAATTAACACCGTTTAATTTTTAAATTCGTGATTGAATGTCGCCACCTGTCAAGCGAAACAAATCAAACAGACCGCCAATCGTGATATTCACACCTCGTTAGGCAAACAGATCAGCTGGCGACAGACTTACCTGTTCGAGCTATCAATAGCACTTTACGTTGATTGACTGACCAAGGGAACGTGACTTCAGTTCGAGAGTTCGACTTTGTTGTAGTTTGAGTTTTAGGTAGAAAATTATATGATTTACATAGGAAATTTGTCGGGACCACAGGACGAGTTCGAGTTTTCCGGAGTGTTCGACAGAGACCGGTTTGAGAGATCGATCTTCCACTGTACTAGCAAAAAGTGCAGATCCTGATGAGACGGCTCGTTACGAGCCGGCTCATCTGGATCTACACTGTTTGCCAATACCACTATACAGGTCTGTGGTGTTGACAGGGTTAAGCCCCACATCCACATGTATATACATCAGGGGGTGATTGGTTTGTGAGGTACCTACCCTCGTCAACAGTGTCCAGTTGTCCCTTGTGCCCGATCTCGAACTTGTATCTCTCTATCTCCTCTTCACTCATGTTCTCGAAGGGGTTCGCAGCATACTGGGTCTGGTATGGATTATTTAAGGAATAAAACCATGGGCTATTGATTGATTGATTGATTGATTGATTATTGATGTTTAACGGCCTATCAGCGGCAAAGGTCATTTAAGGCGGGAAATTCCTAAAATTAGAACTGAATATTTACATAAAAATATATATTCAGCCCTGAAATTAGAATATCCTGACCTGGTGCCAGGTCCATTCCACACCAGCGTCATTTAGCTCCAACCCCAAAAGTAATATGATCAGCACTAATATTATTACTTTTTAATGGGGCACAACATGATTTAGCTCACCAGTATCAGAAAGCCGAAAATGTACATGAAGGCCAAACCATGTAAGTCTGGCATTCCATTAAGGCTGAACCCTGATTGTTAAGTTACCGTTTGCATGCTCCCAACCAACCACCCACCCATGGGCTATCGAGTTCACTGTGGTTCATAAGATATTTGGTCTGCTTAAGGTGGACGCCTCGCAAACTTTAAACAGACCAAATGTTTTATGCTGCACAGTAAATGTTCTAATGTAATGTATTGGGATATAAACGCAATACGTTGAATGGTCGTTTCATTTTGTAGTAACAGAATGAATGAATTGATGTAGGGATTCCGCTGGCGATCGCCACTTTCGCAATTGTCGATAAAAAATTACAATTGGCGCTAAAAAATTACAATTTTTGAAAATAAAAAAAAAGATTTATTTTTTTCGAAAATTGTAATTTTTTATCGCCAATTGTTTTATTTTTTTTGAAGTGGCGATTTTTTTATTTTCCCCAGCAGAATCCCTGTTGATGGTACCAGATGTATTATCGGTGAGTCACATGTTTGTCCGGTTACCTGGTAGACTTGCACGTTGTGTTGCTGGTCTCGCTGGATAATTCCCTTCGAGGCGGCGCCAATCACAATAACGCTGTCCCCGGTGGCACTCAGGCTGCCGTCCTACACAGAACAAGAGAAAATAGCAGGTCATCATCATGAACGGATATCCAAGCGGGCCAGGACAATATGAAACCAACCGACAAAACCGGCTCTGATACAAGGCTTGTCTTGGTATACAATGCACAGAGCTCCAGGTAAGCTGCGTAATTTGACCAACTTGACGTGAAATTTTGTTATTTCTTCATCAAAAATGGCAGTTGGGAGTCCTTTAGACGATTCTAAAGCACTCCCAACTTGCCATTTTTGATTGAGAAATAAGAAATGTTTACCTCCAAATTACGCACCTTAACTGGAGCTCTGAATGCAGACGAATCAAATACCATAATAATTCTAATAAACGTTCCCTATAACTAAACGTACTATAACATAACTAATCTATAATCGTTCCCAGTACAATTAAACATGTACCATAATAATTCTAATAAACGTTCCCAGTACAATGTACCATAATAATTCTAATAAACGTTCCCAGTACTATGTACCATAATAATTCTAATAAACGTTCCCAGTACTATGTACCATAATAATTCTAACGTTCCCAGTACTATGTACCATAATAATTCTAATAAACGTTCCCAGTACTATGTACCATAATAATTCTAATAAACGTTCCCAGTACTATGTACCATAATAATTCTAATAAACGTTCCCAGTACTATGCCATTTTCTGAATCAGTTTTGCAATTGTACACAGAAACATGAATGTTGAGATTATTGTATTATGCGACTATTTGACTGAAATATAGGAGGAAGGCTACTGTTAGTGTTAGTTCAATATTCACTATTCATTCAGAAATACAGACATAGAGAATAGTAGGTTAGTGCCGTGAATGGGAAAAAATATCTGGCAAGGCTCAGAAAACGGGATGGGCGAGGCTCTGCCGAGCACATCCCGTTTCCGTGCCGCGCCAGATATTTTTCCCATTCATGGCACTAACCTACTATTCTATTTATCCCGTCAACATTACAAATAGCTTTAAAATGCCAAAAAATAACCCCAGCCGCATCTCCAAATTGTATTGACAGGATATCAAAAATGTTTCATGGCACCGTGTTTCACGGCACATACGCACTGTGTTGACGGGATAAAGTAAATTATTATGGATGTCGTTTTGTTTTATAGAGAAAGCAGATGAGTTCCGCAAAATTTCCACTATTAAATGGTTATTATGCTTACGAGATGGAATGAAAATTTTGTAATGGCGTCAAGGAAGACGGCTTTGTGAGAGAATACCAAGAGGTGTTAGACAAAAGCAGATTATGCACTGTGAATTATACTAGTCTACACTCGTTACCTGCAGTTCCCTTAACCCTTTCACCCCTAAGTAACTGGAATGGATCTTGACATGTTCATTTGGCAACCAACCACAACCGTCACAAAATGGTTTTCAGACTAGTCTATTTATGAAAAGGGGATATTTTTTGTTCTCAAAAATATTAAAATTACTTTCAAAAAGTGCACATCCTGATGAGACGGCTCGTTACGAGCCGGCTCATCTGGATCTGCACTTTTTGCATAAACCGCTATAGCAGAATTTCGGGTTCAAAGGGTTAAAAGGTGGGAACCGAAAATGGTCGTCTGCTGTTGTGTCATATGTTCTCTTATTTCTTAAGAAAACATGGTTTGACAGCAATTTAGATTGGAAACGATTCTAAATTGCTGCCAAATCATGTTTTTCTTGAGAAAACTGGAAAGTAAAAAGTTAATTCAGCATTGTAAGGGTTAAGTCAAACTACTTAGAAGTTAAAGTTCATTTCTTTGTCCCAAGTGCCTGTTTTCCTATATTATAACTCAATTTTTTGTTAACTCTATAACTCAATTTTTTGTTAACTCAAAAGTATTTTCCTCAGTCCCCTTGACTGAGTAAATGAGTGTAGACTGTAGTTAGCATAGCATGCAGTGTTAACTGTACAAGTTAACGGTATAGTAGAGAATAGCAAGAATATGTTTAACGACAATGGATCTCAGTAGCCTATTCACCAACATTGCAAAGTATACTTTTCTAGCAAAGTATACTTCGAGGGAGAAATTTTCAATTTTAGGATAAATTTAATAATTTTTATTATACTGAATTTATCACATTATCACAGCCATTTTGGCCCATTTTGGCTGTGATAAAGTAATAAATTCAGGATAATAATTCTGCAGAATTTGGCTGTGATAATGTAATAAATCCAGTATAATAATTCTGCATACCGTATTTTTAATCATCAAATATATGCAGCCGTTAGTTCTATATGAAATAATGCATTTCAGGAAAAATAAATGATTACTTTTGCTAGAAAAGCATACTTTGCAATGTTGGTGAAATCGGATACAGATAAGTAGAGGGATGAATGACTAGGATTGGTTGATTCATTGAGTTTAAGTTCTGGTTATATACCTACAGGCTACGCTCGTTTACTCAAAGTCGCTTACGTCGAAATCACCGGTTACGTCGAATTACTAGCACGGTCCCGTTTAAAATCCTATTATTTTCCATATAACTAAGTTTGGTTAAGTCAAATTTCGATAACTCAAATTTTCCCTTTATTCGAAGGGACATTTAGGTCCCGAAAACGTAAATCTACTGTATTTCACACTCGTTAAGTAGAAATGTCAATTTGCGGAGGTAAGTAGAAGTTTGTCACCTGCAGTTTACCTGATCAAAGTCGGGTGTTCAGACCGTAGTTAAAGGTGTTTGCGTTGACACTGATTAAACAGGCCTCCCGAAATGACCGTCGGTGATCATTAAGTGGTGAGAAATAAATGGCAACTATTTTAATTGGACTGGCATTAAATGCTTTTACTCGAACGTTAATTAAAGTGAACACAAGTTGCGCAATTAGAAATGAGTGAAATATTTCACACTCGATCGTGTGTATATATCTCCCGAATGTGACAGCATCAGTATAGGGACGAAACATTGAATGGGCGAGTTTTATGTTCTAAACATTATTAGTTTGTACAATCAAGTCTGGTCAGAAATAATCATTTATAATAGTGTTACAAATCAGTATTTCTTGTTGTTTTGTGTTGTTTCCGTGTATAATTTATTAAAATAATTCATAAAATATTATGTTCTTGTTATTATTTATTTCATTGGTGAACTGAATATGTACATATCGCTACATGCACATGTCACGTGTGCCACATCTGGGCTATCTATTAATTACACACAGACATGCATATGTGTATTTGTAAACAAACCGAAAGTGTTTAAATATGATTTGTCTTAGAAACAGCATTTAACATGTATCCATGTATTTTTAATTGCTAAAATAAATCATATTTACTACTCAAGGCTACATCAGCAAGTAATCATTTGGTTCTAACTGTCAATAAAATAGTTTGTTGTCCGACAGGTTGCGTACTACGGATACGTCAAACTAAGGTTAACTCAAAAGTATTTTTTTTATCTCCCTTCGAATTCGAGTAAGTGAGTGTGGCCTGTATATGTATTACAGACATATGAATACAATTTATTGGTGAAATTTCTGTGTTCATTTCTGGAAAAACCTTAACCCTTCCTACGCTGTTGACGAAAATTGCCGTCTGCCGTTTTTCATTTTTGCACATGAGAATCGTCTCCACTGGAGACGATTCTCATGTGCTGTCAAAACCAGGTTTTTGCCGAGAAATATTGAAAATAAAACATTTCCAGCAGACGACAAACTTTAATTCAGAGTATTAAGGGTTAAAGTCAATTAATGCCAAAATTGGATTTGCATTATGCGAGTCAATTTTGCTCGACACCGATTCATTTACAAATTGTTTTCATGAACGTAACCAAGAACGACTCTGATTCCATTAAAGATACCCACATTAAAGATACCCACATTAAAGATACCCACATTAAAGATACCCACATTAAAGATACCGACAGTTGGCACAAAATGTTATTTATTTTATCAGAGACATCATCTTGACATTTTCTGGCAAAATAAACATTCATTCACCATTACCCCGTGTATTGATTGGCATTATTATACATTTTATATGACGTAAATTCCCACACTGATATCAGGGGCGATAACCGTGTTTCCTTAAAATGTTAACGGACAATACTATTTATTACCTGTATTTATTTTTGGATGTGCAATGATTATACTTAATAATATGTCTGGTGACACATTTAATTAGTATAAATAATTAAACAAGAGGGCCATGATGGCCCTAATTCGCTCACCTGACTCCATGAACACCAGAGGAGAATGTGACATTGAGTTCATGTGTTTTAAAAAAATTGTGCTATTTTTAGATGGCGGTCATCTTGGATTATGCGATGACTCATTTTACAAAATCTGAAAATGCTTCACCCAAGGATCTTAACTTCCTATGAAGTTTGGCCAGCATCGGCCATGTGGTTCCTGAGAAAAAGACGTTCAAAATCTTGAATAAATGGACCTTTTGGTGGCCATCATGGATGACATAATCATCCGATTCCGACAAATATTGCACCAGAGCAATCGCTTCATCGATACCTTCAATTTGATATATGGCATGAGCATATTCGGTCAAAAATAAAATTTGACTCCAATTTGACCCCACGGGCCATGCCCATTTTTGACCCCGGGGTCACCATTTTCACAACTTTGAAAGAGCATTGTAAATCGATCATTCCTACCAAGTTTAGTCGAAATCTGGCCAGCGGTTCATGAGAAGATTTTTTAAGAATTTATGCTATTTTTAGACGGCGGCCATCTTGGATTAGCGATGACCTCCATTTTAACAAATCTGAAAAGGGTCCACCCATAGACCATAACTTTTAAGTTTGGCTACCATGGGCCAAGGTTCATGTGAAGAAGAATTTTGAAATCTCTAATAAAAGAACAACCTTTTGACATTTCGGCGGCCATCTTGGATGACATAACAATCCGATTTCGACAAAAAATGTACCAGAGTGATCGCCTCATTGATACCTTCGATTTGATATATAACATGACCATATTCGGTCAAAAATAATTTGACCCCACGGGCCACGCCCATTTTTGACCCCGGGGTCACCATTTTCACAACTTTGAAAGAGCAATGTACATCGATCATTCCTACCAAGTTTTGTCGAAATCCGGTGGGCGGTTCTTGAGAAGAAGATTTTTTAAGAATTTGTGCTATTTTTAGATGGCGGCCATCTTGGATTACGTAAGAGCAATGTACATCAATCATTCCTACCAAGTTTCGTCGAAATCAGGCCAGCGGTTCATGAGAAAAAGAATGTTCAAGAATTGATGCTATTTTTAGACGGCGGCCATCTTGGATTAGCGATGACCTCCATTTTAACAAATCTGAAAAGGCTTCACCCATGGACCATAACTTTTAAGTTTGGCTACCATGGGCCAAGCGGTTCATGTGAAGAAGAGTTTTGAAATCTCTAATAAAAGAACAACCTTTTGACCTTTCGGCGGCCATCTTGGATGACATAACAATCCGATTTCGACAAAAAATGCACCAAAGTGATCGCCTCATTGATACCTTCAATTTGATATATGACATGACCATATTCAGTCCAAAATAAAATTTGACCCCAATTTGACCCCACGAGCCACGCCCATTTTTGACCCCGGGGTCACCATTTTAACAACTTTGAAAGAGCAATGTACATCGATCATTACTACCAAGTTTCGTCGAAATATGGCTAGCGGTTCATGAGAAGAAGATTTTTTAAGAATTTATGCTATTTTTAGACAGCGGCCATCTTGGATTAGCGATGACCTCCATTTTAACAAATCTGAAAAGGCTTCACCCATGGACCATAACTTTAAGTTTGGCTACCATGGGCCAAGCGGTTCATGTGAAGAAGAATTTTGAAATCTCTAATAAAAGAACGACCTTTTGACATTTCAGCGGCCATCTTGGATGACATAACAATCCGATTTCGACAAAAAATGCACCAGAGTGATCGCCTCATTGATACCTTCAATTTGATATATGACATGACCATATTCAGTCCAAAATAAAATTTGACCCCAATTTGACCCCACGGGTCACGCCCATTTTTGACCCCGGGGTCACCATTTTAACAACTTTGAAAGAGCAATGTACATCGATCATTCCTACCAAGTTTTGTCGAAATCCGATGGGCGGTTCTTGAGAAGAAGATTTTTTAAGAATTTGTGCTATTTTTAGACGGCGGCCATCTTGGATTACGTAATGACGTCATTTTAACAATTTTGTAATCCCCCTACCTAAGGACCATGACCATGAAGTTTGGTGACTATAGACCCAATGGTTACCGAGGAGAAGACGTTGGAAAATGTTCACGGACGACGACGGACGACGGACGACGGACGACGGACACATTGCGGTAACAATAGCTCACATGAGCTTCGCTCAGGTGAGCTAAAAATACCATGCCTCATTTCCATATGATACAACTGCACGTCACTATCAGTAAAATAAATATTACTAAATGATTATATATGTATCGCGGGCACTTATAGCTTTTAGAACTGGTGGAATAGTGACAAAATTATACACTTATGTAATTACTATAAAATAACAGTTTGTGCCTACCGAGTGGGTATGTACCTTTAAAAGATTGATTGATTGACAACAGCTAGCTAATATTCCAGTAATTTCGAGCTGTATCTGAGAACATACAATGGTTCAGTTAAATATGGGCCTCAAAACATATATAACCAGCGAGCAGCATAGTCCCTGATCAGACTGCACATTTGTGCAGCTTGATCAAGGACTACGCTGTTCGCAATTTAGTCATTAAGTACCATTACTGTCGTCAGTCTCAGAATTAGATCCAAACCGGAGATGGCCGGATTATACAATTGTTACCAGTGATATAAGGTCCGTTTATCAGCTTAGAAAGCTCACATTTCCTTGCTCCGACTGAGAGTACAGCCATCATACAAGGTATCACAACTTCCAAGTATCGGTTGATGGAGAAAGAGTTACAAGATTTGTCAGTAAACGAAGGTTTACGGAATACCTCACAACCCCAACCACACCACCTCACATGGGCCCTGCCATGAATATTCTAAAAGCAAGAAATACTGATGGAGGATCAAGGGTTGACATCAAGGATCCCTGTTTTGTAGGAGGAATCGCTGAACTTTCAAGAAAATCCCATTCAATATGACGTAAAACTTAGGAAGCACATGCTGCAGAATCAATCCCTGGCACAAAAATGAGTGTCAAACCCCGAGGTTGTACCCCAAACACGTTATAAAAATATGGATGATGACAAAGAAGCATATGAAGGGTCAGGCCAATCCGACTTAACAGAGACTATAGTTAGCCAAAAACTTTAACGCAAATCTCAGACAGACAGATGGACAGGGTTGCGACTAAATTTCTTCGGGGTACATGAAAAAGGTGAAAGGATTTAACGTCCCAGCACGTGCTAAGGTCATATAGAGATGGGACCTTGATTTCAAGCCCAATCGACAGACCAGTGGAATGGAAATACTATGAAAGTATAGTGTTCATGCCCACTACCTCCAGTAAGTCCAATGCTCTACTCCTGGACTATCAAGCAATCCCTTGACATAGGCATAAGTGTAGGTCATAGATTTGCCACAGCTGGATAGACAATCATCAGAAAAATACAGTTTGCGACTGACGGATGGACAATCCGACTCGAGTATATCTTATCCCTTCCCTTGTGGGGTGGGACATATTCCAGTGAATGAAACAGAATAGAATGAAATACGAGAAACACACTTACAGGATTTTCCTGGGAGAGCTGAAATCAAAGGGAGACAATCCACATGTAAACAACACTGCGCTTTACAACAAACATTGAAGCCAAAAGCAACAGCTAGCCTTTCTGTAGCCTATTTCACCAAAATTGCAAAGTACACTTATCTAGCAAAGTATACTTTGAGGGAAAAAGTTTCAATTTAAGGATAAATTTATTAATTTTTATTATACTGAATTTATTACATTTATATCACAGCCATTTTGGCTTGCCATTTTGGCTGTGATAATGTAATAAATTCAGTATAATAATTCTGCATACTTTTAATCATCAAATATATGCAGTGGTTAGTTCTATATGAAATAATGCATGTTGAGAAAAATAAATGACTACTCCCTCAAAGTATACTTTGCTAGATAAGTATACTTTGAAATTTTGATGAAATCGGCTACTTAATCCATTCCATTCCGAATACCGAATACATTTGAGACGCGCCATGTGATTTTGTACCTTCGGACATCTGCGTAATTTCATATGTTTACAATATTTTTCATAAATAATGTCAAAGAATTTTTTTGTCAACTTTTGCCACCATTTACGGAAGATATTGTACCGCACCGTCTCTTCAAATTACCACTCGTCCAGATCGGAAATTCACTCGCCAATATTAGCGGCCGAGTGGATTTGTCGAAGCCTGACAATGTGTGAAGAAATCACGCGCACCTGCTACTTTGTCTCGCTTTGACTTAAACATTTCTAATATTTCAGACTTATCTGAAGCGATCAGGGATATCTAGACTTCGCATCAAAATGTCTCCAGAATATACAAGATATTTAGACATGTATGTAGAACATGGACAAAACAGCAGGTTCGCGCAACACTGAAATATATTTTGTATCTTCGGAATGTAATAGATTGCCCACGAAACCACAGTTCAGTTGCAAAAACAATCGGTTTAATATAAAAGAACGCAACACGTTATATGTAAATTAAAATACACAGCCACTGTAATATATTAACACAATCGGCATTCCATACAAAGCATGGAAAGACGTGTGCAGTGTACAAAACACGACTACAGCTCACAGGTTAACAAGAAAAACAGACATATTTCCGACCAGTGATGAAACAGCCAGTAGCCAGGCTGGGATAAGGTATCTTATGATGTTTGCAACCAGCGTATGTCCAGATGCTCGGTTGCCATTCAGTGTGTTCTATGTTTTAGGCTCAGCGTTTCACTAGTCCATTGATTAGCAGATAAGCTACGTATTTGCTTAAATACCCAATTAAAATTGCCAAAAACACAATTGAAATCAGAAGTAGCGAGTATCAAAAAGCATTAAAAATTTGTGGTACATTTACCATGCCGCAGAAAACAATAAACAAACGACAAATATAGCATATTTTTCTTATTTTCCATTAAAACGCATCTTGGTATTTAATTAGAATTGTCTCCAAGGAGACAATTCTAATGAAATGCCAAGACATGTTTTCATTTCGAAGCAAACTATTCAATAATTCCCGTCTGTTGATGTGTAAACAGTAGTGTGATTTTATTTTACCCAATTAAAATTCTGAAATACCCAATTGCTTCAGAAATGATGGAGTGACAATACTCAATTACTAATTCCTTGTCTGGAGCGCTGGATCAGACAAGTACATATGTGACAAACCATGTGATTTTGTACCTTCGGACCATAAATACGGTAAGGTTGTGAGTGTAACGTCAACATGACTAATTATGAGCACACAGCAAGTTGACGAGTTCTACACAAAAAAAAACACTTTATGGCATTCAACACGACAACAATAACCATAACATTGCCCTTTAATAATCATAATAAATAATAGCATATATCATGCAACAACTAGATTTACTCTGCACAATGGAGTAAGCACAATCAATGGATGAAATGACTGATTGATTGACTGATAATGTGACCAATTAATTGATTGACTGATTGATCACCTCTTGGATTGACTGATTGGTGTAAATAATGTGCGTCTCATGTGTTAGACGTACGTAATACACATCAGAGCTCCAGTTAAGTTGCGTAATTTCACCAACTTGGGGTGAAATTTTGTTATTTCTTCATCAAAAATGGCAAGTTGGGAGTGCTTTAGAATCGTCTCATTGAGACGATTCTAAAGCACTCCCACCTTGCCATTTTTTATGAAGAAATAAGAAATTTACCTCCAAATTACGCACTTTAACTGGAGCACGGACACAGGTATTTTTTATTTATATTTTAAGCATCGAGCAATCTCAATGTAATACCTTGGAAAGACTTGGATGGATTGATTGATTGATTGATTGACAAATTGATTGATGAATAGATATATATATAGCAATAACAAACATACATATCCACAAAACAAAAGCTCTGGTTACATGGTGACACAAGTGTTGGGAAATGGGACGTAACCACGTATCAGAATTGCTCCATCAAACCGGCAATATTATGGAATGTAGCCGAGTGTTAACCCTTCCAACACCACAGGCCTGTTTAGTGGTATGGGCAAAAAGTGTAGATCCAGATGAGCCGGCTCGTGACGAGCCGTCTCATCAGGATCTGCACTTTTTGCAAGTAATTTTCATATTTCACAGTCACAGATAAGCCACGCATCTGCAGGATTTGCACAAAGTATCTATCAAACAGTCTGATTGGCCAAGACGGAGCATAGCTCAGCCTCGATCGATCATTCAATTAACAAGAGCTCCGCGGAGCAAAATGTCCCGCCTGGCGCAGTTTGATAGTATATATGGAGCTTGTAATAACCTTGGGGTTAGTGAGCACCATGGGCTTTCTGTAGAATGATGCGGGATGTTGCTACAAATGCATGTATGGAATATTAAAGCATAAACTGAGCGTTAACTTTTCCAAACACGTAAATTTCAAAGTCAGTGACCTTGACCTTTGGGGTTAGCGGGCACCATGTGCTTTCTGTAGAATGATGCGGGATGTTGCTACAAATGCATGTATGGAATATTAAAGCATAAATTGAGCGTTAATTTTTCCAAACACGTAAATTTCTAAGTCAGTGACCTTGACCTTTGGGGTTAGCGGGCACCATGGTCTTTCTGTAGAATGATGGGCTTTCTGTAGAATGATGCGGGATGTTGTTACAAATGCATGTATGGAATATTAAAGCATAAACTGAGCGTTAACTTTTCCAAACACGGAAATTTCTAAGTCAGTGACCTTGACCTTTGGGGTTAGCGGGCAACATGGGCTTTCTGTAGAATGATGCGGGATGTTGCTACAAATGCATGTATGGAATATCAAAGCATAAACTGAGCGTTAACTTTTCCAAACACAGAAATTTGTAAGTCAGTGACCTTGACCTTTGGGGTTAGCGGGCAACATGGGCTTTCTGTAGAATGATGCAGGATGTTGTTACAAATGCATGTATGGAAGTTCTAAGTCAGTGACCTTGACCTTTGGCGTTAGCGGGCATCATGGGCTTTCTGTAGAATAATGCGGGATATTGTTACAAATGCATGTATGGAATATTACAGCATAAACTGAGCGTTAACTTTTCCAAACGAATATTAAAGCATAAATTGAGCGTTAACTTTTCCAAACACGGAAATTTCTAAGGCAGTGACCTTGACCTTTGGCGTTAGCGGGCATCATGGGCTTTCTGTAGAATGTTGTGGAATGTTGTTACAAATGCATGTATGGAATATTAAAGCATAAACTGAGCGTTAAGTTATCCAAACACGGAAATTTGTAAGTCAGTGACCTTGACCTTTGGGGTTAGCGGGCAACATGGGCTTTCTGTAGAATGATGCGGGATGTTGTTACAAATGCATGTATGGAATATTAAAGCATTCCATTGAGGGAAACAGAAGTAACAATGAATTAACCTGAGCGTTAAGTTTTAGAAACAGAGCTAAACGCAAAAACTTAACGTTGAATGCATGTGAAAAGTAAGTCAATCAACCATGAAAAGTAGGTCAAGGTCACATGGGCTCCCTCTGTGTGAGATGGATACACCACAGTGTTGATGTATACCGAAGCATTGCATCAAGGGAAACAGAAGTTGTAATACATTAAACTGAGCGTTAACTTTTCCAAACACAGAAATTTCTAAGTCAGTGACCTTGACCTTTGGGGTTAGCGGGCACAATGGGATTTGTGTAGAATGATGCGAGATGTTGTTACAAATGCATGTATGGAATATTAAAGCATTCCATTGAGGGAAACAGAAGTTACAATGAATTAACCTGAGCGCTAAGTTTTAGAAACAGAGCTAAACGCAAAAACTTAATGTTGAATGCATGTGAAAAGTATGTCAATGAACCATGAAAAGTAGGTAAAGGTCACATGGGTTCCCTCTGTGTGAGATGGTTACACCACAGTGTTGATGTACACCAAGTATGGAGGTCGTAGGAGTTATAGTTTTCTGGAAACTGACCTAAACGCAAAAACTTAACGTGAAATGTTGCCGCCGCCGCCGCCGACGCCGCCGCCGCCGGACGCCGCCGCTGGACGCCGCCGATGACGCCGACGGAAAAGCTATGCCTATGTCCCGCTTCTGCTAAAGCAGGCGGGACAAAAACGATAGCAACATTCAGTTAAATTTCCGATGTTTCATAACTTTCTATGTATATCCGAGACACAGATAAGCTCTAGGGTTTGGCTTCTAAATTTTTCAGAAATTATTTGAAAAAGTACTGTTTTTTTACATAATGTAAACAAGTATTGTCTTTTTTCACATTTTCAGCTCATTTTGGCTACTAATTTAAAAAATCCTAGCGCCTATCTATATTAACTGTATATGTGGGTTTAGAAACACAGCCTTATCTGATGGAGCAAGTCTGCCATGATGTGTAAGGTAAATTATAATTGTGTGGCTGTAATGACATTGTGGTAAGGTGTACAGTCAGTTGTGAAACAAATATGTCTGCGACTGGAGAAATGGGGCTTATAGTATGTGCGACCAGTGTAGTTACAGATCAGCCTGCGCATCTGCGCAGTCTGATCTGTAACTACACTGTTCGCCATCCCCTTGGCTAAATATCTGTCATGCTTCTGGCAATGACTATATATCCTTATTGACTACAGGAGAAATCTAGCTCACCGGACTGCATTAATCTAGCTAGTACCCTTGGAGAGTGTACTAAAATGTATTATTACGTAGAAAACAAACAAGTTATGACATTTAATTTATTTTTCATCCACCTAGTGTATTTATTACATTATCACAGTCATTGGTTTGATTAAAAATAAATTATCACAGCCATTGCTTTTTTTCGGTTTGATTCAAAATAATTTATTTGATTAAATAAAAATATTAAATATATATGTATGCATAATTAGAAAAATACACCCTTCAAGAGCACTTAGCTGCATTAGTGCACTTATCGATTTGGATGATCCACCCAAAACTGCCATAAGCACCATTTCTGCAGTCACGTCCACATACAAACACACATTGATGTGGTGTATAACATGCCGACGTGCAGGTTTACCTTAAGACGCTCAGCCTCCTCCCAGGACATCCCGTCTAGAACTTTAGATGTGGGTCCGGCGGACACTTTCTCATCGTAATAGTCCTTCTTTATCTGTGGAAATATGGAACTATTATTCAGAGCTCCAGATAAGCTTTGTGTCTAAAGCGTACTACACCCCTGATTTCAAATTCATTGAGTATTTTACTTTTACAAATGGATTTAATGGATTATTGATTTTCTTATTTCCTACTAAATAGTGAACAAATGATAAAAAAAATATAACAAATTGAAACATTCACTTATTTGAGCTGCTGTTTGCTTTTTGCAGCTCAATTAAGTGAATTTTCAACTTTATGACAATATTTTCACTACTCAATTTGAAAATCAATGCGTATTTTCACATGTGATTTTGTACATGTCTACATGTGCGAGATTTACAAATTAACGATACTTTCCGTAAATGACATCGAAAGTTGACAAAATTTTCATAGCAATTGTTATGAAAATGTTGTCATCTTTCGACGATATTTACAGAAAACATTGCAATGTTTTGTAAACAGTTTTAATGAAAATACCACAGCTTCTGTAAATATGATGGTCAGTTGATGACGAGAACTGATTGTTGACAACACCGGCACAATGCCAGATAAAAGTGAAAAAGTGAAAGTGAATGGGTTTAACCCATTACAGACAGGATACACTTTTAGTAGAATGAACCTTTTGAGAGAAAAATATCCCTATTTTCTTTATATCCTTTCGAAAGTATATGTTGTTACCACTCATTTGAACCGTCTCAACGAGACGGTTCAAATGAGTGGTAACAACGTATACCTTTATCGATGAATGCACAAAATAATGAGATTTTTTCAACAAAAATCATAGTATCCTTAGGCTGAAATGGGTTTAACGTCCCAGAAACTGCTAAGGTCATATAGGAGGGACAGGACTTTGGTTGCAAGTCTCATTCAAAATACCAGTGGGATAGTAGTCAGGTGTTCTAACTTCCATGCCACAACCCATCCCAATGCCAGATAAATGGCCGGCGTGTGTCAATATGTAATACTCACGGCCCGCTGCTTGCTCCTGAACTCGCGGGGGTCGGCGCCCTGGGGGGCGAACTGGTTGGGCTTCTCCACCTTGATAGACGTGCTCGACCTCTTGGGCGAACCCTCCTCCCCCTCATCCACCACCCACTGTAATGTAATGATGGACGGATTAGCTTGGTTGGTTGATTGATTTTATGTCTGTTCAACATCAATTTTATCATGCGTGTCTAATCTCGGAAGAGAAATTCCGAGATCAACACCGGTCTCAACTGACAATAATTCCAACTCCAAATGATGTACAAGATACTGAGCATTAACCCTTTCAACCCTAAGGAACTGGAATGGACTGTGATATGCTAATGTTCCGACCAATCCAATGGTCACAAAATGATTTTCAGATTCGTCCATTTATGAAAAGGGGGTGTTTTTGTTCTAAGAAATATTAAAATTACTTTCAAAAAGTGCAGATCCTGATGAGACGGCTCGTTACGAGCCGGCTCATCTGGATCTGCACTTTTTGCATAAACCGCTATAGCGGGCTTTTGGGTTCAAAGGATTAATACATTAATACAGGTAGCCACATAATGCTCCCAACTTGCCACCCGCCATTTTATGATGAATGGAATAACATGCAATATGGCACCACCGCTTGACTGAGAAAATGCACCTTATTGACTAGTGTTGATGCACAGGCCGATTGGCGATGTATGGTCAATAAATGTAAATCCATCAATTGAAATTTCCAGACGATCCTAAATTTGCACTTACGAACATATTAGTCGTACAAAGTTTAGTGAAACGGGCCCCTGATGCCCTTTCAAGACATCACTTGACCCAATGTGGCAATTCTTGGTAAATATGGATTCACTGTTAAGGTTTGAATCCCGGCATGATCACCGTTAACATACGAGTATCCTCCCATCATGACAATACAAGAAGTCATTTGACCTTGACGTTGAGCAAAGGGTCCGCATTAGTGAGCTATAGAATGAAAATATGGATGATAACAAATAAGCATTATGACGTTTCCAGCCAATACGACTTTCAGTAACGGAGATAGGAGGTACCTGAAAACCGTATAGCAAATTTCGGACCGACAAATGCACAGACTAACAGGGTGGCGACTATAAATTTTGTTTCCGGGTACATATTCTTCCTTTCAGCCTAGAATGGATAGTTAAGATAGGCACAGCATTCACACATACACCGTTGACCATTACATTCGGAATACAGCAATAACCCTAAATATTTGGATAATTGATTCTCGGCAAACACATAGCCTCATGTAAGCTCGTTTAATAAATATCATATTAAATCATCACTCGTGCAAGGTCCTCTCAGGGCCTGAAAATAGCAGCTTTTACCAGTAGGTCCGGAACATAACAAGGAAAAAAGCGAAAGGTCCGAGGAATTTGTGGAAGGTGCGAGAGGATATTCGTAAGAAAAACGGTAGAAAAATGTGTCTGTTTCATACTAAACGACTCGTCACACCTTGTGTAAATACTTGAATATGTCACCAAAAAGTATCTTATAAGACGATAATCAGAACGGATTTAGTATCGCCACTATAAATTATGATCGCAATTTCAATTTTATCACAGGTCCGGTGGACTTTTTGCTTGTAACCGACATAAAAATTTGCAGGTCCAGGACCTCGGACCAGTGCTATTTTCAGGCCCTGCAGGCTCTATTAAGTTTCTTGCAACAATGAGATTTTCTAAAGCAGTTTTACTAGACAGATACCCTAACCAATTTACATATTCAAACAGTTAAACAAATATATGTGATCCGCAGTGACAAAAAGAGGTTTATTGGCATCTTATCAGCCAGTACACTATGGAAATGTTTGTGGTAAAGGGAACAATTTGCTGAATGAATAGCGAACAGCATCGCTGTTAAGATATGAATCCATAAGGATGGTATCATTAAGATATACACACCCTACCAACCTCCCGTAATGTTAACCCTTTCAACGAGCCGTCTCATCTAGATCTACACTGTTTGCAGGTAATTTTTATATTTTTTAGAAGAAAAAAAACACCACCTTTTTTAAAAATGGACTAGTCTGAAAATCATTTTGTGATAATTGGATTGATTAAAAAATTAACATCAAAATCCATTCCAGTTATTCAGGGGTGAAAGGGTTAAGATATACACACCCAAAAAACCTCCCGTAATGTTAATAGACAATTTTTGTCGCAGCGGCACAAATATTATCAGTCAACATGAGAACACAAACATCACACACAATTATCAACCACACACAATTATCAACCACACACAATTATCAACCACACACAATTATCAACCACACACAATTATCAACATGATTAAACTGTAGTCAAACAATAGTATACCTTGGTACCAGAACACAGAAAAGTGAATGGGTTTAACGTCCCTCCAACAGCTAAGGTCATATAGAGACGGGACCACAGTTTAGAGTCTCATCCGACAGACCAGTGGGGTGGAAATACTTTGAAAGTATTTTTTTATGCCTATAAGGCGAGGTATGAACCCACAACCTCCGGATTAGAAGTCTAGGCCACAACCCATCCCTTAGCTCCTGATCAAAGAGTACACTCCTGTAGCCCGATAACTATATATATATAGCACTCTGCGGAACTGCCAAAATTTTACAGGAGATTCGGTCTGGTAAACTATAGTCGGACATTCGGTCCGGCGACTTCCGGTTTACCGTCGGATCAGCGGCAATTTTAACGGACATGTCCGACGACTTTCGCGGAGACTGATATAGCACATTGCTTGTAAGAAAGCATGACAGGTGTTTCCTTATTTTAAAGGCGAACAGTGCAGACCCTGATCAGAATGTGCAAATGTACAGGCCGATTGGTATCTGCACTGGTTGCAAAACCCAGAAGCCCCATTTCTCCAGCCACAGCCACATAATTATATCACCTACAATTTATTATTGCATAATTACAATCTCATTTGTAACTTTTTCTGTCCAGAAATAATGTCTCATGGGATTGCCATTTGCAAATTTTTATATTATAATACAATATTCAAAGTACACTTCTCTGATCAATTGTTTAACTAATATCAGAAGATGCGTGTTTGTTATATATTTTTTTACAACCAACACCGATAATGATGAAAAATGTATACCGGTATTACGCAAACACATAAGTCAAATCCTTCACCAAGAAATTATATTATTCTAAATGAAACAAATCAAATACACAAGTTGCAACTATCAACTGTATTATGTACCTTGCAAAACAGACACCTTATTTTTTTTCGAAGAAAATTATGCTTGTTAAAATACGTTTTTGGCACAAAATTTTGAAAATAAAAAAACAAAATACAAGAGACAAAACATTGCGGTAGTTATTAATCATAAATGGGCCAATGGTTGAGAAAACGGGGCCGTTTCGCTAAACTTTGTACGACTAAAATGTTTGTAAGTGCAAATTTAGGATCGTCTGTAAATTTCAATTGATGGATTTACATTTACACCAATAAACGTAAATCAAATAATTGTTTACACGAAAACATTGTTAATGTGAAATTTACAGACTATCATAATTTTGCACTTACGAACATCTTAGTCGTACGAAGTTTAGTGAAACGGCCGGCCCCCAGACGTTAGCACATGTATGACCAGTGTAGTATTTGTTTATCACGAGTACCCATCGATTAATAAAAATTGTAAATTGCATGCGTAGTATGTTCACATGGTGGAACGGCCCAGGCAGATCGGATGAGCAGGCTGATCTGGGGCTACACCGGTTAATTACATTGCAAGGTCCACTTCGTCAACCGGGGGACCCACACGTGTGGCGGTGGCTGCAGAAATGGGGCTTTTAGGCATTGTGACCAGTGTATCTGCATCTACACTGGTCGCAAAGCTCACAAGCCCCATTTCTCCAGTAGTCACAGCCACACATATTTCTACACTGTGTATGGAAGGTGTTCGAGCCAATTCCCACCATTAAATATAAGCCGAATGAATAAATATTTCTACAAACCTTCGTTATTTTCTTGGGATGCTGTGTTCCGATCTCGTCTATTTCCTGTCGGACATACACGTTGGGAGAATTTAACCAGCCGACCTTGTGTTGCTGCTTCTGCCGTTCCAAGGCCGCCTTAATCGGAGATCTGCAATCAATTTATTTGTGGCCGTGACTGGATTGGATAAATGGGGCTTATGGGATATGTGACCAGTATGGCTCCTGATCGAACGGCACACTTCTGAAGCATGATAACGATCTATATTGCTTGTTTGAAGCATGACGGGTGTGTCACAGAGCTGCCAACCCCATGTCGGTCACATGAGGAACATGGAGAGAAAAAGGGGCTATTTTCAGGAACACCACATATGTTTTCCGTAACACAAATCAGTACTCACTTATATGCATAAAGCAACAGAAACATCACAATTACACTGCTTGCAAGATGCAAATTCATCACCGCGCTTTGACAGGACTAAATTGGGCCATGTCTCGCTGTAAACAGTGATAAACATCTGTGTTCTCTTTAACTTCTTTCGATAACAAAGACCCAAAATCGTTGGCTGCGCGCTTTGGAGCAGACATTTTATGAATGTACGCGATGAATAAATCAATATCACTGAACGCTTGAAACTACTATCACTACCCAACAAGAATCAAAATGGTAAGCGCCTAGCGAGTATGATTACGGGTAGATAAAAAAAATAGGATTTATTGGCAGAATTGTGAAACAAAATTATTATTTCCAGATATTCCCGCGCTGATTTTTTAAAAAATTGTACTTTTTAATTGTTGTCCGTACTTCCGTATTTCTAACGTATTTTCCGGAACAAATACGGAAAAATCGGAACAGTTGGCAGCTCTGGTGTCATTTGTGGGATGTAGAACAGTGTAGACCCTGACAGACTGTGCAGGCTGATCTGGATCTACAGCGGTCGCAAAACTCATAAGCACCATTTCTCGTCATTTATTTAATGGTGATTGTGTTTAACCCTTAGACCGCTACTCACAACACTTGTCGTCAGCTGTTGCTTTTATATCTTGCTTTATTTCTCAATAAAAACATGGTTTGACAGCACTTCAGAATCATTTCCAATGGAAATGATTCTGATGTGCTGTCAAAGCATGTTGTAAATTCTTCTAAAGTGCTGATGGGGTAGAATTTTGTATTTCATCTGTACGGATGGGGGAAAAATCCCCATGCAAATACTTTCTTTTATAGTTTGCCCTACTTTTTAAGTGGATTGTTAGAAAGTAGGGCAAACCCATCAGCACTTTAGAAGAATTTACAACATGCTTTGACAGCATATCAGAATCATTGATTCTGAAGTGCTGTAAAACCATGTTTTATTGAGAAGATATAACTGTTCGACAGGAAATGGAAAATCAATACTCGGATGGGACATTGCATTGTACACTTGGCTGAACTAGAAGTATGTTATTATTCACATAGCTAGCGCTCCCTCGCATTTAATTCCTTAAAAATCCAATATGTGAACAATCATTTATTTAGTACTGAGATTGGAGAAACTCTGGCAATCTTCTTAACTGGACTCATGGACACATGGATGGACAGACACACAGTCCAAACACTATAATTACAGTGCTCCAGATAAGCTGCATATTTGCGTAAATACCCAATTAAAATTGCCAAAAATCAGAAGTAGTGAGTATCAAAAAGCAATGCAAAATTTGTGGTATCTTTATCATGCTACAGAAAACAATAAACAGACCAGAAATATAGCATATTTTCTTACTTTTCCATGAAAATACCAATATGTGTTTTCATTTAGAAGCAAACTATTCAATGAGTGCGGTCTGATGATGTGTAAACAGTTGTGTGATTCTATTTTACACAATTAAAATTTTGAAATACGCAATTGCTTCAGAAATGATGGAGTGACAATACTCAATTACTAATTCCTTATCTGGAGCCCTGTAATTATGCCTCTCTGCTCTACCGAAAACGGGGGGCATAAAAATAGAGGATGATAAAAGGAGTTTTCAAAACGGGATTAACCAGGACATGCATGTCGAGTGGTCAACACATATGTGAAGGAACTAAAAATTGGAAGAATTGGTCCAAGAACAAGGGCATCGTAATCACTAAGCTAATGCTCCCGCTGGCAGCCTTGATAATGAAATAAAAAAACAACAGTTTTGCCTAACAAACAAGGTGAACATAAGTCCTCAGTGAACTTGACCTTGGGCGGTCGTCGGACGTGGGTCGTATGCAAAACATAGCACTCTCCCTAGACACACAGTTATTAAAAAATGATGGGTGTTACTAACAAACGCACATATGCCCGTATACATGCCGGTACATGGACTAACGCATTATCTTGCCTATCAGCGAGGGGATAATTAACCAGGGCCCAGTTGGTCAAAGCTTCTATTAGCTTAACAGACTGTTAAATCCTTAGCAATGCTAAGGATTTAACAGTCTGTTAAGCTAATAGAAGCTTTGAACAACCGGGGCCCTGATAAATACTCACACATATTTCGAGTGGTCTACGTCACCATCGAAGACATAAGTGAAGGAACTAGAAGTGGGGGGAATTTCTACGTCGCTATTTGATCGGTCGCGTCGAACTTCACGTTTTATCACCGGCTGTTTGTACGAGTAACCAGTCCTGAAGCCCTGAAATATAAATAGTCAAAATTAGTGGTCGACTGAAAAATGTTCCAAAACAAATTTGGCTCATTCTGGACATAGAATGAAAATTTCAATGATGAGTTTATAGATGGTCTGCGCATTGTCTGTCATATTAAACAATGTGATGAGTTTATAGATGGTCTGCGCATTGTCTGTAATATTAAACAATGTTATTTGGTGCATTTAGCCCCTGGAATGCAGGAACCGAAAATAGTCGTCTGCTGTTAATTCATATTTTGTCTTTTCTCTCAGTAAAAACATGGTTTGGCAGCATTTTAGAATCATTTCCTCTAAAGTGCTGCCAAGCCAAGTTTTTGATGAGAAACATGGAAAATAAAAAATATTCAGCAGACGACACAAATTAATTCAGCATTATAAGGGTTAATATTGATTTTCTAACAATCATTCTATCGTTTGCGTAGTATATATGCATGTTCTCACCTGAATATCAATTTTTGCTAAGTTTTCTAAGTTTCTACTCATTCAAACCCAATTGGCTATTTTAGGCCATAACTAGAAAATGTGTTCATAGAACATAGATGCTCCCATGACAGGCATTGTGGGCAAATATTATTGAAATTAGTTAAGGAGTTAATGAGTTATTGAGAAAACATTAAAAACTTAAACGCACAATTTGCCTTACAAACAAGGTGAATGTAAGTCCCCAGTGACCTTGACCTTGGGTGTTTGGGGTGGGTCATATGCAAAAGAAAGCACCATCCCTAGACAGACATAGTGGGCAAACATTATTAAAATTGGTGAAGGAGTTAAGGAGTTATTGAAAACGCATTTGCCTAATGGACGCACGCACAGGAGTAAAACATAATCACCCCGAGTCAAAGCCCCTAGCATTGAGGGAAGGTATAAAATCTATTCCCTGATACAATGGTAGCACAATCAAGTGATTTCCGACTTACAGCGTTATCGAGTAGCCTCATCTGAGCCTCGAATTCGAGCTCTCCAGTCTTCCACTTCTTGCCGGACGTATCCACACCACCCCCGCCCTGACTGCCGACGCTGAACGTCTTCTGTTTAATCTCCGGGCTCACCAGGCACAGGTTGTCTACACCCGCTGGCACCGCTTGTACCTGTGGGAGAAAATGTGAAAGGAACCCTTTAACCAACTTGTACCTGTGGATGACGTAATCATATACAGTCGACACTCGTTGCCTCAAACTCTCTTAACCCTTTCAAGATTCAACCATAAATAACTGGAACACACTGTAATATGCTAATTTAAAAAGGTTGATATCCGGTTACACTGGCCATGACCATTCCAAAGCCTTTGGACGGGCAAGATTTTTAATTGATTTTGTACTCGAGGACTAATTATACTCGAGTATAACGTTACTACATCAGGATATTATGGTTTCCTGCATATTACATTCTAAGGACTAACTTTACACATAACTGGACAATGAATCCATTATTACTGTATGTACACGTTTAGTGAAATTCCAATGGTGGATACATCCTTACTGGGATTCATAGGAATCCCAGTAAGGATGTATCCACCATTGGCATGTCAATAACATGTAGTCATGATGGATACATGTTTGCAGTTATGTATATCTTTCCCATCCTCAACAAATGACTGACCCGTAGAAGAAACAAGAAATCAGAAAACAGTGACAGTTTGTTTGTTTGTTTGTTTGGAGTTTAACAGCCTATCAACAGCTAAGGTCATTTAAGGCCGGGTCTATGGGTTTAGTACTAAATCCCATATATTACCTATACAAATCCCAAAATCAGAACTGAATATTTACAATAAACAGGAGGGCCATGATGGCCCTAATTCGCTCACATGACTCCATGAACACCAGAGGAGAATGTGACATTGAGTTCATGTGTTTTAAAAAAAATTGTAATATTTTTAGATGGCGGTCATCTTGGATTAAGCGATGACTCTCATTTTACCAAATCTGAAAATGCTTCACCCAAGGATCTTAACTTCCTATGAAGTTTGGCCAGCATCAGCAATCGCCTCATTGATACCTTCAATTTGATATATGACATGAGCATATCCGGTCAAAAATAAAAAATGACCCCACGGGCCACGCCCATTTTTGACCCCGGGGTCACCATTTTCACAACTTTGAAAGAGCATTGTAAAACGATCATTTCTACAAAGTTTAGTCGAAATCCGGCCAGCGGTTCATGAGAAGAAGATTTTTTAAGAATTTATGCTATTTTTAGATGGCGGCCATCTTGGATTAGCGATGACCTCCATTTTAACAAATCTGAAAAGGCTTCACCCATGGACCAACATTTAAGTTTGGCTACCATGGGCCAAACGGTTCATGTGAAGAAGAATTTTGAAATCTCTAATAAAAGAAAGACCTTTTGACATTTCGGCGGCCATCTTGGATGACATAACAATCCGATTTCGACAAACAATGTACCAGAGTGATCGCCTCATTGATACCTTCGATTTGATATATAACATTACTATATTCGGTCAAAAATAAAATTTTACCCCACAGACCACGCCCATTTTTGACCCCGGGGTCACCATTTTAACGATTTTGAAAGACCATTGTACATCAATCATTCCTACCAAGTTTCGTCGAAATCCGGCTAGCGGTTCATAAGAATATTTTTTAAGAATTTATGCTATTTTTAGACGGCGGCCATCTTGGATTAGCGATGACCTCCATTTTAACAAATCTGAAAAGGTTTCACCCATGGACCATAACTTTTAAGTTTGGTTACCATGGGCCAAGCGGTTCATGTGAAGAAGAATTTTGAAATCTCAAATAAAATAAAAAACAGACCCTTTTGACATTTCGGCGGCCATCTTGGATGACATAACAATCCGATTTCGACAAAAAATGTACCAGAGTGATCGCCTCATTGATACCTTCGATTTCATATATAACATGACCATATTTGGTCACAAATAAATTTTGAACCCAATTTGACCCCATGGGCCACGCCCATTTTTGACCCCGGAGTCACCATTTTAACAACTTTGAAAGAGCATTGTACATCGATCATTCCTACCAAGTTTTGTCGAAATCTGGTTAGCGGTTCTTGAGAAGAAGATTTTTTAAGAATTTATGCTATTTTTAGACGGCGGCCATCTTGGATTACGTAATGACGTCATTTTAACAATTTTGTAATCCCCCTACCTAAGGATCATGACCATGAAGTTTGGTGACTATAGGCCCAATGGTTACCGAGGAGAAGACGTTTGAAAATGTTCACGGACGACGACGGACGAAGGACACATTGCGGTAACAATAGCTCACATGAGCTTCGCTCAGGTGAGCTAAAAAACTATATATTCAGCCCTGAAATCAGAATAATCCTGATCTGATGCCAGACCCTCGCCAGTCGCCACACCAGAATCACTTGGCGCCCTCCCAAAAGCAGTAGGATCAGTAATAATCTTACTACTTTTATAATGGGCAATAACCCAATTCAACTCTCAGGTAACAAAAGAGCCGATGATAAAAACGTACCTGAGGGCCAAACAAGGCAAATCGTGATTCATATAAGAAGGCACCCCTACCATTAATTTACGCCGCCACGTTCGCCCGACCAACCACAACCACCCACCAGTAACACTGACAGATATACCCATGACAGAGACAGACAGGCAGACAAACAGACAGGGTGGCGACTTTATCTACCCCAAAATATGTTTCGGGATACCTAACAACCATCAACGTACCTGTGACCGACATGCAGCAGTTATGTTGAACGCGTAGTGATAAGCTTCTTCTATTGTTGCACCACAAGCCACGATACCATGGTTACGCAATATCATTACCTGGCAACAGAATAACAGACATATTATTGTAAATTAAAGTCCTATACATAAGTGCCAATGTGTGTACATGTATATCATGTCGATTCAGATGAGTTGGCTTTAAATACAATTTTCTGAAGAACAGGGGTCCATTTCACTAAACTTTGTGCGACTAAAAGTGCAAAATTATGATAGTCTGTAAATGTCACATTAACAATGCAGATGCAGCCTATGCTCAATAAATTTAAATCCATCAATTGAAATTTCCAGACGATTCTAGATTAGCACTTACGAACATTTTAGTCATACGAAGTTTAGTGAAACGGCCGGCCCCCTGACCTGTCTGAAAATTTAGCAGGGAAGGTTCCTTCCTCCACATTAGATTGTATGAATAGAGTTGCTATATTAACCAATTAGTGACAGGATACAATTAGAGCAGTATGGAACTTTAGGAACAAATTCCCTATTTTCTTTATTTCCTCTCAGAAGTATATGTTGTTACCACTCATATGAACCGTCTCTATGAGACGGTTCAAATGAGACGGTTCAAATGAGTGGTAACATATGTACCTATATTGAGTAATAAGATTAATTATTGAGAATTTTTCAACTAAAATTTATTGTGTCCTTAGGCTGAAGTGGGTTAAGTAACAGTTTAGGTCAAGATTGAGCATTTTTTCAATGGGTTATCTCCCTTGTTCACAATAGTTTTGTAAATCCTGTCTGGCTGTAAAATATTTTCACAAGATGCAAAATAAATTTGCTTAAATATGTCGAGATGATTTTCCAAAAAACGGTGCCAATTTGGTTTATGATATTTAGTTTGTTTTGTTTCAACATGAACAATTAACATGCTTGAAGGCGACTTCATTTTAATACATCATATTTTGCAGTTGACAAATATTTCTTCATTAAAATGGTTATGCGCAATGAATCTACATTATTCATTGATAAGCTTCTTTAGTGATTGTGACCTACTTTAATAATTTGACCTACTTTGTTAATGTGTAACCTACTTTATTAATTGGTGACCACTTAATTGACTAGCACTAATAATTAGTGACCACATTGATAATACAGGGGTCAGTGAAATAAGTGGGCCAACTCCCTCATGACTTAGCCCCCATCTTCCAGACCCCTTCAATCGGTGACCTACTTTAGTAATTGGTGATCACTTTGTCAATTGGTGACCTACTTTCTGAATTGGTGATCGCTTCATTAATTGGTGACCTACTTTATTAATTGGTGATCACTTCGTCAATTGGTGACCAACTTTATTAATAGGTGACCACTTTGTCAATTGGTGACCAACTTTATAAATTGGTGACCGCTTTATGAATTGGTGACATACTTTAATAATTGGTGACCTGCTTCATCAATTGATAACATACTTTATTAATGTATTAATTGAAGGGGTCAGTGGAATAAGAGGGCCAACTCTCTGATGCAAAATCCTTCAATTGGAGAACTACATTATTAATTGGTGACATACTTTATTAATCAGTGAATTATATTATTATATTACATGGTGACCTACTTTATTAAATGTTGACTTTATTTATTGAAGACCTATTTCATTAATTGGTGACCTACTTTATTATTGGTGACCTACATCATTAATCAGTGACCTACTTTATTAACTGGTGACCTACTTCGGTAATTGGTAACATACTTTATTAACGGTGACCTACTTTATTAACTGAAAATCTACTTCATTAATTGGTGACCTACTTTATTAATTGACGACAAACATTATTAACTGGTGACCAACTTTATTAATGGTGACCTACTTTATTAATCAGTGACCTACTTTATTAATTGGTCCAAGACTTCTCTGTAGGGCTTCCCTCTCCTCGGTGTCGACGAGTATACCGGTGTAGTCATGGTAACTGACCTCGCCGCATATCAAGGCCTCTTGCGACATCGGTAACAACCCACAGTTCATTGACGATACCTGCAGCCAAGTATGTATGTAAGAATTTGACAGTCCAATACTGATTGATTAATTGATATGATTTCCAGGACCTTTTGAACAATACAGCCCTCTACAGCGTTGTTGTTAGTTCTATATGAAATCCAGTGTAGACTCATCAGGATCTGCACTTTTTCCAAGCAATTTTTATACTTTTTTGTTTTTTTAGAGAAAAAAAAACACCTCTTTTGAATACAGTGCTGAATCCACAACATCCTGGCCTGCTGCCAAGTGCCCTTGCCACATCCAAAATATCACTTTGCCGAAGTCAATTTTTGTCACCTTTTATAGTCTATTTTGGAAACGCAAGCAACTTTGCAAGCAGCCAATTCCACATCTGTAGCCGATTTCACCAACATTGCAAAGTATACTTTGAGGGAGTAATCTTTTATTTTTCCTAAAATGCATTATTTAATATAGAACTAACAACTGCATATGTTTGATGATTAAAAGTATGCAGAATTATTATATTGAATTTATTACATTATCACAGCCAAAATGGCTGTGATAATGTAATAAATTCAGTATAATAAAAATTAATATATTTATCCTAAAATTGAAAATTTCTCCCTCAAAGTATACTTTACTAGAAAAGTATACTTTGCAATGTTGGCGAAATCGGCTACAGATCACTGAGTAGGCAGGAAAAATAAAACCGCACATTTATACAGACAAGGTCAAAGGTCAAGGTCACGTATATACTCACAGCTACGACAGACCCGGTGTGTAGATGGATGATGCATTTGATGTCTGGGCGAAACTGGTGAATTGCCGAGTGGATGGTGAAACCTGCTTTGTTAATTCCTAACGTCGTCGCCCCAGGGTCGATTACCTGACCTTGAATATCGACCTTCACTAGCGAGGACGCGGTGATCTCAGAGTATGTTAAACCAAATGGATTGATGAGAAAATGTTCTTGTTCTTGGCTCACTCTTGCCTGCAATATAAATATGTATGATGCAACGTAACCAAGTCGGCATTCTTTTCAACAATCAAAGTACTGAAAGTACTGAACATAGGGTACTACAAGATTAAACTAGATTGATTGATTTATTGTTGGTGTTGCAGTTTCATTAACCCTTAAAGGTACATGCCCACTCAGTAGGTACAAAATGTTCTTTACATCAGAGACATCATCTGAGACATTTCCTGGCAAAATAAACATTCATGCGCCATTATCCCACGTACTGATTGGCATTATTATACATGTTATATCAGACGTAAATGTACACACTGATATCAGGGGCGATAACCGTGTTTGCTTAAAATGTTAACGGACACTACTATTTAATCTCTGTATTAATTTATGATGTGCAATGATCATACTTTAAAATCTGTCGAAAATATTATTTTTTCAGGTGACGCATTTCTTTAGTATAAATAATTAAAAAATGTCATGCCTCATTTGCATATGAAAATAGCCTGATACCACCGCCACTATCAGTAAAATAAATATTACTAAATGATTATATCTGTACACTGTATAGCGGGCACTTGTAACGTTTAGAAACTTGTTAAGATTTTTTTTTGTCGTATTTCAGTACTTGCATTAATATGGGTATTAATATAAGCTGGTTGTGTTATACTGTCATTAATGTGTTCCCTGACTGTAAGTTATCACCTTAAATACTGACTTATTGACCCCCTTCCCTGAACGTAGAATTGACACTCATGTTGGCGTGTATTGGCCACCATAGACAAATGTCAATCGGGCCATATTCAGGAATGTCACTAAAATCCACTGTAAATCCATCGATAGAGAGAGAGAATGAGGATTAAACATCAGTTAGACCTACACGTGCGAGTTTTGTTTCGCACAGGTGTCGGGTGAGTTTAAAAATAGGCTGTCGGAATGTCAAACTTGATGTAGTTTGTGTGTTAAACGCGTCGCTTGTTTCGGAGAGTATTCGGAGGGGAGTTAACTCTGTTACTAAATTTAGCGATGACCGCACGATTTGTGCTGCAAATGGGGGCAAATCATTGGCTGTTTTATATGCAGATATTCTCAGCTGTCAATCACAGGCGTCCGCACCGCGGGGGGTCGTGGGCGGAGCCAAATGATCCCGCTCGATCGCAATACATACGGATACACATGTACCCTATGTAAAAACTATTATATATTTGACCATGATGATAACTATAATACCATCCTAGTGTCTGTTGATATCAAGTTTATCAGGCGTGGGGCGGAAATGGTAGGAATTCCTACGTGTTTCCTAGCCTTGTCTGATAAACTGGACATCAAGACACTAGCCTGGTATTCCCCTCGCCAAGATACCGAGGCAACTATTTATACGACAGATAACACATCATCACATCTACTTTCTATGACCAATCATTTTAAGACTTATAATTACCCAATTCTCAAAATAGTGTCTTTGTGCAGATTTCACCCTTCCAGTGCTGAATTAAAATTTGTCGTCTGCCGTTTATTTTTTATTTCCCATTTTTCTTATCAAAAACATGCTTTGACAGCACTTTAGAATCATTTCCAATGGAAATGATTCTAAAATGCTGCCAAACCATGTTTTTATTTAGAGAAAATACCAAATAAGAAACAACAGCAGATGACAATTTTCGGTTCCCGCCTTCTAAGGGTTACACATTTTCCAGGTGCTAATTACGATATTCTTTTAGTGCTGATTTCAACATTCTACAGAGGTTAATTTCGATATTCTTTTAGAGCTGATTTCAACATTCTACAGGTGCTAATTATGATATTCTTTTAGTGCTGATTTCAACATTCTACAGGTGCTAATTACGATATTCTTTTAGTGCTGATTTCAACATTCTACAGAGGTTAATTTCGATATTCTTTTAGTGCTGATTTCAACATTCTACAGATGTTAATTTCGATATTCTTTTAGTGCTGATTTCAACATTCTACAGAGGCTAATTACGATATTCTTTTAGAGCGGATTTCAACATTCTACAGGTGCTAATTACGATATTCTTTTAGAGCTGATTTCAACATTCTACAGGTGCTAATTACGATATTCTTTTAGAGCTGATTTCAACATTCTACAGGTGCTAATTACGATATTCTTTTAGAGCTGATTTCAACATTCTACAGGTGCTAATTACGATATTATTTTAGTGCTGATTTCAACATTCTACAGAGGTTAATTTCGATATTCTTTTAGTGCTGATTTCAACATTCTACAGATGTTAATTTCGATATTCTTTTAGTGCTGATTTCAACATTCTACAGAGGCTAATTACGATATTCTTTTAGAGCTGATTTCAACATTCTACAGGTGCTAATTACGATATTCTTTTAGAGCTGATTTCAACATTCTACAGGTGCTAATTACGATATTCTTTTAGTGCTGATTTCAACATTCTACAGAGGTTAATTTCGATATTCTTTTAGTGCTGATTTCAACATTCTACAGATGTTAATTTCGATATTCTTTTAGTGCTGATTTCAACATTATACAGAGGCTAATTACGATATTCTTTTAGAGCTGATTTCAACATTCTACAGGTGCTAATTACGATATTCTTTTAGTGCTGATTTCAACATTCTACAGGTGTTAATTACGATATTCTTTTAGTGCTGATTTCAACATTCTACAGGTGCTAATTATGATATTCTTTTAGTGCTGATTTCAACATTCTACAGAGGTTAATTTCGATATTCTTTTAGTGCTGATTTCAACATTCTACAGATGTTAATTTCGATATTCTTTTAGTGCTGATTTCAACATTCTACAGAGGCTAATTACGATATTCTTTTAGAGCTGATTTCAACATTCTACAGGTGCTAATTACGATATTCTTTTAGTGCTGATTTCAACATTCTACAGGTGCTAATTATGATATTCTTTTAGTGCTGATTTCAACATTCTACAGAGGTTAATTTCGATATTCTTTTAGTGCTGATTTCAACATTCTACAGATGTTAATTTCGATATTCTTTTAGTGCTGATTTCAACATTCTACAGAGGCTAATTACGATATTCTTTTAGAGCTGATTTCAACATTCTACAGGTGCTAATTACGATATTCTTTTAGTGCTGATTTCAACATTCTACAGAGGTTAATTTCGATATTCTTTTAGTGCTGATTTCAACATTCTACAGATGTTAATTTCGATATTCTTTTAGTGCTGATTTCAACATTCTACAGATGTTAATTTCGATATTCTTTTAGTGCTGATTTCAACATTCTACAGAGGCTGATTACGATATTCTTTTAGAGCTGATTTCAACATTCTACAGGTGCTAATTATGATATTCTTTTAGTGCTGATTTCAACATTCTACAGGTGCTAATTATGATATTCTTTTAGTGCTGATTTCAACATTCTACAGAGGTTAATTTCGATATTCTTTTAGTGCTGATTTCAACATTCTACAGAGGCTAATTATGATATTCTTTTAGTGCTGATTTCAACATTCTACAGGTGCTAATTATGATATTCTTTTAGTGCTGATTTCAACATTCTACAGAGGTTAATTTCGATATTCTTTTAGAGCTGATTTCAACATTCTACAGGTGCTAATTATGATATTCTTTTAGTGCTGATTTCAACATTCTACAGGTGCTAATTATGATATTCTTTTAGTGCTGATTTCAACATTCTACAGAGGTCAATTTCGATATTCTTTTAGTGCTGATTTCAACATTCTACAGAGGCTAATTATGATATTCTTTTAGTGCTGATTTCAACATTCTACAGAGGTCAATTTCGATATTCTTTTAGTGCTGATTTCAACATTCTACAGGTGCTAATTATGATATTCTTTTAGTGCTGATTTCAACATTCTACAGATGTTAATTTCGATATTCTTTTAGTGCTGATTTCAACATTCTACAGAGGCTAATTATGATATTCTTTTAGAGCTGATTTCAACATTCTACAGGTGCTAATTATGATATTCTTTTAGTGCTGATTTCAAGTCTACAGAGGTCAATTTCGATATTCTTTTAGTGCTGATTTCAACATTCTACAGGTGCTAATTATGATATTCTTTTAGTGCTGATTTCAACATTCTACAGAGGCTAATTACGATATTCTTTTAGAGCTGATTTCAACATTCTACAGGTGCTAATTACGATATTCTTTTAGTGCTGATTTCAACATTCTACAGGTGCTAATTATGATATTCTTTTAGTGCTGATTTCAACATTCTACAGGTGCTAATTATGATATTCTTTTAGTGCTGATTTCAACATTCTACAGAGGTCAATTTCGATATTCTTTTAGTGCTGATTTCAACATTCTACAGAGGCTAATTATGATATTCTTTTAGTGCTGATTTCAAGTCTACAGAGGTCAATTTCGATATTCTTTTAGAGCTGATTTCAACATTCTACAGGTGCTAATTATGATATTCTTTTAGTGCTGATTTCAACATTCTACAGAGGCTAATTATGATATTTTCTTTGTGCTAATTTCATTATTCTCCGGGTGCTAATTACGATATTCTCTTTATGCTGATTTCATTATTCGATGGGTGCCACAAACGATAAAATGCTAATTCCCACCACATTCTGTGGGTGCTAATTGCCAATATACTGCGTGTGCAAATTACAGTAATCTTGGGTGCTAATTTCAACAACGTCTTGGTGATGAATGGATTGATCCATCAGATTACTTTATACTCTTTGCATGCTAGCGGTGAAAATAACAGCCAACAAATTGGGAGTATTTTTTCTTATTTATCTCTGTAAATGTCTTGCAATTTCATTAGAATTGAGTCTTCCTCCGGACTCAATTCTAATGAGATTTCAAGACATATTCATGATATTTACAGGGAGAAATAAAAGAAAATATAAAATTTATTGTCTGCTATTTTTAAACTATTAATAACCCAGTTACCCAGCATGCACAGAGTTAGGGATACTTACACTGATGTGGTTGTAGATGCCGTGACTCCAGCCCATGATGTCGACGAGTCTGTAACACGCGGCCAGCTTACACCGCAGTTTCTTCTCCCCCTTCGTGAAGCCCATCGACTCGACACCCTTAATGTCTGCGATTGGAATGACGGTAGCCGCTGCAACAGGGTTAACAATGTAACTATTAATTGTAACACAACACCCCGTGGCAAAAGTGAAAGCAACAGCTAAGGTCATTTAGGGACAGGAACTTGGTTTCAGTCTCATCCGAACTAGACATTATGTTTGTAAAACACGGGTATGCCCCCGTGGCATACTGGACTCTTAACTGGAGAAACTCTTACAAACATTTTTACTTTTTTTTTACGTAAATGTAAATGGACAGACGTAGGTACGTACGGATATACAGACGGACGGGCGTACGGAACCTCAAGAACAACACAATATGCCCGCCTTGCTATCACATAGGGGGAAAAATGATCAGTGACACAGAAATATTATGAAAGTATCTTTATCCCGTCAACACAGTGTGTATGTGCCGTGAAACACGGTGCCGTGAAACATTTTTGATATCCAGTCAATACAATTTTTGCATTTTACAGCCATTTGTAGGTGTTGACAGGATAAATAGAATAGTAGGTTAGTGCCGTGAATGGGAAAAAATATCTGGCGCGGCACAGAAACGGGATGTGCTCGGCAGAGCCTCGCCCATCCCGTTTCCTGAGCCGCGCCAGATATTTTTTCCCATTCACGGCACTAACCTACTATTCTCTATCTATTTTCCTTATTTCTGAACAAAAATATATGTTGTGACCACTCATTTGAACCGTCTCGGCAAGACGGTTCAAATGAGTGGTCACAACATATACTTCTGATGAGAAATAAAGAAATTATTGAGCCTTGCCGGATATTTTTTCCCATTCACGGCACTAACCTACTATTCCCTATTTATATGCCAGGGATGAGACGAGATATCAGTCGTCACTTGACTTCACTTACTTCCTTTATTAAACATGGTGCCTGCGGGATACTTGTTGGAGTTGGGCAGGAGGAGGTCGGATATCTGTTGGAGGGCCAGCAGGCCGGACGGGTGATTCCCTGCTAGGATCTGTTCATCTATGATGTTCTCAAGCTCCTTGCGAAACGCCTCGCTGTGTAAGATCAGCGAGACTCGGCTGCGGTCCTCCATCTGCTTCATGTCTTCCTTCACATCAGCCGGCCGACGCAGGTTCTTCACGTATTCCTCATCGTCGGGGTCTGAAGGAGAAATATGTAGTTTATAAGGAGAGGTTAGGAAATGCGATGCTTGTTGAGGAATTATTACCGTTTCTGAGACAAGTCTGATTAGCTGTATACATTCTTCACATGTTCATTATCGTCCAGGTCTGAAGGAGAGATATAGAGTTCATCTGGCGAGGCAAGGAAACGCATAGGAATTTCGAGGCTCGCCGAGAAATTCCTATCGTTTCCGAGCCGAGTCTGATTAGCTTTATACATGTACATTCTTCACATATTCTTTATTGTCCAGGTCTGAAGGAGAGATATGGAGTTTATCAGGCGGGGCTAGGAAACACGTATGAATTCCGAGGCTTTCCGAGAAATTCCTACCGTTTCCCAGACAGTCTGATTAGCTTTATACATGTACATTCTTCACATATTCTTTATTGTCCGGGTCTGAAGGAGAGATATGGAGTTTATCAGGCGGGGCTAGGAAACACGTATGAATTCCGAGGCTTTCCGAGAAATTCCTACCGTTTCCCAGACAGTCTGATTAGCTTTATACATTCTTCACATATTCAACATCGTCCAGGTCTGAAGGAGAGATATGGAGTTTAGGACTGAGGCTAGGAAATGTGTAGGAATTCCGAGGCTCACCGATCACAGAGTGATAGAGTACCATCAGAGTAATGCATGTGTGAAATATGAAGCAATTACGGGAAACGAAACAGAAATTAGAAGAAATTTACTCGATCGTTAAGTTTGTGACGTACATACGGAATGTACAAGATGCCAGTAACCCTATACGACTCCCATTACTATTCGGTGGTTGAAGCCATAACAAAGAAGTGATGAATATTTCTTTTTTACAGGTTGGAAATCTATTTAGTAGTGGGGGAAAAACCCAAATTTCTTTTGCATTGGGACAAAAACTGGGAAGTAACACTGTAGTTTAATGAACAGAGCTCCAGATAAGCTGCGTATTTGCATAAATATCCAATTTAAATTACCAAAAAACCCAATTGAAATCAGAAGTAGCGAGTATCAAAAAGCAATAACAATTTTGTGGTGCCTTTATCATCCTGCAGAAATCAATAAACAGACCACAAATATAGCATATTTCTCTGATTTTCCATGAAAACACATCTTGGTATTTCACAGGAACATGCCAAGGTATGTTTTCATTTTGAAGCAAACTAATTAAATAATTGCTGTCTGTTGATATATACACAGTAGTGTGATTTTATTTTACCCAATTAAAATTTTGAAATACCCAATTGCTTCAGAAATGATGGAGTGAAAATACTCAATTACTAATTCCTTATCTGGAGCCTGGATGAAGATATGTGGTTGTCAGTATTTTTCAGATTTACAAAACGTTCCTGATTAATGGAACATCACATTAGAACTGATGATGAAACAAGTTGTGTTGCTTGCACCGAAACAACATTCATGGATGCTAATGAAACATGACAGACAAAAGGGGCAACTGGTTAACGAGGTAGCAATTTGCTGTGTGGGGAGTTTCATCAAATGTGGCTATGACTGGAGAAATGGGGCTTATCGGGTTTGCGACCAGTGTAGATCCAGATCAGCCTGTGCATCCGCACAGTCTGATCAGGATCTGCACTGTTCGCCATTCCATGACTGAGACATGCTTCTAACAAACAATATAGATTGCTATCGGCTACAGTACAGGAGTGTGCTATTTGATCAGGAGCAAAACTGGTCACAAATCCCACAAGCCAGATGTCTCCAGTCACAGCCACAAATTTCCCACACACATAAGACTGATGCCAATGTCTCTGTGGACTAGACAGACTTATATGATCAGCGATCTACCAAACCAAGCTTGATGTCATTAACCCTTACAATGCTGAATTAATTTGTGTCGTCTGCTGAATATTTTTTATTTTCCATTTTTCTCATGAAAAACTTGGTTTGGCAGCACTTTAGGATATATGCTTCCAAACCATGTTTTTACTGAGAGAAGAGACAAAATATGAATTAACGGCAGACGACTATTTTCGGTTCCCGCATTTTAAGCGTTAATAACCACACAAACCTTGATCAGACAATGTACTGTTTGTTTGTTTAATGGTGTTTAACGGCCTATCAATAATAGCTAAGGTCATTTAAAGCCGGGCCAACAGGTTCGATCCCACATTTAACCCTAAGACCGCTACTCACAACAATTGTCAATGGCTGTTGTTTTTATATCTTGCCTTATTTCTCAATAAAAACATGCTTTGACAGCACTTCAGAATCATTTCCAATGGAAATGATTCTGAAGTGCTGTCAAAGCATGTTGTAAATTATTCTAAACTGCTGTCAAAGCATGTTTTTGATGATAAAAATGGGAAATAGAAACTAAACAGAAGACAACAACAAAAATAAGATAGCGGTCTAAGGGTTAACCTACTGCATTACGGGGAAAATCCCAAAATCAAAACGGAAAATTTACATCGAAATAAATATATATTCAGCCCTGAAATTAGAATAACCTAACCAGGGGCCAGGGGCCCGTTTCACTAAACTTCTTACGACTAAAATGTTCGTAAGTGCAAAATTATGATAGTCTGTAAATTTCACATTAACAATGTTTTCATGTAAACAATTATTGGATTTACATTTATTGAGCATATGCAGCCTATGCTCAATAAATGTAAATCCATCAATTGAAATTTACAGACGATCCTAAATTTACACTTACGAACATTTTAGTCGTACGAAGTTTAGTGAAACGCACTCCAGTTCCACATACCACACCAGTCACTTGGCTCCTTTCCCATAAAAGTAATAGGATTACAAATAATCGTATTACTCATCATATAAGGAGTATACAACTCTCACATACAAGAAAGCCAAAGACGTACACGAGGGCCAAAGCAGGTCACTGGTCGGGATTCCGATAAGGATGAATCCTGATCGTTAAATTACCCATCGCATACTCCCACCTGCCACCAACTGATGCAGCATTGATTGATTAATCTAATGAATGGGAATTTATGTCACTTGTTTGCAAACTTTTGTTGGATGCTTCGCTGACGGAAATGGCGAACGCTGTAGACCCTGATAGAAAATACGTTTGGTGATATCACAATTGATTGCTTGCTCGCTGATTGAAGGACAGTGTAGGCCCTGGCTGCTCTGGGTGCAGAGTTTCATCAAATGTGACTGTAACTTGAGAAATGTGGCTTATGGGTTTTGCGACCAGTGTAGATCCAGGTCAGACTGTGCATCTGCACAGCCTGTTTTAGTTTCATCCTAGCATGTATGTTATTGCACAATGCTCTGCTGGTATAATGCCATGTTACATTTTACTGAGGCACATAATTAAATGAGTCATCACCTCAAACGAAAACGATAATAGCTCCTGAATAATATATGCAAACAGTGTACATAGATAGACATAGTGACCTGAACAGCTGCCGTGTACTAAATGTATTGCACTCACAGCATTTATTGTCCTCCTGATAAAGTTGATTGTTGCAGGATTTCTCTTGTCGTTGTACACATGTACATGTGCACAAGGTTAAGAAATACGGAAGATAAATAACAAGATGGCCGTGGCCCGCATGTCGCAGCTGCCGAGGCTTTGATAGTATATGGAAAAACTTTAACCACAAAAAAAATGTTAAACCAAAAACTGTAACCAAAAACTTCAACCCGGACACACGTATGTATATCAACTATATCACGCTGTCCGCAAGCGGGAGCGATAAAACATGTTCCGACCTTTCTTATCCCTGAAAATGTGATATATTGCTTGTTTGCTTGCTTTCTTTCTTGATTGATTGATTGAATGAATGCTTGATTGATTGATTGATTGATTGATTGGAGAAACAAAACACCGACAGTGTAATACAGACAGAACAATTCTACACACTGTATCCAGTCAAAACTGTTGAAAAAAGGGTCTGTATGTTTCCAACCAGCATAGCCCCAGATCAGCATGCATTGTCTGATACGGCTCTACGCTGTTTGCCATTTAGTCACTTTTCAAAGCAGTTTTACTGCCATCAGTAAATCAATAAGATTCTAACTTCTTGCTCACGTCTTAACCCTTAAAAGGCCGGAACCGAAAACTGCCGTATGCTGTTGTTTCATATTTTGTCTACTTCATCCATAAAAACATCGTTTGACAGCACTTTAGAATCATTTCCATTGGAAATGATTCTAAACTGCTGCCAAACCATGTTTTTGTTGAGAAATATGGCAACTATAAATTAATCAGCAGACGGCAAAATTTAGTACAGCAATGTAAGGGTTAAGGTCCCCGACACACAGTTCAAATTGAGAACAGAATCTAATAGAAGATCAGATCTCGTACCAGGTGACATTATAATTGCGTAGAAATTCCTGAACGTCAATACGAATATAAGCCCTGGGATTACAAGTCAACATTCAGCGTCTAGACGCAAAAGTGAAGAATAGGAGGGCGGAGAGGTTAGCAAAATGCTTCCCAAAATATCCCAGTAATGATCGACATTCTGTATAAAGATGTGTAAAAGTGCGGCATGAATCGTACTTGAGTGCAACGTCTCCGAGAATGCTTGACAGACCATGAAACACGTGGAATTACCACAATCTCTGATTCAACTAACCAGTAATGTTATTCTGTTGTCAGGTTCACAGTGAAAGTGAATGGGTTTGACCCTTAGAATGCGGGGAACCGAAAATAGTCGTCTGCTGATAATTCATATTTTGTCTTTTCTCTCAGTAAAAACATGGTTTGGCAGCATTTCAGAATCATTTCCATTGGAAATGATTCTTACGTGCTGCCAAACCAAGTTTTTGATGAGAAAAATAAAAAATATTCAGCAGACGACACAAATTAATTCAGCATCGTAAGGGTTAAGATCCCAGCAAGAGCTAAGGCCATATAGAGACGGGGACAACAGTTTAAAGTTGCATTCGAAAGACCAGTGGTATTAATCCTTACACCGCTATCCTATTTTTTTGTCGTCTGCTGTTTATTTTCTATTTTCCATTTTTATCATCAAAAACATGCTTTGACAGCACTTTAGAATAATTTACAACATGCTTTGACAGCACTTCAGAATCATTTCCTTTGGAAATATTCTGAAGTGCTGTCAAACCATGTTTTTATTGAGAAATAAGTCCAAGATATAAAAGCAACAGCAGACGACAATTGTTGCGAGTAGTGGTCTAAGGGTTAAGATCCCAGCAAGAGCTAAGGCCATATAGAGACAGTGACCACAGTTTAACCCTTACTACGCTTAATTAAATGTTGTCGTCTGCTGGAAATGTTTTATTTTCAATATTTCTCGACAAAAACCTGGTTTTGACAGCACATGAGAATCGTCTTCAGCGGAGACGATTCTCATGTGCTGTCAAAACCAGTTTTTTGTTAAGAATTAAAGCAAAAATGAAAAACAGCAGACGGCAATTTCCGTCAACAGCGTAGGAAGGGTTAACGTTGCATCCGACAGACCAGTGGGATGGAAATACTATGGTATTATGGTATTTATCACAGCTAGGATGAGAATTTGAGAATTGAACTCACAACCTCCGGTATTCAAGCCCTATACCATATCCCCTAGGCCACGATTCATTCCTTTTTCAGGTTCAGGTTGGAGTTAAAAAAAAATAGTTTTTCACACCTGGTAGTTTTTTCCTTGCTATTGCTGCCAAACCATTTTTTTCTTGAGAAAAGTGTAAAGTATATAAAACAACAGCAGACGGCAATTTTCATTTCGCTCATTCTAAGGGTTAAGTGGATCAGACAGTAGAGAGCTATTTATTCATATCATTCAGAGCTCCAGTTAAGATGCGTAATTTGACAAAATATTTGAGGTATTTTTCTCAGATCTTCACCAAAAATGGCAAGTTGGGAGTTCTTTAGAATCGTCACAATGAGATGATTCTAAAGCACTCCCAACTTGCCATTTTTGGTGAATGAATAACAAAATTCCCCCAAAAGTGGATAAAATTACGCACCTTAACTGGAGCTCTTGTCATTTCTACCCTTTCTAGGTAGCATACTGTAGAGGAGTATAATGAGAGCCAACACTTGATTGATTGATTGATTGATTGATTGATTGTGGTTTTCAGGAGCTTGAAATACATGGTGAAATGTCAATTGGACACATTTGTATCTGTGACTGGAGAAATAGGACTTACCGGTTTTGCGGCCTGGATCTGTAGATCCAGATCCGCAGTCTGATCAAGATATGCTCCACCCTTCTCCATTCCAACAATGAAACACCCGTCGTGCTTCTAACAAGCAATATAGATAATTATCGGGCAACAGGAGTGTGATATTTGATCAGGAGCCTCACTGGTTACGAATCCCCTAAGCCCCATTTCTCCAGTCAAAGCCATTTGTTCATGGCACCATGTCTGACACCTCAATATCTGATCCATGCACCAGATAAATGGTACTGGTGGGCAGGGCTCCAGATAAGGTATTAGTAATTGAGTATTGTCACTCCATCATTTCTGAAGCAATTGGGTATTTCAACATGTTAATTGGGTAAAATAAAATCACACTACTGTTTACACATCAACAGACAGCAATTTATTGAATAGTTTGCTTCGAAATGAAAACATGTCTTGGCATTTCATTAGAATTGTCTCCTTGAAATACCAAGATGTGTTTTAATGGAAAATAAGCAAAATATGCTATATATTTGTGGTCTGTTCATTTTTTTCTGCAGCATGATAAAGGTACCACAATTTTTTTTTAATGCTTTTTGATACTCGCTACTTCTGATTTCAATCGGGTTTTTGGCAATTAAAATTGGGTATTTAAGCAAATACGCAGCTTATCTGGAGCCCTGCTGGTGGGAGTACTGAGGAGATTAACAGAAAAGATAAGCACTGACCAACAGATTGTAAATAAATATACATCCTCAAAAGTTGACAGCACAAACGTGATTAAGTGATTATTGAATAGCCATTTCTGGATCTGGTACCATATTTATTCTAATAAACGCCACTGGGGCTATGCAATTTGTGGGGATCAAAACGTTTGTTTGTTTGTTGGGGTTTAATGCTCTATCAACAGCTAAGGTCATTTAAGGCTGGGTCAATGTGGGTTTAGTACTAAATCCCATATATTACCTGTACAAGGATATGTACATGTTCAAGTGCATGTACAAATGGGGGGAAAATCCCAAAATCAGAACTGAATATTTACAATAAAAAAAAACTATATATTCAACCCTGAAATCAGTATAATCCTGATCTGATGTCAGGTCCTCGCAACACCAGACTCACTTGGCCCCCTCCCAAAAGCAGTAGGATCGGTAATAATCTTACTACTTTTGTCATGGGCAATAACCCAATTTAACTGCCAGGTAACAAAGAGCCAAATATAAAAACGTACCCGAGGGCCAAACCAAGCAAATCGTGATTCCTATAAGGAGGAACCCCTACCATTAATTTACACCGTCGTGTTCGCCCGACCAACCACCCACAGGGGGATCAAAATGTGGAAAAGAGGGAGGGGGGCTACTATTAGAGAGGGGGCTACTATTAGAATAAATACGGTACTTTCAGTTTCTGTTTACACTCACAAAAGACAAACGGTAGATGAGGCGAATGTTGTGGGCATATAATTTTTCAGTGATGATAAAGAGCCAACATTTAGGTTTATTTCCATGAGCGGTCTCTGATGATTCAATTATTCTTGTCTCACCCACAGTAGTGGAAAGTAAGACATTGCGGTCATAATTCTGGTGGCGTCATATGCGTTGGCGTCAACAATTCCTGATATGTTTGTCCGATTTTTACCAAACTTCTTCAATAGATTCCTCACATTGACGTCTATCCACCAAGTGCCAATTGTGGACCTGCCAGGACCTCCCAGGGTGATTGGTTTAGAGACGCTCCACTGTAACCTCTCTATAGTCTGTTTCACGAAAGCTGCCCAAATTTTACGGCCAAATAAACAATTCAAAAACAATTTTTTTTCCATAATATTAAATTAAAGGAAAATTTAAGAATGAGCCTTCTTTTTATTTCGTGAAATTTGGTCAAATATTGATTTTATTGCGAAAACAAAATTTCCCCATGTTAAATCCCCATAGACATCTTCACGGAGTGAAGATGTCTATGGGGATTTAACATGGGGAAATATTTTAGAATTTCAGAAATACTGGACCGATTTTTAAAATTTAACATTTGTTTCTTAGGCCAGTTTTTTTTTATTAGTTGGTTTACAGATCCGCCGACCAGATTTTTTGACAATGTGGAAAAAAATAAAAATTTAAATTTCCGATTTTTTTTAGATTTTTTTACCTCTGATCCAAAAAAAAAAAAAAAAAATATTTTTTTTTTTTGCTGTGCCGAGAAAAGTAAGTGGCGGAAACCGGATCTTAGCAGCAGCGACAACAACAACAACCTGCGAATGGACGATTCGATATGATTTGATATATCTCCAATATGATTTGATATATCTGTGTTTCAGATTGAATGCAAAAATTCAAAACCTTAACGCTCCGGTAAATGGCCTATATTTTCTGTTTTCTTGCTCCGATGTGCTTCATATTTCATGTATGCGTTCTTCCTAGGGTCCTCTACCACCCTGCCAAAAATCCACACTCGTGCCACCCCCACTGATATTCGTTTCAACTATATCGCCGCTTCGTTGTCTTGTATTTAATTATACCAGATACGGTATTAATATGTATGCATTACGCAACCCATTCACAGTGATCAACATTCAACAGTATGTGAATATGAAACTGAGTTGCTATGTAGAATATAAAGAAACTTGCTGAACCGACTCCCTACGTTAACCGACAAACTCTTGGTCCGAGACGATGCCGGTTAACACAAGTTTCACTCTATCACAATCACTGGCCTTTTTGTTTTTTACCGACCACAAACCAACCCAACCATGAGCCTTAAAAAGGTGAACCGACCCAACCATGTGCCTTAAAAATGTGATTTTTATGGTGTTCGGACCGTCCGTCTGTCCGTCACACGTTCGGTTAACCACTGCGTAACAGTTTCTCAAACCGGCCATATCTTCTACATAAGTTGCTCAAGTTCTTCAATATTTCAACACATCATTCATTGGTATGTGTGCTATACCTGCCTTGTCATACTTTATATTACCTTGACCTTTTGACCTTCACAGGGCTGCTGAAAGGACTTCGGTTAACCAGTTTGTCACAGTTTGTCAAACTGGCCATAGCATCTACATAAGTTGCTTAACTGCTTCAATATTTCCATACTTCATTCATTTGCATGTATGCTACACCTGCCTTGCCATACTACATATGACCTTCACCCTTTGACTTAACACTTTTGGTTCACCCGTTTGTCAGTTTCTTCAATATGCCGCCGGTGGCATCCGCGTTCGACAGACCTTTTTTTTTTCTTTTCTTTTTTTATATTTCCCCGACCGACCCAACCCTGTGCCAAAAAGAATAAAAAAATTGAAAAAACTTTTTTTTATTTTTATTTTTTTCCGACCGACCGACCCGATCTCGCAGAAAAAAAATCCGTAAACCAACAAATAAAAAAAAACTGGCCTTAGTTAGATCATTTCCAAGCTATCTAGCTAGGTTTCAGAGTCAATTTCCCAAAAAAATAGTTTTTTGACTCCTCCCACAACTCTTCTACCTCTTTTCCCCCCATGTTAAATTCCCATAGAGAAATCAATTTTTTGTAATAAAACCAATATCTGACCAAATTTCACGAAATAAAAAGAAGGCTCATTCTTAAATTTTCCTTTAATTTAATATTATCGAAAAAAATATTGCTTTTTGAATTGTTTATATGGCCGTAAAATTTGGGCAGCTTTAGTGAAACAGACAGTAGTACAGAGGTTACAGTGGAGCCTCTCGAAACCAAGATACTCAACACAAAACATCACTGTGCCACCAGTAAGGTAAATACGGTACATGAAAAGTATGCACACAGGTTCCTATAACTCATGTTTGTGGAAAGTCTGATTGTAGATCTGATTATGAATCAACATGTAAATACAACCATCCGCTGCCTGGTTGGCTGGCTCAGTGGCTGATAAAATGTACCTTACAACCTACAGCTTAGTCACCGATCAAAACAGCAGAGCTCCAGATAACAGATGTTTGGTGTATTTTACTCATTTATTTCAGCAGAGCTGACCGAGTACACATCGCGATTACAAAATACTCACAAACAAATTTAAAATTTACTTAACCCTTTCAACACCAAGTAACTTAATAGGATGTAACATGTTCCATGCCAATGTTTCACGCTATTTCATTAATTTTGTTCATTCAAATTATCCCATTCTTCTAAAAGGGTAATCTGTACGACGTTTAAAATTATTAACAAACAGTGGAGATCCTGATGAGACGGCTCGTTACGAGCCGGCTCATCTGGATCTGCACTGTTTGCAAACATTGTCTCTATAGAGGTCTGTGGTGTTGAAAGGGCTAAAAAAACAAGAGGGCCATGATGGCCCTAATTCGCTCACCTGACTCCATGAACACCAGAGGAGAATGTGACATTGAGTTCATTGTGCTATTTTTAGATGGCGGTCATCTTGGATTAAGCGATGACTCTCATTTTACAAAATCTGAAAATGCTTCACCCAGCATCGGCCATGTGGTTCCTGAGAAAAAGACGTTAAAAATCTTGAATAAATGGACCTTTTGGTGGCCATCATGGATGACATAATCATCCGATTCCGACAAATATTGCACCAGAGTGATCGCCTCATTGATACCTTCAATTTGATATATGACATGACCATATTCAGTCAAAAATAAAATTTGACCCCAATTTGACCCCACGGGCCACGCCCATTTTTGACCCCGGGGTCACCATTTTAACAACTTTCAAAGAGCAATGTACATCGATCATTCCTACCAAGTTTCGTCGAAATACGGCAAGCGGTTCATGAGAAGATTTTTTAAGAATTTATGCTATTTTTAGACGGCGGCTATCTTGGATTAGCGATGACATCCATTTTAAAACAAATCTGAAAAGGCTTCACCCATGGACCATAACTTTTAAGTTTGGCTACCATGGGCCAAGTGGTTCATGTGAAGAAGAATTTTGAAATCTCTAATAAAAGAACGACCTTTTGACATTTCTGCGGCCATCTTGGATGACATAACAATCCGATTTGGACAACAAATGTACCAGAGTGATCGCCTCATTGATACCTTCGATTTGATATATAACATGACCATATTCGGTCAAAAATAAAATTTGACCCCACGGGCCACGCCCATTTTTGACCCCTGGGTCACCATTTTAACAACTTTGAAAGAGCATTGTACATCGATCATTCCTACCAAGTTTCGTCGAAATCCGGCTAGCGGTTCATGAGAAGAAGATTTTTTAAGAATTTATGCTATTTTTAGACGGCGGCCATCTTGGATTAGCGATGACCTCCATTTTAACAAATCTGAAAAGGCTTCACACATGGACCATAACTTTTAAGTTTGGCTACCATGGGCCAAGCGGTTCATGTGAAGAAGAATTTTGAAATCTCTATTAAAAGAACGACCTTTTCACCTTTCGGCGGCCATCTTGGATGACATAACAATCCGATTTCGACAGAAAATGCACCAGAGTGATCGCCTCATTGATACCTTCAATTTGATATATGACATGACCATATTCGGTCAAAAATAAAATTTGACCCCAATTTGACCCCACGGGCGGGCCACGACCCATTTTTGACCCCGGGGTCACCATTTTAACAACTTTGAAAGAGCAATGTACATCGATCATTCCTACCAAGTTTCGTCGAAATCCGGCAAGCGGTTCATGAGAAGAAGATTTTTTAAGAATCTATGCTATTTTTAGACGGCGGCCATCTTGGATTAGCGATGACCTCTATTTTAACAAATCTGAAAAGGCTTCACCCATGGACCATAACTTTTAAGTTTGGCTACCATGGGCCAAGCGGTTCATGTGAAGAAGAATTTTGAAATCTCTAATAAAAGAACGACCTTTTGACCTTTCGGCGGCCATCTTGGATGACATAACAATCCGATTTTGACAGAAAATGCACCAGAGTGATCGCCTCATTGATACCTTCAATTTGATATATGACATGACCATATTCGGTCAAAAATAAAATTTGACCCCACGGGCCACGCCCATTTTTAACCCCAGGGTCACCATTTTAACAACTTTGAAATAGCAATGTACATCGATCATTCCTACCAAGTTTTGTCGAAATCCGGTTGGCGGTTCTTGAGGAGAAGATTTTTTAAGAATTTGTGCTATTTTTAGACGGCGGCCATCTTGGATTACGTAATAACGTCATTTTAACAATTTTGTAATCCCCCTACCTAAGGACCATGACCATGAAGTTTGGTGACCATAGGCCCAATGGTTACCGAGGAGAAGACGTTTGAAAATGTTCACGGACGACGACGACGACGACGACGGACGACGACGGACGACGGACACATTGCGGTAACAATAGCTCACATGAGCTTTGCTCAGGTGAGCTAAAAAAGGCTCTAAAAATAAACGTATTTTTGCTGAATAACAGTGCATACAGTTGGAATAAACAGCTTATTATTATACACCTTAGCCAATAGTCTTGTGAGACGAATTCACATCCGTCTTAAAGCATTGCATTTAAAACCGAGGAATTTTACAACACAACTTATCTGGAGCTCTGACCCAGGATGCCCGGTTGAGAGGTTCTGCTGTACCCATAATTGTACAAAAAGCTCAGGATCTATGCTAATCATAAACAACGCTATAAGGTCCCTTCTGTCAGCTGACAGCAATAAAACCCACATGATGACATGCACAAAGATGACATGTCATAAATTGTGCACTTTATAATCCAACATAATACAAGGTTTAGGCCGAAGAAAATCAATTTGCAGATTCTCATCACCGGACTGTGACCCACCCCTGAAATAAATTGTCAAATTATTATTTTTATTTGCATATACAATGTATTATCATTTCAACAAAGATAAAAACTATTTGTTTACACTAATTTTAAGCCAATATGATAAAAAAATAATAAAAGCCTCCATTGTATTCCAAAAATTGAGTGATAATCTACTAATTCATTTTCTATTGTCTAATTGCTATCGTGGTGAATGTGATAACCATCATATTAATCTGTGATGCACAGGATCATTTATTTGCTCACTGCATGATGCGAGTGATTCATTGACTGAGGCTATTTATCGATTGAATGGCGTTTTGCATCTGTGAAACTCTTAGAATGCTGGCAACGAAACTTGTCATCTGCTGTTGTTTTACATTTTGCCTTCTTTCACAATCAAAACAAGGTTTGACATCACTTTAGAATCATTTCCATTGGAAATGATTTCTAAACTGCTGTCAAACCATGTATTTGATGAGAACAATGGAAAATATAAAATAAACAGCCGACGACAAAATTTAATTCAGCAGTGTATGGGTGAAGAATTATGTATATTCAGCAGTGTAAGGGTGAAGAATTATGTATATTTAGAAAGAAATACAATTGTTAACAGGGTTTAAAATTGTCAGTAAATAGCAGGGATCACTTTACAGGGCAAAGTGGGCGAAATTCTCTCCCGAAATTGTCTGACTTCTCCCTCTTTTGAGTTGAGGGAGAAGTTTTTCACTATATAAAACAGAAATTATGAAAAACAAGAGGGCCATGATGGCCCTAATTTGCTCACCTGACTCCATGAACACCAGAGGAGAATGTGACATTGAGTTCATGTGTTTTAAAAAAATTGTGCTGTTTTTAGATGGCGGTCATCTTGGATTAAGCGATGACTCTCATTTTACAAAATCTGAAAATGCTTCACCCAAGGATCTTAACTTCCTATGAAGTTTGGCCAGCATCGGCCATGTGGTTCCTGAGAAAAAGACGTTCAAAATATTGAATAAATGGACCTTTTGGTGGCCATCATGGATGAAATAATCATCCGATTCCGACAAATATTGCACCAGAGCAATCGCTTCATCGATACCTTCAATTTGATATATGGCATGAGCATATTCGGTCAAAAATAAAATTTGACCCCAATTTGACCCCACAGGCCATGCCCATTTTTGACCCCGGGGTCACCATTTTCACAACTTTGAAAGAGCATTGTAAATCGATCATTCCTACCAAGTTTAGTCGAAATCCGGCCAGCAGTTTTTTTAAGATTTTTTAAGAATTTATGCTATTTTTAGACGGCGGCCATCTTGGATTAGCGATGACCTCCATTTTAACAAATCTGAAAAGGGTTCACCCATGGACCATAACTTTTAAGTTTGGCTACCATGGGCCAAGCGGTTCATGTGAAGAAGAATTTTGAAATCTCTAATAAAAGAACAACCTTTTGACATTTCGGCGGCCATCTTGGATGACATAACAATCCGATTTCGACAAAAAATGTACCAGAGTGATCGCCTCATTGATACCTTCGATTTGGTATATAACATGACCATATTCGGTCAAAAATAAAATTTGACCCCACGGGCCACACCCATTTTTGACCCCGGGGTCACCATTTTAACAACTTTGAAAGAGCAATGTACATCGATCATTCCTACCAAGTTTTGTCAAAATCCGGTTGGCGGTTCTTGAGAAGAAGATTTTTTAAGAATTTGTGCTATTTTTAGACGGCGGCCATCTTGGATTACGCAATGACGTCATTTTAACAATTTTGTAATCCCCCTACCTAAGGACCATGACCATGAAGTTTGGTGACTATAGACCCAATGGTTACCAAGGAGAAGACGTTTGAAAATGTTCACGGACGACGACGGAGGACGACGACGACGGACGACGGACGACGGACACATTGCGGTAACAATAGCTCACATGAGCTTCGCTCAGGTGAGCTAAAAAGTCAATTTTATTTTTTTAAATCTTTAGTGAAAACTTCTACCTATTTTGAAGGGCTAGCTTCAACCCTGAACTAGTATGTTAAAATGGTGCAGATCCTGACCAAAAACGGCTTGATACGAACCGGTTCATCTGGATCTACGCCATTAGCAAACATTCACAGTCATTGTCTGTTACAAGTGTCGAAAATGTTAAAGTCCAGGGGCCCGTTTCACTAAACTTCTTACGACTAAAATGTTCGTAAGTGCAAATTTAAGATCGTCTGTAAATTTCAATTATGGATTTACATTTATTGAGCATAGGCTGCATAAGCAGCCTATGCTCAATAAATGTAAATCCAATAATTATTTACAAGAAAACATTGTTAATGTGAAATTTACAGACTATCATAATTTTGCACTTACGAACATTTTAGTCGTACGTCAAGTTTAGTGAAACGGCCACCAGTTACTTAAGTCAACTACATACAGGCTCATCTACACCATTTGCAAATGTTCACGTAGTGGTCTGTTAAAAGCGTTGAAAATGTTAACATCTAGTTACTTCAGTCAATTACATGTACATGTACATTGTACACACGGGCTGCAGATTCAAATCTACTTGCTTTTTTTTTCTCACTCATATCCAGCTATATAGGAGACATCTAACACGCACGGTCTGGTGCGTTCTAAAGCCTGTTTGTTACCTATGGAAGCGGATATTGGATTCTTTATTGGAAATGTATCATCTCCACAATATCCAGATAAGCTGCGTATTTGCTTAAATAGCCAATAAAAATTTCCAAAAAAACCAATTGAAATCAGAAGTAGTGAGTATCAAAAAGCAATAAAAATGTTGTTGTACCTCTATCATGCTGCAGTAAACAAACAGACAACAAATGTAGCATATTTTCTTATTTTCCGTGAAAACACATCTTGGTATTTCATTAGAATTGTCTCCAAGGAGACAATTCCAATGAAATGCTAAGACATGTTTTCATTTTGAAGCAAACTATTCAATAAGTGCGGTCTGCTGATGTGTAAACAGTAGTGTGATTTTATTTTACCCAATTAAAATTTTGAAATACCCAATTGCTTCAGAAATGATGGAGTGACAATACTCAATTACTAATTCCTTATCTGGAGCCCTGAGCCAGGATTGCTCGATATTTTTGCCATGTGGCTTAAAGGTACTGTTACCGTACATGCCCACTCAGTAGGCACAAACTGTTCTTTATATCGGAGACATCATCTGAGACATTTTCTAGCAAAATAAACATTCATTCACATTCACCATAATGATTAGCCCACGTATTGATTGGCATTATTATACATTTTATATCAGACGTAAAATTCTGACACTGATATCAGGGGCGATATGTTTCCTTAAAATGTTAACGGACATTACTATTTATTATCTGTATTTATTTTTTGAAGTGCAATGATCATACTTTATAATCTGTCTATATATATATTATTTTTTCAGGCGATGCATTTATTAGTATAAATAACAAAAAAAATATCATGCCTCATTTGCATATGAAAATAGCCCAATACCACAGCACGTCACTATCAGTAAAATAAATATTACTAAATCAGGGGCGTAGTCAGGGACAAATTTCTGATACGCACACATATCAAATGGTAGAACATTGGGTGAGCACGGCTCACTCGTCGACCTAGCGAAGTGAGGGTGAGTGCTAGGGGGTCCGGGGGCATGCCCCCTGATTTTTTTGGAAACGGAGATCCTATCTAACGCGTTTTCCTGCATTATTTACGGCACCATTTGTTTGTAATCGACATGTACGTTTGATACAAAATGCGTTCTGTTCCAGACTCAATAGCAATCCCCCCCCCCACCACCCCCAAGATTTTATTGCATATTTCGAAAAATAAGCCTTTTTTTTTTTAAATTCTTTTATTTGTGTACGTGCGTATGCCTGGCTATGCCACTGTAAATAATTATATATGTATAGCGTGCACTTGTAATTTTTAGAACTGGTTAAATAGTGACCCAATTATACACTTATTTAATTCCTATAAAGAACATTTTGTGCCTACTGAGTGGGCATGTACCTTTAAATAATGGCCATTTAACACATTGGTGAATGGATAGAACCAGTCAACATCCAATGGGATGGAAATACTATGAAAATACTGTTCATGCCCAGGTTGGGGAACAAACCCATGAATTCTGGTTTTGAAGTCCAGGGACCCGTTTCACTAAACTTATAAATTAGTATGACTAAAATGTTCGTAAGTGCAAAATTATTATAGTCTGTAAATTTCACATTAAAAATGTTTTCTTGTAAACAATTATTGGATTTACATTTATTGAGCTATGCTCAATAAATGTAAATCCATCAATTGAAATTTCCAGACGATCCTAAATTTGCACTTACAAACATTCCAGTCGTACGAAGTTTAGTGAAACGGGCCCCAGTGCTCCAACCTCTCCTAGAAACAAGTGCATGGGCGGATTCAGGGGGGGGGGGGGGGCGGACCCGGCGCGCGCCCCCCCTAAAATTCGCCGAGTAAAGATTTTTTACAAGTTACAAGGCACGTTTCATGCCAAGTGCCATGTATTCCATGCATTTTTCGGTCGTTTTCTTATTGTTTTCAATAAAAAATCATGCGATGTAGATTTCCAAAATTTTCCGGGAGGGAATCACAGCAGCCCCCGGACCCCCCTAGCGCTCGACTATTTTGCAATACTTGACTATATTATCGAACGAGCATAGTCGAACAAGCATAGCTCGTTCGATAATATAGTCAAGTATTGCAAAATAGTTACGCCCCCCCTAACCCGAAATCCTGGATCCGCGCCTGAAGTGGATATACTGGAAGATTGGACGGAATTCATGTATTCATTATCACCGGTAACCACTCAACGATTGTAAGATGAGAGCAGGTAAAAACTCAGCAGCACAACTCTATTATGGAATCAATCATAGTTGGAGAAGTGTCTAGATTATAAATAAACTCCACACAAAGTAAACATCAGCCAGCGTAAGCCTCTGATATTCAGCTTCTACGAAGGATAATGCAAGGCTGTGTGCTGAATGTCGAAATGTATACATGCATGGTATGTATACGTGAGAAAATAGACGGGGAATTTACATACGCCGTCTAAATGGACGTCACGACAATTACGGAAGATTGCTTTGAAGTAAATTGCGCATATATTAGCAGAGGCCCCATAATTCTCTGTTTCCTGAATTATGAAAATAGACTACTACGGAGCCCCGCAGGGGATGTAGAATTCTTTTTTTTTTATGAATTCGTTCCCACGAAATAACAATTCGTTCCCACAAAATAACAATTTGTTCCCTCAATTTAACAATTCGTTCCCATGAATTAACAATTTGTTTCCATGAATTAACAATTTGTTCTCTCAATTTAACAATTCGTTCCCACGAAATAACAATTCGTTCCCTAAGGAACGAATTGTTAATTCGTGGGAACGAATTTGATATATCGTGGGAAAGATTGTTAATTTGAGGGAACGAATTGTTAAATTGAGGGAACAAATTGTTATTTTGTGGGAACGAATTGTTATATCGTGGGAACAAATTGTTAATTTGAGGGAAGAAATTGTTAAATTGAGGGAACGAATTGTTATTTCATGGGAACAAATTGTTTTTCGTGGGAACAAATTGTTATATCGTGGGAACGAATTATTAATTTGTGGGAACAAATTGTTAAATTGAGGGAACAAATTCTTATTTCGTGGGAACAAATTAATAACCAGGTGGCCGCAGCCCGCATGTCGAGCCCGCCGAGGCATTTGATGGTCTCAGAGTGTATTTATTTGAAGTTCGATGCCCAATAAGCATACAAAGTTTCTAGCAAATCTGACTTTCGGTTACAGAGATAGTAGGTATGTGAAAACTTTAACGCAAATTTTGACAGAAACTTTAACGTAAACTTCTAAGTCATTTGACCTTGACATGGGCACAGGGGCCGCATGAGTGTGACACAGAATGAATATATGAATGATAACTAATAAGCATATGAAGTTTCAAGTCAATGTGACTTAGGACTGCAGAGATATAAGATATTTAAAAACTTTAACGCAGATTTCGGAACACAAACTACTAAATCATTTGACCTTGACCTTGGGCACAGGGCCGCATGAGTGGGATACAGCATGAATATATGGATGATGACTAATAAGTATATGAAGTTTCAAGTCAATGTGACTTAGGACTGCAGAGATATAAGGTATTTAAAAACTTTAACGCAGATTTCGGACGGACGGCGGACGGACGCACGAACGCATGCACGCACGCACGCCCAGAAGTCATTGTGATCACTGTCTCGCTTTCCGCAAGCGGGCTTGACAAAAAACAATCCATGTCCCCTGTGACGGTGACTGGAGAAATGTGTAATGTGGCATTTGTAACTTAAGCAAATTTTATATGATTTACAGATATTTTATTTTTATTTTTCTGTGGAAAATATTTATTTACAGATATGATGTCCAAACAGAATGGAGAAAACAGTACCGGTATAACCTTTGCAAAATGGAGAAGGTTAATTCACTATTCCACATTTACTTTACGAAAAACAATGAAATATCCCGGACACGCTAGGAGGTTCCATTGTAAATCAGGCACATCACTGTAATCACCAAGCCTTAACCTTTAACCGTACAATACTGAATTAAATTTTGTCGTCTGCTGAATATTTTTTATTTTCCATTTTTATTATCAAAAATAGTTTGTCAGCACTTTAGAATCATTTCCAATGGAAATGATTCTTAAGTGCTGTCAAACCATGTTCATATTTAGAACAAGACAAAATGTAAAACAACAGCAGACGACAATTTAGATTTCACGCATTTTAAGGGTTATTTACCCCGGTTTACTTACTATTCTATTTAAAAGAAAATGTGCATATTGTTTTATAATTGAACAATACTGACAAATCCTGACAATACTGACAAATACTCGCTAGGAGCCGTCTCATCTGGATCTACAGCGTTTGTACATGTTGGCTTTATTGTCTGTATGGATGAAAGGGTTCAACCCATTGAAATCTAAGAATACAATACATTTTATCGAAAAAAGATCTGATTATATTGTTTATTTCTACATAAAAGTATATGTTGTTACCACTCATATGAACCGTCTCATCGAGACGGTTCATATGAGTGGTAACAACATATACTTTCAAACAGAAATAAAGGAAACAGCGGAGAGAAAAATCTCCAAATTTTCATACCACTGTAATTGTACCCAGCCTAAATGGGTTAAGAGAGGATTCTGATCAGGGTCTACACTGGTCAAAATATCACATGGTCCCTTCTACCAGCTGTGGAGTGGGGGGAGCTGAAATAACAGCCACTATTCTAGCCAAAAATCATGCCAATCAGCCAGAACGGCCTTGACCTACATTCCCCAGGATGGAATAATATAATTCCCTTTCAATAGTCGACTGATTCATCATAACCACCAAGGCCACGGCTGGCAACTTCATATAATACATGTAGATCCATATCGATTGTAACATGGCAATACAGATACTTAGAGCATTTGGAGAACATATTAGCTACATGTATTCAACACACCAAATCTAGAAACGACTGGTCCAATATAAAATGTACGCTGTCTGATGATTATCACCTACCTGGGCATTGCTCACAAAAGAAGGGACAATAAATATACACCTGGCAAACAGTATAGGATCAAAGTAATAACATCAACAGTGCAGTATTGACTGGGCCAATACTGGTCGGAAGTGAAAAGTTGTGGCTTGTCTGGTGCTAGCTCGGTGTGTCTGCATGTTATACAATACTATCGATAACAGGAGAATGAAAATGAAAACCTCAGCTTAAAATATGGTGTCTTTTTCACCTATTAACAGGTAACAAAGCAATGCAATAACATTATAACAATGTACCCTATCAACACTATAAAGCGCTTTCCCAATGTTTGTAAACAGTGTAGAGCCGTCGTCTCAACAGGATCTGCGCTGTTTCTGTTTTCTTTTTCTGATATTTGACAAAAAACACCCCTTTTCTGATTAATGGAATCGTTCCAAGTCTACATGGAAGGGTCCATACCAGTTGCTTAGGGGTGGAAGGTTTAAATACTGAACTCTGAAGTTTTCCTGTGTTGTCGATATTAGAGAAGTAGTTATAGTGTACAAGTCGTGAGTAACGTAATAACCCAAATTTATTCCGCGATATCCACATTAACTCCTTGCATGCTGGGAAACTAGCGGACAAAATTCATCAAATTTTCTTTTATTTCTCCTTGTAAATATCATGAATATGTCCTGAGGACTCAATTCTAATGAAATTCCAAGACATATTTACAGAGAGAAATAAAACATATACATGTAGTCCTAATTTGTTTGGCGGATATTTTCGCCGCTAGCATGAAAAGAGTTAATCTATGGTTTCTCACAGCAAGGAATTTCCATATATTTACAGTTAAAATGGTTGTACTTCTCTATCACAATAACAATGTATTTGGATACAATTTGTTTTGGGAAACCCCTCGTGTTTCCAAAAACAAATGGTATCCAAATACTCAGGGTTATTACGGTAATTCCACCTCTGTTTCATTGCCACTGTGAACTTTAAAGGGCTGATAAAATTGCACCATTTAGCATTTATTAAATGACATAGACGGTGTATTTCAACAGCTATTCAGACATCAACCATGAAATTGCTGCCCATAATACAGCAATAATTTGTAGCCACGGTTCCTGACGAACATCCATTTGATGCAGCGTGAACAAATGTCCACATTTGTTTGGGAATAGGTTAATACCAGGATCTACACTGTTTGTCACATTCTCCAGTAACACTTTCACCCCTAGGTAACTAGAATGGATTTTGATATGTTAATTTTGCAACCAATCCAATTGTCACAGTATGATTTTCAGAGTTAAGTTCATTTAGGAACAGGGGGTGTTTTTGTTCTCTACTTGCAAAGAGTGTTGATCCTGATGAGACGGCTCGTCACGAACCGGCTCATCTGGATCTACACTGTTTGCCAATACAACTATACACCTGGTATGTGGTGTTGAAAGGGTTAATGTACATTCGGGATCAGGAACAACAACTGGTTGTTGTAGGATGTAAGTTGGTCGGAAACTTGTCAAAATGTCAGTAAAGGTTCATCATTAAAGGTACATGCCCACTCAGTAGGCACAAAATGTTCTTTATAGGAATTAAATAAGTGTATAATTGTGTCACTATTCCACCAGTTCTAAAAATTACGAGTGCCCGCTATACAGATATAATCATTTAGTAATAGGCATGATATTTTTTATTTATTTATACTAATTAAATGTGTCACCTGAAAAAATAATATTTTCGACAGATTATAAAGTATGATCATTGCACATCAAAAAATAAATACAAAGAATAAAGCTAAGTAATGTCCGGTAACATTTTAAGAAAACAAGGTTATTGCCCCTGATAGCAGTATGGAAATTTGCGTCTGATATAATAATGTCAATCAATACATGGGGTAATGGTGAATGAAAGTTTATTTTGCCAGAAAATGTCTCAGATGATGTCTCTTGATATAAAGAACATTTTGTGTCTACTGAGTGGGAATGTACATTTAATCAGATTGTTGCCTGTATGTGATATGCACAATGGAATGACAGACAGCAGGAGCAGGGGTTATAAAATATTCAACAGCATGTCTGGAACAACCGACTGAGAAAGCTGCCAGCCACAGTGGTTCCCTGCCATTTCCATTTTATATTGCTAGTTTAAGATGCCGAACTACACTCGATTCTTCATCAATATTTATCAGGTAACGCGATACACATTGACCGAATACACGCAATCTGATAACAATACGCTGTATCGGCATTGTTGCTGATAATTATTTATAATGCATCAGGGTCAATCTGAATTTTAAAACTACTTTCGCTGACATTTTGTTGGTCGAATAATGTCACATGACGTTGCCGAATGGAGTTAATAGGAAATGGAAAATTTGAAATATTCTGTATCATTTCCTTAGGGATGAAAGAGTTGAGAATGGATCCATTATTAACCCAGAGCTCCAGTTAAGGTGCGTAATTTGACCAACTTGGGGTGAAATTTTGTTATTTCTTCACCAAAAATGGCAAGTTGGGAGTGCTTTAGAATCGTCTCATTGAGACAATTCTAAAGCACCCCCAACTTGCCATTTTTGATAGAGAAATAATAAATTTACCTCCAAATTACGCACCTTAACTGGAGCTCTGTTAACCCTTAGACAGCTACTCACAACAATTGTCGTCTGCTGTTGATTTTATATCTTGTCTTATTTCCCAATAAAAACATAGTTTGACAGCACTTCAGAATCATTTCCAAATTGGAAATGATTCTGAAGTGCTGTCAAAGCATGTTGTAAATTATTCTAAAGTGCTGTCAACGCATGTTTTTGATGATAAAAGTTCCCATTCCCCCGTTTGCAGGATGGCAATCACACTTCCATTCCTACATACACGGCCAGCCGGTTCCACAGTAATTTGTGTTTCACAATCGCAGGCCAATAACAACATATATCTACTTGGAAATGATGATATACAGGGCATGTACGTTCGTTCTACCACATGTCACTTGTGAGTTACGGTACCAGAGATCAATACACAAGTATAATATGGAAATTGATGACGATCGCGCTATGTATGAAGCAATGAGGCTGAAAACGTCCCGACATCAATATACAACCACAGTAGTCACTGGGCAGGGGCGGATCCATCATTGGGGGGGGGGGGGGGGCTAGATGTCCAGAAATGCACTCCAGAACCCCCCCCCCCTCCAGATCCATCCGCCCCTGCTTGGGATATGTATCTATCGGTGTCAGCTGAGAAAAAAGTGAAAGTGAATGGGTTTAACCCTTAGACCGCTATCTTTTTTTTTTTGGCGTCTGCTGTTTATTTTCTATTTTCCATTTTTATCATCAAAAACATGCTTTGACAGCATTTTAGAATAATTTACAACATGGTTGGACAGCACTTTAGAATCATTATCATTGGAAATGATTCTCAAGTGCTGTCAAACCATGTTTTTATTGAGAAATAAGGCAATTTATAAAGCAACAGCAGACGTCTATTGTTGTGAGTAGCGGTCTAAGGTAGAAACGACTTTTCACGCCTCTGCAGAAGATGTCTTTAGAAAACATTGTGGGAAAAGGAGAAATTGCTTGTAACAAGCAATTTCTCCTTTTCCCACAATGTTTTCTACTCTATCAGATAATTTAACCATCATTTGACCAAGCATTTGATTCTTTTATTCAGATGTTTTCGATTTGGAAGAGTCGAAATATCGCAAAACAGGGAAAGGTTTAACACCCCAGCAACAGCCAAGTCAGTGACGGTCTGTTAGGGATGCAGTGACTTTATTTACTCACAATTTGTTTTATTTCATTCGTAAAGAAAGGGTTTTATTATATGTTTCCATAGGATGACTCAGAAGAGACCAATTTGACTCACCAACTCAAAAAGGTAGATAAAACACCGGGGATGGGACCTCAGTTTCGAGTCTTATCTGAAAGACCAGTGGGACGGAAATACAACGAAAGGATTTTTATGCCTAGAGCGGACATTAATTGAACCCACAACCTCCGGTATTAACCCTTAGAATGCGGGAACCGAAAATAGTCGTCTGCTGATAATTCATATTTTGTCTTTTCTCTCAGTAAAAACATGGTTTGGTAGCATTTTAGAATCATTTCCATTGGAAATGATTCTAAAGTGCTGCTAAACCAAGTTTTTGATGATAAAAATAAACTAGAAATGTGGCCTGTCGGCACACGAATGGCCCCGCTGGCAGCCAAAGAAAACGAGGCATATTTGATTATAAGCCATTTACCCGAGCGTTAAGGTTTCGAACGCACCAAGTCTGTGACCTTGACCCTGGGCTTAACGGGGGCGGGTCAAATGTGGATATGTCACAGGGCGGTAGAGGAGCATTGGAGCAATGCGTGTGTGAAATCGGAGCAAGGAAACAGAAATTATAAGCCATTTATCCGAGCGTTAAGGTTTCGGGATGTACGTACGTATGGACGCCGGTAACACTATATGCCCCCCTCACCATTCGGTGGCGGGGGCATAAAAATATTCAGCAGACGACACATAGAGAATACCAGGCTAGTGTCTTTTGATATCAAGTTCATCAGGCAAGGCTAGGAAACGTGTAGGAATTCCGAGGCTTGCCGAGGAATTCCTAGCTTTCCGAGCCGAGCCTGATAAACTTGATATCAAAATACACTAGCCTGGTATTCTATTTATCAGGTAACGTTTTATGCTCGAAAATTACATTAGATGACGTCGTATTCTATGGACAGAACGCAGACTTGTTTACGTTGCGTCATTACACTGACGTCATTCGGTAACGTCACGTGACGTCATCCGACCAATGGAATGTCAGTTTTCACTTCGTTGTAACCCGGATGTTTATATCAGGGCAATGCCTGATACAACAATATGTTATCAGTCAGTACGTATTTGGTCAATACAGGGCAGGTTACCTGATAAAAATTAATTCAGCATTGTAAGGGTTAAAGTCTGGTGCTCTAACCTCCAGACCACACAACCCATCCCGCGAGTTGAGAACAGGAACAGCATTTATGTAGCCAGCAAAGCAGAAGATTTTACTAATGCACCCAGGTTCTAGTCGCCTATTATAATTAACCCTTTCACCTCTGAGCAACTGGAATGAATTTTGATATGTTAATTTTGCAATTAATCCGATCATCACAAAATGGTTTTCAGATTAGTTCATTTATGAAAAGGGGATGTTTTTGTTCTAAAAAATATTAAAATTAGTTTCAAAATGTGCAGATCCCAATGAGACGGCTCGTCAAGAGCCGGCTGGCTCGTCAAGAGCCGGCTCATCTGGATCTACACTTTTTGCCAATACTACTATACAGGCCTTTAGGTTTGACATCTTCCGCTTAGTTTTTATTTTCAATTTTGCTCGATGAAAACATGTTTTGACAGCACCAATACTTGTTTTCTGTTCAGAAATAAGTTAAAAATGAAAAATACAATATTTGGTTCCCACCTTTTCATCGTGAAGTTATGACACTGTAACAGGAGAAATGTCCGCCCTGATCAGACTACAATTGCGCAAACTGGTATCGGACTACACTCAGCTCACATGATAAGCCCTTTTTGTCAGCCCGCAGCCAATATATAACTAGCTGTGTAGTCTGGCATAGATAAATTGCCAAGCAAAAAATACACCACGCTGTCCATCGTCATGCAATCAGACACTATCGGCACCGGCTACGAAATTATTAACTCCTCGTAACATCTGAATGGCTTTTTATCGACATACGAACAGTTTGGGTGTCACTAAGTTTCCAATTTTCCATGAAATAAAAGATGTGCCATGCAAAAAAGGTCCAGAAGCACTTCCAGACATGTAGCCCAGATGAGAATGTGTTAACCATTCCTTCCCGTGGGAATTAAACACAACCATTCCTTCCCGTGGGAATTAAACACACAACTCCAAAAGGGAATTCAGGGATTCCGCTGGCGATCGCCACTTTCGCAATTGGTAATAAAAATAAACAATTGGCGATAAAAAATTACAATTTTCAAAGAAAAAAAAATGATTTTTTTTTTTTTTGGAAATGGAGATTTTTTTATTTTCCCCAGCGGAATCCCTGGGAATTAGACCGTTGATATGAATGAGAATGTGTAAAATTACTGCAGGCTGCCTACCTCAAAGAAAAACATGAATATAAAGTACCATATATCAGAGCTCCAGTTAAGGTGAGAAATTGGACCAACTTAGGGTGAAATTTTGTTATTTCTTCATCAAAAATGGCAAGTTGGGAGTGCTTTAGAATCGTCTCATTGAGACGATTCTAAAGCACTCCCAACTTGCCATTTTTGATGGAGAAATAAGAAATTTACCTCCAAATTACGCACCTTAACTGGAGCTCCGATATATTAAGAGTAAAACACAAATCCCTAAGAATAAATTCATCATTCTAGACATGTCAGGGGTATTTTTAAAATGTCTGAAAAAAAATACTGATACCACTGCAGATTCTGATGAGACGGCTTGTTACAAGCCAGCTCATCTGGATCTACATGGTTTGCAAATGCTTATTTTATGGTCTGAAAAATAACAAGAAACTTGATAAATGAAGTTCTGTCATGGCGAGACACATAATGGGAACTATAGATCAGTGCTAGCCACAGGAGTCCACTTACAATGATCAGCTAATAGCGAAGAGACTGAAGCCATATACTCTCATTGCAGGCAATTTATCCATTGTTATCTCCTAGCCGATAAGCAAGAGCGGATAGATATAGTGTTAGTTAATATATGTGCGTATATATATGTGCGTACTCGCACGTTAGTAAAACCTTTCATTTTTCAATAACTTATGAACCGCTTCACCGGTTTTGACAATGTATGTCTAGGGATGGGTGGTGCTTTGTTTTGAATATGACCCACGTCCGACCGCCAAAGGTCAACGTCACTGAAGACTTAACCTAATAAAGTGTGTTTTAGCCAAATTCTTAGGTCACTCTCCACGAAGTAGAAAGTAAACAAAGAACGCTTCAAACTCACATTTGGAAAGACTACTCCATCATAACTGTTATGTAATGCAGTGTACTGATATGTAAGTAGAGGTATGTACTCAGAACCATGTGTCTGTTAGACTAAGATACTGAAGATGATGCCACCTGTGGCAGCTTTTTGAAGTAAAAAAAGAATATTGCGCAAAAGGTATCAGTAGCCTATTTCATCAACATTGCAAAGTATACTTTTCTAGCAAAGTATACTTTGAGGGAGAAATTTTCAATTTAAGGATAAATTTATTAATTTTTATTATACTGAATTTATTACATTATCACAGCCATTTTGTAATAAATACAGTATAATAATTCTGCATACTTTTAATCATCAAATATATGAAGTCATTATTTCTGTAATGAAATAATGAATTTCGGGAAAAATATATGGTTACTCCCTCAAAGTATACTTTGCAATGTTGGTGAAATAGGCTACAGAAGAATGTCCCTATTAGGACTCCAAAAGCCAGACACATCAGCTTCATACTTGGTAAACTTCACAACTTGATACCAAGTATGAAGCTCAGTGTGAAATAAGGCAAGATATAAAAGCAACAGCAGAAAAGAATACAGAAAAGAATACAGCGCAAAAGGTATCACAATTGTGTCCCTATTAGGACTCCAAAACCCAGATACAAGCTTCATACGTGGTATATTCACAACCATCAACTTGATCGTTGTGATCGAAGTATACCAAGTATGAAGCTCAGTGTGAAGGATGGATGTGCAGACAGCGCAAATTTTTTATGTAATGCCGTGATAATATAATGCCCATCCCCCGCCCTGCGACTGAACTGGCGGATCTGTGTCTATACTGGTTGCAAAGATCGCGAATAGATCATTCCTCATTGACTGATTAAAACAACACATGGAACTGATTAGATTCAAAGATGTACTGCATGAGTGTTTGTTTGTTTGTTTATTGGTGTTTAACGGCCTATCAACAGCTAAGGTCATGTAAGGCCGGGCAAACAGGTTCGATCCCGTTTTAACCTGCTGCATTGGGGGGAAAATCCCAAAATCAGAACGGAATATTTACATCGAGATACAACATATTCAGCCCTGAAATTAGAATAACCTGACCTGGTGCCAGGTCCATACCGCACCAAAGTCACTTGGCCCCTTCCCCTATTTAAAAGTAATACCGGTAGGATTACTCTTATAAGGGGTATAACCAGATTCAACTGTCACATACAAAATGCCAAAGACGTATGTGAGGGCCAAACCAGGTCTCCAGTCGGGATTCCGGTAAGGATGAACCCCGATCGTTAAATTACCCATCGCATGCTCCCACCTACCACCCACTATGTTGAATGTTGAGTGAGGCTGAGGGTTGCAAAGATCGCGAACAGATCATATACAGTCAGTGGCAAATACATATATGTTCGCTAATGACAGAATAATTCCTTGTTCGACAGATCAAGAAAGCAAAAACGGCAAATCTAGGTCGACAACGATATCCCTGTCATTATGTCGCTTATATCATTAGTGATTACGTTTCCCAAGTCATTATGCAGTAAGGTTCGTTTTATCTATCCAATGAGGGGCCAAATTTACAACAGATATATAGGTCAGCATTACCAATATGAGGTTGTGACTGGAGAAATGGGGCTTAAGAGTTTTGCGACCAGTGTAGATCCAGATCAGACTGTGCATCCGCACAGTCTGATCAGGATCTGCACTGTTCGCCATACCAATGAAACACCTGTCATACTTCGAGCAAGCGATATACCGTAGATCGTTATCATTTTCAGAAGTGTGCTATTTGATCAGGAGCTACATGTACACTAGTCACCAATCCCATAAGCCCCATTTCTCCAGTCACAGCCACATCTACATAAACACATTTGCAACCAACATAACACACATCCATGTAATTGAATGGAATGTGGAAAAGTAGTTCACACAAAAACTATCCGCTTCCTACTGTTTTGTGGAATATGCTGCCCGAGATCTATGGCTGTATTATGAGCGCACCAAACTGAATTTTTTTTACACAATTTCTTTTGGCATTTATTTTTTTGGCATCATCTGTAGCCGATATCACCAACATTGCAAAGTATACTTTTCTATCAAAGTATACTTTGAGGGAGTAATCATTTATTTTTCCCGAAATGCATTATGTCATATAGAACTAACGACTGCATATATTTGATGATTAAAAGTATGCAGAATTATTATACTGAATTTATTACATTATCACAGCCATAATGGCTGTGATAATGTAATAAATTCAGTATAATAACAATTGAAAATTTCTCCCTCCAAGTATACTTTGCTTGATAAGTATACTTTGCAATGTTGGTGAAATCGGCTGCAGACCATCCTTTTTGTTTCAAGAAAAACTAGTCCTTTTGCCTTTTGTTCAGACAGCTGGTGCCATAAAGGAGATTAAATATCGTGATGACTTTCACTTTCTTTTTTAACCCTTTCAACACCACAGGCCTGTATAGTGGTATTGGCAAACAGTGTAGATCCAGATGACTTGTACTTTTTGCAAACAATTTTCATATTTTTCAGAACAAAAGCACCCCCTTTTCATAAATGGACTAGTCTGAAAATCGTTTTGTGCCTATTGGATTGGTTGCAAAATTAACATATCAAAATCCATTCCAGTTAAGGATCAAATTAACGTAGCTTGGGAGAGCATTTGATACCAGAAGGAGAAACCAGATCAGCATAATTTGATAAATGTATAGTTTGCAAAAAGCGGTATGCCAGATCAGCTGCTAAGCCTATATCACCCCTAAATCTATACAATGTAATATTGGTCTGTTCAATGTAAAGTTCCTTTCCATTAATCTAAAACATGGTATTGTTTCATCGAAGTCCTACAAATAATGACAAACACTGCAGATTATACTGATGGGACGGCTCGTTACGAGCCGTCTCATCTGAATCTACAGTGTTTGCAAATTTTGGCTTCATGATCTGTCAGCGGGTGGGGTTAATCCATTTATATTCTCTTTAATCACTGGATCAACACAATTTTAATTTGGTACATGTATCACTTCTGGAATCCGACACCTACATGGGTTACCAGTAGGTCATGGTCAAAAGGTTACTAAAATCGCCCATAATACTTATAATCAGACATCTGTAATTCAGTTTCAATATGATTAAGTGATGGCTAATTGCGGCAGCAAGAATGCTCCAATGACAGAAGGCTTTGATTGATTGATTGATTGATTGGGGTTTTGCGTCCATGCAATAGCAAGGTCATGTACATACAGGGAATGCACCTGTATGGGGAGGAATATGTACATTCAGCATTAAAATGACAATAAAAACATTCAGCACTGAAATACAGTGCCCTAAAATACAGTGTCAAGAAGAAAAAAAAGGGTTTAACGTCCCAGCAACAGCTAATGTCATATATAGACAGGACCACAGTTTAATGTCTCATCCTACAGACCTGTCCGATGGAAATACTATGAAAGTCTTTTTTTTGATGTTCTAGGCGAGGTTTGAACCCACAACCACCAGACTGGAAGTCAGGTGTTCCAACCCCTAGGCCACAATCCATCGCCGGAAAAACTAAATCGCTAAGAATTAGACATAGGAGTATCCCTCCCATTCTTCGGAAACATTTATACTGGTTCTACATGCCGTCGGGGTCGTTGTTACCAAATTCCGCGCGACGACTACCATTATCTGTCTAGCAGGTGTACCCAGCTATCTACTTCTACACACCTAGCCTGATCCGAACCTCATTTACCATTGGCGTCTACTGATACTGAACATATAAATGTGTTTGCCAAGACAATTTGTAACCAGGGAATGTCTAATCACAAAATATGTGTACTCGAGAGCAATGTCTCTCAATGTCTCTCGTAAATGTTGGTATAACCTAGGGATAAAGGTTAGTATGAGAACCATCCAGTGTTAACTCTTTGCATGCTGGGAAATTTGTAGGCTATAAATAGTTCAAAAATAGCAGATTACAGTTCATTATATTTTCTTTTATTTCTCCTTATAAATGTCATGAATATGTCTTGGAATTTCATTATACAATGTAATTGTGTCCGGAGGACACAATTCTAATGAAATTTCAAGACATATTTACATAGAGAAATAAAACATATACTCCAACTTCGTTTGGCGGATATTTTCACCGCTAGCATGCAGAGAGTTAATTTTCTGTTTCCTCAGGTGAGCCAGCGGGAGTTTCACCGCCATGTCCCTTGAAATATAAGAATCTCACATTAACCCATTACATGCGGAATACACCAGTGCTCCAGATAAGGAATTACCCTATGGTAGTAATCGAGTATTGTCACTCCATCACTTGTGAAGCAATTGGGTATTTCAAAATTTTAATTGGGTAAAATAAAATCACACTGTTTTTTACACATCAGCAGACCGCAATTATTGAATAGTTTGCTTCTAAATGAAAACATGTCTTGGCATTTCACTAGAATTGTCTCCTTGGAGACAATTCTAATGAAATACCAAGACGTGTTTTCATGGAAAAATAAGAAAATATGCTATATTTGTTGTCTGTTTATTGTTTTCTGCATCAAGATACCACACATTTTTCATTGCTTTTTGATACTCACTACTTCTGATTTTAATTGGGTTTTTGGCAAGTTTAATTGGGTATTTAAGCAAATACGCACCTTATCTGGAGCTCTGATACACCTTTACGGATATGAATATTTTTATTTTTGTTATCTCAATGAAAGTATATGTTGTGACTTTAAACAGTCTTAACAAGACGGTTATAATGGTGGTCGCGACATATACTTTTGAGCGTATAGAAGGAAAATATTTAGGATTTTCCGCAAACATAATGGCATATCCTTCGAAATTGGTTAACCCTTTCAACCCTAACTAACTGGAATAGATTTTGATATCCTAACTTTCCGACCTATCCACACCGTGACACGTCACAAAATGATTTTCAGACTACCGGTAGTCTATTTAGGAAAAGGGGGTGTTTTTGTTCTAAAAAAAACATAAAAATTACTTGCAACAAGAGTGCCGTAAGTTACAAAATGCACCCGTCGAAGATGGGCCAGACAGCGAAGATGCAGAAATGTGAAGCTGTCACAAAGGCAAGAAACATTAATGAGAATTTGAAAATCTATAGTATTATTTCTCCTCTTGTGATAAACAGGTATACTAATTTAGGTAGAGATGTTTAAAGTAGAAATTATATAGAATTGGATACAAAAATGTAGAAAAAATGGCTGAAAAAGGAGACATTTTTGTTAAAAAACATTTTTCGGCATAAAAACACCAAGGTGCACATCTTCAATATGTGTAGAAGACGTGCGTATAGTTTCAGATCGAATGATGATGGAACGGTTAAAAATGTTAAAAAGGTGATATTTTTGTTGAAAAATATTTTTTCTGCATAAAAACACCAAGGTGCAAGGTACATCTTCAATATGTGTAGAAGACGTGTGTATAGTTTCAGATCGATTGACTGAACTGTTTCAGAGGAGTCGTGTACACAAACTCTGTACCCTATATAGAATTGTATAGAAAAATGTAGAAAAATGGCTAAGTTAAAAAGATGATATTTTTGTTAAAAAATATTTTTTCGGCATAAAAACACCAAGGTGGACATTTTCAGTATGTGTAGAAGACGTGTGTATAGTTTCAGATCGATAGACTGAACACTTTCAGCGGAATTGTGTACACAAACTCTGTACCCTATATAGAATTGTATACAAAAATGTAGAAAAAATGGTTGTGTACACAAACTATGCAGTTTTTCTGTCCGCCACCAACCGGCCCGCCCGCCCGGCCCGCCCGGCCCGCCCGGCCTGCTTGCCCCGCGGTAAAATATAATGTGTACCGTTTTTTAAAACGGTCGTATAAAAAGTGCAGGTCCTGATGAGACGGCTCATCTGGATCTGCACGGTTTGCAAATACCGCGAAAGAAGGTTGTAGTGTTGAAAGGGTTAACATAATGAGGAAGAGGCCCAAAACCTGCAATTTCAGGTATTTCAATATACGGACAGGTGAACCCGCTTGCTATGTAACTGCCATTTTCCAATGATTCGGATGGAATATTGTTTAACAGCTGATCAACAGGCATGGTCATTTTAGGCCATGCCCAATAGACTGGACAATGACTGAGGATACAGAGAAACCATATATTAATGTGTGTTTCCCAGAATAAATTGTGTCCAAATATGTAGGGTTATTACGGTAAAACTGGTAGTATGTGCATTGTACCGGAGGAATTCTCAGAAGGCAAGGCTATGTACTAAATGGAAGCCATACATAACCTCTGTTGGCGGCAAATTAATCTGTAAGTGACTCCAGTTTTGGCTAGGGTCCAACAAAGCCATTTTCACCGATCAGCTAATTACGATCAGGACAGATGACCATATCAGATAAATAATTCACCAACCTACTCCTTGTTAGTCGCCTCGTAATTGTTTCAGGCCGACATTCATCTATTTTCATCATACAGCCGGTCACCAGCCATTTGGAAAAGTGTGTCTAGGTCAATTTATTGTTGACCCATGGTACCCCATCGAAGATGTAATAGGGTTTAACACATTCCATGCGGAATACCCAAATAGGCCATATGTGGGTATAAAAAACTCTAAAAAATATCCAATTTTTCTCATTTCTCATCGAAAGTATATGTTGTGACCACTCATTTGAACCGTCTCGATGAGACGGTTCAAATGGTGGCCACACCATATACTTTTAGGGAGATACAAGAAAACTAATCAGATTTTTCTATCAGCAAAATGTGGAACAGCCCAGCTAATGCCATATAGTGACCTCCGTATTTGTTCTTGCATATGGCGGGGAATGAACCCACAACCTCCGGTATTGAAATCAAACGCATTATCCCCTAGACCATGGCCCATCCTTAGGGCCGGATTGAACCCACAACCTTCGGTATTGCAGTCCAATACTCCACCACTATTATTATATCCGACTGAAAAACATGTATCGGCTAATAACCCGGAACCTGCTCTACTCTAGGTCTGCCCTTGCAATATGAAGACAATTTCACCATTCATCTCAATATGTCAACAACGTACACACCCTGGTAATCTCATTTATCATTTATGTGTGAAATTTGAGACGTGTGTCGTCAACGAACCAGCAAGGTATGAACAGTTCATCTGCATGATAATAACTGCAATAATTTATGGGGTAGTTAGAGAAGGGAATTAGTAATTGAGTATTGTCACTCCATCATTTCTGAAGCAATTGGGTATTTCAAAATTTTAATTGTGTAAAATAGAATCACACTACTGTTTACACATCAGCAGACTGCACTTATTGAATAGTTTGCTTCAAAATGAAAACACATCTTGGTATTTCATTAGAATTGTCTCCTTGGAGACAATTCTAATACAATACCAAGATGTGTTTTCATGGAAAAGTAAGAAAATATGCTACATTTGTGGTCTGTTTATTGTTTTCTGTAGCATGATAAAGATACCACAAATTTTGCATTGCTTTTTGATACTCACTACTTCTGATTTCAATTGGGTTTTTGGCAATTTTAATTGGGTATTTACGTAAATACGCACCTTATCTGGAGATCTGTTAGAGTATGACAATTGAATCATTACAAAGTGATTGGAGAAGTGATTGTTACATTACTCCCTATAGTGCATGATTCATGCATCATCCATCAATGCTGAATTAATTTGTCGTCTGCTGTTATTTTTTTATTTTCCATTTTTCTCATCAACAACATGGTTTGACAACACTTCAGAATCATTTCCAACGGAACAGAAATGATTCTAAAGGATTATCAAACCAAGTTTTTGTTGAGAAAGAAGATAAAATACAAAACAACAGCAGCAGACAGTTCATGTTTCTGGCATTCTAAAGGTTAACCCTTAGACCGCTACTCACAACAATTGTCGTCTGCTGTTGCTTTTATATATTGCCTTATTTCTCAATAAAAACATGGTTTGACAGCACTTTAGAATCATTTCCAACTGAAATGATTCTAAAGTGCTGTCAGTTGGAAATGATTCTAAAGTGCTGTGAAAGCATGTTGTAAATTATTCTAAAATGCTGTTAAAGCATGTTTTTGATGATAAAAATGGAAAATGGAAAATAGAAAATAAACAGCAGACGACAAAAAAAATAAGGGTTTAATAAGGAAGGATTCAAATTTATAAAAAACCATACCAGCTTGTTTGTGTACCAATACACATACCATTTCTGCCGTTTCAACCCAAATGAAGTCCCATGTTGAATTTTAACCAAGCAAATAACAAATACGAGTCCCATAAAATAAATAGAACAATTGATCATCGTAAAACTTGGCTGGGCTCGGTGTCGTGTTCAGTTGACAGGCGGATTTATCACAAGATTGTAGATAGGTAAGCAACCTCATTAAATTCCGAGCACATACCCGATTTCCTGTGTCAACAATAAACACAATAAGCCCCAGCTAAAGCAGGGGTTCCCCCTTAGAATGTGGCAAGGGAAAATTTCCGTTTGCTGTTGGTTTACATTTGACAGTACTTCCAATGGAAACGATTCTAAAGTGCTTGCTTGTCAAATCATGTTTTTACTGATAAAGGAGACAAATAGCAGACAACAATTTTCCTTTTCCACCTTTTAAGGGTTAATTAAGATACACAGAAATCTTGACACAATTCTTTGTTTTCGACATAAGCTAAATTGGGAATTTTCTAATCCAAATGAAACAGGGTAGTTAGTTAGTTAGCCATCAATGCAAGGACGTTATTCATGTTACTATGAACTTTGGTAACAATCTGGCTCATAACAGGGGACTGTTTAACTAAACATTGTACGACTAAAATGTTCGTAAGTGCAAGATTAGGATTGTCTGGAAATTTCCATTTATGGATTTACATTTATTGAGCATAGGCTGCATATGCAGCCTATGCTCAATAAATGTAAATCCAATAATTGTTTACAAGAACACATTGTTAATGTGAAATTTACAGACTATCATAATTTTGCACTTACAAACATTTTTGTCGTACAAAGTGAAACGGCCCACTGGATTCTGGCAACTTAGATGTCTGACTATGTCTAAAGTTGGCGAGACGAAAGCAATCCCTAGCATTGGGGAACATGGTACATCGTAAAAGTAATCTCTGTCAGTCAAACAGCTCGGTCATACAGTTGGGATTTTATTGATTGATTGGTTGGGGTTTTATGTCTCTTCAACAGGAAGGTTATATACAGACGGTAATATACCTGGGGGCCGTTTCACTAAACTTTGTACGACTAAAATGTTTGAAATTGCAAACTTATGGTAGTCTGTAAATTTCATATTAACAACTCTTTCTTGTACACAATTATTGGATTTACATTTATTGAATGTAAATCCATCAATTGAAATTTCCAGACGATCCTAAATTTGCACTTACGAACATTTTAGTCGTACGAAGTTTAGTGAAACGGGGTTGCAACCTCCCCCCCCCCCCCCCCCCCCTCCCCCCCCCCCCCCCCCCCGTTCAGCCACTGAGTTTACATAGATCAGAGTTTACCACCAGTTGGAGTCTGAATTTAAATGCGGTAAAACACAGGAAAGTGCATTTCCGGACATCTAGATTTCAAACATGCCCCCAGACCCCCCTAGCATACTCGCTCCACTCTGAAAATAGAACCCCCCTCCCCACCCCCAAATGCTGGATCCGCCCCTGCCTGTGATAGTGGAGAACTTACCTATGGTGTCTATATATTTTCCTGTAGGGCTGGCGGGCCCGTTCATTTGGGGAGCCCCACTCATCCCTGCTGTCTACGTGGAAACCCTCTGAAACGACACAAATCACACACATGAGGAACAAGTATACAGTCGACACTCGTTACCTCAAACTATTGATAACTCAGTGACATTCATGGTCCCAAGTACATATTTTCCTATGTCACTGACAGTAGGTACTATAGTACGGTAATACTCCTAAATATGCGGCTGTGACTGGAGAAATTTAACTCTTCGCATGCTGGGAAATTTGTGGGCTATAAATAGTTCAAAAATAGCAGATGACAATTCATTATATTTTCTTTTATTTCGCCTTATAAATGTCATGAATATGTCTTGGAATTTCATTAGAATTGTGTCCGGAGGAGGACACAATTCTAATGAAATTTCAAGACATATTTACAGAGAGAAATAAAACATATACTCCTAATTCGCTTGGCGGATATTTTCGCCGCTAGCATGCAAAGGGTTAAGATCGTCTTGAAATTTCAATTGATGGATTAACATTTATTGAGTATGCACCCTATGCTCAATAAATATAAATCCAATAATTATCTACAAGAAAACATTGGTAATGCGACATTTACAGACTAGTATCATAATTTTGCACTTTATGAGCTTTGAGACCAGTGTAACTCCTGTTGATAAAATAGCACACTCCTGAAGCCGGATGATGATATATATTCTTGTTAGAAGCATGACGGATGCTTCATTATGGACAATATCAACTGGTCAAAAAACCCATAAGTCCCATTGCTCCAGTCACATTCACATTCGACAACTAAACTGAAATGTGCTTATGAAGTTCTTAACCAATCCAGCTCCTCAACATGAGGAGTTAGCCAGCCCCCTTCTGGAATCGTTGTGTTCTCAGATCCAAGGGGACAATTTCAGAAGTTGGCCCTTTCCCATTAAATGTGAATTGGAGTGGCTAATATTGGCATTCTGAGGTGGGAAAGTGTCGCCACGACTCCCTCTAAGCACAGCACTAAATTAGCACAATCATTCAAAGTTTTGTTAGTCACCTGGAATGTTTCCTGAACAAAATAGCGAACAGTGTAGGCCCTGATCAGCGTGCGCGGATGCGCAGGCTGATCAGGGACTCCACTGGTCGCAAACAGAATAAACCCCCTTTTTCTTGTAACAGGTCACAGATAAACTCAATTTCCTCATGACACAATAACCCTGTATCATAGCCATAACAGATATCACTTTCTGATCAATAAACAAACATCCAGATAAGCTTGGATCTTTGGCTTTAGCTTAGCATTATAATCTCCCAAATTGATGCTACTTGGCAGCTGCAGTAGCCATTAAGTTTAACCCTTAGACTGCTACACACAACAATTGTCGGCTGCTGTTGCTTTTATATCTTGCCTTATTTCTCAATAAAAACATGGTTTGACAGCACTTCAGAATCAGGAAAATGATTCTGAAGAGCTGTCAAAGCATGTTGTAAATTATTCTAAAGTGCTGTCAAAGCATGTTTTTGATGATAAAAATGGAAAATAAACAGCAGACGACAAAAATTAAGATAGAGGTGTAAGGTAAATCTACAGTGATTATCTGGTGGTATAGTCCTATGTATAGAAGCCAGACTCACTGATCAATGAGTCAATCAATAACCACTAATCGCCCAGGGACACACATGGCATATTTATGGCTGTGACTGGAGAAATGAGGCTTATGTTTGTTTGTTTGTTTATTGGGGTTTAACGGCCTATCAACAGCTAAGGTCATTTAAGGCCGGGTCAAGGGTTTAGTACTAAATCTCATATATTACCTGTATACGCAAGTACAAGTTCAAGTACAAAAAGGGAGAAAATCCCAAAATAAGCACTGAATATTTACAATAAAAAAATATATATTCAGCCCTGAAATCAGAATAATCCTGATCTGATGCCAGGTCCTCGCCACACCACAATCACCAAACCAGGCAAATCGTGATTCCTATAAGGAGGAACCCCTACCGTTAATTTACGCCATCGCATTCGCCCGACCACCACCCACAATGGGGGTTATGGGTTTTGCGACCAGTAAAGATCCAGATCAGCCTGTGCATCTGCTTCTAACATGCAGTATAGATCACTATCAGGCTACAGGAGTGTGCTATTTGATAAACACCTACACTGGACACAAATCCCATAAGCCCCGTTTTTCCAGTCACAGCCACAATCATGCCCAACTACAGAGAAACATACAGTACAATCATATTCCGGTGAGTAAACACCATCTTAGCTGCATGTAGTTTATGAATAAGATGATGATCAGGTCATAATTGATCTACACGGCAACCCCTAAAAAAATAATTATTATATTTGGATATTTACAAAAATATAGAAATTGGTGTTGCTTTTTTTTCTTCACACATCCCCCCCCCCAACCACCAACCACCTCCAAATTAATTACATATGATCATAAGCTTAGTATCTTGTCTATAATGGCAGTGCATTCCATGTTGACCATTTTGTCAAGTCATGGTAATTACATGGTGTCTGTGAGCTCATTAGTATTCCTTTATGTCTGTGTTACATATACATGGCAACAGATGTTGTATTTGTCCCAATGACTGCCCCATTGACTTCACACTTTACACAAGTTCCCGATAAGCACATACAAGTTCCAGATAAGCATGATGCAGTTGAAACTAGATGGCCGTGGCCCGCATGTTGCACACGCCCAGGCTTTGATCATATACCCAAAAACTTTAACCAATAACGCAAACTCGGATGCACGTTCGTACATACGCCAATGTGCCGACTATATCGCGCTGTCCGCAAGTGGGCGCAACAAAAAAGGAAACTAGAAATGTGGCCTGTTGCCTGTTGCCTCCACTGGCAACCAAAGACAATGATGCCACATTTGAAAACACAAATGTCACAGCATGGTACAGGCAGGACAATCAGATGAATGCATGTGTGAAATATGAAGCAATTATGTGGAACAAAAACAGAAATTATCAGAAATGTACCCAAACTGTAAGCTTTTGTAGTAATTTCCAATAACCTCCGAAGGGAAGCACATTTAATACACATTGTTTTAAAGTCACTCTTTTTATTAAATTTTCGACCATGTGGTCGAAAATTTAGTAAAAAGAGTGACTTTAAAACAATGTGTAAGCTTTTGAATGCACAAAGAATACAACCTTGACATTGGGTTTAGCAGGGGCTACCGAGGATCTTGAATTTGTCACATCATGATAGAGGATCATCATAGGAAAGCATGCGTGAAATACAAAGCAATTACATGAACAGAAACAGAAAGTAAAATCAATTTATACAAGTGTAAGTAACCCTTACACCGCTATCTTATTTTTTTTGTGGTCTGCTGTTTTTCCATATTTATCATCAAAAACATGCTTTGACAGCTCTTTAGAATAATTTACCACATGCTTTGACAGCACTTCAGAATCATTTCCATTCGATGGAAATGATTCTGAAGTGCTGTCAAACCATGTTTTTATTGAGAAATAAGGCCAAGATATAAAAACAACGGCAGACGACAATTGTTGTGAGTAGCGGTCTAAGGGTTAAACTGTTGTCCCCGTCTCAATATGTCCTTGGCTCTTGCTGGGATCTTTCACTTTCACTGTGAACTTATAAAGTGCAAGCACATTTAGTAAGTATGTGACCTTGACCTTGGGTTCAGCCGAGTCTCGAGGATCGTGGATTTGTCACAGCATGATAAAGGACCATCAGAGGAATGCATGTGTGAAATATGAAGCAGCTATGTGGAAAGAAACAGACAGTATAAGAAATTTACACGAACATTAGTATTGTGACGTGCATATGGGACATACATACATATGGACGACCGTAATGCTATACATGTATGCCCACACTCACCATTCAGTGGTATGAAAAAGAATTTGTCTTCATGTATTTAGTAACCACTTGGAAGAATTGTAGCCGAAATAACAGTTACCCCAATTTGTCTTGAGAGAGCAGTAATTTTGCACACAAAAAATATTTGCAAGCAATGTACATTCTTATTAGATGGCTCGTTGTGTGGTTACTAAGGTCGCATGTTTCTATAATTGTTCTGTGATCATGTAGTCATTGCCACAAAGTAGATGCTGTTTGGATTTGTTAATTCATCATGAATGCTCATTAGTCTGTACTTCAAAGGCTAATGATGTAATACTGAAAATACTTGAATCATGCATACACATTGTACAAGATATCATGTTGAACCCTTTCAACACTGCAGACCTCTTTAGCAGTGTTTGTCATCAGGATCTGCACTGTTTGTGGATATTTCCTGATTTTTGACAAAAACACCCCTTTTTTTAGTAATTGAAGAGTTCGACATCTACATGGAAGAGTCCATACCAGTTACTCAGGGGTGAAAGGGTTAACATTGTGCATCTTTCAAAGTGTTCCCCGCACAGGCAATTAATTGAGTGCTGGGTGGGGTTTTTATTTTGAGGCAGTGACACTCATACCCAGAACAGTAAAAGTCCTGCCTCTCAGAAAGATGTGTCTAATTCCTAATTGTTATCTAATTCTCTGATAATTTATGGCAGTCTAATTCCACCTGTATACTCACCACCCCGATGAACAAGTACATTAGATGCATCTTGTACTCTAGATCTAGTTAACATTAATTGTAGGTCGAGGAAAGTACAGTATATTTTATTCCTAAACTGTCAATTTGATTTGATGTATTGATGTTTAACAGCTTATCAACAGCTAGGACCTGTCCAACGGGTTCTATCCCGTATTTAACCTGCTGCATTGGGCGTAAAATCCCAAAATCAGAACAGAATATTTACATTGAAATAAATATATATTCAGCCCTAAAATTAGAATAACCCGACCTGGTGCCAGGTCCAAACCACACCAAAGTCACTTGGCCCCTTTCCATAAAAGTTAAATGTTAAATACTGGTAGGATTACCCTTATAAGGGGTATAACCAGATTTAACTCTCACATACAAGAAAGACCAAGATGTACGGAGGGTCAAACCAGTAGCCTATTTCATCAACCTATCAACACTTGATCAATCAGGACCAGTAGCCTATTTCATCAACATTGCAAAGTATACTTTAGTCGCAAAGTTTACTTTGAGGGAGAAATTTTCAATTTTATGATAAATTTATAAATTTTTATTATACTGAATTTATTACATTATCACAGCCAATTTGGCTGTGATAATGTAATAAATTCAGTATAATAATTCTGCATACTTTTAATCATGCAATATATGCATTTGTTAGTTCTATATGAAATAATGCATTTCAGGAAAAATAAATGATTACTCCCTCAAAGTATACTTTGCTAGTAAAGTATACTTTGCAATGTTGATGAAATAGGCTACTGGTCTCAGATCTCGCATGCTCACCATCTGAACCACAACCTAAACTGTTGAAGCATACCTTTAATATACACTGTAGTTAACAGTAATCCATCCACCAGAACACATATTACAATTACGCATGTACGTCAAAATATATAAATTCTTTTCTTTTTTAAATATCTAAAAAAATTAAGACCGTATCAAAACTACTATAAATTAATCCAATTTAACATGTCATATATCAAGCAAATGTCTCAGTAAACGAATAGCTTAAGGGTCACTGATTTTCCAGCAAGGCGTAAGAATATTGTTACACACATCGACAATAAGACACAAAGTCACACAGATTTAAACCATGATCTCATGTAATGGAGCTTATTGGCTTCGAGACCAGCTAAGACCCAGACCAGACTGCGCAGATGCGCAGGCTGGTAGGGATTCCGCTGGCGATCGCCACTTTCGCAATTGGCGATAAAAATAAAACAATTGGCGAAATAAAATTACAATTTTCGAAAAAAAAATCAAAAATAATTTTATTTTTTTTATTTGTTTTCGAAAATTGTTGTTTTTTTTATCGCCAATTTTTTGAAGTGGCGATTTATTTATTTTTTCCCAGCGGAATCCCTGGGCTGGTCTGGGTCTTAGCTGGTCGAGCCATCTGCGCAGTCTGGCCAGGGTCTTCACAGTTCACTATATACAGGGTCAATCAAACATCCATAACAATATGTTGTGAATATTTCTTACATTCAGGATATGCAGAAGGACTATTTTCGCAAGCAATATGAAGACAACAACCCATTTCTGTTGACTTAAACAAAACGTACTGCGAGAACTGATTCAATGTTTTGTGTGATTTTTTTCTTTAAAAAAAATTACAAATCTCTCCCACGTTCCAACACGGTCCCCGTAAGCAAGAGCAAAGCAAATTAATTGCTCAGGATCGTAAATAGTGTTGAGAAGGGCAATAAGACTGGTTTTGTCAGATCGTGGTCCAGTGTGGTCAGACAGCTCATTATAGATGCTCATGTCAACAATTATGACAATAGGATTACATTGTCCAAGTATTTTAATGTGTCTGACTGGCTGAACAATGGAAGAAGCACTCAGCAGGTGACAAGACAGTAAAAGTTAAAACCACCTGAAACCACAGAGGTATGTTCAGCAACCCTGAACGACATTGCTCACCGAAGCACGCGCGAGCTAGGTAGTTTTGCTGTAAACGGTATGTTCAGCAGCAATGGCTCTCGCGAGTGCTTTGAATGCTTTGTTTCTGAACGACATTGATCGCCAAAGCACCCGCGAGTGTCTCTGAGCAGACCAGCGAGGTAGTTTTGCTGTAAAAGGTATGTTCAGCAGCCCTGGCTCTCGCGAACGCTTTGCTTCTGAACGACATTGCTCGCCGAAGCACCTATGAGCCGCGAGCCGACCAGCGAGATAGTTTGAATTTACAGCGCGAGCTCGCTGTGGTTCAGTAGGTGCACAGTTAACTTGGCAAGCGCGCGCTCACGCGACTGAATATACATCAGACACCCGGAACACAGGACTGTTTTCACTTTTATAATTATGTTGACTGCTATCATTTTTGATGGATGGTCGCATATTTTACAACATATAGCCTCGGCCACTTCACCCACGTACAATGCGTATATTCCTACGCCAATACTAAGTTGAGGTCCCGTCAATTTACTCTGCCACCAAATGACCAACCAAAATGTGGGAAAACTCACATAAAAGGCCCCCAAGTAGCTTGCATCTGAAACGTCCTGGTCCGAAATGTCCTGGAAACCTGACCCGAAAGTTGCATGGTCGAAACGTCCGACGAAGTTACAATTATTTCACATATCTCACTGTTAACCACATTTCATATGTCCTGGCAGTAATAGATCGTTCACAAACACAGAAAGTACGCATTGTGGGTAATTTTACATCTCAAATGGTAGAATATCACAAATTTAAAATGTTCTTTCTGACAGGAAAGTGGTCATTGACATCTTGTAGCTAAGCTTTCGACCCGGGGCGAATTGGGTATTTCAACATTTGAATTGGGTAAAATAAAATCACACTACTGTTTACACATCAACAGACTGCAATTATTGAATAGTTTGCTTCGAAATGAAAACATATCTTGGTATTTCCAAGGAGACAATTCTAATGAAATACCAGATGTGTTTTCATGGAAAATAAGAAAAATATGCTATATTTGTGGTCTGTTTATTGTTTTCTGCAACACGATAAAGGTACCACAATTTTTTTTATAGCTTTTTGATACTCGCTACTTCTGATTTCAATTGTTTTTTTGGCAATTTTAATAGGGTATTTAAGCAAATACGCAGCTTACCTGGAGCTCTGATTAATGTAGCAATAATAATTCTGATGATGCATTTATTGCTTTTATTATTAAAACGTAATGCAAACAGCAACATAAATTTATACACATTCCTGCAAAAGTTGCAAATATTTTGTAATTGTGTTGGAATTATTTTCTTCGCAGAAAATTATTTGTGCAACCATCTTGCACCTCGATACAATTTCCACAAAGTTCTCGCCTTGATAAAATTTGTAAAACTGTAAATTGGTGCATATTAGAAATAGGTTAACGGCATTGTAATTTTAAAAATTGCTAGAGCGTCGCAATTAAACAGATGTTCCGACCTATCATTTTCTTAAATTTCAAAATTACAATACAGCTAACCCTATAATGTTTATTTTTTCTTTCTTTCACCAATTTTATATATTACACAAACAACTTAAGAAATTTTTCAGAATAAATACAGGTATCAAATTGCCTTCATATATAGAAGGTTTGAAGACTGCATGGTACTTCAATCTGGCCTAAGTGTATGTTGGTCACGATTGACCATAAACTGCAAGTTTCCATATAAAGTGTCTGTTATGACCCCTACAGGGAAATCAGCTTAAATGTGAAGACAGACATTAAGTAATCAACAGTGAATAGGAATATTTGCAGTCAATGCAATGACCAATTTAATGGTCACTTGTGGGCATAAAATGTCACTGGTCAATTAGCCAGGTGACCAGGTACATTGTTTGGATAAACAGTGAACGTTTATCAGGGAACGTTTATGAATCGCAGTGACCATAAATGAAACACGCCATGTGAATTTGTACATTCGGAGGACATCTGCGTAATTTCATTAAATACATTTACAATATTTTTCATAAATAAAGTAAAAAGTTGACAAAATTTTCAGAGGACATAATTCTGCATGTACTCTGAAAATTACGCCAACTTTTGACGCCATTTACATGGGCGGATTCAGGGGGGGGGGGGACCGGCGCGCGCCCCACCTAAAATTCGCCGAGAAAACATTTTTTACAAGTTACAAGGCACGTTTCTACGTACATACTGTGACAGTGTCAATATTTTGGCTCCAAAATGCGCAAATGGGAATTCACCCGGACCCCCCTAGTGCTATCCCGAGCTCTGCTCGGTTATAGTCAAGTATTGCAAAATAGTTACGCACCCCCTAACCCGAAATCATGGATCCGCGCCTGATTTACAGAAAATATTGTTATTTTGTAATTGTATTTCATGAAATTACGCAAAATCGCATGGCGTGTCTCAAATGACACTGGGAATGTTGAGTTTGCGAGTAAAGTCCCAGATCAGCCTGCACAGCCGTGTACGCTATCAATTTGATGAGTTTGTTTGGTTGTTAGTGTTTAACGGCCTATCAACAGCTAAGGTCATTTAAGGCCGGGTATTTGATGAGGAATTACTAACATCTAACATCTCTAACAATAATATACATGTAGCTCAAGACCTGGGGACCGTTTCACTAAACTTTGTACGACTAAAATGTTTGCAAGTGTATATTTAGGATCGTCTGGAAATTTCAATTGATGGATTTACAATAATCCAATAATTGTTTACAAGAAAACATTATTAATGTGAAATTTACAGGCTATCGTAATGTTGCACGTACAAACATTTTAGTTGTACGAAGTTTAGTGAAACGGCCCCCTGTAATCAGTCTGCACTCGTGTGCATGTTGACTACATGCCAGCTTTGCACACAGAAACAAGAAAGTGTGGTGGCACAAATGCCCCCCCACCCACCCCCGGTTGGAGATTGGAGAAACTCCGGCAGCAAACTTTTTAAACGGACTGACGGACGGACCCACATTCCAAACACATAGGAACAGGGGAGCATACAACAAATACCAATATTAGACATATAAATTGGCCAAACACACAAGGTATAGAATGAATCATACAAACAGAACGATAGTTACCTCAAAATTAAGGCAATACACATCCACTCTCCTTGCCATTACATGCAATTTATCATATATTTGGACATGTGATGCAGCAAGCATTGAATGTGTCGAGTCAAGTGGTCATTTTATATTGACAACAAACATGGTTATCTGACGTCCCGACTACTTAAGACTTATAAGCACTTCATAAAGATTAAAGGTCGCAAGAGTAAAATTTTTAATACAGCTAAATCCAAATACACCATTCCTAAAGTCAACGGCGACATAACAAAATGAATACTGACAAATTCATAGTGTGGCAGTGTCTGGAGAAATGTGTTTTGCGACCAGCGTATATCCAGATCAGCCTGTGCATCCGCATCTGCACTGTTCACCATTACATCAATGAAACATCGGTCATGCTTCTAGCAAGCAACAAAGATCGATATCAGGCTACAGGAGTGTGCTATTTGATCAGGAGCTACACTGGTCATCAATCCCATAGGCCCCATTTCTCCAGTCACATTTATAAATACATTTAGTTCATTCACATGTGTGCTATTATTAATTATTTGTAATATAATCCAAGAAAAGTATAGATAAAATGAAATGACATGCCCTATCATAATGTAACAAGACATAACACAAAGTGTCGTATTAACCATTACACTGCTGAATTAAATTGTGTCGTCTGCTGTTTATTTTATATTTTCCCCCTTTTCTCATAAAAAAACATGTTTTGACAGCACTTTAGAATCATTTTCAATGGAAATCTAAAGTGCTGTCAAACCATGTTTTTATTGAGAGAAAAAGGCAAAATATTAAGCAACAGCAGACAACACTTTCCGTTTCCAGATTTGTATATGCTAATTTTCCAACCAATCCAATCATCACAAAAAAGTGAAAATTACTTGCAAAAAGTGCAGATCCTGATGAGACGGCTCGTCATGAGCCGGCTCATCTGGATCTACACTGTTTGCAAAAACCGCTATGGATGGCTGTGGTGTTGAAAGGGATAATCCCCGCTGTGCTGTAATATTGTGCCAAAAAAGAGTTGCAACTTTTTCATGTTACAGTAACAACTATCAAAATGTTTGTGTGTGGGTAAACACTTTTTTTAATTTCTAATTTTCATTCATTCGGCTCATATTTAAGGGTGGGAATTGGCTCGGACACCTTCCATACCCGGTTCTAATTTTCACATTGCTGTGAGTATTTTATACCTCCACGTTTAACAATCAATGCGTATTCTGCTAACATAAGTGCGCAAAATACGCCAATACGCACCTTATCTGGAGCTCTGATAACATTCATCATGTCAAAAAACGAAAAACATTTATGCATAAAAGGAGGGAAAGATATCACATGAAGAGTTGTCATTTTCTCTTGTTACAGTATTTCTCCCAATTCTTGTGTGTGGGCAAACATTTTTTGCATGCAAACGTGCAGCTCCAATTTAACCCGCCATCAATTCAACAATTTATTCTCTTGCAAATATTATCTAACCGTGTATCTCACCCAGCACTCCAGATAAGTTTTGTATCTGGAGAGTATTATACCCCCAGATTTCAAATTCAATGCATATTCTGCAAACATAAGTGCGTAAAATACGCCAATACGCACCTTATCTAACCATGTATCTCACCATATAACTAAGTGCTGCAAGTGCATGAAGCAATATGCACAATAAATGATGTACTCGGTGAACCAACAAACCACACAGCAGGTGTAGGAACTACTGTTTGAAGGTGTAATTGGGTGATAGATAGAATTATCTGATGACGATAATTACCCGGAACCCACAAAATGTTCATATCAATATCCATTGCAAATACATGTAGCATTTAGAAGACGTGAAAGAGTGTAACGTCACAGCAAGAGCTATCGTCATTTTGCGACAGGACCTCGGTTTAACTCTTTGCATGCTGAGACACTTGTGGGCTATAAATAATTAAAAAAATAGCAGAAAAAAATGTGCACATTTCCTCCCCATAGTGAGTTACATGTACGTACCATGAAATATAAATACATGTATCATGAATATGTCTAAAGAACATTTTTGGCACTGTGAATGATCATGAATTGACATCGGTAGCATCAGAATTTGTTGTGGGGAAACTAAAGGATCCAACCTGGTTTCAAACCCAGCTGGCAGCCTCAATTAGCAGTTAGTTCATTTAGACCAGTTGGCTATTTCACACTGCCCGCCATGACACCCCCACCCCCCCCCACCCCCACCGACTATACAACTGACGCTACTACAAACTGAAGAGATAGATGCTATTACGACGTACATGTATTTCTATCCAGTAAATGTGTAAGTTATATGTCAATTGAAATCTCGGTCATGGCCATCCACGCTTGGAATCTTTCTCCACATCAGTAGCCTATTTCACCAACATTGCAAAGTATACTTTTCTAGCAAAGTATACTTTGACGGAGAAATTTTCAATTTTAGGATCAATTTATTAATTTTTATTATACTGAATTTATTACATTATCACAGCCATTTTTGGCTGTGATAATGTAATAAATTCAGTATAACAATTCTGCATACTTTTAATCATCAAATGTATGCAGAACTTTGTTAGTTCTATATGAAATCTATATGAAATAATGCATTTCAGGAAAAAGAAATGATTACTCCCTCAAAGTATACTTTGCTAGAAAAGTATAGTTTGCAATGTTGGTGAAATCGGCTACAGGTCCCAATTGGCACGGACACCAATGATCTATGATTTCTCTGATAACACAAAGTCTAAAGCTTAAACCCTTATATAGACCGCTATCTTATTTTTGTTGTTGTCTGCTGTTTATTTTCTGTTTTCCATTGTTATCATCAAAAACATGCTTTAACAGCACTTTAGAATAATTTACAACATGCTTTGATAGCACTTCAGAATCATTTCCATTGGAATTGATTCTGAAGTGCTGTCGAACCATGTTTTTATTGAGAAATAAGGCAATATATAAAAGCAACAGCAGACGACAATTGTTGTGAGTAGCGGTCTAAGGGTTAAACCCAAAATTCAGCACATAGTGGATAGCAGGTGGAATTGGTAATTTAACGATCGGGGTTCATCCTTACCGGAATTCCGACTGGAGACCTGGTTTGACCCTCAAATACGTCTTTCGTATTTTGTATCTGACAGTTGAATCTGGTTGTACCCCTTATGCGAGTAGTATGATTATTCGTAATCCTATTTTAGGGGAAGGGGCCAAGTGACTTGGTGTGGTATGCACCTGGCACCAGGTCAGGTTATTCTAATTTCAGGGCTGCATATATTTTTTCTCAATGTAAATATTCCGTTCTGATTTTGGTATTTTCCCCTCCAATGCAGCAGGTTAAAACGGTATAAAACCTGTTTGCCCAGCCTTACATGACCTTAGCTGTTGATAGGTCGTTGAACACCAATAAACAAACAGAAAGCAACATATAGAAAGGTAACCCGAGGCTGCATCCATGTACATATGCTATTGAAAGCACCATTACATCAATTCTCATTGTTAATTCAAGAACACCGAGTATAATTATAAAGAAAAGAATGATCAAATACATAATCAAGTAGGTCCTTATGTTTTGAGGAAGCATTTATAAGCCACGCCCTAAATACCATAGAAACACAGCTGCTATTACACTATAGCGGTATACATAGACCAGAATGCATGTTTACTGACGTTATCCAGCGAGTGTAAAAATGTTACACCAGCATCGGCCGAAGTTCCAAACAGCATAGACCCAGATCAGCCTGCACATTTGTTTGCTGGGACTATGGTATTACCTGTGGAATTCTAATCAGTGAATTAACACTGACAATTGTGAGTGATATCTCCAAGTTTCCTCTGTGTCTCCACTGGGTAAGCATGCGACCAAATTTAGAACGTTTTCCAGTGGGCTTATAGAATTATGGGGAATAGCTTAGGAATGCTGATACTTCGTACAATCTACCGAGATGTGGAGAAAACATTAGGCTAAACCAAACTGCGGTACCCTGATCTTGCCGATAGCGTCAAAAATCAGATGAATATACTCGTCGGCGAGAGCTTGTTTTTAGCCGATGAAGCTTCGTTTTACATTGTACCTTATTTGCTATTGTAAGAGATCAGTAGTCTATTTCACCAACATTGCAAAGTATACTTTAGTAGCAAAGTATACTTTGAGGGAGAAATTTTCAATCTTATGATAAATTTATTAATTTTTATTATACTTAATTTATTACATTATCACAGCCAATTTGGCTGTGATAATGTAATAAATTCAGTATAATAATTCTGCATACTTTTAATCATCAAATATATGCAGTTGTTAGTTCTGTATGAAATAATGCATTTTGGGAAAAGTAAATGATTACTCCCTCAAAGTATACTTTGCTAGAAAAGTATACTTTGCAATTTTGATGAAATCGGCTACTGATCATGACGATCGATGCCATGGTCATGAATTGGCGACCAGCGTAGCCTCAGAACAGACTGCAGATTTATTTAATGGGTTTCATGGCCTGTCAACACCGAAGGTCATTTTAGGCCGGTTTATTTCATCTGTTGTGATGGGGGAAAATCCCAATAAAAAAACTGGGGCCCGTTTAACTAAACTTTGTAGGACTAAAGTGTTTGTTCTGGTAAGTGACTATTTAGGATCGGCTGGAAATTTCAATTGATGGGATTACATTTATTGAGCATACGCTTCATATGCAGCCTATGCTCAATAAATGTAAATCCAATAATTTACATCGTTAATGTGAAATTTAAATTACAGCCTATCATAATTTTGTACTTACAAACATTTTAGTCGTACGAAGTTCAGTGAAACGGCCCCCAGAATATTTACAGAAAAATTACATATTAAGCCATGAAATTAGAATAACCTGATCTGATGCCAGGTCCTCACCACACCAGAATGAGACAGACTTTGCTATGTCTAAATCTCTTATTTGTTCATATTTTTTTATTATAAGTTTTTAAATCAATTGGAAATTTCCAATTTTTAATTGGGTATTTTAAAAACATTAGCCTGTACTTATTTTTTTGGATTGAGTATTTCTGCTTCCATGTTTTCACATGCATCAACAACACATAGTGATATCCATAAATTACACATTCTAGTATATATTTTCTGCACGTCTTGTTTGTTTGTTTGTTTGTTGGGGTTTAACGGCCTATCAACAGCTAAGGTCATTTAAGGCCGGGTCAATGGGTTTAAAGTATGCTACATGGTAAGGAGACACTGTATGTATACCCATGATAATTTATTTTTAATATGTATGCACTGCGACCAATTTTAATTAGTCTTTTTTTTGTGGGTTTTGCATATTAACTATTTATCAGGGGGGGCCAATCAGGGGGCCGTTTCACTAAACTTTGTACAACTAAAATGTTCGTAAGTGCAAAATTATGATAGTCTGTACATTTCACATTAAAGGTACATACCCACCCACTAGGCACAAACTGTTCTTTATAGGAATTAAATAAGTGTATAATTGTGTCTCTATTTCACCAGTTCTAAAAATTACAAGTGCCCGTTATACAGATATAATCATTTAGTACTGTGTATTTTACCGACAGTGACGCGCGGTGGTATCAGGCTATTTTCATATGCAAATGAGGCATGATCTTTTTTAATTATTTATACTAATTAAATGAGTCACCTGAAAAAATAATATTTTCGACAGATTATAAAGTATGATTATTGCACATAAAAAAATAAACACAGAAAATAAATAGTAATGTCAGTTACCATTTTAAGGAAACACGGTTATCGCCCATGATGTCAGTGTGGAAATTTCCGTCTGATACAAAATGTATAATAATGTCAATCAATATGTATGCAATAGAGTAATGGTGAATGAATGTTTACATTGCCATAAAATGCCTTTAACAATGATTTCTTGTAAACAATTAGTGGATTTAACCTATGCTCAATAAATGTAAATCCATTAATTGAAATTGACAGACGATCCAAAGTTTGCACTTACGAACATGTTAGTTACACCCCCAGGAGCTGAGGCTGCCTTTACTATGGGAGATATGGTAGATAAAGGGTAGATAAAGGGTATGCACACAGAGGTTCCTCCTATAACTCATGTTTGTGGAAAGTCTGAATGCAGATCTGATGAATCAACATATAAATACAACAATCGACGGCTGGCTGATAAAATGTGCTTTACATCGTTTGCAACCCTTTCACCCCTATGTCACTGGAATGGATTTTGATATGTTAATTTTGCAACCTATCCAATCATCACACAATGATTTTCAGACTTGTCCATTTATGAAAAGAGGGTATTTTTTGTTCTCAAAAATATAAAAATTACTTTCAAAAAGTGCAGATCCTGATGAGACGGCACTTTTTGCATAAACCGCTATAGCGGGATTTCGGGTTCAAAGGTTTAAGTTTAGTAGACCCAGATCAGTCTATGCATTCACAGTCTGACACTGTTCGCAGTTCGGTGTAAACAAAAGATACATCAGAGATTCAGAGCTCCAGATAAGCTTTGTGTCTAAAGAGTATAATATACCCCCTGATTTAAAATTCAATGCACAGGGCTCCAGATAAGGAATTAGTAATTGAGTATTTTCACTCCCATCATTTCTGAAGCAATTGGGTATTTCAAAATTTTAATTGGGTAAAATTAAATCACACTACTGTTTACACATCAACAGACAACAATTATCAACAGACAGCAATTATCAACAGACAACAATTATCAACAGACAGCAATTATTTAATAGTTTGTTTCGAAATGAAAACATATCTTGGCATTTCATCAGAATTGTCTCCTTGGAGACAATTCTAAATTATGAAATACCTAGTGTTTTCATGGAAAAATATGCTATATTTGGTGGTCGGTTTGTTGTTTTCTGATAAAGGTACCACAATTATTGTTCTCATTGCTTTTTGATACTAACTACTTCTGATTTCAATTGGGTTTTTGGCAATTGTAAATTGGGTATTTATGCAAATACGCAGCTTATCTGGAGCTCTCAATGCATATTTTATTTTTACAAATGGATTATTGATTTTCTTCATTATTTTTTAACTATTTATAGCCCACAAATTAATTTGTGCGCTATAAATAGTTAAAAAATAGCAGACGACAATTCATTATATTTTCTTCAATTCTAATGAAATTTCAAGACATATTTACAGAGAGAAATAAATCATATACTCCTAATTCGTTTGGCGGATATTTTCGCCACTACCATGCAAAGAGTTAAAGAGAGAACAAATGAGTACATTTTCAATTTTATTACAGTATTTTCGCTACTCAATTTGAAAATCAATGCGTATTGCGTATACATTGCGTAATCTTGAATGCGTATTCAGCAAAAATACCTTATCTGGAGCTCAGAGATGTAATAAGCATTACTGTTTGATCTCAATTAATCGCATATTGCGACTTTCACCAATCTATTTCAATTAATCATTACTTATTCACAATAAGTACCAGGGCTCCAGATGAGGAATTAGTAATTGAGTATTGTCACTCCATCATTTCTGAAGCAATTGGGTATTTCAAAATTTTAATTGGGTAAAATAGAATCACACAACTGTTTACACATCAGCAGACCACACTTATTGAATAGTTTGCTTCTAAATAAAAACACATCTTGGTATTTCATTAGAATTGTCTCCAAGGAGAAAATTCTAATGAAATACCAAGATGTGCTTTCATGGAAAAATAAGAAAATATGCTATATCTGTGGTCTGTTTGTTTTCTGTAGCATGATAAAGATACCACAAATGTTTCATTGTTTTTTGATACTCACTACTTCTGATTTCAATTGGGTTTTTTGGCAATTTTAATTGGGTATTTACGCAAATACGCACCTTATCTGGAGCTCTGAAGTACAACATTATATTTATAACCAGACGTCAGGCTGTGTTGTCGGGAATTTATGAGATGTGCACCCTGTTACATGTGCACGCGCTTCAGGGTCAAACCGCCAATAACAGAGTAGTATCGTAATTCGAAATTGCATTTGGGGTGTGGCTACATTCAACAAACATGTGCACATGAATGGGGGCAGGCCAAAGAACAGTTAGTGTTCACATTATTGAATTTGTAATAATTCCAGCACAAAAATATTTACACATTTCCCTAACATTTGATTGGTCCGTAGCAAGTCTCTGTCCAGAATTTATATCCCAGTAAGCTCCATGCCGAACTACTTTCCGTAACCGTCAGGCGCAGTTAAAATAATTCTTAAGAAAACGGAAAATAAACACATTTTCTTGATGAATTTATTTCAAATGCTGGAATTATAAGGAATGAATGGCCTTTTTGTGGAATTTATCGGGGATATAAACTTGGAAAAGTCGAGGGAATACTGGACGAGGCCTTCCGGCCTTCGTCCAGTATTCCCGCGACTTTTCCAAGTTTATACCCCGATAAATTCCACAAAAAGGCCATTCATTCCTATAATAAACTATTTTATTCTATCTGAACAATATTTATTACTAATAGATATCAAATAAACAATATGTAATCTATCCAGGCATGATGTGTGAAAGCTACACTGTATCAACAATGTTCAGACATGCAATAAATCTGGTTTTGTCAGATTGTCACATTTCCACCTCCCACTCCCACAATGCTACCAGGATCCACAAACAGATGCATCTGGCAATGTAACCCAATCACTAGTAACCAACATGTGACTGTCACAGGAGAAATGGGGCCTATGGGATTTGTGACCAGAGAAGCTCCTGATCAAATATCACACTCACATCGCCCGATAATCTATCTTGCTAGTCAGAAGCTTGATGGGTGTTTCATTGATGGAATGGCGAACAGTGTAGATCCTGATCAGACTGTGTGGATGCACAGGCTGATCTGGATCTACACTGGTCTCAAAACCCATAAGCCTCATTTCTCCAGTCACACCCACATATCAGTTACACTGCATAATCAACAGATATGTAATGCTCACACTAAATTAATTATCCAATTGACCTAATATACCCTGCTAATTAGTAATTAATTAATTAATTAATGTCAGCACAGTAGCACAAATGATACTTTGTAAGCCAGCCTTACATCAACAAGGAAACCAAATTAGGGTAAGCAGATACATTACATAAATTAATGCAATACAATTAGGCCTCTGATCCACTCATATAGGAGAGTGAATTTTCAATCTGGTCCAGTGGTAATTTGAAGAGTTTGTTTGTTTATTGGTGTTTAATGGCCTATCAACAGCGAAGGTCATTTAAGGCTGGGCCAAGTCCAAAAGGGGAGATAATCCATGACCCGGGTGTCGAATCAAAAATCAAAATAAACTTTGTGCATCTACTCATCATAAGGCAGCTCCATACCAAGTTTCAGATGGGTAGCTTTAAAAGTTTTACGACTTACAAAGTTGGTGACGGACGGACAGAAGGAAGGACGGACAGACAAGGGTAACACTAAATGCCCCCTCCACTATCGTGGTGGGGCATAAAAATATATATTCAGCCCTGAAATTAGAATAACCTGATCTGGTGCCCTGTCCATTCCACACCAGTCACTTAGCCCTAACACCAAAAGTAATATGATCAGCACTAATCTTATTACTTTTTAATGGGGCATAACATGATTTAGCTCTCAAGTATCAGAAGGCCAAAAATGTACATGAGGGTCAAACCATGTACATGTTTTAAGTCGGCATTCTGGTAAGGATGAACCACGGTCGTTAAATTACCCTTCCCATGCTCCCGACCAACCACCCACATTGGAGAGAATTTTCGATCAAGACGAGTGGTAATTTGAAGAGTTAGTTTGTTTGTTGGGGTTTAACAGCCTATCAACAGCTAAGGTCATTTAAGGCCGGGTCAATGGGTTTAGTACTAAATCCCATATATTACCTGTACAAGTACATGTTCGTTACATGTACAAATGGGTGGAAAATCCCAAAATCAGAACTGAATATTTACAATAAAAAAAAGCTATATATTCAGCCCTGAAATCAGATTAATCCTGATCTGATGCCAGGTCCTCGCCACACCAGAATCACTTGGCCCCCTCCCAAAAGCAGTAGGATCAATAATAATCTTACTACTTTTATAATGGGCAATAACCCTATTCAACTCATCACAGCCACATACACATGTATAGCAATAATGTAGTCAGAATATACAGTGAAACCTCTCTAAACTCGACACACTGGGAGGTGGGAGGTTCCACTGTAATCCAGGTATATGACCACTCCAAGACATATGAGGCATGCCATGTGATTTTGTACCTTCGGACATCTGCGTAATTTCATTAAATATTTTTACAAAATTTACAATATATATTTCATGAACATATTTCATGAAATTAAGCTGATGTCCGAAGGTACAAAATCCTATGGCACGCCTCGTATGTGTGCTTTGCTGTCATAACCAGACTGATCAGACTGTGTGGATGCAGACTGAGCTGGCTCTACATCGGTCGCAAAAACCCATAAGCCCAATTTCTCCAATCACAGCCACATATCATCAATAGAATTTCCGAATTAAATATAGTTTCTCCACATGGTAGCCTTGTACTCCACAACTATAGACACACCAGGGAGTACTGTAGCGAATATCCGCCAGCATAATCGTATAAATTCCTTTTTGCGTACAAAAGCCATTAGTATGCCTGACGCATAGCACACCGAGCAAACCGCAACTTACACACTTGAATATTCCATCAAAAACACCATTTTCACATCGCGAATAAAAAAATACCAACCTGTGTATTTTACTATTCAAACTTTATACTGTGGTCACATGATCTTTATAACACCATGAAATATTTATCCACGACTCATTGCCAGCAGAATACAACACACATACAATCACTCTCCCAACCAGACCTGCACTGAGCTATGAAACATTCCTGACTACCTAACTACCATATATATTCGGACCTGGACTGTTCCAGGAAAACCTTGCTTTATCAATGGTCCCAGATTAATGAACAGCTACAAAGTTTTCCGCACTATTTGTAGAAATTAAATTTATTATATTGGGACACAATATATTTTATGTCACCCCTGGACAGGGGTGACATAAAATATATTGTGTCCCAATATATTGGGAAATTACAGTACCTATATCTGTTCCACATCATGGCTGCTGTAAGCAATCTCGGCTCGGCCACAAGAGAACGGGTCTAGTTGTGAAGGCAATTGGGCCAATGTACATATATGTGGCTGTGACTGGAGAAATGGGTCTTATGAGATTTGAGACCAGTGTAGCTCCTGGTCAGGTAGCACACTCCTGTATTCTGATTGACCATCTATATTGCATGTTACAGTTAGAAGCATGACGGGTGTTTCATTGATGGAACAGCGAACACTGTGCAATGCAACCAGGCTGAACTGGATCTGCACTGGTCTCAAAACTCATAACAGCCACAATTATGATATATTGGGGTTTTTGACCACATAACTCCTGATAAACAAGCAAACACATTCGGCATGTGTTGTTTTTTTTGTTCCGAGTCATCAATAAATGTTCCCTACATACAATCACAACTTCATTAAGTCCATTTTGTCATCTGTATGAAGCTGGGGTAGGGATGGGGGGAGGGGGGTAGGGGAGCCATGTGGCTATGACCTTGAGGTCACCATATAATAGCCCATTTCATGCTGAATACTCCATTTGCTGTACGAATACTAGTAAGTGATTTTGTTGCTGTACGAATACTAGTGAAGTTTCAATTTCTCACCAGAAATCTCGGCTAGACAGTTCAAACATAGGCTTTCATCAAGAAGAAATTTAGAAAATAAAATGTTTCAAAATCTTGACAACTATAATATTCAATAATATGCATCCATGGAGTTGAGCATCAACTCAAGGTCTAAGAGACCTACATTTTCTGTGCCGTTATGTTGCAATGATTGGCCATGAAAATATACTGGGTAATGGGACGAACATAAATAATGGCCACAATCAAGCATGAAAGCTAAGTCTCAGAGAACTATAATTTGACCTAATGAAGCAGAAATTATTAATACACCTTTGACAGAGCTCCAGATAAGGTGCATATTGGCGTATTTTACGCAATTATTTTAGCTGAATACACATTGATTATCAAAAGTGGGAGTACACAATACGCACAGCAATGTGAAAATAAGCATTGATTTTCAAATTGAGTAGTGAAAATACTGTCATAAAGTTGAAAACTCACTTAGTTGATCTGCAAAAAGCAAGCTAGCTCAAAAAAGTGAATATTTGAATTTGTTATTTGTTTGTATCATTTGTATATTTAGTAATGACGAAAATCAATAATCCATTTGTGAAAGTAAAATACGCAATTATTTTGAAATCAGGGGGTGTGGTACGCTTTAGACACGAAGCTTATCTGGAGCAGGGCTTTGATTTAGGTTAGTTCAACCCCACAAGTTTTCTAACTTCACAATATTAACCGACTGTTTGTTAGCAGCCCAAGTAAGGTGACAAGGCATCCTGTAGCAATTTAGCCCAGATGCATAAAACATAGAGCAGAATTAGAGCACATTATGCCGCTAGTTTGCTGGCCAGCATAGGTGGACGTTTTTGTTGACTTTCTGCAGGTGGCCTCCAGAAAGGCAACAAAAACGTCCACCTATGCTGGTCAGCAAAACCACCTGCAGAAAGGCAACAAAAATGTCCACATATGCTGGTCAGCAAAACCGCCTGCAGAAAGGCAACAAAATCGTCCACCTATGCTGGTCAGCAAAAACCTAGACACAGTATGCATGCCTGGTACTTGTACATTGGGCAGCCAAGGGTAGAGATTAAATGACACATTCATAACTTGATCTCACCCCTGCTATCTCATTCAAGTACTGGAACTAGATTATCTAGGCCTGCACATGACAAAACAAATTCCTGTGACTTAGCTGCTTCAGCATATACCAAATACTTAACCCTTTCCCTGATAGAGACGACTTTTCACGCCTCTGCAGAAGATGTCTTTTGAAAACATTGTGGGAAAAGGAGAAATTGCTTGTAACAAGCAATTTCTCCTTTTCCCACAATGTTTTCTACTCTATCAGATAATTTAACCATCATTTGACCCAGTATTTCATTCTTTTATTCAGATGTTTTGGATTTGGATGAGTGGAAATATCGCAAAACAGGGAAAGGGTTAAGGGTGGGAATTGGCCTTCCATACCCAGTAACTGGTTAAATTCCACACAAGCAACCTAGCCAACAAGCAGTGCCCTATCACATGTTTTGATTGGCTAGCTGGCTGGGAGAAGGGAATGCAAACAATTCACTATATAGCACATGGCCTGTCTGCCAAGAAAACCAAACTTACAACGTTGGCAATAATTGTAGCTTTTGCTTCCTGCACATTCAATCAATATGATCTACTCTACTCGTTTTGCTGATGGCCATATTCATACTTCCGCGACTGTGTCGAACAGCGTAGCCCCAGATGCGCAGTCTGATCTGGGGCTGAGCTGGTCGCAAACGTCGCAAGCATTCTTTTCTCAGGCGGACCACAGACAGCTTGAATCAAGGAAAAAGGAGATATACCAGTTCATGTACATGTAACTCTGACATGGCTTTCCAACTCGTGCATGTCCGCATTACACCGAAACATGTCTCCCTCCGACACATGCTTTTTTTGTCTTGAGTGAATTGACAAACATGTTTATGTACCAGAGCTCCAGATAAGCTGCATATTTGCTTAAATACCCAATTAAAATTGCCAAAAACCAAATTGAAATCAGAAGTAGCGAGTATCAAAAAGCAATAACAATTTTGTGGTACCGTTATAATGCTTCAGAAAACAATAAACATACCACAAATATTCGCATATATTTCTTATATTCCATGAAAACACATCTTGGTATTTCATTATAATTGTCTCCAAGGAGACAATTCTAATGAAATGCCAAGACATGTTTTCATTTCGAAGCAAATTATTCAATAATTGCGGTATGTTGATGTGTAAACAGTAGTGTGATTTTATTTTACCCAATTAAAATTTTGAAATACCCAATTGCTTCGGAAATGTTGGCGTGAAAATACTCAATTACTAATTCCTTATCTGGAGCCCTGATACTACATTATGATGTACATTGCAACTGTTTTATGAGCATGCTCACAATAATGAAAGGCTGAGCGGTATTTGACCTATAGCTAGCGTCAGTTGAAATAAATGAGAAAACAAAAAGTTTACGAGAAAGATGTTTTTGTACGACCCTCAACCACTTAATTATCTAGGAGAGTATGCATGTAGGTAAACAAATGTGTGTACCCTAGACAAACCAACTGTATTATAATAAGCACTTTAAGACAGGAATTTTGTTTGGGTTAACGGTTTCGATAAGCAGGGCATATGTGTTTTTAACTCATACATGTATACCATACTTTTTCATTTAAATGTATTAAACTGAACTTTATATCAAATGATTGACTGATGATTGATTGAATGTATCAATGTTTGAATGAATGAATGAATTGATTGATTGCAGATGTCAATGAAAGAAATAGTTAACAACACGACACGGTACACGGTATGAACTATAAGATCGTGATCCGATGCCAGATGCCCTGATCACACAAAAACTATCATGTAATCCCATCCCCTAATAGTCACCCTTCACGACAAGAACATTTTTTTCTAAGATCAGCCTTTCTAGTGGAAGAACAGAACAGGGCTGTTGAAACTGGCATTTAACTCTTTGCATGCTGGGAAATGTGTGGGCTATAAATAGTTCAAAAGTAGCAGACAAAATTCAGTATATTTTCTTTTATTTCTCCCTGTAAATATCATGAATATGTCTTCGAATTTCATTAGAATCGAGTCCTGAGGACTCAATTCTAATGAAATTTCAAGACATATTTACAGAGAGAAATAAAACATATACTCCTAATTCGTTTGGTGGATATTTTCGCCGCTAGCATGCAAAGAGTTAAATACTAGCATCACTAATCAAGTCCTTTTCCTTATTGTCTTACTTTCCTAATATTTTATTTTCGACAGGGAATTTTGAACATATTAGGATAACTTTGTGACAAAGCACCATGGGAGAAAAAATATTGAATCATATTGGAATGATAGCCAAATTTATACATGAAATATGCACAATCGACAATGGCATGTGGCAATGGCATATATTAGCAAGCTACAGTGCTGTCAGTGACCTCCATGTAAATATGACTTGCCATCACAAAAGGGGCTTATCGAGCTTGCAACCAGTGTTACACTGCATAGTATTTATCCATTAATGATCTAGCCAACCACCCTCTCAACAATCGCAAACAATGTAAGGCCTAATCCGGGGTGCACGGACATGCAGGCTGATCTATCTACTGTCTGTTCCACGTTTTGCTGCCAACAAATTTTAGTTATTAAACACATTAACCTTGAAAAATATTGAAATGCAAGTACTCTTTTATCAATAACAAAAAAGTCACCCTCCCCAAAATTTGTTTATTTGATGAAATTCCATCAAATATTGATTTTATAGCGAACAAGAGTGCCGAAGGTCACAATATACGCCCGTCGAGGCAAGGCCAGTCAACAAGGGGACATAACTCATCTTGACGTACTAAACATGTAAACCAAATTTGGTTACGATCCGTCAAGTAGAACTCGACTTATTGCGTGGACAAGGATACCGAGTCCGAAAATTAAAAATGGCCGCCAAGGGGAGATATGTCATCGGAACTTTTTCAAAATCAATAGGCTTCGTCGTCTTGCCGTGATGAACATGACTATACCGAATTTGGTTATGTTAGGTCAAGTAGAACTCGAGTTATTGCGTGGACAAGGATACAAAGTGCGAAAATAAAAAATGGCCGCCAAGGGGAGATAAGTCATCGGAAATGTTTCAAAATCAATAGGCTTCTTCGTCTTGCCGTGATAAACATGTATACCGAATTTGGTTACAAGCGGTGAAGTAAAACTTGAGTTATTGCGTGGACAAGGATACAGAGTGCGAAAAATAAAGATGGCCACCAAGGAGAGATAAGTCATCGGAAATTTTTGAAAATCAATAGGCTTCTTCGGCTTGCCGTGATAAACATGCATACCAAATTTGGTTACGGTACCGTATTTACCCTATATATTGGGACACCCTTTGTATTGGGACACCCCCGTTTTGGGGAGAAATAATTATTTTTTAGGAAACAAGTTTTGGGACACATCACAATTTTAAAAAAAAAGTATTGGGACATCTCTTTTTTTTTTTAAATACTTTTAAACACAGTACGGGATTCCGCTGGGGAAAATAAAAAAATCGCCACTCCAATTTCTTTTTTCTTTTTTTTCACCGGCTACTGGTCATGCCGACTATTGGCACGTCTCGCTATAAACAGAGGCCGTCGCTGATTAACTAATATAACACAGTGCTGACGGTAAATCTGAGCTCTGTTGATTAAATAGATTACCAATAAACCGTATACATCGTCAATGCCGGAATGTGATTTATTTGCGAAAATTATTTCGATTCACACGGAAATACTCCTGATACATCGCCCCGCCCTCTCATCAATATTCACGAGATAAGTTTAAAGTACGGACATGTATCCGGTCACGGCATGCTCTCCATGCTATTATATCCAGACACTACCGAGGGATGGCGTGGAAAGTATAGTACACGGCAGCTCCATTATAACGCGATCGCGCATAGCGTGATTTCCATTATAACGCGGGTCTCTCGTGGATTCCAAAAAATATTTTAAAAATCGAGAAGAAAAAAAAAAAAAAAAAAAAAAAAATTGTAATTATCATTATCATGTTAATATGCATACAGTGCGACCCCCCTATTGCACGGAAGTCCGGCGACATACGACCTTCCGTGTTTCTTATCCGAACCGTGCAATATCCGTGCCAGGGGATATGAATTCCAAATCCGAGATGCCATTACACCCGACATATATTATACACAGGTTGAAGTAACAGACCGAGGTCTATAATTTTGTTTTCTTCATTCGTTGAAGCTTTTAGGCATATTTAATGTATTTATAGACCTCGGTCCGTTACTTCAACCTGTGATATTACACAGATGATATTTGTGTGTTGCTTTGTGCAAAAAAATCGATAACTAACAGGCGCTTATTGTATGACATCATTCAACACGAGACTGTAAACTGTGTGACCTTTAGGCTATATTTTGAAATGTTACTGATTGGTCAACACGCCTTTTGATGTTCCGCAGACGTCGCGAACGTGTGACTCATGGGGCAATCATGCAGTAACCCATTTCATGCTGAGGATACGATTATGTTTGCGGGAAAATATTTTCCTTCTATGCACTCAGAAGTATATGCCGCGAGCACCATTTAAACCGTCTCGTTGAGACGGTTCAAATGAGTGGTCACAACGTATACTTTCATTGAGAAATAAAAAAAATAAAAATAAATTATTTAATAATTTCATACCCGTAAATGTGTATTCCGAAAGGAATGGATTAAAAAAAAACACTGGATTATACGCAGATCTGTCGCCATATTTCGCCGATATTGATTTCGAAAATATTTTCCGTAAATTGTGTTGAAAAGTTGACACAACATTCAGAGTTCATGCGGAATTATCGGTGGGATTATGCACGTATCGACAGCTAATCGTCCGCATGAATAGGCAGGACATGATTTTATAAATAACTCGTGTTTAATACAAGTTTGTATGTCATAGTCATTATTAATAATTACTTTAACTTCTGTTCAAATGACATGATTTTAATGGGTCCGTTGCTAATTGAATTCCCGCAATAGTTGGTAACCGAAATGCGGATGATACCAATACCCGTGCATGTCCCGAAATTTCATAGCGCGGTCGGATTCGATCGCGAATTGAAATCTTGGACGTTACACTGGTCTCATTTGAAGTACATGAAATCTTGGACGTTACACTGGTCTCATTTGAAGTACATGTACAATTTGTACAATTTGTCGGCCGACTATATATCACACTATGTCTTCATATATATCACACTGCAATCATCAAATCACTCTACATTCGCAGTTTGGTCGAGATAATACTTTTATAATTTGGAAATTCATTTGCGCACTCGGCAATTTCCGTAACATATAGTTCAGGTATTTTCTGATCATAAAAATGGGCGACATGCTTAGAAACGGAAAATAATTAAATTCAACCTGTTATTGTACCGATATAGCAATTTCACAATTTCGAGGATACAAACTTTCAATATTAATAATTGAATTCCCGCAATAGTTGGTAACCGAAATGCGGATGATACCAATACCCGTGCATGTCCCGAAATTTCATAGCGCGGTCGGATTCGATCGCGATTTGAAATCTTGGACGTTACACTGGTCTCATTTGAAGTACATGTACAATTTGTACAATTTGTCGGCCGACTATATATCACACTATGTCTTCATATATATCACACTGCAATCATCAAATCACTCTACATTCGCAGTTTGGTCGAGATAATACTTTTATAATTTGGAAATTCATTTGCGCACTCGGCAATTTCCGTAACATATAGTTCAGGTATTTTCTGATCATAAAAATGGGCGACATGCTTAGAAACGGAAAATAATTAAATTCAACCTGTTATTGTACCGATATAGCAATTTCACAATTTCGAGGATACAAACTTTCAATATTAATAATTGGGATACCAAAAAAAATAATTAATTTATTTTATATTATGTATTGGGACACGTAGAATTTTATTTATTTTTTAATGTCCCAATACATAGGGTAAATACGGTAAGTAGAAATCGAGTTATTTGGAAAAGGCCGGAAGGCCTCGTCCAGTATTCCCGCGACTTTTCCAAGTATCGAGTTATTGCGTGGACAAGCTGCATGTGCCCGAGTTTCAAAATCTAATTTTTGTTTTCTTAGTTACGTATATCTAACCAAGTTTCGGAGTCAATTTCCAAACGTTTTCGTTTCTTGACTCCTCCCCCAGGTCCTCCACCTCCTTTTCCCATATAATATGAAAATAATTTTTTGACAATACTCAATGTTTGATGGAATTTTATCAAATAATTGTTTTTTTGGGAGGGTGACATTGTTGTTATTGATGAAAAAGTACTTGCATTTAAATATTTTCTAAATTTAATGTGCATTTAATGTGCTTAATAGCCAACAATTCGTCGGCATCAAAACGTGGAACAGACAGTAGGTGAATACAGATCGCAAACCCAACAAACACCGTTTTCAATGATGTATCACAACTGTTCACGGACCCATATATTTCTATGCAACGAGAAAAGCAAATCAGGAATGTACATTACGTAGTTAGCCACTAATTGTTTTTGCAAGACAGAGAAGTGTGGGAGTTCACCACGTGGTTATGTTTATAATTGCTGGGAATTGTCATAGCAACTTTGTAGAAAACATTCCACCAGGCTGAGGTACATTGTAGGTGAGCGACTGGTACATGTACTTTGTGGTATGAATGACAAACTCCGATATTAAATATCTAGAAGGTACTTGCCATCATTTCAACCAACGGAAGTGGTACAGAGTAACTAGTGTACCTTGGGCCCGGCTCGATAATTCAGAAATTGTAACGCACGAGAAGGCAGGGACCCTGCTGGTCCCGGCCTTCGCGCGTGTTACAATTACGGAATTAGCGAGCCGGGCCCAAGGTAAATAATCCACTTCCATTAGTTGAAAAGATCGAGAGTGTCTTACCTTCAACATTAACCCTTTCAACACCAAGTAACTTAATAGGATGTTCCATGCCAATGTTTCACGCTATTTCATTGGTTCATTCAAATTTTCAGGCTATTCCATTCTTCAGAAAGGGTAATTTTTTCAAATTTGATAACTATTAACAAACAGTGGAGATCCTGCTGAGACGGCTCGTTACGAGCCGGCTCATCTGGATCTGCACTGTTTGCAAACATTGTCTCTATAGAAGTCTGTGGTGTTGAAAGGGTTAAGTGTCGTACCTTCTAGATATTTAATATCAGAGTAAAATTTGGAATGATTTAAAGAGGTTTTTCTCGTTCATACCACATAGTGCCTGTGTAGTTGATCAGGATATGCACTCGAGAATGTATACCAGTACAGAGAATGCCCAACCCAGTTTGATATTTTCAAGCAAAAAATAATCTGAATGGCTTAGGAGTAGCTGCACATTTTGTTTTCCGCTTCATAGGCAACAGGTTGCACTATATCGTAACACCAGTCAACAATATAAATCTGCAGAGCGTTGACGTTTATACTTCGAGATATTGTTATTGAGAGAAAATTATTCTGCAATACAAGACAAAAATATTATCATAAAGTCACCTAATAAAGTGTGTATTAGCAAAATTCTATGCAGTAGAAATTAAGTATACAAAGAACGCTTCAAACGCAAATTTGAAAAGATGACTCCGTCATAAGGCTTAAGTAATGCAATGTAATTAGAGTTAACCCTTTGAATGCGGGAACCGAAAATAGTCGTCTGCTGTTAATTCATATTTTGTCTTTTCTCTCAGTAAAAACATGGTTTGGCAGCATTTTAGAATCATTTCCAATGGAAATGATTCTAAAGTGCTGCCAAACCATGTTTTTGATGAGAAAAATGGAAAATAAAAAATATTCAGCAGACGACACAATTTAATTCAGCGTAGTAAGGGTTAAGTACGCGGAACTAGGTCACGAGGCGGATATAATCATTTCATGTGCAAGTATGGTTCATGTAGGCCTAATACTATTGAAGAATCTCAAACACAAACTTTTACCCTTCCTACGTTGTTGACGGAAATTGCCGTCTGCTGTTTTTCATTTTTGCTTTAATTCTCAACCAAAAACTGGTTTTGACAGCACACGAGAATCGTCTCCACTGGAGACGATTCTCATGTGCTGTCAAAACCAGGTTTTTGTCGAGAAATATTGAAAATAAAACATTTCCAGCAGACGACACAATTTAATTCAGCGTAGTAAGGGTTAAGTACGCGGAACTAGGTCACGAGGCGGATATAATCATTTCATGTGCAAGAATGGTTCCTGTAGGCCTAATACTATTGAAGATACAATCTCACAAACACAAACTTTAACCCTTCCTACGCTGTTGACGGAAATTGCCGTATGCTGTTTTTCATTTTTGCTTTAATTCTCAACAAAAAACTGGTTTTGACAGCACACGAGAATCGTCTCCACTGGAGACGATTCTCATGTGCTGTCAAAACCAGGTTTTTGTCGAGAAATATTGAAAATAAAACATTTCCAGCAGACGACAATATCTAATTCAGGCCGGGTAGTAAGGGTTAACCTTGTGATGGATGGGACAGGACAGGACGGATATTCCGACAAGGGTAACACTAAATGCCCCCTCCATTGTCGTGGTGGGGTATAAAAACACAATCTCATTGGCATTTGAGTCTGATCCATATAGCTCATTTGCAGGCCATAAAGCGAACAACTGCATATTTAAAGTTACATGCCCACTCATAAGGCACAAACTGTTCTTTATATCAGAGACATCATCGGACACATTTTCTGGCAAAATAAACATTCATTCATCATTACTCCACGTATTGATTGCATTATTATACATTTTATATCAGATGTAACTTTCCACACTGATATCAGGGGCGATAACTGTGTTTCCATAAAATGTTAACGGACATTACTATTTATTCCCTTATTTATTGTTTTATGTGCAATGATCATACTTTTTAATCTGTTGAAAATAACATTTTTTCAGGTGACCCATTTAATCAGAATAAATAATTAAAAAATACCATGCCTTATTTGCATAAGCCTGATACCACCACGAGTCACTATCAGTAAAATATTTATTACTAATTGTAACTTGTAACTGGTGGAATAGTGACACAATTATACACTTATTTAATTCCTATAAAGAACATGTTGTGCCTACTGGGTGGACATGTACCTTTAATATCCGAGACAGCGAGTGCCTTTAACCCTTACTATGCTGAATTAAATGTTGTCGTCTGCTGTTTATTTTTTATTTTCCATTTTTCTTATCAAAAACATGCTTTGACAACACTTTAGAATCATCTCCAGTGGAAATGATTCTAAAGTCCTTCTAAATTGTGTTTTTGTTGAGAAAGACGACAAATATAAAACAACAGCAGACGACAATTCACGCTTCCCGCATCCTAAAGAGTTAACATTGATATCATTTTCGAGTCCATCACTGTAACACTTATACATGTATTACACTAACATATTCACGAATAGTTTGTATGAAAATAATATTCTGTATAAATATTTATACATGTGGCAAACATCCCACAGAGCAGACACCAAAACCACAGCATACTTGTAACTTGCACTAGAGTGAAGTACAAGTCACAAATAACCAATTTGAACTTCAGATGACCTTGGAAGGTCAAATCCCAAATATGTGGCTGTTACTGGAGAAATGGGGCTTATGGGTTTTCTGACCAGTGTAGCTCCTGGTTACATATGACAATCACGTAGCCCGATATCGATCTTTATTCCTTGTTAGAAGCATGGCGGGCGTTTCGTTTCATTAATGAAATGGCGAACAGTGCAGATCCTGATCAGACTGTGCGAATGCACAGGCTGATCTGGATCTACACTGGTCACAAAACCCATAAGCCCCATTTCTCCAGTCACAGCCACATATAATCTCCATGCATTTGAACTTGCACTTAACCCATTCCTTTCGGAATACGCCTTTACGGGTATGAAATTTATTAAATATTTTATTTTTATTTTTGTTATTTCTCAATGAAAGTATATGTTGTGACCACTCATTTGAACCGTCTCGATGAGACGGTTCAAATGGTGGTCACGACATATACTTCTAAGCACATATAAAGAAAATATTCCCCATTTCTCCAGTCACAGCCACATATATTTTTGATAGCTGTACTTCCATCTTCCAGGCATACTGGACTTCACCAAGTAATCCATGAGCCAAAAGTTTCACTAGTGAAAATGAGGGCCTGCTCATCAAGTTCTATGATGAACAAGAAATTTCACACAGAGAGGAAAAGGTTTTATTGTCTCAGCACCAACCAAGGTCATATAGAGACGGGACCTTCGATTAAAGTCTCATCCGAATGACCAGTGGGATGAAAATACTATTAACCCATTCCATTCGGAATACACCTTAACGGGTATGAAATTGTTTATTTTTATTATTTCTCAATGAAAGTATATGTTGTGACCACTCATTTGAAACATCTCGACAAGACGGTTCAAATGGTGGTCGCGACATATACTTCTGAGCGCATAGGAAAATATTTAGAATTTTCCGCAAACATGGCGTATCCTCGGCATGAAACGGATTAAAGAATTGTTTATGCCTATGGCAGGGATTGAATCATCTACCTCTGGTATTTGAAGTCCAATGCTCTACCCATAGACTATAAAGCCATCCGTCTCTAAGTCTCAACCCATTTCATGCTGTGGGATATGTCATTTTGTTTGTGAAAAATTGTAAATAATTTCTTTGTATGTGCTTAGAAGTATATGTCGTGACCACCATTTGAACAGTCTCGTCGAGACGGTTCAAATGAGTGGTCACAACATATACTTTCATTGAGAAATAAGAAAAATAAAAACAAAATATATAAAAGTTTCATACCCGTCAAGGTGTATTCTGAATGTAATGGGTTAATGAAGAAGAGGGAGAGAGATAGGTAGAGAGATGATTGGTTATCAAACAATAAGTATAGGTTAGAAGACACCAAATGGTGCGAAACCGCCCAGGGTGTATGCAAAAGTAGTCCGGTATAAAAAAATAGTGCGGGTGTTTTGAGGTCACAGACACCGTTTGCTTGCAAATCTTGATCCATTACTACCCAGTTTCACTTGAGGAACATTTTGGGGTGCCTTCAACACCAGTTTTCAGCATATTTGTAGCATTTAAAAGAAAACACTGACCCTGTTGGTCACTTGATGTAAACGGAGTTTCCGTGGCCAAAAAATGTACACAATATTGGAGGATATGACAAGGTTGGATTTTTCTTTCTTAGGAGTAAGTGAACCTATTGTTTAGTTCATGCAGAACCAGTACAGACTGGCTGCAGGTCATGTACAAGTGGGTCCCACAGCATCCATACGAATAGTGAAAGTAGGAGAGACTGGCCTTATTGGATGGCATTCGGTTAAATTATATAGTAAAACTATTTGGTGGTGTCTAACCTATACAGTAGATTTACCTAACTAAACCCAACTGCAGCCCTTCCAGCAGCGAAAAAAATATATACTAAGGATTTTTTTCAAAAAAATATAGGACACTATATCTGGCCTCCCAACTAGCCAGCCGCGTTCCACCAAAAATCATTTATTTGTGCAAATAAGTCATTTATTTACCTTAACTTATTACATTAAAAAAGGGATTTTTGAAAAACAATTAAGAATGAATTGGCACACATCATGGTACTACATAAATTAATTTTGTTGAAATGATGTCAACATCACATTAATAAATACTTATGGATGTCCTTTAAATTGCATGATGAATTTAGTGCAACAAATTTAACAAAAAAGTTCTATTTTAACCAAAGAAAAAGCAACCTTTTGCTTACCCAAACAATATATAGGAATTATAGGAATTTTGCCCAAAATATAGGATATTATAGGACATTTTGAAAAAGTCTAAAAAATATAGGAATTATAGGAATTATAGGACCGCTGGAAAGGCTGCAACTGTCATAAAACCTAAGCATGCATTATTTGTATGGTATTCTCTTAATGAAGGGGCCTTTCCCATGATTTTCTATGGGAAAATGGAGATGGAGCACCTGGGGTAGAAAAAAAAACAAACAAAAAACACAAATGTTTGGTATGTGTGCTTTGCAATCATGGACAGCCTTCAAGGCTGTTCATGATTGCAAAGCACACATACCTGTCTTGGAGTGCTCACGTACAGGAATAACAGTAGAGGCTCTCTAAACTGGATACCCCGGCCTGGTGAACTCCCAGGGTGTCCGATATTGAGAGGTTCTACTTAAGTGTAAGTTTTAATTTACTTGCTGGATAAAATGGTACTTAATATGTGGTTGATTTTTTCAAACACAGGTACGGTTTTTTGATGTGGGTTTTTTGTTCCCGATTGGATTAAGAATGTTTGCTGTATTAATCATATCTATGATAACAAGATACCCACTATCATGGTCTCACAGTGAATGAATTCAACTACAGTAATAACCATAAATATTTGGACACAATTGATTGTGGGAAACGTATAACAGTCTCCGCGAAACTGCCAAAATGTTACAGGACATTCGGTGCTCTCATTTTCTTTGGCTGCCAGCGGGGCATTCGTGAGCAGACAGGCCACATTTCTAGTTTTAAAATATGTTTACACTATTTTTACGAATGTAGACTCTGATTCACACAGTCTGATCAGGGCCAGGCAGAGTTCCAGATAAGGTGCGTATTGGCGTATTTTACGTAATTATTTTAGCTGAATACGCCTTGATTATCAAAAGTGGGAGTACAAAATACGCACAGCAATGTGAAAATACGCATTGATTTTCAAATTGAGTAGTGAAAATACTGTCATAAAGTTGAAAATTCACTTAGGTGAGCTGCAAAAAGCAAACAGTTTTGCAGCTGAAATAAGTGAATGTTGAAATGTTTTATATATTTTTTTATCCTTTATTCCCTATTTACTAATGAAGAAAATCAATAATCCATTTGTAAAAGTAAAATACGCAATGATTTTGAAATCATGGAGTAGTAAGCTTTAGACACAAAGCTTATCTGGAGCTCTGAGGGCCTACCAGTTTCACCATGAGGTGAAAGTTGCTTTATGTCTCTGAATGAAATTTTACATCCATATCAGCTACCCAAATGTCGTAGCCATAATCAGAGGCACACTCATCAAATACATTGTACTGTCTAAAAACGCGTCAGTTGTGGCAGGTTACAAATGCTCCGCTTATCTGGTGAAAGGCGAGCATGCGGAGAAGACAAGTTTTATCTGCTCGCTTATGAATATTGTATCTATTATTACACAAGGCATGTCTGCACGTATTGGTGCACATAGACGGATGAGTAAGCCACGAGTATACATCAGAGGATATCGACCTTCACAAACAACCATGTTACATTGTATCCTGACAAGATACTCCATACTTTTAACCCTTAGACTGCTACTCACAACAAGTGTCGTCTGCTGTTGCTTTTATATCTTGCCTCATTTCTCAATAAAAACATGGTTTGACAGCACTTCCGAATCATTTCCAACGGAAATGATTCTGAAGTGCTGTCAAAGCATGTTGTAAATGATTCTAAAATGTTGTCAAAGCATGTTTTTCATTGATAAAAATAGAAAATAAACAGCACACAAAAAAAATATAAGATAGCGGTCTACATGTAAGTGATAAAACATGCAATTTTAACCAATTACAAACTGATAATTCCAGCACAAAAATATCTACACAATTCCCTAACATTTGATTGGCTCGTAGCAAGTCTCTGTCCAAAATTTATATCCCAGTAAACTCCCACGCCAAACTACTTTCCGTAACCGTGAGGCGCAGTTAAAATAATTCTTAAGAAAACGGAAAATAAACACATTTTCTTGATGAATTTATTTCAAATGCTGGAATTATAAGGAATGAATGGCCTTTTTGTGGAATTTATCGGGGATATAAACTTGGAAAAGTCGCGGGGATACTGGACGAGGTCTTCCGGCCTTCGTCCAGTATTCCCGCGACTTTTCCAAGTTTATACCCCAATAAATTCCACAAAAAGGCCATTCATTTCTATAATAACCAATAGGATAAACATAAACAATTGGGGATAAAAAATTACAATTTTCGAAAAGAAAAAATAAAATAAAAGATTCTTGTCATTTTTTATCACCAATTGTTTATTTTTATCGCCAATTGCAAAAGTGGTTTTTACAAGTTTATACCACGATAAATTCCACAAAAAGGCCATTCATTCTTATAATAGTAGAATAAAACCCCATTTCTCCAGTCACAGACAGTAGGTTGTACAGACTGACTGAAATGCACCTGCATGTGGGAGCGCTCTACTTTCAGCACTAAATAGAGAACACCATGCTAGAGCATTTTGATATCAAGTTTATCAGGCAAGGCTAGGAAACGCATAGGAATTATGAGGCTCGCCGAGGAATCCTAACGTTTCAAAGCCAAGCCTGATAAACTTGATATCAAAAGACACTAGCCTGGTATTCTATTTATCAGTAGATGTTTATGCTCGCAAATTACCACAGATGACGTCATTATCTATGGACATAACACACTTTTCTTACGTTGCGTCATTACACCGACATCATTCGGTAATGTCACGTGACGTCATCCGACCAATGGAACATCAGTTTTCACCTCGCAACCCGGATGTTTGTATCAGGTCAATGCCTGATACAACAATAAGTAATCAGTCAGTACAGGTTACCTGATAAAATTACAAATAAAGCTTTCAGCACTGTAACAGTGTCCTAATCCGGTGCCAGGCACTCTTATACATGGATCACTTGGTTCCAGGTATGAATCACAGTAAGATCCACCATCAACCCATTCCTTTCAGAATACACCTTTATGGGTTTGAATTTTATTTTAAATATTTTATTTTTATTTTTGTTATTTCTCAATGAAAGTATATGTTGCGACCACTCATTTGAACCGTCTCGACGAGATGGTTCAAATGGTGGCCGCGACATATACCTCTGAGCACATAGAAAGAAAATATTTATGATTTTCAGCAAACATAATGGCGTAAATATCCTCAGCATGAAAAGGGTTAAGGATTGATTCTTCGTTGAGAAATACATACCCTCCCATCCTCCGATTCAAATTTGGACATTCTTAGGGGCACAGCTAGGCTGCATGCATGGGCAGTTGTGCACAATGGGTTGTGTTTACTGGTTAGGAGAGCAATACACCAAGTTTGGTAAGAACACACTGTAAATGTCAATATGCATGTCATCCTGCGTCAACATGGCTGGTGATGATAACGAACATCAACAGTGTCTATATGATCTACCACGGGAAAACAAGGGGTGTAGAGTTTTTGACCTTGCACATCAGTGCAGACTGACAGACAGGTTTAATGTCCCAGCAACAGCTGAAGTCACATGTCATGATGTGCCTGTGCCTTATTTCTCCAATCACAGCCACATACAGAGGATGCTATGCAGGACTTGAATGTTGTAAGTTCACTTTTGCCCTGTGCAAACTGAAGGGGTCAGTCCCCTTGTTGACTCTTAGATCCCTTCTTAGCCGTCACATCCCTGTATAGTGGTATGGGCAAAATGTGTAGATCCAGATGAGCCGGCTCGTGACGAGCCGGCTCATCAGGATCTGCACTTTTTGCAAGTAATTTTTACATTTTTAAGAGAAAAAAAACACCACCTTTTCATAAATGGACTAGTCTGAAAATCATTTTGTGACGATTGGATCGGAAATTAACATATACAAATCCATTCCAGTTACTTAGGGGTGAAAGGGTTAAAGTGAAATGTACTACCATTAGTCTATAAAACCCATCCATAAGAATTAGAGCAACGAAACAATCAGTTACATTCATAATGTGTATTACAAAACTAAAAAAAAAAGATTTTCCCTCTCCATCTCCATCTCTTTTCCCTCTCCACCTCAAAATGCAAACAGGGAGGTAAATGCTAATCGGGTCAGCCTGTCCCATTCCACCCTGCCCCCACCCTAGGATTCTCTGTTAACCTGTAACTTATATAGAACACCTACAAACTGCATCCCTCCCTGAAACATTCACCATCGCCAATTTTTTGAAGTGGCGATTTTTTTATTGTTTATTTTTATCCCCAATTGCGAAAGTGGCGATCGCCAGCGGAATTTTTCATCAATACGACTGCGGTTTCTTCCTTTTAATGACGACCATATTCCAGCCGTTAACACTACCGAATGCAACAATAACAAATTTAGCAGCATTACATAGTATTGCCTGAACATTCTGCAGAGAAATTTGAATCGGACGGAATCGAACGTGTTAAGAAGGTCCACCACCACCATTGATTTTTCCCATATAAACTAACCAATGACCACACATTTTGCTATTCTCTGCTACTGTCATTTTTCGTATGGATGCCATGGATGGTGTGGGACATATTTTCCCATAACCTGCACCCATTCTGCTCTGGATATTCACTAATTAAAACATAGGTTTAATTGTTGTTAAGAAAGATAAATTCAATCTCCTGTAACTGTGGTGGCGTAAAAAGTCAGCGGCTGGAATTCAAACAGTCTCACATGACAAACATGATCAGACTTACAAAATAATCCCAAAGCATATGCTTGAAACTGATGTAAATGATACATTAACATGCCTGTGAAGTAGATTAGTGCATCAATTGACTGGTTTCTGCAAGCAATTTAGCGTGTCTATGGCATAACAAATCTGGCTTATTTTTTGTTAATGTACTACTTTTGACTACACCGCGCATGAATATCTGATGATTTAGTGTGGTTAAACCTTTAACCTTGGTCAGATTCAAATTTGTATGCAGAATGTTCAGACCGACTACATAAGTAATGTTGCTACAGTTGGTATTGGCTCATAGTGTTAACCCTTAGCCTGCTGATCGCGAAAACTGTCGTCTGCTGTTGCTTTATTTTTTGCCCTGTTTCTCAATAAAAACATGGTTTGACAGCACTTTAGAATCATTTCCAATGGAAATGATTCTAAAGTGCTGTCAAAGCATGTTTTTGATGAGAAAAATCGAAAATAAAACATAAACAGCAGACGACAACATTTCATTCAGCAGGCTAAGGGTTAACGGCTTCATTTTCATTGAAAAATAACAAAAGTGAAAATAAAATCTTTAATAAATTTCATACCCGTAAAGGTGTATTCCGAAAAAGGAATGGGTTTATATTATTATCAACGCAGAAAAAGTATAAGCAATGAAGGAAATACATAAACAAGGTTAACACATATATGTACCTTTCTTATTACACAGGATGCAACCAATAACGAACTTGACACACAAAGCTACCACATACAGCTAAATCCATTAACTAATACACATTTTAATCTCGTATTCATAAAATATCCACTAACAGTTACACTTTTCTCCTCGCTACCGGAGAATTAATGATTTATTGGATAAAATACATCCATATCCCCTACAGGTAAAAATTGCCTCTGTTACTGTGTCATTTCACTGTTCTGAACAATCGCGGTGTGAGTCACACATGAATCAGTCACGTATCCAGACATACAAAGTAACCTGCAGCACAAGACGATATTGACAATTGCCGACGTCGCAGGAAAAAGAGAACGCTATACAGAGCTCCAGATAAGCTGCGTATTGGCGTATTTTATGTAATTATTTTAGCTGAATACCCATTGATTATCAAAAGTGGGAGTACAAAATACGTACAGCAATGTGAAAATACGCATTGATTTTCAAATTGAGTAGTGAAAATACTGTCATAAAGTTGAAAATTCACTTAGTTGAGCTGCAAAAAAAGCAAACATGTAGTGTTTGCTTTTTGCAGCTCAAATAAGTGAATATTTAAAAAAAGAAATTATCATTTGTTCCCTATTTAGTAATAAAGAAAATCAATACTCCATTTGTAAAAGTAAAATATGCAATGATTTTGAAATCAGGGGGTATAGTACGCTTTAGACACAAAGCTTATCTCGAGCTCTGGCTATACCGGTAGTCTATGTATGGGAGAAGGCAATTTGTTCTTGTGTACATCTCTGGTAATAATAATGTTTCATGATTCTAAAGTCGTAGAGTAGTAATAATCTAGAATTAATTACAGTGGAACCTCCCAGCAATGGCTAAAGTCATATGTGGCTGTGACTGGAGAAATCTGGCTTATGACATTTGTGACCAGTATAGCTCCTGATCAAATAGCACACTCCTATTATTCTATAGCATGATAACAATCTATATTGCTTGTTACAAGCTTGATGTGAGTTTCATTGATAGACTGGTGAACAGTGCAGATCCTGATCAGACTGTGCGGATGCACAGGCTGATCTGGATCTACACTGGTCGCAAAACCCATAAGCCCCATTTCAACAGTCAAAGCCACATATATGGATGAGACGTCGGTTTCCAGTCTCATCTGAAAGTCGGTGGGTTGGAAGTACCAATAACCCTTCCACCCCTAAGTAACTGGATTTTGATATGTTAATTTTGCAACCAATCAAACTGTCACAAAATGATTTTGAAACAAGTCCATTTATGAAAAGGGGGTGTTTTTGTTCTTAAAAATATGAAAATTACATACAAAAAGTGCAGATCCTGTGGATCTACACTTTTTGCCAATACCACTATACAGGCCTGTGGTGTTGAAAGGGTTAAATTATTTGCTTATAGAGCGGGGATTGAACCCACAAGCTCCTGTACTGAAGTCCAATGCTCTACCCCTAGACTACACTACATCACGCCACCTCTGTGTGAATCACAGGTGTTTGAACAGTTTTGTGTCTGGAGAAATAATGCTCAAACATTACACACGACAGAAATCGTCAATTATGTACACACTTACCGTTCCGAACTTTCGAATCCCTTTTATACAGTCAAAATATTCATGACCTTCTAGTCATACGTGTAATTCGCGGGTGGTGACGTAAACTGCATGTTGGCAACAATGCACCCAAACCACCAGAGCTACCGAAATAACCCATGACAAGAGATACCGAAATAAACCACGAAACACCGAAATATGAACCATTCTTCAAGAACCTGTGGTGTGAATGCGAAGGCTGATCAGGGAATACAAGGCTGATCAGGGAATACACTGGTTGCGATGGTCGTAAGGAATATTTTGTCAATCAGTGGCTCAAGCACTTGCACTTGATTATTGGAGATAAATTTTCTGTGGTCCTCTTTGTTGCAGGTCGTTATTCTGAAATCTATCTTCCTACACAACAGACATGTGGTATAAAGCCTGATGTGTGATTGTTTTTGTGTTATCACTCCCATTGTTCTGATCTTATACCTGTTATGCTGTTAACTTATACCTGTTATGCTGTTAACTCATTACATGCGGAATACACCTTTACAGGTTTGATTTTTTTAAAATATTTTATTTTTATATTTTTGTTATTTCTCAATGAAAGTATACTTCCGAGCACATATAAAATGGCGTATCCTCAGCATAAAATAGGCCAACTCATTACATTTAACACCCCGTATAAGGATATAATCAGGTCAAACAATTTTTTCGCATTTCTGGTAAAAAGTCTCAGAGAGACGGTTCAATTGAGTGGTCACAACATAATCTATTCTTCTGTCAGCGATACGGTTTATCCTAAACATGGAATGAGTCAACAATGTAATTGATAACGATCTATGGCTGTCATTGAATGGCCTGACTGGCTGGCTGAATGAGATTTCAGTCCATTAAAGGTACATGCCCACTCTTTCAGCACAAAATGTTCTTTATATCAGAGACATCATCTGAGACATTTTCTGGAAAAATAAACATTCACTCACCACAATTAAAACATTGAGTAATCAATTGGCTTGAAAATATATGCGTACTGATAATTTTACAAGGACAGTTTTCAATAAAATTATTGAAAAATGCCAAAGACGTCGATGGGAAAATCAGCCACAAAATCACCGCTAGGCTATCTGTCGTATTTGGTTACAATAAGCGTCTATATCTATGACGCAACTATACATATAATAAGTGTCTATGGATGTTTTATAAATAGGATACGCACGGTCACTGCTGATTACACGGTGACGGTATTGGTGAAAAGCACTTCATATGAATTTCAGGTCGGTCGATTAGATTGATAATGGCGATTCCTTTTTTTAATTCGCCATTTATGATTTAATACGTACATTGTTCGCAGGTGACGACGCATACGTAATTGCTTTGAGATGTGAAAAAAATAAGGATATGGCCGACTCGACCCTGGTCCGAAACGTTTGTGATGCGAAACGTCCGAGTTCGTGCAAATAGACTAAGTTTTTTTTCATTCGGATATACTTTGGATGTTATTGTTTAAGATATGACAGACCGCAGTAAATATGTCTTCAACAAAACGTGGTGAAAAAAACATGCAGCAAAGGCCCCAATTAAACATAATTTCTAATTAGTTTTAACTAACACTTAAAAGATGTCGTACATGGTTGCATGTACGTATTCAATGTATTGTGTAGCCAAGTTTATTGCACATTTTGATACCAGAATTGGAAAATACCCTATTCAATTTTACACAATGGGGTAACGGTTGTAAGGTACCCAATTGATAATTGAAAATACCCAATTGAAAAAAAATATCATGCAGTAAAAATACTCAATCAATAAATACTTATCTAGAGCCCTGATATACATTTTATATCAGATGTAAATTTCCACACTGATATCAGGAGCGATAACCAGGTTTCCCTAAAATGTGCACGCCATTACTATTTATTCTCTGTATTTATTTTTTGATGTGCAATGATTTCACTTTATAATCTGTCGAAAATATTATTTTTTCAGGTGACACATTTAATTAGTATAAATAATTAAAAAATATCATGCCTATTTGCATATGAAAATAGGCTGATACCACTGCGCGTCACTATCAGTAAAATACTGAATGATTTTATCTGTGGGCACTCGTAATTTTTAGAGTTGGTGGAATGGGGACACAATTATACACTTATTTAACCCTTTCCCTGTTTTGCGATATTTCGACTCTTCCAAATCCAAAACATCTGAATAAAAGAATCAAATGCTGGGTCAAATGATGGTTAAATTATCTGATAGAGTAGAAAACATTGTGGGAAAAGGAGAAATTGCTTGTTACAAGCAATTTCTCCTTTTCCCACAATGTTTTCTAAAGACATCTTATGAAGAGGCGTGAAAAGTCGTCTATCAGGGAAAGGGTTAACTCCAATAAAGAACATGGTGTGCCTACTGAGTAGGCATCCAGTGGGCATGTACCTTAAACAAAGTAGAGGGTTATCGTGGCAGGGTGCTTGATAGCGGTACTGTACACTGTGGACAAATCTATTGAATTGTTTAGAGAAACCTAGTAAACAACGCTGAATGGAATGAAGTTTTAACCCTTATACTGCTGAATTAAATTTTGTCGTCTGCTGTTTATTTTCTATTTTACATTTCTCTCATCAAAAACATGCTTTGACAGCACTTTAGAATCATTTCCACTGGAAATGATTCTCAAGTGCTGTCAAACAATGTTTTTATTGAGAAAGAAGGCAAAATATAAAGCAACAGCAGACGACAATTTTCGACAATTTTCGTGTCCAGCAGTGGAAGGGTTAAACAAGGGCCTCATTATCACCGAGCTAATTCCCTTGCTGACAGCTTTGATAATAATGTGCATTCTGCTAAAATAAGTGCGTAAAATACGCCAATACGGCACCCCTTATCTGGAGCTCTGATAAAAATATTCCCTCGCCAAAAACAAGTGGGTGAGTGGATTTATTGAGGCCCGACATGTACAACCAATTGTCACGACCTGGCTCTCAGTATATATATCTTGTAGCAAAGAATATTTGAACAAGTTTTTGTAATCATATCCCAGTGAATGAACGGCAGCCCCGCAGTGACTATCTAGGACACGCCGTGGTCTAGTAACACAAGATTAACCCACTTCATGCTGAGGATATTTTGTTTGTGAAAAATTCTAAATATTTTCTTTGTATGTGCTTAGAAGTATATGTCGTGACCACCATTTGAACCGTCTCATCGAGACGGTTTAAATGAGTGGTCACAACATATACTTTCATTGAGAAATAAGAAAAATAAAAATGAAATATGTAAAATATTTCATACCCATAAAGGTGTATTCCGAATGTAATGGGTTAATACGCAGTCCAACTCACACACACCCGATATATATTGTAGATATGTAGTCGACAAGTTGAGCGATTGAAAATTACGGCCAGTCAGAACAATGAATGAATTACTATAACCCACAATGCCAATGTAAATATCGCAATAATTAAATAGTCTGAAAGGCAATGGATCTCGGAACCAGCATATACCTGTGGATCAACCTGTGGACTAACTATGCAGCCCGATAGTCATTGACCTGGCTAGCTGGATTCAAAATATCTGTTTCCCATTCAAATCATGCAAATCAAGACCGTGAATGCACGTTTCAAAGTAATTTTACCTTGACCTTGAGCACAAGGTCTACATAGGTCCGATATAGAAGGATACAAATATGGATGATGACAAAATACATTCAGGGATTCCGCTGGCGATCGCCACTTTCGCAATTGGCGATAAAAATAAACAATTGGCGATAAAAAATTACAATTTTCGAATAAAAAAATCGCCACTTCAAAAAAAAAAAATATTTTTTTTTTTTTGAAGTGGCGATTTTTTTTATTTTCCCCAGCAGAATCCCTGTACATTGTACATGTAAGTCTATGATTTTTCAAGGATTGATACGATTTATTAGAGTTTAACGGCCTATCAACAGCTAAGGTCATTTAGAGCTGGGCCAACAGGTTCGATCCCGCATTCAACCTGTGCTGCATTGGGGGGTGGGGGGTGGGGGGGAAGAAGTTTCAAGGAACTACGCTGGTGGAAACCATAATACGCCCATTTTTGCGGGGCCCATATAGACTTACCAGTGGGTGGATATCCAATCTTCCAGATGTAATTCCGAGACACCTTAGGGTTACAAATCCCGCCAGCTGATCACATAGAACCTGTGAAAATAGACGAGGAAAAACACTGAAAGCACACTATTGGAAAACTGAATACCAGCAGTGGGTGATAAATCGGGTCTTCGGACATTTACCAAGAGCAGAGTAAGATCCTCAGGCCAATTCCCTGTTAAGATATGGATTGGAACTACATGTACGATCACATACATTACAGAGCTCCAAATAAGCTGCGTATTTGCTTAAATACCCAATAAAAATTGCCAAAAACCCAATTGAAATCAGAAGTAGCGAGTATCAAAAAGCAATAAAAAATTTGTCGTACCTTTATCATGCTGCAGAAAACAATATACAGACCACAAATATAGCATATTTGTATTATTTTCCATGAAAACAAATCTTGATATTTCATTAGAATTGTCTCCAAGGAGACAACTCTAATGAAATGCCAAGACATGTTTTCATTTTGAAGCAAACTATTCAATAATTGCTTTATGTTGATGTGCAAACAGTATGATTATATTTTACCCAATTAAAATTTTCAAATACCCAATTGCTTCAGAAATGATGGAGTGACAATACTTGATTACTAATTCCTTATCTGGAGCCCTGATGCAACCTGTGAAAATAGACAAAATAGTGAAAACACACTATTGGCAGGAACCAATACCGGCAGACAGTGATAAACCAGGCTTCCTGAATGGACATTTACCAAGAGTAAGATCAATTCGATAGAGTATGGTCAATTCTCTGTAAGATATGGAACTGCATTTACACAAATCGTGCCAGCTGATCGCATGAAACCTGTGGAAATAGAAGAGGAAAAAACATCAAAAACACACAATTGGCACAAACCGCAAACAGACGCAGACAAGAAATCAGGCCGTTGGACATTTACCAACAGCAGAGAACGATCACCAGGCAAATTTACAGATCTGGAGCTATTCTGTCCTTTGGTGGCATCCGGAATGGCGTAACACTGTAGACCCTGAACATGGATGTGTAGGATGATCTGGGGCTACACTGCTCACAAATGTTATAATGAGTAGTGCAGCAGCTGGCAAATCATATCGGATACGCTGTATCATAAAGTTTATTCTACATCGTATTCAGAACCAGCGTAGTCCCAAATCAGACTGCGCATCTGCGCAGCCTGATCTGGGACTACACTGTTCACAACTTAGACTATCAACAACCCCTTGGTCTAATAATAACAATTTGTTCCTAGGGTAGAACAGCAATGTACTAGTATTAGTTGCTGATAAGGAGCAACACTGATTGCAAACGACACAATCAAAGTACTGAAAGTACTGAACATAGGGTACTACAAGAATTCTGACTTACGGTTACAGAGATAGTAGGTATGTGAAAACTTTAACGCAAATTTTGACAGAAACTTTAACGCAAACTTCTAAGTCATTTGACCTTGACATAGGGGCACAGGGGCCACATGAGTGGGACACAGAATGAGTGAGTGAGTGAGTGAATAGGGTTTAACGTCCGCTTTTCTGACATAGAGGTACAAGCCTCAGGGAGTCTACACGCAGACGGGTCAACGGGGTCGAGTCCCGTATCCACCTGTCCAAGGGGGGTAAATCCCAACTTCAGAACTCAATATTTACAATCAAAATATATATTCAGTCCTGAAATTAGAACAACCTGATCTGGTGCCAGGCCCTCGCCACACCAGCATCATTTATCCCATCCCCTAAAAGTAATAGGATTAGTGCTAATCTTACTTTTATATATGGGGCATAGCCTGACTCAACTCTCACATACAAGAAAGCCAAAAATGTACATGAGGGCCAAATCCGGTATAGTGGGTTCCGGAAAGTATGAACCCAATCGTTAAGCCAGTTTAGTCGCCTTTTACGACAAGCAATGGCTACTGCAGCACTATTCTCAGGATCAGTTGATCCCGCCCCGGTGCCTGCACGGGGCCGGGACACAGAATGAATATATGGATGGATGATGACTAATAAGCATATGAAGTTTCAAGTCAATGTGACTTAGGACTGCAGATATAAGGTATTTAAAAACTTTAACGCAGATTTCGGAACGCCAACTTCTAAGTCATTTGACATTGACCTTGGGCACAGAGGCCGCATGAGTGGGATACAGCATGAATATATGGATGATGACTAATAAGCATATGAAGTTTCAAGTCAATGTGACTTAGGACTAGAGATATAAGGTATTTAAAAACTTTAACGCAGATTTCGGACGGACGGACGGACGGACGGACGGACGTCATTGTGATCACTATGTCTCGCTTTCCGCAAGCGGGCTCGACAAAAATCAAGTTCTCAGTGACCTTGATAATGGGCGGTCGGACATGGGTCGTATACAAAACAAAGCAGCATCCCATGACACACATTGTGGCCAAATATTATCAAAATCTGTGAAGCGGTACAAGAGTTATTAAAAATGAAAGGTGTTACTAACGTACGCACGTATGTTCATGGACTAACGCTATATCCCCTATCGGTGAAGCGGTTTATGAGTTAATGAAAAAAAAACTAGAAATGTGGCACACGAATGCCCCCGCTGGCAGCCAAAGAAAACGAGGCATATTTGATTATAAGCCATTTACCCGAGCGTTAAGGTTTCGAACGCACCAAGTATGTGACCTTGACCCTGGGCTTAGCGGGGTGGGACGAATGTGGATTTGTCACAGGGCGGTAGAGGAGCATTGGAGCAATGCGTGTGTGAAATGTGAAGCAGATCCGAGCAAGGAAACAGAAATTACAAGCCATTTACCAAAGCGTTAAGGTTTGGAACGCACCAAGTCTGTGACCTTGACCCTGGGCTTAGTGGGGGCGGAACGAATGTCAATTTGTCACAGGACGGTAGCGGACCATTGGAGCAATGTGTGTGTGAAATGTGAAGCAGATCCGATAAAGGAAACAGAAATTATAAGCCATTTACCCGAGCGTTAAGGTTTCGAACGCACCAAGTCTGTGAACTTGACCCTGGGCTTAGCGGGGGTGGGACGAATGTGGATTTGTAACAGGGCGGTAGAGGACCATTGGAGCAATGCGTGTGTGAAATGTGAAGCAGATCCGAGCAAGGAAACAGAAATTATAAGCCATTTACCCAGCGTTAAGGTTTCGAATGCACCAAGTCTGTGACCTTGACCCTGAGCTTAGCGGGGGTGGGATGAATATGGATTTGTCACAGGGCGGTAGAGGACCATTGGAGCAATGCGTGTGTGAAATGTGAAGCAGATCCGAGCAAGGAAACAGAAATTATAAGCCATTTACCCAGCGTTAAGGTTTCAAAAGCACTAAGTCTGTGACCTTGACCCTGGGCTTAGCGGGGGCAGGACAAATGTGGATTTGTCACAGGGCGGTAGAGGACGATTTGAGCAATGCGTGTGTGAAATGTGAAGCAGATCCGAGCAAGGAAACAGAAATTATAAGCCATTTACGCAGCGTTAAGGTTTCGAACGCACCAAGTCTGTGACCTTGACCCTGGGCTTAGCGGGGGCGGTACGAATGTGGATTTGTCACAGGGCGGTAGAGGACCATTGGAGCAATGCGTGTGTAAAATGTGAAGCAGATCCGAGCAAGGAAACAGAAATTATAAGCCATTTACCCAGCGTTAAGATTTCGAACGCACCAAGTCTGTGACCTTGACCCTGGGCTTAGCGGGGGCGGGACAAATGTGGATTTGTCACAGGGCGGTAGAGGACCATTGGAGCAATGCGTGTGTGAAATGTGAAGCAGATCCGAGCAAGGAAACAGAAATTATAAGCCATTTACCCAGCGTTAAGGTTTCAAAAGCACCAAGTCTGTGACCTTGACCCTGGGCTTAGCGGGGGCAGGACGAATGTGGATTTGTCACAGGGCGGTAGAGGACGATTGGAGCAATGCGTGATGTGAAATGTGAGCAGATCCGAGCAAGGAAACAGAAAATTATAAGCCATTTACCCAGCGTTAATGTTTCGAACGCACCAAGTTTGTGACCTTGACCCTGGGCTTAGCGGGGGCGGGACGAATGTGGATTTGTCACAGGGCGGTAGAGGACCATTGGAGCAATGCGTGTGTGAAATTTGAAGCAGATCCGAGCAAGGAAACAGAAATTATAAGCCATTTACCCAGCGTTGAGGTTTACGTACGTACGTACGTACGTACGTACGGACGCCGGTAACACTATATGCCCCCCTCACCATTCGGTGGCGGGGGCATAATAAAAAATTGTTGCCTTACAATCAAGTCCTCAGTGACCTTGGGCGGTCGGACGTGGGTCATATGCAAAACAAAGCACCATGTCTAGACACACATTATGGCCAAATATTATCAAAATCAGTGAAGCAGTTCATGAGTTATTAAAAATGAAAGGTGTTACTAACGTACGCACGTATGTACATGGACTAACGCTATATCCCCTATTGCATATTGGTGAGGGCATAATAAGCCCCGTTTTCTTGTGGCGCGTCATGTGTGCACATTCCTGCCCTGGTGGTATTATCTATAGCAGAGCAGAGCAACTGGCATAACAATCAAATTGAACCAATACACTCATCACTCCTCTTACACACAACAGGAAGAGTATATCACTAGTGCAGCAATCGGCGCCGGCATAAAATATTTCACACAGAAAAATGCACTGGTTTCCTGACGAGATGCCACTCAGCTCACTTACACTGAAGTCTTACAGCTATCGCATAAACACATTTTTCATCTAGTAACCAGCGCAAATTTCTTGCGCCGGTTACTAGGCGATAATGTGTTTACGCGGATTCTTCTGCATGTACATATAGCTGAAGGGGAAATTAGCAGGAATCAGGTGCAGAAACATTTTACGCAGCCAGCACCAGTGATATTAGGCAGGGCCATAGCCACGCTGAGGCACAGGTGGAAAGACTCGGACCTATCGGAAAAATTGCCTATTAAAAAAATGCCATTACCCCACCCACTTGGTCTTGTACAGTACCATCTTCTATATAGAAAGGTGGTAAAGAATATGGCTATTATAGGAAGAGCCCTCTCTTTTCCGATTCGCACAAACACAATAAACATTGATTAAATGTATGAAATATGTCTCTGGCAATCGATAAAGGTATTACATGTAGGTGTGTGAATATACTCACTTCAAATCGCTGTTTCCAGCATTTATTCAGTTATTCGCATTTTGATTACCCCATCCAAAGCGAGATTTGCGTGTACGAAAGAATCTCACACAGAATTGGAGGCCGTCGGGCGTATATTATCGGTCATATTTGGCCGATAGCTGATCGCCAGCTCAAACTAATGTTGTGCACTATGACCATATGATATACATTAGAAACATCCAGAAATGTCAAATCTACATAAACTTAAATAATTATTGCTACATATAGCTCTAAATAACTAGAGCTAGCATTAAATGATTTAGAGAGCTCTTCAAATGATTTGGAGCTAGCTCTAAATATTTAATGCTAGCAATAATTATGTAGATTCCGCGTTCCATACATGTTTCACTAGAAACAAAATTGCTACCCCGGTCAATACCTCTCGCGATGATACATGTAGCAATTTAACCCCATCTCTTTAATGTAACACATGGAAGAGTGATTTTTGCAATCGGTTATCCGGCGTGTTTGATAGTTAGTGATATAAAACTGTCAAAGCCGTTTCAATAAATTATTTATAAAAAACATACACATGTAGCAATTTGTTATTTTATGTGTCAAGGTATAGACATTTACAGGTATATCTTGTAAATGTGTAAGCTTCATTTCGTTATGTTGAATGTTGAACAACAACAAGTGAAAAGATGGCTTCCATGGGAAAATGATTTCCCTGTTCTATTATTTTTGGCAATTTACTAGTTCTACATCAAAGATTATTTGTTTAAAGGTATAAAATATACAGTTTACTAAATTTTTACCTACATGCAACAGGATTATGTATGCACTTCGGTTGCTCACATTTTTTGAATGGGTCAAATTGTAGCCGTAGATAACAGATCGGAGGCTAATTATTGTAGCTAATGTTTCACATGCAGAGATGGGACAAGAACCCCAAAATCAGGACTGAATGCTGGTTGAGGGGTTACCGGTACATTGACTGGCGCCCAAGATCTCAACGTCAGTCATTCCTCATGACCGACAGTATTCAAATTCCAACAATTTAAAGCTAAATGTAAACAAATACCCGGTACTAAATTATAGTGATGCGCAGTAGCCCACGTAAGATTATTAATGTCGGTTTTGACCAATAATTTACTACATTAACCCTGTCAACACCATCAGAAAGTGTCTTTGTTGGAAAATGGTGTAGATTCAGATGAGCCTCATCAGGATCTGCAGGTTGACTTTGTAGATATTTGTTTATTCCTTTTTTAACCCTTACAATGCTGAATTAATTTGTGTCGTCTGCTGAATATTTTTTATTTTCCATTTTTCTCATCAAAAACTTGGTTTGGCAGCATTTTAGAATCATTTCCATTGGGACTGATTCTAAAATGCTGCCAAACCATGTTTTTACTGAGAGAGAAAAGACAAAATATGAATTAACTGTTAACAGCAGCCGACTATTTTCGGTTCCAGCATTCTAAGGGTTAAAAAAGAAATTACCAACATGTATTTGATTATATTAACTCTTTGCATGCTAGCGGTGAAAATACCATCCAACAAATTACGAGTATGTTTCTTATTTCCCTCTGTAAATATGTCTTGGAATTTCATTAGAATTGCGTCCAGACATACCGGTATTCATGATATTTATAACGAGAAATAAAAGAAAATATCATGAATTGTCATCTGCTATTTTTTAACTATTTAAAATAGCCCACACATTTCCCAGCATGCAAAGAGTTAATTGAATGAAAATATACTACGAACAGGTGAAAAAACTCTATTCTAATTATTCTTACTTTTCCATTCCAATAAAAATATGAAAATGCAAGACATGTTTCTAAAAAAAAAACCAATATGAATGTTCACAGTTGTAACAGGTAAATAAGGACTAAAACTATCTTATCTTGTACTATGATGACTGTGACCTGAAATTACAACATACAAACAAGGTCTGCTTATGCCCGAGGTTGAAACCCGTCAACCAAAGACTGATGTTATTTACCCAGAACTCCAGATAAATTTTCTATCTGTTAAAGAGTATTATACTCCCAAATTTTAAATTCAATGCGTATTTTACTTTTATAAATGTATTATTAACCCTTTCCCTGTTTTGCGATATTTCGACTCTTCCAAATCGAAAACATCTGAATAAAAGAATCAAATGCTGGGTCAAATGATGGTTAAATTATCTGATAGAGTAGAAAACATTGTGGGAAAAGGAGAAATTGCTTGTTACAAGCAATTTCTCCTTTTCCCACAATGTTTTCTAAAGACATCTTCTGCAGAGGCGTGAAAAGTCGTCTATCAGGGAAAGGGTTAATAAACCACTACAAGGCCTTTATCAAGGATTTATTTCTTTAAGTCGTCTCTATCAGGGAAAGGGTTAACTGTCTTGTTTATTAAATAGTGAACACATGATAAAAAATAAAACAAATTTAAAAATTCCATCTTTGAGCTGCAAAAAGCAAACAAAGTAAATTATCAACTGTATTACTGTTCAATTTAAAAATCAATGCGTAATTTCAGTGTGAATATTTTGTACTCCAACTTTTGATAATCAATGCGCATCAAGGGTGGATTCAGGTAGGGGAAAACCTGCCCCCACCCCCCCCCCCCACCTAAACATTTGGCGAGTAAAGATGTGTTTGCTCCAAAATGTGCCAGAACGCAACAAAATAGAATGCAAACAATTTAAAAAAAGAAGTCCCCCCCCACCCACCTGAAATCCTGGATCCGCCCCTGTGTATTCTGTTAAAATAAGTGTGTAAAATAACCAATACGCACATTATCTGGAGCTCTGTTTACCTGCTTGTATCATATGCCAGGGTTGTACAATAGAGATCCAGATAAGCAATATACAATGTACTGGTGTTTCCGTAATAACCCTAAATACTCGGGCACCATTTGTTTGGGAAAACTTATAAAAATATATGGTTTCCCCCCCACAAAAGTAAGCGTGCCAATATTTAGGGTTAGTATGGCAGTATTGGTCTAATTACAATAACAATGTATTTGGATATAATTTCTTTATAACCAGCCTAGATCATCTTGCGGTCTCACCACGGCAAACATCATTCACTATTATGTACGGATTCATGACTGAACATTTTACATCTACATGCAGATCAGCTTGCATGTGTGTACTGCTTAACCCTTTCACCCCTAAGTAACTGGAATGGAATTTGATGTAAATTTAGCAACCAATCCAATCGTACAAAATGATTTTCAGACTAGTCCATTTATGAAAGAGGGGGGGTTTTGTTTTCAAAAATATGAATATTACTTACAAAAAGTGCAGATCCTGATGAGACGGCTCGTCACGAGCCGGCTCATCTGGATCTACACTTTTTGCCAATACCACTATACAGACCTGTAGTGTTGACTGACAGGGTTAAAAAGATGACAGTTCTCATTTTGTTAAGGCTGGTTAAAAATTCTCATCTTGTCTATTGACAAGTGAAAAACAGGGACTAGTAAAGATGGCAGACTTCCATATAAATTTAATAGACAACAATTCCATTTAATAAATTATAATTGATCCAGAAGCCATTTCAATCAACAGTTCAGCTGTTGATAATAATCGATTGTAGGTCTATTGCTATAAATAACACCGCTTCCAAAGCAGCTGGGATCGAGTGAATGGCAATGCGCAAGTTACGGCATTAAAGGTACATGCCCACTCAGAAGGCACAAAATGTTTTTTATAGGAATTAAATAAGTGTATAATTGTGTCACTATTCCACCAGTTCTAACAATTATGAGTGCCCGCTATACAGAAAAATAATTTAGTATTATTTATTTTACTGATAGTGACACGCGGTGGTATCAGGCTATTTTCATATGCAAATGAGGCGTGATATTTTTAAATTATTTATACTAATTAAATGTGTCACCTGAAAAAAAAATGTTCTCGACAGATTATAAAGTATGATCATTGCACATGAAAAGATAAATACAGAGAATAAATAGTAATGTCTGTTAACATTTTAAGGAAACATAATGATACCATGTTTTATTGTTCTTAGTAGATACACTACTGTACATGTATGTATTTTTTTTTTGTCAAAGTTCGCGCAAAAATACATTCAAATTTGAATAATTTTCGCACACGCTTTACTGCTATACTATAACCTGGCACGTGGGCATGTACCTTTAAATATGACAAAAACATATCTGAACTCCAGTATTATAAATAAAATATTTCCATTAAAAATCACATTCCTCGGTGTAAAATTGCCCCCCCTAAAATAGCATTACACACGTATAAATCGTTTTAATATTACTATCGTGTATCATATTCCTATCCGATCAGCCAAGTCATGCTGTTTTCACTTCATCGTTTGACCTAATTTTAATCGGCAACTTACCTGAATAGAGAAGCACAGGAGGACATGTAAGCTGTGTATCATGACAAACATGTGGCTGTGGTTGGAGAAATGGGGCTTAACCCTTTCACCCCTAAGTAACTGAATGGGCTGCGATATGTTTGTTTTGCAACCAATCCAATCATCGCAAAATGATTTTCAGACTATTCCATTTATAAAAAGGGGGTCTTTTGTTTTTCTCAAAAATATGAAAATTACTTTCAAAAAGTGCAGATCCTGATGAGACGGCTCGTTAGAGCCGGCTCATCTGGATCTGCACTATTTGCATAAACCGACATAGCGGGCTTTCGGGTTCAAAGGGTTAATGGTTTCGCGACCAGCGTAGATCCAGATCAACCTGTGCATTCGCACAGTCTGATCAGGATCTGCACTGTTCGCCAATCAATTATTGAAACACCAGCCATGCTTCTATAAAGGAAGAGATCATTATCGTGATACCAGTCACTACACTGGTCACAAATCACGTAAGCCCCATTTCAATTGTGCAGTCTGATCACAAGGGCTACATTATGTTACTAGACCATCGATATGTTGTGACCACTCATAGAAGGAAAATATTTAGGATTTTCAGCAAACATATGATAATGGCGTAACCCTCAGCATGATGTTAAAGTTCAATGCTCCACCACTAGATTATCAACCCACTACACTGGTCACAAATCCCGTAAGCCCCATTTCAATTGTGCAGTCTGATCACAAGGGCTACATTGTTTGTCAATGTTGAGTTGAAGTAACAATCCTGATTAAGTTATAAAGTGCAGGGGGTCGTTTCACTAAACTTCATACGATAAAAATGTTCATACAAAGAATTTTATAACTTTATTGAACTCTTTGCATGCTGGGAAACTTGTGGGCTATAAATAGTTCAAAACTAGCGGACAAAAATTTATCATATTTTCTTGTATTTCTCCCCGTAAATATCATGAATATCATATGTCTTGGAATTTCATTAGAATTGAGTCCTGAGGACTCAATTCTAATGAAATTTCAAGACATATTTACAGAGAGAAATAAAACATATACTCCTAATTCGTTTGGCGGATATTTTCGCCACTAGCATGCAGAGTTAACACATTAATGCTAACTAATGCTATCATTTACTGCCTACATGTAGGATCATTAAATTTAACACTTTGCATGCTAGCGGTGAAAATAACATCCAACAAATAACCAGGAATCACTTTACAAGGCAAAGTGGGTGAAATTCTCTCCTTAAATTGTCTTGAGTTCTCCCTATTTTGAGTTCAGGGAGAAGTTTTCCACTACATAAAACAGAATGGAAAAAAATGGTGTCTTTTCTCAATTATTTAATGAAAACGTCTTCCTACAAAATTCCCAGCATGCAAAGAGTTAAACAAATCCACAAAATATTTCTCAAATTCGACTGCTAATGCCAACTTGCTGAAAATTTATTTTTGCACATACATCAGGAATCAATTTACAGGGCGAAGTGGGCGAAATTATCTCCCTATAAAATTGTCCGACTTCTCCCCATTTAAGTTTTTCACTACATAAAACAGAAATTTTGGGGAAAATGGTATATTTTCTCAAATTTCTAGTACAAACTTCTCCCTATTTTGAAGGGCTAGCTTGAACCCTGTACATACAAACTTTTTAGTTGTATCATGTGTATGTTTAGTGAAACGGGCCCCAGGTGCGTACCGCTGACTGATCATTACAAGTGCTACACTGGTCAAATAAACAATAAGTCCCATTCTGTTGAAGAAATGGATCACAGATCAAATGTACGTGGGCCACTGGTCGACAAAAGGGACCTTAAAACGCTGGCCAGTGTCACCCAGCTTAAAATGCACCATGCTATTTTTAAGTTTGAACTACGGTACTCCGAAAAGTAAAATGAACCCCAATTATGCCAGTTAACCCTTTCCCTGTTTTGCGATATTTCGACTCTTCCAAATCGAAAACATCTGAATAAAAGAATCAAATGCTGGGTCAAATGATGGTTAAATTATCTGATAGAGTATTCATGATATTTATAACGAGAAATAAAAGAAAATATCATGAATTGTCATCTGCTATTTTTTAACTATTTAAAATAGCCCACACATTTCCCAGCATGCAAAGAGTTAATTGAATGAAAATATACTACGAACAGGTGAAAAAACTCTATTCTAATTATTCTTACTTTTCCATTCCAATAAAAATATGAAAATGCAAGACATGTTTCTAAAAAAAAAACCAATATGAATGTTCACAGTTGTAACAGGTAAATAAGGACTAAAACTATCTTATCTTGTACTATGATGACTGTGACCTGAAATTACAACATACAAACAAGGTCTGCTTATGCCCGAGGTTGAAACCCGTCAACCAAAGACTGATGTTATTTACCCAGAACTCCAGATAAGTTTTCTATCTGTTAAAGAGTTTTATACTCCCAAATTTTAAATTCAATGCGTATTTTACTTTTATAAATGTATTATTAACCCTTTCCCTGTTTTGCGATATTTCGACTCTTCCAAATCGAAAACATCTGAATAAAAGAATCAAATGCTGGGTCAAATGATGGTTAAATTATCTGATAGAGTAGAAAACATTGTGGGAAAAGGAGAAATTGCTTGTTACAAGCAATTTCTCCTTTTCCCACAATGTTTTCAAAAGACATCTTCTGCAGAGGCGTGAAAAGTCGTTTCTATCAGGGAAATGGTTAAATTATGTTATGATTTCATGATAATGAACCTAGTGCAGCTGGAACATCCACTTTTACGTTATAATCATGGCCTATGGATTACAGTGGAACCTCTCTAAACAGGATACCAATGTGACCACCCAGGGTATCCAGTATAGAGGAGATGCCAAAATGACACGGCACAGTTCCTGTTTTCTCTCGGACTCGCAGGCTCGACCTCATTGAGATATGTGGGAGTGAACTTCCATTAATTTGTATCACTCTGTTGTACTTGAGAAATGGAAGTACAGCTACTTGTACTTCTATCAAACATATATACCAAAACAGGTGCACATTCATTACACAGTTCAACTGCAAATGGTTCATAAATGTCATGCTGACAGTGGAGTTTTAAGGTCCCCTTTTCAGCCATTTGTGTCCCATTTGTAAGCAGATAGCACAAAAGCATGTGAAAAAGTTTAATGTCCTAGCAACATCTACGGTCTTTGGAAATACTATGAAAGTATTATTTCATACCTACATCATGTAGGGCGGGGATTGAAACAACAATCTCTGATATTAACCAATTCCTTTCGGAATACATCTTTACATGTATGAAATTTATTAAATAATTTGTTATTTCTCAATGAAAGTATATCGATGGTCTAGTAACAGAAGGTCGTAACTGCTATGCTAAAGCATAGCAATTACGACCTTATGTTACTAGACCATCGATATGTTGTGACCACTCATAGAAGGAAAATATTTAGGATTTTCAGCAAACATATGATAATGGCGTAACCCTCAGCATGATGTTAAAGTTCAATGCTCCACCACTAGATTATCAACCCCTCCATAGCAAAGAAGCATTTGCTACCAGTAAAATGCCTCAGTCAGGTGATCTTACGAATTCACCGATTGGGGCCTACATGTATACTGGTCAAAAACTGAACACAACATTGTAGATCACATTTCTGTTTTCAGCAATGACAAATGCAGATTTAAAATCTTTTCATCTGAAAAAAAAGGTGTTATTTTTGGTAGATTGGTAAGTGGTATTTTATTTTAGAGCTGGCCGCATGTGCAATTTACATGAGTGGTGGGGAGCTAAGGTGTTAAGATGATACATGTAGCAACTAACAATACCATAAACTACAGTGAAACCCATCAATATTACTCGAGATATTACGACCAATTACAGACGTGCAACTCTACCAAACAAGCAAAAGTGTATTGCAAGTTTGCAACATATGATAGGTGCTGCTATATGAACTCACGGATATGATTATCTCATGGGCGACTGTATACAAGACTATCCAAGATCCTGTGATTATCTGCAGTATCTGTGTTGGGGGAATTCAGGCAGGCAGATGGGGGCCACCCACTAATAAAAGGGGCGTATGTACATAGTAGACCAGTGTAGATCCTGATCAATCTCACGCTCAATACTCACTATGGACAGCAATGATACACGATCAATGGATTAGCGCCCAATGCATGTCCTGATCAGACTGTGAGGACGCACAGGCGGATCTGGGACTACGCTGGTCGCTAACGTGGTATGGTCCCTTTTTTCGCGGTAGAGGGACCCTGGTATCAGCTCAGCAGCAGCCCCAGACATGTAGAGAATGTACACAGGAGATCTCACCCACTGATACAACAGATGCTTGGGAAATAGACATGTGCCACAAAGTATACCCCACCCACAGACAATACCATGCTCTGAAATAGACATCTAAAATATACATGATATTATCCTGGACATTGTAGCTTCATACTTCTGAAAACTGTTATTCCAAAGTTTAAATTAGGTATTTTAAGAATGTTACTCTAATATTTATTAGTATTGAACAACTATAATATTTATGGATGTTGCACTTTTACTGTTTTAATTGTATCTTTATGTAAATATTATACATGGCTTATCAGGAGCTCTATATGAGTAACCTACTTAGAGCAGGTAATGATTGAACACAGATTGATTGAGTTGGAGTATTACTTTTGATCAACAACAAATTGTCATTATACAAACGGGAATATGCTTGTATGGGAGAGCAATACATTTTGAGCACTGAAATTATGATACCTCGAGTCTCACCCCTCGCATATAGACAAATTCAGGCCCCTGCAGACTACTATAAGTTTTATTCTTTCCCTTGGCTGTAGTGGAATGGAAAAGACTCCCGCCTGATATTGTTATGTTGCTAACAGTGGACTCCTCCAAAAGAGGATTAGGCAACATCAATCATCACAGACCGTAACCCTTTCACCTCTAAGTAACTGGAATGGATTTTGATATGTTAATTTTGCAACCAATCTAATCAGTCACAAAATTATTTTCCGACTAGTCAATTTATGAAAAGGGAGTGTTTTTGTTATTAAAAACATGAAAATTACTTGCAAAAGTGGAGATCCTGATGGGACGGAGCCGGCTCATCTGGATCAGCACTGTTTGCCAAAACCACTATACAGGCCTGTGATGTTGAAAGGGTTAATTGGAATTACTGTTGTTATCCCTTTTAAACTTATTGATTTAATTGATCTCTTGATCCATAACTATCATCTGAACATTCCACTGCACTTTTCATATTCATTTCTTTCTTTTTAACTAACTTCTCTGACGCGCAGGCCTGCCCATCATCTCCGCGAGGGTGTGTCGCAGTAACCATAGATAAATACCCTTCAGGCACTGTACCAACCATATCCTGATCTAGTGGCGGATCAACAGAATCTGATTCCATCAATATACGAGGAGGGACGGGTAAGTCCCGGTCATGACACCATCAGAACAAAAACAAATAAATATCTGGGTTGATTCTTTCCTTCGGGGTGCAGTAGACAGTTTTACTCAGACACTAGCACTTCTATACCAGAATTACAGTAGAATCTCGCTAAAACTGGACACAAGTGTGTCTGGCTTAGTTAGATTCAACTGCCATATGCATGAACACCATCACGTGTGTCTACTTTTAATTGCCGAGTCTTCTCGATTTCGTTATCATTCATTGCGTGGCAAAACGAAATGCGAGTACTGAAGTTACAATACCTCTCCAGCAGTAACTCTGTAGCCGATTTCACGAAAATTGGTAAGCTTACTTATCTAGCTAAGTATACTTTGAGGGAATAATAATTTAATTTTCCTGATATGCATTATTTCATATAGAACTAAGTTTCTAACGGCTGCATATATTTGATGATTAAAAGTATGCAGAATGGCTGTGATAATGTAATAAATTCAGTATAATAAAAATTAATAGAAGTATTTTTAAATTGAAAATTTCTCTCTCTAAGTGTACTTAGTAAGATAAGTATACTTTGCACTTTTGGTGAAATATGCTACTCAGCCTACTGGTCCGAAACGTCATGGGTGCGAAGTGACAGTACTCTTGAATTTGTGGTCAACAAAACACATCTGTGGAAACACTGTGAACAGTTACCGCATACAGTGGCTAGACTAATTACTTATGAAGTGGATTAGGATGTTATAAACTGCGATCAAGAGGCCACTCTGTGTTTGCCACCGGAAAATCAACAGCAACATGCGCTTCCTTTGGGCTTTACGTCTAACGCGTGTGCATAAAATTATCTCCCTGGAAAACTGTTCGCCGGTGGCGCGACCTTGCAATCGACTATTAATCATCACATTACTAACTAATTAAACAATTTCTGCACATTATCTTATAAAGTTTGACATATTAAGCGACTCTCGCTGTGAGGAATAGATGATTACTTACCAATAAAGATGTAAAACCTTCAATTTCACAACACCAAACCCTGTCAAATATGACCCAGATCCGTAGCAGGGCTGCTAAAATATGTAAATGAGGCTGAACAGCCACACCAAAAATAGTTTTTTCCGCTGTTACATTTGTGAACTTACATAGCCGATAGTGAACATTATCTGTAGAATGCTTGTTTGACTTATGCAAGAATTGTTAATTACTTGATTCTAGTCATAAATGTATTAATTTATAAAGACGAGAATCATAAAACGTTGAATGGTGTGTGTTACAACTCTTGTTAAATTGTGAATGAAATAAAGTTTACGGCTTGTGAACAGATGACGTCATTTAGGTCTACTGAAGAGTATTTCGGGGGCACGCAACTATTACCGGTTAGTCGTTTATGCTAGATCCAGTTGTCGGCCTTACGACATTGTCCACCGGGTACTAAAAAACACCCACCACGAATTGCAACAGAAAGTACCCGAGCGGTTAAAACAAAATATCTGTTTTTGTGATATCACCATGGGCGGATTCAGGGGGGTGTGGGGGGGGGAGACCCGGCGTGCCTCCCCCTTAAAATTCGTCGAGTAAAGTAAATCATATCTAAACATACTGTGACATACTGCTCCAAAATGCGCCAGAACGCAGGAAATGCGAATGCGATGTAGATTTCAAAAACAATATACGGGGGTTAATGCCCTCGGACCCCCACCCCCCCCCCCCCCCCCCCCACTACCCCTAGCGCTATCCCGAGCTGTGCTCGGTCTAAGAACGAGCTATATAGTCAAGTATTGCAAAATAGTTACGCACCTAACCCGAAATCCTGGATCCGCGCCTGATCATCCCTATTGAAATCCTACTGTCTGTATTAGGAACAACATTACAAGTCTATCAGCTACCAACAAATACCCATCACGAATTGCAGCAGAAAATAGCGCGTGGCATAGTGGCCTGGATCGTCGGACTGCTGATCTTACCCGCCCAACGCGTGTGTCCTTGAACAAGACACTTTATCACAGTGCTTCAGTCAATCCAGCTGTATTTTTCCGAAGACCTGACTGTAAACATAAACTTGTAATGGCCCATCAAAGCAACCTATCCTAGCTAGTAGTTTTCTTCATGAGGAGAGCGCAAACACTAACTTAATTAACCTGGAAACTTGTAGTTGTGGTCCTTCAACGCTGTATTTAGGTTTGATTTAAAACTATTCACACTTTCACTTTCAACACAGTTTGTAGGAAGAGAATTCCAGCCATTCAGCATTGACGACAGGCTGGGAAAATACATAAACTAGTTGCTGGGTTCTATTCCGCTGTTTGTCTACTTTGTATTTGTGCCCCTTGTTCTTAGGTTTGCATTCATGTTGAAAACCAGTTCCTTATCCAGTTTGTCAATTTCATGTATTATTGTGAATATGGTCACAGTGCAGCCTGTGGTCTCGTAAATACGGTAGACCTAATATTTTCATCTTTTCTTCATAATCGAAATACCATATGTTATCTACTAGCTTAGATGCTCTTCGTTGCACATTTTCAATTAGAAATATGTCCTGTAGTAGGTATAAGGTGACCAAACTACGGTCCCATCTTCCATATGCGGCATGACCGGTGGTTTGTATAACACAATGAACACGTCTTTATCGATATATGAGAATGTTCTTTTAATAATGCCGAGCATACTAGCTGGCTTGTTGAAAAATTCCTGACTTGCTCTGTAAATTAAAAAAAATAATATTAAATATAATACCTAAGTCACATTCAGAGTCAACTTGTACTATGTCTGTATCCGCCATGTAATAATTATGACTTATTTACTTATGTAAATGGGTACCGGCTAATTACCGGGAAACTCGATTGTATTTGATTCATGTACTTATGAATACACTATAATAATTATGTTTCTCCTTACATGCTATTTTTTTAAGTAATCAATCCATTTATTATTGGGGTTTCTTATAACAGCAATCGAACAGCATGTACGTGAGTAATATTAAAATGCAATGTAATTATTAATGTTCATAAATCCGCAATGTATCAGCAATATCAGCCAAGCATGATGTTATACTCTTCTAATTGACCATACACGCCATATAAATTGATTATGTGATGCTCACGTATAACACCGAGTATATGTTGATTGGAAACATGTTTGGATGCTAGCATATTTCCATAGATTACTTTGTATACAACATCGAGTAAAATGATACAATATTTATCTAATTAAAATAATTATCATAAAAATTGCATTATTGTTATGACATTTATATCTATATCCAAAGTACTAATTATGTGTAAGTGGCTTTGCTTCGTACATAAAACTGATGACCATGTATCCACACTATGAGCAAAAACTGTGAGATGATCACGACACGTTATGCTTTGGGTATAATCCCATTACTTATTAACATGCATTTGTATTTATCTGTAACATATTGCTTAAATGTACATGCCCACTCAGTAGGCACACACTGTTCTTTATAGGAATTAAACAAGTGTATAATTGTGTCACTATTCCACCAGTTCTAAACATTAAGAGTACCCGCTATACAGATATAATCATTTAGTAATATTCATATTACTGATTGTGACTCGCGGTGGTATCGGGCTATATTCATACGCAAATGAGGCATGATACTTTTTAATTATTTATCAATACTAATTAAATCCGTCACCTGAAAAAATAATATTTTCAACAGATTATAAAGTATGATCATTGCACATCAAAGTATAAATACAGAGAATAAATAGTAATGTCCGTTAACATTTTAAGGAAACACGGTTATCGCCCCTGATATCAGTGTGAAAATTTGCGTCTGCTATACAATGTATAACAATGCCAATCAATACGTGGGGTAATGGTGAATTATTTTTTATTTTTCCAGAAAATGTCTCAGGTTATGTCTCTGATATAAAGAACAGTGTGTGCCTACTGAGTGGGCATATACCTTTAATACATATATATATATATATATTGTTCAAAGAATAAGAAAACATTAAATTAACATTATTATGTAATGAAACCTGTATATATTGATATTATAAGGATGTTGCATGTCATTTTCTGTGGAGCAGGTTTGGACATCTGCAAGAGGTAGTCCATTCTCTTAATTTCCAAGATGGCTTGCATATACACAACATATCAACTAAATTAAATTTAATATGACTACACTGTGATCTGATCTAGAGCTCCCTCTATAGTTTATTGCTGTAGTGTACATGTATTAAAATTATTAAAATTATCTGTCTGTGGAATATTGAATCTTGTGACTTCAAGATTCATATCATGATTCACATATCCAAAATGAAAACAAAATTGTCGCAAACCGTTCTACCACATTAGATGCGTTCTACAGCATTCGAGTATAAGGAAGAACTATCTTCACATTATTTATGATTAAACTTACGAATAATGATCTGGTTACCAATCATAGATAGAAGAAATATAGACATGACTACAGTATGAGAGTGTTTGGAAATTAGTATCATGAGTTACAATGGTCAGAAATTCAATAAGGCCATTTTACCCATGGTGGGTCACACGTATATATTATACATGTCATGAGATGTTATACCTAAGAACATGTACGAATAAAATACAGAAAGAAAATAAATAAATGTTATATTAGTTATTAATAAATATTTCTTTATGTATTATCTAATGGATCAGTGCAGTTGGAATCATCTTCCAGTCGATGAATGGGGATAGTAATTGAAACATTTGAAACATAGAAATTGATACCAAAGGGATACCGATGAGGTGATGTAAACAATAATGTAACCATTTAATGCCAGAACTCGTAAGGGCGCGTGGTAATTTCATTATGTCACTATAAAGTGAATATCGGTATCTCTCTGATGGAGAGGTCACTGAACTGCCTGCCATACCAGGCGCCGATACGGGGGGGTGGGGGGGGAGGGGGGTGGGGGTGGGGGGGGTTCCAGGGTCCCCCCTCCCCTGCTCCCGGCAAAAATACAAAGAAAGAAGAAAATCTACAATACTCGAATAGTTGGACGACTTTTTTTGTGGCCTAGGTGTCAGGAAATCGCATCTGCGGCGATCTGGCATTTAAAAATGTCCTCGGTGAGTACCCCCAGACCCCGCGACATATAAGTAAGTGCATGTATTTATTTACTATTCATGGCAAAATATATAAGTCTATACGTTAATGGCAATATTGGATCCACTTTCGTGCTAACATTCTTCAAAGCGGCATATGCATTCTGAACACATGACTGGCATCATGATGCAAAATAAAACCATCATCTATATACACAGCAAAGAAGTGTGCGTCTTAACTGGAGTCCTGATATTAAAATAATTAGAGAACATTACACATTCGCTTCGTGTGTTACCATGCATGTAATAACAAGAGAAAATCAAAATACTGAAAGTACTGAAACTAGGCTGGCTCCACAATATTACTAATAAGTATTATGTATTTATATAATGATGTTTAATGGCTTATCATCAGCTAAAGTCATTTTATGTCTGTTAACAGGGTCAAATCCCATATGTAATGTGTAGGGAAGAAGAAAAATCAAAAAATCAGAGCAAAATATTTACACACAAAAATATACAGTCAGTGTACGTGCCTTCGCACACTTTACATATATTTTGATAATTATCAGAAACGAATATAGCAATACAGTTCGCCTTTGTTTGTATTTGGACAGATATGACACTCATCACCGGAAATATGTGTGTCACATCTCAGACAGTTCACGCGAGCTCAAGGATGTGCCGTTGTTGTTGTACTACGCGAATCAATTTCACATGGAAGTGTACATGGCTTCGCACACCCGAAAATCTTCCAATCTAACTGGTACAATCTAACAATTAAAATTGATGTTCACCTGGTCATCAATCCATTATATTTTCAAATAATATAGACATATTAACTAAACAGTTATGAAGACACCCACAATGGTGATGTCTGACACACAGCTACATCAAAAGATTCAATTTACTATTCAAACGTTTCACCGTGTATGAAAAACCACAAATAGTATTGACCAAACACCCACACCATCGCACCGACGACATAAACCAACATGACTACTATACTACTCTCTGGGCCTGGGAAAGAATGAGCCGAATAATTAACGGCTGAATCTAATCATCAGTTGCTCCCTCAATACACGACCTCAATACACAACATCGGTGTGTCAGGTGTGATGTGTGTTCGGCCATAGGATGAAGTGACGGACCATGGTCTATACATACATTAAATATACAAAACAAAGTGTCAATAAATTAAAACAAATAAGCTAAAACAATATTTACTCCCTCATATACACATTAATGTGTTCTAAGATGGAGTAAAACAATGTTAGCTTATTTTTCTCTCACTTATTGATGCCTTTAGGTATATTTAATGTATGTATAAGTAAAAACGGTATGCACCATTCCTGAAACAATTTTCCAAATCAGCCAAGCATTATCATTTTCGAAAGTATATTTTATACTCTAATTCTCAAAAATGACACATCAAAATACACCCCAATATTTATTTATTCGCATGTTCAAAATTAATGCCGTTTTTTATTTCACAATATTTCCTTTCCAACGTAATCTTTGTATTAGTATTACATATATTCGATATTAAAGCATGTTCTAAATACATGTATAGTTGCATGACACTTTAGCGGCCATTTTAGTGTGTCCATCAATTTAAATGCTAAAGCAATTTTAGTACATGATTGTATCAGCTGTTATCGTTAAATGATCTAAAATTACAATAATATGTAACCTGATCACAGATGCAGACATAAATGATGCTATATTGTGGCCATTTTTAATGTATTATTCCGCGTGTGAACCATTGGAAGATCACGTAGTTCCTTGGAAAATTGAAATCCGCATACTCGAATGCCAATGTATACAAAATTTCATGCGTTCTGTCGGTAGTGAGCATTTCGGTCACATATATATACTGACTCCACTTGTAGGGATAGCCAAGTTTGACTTCCTATAGTTTTATTTGCAGTATTAAATATCGTTTATTTCATGTATACTGTGGTTGTTTTTCACATTATTTTTTGTTTTCGTTAATGATATTAATCTTTTTTGTTGCCTTGTATGTTTCTGTCATTGCGAGGTACGATAGCGAGGTAAGCGAAAGGTTTGCGGCGGCGCGCTACCCAGATTCAACCGGCCCAGTGGACTGTTTTTTTTTCACTGGCCCTTCCAAGGCGACACCCTTGCTGTTCTATCTTCGTGTATTGTACTTCATTGCGATGTGTTTGTTTTTCTTGCTATGACTGTTATTTTCTCGGTAATTCATTGGTGAATTGTTGTTGTGGGGCTTTCATTGTATGTGTTTATCTTTTATATGTAGTCCACGTAGAAGGCTCTTCAGTCACCGCTGTGCACATGTAACGTGCTTGGCGTGGTTTGTTACGTACGTTGGTTCATGTATCTGTTTTGGGTATCATGTTCTTTTTTTTGTTCAGAGCATTTATATGCAGTGAACGTGCTAAACAGACAAGCTGCAATGTATAGATAACATTGACTAGCATGATTTAGTATATGATGAAATTTCAAATTTCAATGAATAGTTTGCGTTTCATTGGGGGCCGCCATTACCAGTCTTGTGATTATTCAGCTAGCTTAATACTGGTGGATTTGCTATTTTGACCCCCTAAGCTGCTCTAAACTACAATTCTCCCAAACGCATGAAGGCATTTATAAGCCTTCGAGTTGACATGTATGCATAACAGAGATTGTAAGTTCCAGCAAATCCAAGCTGCATGTGACACCATTATTTATAGAAGCGGCCAGACACTTCTGGTCAACCTACTTTCACTTTGCTTTGGCTTTCTAATTTCTGGATCATGGTTTATATTGTTATCACTACAGAGTTAGTAACTAAGCTACGGAGATGAAACTCTTATATATTAGATACAATAGTACGACGTAATACTAAGACAAAACAATAATGATTTGGTATGTATATTTTCGATTTATGGCAGTTTGTTGTAACTTGAGGTCGTTTTTTCATCCTTCTCATATATATTTTTTATTTTATGCAGACCTCGTGACATTACCCACCACGAATGCATGTATCTTCAACAATTCAATGAGTTTGTCGAGCGGACAAAGCTGTATTTATAATATCTTACATTATTGATGATTTAATATTGTATTTATTAAACGAGATTACTGATTTCATAATTGAGGCTCCGTTGTGTTTTTTTTATGAAATCAGGTAACGAGATTAATAAATATCGTAATAGATCATCACGAATGTTATGCGAGTACTCTATTTATTGCATAACCACATCATACTACAGTGAACTGTTCTGATTACCTGGCGTCATTTTGTGTAAAGGCTGTACTGTTTTTTATTGTTTCAGCCAGCATAGTAGTTTTGTTACGAGATAATGTTACTGTGTCCGGTGTGTACTCCCTGACAGTATTTAATGTGAATAATGAATACCCTGATCAATACATGCAATGACATCCGTATACTAATCCAAAGACACAATTCCGAATGCTTCATATGTAATAGCATATCCATGTAATTGGATATCGGTATAAATAGTTCACACGATTAGGGGAAAGAGTGTGCACTTGTGGCAGAAATCACCACATTTTGCCCAGTAGCCTATTTCATCAACATTGCAAAGTATACTTTTCTAGCAAAGTATACTTTGAGGGAGAAATTTTCAATTTTATGATAAATTTATTAATTTTTATTATACTGAATTTATTACATTATCACAGCCAATTTGGCTGTGATAATGTAATAAATTCAGTATAATAATTCTGCATACTTTTAATCATGAAATATATGCATTTGTTAGTTCTATATGAAATAATGCATTTCTGGAAAAATAAATGATTACTCCCTCAAAGTATACTTTGCTATGAAAGTATACTTTGCAATGTTGGTGAAATAGGCTACAGGTTACGTTTGATATATCCACTTCAATGTGATCTGATCGAGTACACACAATTTTGACTGGATAACAGCCAGATATTACCGCCTGGCACATATATTTGCTGTGTGAGATTTCACTTTTAATTACCAATGCCACTGCTTTCCATGTTTGTGTTGTCTTTTTTTTCTCAGTTAAAATATTTGATCTTTCTAACACTATGAAGAACGTTTGCCGCGCGACGGCCGGACCAATACCTTTGACAAAAACATTACTTGTTATTGAATTCATATATAAGTAAATATTATACCAAGAAAACGGTAATTAATGTAATTCTTATTTTTACTAATAAGTTTATGTTGTAACGACTCAATCGAACTGTCTCGACGAGTAGTAACAACATGCACATTAGAGTGGGTGAGTGTAAGGTGGGTGGGGTCCCATTCCTTCGCCGGATCAATGTTACGATGTTTCCGACGCGTCTGCACCTTCAGCTGACATGATGCTCTTTGCTACACAGTGTTACTACACCAAAACGTGGAGGTTACTAAACACTAGAACGATTCCAACGATTCTCATGCCAGGTTGGATGTATGCATACACATATGTATACAGCTTCATTCACAGATTCATTACAGTTTGGAATCAACAAGACCAGGTGGTACATAATATCGTCCGCCTTTTAAGTGGCTGTTCGCAACAAAATTATGTTGTTCTCCAGTCCAAGTGCGGTGCATTATTATCTACAATGATTCAGATGTAGAATCGATATCAATACTGAAAGAAAAGGGATCGATGGGTGATTTTCTCCTTGCGTTCACCGTAAATATAGCCACTAAATTTTGATCGACGTGTCAGTGGATGCGCATGTCCTCAGCAATTTCCGGTTTCGTATCAACATGTCGCTAAAACATTGTTTTGTTGTTTTTGCTACTTTAGCAACAGCATCTGCTCTATATTTTCATATCGGCGAAACCGAGAAGAAATGTTTCATAGAAGAAATACCAGACGAGACGATGGTGGTTGGTAAGTTTGCCCAAAACGTCGTAAATGTGGCATTGACGTCTACAATCGTGTTCGGGTCCATACCGGTTCGTCCCAGCGATGTGTGTAATTGATGACATATCGTCTACTGTCTGTTTCACGTTAACCTGCCCAACTTTTACACCTATTTAAGCACCCTAAAACTCTTATTTGTTGGCATAAAATCATTTTTCAGCAAAATTTAGCAATGAGCCATCTTTTTATTTTTTGAATTTCGGTCCTATAATGAAGTAGCCCCAATTCTCATGAATTTGTGCCTTCTCATTGATTCGTGCCCCTAGAAAACAAGTGAATAAGCATATTCTAAGAATAGTGTTAATTTAAAATTATTTTAAAAAGGTATTTTAAGTTGTATCACATGGTTTTCTAAGTTACAGTTACATACAATTGTGATTTACCACCTATTTTGTGATTTTTCTACATACTTCCTTAATCTGAAGAGGGTCTGTTCGAAAATGATGCATAAAATGTGATATATGTTGATTTTTAGGTGAATCTGAACTTCACCATATTTAAATTTGATTCATCTAGGCAGCAACACTTCTTTATTGTATGAGTGATCAAGGAATGTCACTCAAATGTGCAAAAAGTTGTAGGGCACGAACCTGATGAGAAGTTTCAAGATCAATTAGGCGACTTGGGTGGGTTATTTCTAGGGACTCTAAGACTTGCATAAACAACAATTTTGGTGAATTCGTTATGTGCACTCGTAGTCAAGTGTTTGAACTTTATGTTGATGTATACATTTTCCGGAATTAATCGGAATATAACACACAATATGAATTTATGTGATTAGGGGCACGGATCCATGAGAATAGTGACTAATAGCCATAAATCAAGAATTGAATGCAGGGTTGCAATGTTAAAATGTCACGTGCGGTCAAATTTTCAACATTTTTCTAGCATCGAACTGCTTGCTGGATTTCATCATTAAAAAAAGACACTAACCTTGTATTTATGAGAGCAAATCTTGTCCGGTTGAAAAATATAGGCATCGAGCCTCCATTTCTTGGTGTTCGTACAAGAATTCCAGAAGAATATGCCGAGAATTTGGTCAAAATACAACATGATGTCATCATCATCTGCGATAGCTTTCGTATCTATTGATAACGCCAAGCTGAGGCTGACACGCTGTTCCTACCACGCAAAATATATGCACATATCCTCACACATCGACACCGGTGTAAATCTACATTCTCTAATGGTATGACTTGGGAACACCATATATACATCATTTCCGGCGGAAGTATACAGTCACTTCCTGTGAGCCAGTTTCTTTGCCGGACGAATTTCCAGCGGACAACTTGGTTTACTAAATGCTGATTGGTTGGTGAAGGTCACGAGTTTAATCGAATCAAGTTTGTTAGCATTCACAATTTACAATACATTAGGACGTATTAGCAATAGTATCAGATAGATTTGGAACCTTATGGATGAATGATATTCGCTAAATATATGAAGGTTAAATGATTAATTGATATATTTTAATGCAAATTGTTTAAGTTATATGCCAGAAAATTATGTTAATAAACAAATTTATTAAGAATTTGTGTTCAGTTCGCAATAATAGTTGTTGTTGTTGTTTACCGAAAGTGATTATTGCAATAGCAGTTTCTTGTTTTATTGTCAACAACTAAAATTCGGTGAAATGAATTTGTAAGGCAAAAGCCCATCCATGACTGTTTATTCGAAATAACTTTGTTATTAGACGGATTTTCTTGAAATAAAAAGTAGGCTCATTTCTAAAAAATAGTTTTACATTGTTTTATATAAAAAAATAAGCAGTTTGGAGTATTTTTATAGCAATAAATCTTGGGCAGCATTTAGTGGAACAGACTATAGTGTCTACTAATAACATGTAAGTGCCCCTAACTACGGTATTCAGATATAATGGTATGGCCTGTATACTGTACCATGCTATTTAAATTGTAAATTACAATTATGAATTTTATCACTAAAAATGTCAATGAGTTTTGGTATTGGCTGTTCTTATGGTTGACAACAGTCAACACTTTCACCCCATGTTTGTTCAATCTTGTTTTTTAAATAATTTTAGGAATAATTAGTTAGAACTTCTATCTGTGCAAAGGCTCCTATACTGTCCGTCACAGAGCTATGATGCTGTCCATAGTTTTCGGGTGCAGAGTAGAGAATTGGATCTTGCCCGTTTAGCTGTTTTTGTGGGCATATTGGCGTATGTACGTGCGTGTGTCCGGTTAAAGTTTTTAAGAACACTATATCTCTGAAACTGCTTTGCAACTGGAAACTTCAACTTTGTCTTTATCATCATCCATATTTTCATTCTAGGCCCAACTCGTGCAGCCCCTATGCCCAATGTCAAGGTCAAATTTTTTTGTTGTGCCCACTTGCGGACATCGCAATATATTCGGCACATTGGCGTACATACGTGTGTCTGGGTTAAAGCTTTGGGTTAGCATTTTTTGGTATACTATCAAAGCCTTGGCGGGCTGCGGCCATCTAGTTATGACAAGTTTTCTATAGTTTTCATTATGAAACTAGCGTACATGTATTCAATTAATAATTATACTCCCGGCATACAAAGTATGTAGAGGTGTTTTTTAGTTTTCGTCAACCGTCTGTCCGTTCGTATGATTTGTGTTAACGTTTTTATTTGTCGGGCCGGGGCTATCTATGAGCCTATGCTCACTTGCTCTAGTTATGTCATAAATTTACAGAGGGACATGACCTGTTAACCCTTTCAACACCACAGGCCTGTACAGTGGTATTTGCAAAAAGTGTAGATCCAGATGAGCTGGCTCGTAACAAGCCGTCTCATCAGGATCTGCACTTTTTGGAAGTAATTTTCATATTTTTGAGAACAAAAACACCCCCTTTTCATAAATGGACTAGTCTGAAAATCATTTTGTGATGATTGGATTGGTTGCAAAATTAATGTATCATAGTCCATTCCAGTTACTTAGGGGTGAAAGGGTTATGGCAATGCTGGGAGCTACCCAGTTGGTGCCAGCCAAAACAAACAATTCAGTATTTTGTTGGAGCCAAGTACTAGTATCCATATCTAAAAATATTTCCTAAATATTCAGATTTATTCAAGAATAAAAATTACTTCAGAATGATATAGTTCGAGGTAAATTCCTAATACTAACAGTTGTCTCACTTTAAAAATATAAAAAGTATGTTGTAATTAAGACATAAATTGCAAATTGAATTTGATTCGCTGCTCTGCATGTTGAAGGCTATGGCTGGCACATAATTTTGCTATGGATGATACAGGGTTTTTTACAGTTACGTGTCCACAACTATATTTCTTCTAGCATGTGTAGCGTTTTTAACAGTGTGAGTACAGAAGACTTGCAAGAACTTGAAAATACTATTTGATTTTCAAATTGTTTTTGAGAACTTAACCTTTGTACTCACACATTTGAAAACCGATGTGTATCTACATGTAGCTAAAAATTTAAATAAATGCCTAAAATACACCAATACATGCATTATCTTAATATCTGTCTAATACTTTGCTGATGGCAGTAGACATGTCTTTGTGTCTAAATTGTGAACAGCGTAGGCCCTGATCAGCCTGCTTGGATGCAGGCTGGTCTGGTATGCTGGTCACATGAATTACAAGACACACTGTGTGATGTTTTACCTAAGAATATGTGTGAGATATCTCATGAAAATATTTTTTAAAAATGCACTATTTTCCGTAAATGATGTCCACATTTGCTATGAAAATTTCATCATCATTTACAGAAAATATAACAGCTTCTGTAAATATATTTCATGAAAAATCACACAATCAGTCATGTTCTGGATACAAAAGTTACACAATTATTGCATTAAAAAAGGAGGCGCTATGCTGGCCACAAATGATGCTAACCCCTTTCTCCAGTCAGAACATGAGATAGACTGGCCACAAATGGTGCAAACCCCACTTCTCAGTCACATAACACGGGTTAGACTGGTCACAAATGTCATAAGCCCCATTCTCCAGCCCACATGTTCATAGGTACAAAAGTAACAGAATAATAATTCCAGTAAAAACACTAGAGCTAGACTGCCCACAAATGGTGCAAAACCCATTTCTCCAGTCACAGAATAGGAGCTAGACTGGCCACACATTGTACAAACCCCACTTCACTAGTGTCACAGGTCAGGAGCTAGACTGGGCACAAATGCCATAAGCCCCAATCCCTATTCTCCAGTCACCCACAACTCAAGCGATAGACTGGTCACAAGTTACATAAGCCCCATTTCTCCTGTCACAGATAAGCCAGATGTTGTTGTATCACCACTCACTTATTGGTGTTTATTTCAGGGCGATACAAGGTGGAAATATTTGACAAAAATGTTCAGGATTATGTTCCGACCGATCACCGGATTGGGCATGCATGTTGAAATCAAAGACATCGAAGATAAAATTATTTTGTCTAGGGTAAGACAGCAGGCCAATCGATGACCAACACCGTCTAGAGAAATCAGTTCAATATTCCCGTAGCTTAGTACATATAATGATATTAACCCTTGTGTGTATTAAACAAAAATAATATACAAAGGTTGAAGTTACTGGTCTGTTTTCTCTTTGTTGTATCGTGAAACCTCTCTAAACCAGACACCCTGGGACAGTGCTCCAGATAAGGTGCGTATTGACGTATTTTACGCACTTATTTTAACTGAATACGCATTGATTATCAACAATGTGAGTACAAAATACTCACAGCAATGTGAAAATAATCATTGATTTACAAATTGAGTAGTGAAAATACTGTAATAAAGTTGAAAATTTACTTACTTGAGCTTTTTGCAGCTCAACTAAGTAAATGTTCAACTGTATTACAGTATAAATAAGTGAATAAGTAATAATACACTCAAATAGGTGAATGTTTAAATTTGTTTCATGTTTTTTATCATTTGTTCCCTAATTAATATTGAAGAAAATCAATTGGTGAATATAAAATACGCATTAAATTTGAAATCGAGGGGAGGGAGGTAGGGGGTACACTATTCTTTAGACACAAAGCTTATCTGGAGCTCTCCTGGTTTCCCAGAGTGTCCGGTTTAGAGAGATCGCACTGTAATTATGGTACAGGAGAACTCCGGATGCATACATGTACATGCAAGTATGCTTTTCATTTAGAAGATGTCTTGTGCTTTCTGTATGAGACAAGGCTTTATACATGTACCAGACAGACATCAAGCAAATTATATATTTATAGTAATCTAATCACGTTCCACATAATTCAGCCTTTGTATAATATGCATGTGTGTTTGTCTGTGCATGTTTTGGCCACATTTATTTACTAACAATCGAGTGCTTTAATTCTTGTGCAGCAATACAATGACATTCTTGCAAAATGTTTATGTAGTAAGCGGAGTACTAAAGAATCTGATGTTTCTGAGATATAAATACCCGATTGCGCAATTGTTCATGCAATTATACAAGTACAAGTATATAGTAACGGGCGGATCCAGCATTTGGTGAGTGGGGGGGGGGTGTGTGTTGTCTAGTTGCGAAGGTAACTCTTGCAATCTACTCCCGTACCGTCTGTAGCTAGTCTAGCTAGCTACGGACGGTACGGGAGTAATTGCAAGAGTTACCGTGCGCAACTAGGGGGTTACATGATACAAACCTGATAATACACAAAAATTAATGCTGGACCACTTTTGCAATACTACAGTACTTGTAAAATTGTGAAGAAAAATGTCTGTTTGTCTACATGCAACTAGAGACAGTCTAGAATACTCAAGTCTATGTATTGCTGCACCTTTCTCTGCTTCTATGATTGGAGAGCTTTTATGAGAATGTGCTCGAAATTTGAACTATTCTGAACTTACAGTCAAAGTTTGCATTGAAACTACATAGCTTTCAGGGTTCACAAAACCAAGCAATTTTATTGGCTGAAACTGGTCTTTTCTCAGGCTCAGCCTGATCAGACTGTTTGATTTCGTACAAACAAAACCTGCTCATCCAGAGAATTTTATTATCACAGTTATATCATATTCATCAATGTTCAGAGTGCGCTTCGAGTACAAAAAGGCTGCCCAATCAGTGATCCAGTGTTTTCAGGGTCTGTGAGTATACAATGTTCTGAGCACATTGACAGTTTCAAAATTGTACCTGAAATTCCCGGCCTTAAATGACCATAGTTGTTGATAGGCCATTAAACACCAATTAATAAATAAATGTACCGAAATCAGCCAGTTTGATTGGCCGAAACTGAGCATAGACTCGACCGATCAAACTGCCTGATTTCGAGCATGAGTTTTAAGCAAATGCTCAATAGATTGTATAATCATTAGCCCAGTCGAGTTTTCAGGTGTCTGTGGACGCTGCTGGTTTTACGTGTGTGTATCTTTCACCACGGGTTTGTAGATCTTCTTACCATTGTCAGAGTCCAGTGGAGCACATTTGCGCTGCCGGCTAATAAAATAATCCCGATGGCATTTACAGACAGTATAGGAGACAAGTTGTGTGACTTTGTACCTCAGAAGATGTGCAATTTTTCATTAGTGTGTTTCGCAGTGTATTGTGTGCACTGGTGTACAACGCTCATCTATATTTTGGGCCAAAAAAATGTGGGGGGGGGGGAATAGTTCCCATCAATAGCGTGCAGCAAATTTTCACAAATTCTATTCCGCATACATAGGACTTTTCATCATCTTTCGACGTCATTGGTAGAAAATATCGTAACTTTTGTAAATATTTTTCATGAGATCACAGATCTTCTTAGGTACAAAATCACATGACGTGTCTCATACCTGATGATCATCATCTGACACATTCTCATTGTTGAATAACATGTTAACCCTTTCACCCCTAAATAACTGGAATAGTCCATTTATGAAGAAGGGGGTGTTTTTGTTTTCAAAAATATGAAAATTGCTTGCAAAAAGTGCGAGCCGTCTCATCAGGATCTGCACTTTTTGCAAGTAATTTTCATATTTTTTTGAGAACAAAAACACCCCCGTTTCATAAATGGCCTAGTCTGAAAATCATTTTGTATGATTGGATTGGTCCGGAAATTAACATATAAAAATCCATTCCAGTTACTTAGGATGAAAGGGTTAACCACGCACGCGCTCTTCCAACGTTCCAATGAACTGTTGCAAGTGTGGTAAGACCTTGGGCTGAAATGTTATAAGAGTGGGTTCATGGTTAGCCCTTAGAACGTGGTAAATGTAAATTGTCATCTGCTGTGGCGTTATGTTTTGTCTTTTTTTTCTCAATAAAAACATGACTTGACAACACTTTAGAATCATTTCCATTGAAAATGATTCTAAAATGTTCTCAAAAACATGGTTTTGATGAGAAAACTTGGGAAAAAAATAAACAGCAGATGACAGCACTTCAGAATCGTTTCCAATGGGAACAAAAATAAGATAGCGGTCTAAGGGTTAATGTGGAAAGCTTGCTATGGTATTATGCTAGTGTAAACATTGGTGGAATGGAGAAATCTGGGCATAAACACGTGTGTGCTCCACACATACCACATGGCAATAATTCCAGCACAAAAATATTTACACAATTCCCTAACATTTGATTGGCCCGTAGCAAGTCTCTGTCCAAAATTTATATCCCAGTAAACCAAACTACTTTCCGTAACCGTGAGGCGCAGTTAAAATAATTCTTAAGAAAACGGAAAATAAACACATTTTCTTGATGAATTTATTTAATTGCTGGAATTATAAGGAATGAATGGCCTTTTTGTTGAATTTATCGGGGGATATAAACTTGGAAAAGTCGCGGGAATACTGGACGAGGCCTTCCGGCCTTCGTCCAGTATTCCCGCGACTTTTCCAAGTTTATACCCCGATAAATTCCACAAAAAGGCCATTCATTCCTATAATAACCAATAGGATAAAAATAAACAATTAGCGATAAAAAATTACAATTTTTGAGAAATTTGTTTTTTTCCGAAATTTGTAATTTTTTATCGCCAATTGTTTATTTTTATCGCCAATTGCGAAAGTGGTTTTTCCAAGTTTATACCCCGATAAATTCCACAAAAAGGCCATTCATTCCTATAATGGATAACACTCTCACAGCGTAGTTACCGATCGTTTCAGGTAACTATAAGGTTCAGCTCTATGATTTCAATGCTAAGGATTACCTCCCCTCGGCCCCTGGGATCGGAATGCTCGTTGATATTCGCGACCCCGAGGATAAGACTATTTTATCGAGGGTGAGTTTATTCACAGGCACTCGGCTTGGTGCTAGGATGGTATATTATACTGTTATAGAAACAATCAACAAATTATTTTTCTCACAAATAGGGTTTATATATAAAGCTTAAAAAATTATGTTGTTGTTATACAACTGGAAATTACCTGCTTTGATGAAAGGACAAGTATAAAATTATCCCCAGCAACATTTTCTGGAACCAAAAATATAGTCCAGGGTTAAAAACATAGGGTCTGTCAGGTAACAGGAACCATACAAATTGTTTAGGCCTAATATAAACTCTACATGTATTTGTGAGAACATAATTTTGTGTTTGTTTTTATTATGTAAATGTCTAAAACAGTATATTATACACTTCACCAAGCCGACCGCCTGTGAGTTGATGCGGTTGAGCGGTTCCAGCTGTGAGATCATTGGTACGACATGAGCGATATTTGTCGAAAATGGTTATTAACCCTTAGACCGCTACTCACAACAATTGTCGTCTGCTGTTGCTTTTATATCATGTCTTATTTCTCAATAAAAACATAGTTTGACAGCACTTCATGATTCTGAAGTGCTGTCAAAGCATGTTGTAAATTATTCTAAAGTGCTGTCAAAGCATATTTTTTATGGGAAAAAAATGGAAAATAGAAAATAAACAGCAGACGACAAAAAAAAAAGATAGCGGTGTAAGGGTTAAAGTCAGCATTTCAGTATCTGTGGTCTTCAACATTGTGAAATTGACAATGTTTGTTCTTACATTTTCGGTGAACGCAGTTCATTGCTGTTTTTGCAGAATTTTTTTTTACTGGTATGTATTTTATGCCAGATTCCAAATACATTTGTACATGTAGTTTGTTCAAAATTTCAAAATATAATTTCCTCAATTTCTATACATAACTTACAATGATGGTACAGTGGTAACAGCATACACATTCGTGAATTCTTTTTGCAACATTTGTGCATGTATAATATGCAAATTTTGAAATTTCAAAACCATTTACAGCAATTACAATTGCATGTGTGATCGGACATGTAGTCTCATGGATGGCCCAATATTGCAGCAGAGCTCAGTGCATGTCTGTTTTCCTTCAACCCTTAGAAGGCGGGAACCGAAAACATGGTTTGACAGTAAAAAGTAAAAACATGGTTTGACAGCATTTCAGAATCATTTCCAGTGCTGCCAAACCAAGTTTTTGATGAGAAAAATGGAGAAAAAAAAAATTCAGCAGACGACACAAATTAATTCAGCATTGTAAGGCTTTTTTCCTCAAACATTCTTGCTCTGGTATCATATGGTTTCCTTCATTGTATGTTTGACAAATTGTCTGGTGCATTTAAACTTGGTAATTCTAACACATCTTTCTGAAGTGCAATGAATGGATGCCTGATGTATATATATATACCAATTACGGTAGCACCTAGTGTGCTGTGCAACTGCTGTGCCTTGGTTACTGGTACTTGGTGGGGTATGCCAATTTTGGTATAACCTTTGTTGTTTTTTTGTGATGACGTTCATCAAAATCCTCTAATCTGGTATAGATTTGAAATGTACATGCTCAAAGCTCTATAATTTGTGAAAATTGGTAACTTTGCCAAATTCTCCATGAATGATGTCAAATATTGGCACATACATGGACCTTAATTAAAACCAGTCCTGTTTCACTGACCACTTTGCAGTATGGTCTCTGAATGTTTGTATGTATAAGATAAATATCTGTGATAATGGTTTAATTCAATTTTATCTTCCTGTCAAGTTATGTTACGTTTTTGCATCCCACCATCAACAATGATATTTCCAAGAAATTGGACCACTCAGGCATGCAACCTTATCCGTCCTGTGTAGCTTGCTTTGCTTGTTCATGTACTCTCGGCGATTGTCTAAAAAAAACACACATGCTTATTATGCTTCGTGTACATTGTGCAAGTTCTTCATGTTACTAACCCTCACTACGCGGGAGACGAAAATTGTCGTCTGCTGTTTTTCATTTTTGCCTTAATTCTTAAAAAAAAACTGTTTTGGCAGCACATGAGAATCGTCTCCAGTGGAGTCAAAACAGGTTTTCATCGGGAAATATTGAAAATAAAACATTTCCAGCAGACGACAAAATTCAATTCAGCGTAGTAAGGGTTCAATGGTCTAATGGACGAATTGTCATTCATGATTAAGGTAAGTAAAACCTCACATAGTTGCTAACATATTCTAGATGTTTCAAATACTAATCATGTATTCACTTGGGCTAACCCTTAGACCGCTACACACAACCATTGTCGTCTGCTGTTGCTTTTATATCTTGCCTTATTTCTCAATAAAAACATTGTTTGACAGCACTTCATTCTAAAAGTGCTGTCTAACCATGTTGTAAATTATTCTAAAGTGATGTCCAAGCATTTTTTGATGATAAAAATGGAATATAGAAAATAAACAGCAGACGACAAAAAATTAAGATAGCGGTGTAAGGGTTACTGTTGTCACTTACCAGTAAATGGATGTGTTGTGTCGTGTGGTTGCATGGTTAATATGCAGACAGATTTCTAAATAAACTGTTGATTACATGCCGATTATGCAGACTTGTCTGGTTATAACATACTTTTTGTTGCATAAAATGTGCTTTCGCAGTGTCAGAACACAGTGTATTAACCCTTACAGTGTTGAATTAAATTTTGTCGTCTGCTGTTTATTTTATATTTTTCTCATCAAAAACATGGTTTGACAGCACTTTAGAATCATTTCCACTGGAAATGATTCTAAAGCACTGTCAAACCATGTTTTTATTGACAAAAGAAGGCAAAATAAGAAACAACAGCAGACGGCAATTTTCGTTCCCAGCATTCTAAGGGTTGATGTCATACTCTAGTGTGATAAATATGCAAATACGACAGCTACAGAATACACATTAAGTGATCAATATACAAATGCAGTAATTCAAATCTACGTAATGTAATCTAGTGTAATATTTGTATTGATTTAAAATGATAGTTTATTAAACGTGTTGACTGATTTCAGTATGAAAGTAGTCAACTTGTAGTATATATCATTCAAAATCATTACTAATGTAAGATCATCTATATGTATATTTATTAACCCTCATTACGCTGGAGACGGAAAGTGTCGTCTGCTGTTTTTCATTTTTGCCTTAATTCTAAACAAAAACCGGTTTTGACAGCACATGAGAATCATCTCCAGTGGAGACGATTCTCATGCGCTGTCAAAACCTTTTTTTGTCGAGAAATATTGAAAATAAAACATTTCCGGCAGACGACAAAATTCAACGTAGTAAGGGTTAAAGGAGGTTACTGATTTAATAAGAAACGAGGCTCTTACAGAATTAGTAAACTTGTTAAATTAATAACATTAAATCAGCACTCGCGTATGATCATCTAGGTATACACAAACACATGTCACAAATGCGAGGTTCATTCTCGCCCGTCTGTATACGACTTTGCTGTTCATTGACAATAAAACACCAGTCAGTCGATCATTTTGTACATTACCCCATCTGCCTGGTGTCTTACTGTACGCTATGTTTACTCAGAAACATACGTACATTACAACACCAGTAGCCTATTTCACCAACATTGCAAAGTATACTTTTCTTGCTAAGTACAATTTGAGGGAAAAAATTTCAAATTTAGGATAAATTAATTAATTTTTAGCCAGGTTTTTTGAAAAAAAATCCAGGCTATTGGATTGGCGAATGCCGGGCGGGCGGGCAGGAGGGCGGGCGGGCGGGCGGCGTCCACAATCAATGTTAAGTTTTCGTGTTTGAGTCCATTTCTTTGTTACTGTACCACCTAGGACCGCCAAACTTTCACAGCTTCATAATCAAGGGGTGCCCACCACATATCACTATCCAATCAACTTCACATGGGTGTTTATCATCATCCATATTTTCATTCTAACCCCCAACCGTGCAGCCCCTGTGCCCAATGTCAAGGTCAAATTACTTTGAATTTTTTTGTTAAAGTTTTTTCGTGTACTATATCTCTGCAACTGCTTCACCCAATACCTTGATACTTCACATGGGTGTTTATCATCATTGTCGCACCTGCTTGCGGAAAGCGCGATCCTGTGCCAATGTCAAGGTCAAATTACTTTGAATTTTTTTGTTAAGTTTTTTCGTGTACTATATCTCTGCAACTGCTTCACCCAATACCTTGATACTTCACATGGGTGTTTATCATCATTGTCGCACCTGCTTGCGGAAAGCGCGATCCTGTGCCAATGTCAAGGTCAAATTACTTTGAATTATTTTGTTAAAAGTTTTTTCGTGTACTATATCTCTGCAACTGCTTCACCCAATACCTTGATACTTCACATGGGTGTTTTATCATCATTGTCGCACCTGCTTGCGGAAAGCGCGATCCTGTGCCCCAATGTCAAGGTCAAATTACTTTGAATTTTTTTGTTAAAGTTTTTTTCGTGTTACTATATCTCTCAACTGCTTCACCCAATACCTTGATACTTCACATGGGTGTTTATCATCATTGTCGCACCTGCTTGCGGAAAGCGCGATCCTGTGCCCAATGTCAAGGTCAAATTACTTTGAATTTTTTTGTTAAAGTTTTTTCGTGTACTATATCTCTGCAACTGCTTCACCCAATACCTTGATACTTCACATGGGTGTTTATCATCATTGTCCATTTCTTTGGTACTGTACCACCTAGGACCACCAAACTTTCACAGCTTCATAACCAAGGGGTGCCTACCACATACAACTATCCAACATGTGACCATTTTTTTACCTTCACCTATTATTTCTACGTAATTGACTTAGCCATTTTCAACGTTAACTTTTTAACGTACGTCTGGTTAAATTTTTAGGTTAAAACTTTTTTGTTATACTATATCTCTGCAACTGCTTCACCCATTACCTTGAAACTTCACATGGTGTTTATCATCGTCCATATTTTCACTTCTAACCCCCCAACCGTGCTGCCCCTGTGCCCAATGTCAAGGTCAAATTACTTTATCTACTATATCTCTGCAACTGCTGCACCCAATACCTTGATACTTCACATGGGTGTTTATCATCATTGTCGCACCCGCTAGCGGAAAGCGCGATATCGTCGGCATTTTGGCATACGTCCGTCCGTACGTCTGTGTGTCCGGTTAAAGTTTTTTCGTTAAAGTTTTTCCATCTACTATATCTAGTTTTTTAGTGTCCATGCCTCGCCCCAGCGCGACATGCAGGCCACGGCCATCTAGTCTACAAAAAGTGGGTATAATTATGTTATCCAAGTGTCTATGCTTGGAAAAAACCTGGCCTTCGTGGCTTGCCTGCTCGTTTCTTGTTTTTTAACTTCACCCATTTTTTCCGCGCAATCGACTTAGCCATTTTCAATGTTAAGTTTTCGCATTTACAATGTTAAGTTTTCGTGTTTAAGTCCATTTGTTTGGTACTGTACCACATAGGACCACCAAACTTTCACAGCTTCATAACCAAGGGGTGCCTACCACATACAACTATCCAACATGTGACCATTTTTTTTACCTTCACCTATTATTTCTACGTAATTGACTTAGCCATTTTCAACGTTAACTTTTTAACGTACGTCTGGTTAAATTTTTAGGTTAAAACTTTTTTGTTTTACTATATCTCTGCAACTGCTTCACCCATTACCTTGAAACTTCACATGGGTGTTATCATCGTCCATATTTTCACTCTAACCCCCAACCGGTGCGGCCCCCTGTGCGCAATGTCAAGGTCAAATTACTTTGAATTTATTTGTTAAAGTTTTTTTCGTGTACTATATCTCTGCAACTGGCTTCACCCATTACCTTGATACTTCACATGGGTGTTTATCATCATTGTCGCACCCGCTTGCGGAAAGCGCGATAAAACCGTCGGCATTTTTGGCATACGTACGTCCGTACGTCCGTGTGTCCGGTTAAAGTTTTTTCGTTAAAGATTTTCCATCTACTATATCTATTTTTTTAGTGTCCATGCCTCGCCCCAAGGCGCGACATGCAGGCCACGGCCATCTAGTCTACAAAAAGTGGGTATAATTATGTTATCCAAGTGTCCATGCTTGGAAAAAACCTGGCCTTCGTGGCTTTGCCTCGTTTCTTGTTTTTAACTTGACCCATTTTTTCCGCGCAGTCGACTTATCGTCGGCATTTTGGCATACGTCCGTCCGTCCGTACGTCCGTGTGTCCGGTTAAAGTTTTTTCGTTAAAGTTTTCCATCTACTATATCTATTTTTTTTCGTGTCCATGCCTCGCCCCAAGGCGCGACATGCAGGCCACGGCCATCTAGTCTACAAAAAGTGGGTATAATTATGTTATCCAAGTGTCCATGCTTGGAAAAAACCTGGCCTTCGTGGCTTTGCCTCGTTTCTTGTTATTATACTGAATATATTACATTATCAGGCTGTGATAATGTACACATTCAGTATAATAATTCTGCATACTTTTAATCGTCAAATATATGCAGTTGTTAGTTTTATATGAAATAATGCATTTCAGGAAAAATAAATGATTACTCCCTCAAAGTATACTTTGCTAGTAAAGTATACTTTGCAATGTTGGTGAAATTGGCTACAGACCAGCTGCTAAGCATCTGTGAAAAACCTAAGTTCAGCTAGCACATTTATATATGGAATCAGGATTGCATTCTTGCCATAAAAACATTAAGTCCAATTTCCTTAAGTATAATTTGTAATATGTATTCATGTAAATTACCTTGTACATACAGACACATCCAGTACCATTGTCATTGCATATTGCATATATGAGACAAGACAAGTCATCTGATTTTGTACACAAGATGTGTGATATCTCAGAAAATACTTACAATATTTTCTGTAAATGACATCGAAAGTTGATGAAATGTTCAGAGCAAATGCGGAATAGAATTGCGCATTTGCAATGAAAATTTTGTCCACTTTCGATGTCGTTTACAAGAAATATCACAGTTCGAGACAAACCATGTGATTTTGTACCTACCTATATGTCAGAAGTTGTGCGATATCTCATGAAATATAGAATTCTGCTATTTGTTATGAAAACGACGTGGCTTGTGTAATGACAATGGTACTGAATGAATGTATGCGTGTTTACAACAATAATTTGCATGAATTATTTTCTGTAAATATTTGCATGAATTATATTCTGTTATTTTATATTTGTGTAAATTATGCTGTTCATACATGTACGCATGCAATCAGTACCATTGTCATTACATATATGTACGATATTTTGCAGACCTATGCGGCGGAAGGTCGGTTCACCTTCACGTCCCACTCGGCAGGGGAACACGTGATCTGTCTGCACTCCAACTCCAGTGCCTGGTTCGCCAGTGGCCAGCTTGTACGTATGCTTGTATAGACTAGGGGCCTGTTTCACTAAAATCTGTACGATAAAAATGTTCGTACAAAGATTTCTATAAATTCACTTCACACATTTACGCGATTCATTAATACTGTCTATTTTCGACCTACATGTAGCAGTCATTAAATCTGAACAAATCGAAGCAAAGAAAATGTTTCTATATTCTTATAAGCCAAAATTTCCAATGACTTATCTCCCCTTGGTGGCCATTTTTAATTTTCGCACTCTGTATCCTTGTCCATGCAATAACTCCAGTTCTATTTCAGCGATCGTAACCCATGTTTATCACAGCAAGACGAAGAAGCCTATTGATTTTCAAATATTTCTGATGATTTATCTCCCTTGGAGGCCATTTTTTATTTTCGGACTTTGTATCTTTGTCCACGCAATAAATAACTCAAGTTCTACTTGACTGATCGTAACCAAATTTAGTATACATGTTTATCACGTCAAGATGAAGAACCCTATTGGTTTTATCTCCCCTTGTTGACTGGCCTTGCCTCGACGGGCGTATATTGTGACCTTCGGCACTCTTGTTTTTAATGTAAATATTCCGTTCTGATTTTGGGATTTTCCCCACAATGCAGCAGGTTAATTGTGGGATCGAACCCGTTGTCCTGACCTTAAATGACTTTAGCTGTTGATAGGCCGTATACACCAATAAACAAAACAAACAATAAGTAATAGTCGTGATTGTTGGGCAGGAGAATGGGAGGGTATAATAATTAATTGTATATATTTATTACCTTTGTTCCAGAGGGTGCACCTTGATATCCAAGTGGGTGAGCACGCGGTCGACTACCAACAGATTCAGGCGAAGGACAAGCTCTCCGAGTTACAACTCCGAATCCGACAACTGCTTGACCAAGTGGAGCAGATTACCAAGGAGCAAAACTACCAACGAGTAAGTCAGTCGTTATACTATGGAAAACTACCAGCAAGTACCATAATAACCGTAAATATATGAACTCAATTTGTTTTTGGAAACCCCTATAAAATAGGTATCCAAATAAATTGTTATTGTCCTAAATAAGTCCAACCTTTCTAACTGTAAATATATGGATATTCCTTGCTGTGAGAAGCCATGTATTAATGTGTGTTTCCCAGAATATATTCTGTCCGAATATTTTCCGTTATTACAGTAAGTCATTATTGCTGATGTTTGGTCTTTATGCCCCCTATGCGATAGCAAGGGGGGCATATTGTGTTGCTCTGGAGGTTCCGTACGTCCGTCCGTCCATGTACATTTATGTCAAAAAGTTTGTACAACATGTAATATCTTCAATATTATGCGAAGGATTGCTTCCATACTTAGACACTTGAATCACCTGAACATTTGTCACACACTCGCGCCACAATTAACATGACCTTGACCGTTGTCACCTTCGAAATGTTGCTGAAACAATTAGCCATTTTGTTAAGTCAAAAAGTTTGTACAAGTTTCTCTAGTTACAGTCCTGTATGCCACAGGGGCATATATATATATATGTATAGTTTTTACCCTAAATATTCGGACACCAACACCAATTGTTATAAGTGTCATAAAAATTTATCAAGTTGATTATGTTGTCCAATGAGGCCTCCGAAGCATTCTGTGAAAATGGCAAATAGTGCAGACCCTGATCAGACTGCTCCTTCAGGAGCAGGCTGGTCTGGGTCTACACTGTTTGCTCACATATTGGTGTCCGAATATTTAGGGTAATTACGGTATGTATAGTTTTAATGATATCGAGTCAAAGTTTGTCCTTTTGCCCATGCTAACGGATTATTGTCATTTCATTGTATATGTACATACATGTATATGTATATGGTTATGGTTATTCCAATACAGGTACATTCATGTCTGTCTATGACCTTTCTTTCGAATGGACGTAAAACGCCAATCTATCAACCAGTCAGATCTTGCAACCCAGCAACATCTCTCCAGTAGCCTATTTCACCAACATTGCAAAGTATACTTTTCTAGCAAAGTATACTTTGAGGGAGAAATTTTCAATTTTAGGATAAATTTATTAATTTTTATTATACTGAATTTATTACATTATCACAGCCAAAATGGCTGTGATAATGTAATAAATTCAGTATAATAATTCTGCATACTTTTAATCATCAAATATATGCAGTCGTTCGTTCTATATGAAATAATGCATTTCCGGAAAAATAAATGATTACTCTCTCAAAGTATACTTTGCTAGAAAAGTATGCTTTGCAATGTTGGTGAAATCGGCTACTGATGAGGCCGAGCATTCTGATCTGTGCCTATACAGTTTGTCACTTTCTAGATGATAATCCCTGTTCCATGTCCGCTTTAATATATCCCCAATTGCTTACACACTGTGTCAGGTTTTGAGTACATGCTCAAAGTTTTATAATGACAGGTCATTATAAAACTTTGAGCATGTACTCAAAACCTGATCTTATAGAAACCAAACAATTTGTTTGGCCAAGACTGAACACTATCGGATGAAACTAAGCAACTTGATTGGTCGATAATGGATAATGGATAATCAATTATCGACCAATCAGATTGCTTGGTTTCAAGCACGCCAACCCAGTCCTTGCTTCTCTACACTAGAAATTTACAATATTCTGCACATTCCTGCATCGAAAATGTCTTTGAAACAAATCTGAGATTATTAGGAGTAACATATATGGTGTACGAACGGTGTCAAAATGAAAATTACAGGTGCAGCTATAAAATTTGACAGCAAAATTGTAGAGGTCAAAACCTTGTACGTTGTCATTGCACTTCACACTCTTTTCCTTCTGTCATGTCATGAGCTTGTAATGGGTGTTCAAAATGTAACATTTAATAAACGGTATTTAGAACTTATCTTCACAAATTTTGTAACTAACTGCATCCACAGCACTCGGTGATACATTTATATGTTGATGTACGAGGGTTGTTAAAAAATAACGTAGACTTTCTTGCTCAGTGGTTTATGACCTTGAAATACAGAGTTGGTACAATCGTGTTATCAAGTTTAAAATAACGAACGTTTGAATTACCACAGTACGTGTAACGCATACTCAGCACACGTCATTTTTTTGTCACAGAATAATATTTTGATTGCTTGATTACTGTCTCACATGTCAACCAATAAACAAGAAACTTCGCCAAAGTGCATTGTAACGTTTGTAAAATGTAAAATTTGACATCAATCACATGTTCGGAATCGCAAATAAACAATTTGTGTCACAGGTCCGAGTCTTCCACCTGTGATTTTGGCAGCGCTGAGAATCGTGATTTTGTTCTTAAGAACATGTGTGATGTTCATGCAGACTATTTACAGAAATATGTAGAATAGAATTCCGCATTTGCTTTGTAAATTTCGTCAACTTTCGACATCAACATATCGTAAATTGTGTAAATATTTTTCATACAATATCACACGGCGTATCTCATGTATTTGTGTCAGCTGGCTGTATCACACGGCTGTCAGCTGGCTGTATCACACAGCGTATCTCATGTATTTGTGTCAGCTGGCTGGTAATCACACGGCGTATTCATGTATTTTGTGTCAGCTGCTATATAACACGGCGTGTATCTCATGTATTTGTGTCAGCATGCTGTATCACACGGCGTATCTCATGTATTTGTGTCAGCTGGCTGTATCACACGGCGTATCTCATGTATTTGTGTCAGCTGGCTATATCACACGGCGTATCTCATGTATTTGTGTCAGCTGGCTATATCACACGGCGTATCTCATGTATTTGTGTTCACTGGCTATATCACACGGCGTATCTCATGTATTTGTGTCAGCTGGCTATATCACACGGCGTATCTCATGTATTTGTGTCAGCTGGCTGTATCACACGGCGTATCTCATGTATTTGTGTCAGCTGGCTGTATCACATCACGGCGTATCTCATGTATTTGTGTCAGCTGGCTATATCACACGGGCGTATCTCATTTGTATGGTGTCAGGCTGTCTGTATCACACACTCGTATCTCTCATGTATTTGTGTCAGCTGGCTATATCACACTCGTATTCTCATGTATTTGTGTCGCTGGCTGTATCACACGGCGTATCTCATGTATTTGTGTCAGCTGGCTATATCACGCGTATCTCATGTATTTGTGTCAGCTGGCTGTATCACACGGCGTATCTCATGTATTTGTGTCAGCTGGCTATATCACACGGCGTATCTCATGTATTTGTGTCAGCTGGCTGTATCACACGGCGTATCTCATGTATTTGTGTCAGCTGGCTGTATCACACGGCGTATCTCATGTATTTGTGTCAGCTGGCTGTATCACACGGCGTATCTCATGTATTTGTGTCAGCTGGCTATATCACACGGCGTATCTCATGTATTTGTGTCAGCTGGCTGTATCACACGGCGTATCTCATGTATTTTGTGTCAGCTGGCTATCACCAACGTATCTCATGTATTTGTGTCAGCTGGCTGATCACACGGCGTATCTCATGTATTTGTGTCAGCTGGCTATCATCATCACGGCGGCTATCTCATGTATTTGTGTCAGCTGGCTATATCACACGGCGTATCTCATGTATTTGTGTCAGCTGGCTATCACACGGCGTACTCATGTATTTGTGTCAGCTGGCTGTATCACACGGCGTATCTCAGTATTTGTGTCAGCTGGCTGTATCACACGGCGTATCTCATGTATTTGTGTCAGCTGGCTATATCACACGGCGTATCTCATGTATTTGTGTCAGCTGGCAATATCACACGGCGTACCTCATGTATTTGTGTCAGCTGGCTATCTCATGTATTTGTGTCAGCTGGCTATATCACACGGCGTATCTCATGTATTTGTGTCAGCTGGCTATATCCCACGGCGTATCTCATGTATTTGTGTCAGCTGGCTGTATCACACGGCGTATCTCATGTATTTGTGTCAGCTGGCTGTATCACACGGCGTATCTCATGTATTTGTGTCAGCTGCTGTAATCACACGGCGTATCTCATGTATTTGTGTCAGCTGGCTGTATCACACTGGCGGTATCTCATGTATTTGTGTCAGCTGGCAATATCACACGGCGTATCTCATGTATTTGTGTCAGCTGGCTATATCACACGGCGTATCTCATGTATTTGTGTCAGCTGGCTATATCACACGGCGTATCTCATGTATTTGTGTCAGCTGGCTATATCACACGGCGTATCTCATGTATTTGTGTCAGCTGGCTATATCACACGGCGTATCTCATGTATTTGTGTCAGCTGGCTGACACAAATACATGAGATACGCCGTGTGATATTGTATGAAAAATATTAACGTTACAATGCACTTTGGCGAAGTTTCTTGTTTATTGGTCGATATGTGAGACAGTAATCAAGCCATCAAAATATTATTCTGTGACAAAACAATGACGTGTGCCGAGTATGCGTTACTATGGTAATTCAAATATCACACAGGCTGTATTTTTGTCTGCCGGCCCATTTTCACCCTATCCATGCGCATGCTATGTTTCAGTACCGAGAAGAAAGATTCCGTCAGACGAGCGATAGCACAAACAAACGTGTTTTATGGTGGTCCATCGCTCAAACAGTCATTCTCGTCATTACCGGCTTCTGGCAGATGCGACATCTGAAAACATTCTTTGAAGCGAAGAAATTAGTATAGCGTTGTGTCTAGTTAGGAATATGCTAATTTATGCAAATGTGGCTTTCAGCAATATTTTGATGGAATTTAGTCATCGGAATATCAAAACATTTTTCTCTCAACAAAACTGAATTTATCCGGATTGTTATGTAATGCGCACATACACAATATTGCTGAAAGATCTACATGTACATTGAACAATGATGAGTGATTTAAGCAATACTGTTTCATGATGTGTAACTAGCTCATTGCAACTTAGTTCTGAGTGCATAAGTCTAATTACATTACATTACATAAGCATTATGACAGAATAGTATTTCCAAATTTCTGTTGAAGTGTTCTTTGTTTACTTTCTACTTCGTGGAGAGTGACTTAAGAATCTTGCTAATACACACTTTAACTGGTGAGTGTATGATAATATTTTTGTCTCGTATTGTAGAATTTTCTCTCGATAACAATATAGTGAAGAGTGAACATCAACGCCCTGCAGATTATTGCTATATTATAGTGCGTGAAATGGAAACGTTACTCGGCAAATTTGTTCCATTGACTGTATAGCGATATAGTGCATTCGACCTATTGCCATAAAGCTGACAACGTACAGCAAGTTGCAACTACATCGCTGAATCATATTAAATTGCTATACAAGCCACACACAACCCCTGCCACCCACCCGTAATATGCTAGCTGTAGCCCACCCTGCAAACTGTAAGGCTTGGAGATTATTACAAACTTTGTACGAATACAATGTCCATAAGTGTAAATTTAAGATCGTCTGGAAATTTCAATTGATGGATTTACATTTATTGAGCAGCCTATGCTCAATAAATGTAAATCCAATAATTGTTTACAAGAAAAAATTCTTAATTTGAAATTTACGACTATCGTAATTTTGCACTTGATACGAACATTTTAGTCGTACAAAGTTTAGTGAAACGACCCCATCATTCCAAATGCGGATGTCTTTGTAATGGGGCTGATGGGATTTGTGTCAGGCGTGGTGCCTGATCAACTAGCACACTCCATCAACCTGATAATAATCTATATTGATTTTTAGAAGCATGACGGGCGTTTCATTGATGGAATGGCAAACGGTGCAGATCCTGGTCAGACTGCAGATGCACAGGCTGATCTGGATCTACACTGGTTGCAAAACCCATTAGCTCCATTTCTCCAGTCACTGCCACATATATTGCATATATAACGCTTGATTATTATCAGAAGTACTGGCACATGCACAGGTGGAAGACTCGGACCTAGGACCCAATAAATGGCTCATTTGAAAAACGTTACCCCACCCACCTATTTCCTTACAATATACAGTATAGCCTTTCGAAAACGCTATAGTGTCTATTGTACGGAAATTGGTGGGTGGGTTAACGATTTACAAATGAGCCATTTATCAGGTCCTAGGTCAGAGTATTCCACCTGTGGGCATCTGTATATGGTTTCTTTATGTTTTACCTAGTTTAGTTCCTGTAGCTGATTTTATCGAAGTACACTTATCTCCCTAAGTATACGTTGCGGGAGAAATTATTTATTTGTACTGATATGTTTATATTTGATGGTTAAAATAATGCAGCATTCATACTCAATATTTATTATAATATCACAGCCATTGTTTTGATTAGAACATGTTTTATTTCTTTAAATATAAATTTGTGTTTAAAATTGAAAATTACTCTCTCAAAGTACACTTAGCTAGATAAGTGCACTTCTAGATTTTGGTGAAATTGGCTACTTAAATTTGTTAGACATCGGGACTAATTTCGATAAACTTCTATATACATGTACATGCATATGTCAGTACTTTCGTGTAGAGTGTTGCTTTGACAGCTAGTAAGTTTTGCCTTAAGTCACTCAATTTGTTCTTTCATCATTCCTCATGTTTAACTCTTTGCATGCTGGGAAACTAGTGGGCTATAAATAGTTCAAAAATAACAGACGACAATTAATTATATTTACTTTTATTTCTCACTGTAAATATTATCAAAATGTCTTGGAAGAGGACTCGGTTCTAATGAAATTCTGAGACATATTTATGGAGAAATAAGAAAAATACTGTTATTTTCCCCACTAGCATGCAAAGAGATACATTTCCACCATGCTCTATCCTTCAAATGCAGGAAACTAATATTGTCGTCTGCTGCATTTTTTTTTCAATATTACATTGTTTCTTCAACAAAATAAAACGTGCGGAAGTGGTGAAAGTAATTATTTACCAAGAAGTATTTGAGGGGGATAACAAGCTGCAAGAGCTTATTGAGTTCCCCTACAGTCAACAAAGTATGTGGCAACACATGAGAAGATCTTAAGGTGATGGCAAAACATCTAGTGAGAAAAAAATGTAAAATGTAAAAAAGCAGACGGCAACATTTAATTCAGCAGTGTAAAAGACTAGTTTGTGTTCATGCAAAACATGTTAGACAGTGAATCAATTAATCACTCAAACTTAATAAACAATGCTATATCACATGCTATCCAGTGATTTATCGTGATTCTGGATGGATTTATTTCCTTGAAGGAAGAATTTCCTCTGGACGTTTTGATATTTGGCAACACTGGTGTCGAAACCCGTCACTTTGTCATACATGTTCAGCCTTATAAGATTTCAAAAGTTGTATAACATTTCATTGAAGGTATGTGCATACTACATGTGGCTTGTTGCTGAATATAGATTAGGAAAAGTCGCCCATCCTTCATGGTCTCATTGTTACGTGAACATTAAACCTCATTCAATCACTCTTTTGTTCTATGTTGAAGCCACAGGATGAAGACTCAAGACCTGTGACATAAAAAATTCCCATTAAAATTCCCATTAAAAAGCCATTACCCCACCCAGCTGGCGTTGTATTGTATGTTACATTTATAAGGAAACGTAATGTACAATATGACACCAGGTGGGTGGGGTAATGGGATTTGTTTAGCCCATTTAATGCTGAATTAAATTTCGTCGTCTGCTGTTTATTTTTTATTTTCTATTTTTCCAATGAAAACATGCTTTGATAGCACTTTAGAATCATTTCCAATGGAAATGATTCTAAAGGGCTGTCAAGCCATGTATTTATTGACAAAATATAAAATAACAGCAGACGACAGTGTTTGTTTCCCACATTCTATGGGTTAATGGGCATTTTTTATGTCACAGTCCGAGTCTTCTATCTGTGGTTGTGGCTTTTTCAACACTATAAACCAGGGGCCCGTTTCACTAAACTTTGTACGACTAAAATGTTCGTAAGTGCAAATTTAGGATCATCTGTAAATTTCAAGTGATGGATTTACATTCATTGAGTATAGGCTGCATATGCAGCCTATGCTCAATAAATGTAAATCCAATAATTGTTTATTGTTAATGTGAAATTTACAGACTATCATAAGTTTGCACTTACGAACATTTTAGTCATACGACGTTTAGTGAAACGGCCCCCAGGATCATCATAATTACAGAGTAGATCCCGATGAGCTGGATAGTAATGAGCCAGCTCAACCAGATCTGCACTGTTTGTGGAGATTTTTTTTTTTTTTAATCACCCCATTTCTGATTTGACCCCGTCGCCACTAAATATCTGACCATGAATGTTCGGACTATTCCATTCGTCAGAAAAGGGGTAGTTCTTTTAAGTGTGAAAATTATTTGCAATCCTGATGAGACGACTCATTTCTAGTCTACCGAAATTCAGAGTACTTAACCCTTTCAACACTAGAGCTCTTTAGTAGGTGTTTGCAAACGGCGTAGGTCCAGAGCTGTCTCATCAGGATCTGCACATTTTGCAAGTAATTTTCATGTTTTTTATAAGAATTATAATATTGCCCATTATAAAAGTAGTAAGATTATTACTGATCCTACTGCTTTTGGGAGGGGCCAAGTGATCCTGGTGTGGCGAGGACCTGGCATCAGATCAGGATTATTCTGATTTCAGGGCTGAATATATAGTTTTGTTGATTGTAAATATTTCAGTTCTGATTTTGGGATTTTCCCCCCATTTGTACATGTACTTGAACATGTACATGTACGTGTACAGGTAATATATGGGATTTATTACTAAACCCATTGACCCGGCCTTAAATGACCTTAGCTGTTGATAGGCCGTTAAACCCCAACACACATAAAAAAAAACCTTGCAATGGACTGGTCTGAAAATTATTTTGCGACAGTTGGGTCCTTAAATCAACATATCCGGATATTATGGTTGAACGGGTTAAGACATATTTGTGAGCATTGCGATTATGATCATGTCCGGTCCATACACTTTCTACCGTGTTTTTACAGACAAGAGAAGCGAGATTTCGGCAAACAAGCGACAGCACAAACCAACGTGTGTTTTGGTGGTCACTTGTCCAAACTTCGGCATTAGTTCTCATCAGCTACTTGCAAATGCAAAACTTGAAAAAATTCTTCATAAACAAGAAACTTGTCTAGGGTATTCGTATATCTACGGTGGCTAGTCAAGGGCATTTTCACTTCATTTCTGTGCTGTAAACAAATGAAAATTAACCCTTGGACTGCTATCTTAATTTTGTTGTTGTCTGCTGTTTATTTTCTATTTTCCATTTTTATCATCAAAAACATGCTTTGACAGCACTTCAGAATCATTTCCATTGGAAATGATTCTGAAGTGCTGTCAAACCAGGTTTTTATTGAGAACTATGGCAAGATATAAAAGCAACAGCAGATGCCAATTGTTGTGAGTAGCGGTCTAAGGGTTAAGAACCTTAAATTTCATTCCCTTGTAACTACGCCATGTTGAGAGAGTTCTTAACCCTTAGACCGCTACACACAACAATTGTCCTCTGCTGTTGCTTTTATATCATGCCTTATTTCTCAATAAAAACATGGTTTGACAGCACTTCAGAATCATTTCTAATGGAAATGATTCTCAAGTGCTGTCAAAGCATGTTGTAAATTATTCTAAAGTGCTGTCAAAGCATGTTTTTAAAGATAAAAATGGAAAATAGAAAATAAACAGCAGACGACAAAAAATTAAGATGTGGTGTAAGGGTTAATTTTCGTCTCTACTCGACGTAGAAACGAAAGGCGTGGTTCTTAAGTTCTGCTGTATATGACCTGGCTGTTGAACAGGCGTAGGACACCAAACGATCAATCTTAATTTGCGTCTCCACACAACATAGAAACGACGAGACGCGGTGTCCCTTGCATGCGATGGGTAATTTGACGATGGGTTCATCCTTAACAGCCCCGTGCAGGCACCGGGGCGGGATCAACTGATCCTGAGAATAGTGCTGCAGTAGCCATTGCTTGTCGTAAAAGGCGACTAAACTGGCTTAACGATTGGGTTCATACTTTCCGGAACCCACTATACCGGATTTGGCCCTCAGGTACATTTTTGGCTTTCTTGTATGTGAGAGTTGAGTCGGGCTATGCCCCATATATAAAAGTAAGATTAGCGCTAATCCTATTACTTTTAGGGGATGGGATAAATGATGCTGGTGTGGCGAGGGCCTGGCACCAGATCAGGTTGTTCTAATTTCAGGACTGAATATATATTTTGATTGTAAATATTGAGTTCTGAAGTTGGGATTTACCCCCCTTGGACAGGTGGATATGGGACTCGACCCCGTTGACCCGTCTGCGTGTAGACTCCCTGAGGCTTGTACCTCTATGTCAGAAAAGCGGACGTTAAACCCTATTCACTCACTCACTCACTCATCCTTAACAGAATCCCGATATTTCTGGTTTGGCTCTCAGATACATTTTTGGTTTTCTTGTGCGGGAGAGTTGAATCTGTAGCCGATTTCACCAAAATTGCTATTATAAAGCATACTTATCTAGCAAAGTATGCTTTGAGGGAGTAATCATTTATTTTTCACGAAATGTATTATTTCATATAGAACTAACGACTGCATATGTTTGATGATTAAAAGTATGCAGAAGTATTATACTGAATTTATTACATTATCACAGCCAAAATGGTATAGTATAGTATAATAAAATTAGTACATTGTATAATAAAAATTCATCCTGAAATTGAAAATGTCTCCCTCAAAGTATACTTTGCTAGATAAGTATACTTTGCAATGTTTGTCTGGTTATAACCATTATAAGAGTAGTAGGATTAGTGCTAATTCAATTGCTTTTATTGGGTGAGGCTAAGTGACCCAAGGTTATTCCAACTTCAGGGCTATATAATATTTTATGTATGTATATTCAGTCCTAGTATTGTGATTTTCCCTCCATCTGAACAGGTAATATATGCGAGTCGACCCTGTTAACCCGTCTAAATGCCATAGCTGTTGACAGGCCGTTAAATTTCAATCCCAAAAATTGTTGTAAATTATTCTAAAGTGCTGGCAAAGCATGTTTTTGATGGTGAAAATAGAAAATAAACAGCAGACGACAAAAAACGGTGTAAGGGTTAAAGCTATGTATTGCATATGTGGCGTAAATGTTTTTCATGTTCATGATACCCCAGATTTTGTTCTAAGGGAAGTTACTTGTGATTTTCCAAGTTTGGTCACCTATTTTAAGACGGGGCAATAAATATATTAGGGCTGCATTGTTCTGGAATGTTTCAATCTTAGACATTGATATTCACTGTCAAAACCACAGGTGGAAGACTCGGACCTATGACACCAAATTCCTATTAAAAAAATCCCATTACCCCACCCACTTGGTCCATCTTCTATTATAGAAGATGGTACTGTACGAGACCAAGTGGGTGGGGTAATGGGTTTTTTTAATAGGCATTTTTTTTGCTGTCGTAGGTCCGAGACTTCCACCTGTGGTCAAAACATGCTTTTGTAGAGAAAGAAGGGAAATAGTTTAAAAAATAACCTGCCAACGAGGTGTATGTGGCTCTGACTGTAGAAATGCGGCTAATAGCATTTATGGTAGGTCCAGCCCCAATCTGCTAGCGCCTTTAAGCAGCCAGAAAAGAATATATGTGGCTGTGACTGGAGAAATGAGGCTTCTGGGTTTTGTGACCAGTGTAAATCCAGATCAGCCTGTGCATCCGCCTGTTTGTTATGAGCTTGACAGATGTTTCACTGACTGAATGATGAACAGTGCAGGTCACAAATGCCATAAGCCAATATTACTCCAGTCACATTTCTAAAGGATTCGGTAACAGAGTCACCACCTGTCTGAGTGGGCGGCAGGCGGGAGCATGTGATGGGTAATTTAATGATCGGGGTTCGTCCTTACCGGAATACCGACTGGAGACCTGATTTGGCCCTCACATACGTCTTTGGCATTTTGTATGTGACAGTTGAATCTGGTTATACCCCTTATGTGAGTATTACTATTATTCGTAATCCTTATTTTAGGGGAAGGGGCCAAGTGATTGGTGTGGTATGGACCTGGCACCAGGTCCGGTTATTCTAATTTTGGGACTGAATATATTTTTTCCAGCAGGTTAAAACGGGATCGAACCCATTTGCCCGGACTTACGCTTAGCTGTGATAGGAGATTAAACACCAATAAACAAACAAACCATCTGTCTGTCTGAGATATGCGTTGTCGGCTATACCCATCTCCGTTACCGTAAGTCGGTCTGGCTTGAAACTTTATATACTTATTTGTCATCATCTATATTTTAATTCTATCGCCCACCCACCCATATGACCCCTGTGCTCAAGGTCAAATGAAATTTGTGTTTAAAGTCTTATAATATTGTACATCCTCTATAAATGTTACCGATTTCTTGTTTCATTGTGGTAGAATAATGACTGCATTAAAGGTACATTCCCACTCAGTAGGCACATGTTGTGCCTACTGAGTGGGCATGTACCTTTAAAGCTATGTGTATAGAATATGCGGTATAAATGTTTTTCAGCGTCTATTTAATTTGTGTTTGTTGTAGTTTTGTGTCCTAATCTTGTTCTGCTTGCTTATACATTAGTTTTACTTTTCCATAAACGAAAGTTTGTCATGGTTTCTTGAACCTTGCAAACTTGTCCCACTTGAATATTGCTTTAATTTTTGTATTAGTATAGATCTATTTCGTTTGAGACACGCCATGCGATTTTGTACCTAAGATCGTGCAAGATCTTTCATGAAATATATTTACAGAAACTGATATTTTCTGTAAATGACGTCGAAAAATGACAACATTTGTGTAGTAAGGATGAATTCCGCATTTGCTACGAAAAGTTTGTCAACTTTCAACGTCATTTCTGCAAACTACCATAAATTTTGTAAATATTTTTCATGTTCTTAGGTACAAAATCAAATGGCGTGTCTTATTTGCGCATGCATATTTTTTGTCGGGATATCACCTTTAACATGCCTCATTGTAAGTGTCCATGAAAATAACTGTATGTTTGAGCCAGGTTTTCGAATATATGAGCTGAACTTAAGCTATGCCTATATATAACGGGTGGTCAATGAATGTTTAAAATACAATAGAAATAGCTGTAGCTTTTGTGGCCCGCGAATAATGTTCACTTAATCACAGTTATATTGAGGATAGCAAAAGTACGACTCGCTCGAAAAATCCGGCTAGAGAGTAGAATTTTTATAATCTTTGCAACTTGTAGTAATTGAGTTATTAAAACTCGTGGTTGGGGAAAGGGTAATTTAACGATGGGTTCATCCTTGCTGGAATCCCGATATCCCTGCTTTGGCACTCGGGTACATTTTTGGCTTCCTTGGCTCCCTTGTTACTTGGCCCCGTGCAGGCACCGGGGGGGGATCAACTGATCCTGAGAATAGTGCTGCAGTAGCCATTGCTTGTCGTAAAAGGCGACTAAACTGGCTTAACGATTGGGTTCATACTTTCCGGAACCCACTATACCGGATTTGGCCCTCATGTACATTTTTGGCTTTCTTGTATGTGAGAGTTGAGTCAGGCTATGCCCCATATATAAAAGTAAGATTAGCGCTAATCCTATTACTTTTAGGGGATGGGATAAATGATGCTGGTGTGGCGAGGGCCTGGCACCAGATCAGGTTGTTCTAATTTCAGGACTGAATATATATTTTGATTGTAAATATTGAGTTCTGAAGTTGGGATTTACCCCCCTCGGACAGGTGGATACGGGACACACGACCCCGTTGACCCGTCTGCGTGTAGACTCCCTGAGGCTTGTACCTCTATGTCAGAAAAGCGGACGTTAAACCCTATTCACTCACTCACTCCTTGTTACTTGGCCCCGTGCAGGCACCGGGGCGGGATCAACAGTAGCCTATTTCATCAACATTGCAAAGTATACTTTAGTAGCAAAGTATACTTTGAGGGAGAAATTTTAAATTTTTCAATTTTTTTAAAAATTTATTAATTTTTATTATACTGAATTTATTACATTATCACAGCCATTTAATGGCTGTGATAATGTAATAAATTCAGTATAATAATTCTGCATACTTTTAATCATGAAATATGTGCATTTGTTAGTTCTATATGAAATAATGCATTTCAGGAAAAATAAATGATTACTCCCTCAAAGTATACTTTGCTAGTAAAGTATACTTTGCAATGTTGATGAAATAGGCTACTGATCCTGAGAATAGTGCTGCAGTAGCCATTGCTTGTCGTAAAAGGCGACTAAACTGGCTTAACGATTGGGTTCATACTTTCCGGAACCCACTATACAGGATTTGGCCCTCATGTACATTTTTGGCTTTCTTGTATGTGAGAGTTGAGTCAGGCTATGCCCCAATATAAAAGTAAGATTAGCGCTAATCCTATTACTTTTAGGGGATGGGATAAATGATGCTGGTGTGGCGAGGGCCTGGCACCAGATCAGGTTGTTCTAATTTCAGGACTGAATATATATTTTGATTGTAAATATTGAGTTCTGAAGTTGGGATTTACCCCCCTCGGACAGGTGGATACGGGACACGACCCCGTTGACCCGTCTGCGTGTAGACTCCCTGAGGCTTGTACCTCTATGTCAGAAAAGCGGACGTTAAACCCTATTCACTCACTCACTCACTCACTCCTTGTTACTTGAGAGTTGAATCCGGTTATACCCATTATAAAAGTAGTAAGATTAGTACTAATCCTATTACTTTCAGGGAGTGGGGCTAAGTGATGCTGGTGTAGTGAGGAGCTGGCACCAGACCAGGTTATTATAATTTTAGAGCTGAATATATATTTTTTTCTGTAAATATTCAGTTCTGATTTTTGCGTTTTCCCGCCATCCATACAGGTGAAAATCCGAGATTCGACCCTGATTCAACCATAGCTGTTGACAGGCCATTAGACACCATTATATAAATAAAGAGTTCAGTTGTGCCATGGAATGCATTCGATATCAGTTTCAAAATGCAGATTCAGGGGGCCGTTTCACTAAACTTCTTACGACTAAAATGTTTGTAAGTGCAAATTTAGAATCGTCTCGAAATTTCAATTGATGGATTTACAATTATTGAGCATAGGCTGCATATGCAGCCTATGCTCAATACATGTAAATCCAACAATTGTTTACAAGAAGACAATGTTAAAGTGAATTTTAAAGACTATTATAATTTTGCACTTACAAACATTTTAGTCGTACGAAGTTTAGTGAAACGGCCCCCAGGTATCTGTAGCCTATTTCACCAACATGGCATAGTATACTTATCTATACTTTGAGGGAGACATTTTTTATTTTAGATAAATTTATTAATTTTTTATTATACTGAATTTATTACATTATCACAGCCATTTTTGGCTGTGATAATGTCATAAATTCAGTATAATAATTCTGCATACTTTTAATCATCAAATATATGCAGTCGTTAGTTCTATATGAAATAATTTATTTCGGGAAAAATATATTATTATTCCCTCAAATTATACTTTGCTAGATAAGTATACTTTGCAATTTTGATGAACTCGGCTACTTGCGTATCTGCATATTATTACCCAATATTTATTTTGAAATCAGAAATACTTTGGAGACTTTGCAGGAATTATTTACGGACATTATTGTTAATCAGTTTGGCAGATTTTGACTGTAACTGGAGAACCGGGCATTATGTGACGTCCTGTGCACTGTTCGTCATTCAGTGACTGAAACACCCACCATGCTCCTACAGAAAGTGCTAGATCAGGAGCTAGACTGGCGACAAATGTCATAAGCCCCATTTCTCCAGCCAGTCACATAGAGACAAGCCACATGATTTTGTACCTAAGAACATGTGCAATATCTCATGAAAAACATTTACAAAATTTACTATGTTTTGCTGTGAAAATTTGGTCATCTTTCGACATCATTTATAGAAAATATCACGGTTTCTGTAAATATATGTCATGAAAAATCTTGCATGTTGTTAGGTACAAAATAACATGGCTTGTCTCCTATACAATACAGCAAGAAATGTCATGGACCGGCCCAAATCACGGTGCATATAGTACATCACGCACACCGGCTATTTAGCCCCGTTTCAATCTACATTTTCTTAAATATCTCGGCAAACTACTGGAGCAATTTTAATCCAATAAAGCACAGTTACCCTAGAAACTAATATGATATTGTTCACTGATGACTTTTCCCCCATACTGGTACAGGTAGCCGTTTCGGAGTTATTTGTAGAAAACTTACATTTATGTAAGTTTTCTCGAAATAAATCTGGGACGGCTACAAGTGTTCAGATGTCGTAATGAGCAGATGCTAGTAGGTCATTTCCCAGGGTATCCGCATTTTATTGCATAAGAACTGCCCCATCTGTTACGGAGATATTGAAGAAAATGTAGCTGGACATGGGGCTAAAAAGCAGAGGCACGTTTCACTAAACGTACGACTAAAATGTTCGTAAGTGCAAATTTAGGATCGTCTGGAAATTTCAATTGATGGATTAACATTTATTGAGCATAGGCTGCATATGCAGCCTATGCTCAATAAATGTAAACCCAATAATTGTTTATAAGAAAACATTGTTAATGTGAAATTACTGACTATCACAATTACGAAGATTTTAGTCGTACAAAGTTTAGTGAAACGGCCCCCAGGTACCGTACGATCGACATACTATACTCAACGTGTGGGATGATTTTTCATCTGTTTTTGTTGTACATTGCAGACCAGTAGCCGATTTCATCAAAATTGCAAAGTATACTTGTCTAGCAAAGTATACTTTGAGGGAGTAATCATTTATTTTTCCCAAAATGCATTATTTCATATAGAACTAACCACTGCATATATTTGATGATTAAAAGTATGCAGAATTATTATACTGAATTTATTACATTATCACAGCCAAAATGGCTGTGATAATGTAATAAACTCAGTATAATAAAAATTAATAAATTTATCCTAAAATTTCTCCCTCAAAGTATACTTTGCTAGAAAAGTATACTTTGCAATGTTGGTGAAATGGGCTACAGTTGTAGACAATGTATTTATATGTTGCATCTTTATGTTTAAATAGCACAGATGGCATGTTTTCTTTGTTTGTGATGTAAACATGTGGTTTGAATGGTGTATTATATTTTAAATAAAACTAGAAAAAAAAAAACACTCCGTTTCATTGCATAGTTCCCTTTGGTGAGTCAATGGTCAACTTGGACACTTACATGTTATTTTTCGGGGTATTTCATTTATTAGAAGCGGGTATTGTTTTTAGAAATAAGAAAATATCCGCAAATGATGCAGATCCTGATGAGATGGCTGGTTACGAGCCGGCTCATCTGGATCTACCTTGTTTGCCAACATCAGATATGAATGGTTGTAAGGGTTAATATCATGCCATTTACAGATTACTGTCTGTTTCACGAAAGCTGCCCAAATTTTACGGCTATATAAACAATTCAAAAACAAGTTTTCTTTTCATAATATTAAATTAAAGGAAAAATTAAGAATGAGCCTTCTTTTTATTTCGTGAAATTTTGTCAAATATTGATTTTATTGCGGAAATTTTTTTTTCCCCATAGACATCTTCACGGAGTGGAGTGAAGATGTCTATGGGGATTTAACATGGGGAATTTTTTTTGAATTTTAGAAATACTGGACCGATTTTTAAAATTTAACTTTTGTTTTCTTAGTTAGATCATATCCAAGCTATCTAGTCAGGTTTCGGAGTCAATTTCCAAAATGTTTAGTTTTTTGACTCCTCCCACACTTCCTTACCACTTTTTCCCCCCATGTTAAATTCCCATAGACAAATCAATTATTCGTAATAAAATCAATATTTGACCGAATTTCACGAAATAAAAAGAAGGCTCATTCTTAAATTTTCCTTTAATTTAATATTATCGAAAATAATATTGTTTTTGAATTGTCTATACAGTGTATAGCCGTAAAATTTGGGCAGCTTTCGTGAAACAGACTATAGATACTTTGTGGGAAGCCGGTCAGAGCATGTGAAGGGTATATTTAAAGATGGGATGCGTCCTTACCAGAATCCCTATATCCCTGGTTTGGCCTTCAGGTACATTTTATTTTCGGCTTTCTTGTTACTTGAATCCGGTTGTACCCTTTATAAAAGTATTAAGATTAGTAATACTCCTATTACTTTTAAGAGGCTAAGTGATTCGGGTGTGGTCAGGACCTCGATCCAGATCAGTTTATTCTAATTTTACGGCTGAATATATTTCTTTTTTTATTCGTCCCACAGCTCCTCCACCTCGTTTTTCCCCCATGATAAATTCCCATAGACAATTCAATTTTTCGTAATAAAATCAATATTTGACCAAATTTCACGAAATAAAAAGAAGGCTCATTCTTAAATTTTTATAATATTATTGAAAAAAATATTGTATTTGCATTGTTTATATGGCCGTATAATTTTCGCAGGTTTCGTGAAACGGACACTAGCCTGGTATTCTCTATGTTGTATCCTGCCTTGTCTAGATACACATCTAATCCCGGTTACAACATTCACTGACGCTACATTGGTCGAACTGCGTCACATTTCGCTGGTGTGCTATTATAATAGACACTGTAAAGGAACATAAACATGTATGCGTTCTTTTAAACTAAAGTCATATTTATATATTCGCCCATCATCTAGTATAACATGTTACAAATGTACCTGATAAATAGAATACCAAGTTAGTGTCTTGATATCAAGTTTATCAGGAGATATTCAACATATGTCCAAAATTGGTCACCAAAGTGAAGGTCAGCCGAATTACACTGGTAGACATCCATCGATGTGAAGAAGCTATTGATGAAGTTTGGAGATGTTCCGACTAACAAATCCAGAGATATTCAACGTTTGTATGTACATCCAAAATTATTGACATGAAGGTCAAGGTTACCATGGTCAACATTACCTGAATGAGACACTGCCTGAATGACTCGCATCAATGTGAGGAAGCTGGTAAAGGATCCGACTAATGGATCAGGAGGTATTCAACATTTGGACGTGTGTACAAAATTATTGACACGGGTTAAGGTCACCAAGGTGAAGGTCAAGGTCACCCAAATAACAGTGGGTGGATAGCCATCAATGTGAGGAAGCTAAATTTGGTAATGATCCGACTAACGGATCAAGAGCTATGGGAAATTTGGCTACGCCTTCGACAATGACGACGAGACGCCGCCGGAATTGTGACCGTTATGTCTCACTTTCCACTATCGTGAGTGAGACAAAAATATAAAACTAATATACCATTAACACCTTGAACAACGTACAATGTTATTGGTAATGCGGTAGCTAATCAGGATATACATTGTAGAAATGGAGATAGTGATCAGTGTCAACGCAGACCAGCCTGCGCATCCACAGTCTGATCATGGTCTGCACTGTTCACCGTGAAACACTGGTGATACTTCTAATATAAGGTTCAACAAGGTTCGGCCATGGGCAAACGTTTGCCGTGGCACGAGGGAACTGTTTGAGCCCCAAGGTCGTAGCACAGGTTGAAGTAACGGACCGAGGTCTATAAATACATTAAATATACCTAAAAGCATTAATGAGTGAAACAAAATAAGCTAACAATAAACAATAAAGATCATTGCCAGTCTGCAGCAGTGTGATAGCATCTACACAGAACACAAATGTCATAAAGCTCCATTTCTCCAGTCACAAATGCTTACGGGTTTTGCTATCATTGTTGATCCAGATGAGCATGTGCATTCGAATGGGATCTACACTGTTAGCAATACCATTAATGGAACACCCGGTTTTGCAACAAGTGTAAATCCAGATCAGCCTGTGCATCCGCACAGTCTGATCAGGATCTGCACTGTTCGCGATACCATCAATGAAACACCCGTCATGCTTCTAACAAGCAAGCATATCGGGACTTGGTTCGCCTCGTCTGGTTTTTACCTCTGGTTACAGATTTTCCCATTAGCCCTAATTTCTCTAGTCACAGCCATAAATGTACTAATGAATGACCTGTTCAGCTTGTTCCACATTTGCTATGTACCTTCATATGTTTACCAAGATTTTCACGACAAGCACAGCGATATGAACACTGACTACATGAGAATGGTTTTGCCCCGGAATGTGTCCTTGCATGTGTCTGTAATCGATTTGGCGAATAGAATCCTTTGTTACACAACTGACAAAACAATGAGTATTTCTTCACATGTCGCTTCATATGCTCATGCAAACCCTGCACACGGATGAAAATGGCATTACAAACGTCACATTTAAAATCTTTGGTAGCACGGTGGACATCACCGTGACGTTTTAAATTATCCGGTGTCTTAAACATCTTACCACAGACTTCACACGCAAATGGCAAATCAATTGTGTTTTCGTGGTAATACCGAATATGGTATGATAAACCGTGTTTTCCTTTGAATATTTTTGGACACTTTGTACAGTTAAATACACGCGGTACATCTGGGTGATGGATGTTTTTGTGTGAATATAAATTACCGTAACCTGTGAAGGTTGCTCCACATGTGTCGCACATAAATGCTTTAATTCCGCGATGTTTACACATGTGTTCATCAAGTTTTCGCTGTTCTATGTAACTTTTCTCACAAACTGTACATTTGTATGGTCTGTCCTTCATGTGATATTGTAGATGCATCTTGTAGCGCGACGTGAAACCATAAAGAAACACTTTACCACAGTATTCACACACGTGTCGACATTTATCATCTGATAAATGATTCTCGTAGTTCTTACGGTACACAAATGTGTGTTCACAATCACTACAATAAACACTGTTACTTCTCTGATTCTGCTTGATCTTCTGATCAGCTTTAAGAAATGTTTGTTTGGACACAGATTTATTAACAGTTGCCTTTGCTTTCTTATTTAGTTTTACTTGTTTCGGCTTGGATCTCATTTGTACCTCCAACATAGGCTGTGGAATATTGGGCTTAGTTTGTCCATTGGAATATTCTGTTCTTGGACTTTCAGTGAAGTCTGTTGTTTTCTCTTTCTCATTATATAGGTGTTCAGGTGCAATGGTAGTTGTGTTAAACATATCTTCTACCCTAGCATCAAACTGTGTTGTAGCAACATTAAACTCCACATCATTTCCATCTTTGCCAAGTTTCTCATTTTCTAGTTGAAATGGAACAGAATTTATTGGCTCAAAATTGATATTTGGGAGTTGTGTTTTGTAGTTACATGTATATGCAATTTTATTATGACACGTATTATTCATTTCTTCAGCACTTTCTTTATGAAAGACGTTATACTCATCAAGTAATATAGTCGAGTAACTAGCAACTGGAATCACATTCATTCTTAAACTGCCATCGTCTGTCAATACTGGTTGCACATGATGAACACTGGAAAGACTTTCAGCCCCACATGGCTTGCACTCTGTTGCACTTAACAAATGAGTACTAGGGATAGAATAGGTCAAGTTAACATCAACATTATCTGCTGGATTCACTTTATCACTGGAGAACATTTCACTCAAAACAGATTCAGGACTGCAACCATTATGTGAAAGTTGCTCCAAGTAGGATAAGCCTGTAATTCTATCCATGGCAACTGCAGAAGCCAGATCTGCTTGTCCTGTGTTTGCAGCCTCACCTATCCTATCAGTTATTCCAGCGTCAAGTATTCCAGCCTCACATAGTCCAGCCTCACCTATTCCAGCCTCACCTGTTCTAGCCTCGCCTATTCCAGCCTGACCTATGTAGTTTACAGGTAGTGTACCTGGTGTGTGGTCAAGTAGGACAGGTGAGCTAGATTGGGGTTGTACAACACCTGTACTGTTCGGCGGTATTGTAGAAGCTGGAAAATCAAAAAGTGGACAAGCATAATGTAATGAACTATTAAAGTAATCATTCAGAAGTAATGACAGAATTGAGAAACTCTGGCAAACTTCCTAATGTGCCGGACACACGGACAGACGGACACACAGTCCAAACACTATATGCATCCGGCTCTACCGAGACCGGTGGCATAAAACTAGCATTCTACATGTATGCAGTGATTTGCAAATCAAAATATAAGCAGAAACATTTTGAGACTGATTTCACTTATTTCATACCTAGATTTGTTTTATTTGTTCAGCATTATAAAATTATTATTACTTTATTTATTAAATTATTAGCACATTAATGCACATTCTAATGGATTTTTTTCTACAAATTTGATGAAAACTAGAAATGTGGCCTGTCGGCACACGAATACCCCCACTTGCAGCCAAAGAAAACGAGGCATTTTTGATTATAAGCCATTTAGCCGAGCGTTAAGGTTTCAAACGCATCAAGTCTGTGACCTTGACCCTGGGCATAGTGTGATAATCCATGCATCGGTGTAGAAGATATAGAGCGGAAGGGAATTTCAATAGGTTTGACCTTTGATCTTCAACTGTGACCTTGACCTTGGACGTAGGTGCGTGGTTATTGATCGCGACACACCTTCTCATCCTGAGAATCCTGAGAAACATTTGTGCCAAGGCATTTGATCATCCATGCATCGGTGTAGAAGATATAGAGCGGAAGGGAATTTCAATAGGTTTGACCTTTGACCTTCAACTGTGACCTTGGACGTAGGTGCGTGGTTAGCAATTTGATAATCCATGCATCGGTGTAGAAGATATAGAGCGGAAGGGAATTTCAATAGGTTTGACCTTTGACCTTCAACTGTGACCTTGACCTTGGACGTAGGTGCGTGGTTATTGATCGCGACACACCTTCTCATCATGAGAAACATTTGTGCCAAGCCATTTGATAATCCATGCATCGGTGTAGAAGATATAGAGCGGAAGGGAATTTCAATAGGTTTGACCTTTGACCTTCAACAGTGACCTTGTCCTTGGACGTAGGTGCGTGGTTATTGATCGCGACACACCTCATCATGAGAAACATTTGTGCCAAGCCATTTGATAATCCATGCTTCGGTGTAGATATAGAGCGAAGGGAATTTCAATAGGTTTGAACCTTGACCTTCAACTGTGACCCTTGGACCTTGACGTAGGTGCGTGTTATTGATCGCGACACACCTTCTCATCATGAAAAGAAACATTTGTGCCAAGCCATTTGACTAAGTATGCATCGGTGTAGAAGATAAGCGGAAGGGAATTTCAATAGGTTGACCTTGACCTTCAACAGTGACCTTGACCTTGGACGTTAGGTGCGTGGTTTTATTGATCGCGACACACCTCTCATCATGAGAAACATTTGTTGCCAAGCCATTTGATAAAATAATTTTTTGCATCCGTGTGAACCTCCGAATAGAGCGTGGGATTTACCGCGACCAACCAACCTTAAAACAATTTGCGGCCAAGGCATTTGAATTCCATGCCTCGGTTGTGAGATATAAGGAACCCTGACCTTTCCTTCAACTGTGACCTTGGACGTAGGTTCGGTGGTTTATTGATCGTCGACACACCTTCTCATCATTCGAGAAACATTTGTCCAAGCAATTGATAATCCATGCATCGGTTTTTTGGGGGGGTAGAAGATATTAGACGAAGGGAATTTCAATAGGTTTGACCTTTGACCGTCAACTTGACCTTGACCTTGGATGTAGGCGCGTGGTTATTGATCGCGACACACCTTCTCATCATGACACATTTGTTGCCAAGCCATTTGATAATCAATGCACTCGTGTAAAGATATAGAGCGGAAGGGGAATTTCAATAGGTTTGACCTTTGACCTTCCACATTTTGTGCCTTGGCCTTGGACGTAGGTGCGTGGGTTATTGAATCGCGAGGGAACACACCTTCTCATCATGTGAAAAACATTTGTGCCAAGCCATTTGATTTAATCCATGCATCGGTGAAAGAAATATAGAGCGGAAGGGAATTTCAATAGGTTTGACCTTGACCTTCACTGTACCTTGAACTTGGACGTAGGTTGGCGTGGTTATTGATCGCGACACACCTTCTCATCATAGAAACATTTGTGCCAAGCCATTTGATAATCCATGCATCGGTGTAGAAGATATAGAGCGAAGGGAATTTCAATAGTTTTAAGACCTTTGACCATCAACAGTGACAAAATTTGAGCCAAAAAAGGATGAAAAATCATCATGAAAAAAAATCGTGTTATGAAATAAAACAAGAGCGAGGGGAAATTTCAAATTAGGTTTGGAAAACCTGCACCTCAAACTGTGACTGAAAAAACGTAAAAGTGTCCGTGTAAAGCATTGATAATCAATGCATCGGTGTAGAAGATATAGAGCGAATTAAGGGATTTCAATATTTTTTTAACCTTTTTTTGAAAAACCTTCAACTGTGACCTGACCTTGGACGTAGGTGCGTGGTTATTGATCGACAACACCTTCTCATCATGAAAACATTTTGCCAAGCCAATTTGATAATCCCATGCATCGGTGTAGAAGATATAGAGCGGAAGGGAATTTCATAGTTTGACCTTGACCTTCACTGTGACCTTGACCTTGGATCGTAGGTGCGTGGTTATTGATCGCGACACACCTTCTCATCATGAGAAACAATTGTGCCAAGCCATTTGAATAATCCATGCATCGGTGTAGATTATAGCGAAAGGAAATCCAAACCGACCAACACCCCTTTCCTAGAAACATTTGTGCAAGGCCATTTGATAATCCATGCATCGTGGTAATAAGATAAGAGCGGAAAGGGAATTTTCAATAGTTGACCTTGGACCTTCAACTGACCTTGACCTTGGACGTAGGTGCGTGGTTTATTGATCGCGACACAAAACTTCCTTCTCATGAGAAACATTATTTGTGCCAAGCATTTGATAATCAATCATCGGTGTAGAAGAAAATAGAGCGGAAGGGAATTTCCAAAATGTTTGAACGACCGAACCGACCTTTACCTTGAGAAACGTTTGGTTTTGGAAGGCATTGAATTTTTTCATTCTCTTCGTGAGAAACCATTTTGTGAAGCAAGGGAATTTCAATAGGTTTGACCTTTGAACCTTGAACCTTGACCTTGGACTAGGTGCGGTTAGGTTATTGATCGCGGACACACCTTCTCATCATGAGAAACATTTGCAGTGCCAAGCCATTTGATAATCCATGCTCGGTGTAGAAGATATAGAGCGGTAAGGGAATTTCAATAGTTTGACCTTTGACCTCAACAGTGACCTTGACCTTGGACGTAGGTGCTGGTTATTGATCGCGACACACCTTCATCTGACTTCAAGCCTGTGACCTTGACGTAGTAGCGTGGTATGATCGCGACACACCTTCTCATCATGAGAAACATTTGTGCCAAGCCTTTATAACCATGCTCGGTTATAGCGGAAGGAATTTCAATGTTTACCTTTGACCTCAACGTGACCTGGACGTAGGCTGTTATGATCCGACACTTCATCTGAGCATTTGTGCCAAGGGCCATTTGATAATCAATGCATCGGTGTACCAATATAGAGCGGAAGGAATTTCAATAGTTTACCTTTGACCTTCGACTGTGACCTTGACCTTGGATGTAGGCGCGTGGTTATTGATCGCGACACACCTTCTCATCATGACAAACATTTGTGCCAAGCCATTTGATAATCAATGCATCGGTGTAGAAGATATAGAGCGGAAGGGAATTTCCGACCGACCGACCGACAAGCTGACTCCTATATACCCACAACAAACTTTGTTTGTGGGGGTATAATTATGTGAAAATTCAAAATTACAGGGGAATGGGTCATATTCCCAAAATGGCAAAAAAAAAACCTGCAATTGACTCCCAATTGTCTGGCTTTCCCGCAGGGCGACCGACAGTAAATCACCATGTGTGCAATCCAGAAATGGCTGGTTGAGTAATTCTTATTCTTATGTCAGCCATTTTGGGAAAAGTTGTGATCTTACCAGTTTTCTCATACGTCCAGTTTCTTTGTGTGAACAGGTCTATGATGGCACCCTCCTGTTGCATGGTAACCAGAAGGGTGATTTGGTACAGTCCCATAATGCACTATGAGATCATGGCATGACCGGTCTCTCGCAATCAACGTTGGTCATCTGCAACACAGTATTCCATGTAGACTAACATGACCTGTCTCTGCATGTATATCGTTGTTATACACAGTCAGAGCTCTAGATAAGCTGCATATTTGCTTAAATAACCAATTAAAATTGCCAAAAACCCAATTGAAATCAGAAGTAGCGAGTATCAAAAAGCAATACAATTTAAAACACATCTTGTTATTTCATTAGAATTGTCTCCAAGGAGACAATTCTAATGAACTGCCAAGACATGTTTTCATTTTGAAGCAATACTTGCTGTCTGTTGATGTATAAACAGTAGTGTGATTTTATTTTACCCAATTAATATTTTGAAATACCCAATTGCTTCAGAAATGATGGAGTGACAATACTCAATTACTAATTCCTTATCTGGAGCCCTGGTTATACACACTTTTTGCAGAAAATTGGGTATATTGTTTTTGTCACGGGTGTCCGTTTGCAAATTTGCCTTATAAGTTGTATAATTTTAAACGTAATAGGTAGGGACTTGAAACTTGGTGTGTGCCTTCCTTATGAAGTGAATTTCTATTTTTTATTTGACCCCCGGTCATGGATTATCTCCCCCTTTTCGACTTAGAATTTGGGAAAAGTGGGTATATTGCAATGGTGCACCATTGACTGTGCTCTAGCTTACTTTTATTTTTTATTAATCTGATATTTTCTGTTATCTGAGTGGGAGGGTAATGGGAGTGACCGGGCCATAGTTCTATGTTTATATACCATGTTGATCAGCTACTGTAGACCCTCTCTAAATGGATATCTTGTAAACGTCAGTATTTCATCAATTAACTACAGTCAAGCCTATGAATAAGGACCACCCATGGGAAGAGAAAAATCTGGCCTTTGTTCACAGGTGGTCTTTATTCGCAGGGTCATTTATGTAGCAATTGAATAATTCAGAAAACAAAAGTGTGGCTGCTATAGACACTTAATTGCTATTCGGAGGTGACCTTTACCACAGGTACGAATGCAACTGAAAAGGGAATTCCCACAGTATTTTTTAGACTATTCCATTTATCAGAAAGCGATATTGTTTTTAGAAATATAAAAAATATCCACAGATGGTGCAGATCCTGATGAGACGGCTCATTACGAGTCGGCTCATCTGGATCTACACTGTTTGCAAATATTATGATAGAGGTCTGTAGAGTTGAAAGGGTTAATCAATACCACCAGTGATTAAGCTGAACCGGAATTTAATTGTCAGCCGTTTTGATCCTATTTTAAATATTTTTCACGAAAAACATGCTCTGAAAGTACATGTTAATTGGCTCCACTGGAGATGATTCCTCTGTGTTGCCAAAACCTTTTTTTGCTTTTAAAAAATTAGGGCAAACATGAAAAGCAGAAGACGACATTATTCAATTCCATGATCGATTTGATGGTTTCACTGATATATTCATAAGAAAAACGTTACCTGATAAATAGGATACCAGACTAGTGTGTTGATATCAAGTTTATCAGGCTCGGCTCTAAAGCAATAGGAATTCCTCGGCAAGCCTTGGAATTCCTACACATTTCCTAGCCTTGCCTGATAAAACTTGATATCAATTTTGACACTAGCCTGGTATTCTCTATGCATCAAATCTGCTACTTACGGCTGGTGATATCTTTCTAATATGTAGTCGAGAACTTCACTGACCCAATCAAGATAGGTCGGGATGGTTGCTATTTGACTTTTAGTACTATGATGGAGATCCCCAGGGTGTCCTGTTTAGAGAGTTTTATGTACATAATTCACTGCAACGCTAAATGTCCATTGCAAATTCTTGTCACTGCACTGTCTGTTCTCATATGGGATCTAGACCTTGTAACACTTAACGCACAGACTGGAGTAGAGCAAGATATTCCATGATGGTTTCAGTTTGCTTACTGGGTCGCTCCCTTCTCTAAGCGAAGTAAGATGTAGCTAAAAGTGGAATATTTATTTGACTATGCACAAACGTGCAGAAGCATAGCTTACTCGAAACACGTTCATGCAAGATATGCCTATAGATAGAAAGTCCGAACTATAGGTTCGTCCGAATATAGGTAAATTTGTGTTGGAATGTATATATTTGCATCATATTACGAACAAAAGAGTATCTTAGTAAGCTATGCAATGTATATTTAAAATACGCATAAATTAGCATATCACCTAAAGGAAATATGCTGTCATTATTTTTTAATTTTCCCTTCGTTTCTTTTTTCTTCTGCGGTACACATTGTGGTTGTTGTTGCTGTCAATATTGTTGACATTCCCGCGCTGAATTATCGCGGTGCCGCTGCACTATAGGGTGGTTGTTTTAGTTTAGTTTCAACACTATTTATTTCAAATAATATACATGTATATATGCATACAAAAGTTATCCCAAACATGCGCTCCGAACTATTGGCATTGTTTTGAAGTGCTATAAAGATACACGACTAGCATTTGTCTTGCTATTGGTAGTTTACAAGATAATCATTAGCCTACGAACCAGTCGCAGGGACAGTCTCCCGTCATGCAGTGAAACGTTTAGAGGCAATGATGTACTGTTGAACTCTTTGGAATACAAGGTTGTTTTCATTGTTGTTTAAAAATTCGCTGCCGTAAATTAGGTTATTAAGGATTGGTGGACAAGGAAGAGATGACAAATATCGTTGTCTTTGATTTGTATAAAGGGGATATGAGAGAATGTAGTGATTAGCATTTTCGATTGCGCCACAGGCGCATGTAGTGCTGACAACTATTGATTTGCGGAATAAGTCATAGTTAAGTGCGCTACACCCTAGCCGGATACGAGTCAGGAGAATTTGGCTTTATCGATTAGTATCTGTGTAGTAGTAGGTTGGTTGTTTACGCAAGTTCACATTTAGTGCATTCTTAAACGAGTTCAGGTTTGTGCTGTTTCTTGCATTCGAGGATAGGGAATTCCATTCGTTTATGGTAGATGAAAGAACTGAAGGGTGGTGGTGTTAGACGTACAATTAACACTGGTACTTTTTGCGTTTTACTTAAAGTATAGAGTTTTGTTAAAATATAAATGCAGTTGTAGAATGTCCAAATGAGGCCGAAACGCCCAGGTAAACCACTTAAGACCATATAACACAGGCAAGTGTTGCTTCTTGCTCTTTTTTCTTCAGCCTACAATATAACCTCGCAGGTATGTCTTATTTATATGTTATCACGGTATTTTACTATCACGGTATGCTAGCTATTTGGGGATAATTACCTAATGACATAAAGTTTGAATCTGCTCCTTTCGCGAATGATCAGCTAGGTTCTAAATCAATGTGGCATATGACCACTAGAATAAAATAACACAGGTCAGACTTACAAGTCCACTAGTTGCTAAAAGTGTATTAAGCATGTTTAAAAACCATCAGAATACACGAGTGCATCATAGATATATTTAAGTATCAATAACACATTCATAAAAAGTACATATTTCAGTGGGGATTTTTGGTTTTTAACAGACACTGCTCATTTCGTCACCTCAATTTTGCCGGCAGGCGTGGAGAGAAAAGTTGTGTCTTTAATTGCACACTTTAGTAGACATTTCTACCTTATTTACACTGCCATATAATAATACCAGAACTGCCCAGGACCCTTATAGCACACTATTTATAAACACAAAACACCACAAACCACCATAAAAGTTAATATATAATGTGTACAAATCTTCTGAGCTAAAAGTGTTTGTGCTGCCGCCACATTGCTCCGCTAATATATCACTGCATGTAAACTTATGCATGGTTGGTTCCCATCCTAGTGTGAGAATATCAATTACTATTTGGCTATCGATGAAGATGTATACACATGCCAATTTGTTTACCTTTGTCTTCATAAAAGCTCAATGCAATTAGTGCAGCTACTATAGTTAGTCTATCATAATTATTCCATTTGTTTCTCTACTAGGCAGCTACTCCCTCCTTACAGCTTTGAAAGTACGCCTGTTTCTACCTTCATAGGTTCCACACCGGCATTTCCTGTAGCCTATTTCATCAACATTGCAAAGTATACTTATCAAGCAAAGTATACTTTAAGGATAAATTTATTCATTTTTATTATACTGAATTTATTACATTATCACAGCCATTTGGCAATCATCAAATATATGCAGTCGGTAGTTCTATATGAAATAATGCATTTCAGGAAAAATAAATGATTACTCCCTCAAAGTATACTTTGCTAGATAAGTATACTTTGCAATTTTGATGAAATCGGCTACTGGTATCCCTAAACATCAAACCGCAGCCGCGTATTCCATCTGCGGGATAATGAATGTCACAGAATCTTCAACAGACTAGTGTTGTAGTTTCCCTACGAGAAATTTACTTTAAAACAACCCAAGACAAACAACGTTCATTTTATATATCTGCCTGCCTGCCTGCCGTCTGCATGCCTGCCTGCCTGCCTGTAGTTCGCCGTACAAGGGGAAAAAACATAATTTTCAAAGTAAAAAAACGGGCATAACTGCGGATGGATTGATGGGACAGCCAAACTTTCTACGTTACGCACACCTGTACTTGATGGTAGTGCTGTTTACCGAATATGAAGAGAATCTGCAAACAACTGTAGAAATAGTTCAGAGGCATAATAAATAAAGGAATTCGGGGACGAATTTCAATTTAACGGGGAAGTATGTCATGGTTGGTATGTAACTCACTATGAGGAAAAAGTATATATCTTTGCCCGGTTAGCTCAGTCGGAAGAGCGATGGTACAGAAAACCAGAGGTCCCGGGTTCGATCCTCAAACATTTTTATCGCCCTATTACAGATGCACATTTTTCTCGCCCTGTGACATTACGATTCGTGACATAATTAGATCGGGGCTCGAAGTGGGACCTCTGGTTTGCCGTACCATCACTCTAACCGACCTCCCCACAGTGAGTTACGTACCGTGACACATATAAACATAAATACCCATGTATAGTTGATGATTACAATAATTTACATTATATATGTAGTGTAGTCAGTATAGTGTAGGAGTGCATAACAGAACGACACACTTTGCAGTAATGTCTGACATAGGAGGCTTTCCCATTTATTTCAATATAATAGGCTAAAAACTACCATAAGTTTGCATGAAAATGGGATAAAATCATGGTATACTGATATTTTGTCAATCCTTGAGACGTTAAAGCTGGATATTGCACTTTTTTACACCAACTCATTTGCTCCAACATCATTGCCAATACTTGTCAGGAAAATTAAATTGAAATTAGTAGAGCAGTTTCAAGATAATTGGGCAAAAGAGAAGACAAAGTTAATTACTGGTAAATTAAGGACTGACTTAATTTGCATTTAAATATAATTCTCAGTTAGAACACTATTTAGATGGTATTGACAATTTTGAAATGCGTAGTGCTATATACTATAGCCAAGTTTCGTTTAAGGGCTCATAAACTAAAAATAGAAACTGGCAGATACAACAAGACTCCAGTAGAATCTAGATTGTGTGAGAATTGTATGAATAATTTCATCAGAATGTCCTAACTTTTCGAGTCTTTCAGTATCAAATCAATTTATTTGGCTTCTATCTTGTGAAAACACTAATATTTTGAGAGAACTAGGCAATTTCCTGATTCATTCATTCGAGAAACGCGGATAAATCCAGTCTCATACATACATTATTGGCTTTTATTGCGGTAGTGATTGTTCACAAGTTTACATTACATGTATTGAATTGTTATTTTCATGTATGAATCACTCTAAGCAAAGTATGAAATTGTTTGCCCCATGAGGGCCCTTAATTGGAAATAAAATATTGTATCTTGTACAATCAAGTCCGAATTGTCAATAGACGGTAATTTTGACAGACAGTTACATAAATATGTAATATTCTCGGCATCTGAATTCCAATTACACATGCAAACAGTTACCGCTATTGCAATTATCTGCGCTACTGACATATTGTTAGTATGTGTTAGGTAGTTGTACTTATTAGTGTAAATTAAGAAAAACTCAAACTTATTGTTTCGTGCCCAATCCAAAACGTATCTTAATGCAAAAATGTTCGCTCCACCTCCAATTTTAGTTAGTACCCTTTTTCGACTCCTACTAAATTATTTTTTTTAGCCTGTATGGCCAACTGTTCGTACATTTTACTCCTAATCCAATTCATACTTTGCTTTCGTCAAGTTAACTGCACGTTTTCCGCTATATAGGCAACAGGTTGCATTATATCGCTACACAGTAAAAATGAGCGTAATAGCATTTACACTTCACGCACTAAATAAAACATGCAGGGTGTTGACGTTCATACTTTGATATATTGTTATTGAGAGACAATTCTACAATAGGACGTTACCATAAACTTACCTACTAAAGTGTGTATTAACAAAATTATTAGAAGTAGAAAGTAAAGTAAACACATTTGGAATGACTACTCCGTCATAACTCTTATGTAATGCAGTGTAATTAAATGTAATTAGAATTATGTACTCAAAAACTACATCAAGTGCTGCAGTGCGTAACACGAAAATTGTCGCTCCACCTCAGGGCCTGAAAATAGTAGCTTTTACCAGTAGGTCCGGGACTTGGCAAGGAAAAGTGTGAAAGGTACAGAATATTTTTTGGAAGGTCCGAGAGGATAATCGCAAGAAAAACGGAAGAAATATGTGTCTGTTAAATGCGAAATGACTCATCACACCATGCGTAAATACTGGAGTGTGTCAGCAAAAAATATCTTATAAAACAATAATCAGAATGGATGACCCGATGTTGCTAGGGGCCCCGTGGATTTTTGAAATCTAAGAGGCGTGAAACGCCATTTCCTGCATTTTCATGGCCCAGTTTTGAGGGCCCAAAGTGTCCGATGTTGCTAGGGGGGTCGGGGAGCATGTTACCCCGGAAAATTTTGAAATCTAAGAGGCGTGAAATGCCATTTCATGCATTCCCAGTCTTGAGTGCCTGAAGGGCCCGATGTTGCTAGGGGGTCATTTTGAAATCTAAGAAGCGTGAAACGCCATTTCCTGCATTCTCAGCAAGTTTGAGGATGGGTTTCCACCGATCCAAATCATACTTTGCATATCTGACCACATATAAGCTTCACATTTGCCATTCTTTGTCAAACGCCACAAGAAGTGAAACTGGCTGACGACTTGAACCCACTCCATACGCTATAATTATGGGATACAGTAGCAAGGGAATGTTCACATTTGTATCTGTTATACATGTCACAGGGTGTGGCCAATCAGTCGGTATTCATACCGAAGTCATGGTGTAGGGTTCGTGTCACGGTACGGATCTAGTAACTCAGGAGAGAAGATATGTATCTGTACCCGGTTAGCTCAGTCGGTGGAGCAACCGCCTTGTAAGCGGGTGGTGTCTGGTTCGAGTCCTGGGTTGGGTGCATATTTTCTCTTCCTGTTACATTTGGTGCCATTGTGTTTGTACCAGTCTGTCTCGAAGGGCGATCTCCTCTTCTGCCTCTAAACTGGTCTCCTCTCTCGTAAGATGTCCCTCTTCCTCTATATGATCCTCTACTTCCTCTGCGTCCTCTATGTTCCTGTCTGGGATAGGGTTGTCCGTTATCATACTCGTATGTGTTGTGTTGTCGTTCTTCTTTTGCCTGCTCCAACTTGTCTATCCGGCTGTTTAGTTTCAGTAGTAACTCTTTCACCTCTGTCAGCTCGGATTTATCTCCCTTCTCTACATTGACTGCGGCATGGCATTTCTGTTTAGTAGTAGCTGCATCTGACTTCAAGTCTGCTTCAATCTTTCTGACTTTGATTTGGAAGCGGTCGTAGTCCTTGATGATGTCGCTTTTGTTGAACTCCAGTTGTTTAATGTTCGGTGCCAAGCCTTGGTAGAAGACGTTCTTTAGGATGTTGTTGTTATCCTTCTTCATGCCACCTAAAGTAACCGCTCGCGCCGCTACTCGCGCCGCTATCTCCTCAATCCTGGTCACGGCACCATATGTCACGGTACGGATCTAGTAACTCAGGAGAGAAGATATGTATCTGTACCCGGTTAGCTCAGTCGGTAGAGCAACCGCCTTGTAAGCGGGAGGTGTCTGGTTCGAGTCCTGGGTCGGGTGCATATTTTCTCTTCCTGTTACATTCCGTAAAAAGTTTTATTTGTGGAATACAAACGTCGATAGCCTGCAAACACATGCAGGCATCAATAAATACAAGATTATACAGGTACGCCCATGGCCCCTGGTTGACAAAGCGGACAATGTCACCTTCCAATTTATTGCAGATTATGGGGAACCGCGCATTTCTTATCATTCTCATAATTACTAATGAGAGAAATACCGTATCCGTTGTACTTATGATTCAATGAACAGCGTAGCACCTGATCGAGCAAGCTGATCTGGGACTACACTGTCACCGACAATAGGGTTTATAGCCATTCCATCTTTATTATAGGAATGAATGGCCTTTTTGTGGAATTTATCCGGGTATAAACTTGGAAAAGTCGCTGGAATACTGCCATTCATTCCTTATAATTCCAGCATTTGAAATAAATTCATCAAGAAAATGTGTTTATTTTCCGTTTTCTTAAGAATTATTTTAACTACGCCTCACGGTTACGGAAAGCAGTTCGGTGTGGGAGTTTACTGGGATATAGTGTAAATATTTTTGTGCTGGAATTATAGAACCACAAACGTGATCAATAAATGTAAATCCAATAATTGCTTACAAGAAAACATTGTTAATGTGAAATTTACAGACTAATTTTGCACTTACGAATATTTTAGTCGTACAAAGTTTAGTAGGCCCCAGAACCCTTACTTTTACATGTGTTAACCTTCTTTGTATTCTGTCGACCCGACATAACCAGACTAGAAACAGTCTGCATTATAATATGCAAATAACTTGAAAGACACTTACCAGTAATTGTCGACCAAAGAAGTACAAGTATTTCTGAAGTACCGGTGGAACTTAGCAGTGTCGGTAAATATGGGTGACGGCTATTTTAATATTACCACCAAATGCCCCGTAAAAATCACCCATGCATCACTTAACCAATCATAATTGGACACGTACACATACGTCACATACAGACGACTTTACATCAACAAAACAATACATTGGACAATTACATTACAAAACTGGACATACAACTTAGTTTTATAGGAATCAATTATATTTGAATCATATGATCAGGGGTTCCTTGGGTCCTTAAGGCACTGTTTGCATATAGCGGGCTTTCGGGTTCAAAGGGTTAACAGTATTAACCCTTTCAGCACCAAGTAACTTAATAGGATGTTCCATGCCAATGTTTCACGCTATTTCATTAATTTTGTTCATTCAAATTATCCCATTCTTCTAAAAGGGTAATCTGTACGACGTTTAAAATTATTAACAAACAGTGGAGATCCTGATGAGACGGCTCGTTACGAGCCGGCTCATCTGGATCTGCACTGTTTGCAAACATTGTCTCTATAGAGGTCTGTGGTGTTGAAAGGGTTAATCAAACATTTTCTTAGACTGCAATGGACTAACACCTACATTGCTTACTCAGAGCTCCAGATAAGCTTTGTGTCTAAGGAGTATTATACCCACTGATTTCAAATTAAATGCAGCTCAAATAAGTGAATTTTCAACTTCATTAGAGCATATTTACTCCTCAATTAGAAAATCAATGAGTGTTTTCCATTTGTTGTGTGTACATCAAAAGTTTGTACCCCCACTTTTGAAAATCATTCAATGCGTGTTATGCCAAAATAAATGCATAAAATACACCAATATGCACCTTATCTGGAGCGCTGTTACTGTTGATGTTTTCCAGCTACAGAAGTTGGTGAGCATGGTGCTGTACCAGATCACATTGCTGGTGACGGCAGAGCAGGAGGAGGGCGTGGTCCAGCTGTTCAGACAGAGAAACTGGACGTACAACAAAATTGGTAATTCTCGTCACGCTCGTATGACATGGACTTTCTCGTTAGTACAGTTGAACAGCGTTGGTACCATCAATCAGTATTGGCACAATCGAACAGTGTTGGCACAATTAAACAGTTGAACAGTGTTAGTTAGCACAATCAAACAATATTGGCAGTATCAATCAGTATTGGCACAATCAAGCAGTGTTGGCACAATCAAACAGTGTCAGCACAATCAAACAGTCAAGCAGTGTCTGCACAATCAAACAGTGTTGGCACAATCAAACAGTCAAACAGTGTTGGCACAATCAAACAGTGTCGGCACAATCAAACAGTCAAACAGTGTCGGCACAATCAAACAGTCAAACAGTGTTGGCACAATCAAACAGTCAAGCAGTGTCGGCACAATCAAACAGTCAAGCAGTGTCGGCACAATCAAAGGCACAATCAAACAGTCAAGCAGTGTCGGCACAATCAAACAGTCAAACAGTGTTGGCACAATCAAACAGTCAAACAGTGTTGGCACAATCAAACAGTCAAACAGTGTTGGCACAATCAAACAGTGTTGGCACAATCAAACAGTGTCGGCACAATCAAACAGTATTGGCACAATCAAACAATCAAACAATGTTGGCACAATCAAACAGTATTGGCACAATCAAACAGTGTTGGCACAATCAAATAGTGTTGGCGCAATCAAACAGTGTTGGCACAATCAAACAGTATTGGCACAATCAATCAGTATTGGCACAATCAAACAGTGTTGGCACAATCAAACAGTATTGGCACAATCAAACAGTGTTGGCACAATCAAACAGTATTGGCACAATCAAACAGTGTTGGCTGCACAATCAAACAGTGTTGGCACAATCAAACAGTATTGGCACAATCAAACAGTGTTGGCACAATCAAACAGTATTGGCACAATCAAACAGTATTGGCACAAAATAGACATTGCCTATAAACAATGTTTGCACAAAATATACTTTGTCAAATGGTGTTGGCACAAAATAGACTTTGTCGAACAGTGCTGGCACTAAATAGACTTTATGGAACAGCGTTTTCACAAAATATACTTTTTCGAACAGTGTTTACACAAAACAGACTTTGTCAAATGGTGTTGGCACAAAATAGACTTTGTCAAACAGCGTTTTCACAAAATATACTTTTTCGAACTGTTAGACTTTGTTGAACAGTGTGTCAAACAGTGCTGGCACTAAATATCCATTGTCGAACAGTGTTTGCACAAAACATACTTTGTAAAAAAGTAATGGTGTTGGCACAAAATAGACTTTGTCAAACAGTGTTTTCACAAAATAGGCTTTGTCGAATAGCGTTTTCACAAAATAGACTTTGACAAACAGTGCTGGCACTGAATAGTATTTATCGAAAAGTGCTATCATTAAATAGACATTGTCGAACAGTGTTCACACAAAATAGACTCTGTCAAACCACGCTGGCACAAATGAGACTGAACAGATGCGCAGATTTGTGGCTCTGGGTGGGTGGTGTAGTCTGATTTCATTTTGACCATATACTGTCGTGTCGTATATCAAATTGAAGGTATCGACGAGACAATCACTCTCGTGCAATTTTTATCAGGTGAGCCTCTTGTTTGGGCCTCTTGTTATATTTGGGCTATATGTGTATATTTCTGTCAAGAATAAGAGTTAGACATATACATATAGCTACTGTAAATTGTAGTAAACGGAGCTCCAGATAATAAATTGTGTATCTAAAAAGTATTATACCCGCATATTTGCAATTCGATGCATAATATAAAATCAATAACACATTTGTAAAAGTAAAATATGCATTGCTTATTTTACTTTTACAAATGTGTTATTGATTTTCTTCCTTATTAAATGGGGAACAAATGATAACAAATAAAACAAATTTAAAAATACACTTATTTGAGCTGCAAAAAGCAAACATTGCTTGTTTAGCTCAACTATTGAAAGTAAATTTTCAACTTTATTACAGTATTTTCACTACTCAATTTGAAAATGAATGCGTATTTTTACATTGCTGTGAGTATTTTGTACTCCAACTTTTCATAATCAATGTGTATTCTGCTAAAATAAGTGTGTAAAATACGCCAATACACACCTTATCTGGAGCTCTGAGTAAATAAATGATGTTCATTTGAAACGAGCATCTGCACAGCATGGTTTCTTTGTTATTCCATCATAAAAAGTTTCAAAAAAAGGCTAAAGGATTTTGCACAATAGTTAGTCCTCATCTTGCTCCTCACTACATGCATACACTTATCGCTTTGTTGTGAGGTCAACACATGGTTTTATCGACCTGATAAACGTGATATGGAGGTCGATATCACTATCGACCGAGGTCGATATCACTTTTATCTGGTCAATAAAACCATTTATTGACCGATACAAGGCGATAATTGTTTTATTATCAATTGAGAAATTCCCATATGTGTCCCCTTTTCAATAATATAGCATACATATGATATATATCCCCCAGATATTATCCGTTTACGCTGTGAATATTACAATGAATCTTGCTGTATGCCATTTTAGTGCAATTCATAATCATCATGTTCAGCGATGTTGCTGGTGAAGGACGTGATATGCTTAGCAAAGTCATGGATTTTAATGACGTCAAAGAGACTTTAGCCAATCCACAACTTCGTTCCGCCTTCAGGTCAATATGACATTTTGAATCAACTTTCTCAGGTCAATATGCATTTATATCGAAGTTCATGTGATCAGCATCTGATCAATCGCAGACACGGATATTTGTTGATTGATAATAATAAATATTCTTGTAGGTCCCAGTACAGTGGTCCCGGACTCGTTGTGTTCCCAGCTCGGCAAGGATTACAACTCGTCGTTTCTCGGTTTGCTGGGCCTCGCCTCTGCCCAGGATGCAGGGTCCAGTCCACACTGCCCTTCATTCACAGGTAGTGGTCCACAGTCTGTGTTTGAATCTCCAGAGGAACCTGCATAATTGCAACCGAACTGGTGCTGTATGTCTGCGATCGCAAAACACGAACAAGTATATTGGAGTGGTCATATGCCTGGTTTACAGTGGAGCATCTCTAAATCGGACACCCTGGGGACTTCCCAGGGCGTCCTGTTTAGAGAGGTTGCACTGTATCATTGATAATTTTGTTATCCCCTGAACGAAAGTCGTGGGATACTATGGATTTGACATCGTCCGCATCCACCACAGACCGTTCTTGTCTGGAGCATAAGTCAACACATGCTTAGACCGTCTCGCCCACGATAGTGGAAAGTGAGACATAGCGGTCACAATTCCGGCGTCGGTGTTGGCATCGTCGTCGGTGACCTCATCGTCAAAGATTTGGATGGAGCCAAATTTCCCATATACATGTATATTGATCCGTTCGTCAGATCATTACCAAATTTCAATAATAGCTTCCTCACATTCATAGCTATCCATCCAGTGTCATTTGAATGACCTTGACCTTCACCTTGGTGACCTTAACCTTTGTGGGACGTACATTTTGGACAGTCCAAATTTCACATATCTCCTGATCCGGTAGTTGGATCATTACCAAACTTCATCAATAGCTTCATCACATTGATATCTATCCATCCAGTGTCATTTGAGTGACCTTCACCTTGCTGACCTTAAAGTTTGTGGGATGTAAATTTTGGACAAAGTCCAAATCTCTTGATCCGTTAGTCTAATCATTACCAAACTTCACCACAAGCTTTCTCACATTGGTAGCTATCCATCCATTGTCATTCAGGTGACCTTGACCTTCACCTTGGTGACCATAACCATTGTGGTACGTAAATTTTCGACATAGTCCAAATTTCACATATCTCCTGATCCGTTAGTCTGATCATTACCAAACTTCTGACTCACATTGATAGCTACATGTATACATCCAGTGCTATTTATTAATTTAATAATTTTGTGCATACGTCCAAATGTTGAATATCTCCTAATTAATACGATACATTTGGTCCGTTTAAAGTGCGTGGAGTCCGAAGACCAAATTTATTTTTCACCCCAGTAAACGCAACAGCCCATGGTTTTTGTCGCACCTGCTTGCGGAAAGCGCGATATAGTCGGCACTTTGGCGTACGTACGTACGTGTGTCCGGTTAAAGTTTTTGGTTAAGTTGTTTGGTTAAGTTTTTTGGTTAAAGTTTTTGGTTGAGTTCTTTGGTTAAAGTTTTTGGCTAAGTTTTTTGGTTAAGTTTTTTGGTTAAAGTTTTTCGTTATACTATATCTCTGCAACTGCTTTGCCCATTACCTTGAAACTTCACATGGGTGTTTATCATCATCTATATTTTCATTCTACCCCCCTCCCGTGCGGCCCCTGTGCCAAATGTCAAATTACTTTGAAGTTTTTGGTTAAGTTTTTTGGTTAAGTTTTTTGGTTAAAGTTTTTTGTTATACTATATCTCTGCAACTGCTTTGCCCATTACCTTGAAACTTCACATGGGTGTTTATCATCATCTGTATTTTCATTCTACCCCACTCCCGTGCGGCCCCTGTGCCCAATGTCAAGGTCAAATTACTTTGAAGTTTTTGGTTAAGTTTTTTGGTTAAAGTTTTTGGTTAAGTTTTTTGGTTAAGTTTTTTGGTTAAAGTTTTTGGTTAAGTTTTTTGGTTAAGTTTTTCGTTATACTATATATATTTTTTTAGTGTCCATGCCTCGCCACAAGGCGCGACATGCAGGCCGCGGCCATCTAGTTTGGTTAAAGTTTTTTGTTATACTATATCTCTGCAACTGCTTTGCCCATTACCTTGAAACTTCACATGGGTGTTTATCATCATCTATATTTTCATTCTACTCCCCCCCCCCCCCACCATGCGGGCCTGTGTACCCAATGTCAAAGTCAAATTACTTTGAAGTTTTTGGTTAAAGTTTTTGGTTAACGTTTTTTGGTTAAAGTTTTTTGTTATACTATATCTCTGCAATTGCTTTGCCCATTACCTTGAAACTTCACATGGGTGTTTATCATCATCCATATTTTCATTCTACCCCCCACCCGTGCGGCCCCTGTGCCCAATGTCAACATCAAATTACTTTGAAGTTTTTTGTTAAAGTTTTTTGTTAAAGTTTTTTCATGTACTATATCTCTGCACCCGCTCTGCCCATTACCTTGAAACTTCACATGGGTGTTATCATCATCTATATTTTCATTCTACCCGCCTTCCGTGCGGCCCCTGTGCCCAATGTCAAGATTTAATTACTTTGAAATTTCTGCAGGTGTGACACATCCAGATCATCAGTCGGTATGTCGTATGAGTGAAAATGACAGGGTACCACACGTACAAACTAGGTTTGATGCAGGTGATGGGGACGACAAATTAAATACAGATAAAGTTACAGAAATGAAATACACGGGAGAGGAATTACGCGATGTGAATTTAAACTTCCGACACACGTTGGATGCAATAATGAGCAACACAAGTACAGGTACTATGGATGCTAATATGAATAATGTGACTTCTAGTGTAGATAATGGTGATAAGCTGGTTGCTAATATGAATAATGTGAGTTCTAGTGTAGATAATGGTGATAAGCTGGTTGCTAATATGAATAGTGCGAGGTCTAATGTAGAAAAGATCCGTGCCGATGCTGCCACACATGTTGGTAGTTTAACTTTATCAGCTTTACAACATCATGGTAATGCATCGTCCACACAGCAGCAGAATAACGTATCATCAAAGAAAAACGTTTCTGATGATAACAAAGGTGTGAAATTTGAAGAGAATGTTAGGGTTGATAATACCGTCCGTGACCGACCTCCCGAGTTAGAACGAGAGGTTAAAGTTGGGGCTGATTCAGATGACAGTGATGTTAGTGTTGATGCAGACAGCCCACCTCCACCCAATCTCAGTGATTATGATACGAGCACAGACGAGTCGTACACGCAGGAAAACCTGAAAAAAACAATTACGTGTGTGTCTACGAAGAGTAAGAGAGTTGGGAAACGGAGCTACAATTGTAGGAAATCTAACATGGCTGATACAGGCACAAGAAAGGTGAAGAAAAAACAGTGGAATCCAAAGGACCGAAAATTAGTGCGTCGAACAGATTCTGTGAAATACCGGGAATTGTATGGAATTCCTTGCACTAAATGCGAACACACATTTATATTCCAAAAGGTGTACGATAAACATTTAGAAAACGACAAATGTCGTCACGAGTGCGAATTCTGTGGTAAAGTGTTTTTATATGGGAAGACGTCACATTATATAATGCACATGAAGTATCATAATAAAGAGCAAAATCATAAGTGCGAGATTTGCGGTAAACTGTACATAGATAAACGGAATCTAGAAGATCACCTTCGGAAACATCGCAATGAAAAACCTTACATGTGCGACATGTGCGGCCAGAATTTCATCGGCTACCGCTACCTGTATGCACACAAGAACAAACACCATACCATCCAACCGCAGCAATTACAATGTCCGAAATGTCCGAAAATGTTCAAAGGAAAGTCGGGGCTTCAGTATCACATTTCACATTTTCACGAAAAGAAGTATGAGAGCCATTATATGTGTGATGTATGTGGGAAGAAATTCATCAGCAAGCAATCTCTGATTAATCACCAGATCGTGCACAGTGACATGCCGAAGGATTTTAAATGCGATGAATGCAGTGCGATATTTGCTCGCGCAACTGGCTTAAGACAGCATAAGCGACGTCATGCGAAACAGTATTCATTATTCTGTTCGCATTGCAAGAAAGGGTTTTACCACCGACAGGCACTGACGGCTCATGAAAACATGCACACAGGAACAAAACCGTACGAATGCTCAATGTGTAATTACGCGTGTACCGTTAAGGAGAATTTGAAGAAACACATGAAAGTACATAGAAAATCATCTGGAAACACAACTGTCGCAAATGTCCGACACCCAATTTCTTCAGTGACAGCCACATATAAATGATAACATTTGGGTCATTGGATGATAATAAGGATATATTTGACCAGCGTAGATCCTGATCATACTCATAATCAGTCAACAGACTGATAAGAATTGTTATTAACCCATTATAGGCAGGCAGGATCAAATTACAGTTGTATAATTTTTCAAAAGATTTTCTCGCCATTTTCTCTATTTCTTTTTGAAAGTATATGCTGTTACCACTCATATGAACCGTCTCGATGAGACGGTTCATATGAGTGGTAACACCATATACTTTTATGGAAAAATAAACAAAATTGTCAGATTTTTTTTCTCAATAAAAAGTATTGTAGCCATATACTTCAATGGGTTAAAGGACATGAACAATTAAATGTAGATTGATGGAATGACAACAGCGTACTCGGGCTACTTAGGGTGCACATATTGTAAGGTTACCTTATCAGGCATTAGCCCAGCTGTGTCAAGGTCACAAACAGCCTTAAGTATTTGGGCTCAGGGCTCACCAGGGGTGGGGTTGGGGTAGGATATACTGGAAGCCCATGCCTACTGACAAAGCTAGTTAAATCTGGATTGTTGGGCGCATCAGGGGGCGGTTTCACTAAGCTTCGTACGACTAAAATGTTTGTAAGTGCAAAATTATGATAGCCTGTAAATTTCACATTAACAATGTTTTCTTGTATACTATTATTGGATTTACATTTATTGAGCAGCCTATGTGCAATAAATGTAAATCCATCAATTGAAATTTCCAGACGATCCTAAATTTGCACTTACGAATATTTTAGTCGTACGAAGTTTAGTGAAACGGCTCCCAGAAGGGTACATTTAACAATGTGTTTCATCATTACCAGAATCCCGATAGCTACATTTTTGGTTTTCTCACTACTTGAGAGTTGACTCTGGTTATAACCATTATAAAGGTAGTAAGATTAGTACTAATCCTATTACTTTTAGGGAGTGGGGCTAAGTGACTCTGTTGCGGTGAGAACTTGGCATCAGGTCAGGTATTCTAATTTCAGGGCTGAATATATATTTTTTCAGTAAATATTCAGTTCTCTGTTTTTGATATTTACCTGCCATCACAACCACAGGTAAAAACTTTTTTTTACTCCCTCCATATAGACTCTATATGGAGGGAGTAAACAAAATTGTTAAACTTATTTTATTTCATTTATTGATGCTTTTAGGCATATTTAATGTATTTATAGACCTCGTCCGTTACTTCAATCTGTGATCACAACAGGTACATGTAACATATGGGATTTTACCCCGATAACCCGATATGAAATGACATTGGCTGTTGACATGCTGTTAAACACCATTAAACAAATAAATAGAGAATAGTAGGTTAGTGCCGTGAATGGGAAAAAATATCTGGCAAGGCTCAGGAAACGGGATGGGTGAGGCTCTGCCGAGCACATCCCGTTTCCCCGCGCCAGATATTTTTTCCCATTCACGGCACTAACCTACTATTCTATTTATCCTGTCAACACCTAAAAATGGCTTTAAAATGCAAAAATTGTATTGACTGGATATCAAAAATGTTTCGCGGCACCGTGTTTCACGGCACATACGCACTGTGTTGACGGGATAAATCTGGATTGACCATAACGGCCTCAATGTGTTTTCCATGTAAATGCACATTATGGAACTCCAAATCTACATATCCTCAAATAATTAATGCTAGGTCTAAATAATCAGAGCTAGTCTAAATATTTAATTCTTGCTCTAATTATTTAGAGCTAGCAGTAATTATTTGAGTTTATGTAGATTCGTCATTCCTGGAATGCCGAATCTGCATAAACTCAAATAATTGTTGCTACATTGTAGCTCTAAATATTTAGAACTAGCATTCATTATTTGAGTTTATGTAGATTTGGCGTTCCCAGGGATTCTGCTGGGGAAAAAAAAAAAATCGCCACTTCAAAAAAAATAAAACAATTGGCGATAAAAAATTACAATTTTCGAGAGAAAAAATTAAATAATTTGGATTTTTTTTCGAAAATTGTAATTTTTTATCGCCAATTGCGAAAGTGGCGATCGCCAACTGAATCCCTGCGTTCCATAGTAGATAGATCTATGTTCTCGGTGAGCATGTAATCTGTCAATGAGTAGTAGAATCAAATTGTTATTGTATACGTGTACTGTCGTGTTGATATTTTACAAGTGGGACATTTCCTATACAATTGTTATTATACCCAGAGCTCCAGATAAGCTGCGTATTTGCGTAAATACCCAATTAAAAGTGCCAAAAACCCAATTGAAATCAGAAGTAACGAGTATCAAAAAGCAATTACAATTTTGTGGTTCATGTATCATGCTGCAGAAAACAATAAATAGACCACAAATATAGCGTAGTTTTCTTATTTTCCATAAAAACACATCTTGGTATTTCATTAGAATTGTCTCCAAGGAGACAATTCTAATGAAATGCCAAGACATGTTTTCATTTCGAAGCAAACTATTCAATAATTGCTGTCTGTTGATGTGTAAACAGTAGTGTGATTTTATTTTACCCAATTAAAATTTCGAAATACCCAATTGATTCAGAAATGATGGGAGTGAAAATACTCGATTACTAATTCCTTATCTGGAGCCCTGATACCCTAGGCATACAAAGTACATGTATGTCAATGGGTATATAGTTTTTGTCATTCCGTCCGTTCGTCCGTCTATAGTTTTCGTCATTCCGTCCGTTCGTCCGTCTATAAGATTTGCGTGATAGTTTTTATTTGTCATCCAGGTGGCGGCTGGGGGAATCTGTGAGCCTCTGCTCACTTGCTCTAGTTATACATGTATGTAAATGCACAACACAGTGTACACTGTATTCATTTAAACAGAATGCACAGTGTGTAAGGTTATGGTTGTTATTCTATTCATAAAACATGTTATTCTATTCATATAGCATGTTATTCTATTCATAAAACCCGATATTCTATGTTATTCTATTCATAAAACTTGATATTCTATTAATAAAACATGTTATTCTATTCATAAAACACGTTATTCTATTCATAAAACCTGATATTCTATTCATAAAACATGTTATTCTATTCATAAAACATGTTATTCTATTCATAAAACCTGATATTCTATTAATAAAACATGTTATTCTATTCATATAGCATGTTATTCTATTCATAAAACCCGATATTCTATGTTATTCTATTCATAAAACTTGATATTCTATTAATAAAACATGTTATTCTATTCATAAAACACGTTATTCTATTCATAAAACCTGATATTCTATTCATAAAACATGTTATTCTATTCATAAAACATGTTATTCTATTCATACAACCTGATATTCTATTCACAAAACATGTTATTCTATTCATAAAACACGTTATTCTATTCATAAAACCTGATATTCTATTCATAAAACATGTTATTCTATTCATAAAACACGTTATTCTATTCATAAAACATGTTATTCTATTCATGAAATTTGTTATTGCTTACATGTGGATCATGTAAATGTAGCTCATGTAAATGTTTATTACATGGAAGGCTATCTTGTTTACAATTGTTACTCTGCATATATGAGACCTGCCATGATAAATAGGGCCTAATTGAGAAAATGTAGCTCCAGACTGACCAGCTCCCTCATTTGGTGGTTCTAATGTTTCTGTTACCATCATCAATCAGGAATGTTTCCACAAACTCAATAGCAAAGAGTGTAGCCCCTGATCAGTCTGCGCGGAGGCATTTTCGTACTTCCAAGTCGCATGAAGTTTAGTGAAATGGGCTGTGCTAGGATCTACTATACATTGTATTTGCTGAATGCCAGTACAGTGGAGTCGTAAACAGCGTAATTCTGATCGGACTTCAAGGATGTATAGGCTGATCTGAGGCTGTGCTGGTTGCAAACGAGTGGGTGGGAGCATATGATGGGTAATTTAACGATCGAGGTTCATCCTTAACGGAGACCTGGTTTGGCCCTCATGTACGTCGTTGGCATTCAAATGACCTTAACTGTTGATAGGCCGTTAAACACCGTTAAACACCAATTAATCAATCTGGTCACAAACGTTGTATGGTCCATTTTGTCAGCCAAAGGTCCAAATTGTGTTACCGAGGATAATGTGTACAACTGTTGCTGTATGCAGTGCATACATTTGAGACACGCCATGTGATTTTGTACCTAATGAGATGATCAATTTTTCATGAAAAATATTTATAGAAACTGTGATATTTTCTGTAAATGACGTAAATTTTTTAATTTTCATAGCATTCTATGGTACATTTGCTCTGAACATTTTGTCAAATTACAACGTCATTTACGGAAAATATAAATTTTGTAAAATTTTCGCATCTTCGTAGGTACAAAATCACACGGCCCGTCTCATTTTTATACGCCTGTTTGAAAAAATGGGACGTATTATGTATTCACCTTGTACATGCGGGCATGTTTATCATGCCACGACAAAGAACCCTATTCAGTTTCAAAAATTTCCGATGACTTATCTCCCTTTAGCGACCATTTTTAATTTTCACGTGTATCCTTTTCCACGCTATAACTCGAGTTCTACTCGACAGATCGTAACCAAATTCGGTATACACGTTTAACACGGCAAGACGAAGAACCCTATTCAGTTTCAATTTTTTTTTGACTACTTGTCCCTTTGGCGGCCATTTTTAATTTTTGCACTCTGTATCTACTCGACGGATCGTAACCAAATTCAGTATACATGTTTATCACGGCAAGATGTAGTTCCCTATTATTTTTTTAATTTTTAGCCAGGTTTTTTGAAAAATAATCCACGCTATTGGATTGGTGAAAGCCAGGCGGGCGGCTTCCACAATCAATGTTAAGTTTTCGTGTTTGAGTCCATTTCTTTGTTACTGTACCACCTAGGACCACCAAACTTTCACAGCTTCATAATCAAGAGGTGCCCACCATATATCACTATCCAACATGTTATTTTTTTTTAACTTGACCCATTTTTTCCGCACAGTCGACTTAGCAATTTTCAATGTTAAGTTTTCGCGTTTACAATGTTAAGTTTTCGTGTTTAAGTCCATTTCTTTCGTACTGTACCACCTAGGACCACCAAACTTTCACAGCTTCATAAACAAGGGGTGCCTACCACATACAACTATCCAACATGTGACCATTTCTTTTACCTTCACCTATTATTTCTACGTAATTGACTTTGCCATTTTCAACGTTAACTTTTTAACGTACGTCTGGTTAAAGTTTTTTGGTTAAAAGTTTTTCGTTATACTATATCTCTGCAACTGCTTCGCCCATTACCTTGAAACTTCACATGGGTGTTTATCATCATCCATATTTTCATTCTAACCCCCAACCGTGCGGCCCCTGTGCCCAATGTCAAGGTCAAATTACTTTGAATTTTTTTGTTAAATTTTTTTCCTGTACTATATCTCTGCAACTGCTTCATCCATTACCTTGATACTTCACATGGGTGTTTATCATCATTGTCGCACCCGCTTGCGGAAAGCGCGATATCGTCGGCATTTTGGCATATGTCCGTCCGTCCGGTTAAAGTTTTTTTTTTCGTTAAAGTTTTTCCATCTACTATATCTATTTTTTTAGTGTCCATGCCTCGCCCCAAGGTGCGACATGCAGGCCACGGCCATCTAGTCTACAAAAAGTGGGTATAATTATGTTATCCAAGTGTCTATGCTTGGAAAAAACCTGGCCTTCGTGGCTTTGCCTCGTTTCTTGTTTTACTTTCACCTATTATTTCTACGTAATTGACTTAGCCATTTTCAACGTTAACTTTTTAACATACGTCTGGTTAAAGTTTTTTGCTTAAAACTTTTTCGTTATACTATATCTCTGCAACTGCTTCGCCCATTACCTTGAAACTTCACATGGGTGTTTATCATCATCCATATTTTCATTCTACCCCCCAACCGTGCTGCCCCTGTGCCCAATGTCAAGGTCAAATTACTTTATCTACTATATCTCTGCAACTGCTTCACCCAATACCTTGATACTTCACATGGGTGTTTATCATCATTGTCGCACCCGCTAGCGGAAAGCGCGATATCGTCGGCATTTTGGCATACGTCCGTCCGTACGTCTGTGTGTCCGGTTAAAGTTTTTTCGTTAAAGTTTTTCCATCTACTATATCTATTTTTTTAGTGTCCATGCCTCGCCCCAAGGCGCGACATGCAGGCCACGGCCATCTAGTCTACAAAAAGTGGGTATAATTATGTTATCCAAGTGTCTATGCTTGGAAAAAACCTGGCCTTCGTGGCTTTGCCTCGTTTCTTGTTTTTAACTTCACCCATTTTTTCCGCGCAATCGACTTAGCCATTTTCAATGTTAAGTTTTCGCGTTTTCAATGTTAAGTTTTCGTGTTTAAGTCCATTTCTTTGGTACTGTACCACCTAGGACCACCAAACTTTCACAGCTTCATAACCAAGGGGTGCCTACCACATACAACTATCCAACATGTGACCATTTCTTTACCTTCACCTATTTTTTCTACGTAATTGACTTAGCCATTTTCAACGTTAACTTTTTAACGTACGTCTGGTTAAATTTTTAGGTAAAACTTTTTTGTTATACTATATCTCTGCAACTGCTTCACCCATTACCTTGAAACTTCACATGGGTGTTTATCATCGTCCATATTTTCACTCTAACCCCCAACCGTGCGGCCCCTGTGCGCAATGTCAAGGTCAAATTACTTTGAATTTATTTGTTAAAGTTTTTTCGTGTACTATATCTCTGCAACTGCTTCACCCATTACCTTGATACTTCACATGGGTGTTTATTATCATTGTCGCACCCGCTTGCGGAAAGCGCGATACCGTCGGCATTTTGGCATACGTCCGTCCGTACGTTTCTTGTTGTTTATGGTTTTACCCATCAGTTTTACCCATAGGTATACCCATCAGTGTTACTGATTTATTTTTCATGGAGTTACCCCTTTGGTATACTGGCTACACCTCGACGGGCGTATATCGTGACCATCGACACTCTTGTAGGGATATATAAATGTCATGAACGTGGTTAATTTTGTTGCAATTCACCGTTATTGTCTGTTCATGAGTGCATACATGTATTAGAATTCTCATATGTTAACCCTTAGACCGCTATACTATTTTATTTTTTTTGGCTGTTTATTTTCTATTTTCCATTTTTATCATCAAAAACATGCTTTCACAGCACTTTAGAATCATTTACAACATGGTTTGACAGCACTTCAGAATCATTTCCATTGGAAATGATTCTGAAGTGCAGTCGAACCATGTTTTTATTGAGAAATAAGGCAAGATATAAAAGCAACAGCAGACGACAATTGTTGTGAGTAGCGTGTCTAAGGGTTAAATTACTGTTACTTATCCATTTCATCACTCTACACATATCCGAGACCTGACAGTGCCTTAAAGTTTGGGTCCCATCTAGTAGACATAACATTGTCTTTATAGGAATTAAATAAGTGCATAATTGTGTAACTATTCCACCAGTTTTAAAAAATTATGAGTGCCTGTTATACAGATATAATCATTTAGTAATCTTTATTTTACTGATATTGACTTGCGGTCATAGTTTCAGATAGATTGACTGAATGGTTTCAGAGGAGTTGTGTACACAAACTCTGTACCCTATATAGAATTGTATATAAAAATGTAGAAAAAATGGCTAAGTTCAACAGGTGATATTTTTGTTAAAAAATATTTTTTTCGGCATAAAAAACCCAGCCGCAAATCTTCAATATGTGTAGAAAAGGTGTGTATAGTTTCGGATCGATTGACTGAACGGTTTCAGAGGAGTTGTGTACACAAACTCTGTACCCTATATAGAATAAATAGTATACAAACATGTAGAAAACATGGCTAAGTTAAAAAGGTGATATTTTTGTTAAAAAATATTTTTTCGGCATAAAAACACCAAGGTGCACATCTTCAATATGTGTAGAAGACATGTGTATAGTTTCAGATCGATCGACTGAACGCTTTCAGAGGAGTTGTGTACACAAACTATGCACTTTTTCTGCCAGCCCCGCGGTAAAACTTAATACGTACCGTTTTTTAAAAACGGTCGTATAAACATTATCGCCAGATTATAAAGTATGCTCATTGCACAACACGGTTATCGTCCCAAATATCAGTGTGGAATTTCACGTTAGATATAAAAAAGTATAATAATGCCAATCAATACGTCTGGTAATGGTGAATGAATGTTTATTTTGCCCGAACAATGTCATATATAAAGAATGGACCACACAATATTCCTTCCTATATTATAACCTGGCATGTGGGACTAGATTTAACATGGGATACATTTCTTTTCTTTTTGTCGCGCCCGCTTGCGGAAAGCGCGATATAGTACGTACGTACGTACGTACGTACGTACGTACGTACGGTTAAAGTTGTTTGGTTAAGTTTTTTGGTTAAAGTTTTTGGTTTAAGTTCTTTGGTTAAAGTTTTTGGTTAAAGTTTTTGGTTAAGTTTTTTGGTTAAGTTTTTTGGTTAAAGTTTTTGGTTAATGTTTTTTGTTATACTATATCTCTGCAACTGCTTTGCCCATTACCTTGAAACTTCACATGGGTGTTTATCATCATCTATATTTTCATTCTACCCCCCCTCCCGTGCGGCCCCTGTGCCCAATGTCAAGGTCAAATTACTTTGAAGTTTTTTGGTTAAAGTTTTTCGTTATACTACATCTCTGCAACTGCTTTGCCCATTACCTTGAAACTTCATATGGGTGTTTATCATCATCTATATTTTCATTCTACCCCCTCCTGTGCAGCCCCTGTGCCCAATGTCAAGGTCAAATTACTTTGAAATTTTTGGTTAAGTTCTTTGGTTAAAGTTTTTGGTTCAGTGTTTTTTGGTTAGTTTTTTGGTTAAGGTTTTTGGTTAAGGTTTTTGGTTAAAGTTTTTATGGTAAAGTTTTTCGTTATTACATATATCTCTGCAACTGCTGCCCATTACCTTGAAACAATCACATGGTGTTTTTGGTTATCATATCTATATTACATTCTACAACTCGTGCTGCCCCTGTGCCCAATGTCAAGGTCAAATTACTTTGAAGTTTTTGGTTGTTTTTAATTTTTTGTTTTTTGTTAAGTAATGTTTTTGGTTAAAGTTTTTGGGTTATACTATATCTCTGCAACTGCTTTGCCCATTACCTTGACACTTCACATGGGTGTTTATCATCATCTATATTTTCATTATACCCCCCTTCTGTGCGGCCCCTGTGCCCAATGTCAAGGTCAAATTACTTTGAAGTTTTTGGTTAAAGTTTTTGGTTAAGTTTTTTGGTTAAGTTTTTTGGTTAAGTTTTTTGGTTAATGTTTTTGGTTATTTTTTGTTATAAAGTGTTCCCGTTCATACTCATATCTCTGCAAACTGTGCAATGCATCATTACTTTGACACTTCACATGGGTGTTTATTCATCATGGGTATATCATATATTACCCCCCTCGGTGCCCGGCAACTGAAGTGCCCAATGTTCAAGTCAAATTACTTTGAAGTTTTTGTTAAGTTGGGTGTTTAGTTTTGTGTTAAATGTAAATTAGTTGGTTAATTTTTTAAGTTTTGTGGTTAAAGTTTTTGGTTAAGTTAAGTTTTTTGGTTAAAGTTTTTTGTTATACTATATCTCTGCAACTGCTTTGCCCATTACCTTGAAACTTCACATGGGTGTTTATCATCATCTATATTTTCATTCTACCCCCCTCCCGTGCGGCCCCTGTGCCCAATGTCAAGGTCAAATTACTTTGAAGTTTTTGGTTAAGTTTTTTGGTTAAGTTTTTGGTTAAGTTTTTTGGTTAAAGTTTTTCGTTATACTATATCTCTGCAACTGCTTTGCCCATTACCTTGAAACTTCACATGGGTGTTTAGCATCATCTATGTTTTCATTCTACCCCCCATCCGTGCGGCCCCTGTGCCCAATGTCAAGGTCAAATTACTTTGAAGTTTTTGGTTAAGTATTTTGGTTAATGTTTTTGGTTAAGTTTTTGTCGCGCCCGCTTGCGGAAAGCGCGATATAGTCGGCACTTTGGCGTACGTACGTACATACGTGTGTTCTGTTAAAGTTTTTGGTTAAGTTGTTTGGTTAATTTTTTTGGTCGAGTTCTTTGGTTAAAGTTTTTGGTTAACTTTTTTGGTTAACTTTTTTGGTTATGTTTTTCGTTATACTATATCTCTGCAACTGCTTTGCCCATTACCTTGAAACTTCACATGGGTGTTTATCATCATCTATATTTTCATTCTACCCCCCTCCCGTGCGGCCCCTGTGCCCAATGTCAACGTCAAATTACTTTGAAGTTTTTGGTTAAAGTTTTTGGTTAAACTATATCTTTTTTTTAGTGTCCATGCCTCGCCACAAGGCGCGACATGCAGGCCGCGGCCATCTAGTTTTATATTTATCACATATCTTTCTTATTACGCGAGTGGTTACGGCGTTAATTTACGCCGTCACGTTCCGACCACCACCCACCGTCATACATGTAAATGTAATTCTAAATCTGAACTGTCTTGATAAATTAGTACAAGATGTCCGTTATAGATTTTGGGAACGATGAAAATAGCCCAGATATCTAACTGTTAACATATACATGTAAACTTTGTGGAGATATATCCATTAAAATGTTGTTGACATACGTTTAGAACACGTTGCACCAAAGTTTATTATTGTCTTGTCCATCGTATTTTTTGCTGGCACCAGTTACCCCCATCATCAAAATGATCACTTGGCCTAATTCTCCTTTTGTCGCTTTGTAATGCAAGCAGTTATTACTTCAAGCTATTATTGACTTACCGGATGAATGGCGTTTAACCCATTTATAGGCCAGATAAATTAAAGTAGTATGAACATTTGGAGATTTTTCCCCACTATTTTCTATATTTCTGTTCGAAAGTATATATTGTTACCACTCATATCAACCATCTCGATGAGACGGTTCAAATGAGTGGTAACACCATACACTTTTATGGAGAAATAAACAAAATAATCAATTTTTTTCTTCAATAAAATGTACTGTATCCATAGACTCCAGTGGGTTAAACGCCTATTCTGTTCTAGACTAATCTAGAATCAACAATTCTGTCACCGAGGCAGTTATCATCATGGAAAGATGTTCACTAATGGCCATAATGAAAACTTTATTGCAAATTGATTGTATAAAGTTTATTGCAAGGATGGAATTCATGGACCTATGCCATAAAAATGCCCATTGACAATAAATCGCATTATCCCACTCACCTATTGTCGTACTGTACATTAACGCACATTACGACAATAGGCATTAAGACGATAGGACTAAGGTTGGTGGGGTAATGGGATTTTTTTTCAATCCCATTACCCCACCCACCTACTGTCGTACTGTATTTTAATGTACAATGACAATATGTGGGTGGGGTAATGGGATTTTTTTTCAATGGGCATTTTTTTTTTGCACTGTTCCGAGTCTTTGACTCGTGGTTTATTGACCATGCAATACAGTAGTGAACACAGTACAGTCGAACCTCCCAGAACGGCCACCTCTCTACAACAACACCCTCTCTATAACAGCCGCTATGTTATATCCCAAATGGATATTCCTCTGTATCTAACCCTTAAGACTGCTGAGCACGAAAATTGTTGTCTGCTGTTGCTTTTGCATTCTTTCTCAATAAAAACATGTTTTGACAGCATTTTAGAATCATTTCCTATGGAAATGATTCTAAAATTTCTAAAATGTTGCCAAAGCATGTTTTTGATGAGAATTATCGAAAAACAAATTAACAACGGACGAACAAATTTAATTCAGCATTAACCACCCTACAACAGCCAGTTTTGCGTCTTCCCATGTGTGGCTGTTGTAGAGAGGTTGCACTGTACAGTCAAACTTGTGTTAAGAGACCACTCAAGGGAACTGCCAAAAGTGGTCTCTTAACAGAGGTGGTCTCTTAATAGGGACAGCCATGTGGAGTGGGTACACGGATGATATATAAAAAAACAACACAGTGACAGCACAGTCAAGTAATAACATGTATACACATATATGTATGTTTATTAAAGTAATAACATGTACAATGGAAAACATAAGTTTGAATACACTGCAGCTCCATTATAACGCGGTAGTCGGGGTCCAAGATTTCAAACCGCGATCGAATCCGACCGCGTTATAAAATTTCGGGACATGCACGGGTACTGGTACTGCACGGGTTACTGGTATCATTCGCATTTCGGTTACCAACTATTGCGGGAATTCCATTAGCAACGGACCCATATAAAATCATGTCATTTGAACAGAAGTTAAAGTAATTATTAATAATGCCTATGACATACAAACTTGTATGTATTAATGTATTAAACATACGAGTTATTTATAAAATCATGCTTATTACGTTGTATAGTGCTCGCGATAGACAGACGCTTATTACAATGTATACTACTCGCGATCAACAGATGCTTAAACGGATTAATTGATAATAAATAATGCCTATGGTCACTTGTCCTGCCTATTCATGCGGTTGATACGTGCATAATCTCAGGATGTGGGGTCACGTGATCTATTGTTTACGCTGCAAGTCATATTGATGAATGAAATTTACGATTTAAGCGAGATTGCCTTGGGCTGCAGTGTAAACAATAGACCACGTGATCCCATACCCTGACCCAGATAATGCTGAAACACCAGTCTATTTATAGAACGCTAAATACACGTTTTATGGATTATAGCCACGTCTTATAGCCGTGTTTCGAGCCGTGTTTTTATGGGCGCCGACAGTCGCTGACGGTCGTTAAACGCGTCGTATTTTGACGGAATGGGCCGTATTTATACGGTCGCTGGTCGCAGACAGCAGGTGGTCGTTCATTGCAAGTACGTTATTATGGGAAATTCGTCGGGCGGGATTCAAACCGGTCGCTTACAGCAGGTGGTCGTTTATTACAAGTGGTCGTAAGCACAAGTTTGACTGTATATTCATACTAATGCCCTGTATGGTGAATGACTGGGACTTTACACCCGCTCGACAACAAGAATTTGACATGAATTACATGGTCAGCACTGAAATGTGGCTGTGACTGTGAAATGGGCCTATTGGATTTGTGAGCAGCGTAGCACCTCATCAAATAGCACACTCATGTAGCTGATAACAAGCTATGTTGCTTGTTAGAATAGAAGCATGGCAGGTGTGTCATTGATGGAATGGTGAACATTGTAGATGCTGATCAGACCATATATGTGGCTGTAACTGGAGAAATGGGGCTTATGGGATTGTGACCAGTGTAGCTCATCAAATAGCACACTCTAGCCTGATAACAATCTATGTTGTAAGTTAGAAGCATGATGGGTGTTGCATTGATGGAATGGCGAACAGTGTAGATACTGATCAGACTGTGCAAATGCACAGTCTGATCTGGATCTACACTGGTCACAAAACCCATAAGCCCCATTTCTCTAGTCACAGCCACAAATTAAGATACTCTTTCCTGAACTGAAATCACAATATCCTGATCTGGTGCCCGGTACACTTATTAAAGTAGATCACAGTATCACAGTAGATCACTTGGCCCCATGTGGAAGGTAAAGCTAGGGACAGATTCATCGTTAAACAACGCATACCATACCAACCATGTCAATTTGATTTGATGGTGTTTAACGGCCTATCAACAGCTAAGGTCATTTAAGGCCGGGTTAACGGGGTCGAAAATCCCAAAATCAGAACTGAATATTTACAGAAAAAATATATTGATACAGCCCTGAAATTAGAATAACCTGACCTGCGTAAGACTAAGAAGTTTGCAGTTTAATTTTAGCATAACATTTACATTGGCAGTTGGACAATCGTTAGTGGATGTGTCCACATATAATGATGTGTGCATGTATGTGCAAAATGGTAACGTTAATGTGAGAAGCAAATTAACAAACATTTTATCGTGCAAAGTTTAATGAAATGGGCCCCAGGTCCTCATCACACCACTAACCATGTACAATAAAGACATATTCATATAATCATGTGGCTGTGACTTGAGAAATGGTGCTTATGAGTTTTGTGACCAGTGTAGATCGAGATCAGCCTGTGCATCCGCAGTCTGATCAGGATCTGCACTGTTTGCCATTCTGGCAATGAAACCCCCGTCACGATTCTGACGAGCAATATAGATCGTCATCGGCGAGGGGATAATGACGGCAAACGCAGAACCTGATCAGACTGCGCATCTTATGATCTGGGGCTTCGATGGTCGCAAACGTGGTAGGATCCTTTTTCTCATCTGATACAAGCGAATCAATGAATGGCAACAAAATACTTTTTGGGGGATCTCTTGGAATTTGAATGATGGCCAGTTTCACGAAACTTCGTACGACTAAAATGTTTGTAAGTACACAATTATGATAGTCTGTAAAATTCACATTAACAATGTTTTCTTGTAAACAATTATTTGATTGAATTTCCAGACGATCATAAATTTGCACTTACAAACATTTTAGGCATACAAAGTTTAGATAAACGGTCCCCTGAGGCAGTCTGGGGCTGCGCTTGTCGTAAACATCGTTTCTAATGCACTCTATAAATATCACGCAATCTGATTGGCTAATGGTCATACATTACAGGTATATCATTGTTGATGAACGGTCGCAAATTATTTCAATATGTATTCCTACGCCAGTAGTAAAGGAGTGCATTAGAAATAGGTTAACCGCATTGTAATTTGCGGCGTATATCAGAAAATGATAGGTCGGAAAATCTGTTTAATGGCGACGCGCATTAAAAAGATTTTCCGACCTATCATTTTCTGATATACGTCGCAAATTTCAAAATTACAATACAGTTAATAGTGAAACGGGCCCCTGAGGCACAGTCTGGGGCTACGCTTGTCGTAAACATCGTATGGTTCCTTTTATAAGTGTGAATCAATCAATGATATGACAGGGCTTTCAATAGCGACTCTTTGGGGCCTCTTGGCATTTGCAGCACAACAATCAATTTTTCAATGTGAAACACATTAAAATTGTATTCCGCACTTAAAATTTTGCTGATGAGCCATGTTGATCCCAGAATTTCAGAGGCTATTGAAAACCCTGTAATATGCTGAATGAGATGTGGGTTGATACATACATGTACAAGTACAATAGCACTGACCAACTGGCCAGATAACAAACTGCCTTCACAACAACTTTCTTAGATCAGTCTGGGCCGTGGATGGTTGGTCGGGCGAACAAGATAGGAATATATATCCTTATAGGAATCACGATTTGCCTGGTTTGCCCCTCAGGTACGTTTTTATCTTTGGCTCTTTTGTTACCTAGGAGTTGAATTGGGTTATTGCCCAATAAGATAAGTACTAAATCCCATATATTACTTAAAAAAACTATATATTCAGCCCTGAAATCCGAATAATGCTGATCTGATGCCAGGTCCTCGCCACACCAGAATCACTTGGCCCCCTCCCAAAAGCAGTAGGATCAGTAATAATCTTACTACTTTTATAATGGGCAATAACCAAATTTAACTCCCAGGTAACAAAAGAGCCAAAGATAAAACTGTACCCAAGGGCCAAACCAGGCAAATCGTGATTTCTATAAGGAGGAAGCCATACTGTTATTTACGCCGTCGCGTTCGCCCGACCAACCACCCACCAGGGCCTGCAAATATCAGCTTTTACTAGTAAGTCCGGGACCTAACAAGGAAAAAGTGAAAGGTCCGAGAGGATAATCGCTAGAAAAATGGTAGAAATATGTGTCTGTTTCATGGGAAATGACTCGTCACACCATGTGTAAATCCTCGACTGTGTCACCAGAAATTATCAGAATGGATTTAGCATCGCGACTGAATGATGATTGTGTAAACTTCTCCCGTTCCCTATCCTTAGCATATTATAATCCGCATGGGAAAAATAAGACCCGGCTACAATCGCAATTTCATCACAGGTCCAGCGGACTTGTTGCTTGCAAAATACAAAGGTCCGACATTACAATTTGCAGGTCCAGGACCTCGGACCAGTGCTATTTTCAGGCCCTGCACACGTGGGCTATAAGTAGTTAAAACAAATAGCAGACGACAATTCATTAAATTTTCTATTATTTCTCCCTGTAAATATCATGAATGTCTTAGAATTTCATTAGAATCGAGTCCAAAGGATGCAATTATAATGAAATTCCAAGACATATTTACAGAGAAATAAGAAAACTACTCGTCATAATTTGTTGGCTGTTTAGATATGAATCCTTAGGAATGGATTCATCTTCAACATGTTTAACTCTTTGCATGCTAGCGGTGAAAATAACAACCAACAAATTGGGAGTAGTGTTCTTATTTCTCTCTGTAAATATGTCTGTGAATTTCATTAGAATTGCGGTCACGCAATTCTAATGAAATTCCAAGACGTATTCATGAAATTTACATGGAGAAATAAAAATATTTATAGCTAGTTTCCAAGCATGCAGAGTTAACCCTTACTACGCTGAATTAAATGTTGTCGTCTGCTGGAAATGGTTTATTTTCAATATTTCTCGACAAAAACCTGGTTTTGACAGCACATGAGAATCGTCTCCAGTGGAGACGATTCTCATGTGCTGTCAAAACCAGTTTTTTGTTAATAATTAAAGCAAAAATGAAAAACAGCAGACGGCAATTTCCGTCAATTTCCTATCAGCTGAATCATAGAGAACGATATTCAGTATTTGTTTCATACTTGTTAATTAGAGAAAGTAATACAGAAGTAAAATTGCTGCTGGCCCTCGTAGCTTGCCAACTTAATTTATATTGACCCAAATCCAATTTTTACTGGCCTAGAGCATAGGGCGAGTTGTTCGTCGTGAAGACAAGGCCAGTTTCCTGGTCTGTGCTATCATTCATAGAATGCTGCCTGTAAATGGACAGGATTGGCACATAGAACACACTCTTGACAACATAGTGCTTATTGCAGGGATTCCGCTGGCGATCGCCACTTTCGCAATTGGGGATAAAAATAGACAATTGGCGATAAAAAATTACAATTTAAAAAAAATAAAAAATAATAATAATAATAAAAAAAAAAATTTTTTTTTTTTCTTTTTGAAGTGGCGATTTTTTTATTTTCCCCAGCGTAATACCTGTTATTGTATTTCCGACCAGTTTCTACATTCCTCCATATGAACTGGTGAACAGTGTAGTAGTCCCTGATCAGATTAATTTGCCCATATTTGTCATGGACAGTCGCAAATGTTAACCATTTCACCCCGTCGTAACCGGAATCGAATATTAGATTCCATGTTAATTTTCAGACAATTCCATATACTAGAAAAGCGAGATATTTTTTACATAATCTTAGAAAATATCCACAAATAGGACAATTATACTTTGAGGGAGTAATCATTTATTTTTCCGGAAATGCTTTATTTCATATAGAACTAACTACTGCATATATTTGATGATTAATAGTATGCAGACTCATTATACTGAATTTATTACATTATCACAGCCAAAATGGCTGTGATAATGTAATAAATTCAGTATAATAAAAATTAATAAATTTATCTTTAAATTGAAAATTTCTCCCTCAAAGTATACTTTGCTAGATAAGTATACTTTGTACTTTCAATGTTGGTGAAATAGGCTACTGATCAAGACGGTTCAAATGAATGGTAACAACATAACCTTTTATGGAGAAATGAAGAAAATAACAAGATTTTTTCAAGCAAAAAATATTATATACAGTACTAAAGACTGCAATGGATTAATTAAAAGAATCGGCAACGTTTTATTGGCTGAATAGAAATCAATGTATGGCAGTGCAGCCCTGATCTGTAGCCAATTTCATCAAAATTGCAAAGTATACTTATCTAGCAAAGTATACTTTGAGGGAGAAATTTTCAATTTAAGGATAAATTTATTAATTTTTATTATACTGAATTTATTACATTATCACAGCCATTTTGGCTGTGATAATGTAATACATTCAGTATAATAATTCTGCATACTTTTAATCATCAAATATATGCAGTTGTTAGTTCTATATGAAATAATGCATTTCAGGAAAAATAAATGAAAAATAAAAATAAATAAAAATCAAAAAAATAAATAAAAAATAAATAAAAATAAATAAAAATCAAAGTATACTTTGCAATGTTGGTGAAATAGGCTACTGGTCCCAACACAATAAGCACTATTTTTGTCACATAACAAAATTATTAGGTCATTACCAGACCTATGCTAAAACTTTGGCAAGTCGGGTGCGGCCAATACACAGGGATGGCCTATACTCTGGCAAATGAAGTATTTCATTTAATAGCCAAATGTCTTCACAAACAGCCGGCGCATCTAGATCTACCATTTGGACACATTGTCTTTGTTAGTAATATTGAGCCTGGTTCTCGAATTGTCTCCCTTATTGCATCACATTTTTTGCCGATATTTTTTAAGAAAAAATAAACTACAACATTTTCCATATATAACATGAATAACAGTGAAAGTTGACAAATAACTTGGAAAAGTCGCGGGAATACTGGACGAGGCCTTCCGGCCTTCGTCCAGTATTCCCGCGACTTTTCGGAGCTCATGCGGAATTAAATAAATTCCGCATGCGATCCGAATTGTTTGTCAATTCTCAACGTCATTTACTGCAAATACTAAACATTATGAATAAAACATGGATATGCCCCCCTAGCATACTGGACTCTTTAACTAGAGAAATTCTCGACGTAATTGTACACAGATGGACGTTTACGGACGGAACCTCAAGAGCAACGAAATACGCCTCTCTTGCTTTCGCATAGGGCCGGGGCATAATTACTGATTTTCAAAATATCGGCAAAATACAGCGATATGACAACGGAGATAATTGCAAATTCTGGCTCCCAAGGTCTATGGTGTCCAGATGGTTAATAAATCTCAGCCATTATAAGTGTCACCAAGGCAGACCAGCCAGTGAATGGATGACTCCCCTTTCCCTCACCCGTTTTATCACTATAATTCTCCCATATATACCCTGTCCGCTTGTACTCTTTGTAAATATTGTTCACAATGTTATTACGCAGCTCGTGATAAATTGTCTCTGCGTTAGACATGTATGGTCCCTGAGCGGTTCTGTAGTGATTTAAGGCACTTAATGCTAGGTAGTTCATGTTTATCCATATAGCGCCACGCCAATATGGCGGATCGTGTTCGGAATTGTATCTATTGTACAACGGCACGGTTTGGCCTAACGATCGAAGACCAAAATCGGTCCAGACTAACCGTTCGTCTTTCAAGTCCGATAGAATCTGAAACAATTTCGGTGAATTTGGTTCAATTATTTTCAGTAGGAACGGGAATAGACTGACGTAACCAAATGCGTTGACGAAGCCAGGTTTTGGTTCGGCCAACACGACGCGAACTTTGTCCGGATTCATCTGTGGTGGTCTCTGCCCGGGTTGAAGGTTCGGCGGGGGTTTTGGGCGCTCCAATCGCACTCGGTCTGTATGCAGGCCATAGTCGCTGTATTGGTGTTTTCTCTCCGACCAGTGTAATTCATCGAGGAGTCGATTGTCGGTGAGTAGTTTGTATGTTGACAAATACGCAGATGGGTCTTCACCTAATGCCTGTGCGATGTCGGCGATGAGTCCAGACGCGAGCGCCATCCAACAGCGCAGGTCAATGTGGTATTCGTCATCGGTCGGGTGTGAAGCACGTGGATAGTCATCCAAACCAGATGTCAGGGTCTTTGGATTCAGCTCTTTCGTTGTCTTCGAATCTCTGCCTCGCCATCTGTAAGTGAAAGGCCGGGTACCAACCTGTGTGGTGTTGTACCACTGGTACCAGGCTTTCAGGCGTGGGAACACGGATCGAAGGAAGTTTTGATCGGATTCCCTGGAACTGTTGACGAGACCTCGAATAAGCCTCTGTAATGGCAGGATTAACGTCGGCGGGTTGGCGTTCTTATTCCTCTGGACAACAAATTCATCCGGAACTCTGGCTCTCGCTTCGTCACCAAGAATTTGTTCGCGAGGGATCCAGCCTTCGGAGTTAATCAAGTCGAGCCAATGGGAGATAATATCCAGGGAGATTTCTGGGTCCCATTGGCTGATCAGCAAGTTGTGGAATCCCTCGTCCCAGAGGAATCCGCGCGGGAAGAAGGATCGAGACGGGACACCCGTGTAGAGGGGGGCCTCCCAGTACGGCACCGGCTCTTCATTGTAGACGGACTGCACAGCAGATGCTCCGTGGAAGTACCCAATACCACCAACCATGTTACTCAACGCAGACATAGCGAAATCTATCTCAATATCACTATAACCTTTTGACTTTAACTTGAAAACGTCGTCAAACCTATCATCAAACATCCCGATATGATGAGATAAACGACTTTCAAATTCACCACCCTCGAGAGTGTTTGGTCGATTAATAAAACTTCCTGACTCGAATATCACTTCCATTTCATAGGGAAGCTCAGTGGTCACCTGATACACTATGAAGTTTGGCCCTGAAGGAGTGTCTCTAGGCACCAACCTACCTCCGAGAATAAAATATGGCACCTTTCTTGCTCTGTCCCACGCCTCCACTTTCACGCCGCTGTTTATCGTCTCCCGAAGCTGATCCAACCTCGGTGCGTACGAAACTAAGAAGTTGTGTTTATGTGTTGAGGTAGATTTGGACCTGGGAAACCGCAACTGAAATTGTCCTAGTTCTTCAGAGTATCCGTTTACAGCTTTCAATTGTCCATTCTTGGTGTAGACGGGCTTCACGGATCCCTGTTCATCTAGGGCAACGTAGAACATCAGGGAAACCAGTCGTGCCTTCTCCGGGCTCTGTGTGAAGGATACAGATTTGATATAACCATTACAATACTGAATTACATTTTGTCGTCTGCTGTTTATTATTTATTTTCCAATTTTATCATCAAAAACATGCTTTAACAGCACTTTAGAATCATTTCCCATGGAAGTGATTCTAAAATGCTGCCAAACCATGTTTTATTGACAGAAAAAATAAAATATGAAACAACAGCAGACGACACTTCGTTTCCTGCATTCTAAGGGTGTTAACAGAATATTAGAAGGAATACATGTATAATGTGCTGTAAAACGTTTGAAAACAGGGCTTTCAGAATAGCTCAGTCTGTTTAACACATACAATGTACAATGCTGAATTAAATGTCGTTGTCTGCTGTTTATTTTTTATTTTCCATTTGTCTCATCAAAAATATGCTTTGACAGCACTTTAGAATCATTTCCCATGGAAGTGATTCTAAAATGCTGCCAAACCATGTTGTATTGACAGAATAGATAAAATATGAAACAACAGCAGACGACACTTTTCATTTTCCGCATTCTAAGGGTTAACAGAATATTACAAGGAATACATGTATAATGTGCTGTAAAACTTTAAAAACAGGGCTTTCAGAACATCTCATGAAACACATGCAATGTACAATGCTGAAATAAATTTTGTTATCTGCTGTTTATTTTTTATTTTCCCTCGTTTTCTCATCAACAGCATGGTTTGACAGCACTTTAGAATCATTTCCCAAATGGATATGATTCAAAAGAGCTGTCAAACCATGTTTTTATTGAGAAAGAAGACAAAATATAAAACAACAGCAGACGGCAATTTTATTACATGTTACCAAGCTGTAGAAGTGTAGCAGCGGCGATCATGATTCAATCTGCAATTCAAAATGGCTACCACAAACAAATATTTTTTTTAAGGTATGATATGCATTAATTATCAAAATGTAAGGATATTACCCACAATCGTGAGGCCAGTGAGCCCTGGCATTGTGGTCATTACCATAATATATATTTAAACAAGAAACGAGGCAAAGCCACGAAGGCCAGGTTTTTTCCAACGTATGCCAAAATGCCGACGATATCGCGCTTTCCGCAAGCGGGTGCGATAATGATGATAAACACCCATGTGAAGTATCAAGGTAATGGGTGAAGCAGTTGCAGAGATATAGTACACGAAAAAACTTTAACAAATAAATTCAAAGTAATTTGACCTTGAAATTGCGCACAGGGGCCGCACGGTTGGGGGTTAGAATGAAAATATGGATGATGATAAACACCCATGTGAAGTTTCAAGGTAATGGGCGAAGCAGTTGCAGAGATATAGTATAACGAAAAAGTTTTAACCAAAAAACTTTAACCAGACGTACGTTAAAAAGTTAACGTTGAAAATGGCTAAGTCAATTACGTAGAAATAATAGGTGAAGGTAAAACAAGAAACGAGGCAAAGCCACGAAGGCCAGGTTTTTTCCAAGCATGGACACTTGGATAACATAATTATACCCACTTTTTGTAGACTAGATGGCCGTGGCCTGCATTTCGCGCCTTGGGGCGAGGCATGGACACTAAAAAAATAGATATAGTAGATGGAAAAAACTTTAACGAAAAAACTTTAACTTTAACGGACAGCACGGACGTACGGTACGTGGGGGGACGGACGGAGACGGACGTATGCCAAAATGCCGATGATATCGCGCTTTCCGCAAGCGGGTGCGACAATGATGATAAACACCCATGTGAAGCATCAAGGTAATGGGTGAAGCAGTTGCAGAGATATAGTACACAAAAAAACTTTAACAAATAAATTCAAAGTAATTTGACCTTGACATTGCGCACAGGGGCCGCACGGTTGGGGGTTAGAGTGAAAATATGGACGATGATAAACACCCATGTGAAGTTTCAAGGTAATGGGCGAAGCAGTTGCAGAGATATAGTATAACAAAAAAGTTTTAACCAAAATATTTAACCAGACGTACGTTAAAAAGTTAACGTTGAAAATGGCTAAGTCAATTACGTAGAAATAATTGGTGAAGGTGAAAAAATTGTCACATGTTGGATAGTTGTATGTGGTAGGCACCCCTTGGTTATGAAGCTGTGAAAATTTGGTGGTCCTAGGTGGTACAGTACCAAAGAAATGGACTTAAACACGAAAACTTAACATTGTAAAAACGAAAACTTAACATTGAAAATGGCTAAGTCGACTGCGCGGAAAAAATGGGTGAAGTTAAAAAAAAAAGTAACATGTTGGATAGTGATATGTGGTGGGCACCCCTTGATTATGAAGCTGTGAAAGTTTGGTGGTCCTAGGTGGTACAGTACCAAAGAAATGGACCTTAAACACGAAAACTTAACATTGTAAACGCGAAAACTTAACATTGAAAATGGCTAAGTCGACTACGCGGAAAAAATGGGTCAAGATAAAAAAAAAGTAACATGTTGGATAGTGATATGTGGTGGGCACCCCTTGATTATGAAGCTGTGAAAGTTTGGTGGTCCTAGGTGGTACAGTACCAAAGAAATGGACTTAAACACGAAAACTTAACATTGAAAACGCGAAAACTTAACATTGAAAATGGCTAAGTCGATTGCGTGGAAAAAATGGGTCAAGTTAAAAAAAAAGTAACATGTTGGATAGTGATATGTGGTGGGCACCCCTTGATTATGAAGCTGTGAAAGTTTGGTGGTCCTAGGTGGTACAGTAACAAAGAAATGGACTCAAACACGAAAACTTAACATTGATTGTGGACGCCGCCCGTCGCCCGCCCGCCCGCCCGGCTTTCGCCAATCCAATAGCCTGGATTTTTTTCTCAAAAAACCTGGCTAAAAATTAGTTTTTGTGGTGGCCATTTTGAACTAAATGAATGTATCAAATCTTATTTCCATTTTTTTTGGCATGTTAAATGTATGTACCAGTATTTATTACTTGTAATAACTGACAAATAGATGCTATGTATGTCAGTAAAGTTAGCGATAGCATGTTCTTTACTGAGGGCCGTTTCACTAAACTTTGTACGACTAAAATGTTTGTAAGTGCAAATTTAGAATCGCCTGAAAATTTCAATTGATGGATTTACCTTTATTGAGCATAGGCTGCATATGATATGCAGCCTATGCTCAATAAATGTAAATCCAATAATTGTTTACAAGAAAACATTGCTAATGTGAAATTTACAGACTATCATAATTTTGCACTTACAAACATTTTAGTCGTACAAAGTTAGTGAAACGGCCCCCTGGTCTGATTCGGACAATATTGCAAAACATATGGCCCAAGCAGCTACATTGCATTTCAAACAGTTCCGTGTGTTATCGTTTAGTTATTATCACCTGTTAGCCAGGCACCAATATTGTGGGTCCATATTACATCGGTATCTATTTTATCATGTTATTGAGATATTTGAAAGCATGATGCTTTACTATCCTATCACAAAGCCATGAGAAGACCAGTATTTTCTTCTAACCCAATGATCACCATACCTTTGCCGTGGATTTGACAGATATTCTGGCCGTCCAGTCCCCTCCGTGATCGCCCCCTGGACGTTTCACAAATTCTGTCTTCAGAGAGAAATCATTTTCGTGGATTTCCTGAACACCAAAGTGGACACCATCATGTTTTACCCAGCCATACTTGGGCAACTGATCACCCTGTAAAATACAAATTAAGTCTGGTTTGTAATAAAATGGTTAAGCAGGGCTCCAGATAAGGAATTAGTAATTGAGTATTTTCACTCCATCATTTCTGAAGCAATTGGGTATTTCAAAATTTTAATTGGGTACAATAGAATCACACTACTGTTTACACATCAGCAGACCGCACGTATTGAATAGTTTGCTTCTAAATGAAAACACATCTTGGTATTTCATTAGAATTGTCTCCTTGGAGACAATTCTAATGAAATACCAAGATGTGTTTTCATGGAAAAATAAGAAAATATGCTGTATTTGTGGTCTGTTAATTTGTTTTCTGTAGCATGATAAAGATACCACAAATTTTTCATGGCTTTTTGATACTCAGTACTTCTGATTTCAATTGGGTTTTTGGCAATTTTAATTGGGTATTTACGCAAATATGCACCTTATCTGGAGCTCTGGTTAAATGTTTTATATTTATATAAAACATTTAACCATTTTATTACAAACCAGACTTAATTATGAATAGTATTTGTAGATTATCGATGTCAGGAGCTACATTTTTCGATGATGTGACTGACATCACTATTGTTAGCGTAACCCGTTCAACAGACCTTTTTAGTATACGAGCTGTCTCATCAGGATCTGCACCATTTGCAAAGTACTGTTCATATGATTTAGAAAAAAACAACGCGCCCTTCATATAAATGGATTAGTCTGACAATTTAATTGCTCTTTATGAGCCGGCTCATCATAATCTACACTGTTTGCAAATAGAGATCTCTCGTGTTGAAAGGGTGAACTTCGTTTTGTTTGATGCAGATTTCAAAGTAATTTGGCTTTCACCTTAGGTAGGTGGGTTGCATAGATATGCTAGAGAATTGAAGTATGAATGATGGCCAAGAGGTACAGGTAATTCTCGTCATCCCGAAGTTGACCGGACTGAGAAAAATAAAAATTCACCAGATTTAGCGACACTTCTCGAAAAAACAGAATCGCTTATAAAATACCGACTACTTTACTTCCGGGTTTTCATAAATCGCGAACTTTCATTTAACGAAACGCGCATGCGTTGTTACTAAACATATCGCATATGCATGACACAATTTCCGATATACAACATTTGTTTTGTAAATCACACTCTATAAATCATTGTGTAATCATTGTATTTTGTAGAGGAGACGGCAAGCGTTGACATTTAAATGTCAACGCTCGCCGTCTCTTCTACAAAATACAAGACCTGCATTTCGTCCCCAAACCATGTCGGTCACAAACAAATTTGACACAAGTCCGATCAAATCAGCTTTAAGAAATTTCAATTTTCAAGAAAAGTTCAATTCACTTGACTGCCACGCCGTTTATTTCATCTTCATGTTAATGTGATCCAATGTCACATTCATTTATTGGTTAATTATGGTTTAACATGTTTGTGCAACGTTTAATACATTTTAGCAGAGGCGTTTTTTATTTCTATTGACGTGTGAAAACTTACCCGAGATAATCTCTCTGAATTAGCCAAAACAGCAGGTTAAAACGGGATTGAACCAGTTTCCCCGGCCTTACATGACCGTAGCTGTTGATAGGCCGTTAAACACTAATAAACAAACAAACAAACTCTCTGAATCAGAATTGGCAGTACCAGGTGCTTTTTTTCACATCGAGTTATCAGAATACAAATATGAAGGAAACATGCTATCGGGACTCGATTTCCACCTCAACAATACCGATTTATCAGGAGTAAAATACATGATCTATATAAGGAATTCAGCCAGGACCTCGGACGTATAGTGACATAAGTAGGTATATCGAGGTAAGCAATATCGAGATAATCAGCTGTATATTGAGTTTCAAGTCAATGCCTTTTGGTTGCAGTGATAAATGTCATTTAAAATAAGGCAAGGGCGGTAATGCAAATTTCATTCGTAATTCGACCATCACCATGTCTCTGGGCTGTATAGGTGACCTACAAACTGACAGAATGGATGAGCACAAAGAGGCAAAATGTGAAGACTAGGTATTTAAAAAACTTTAACATGGCTTTCAGTCGGACACACAGATGTCATTTCTATCACCGACTCGCAAAGAGAGTGGATCAGTGAAGAAAATGGACTCACATGCAGAAAGCGACTACATGTGGGTCCATATTCTCCACTGATCCCAGTTTACCTGATCACACCAGTGCCGTATTGCGGGCGGCATATGTCCCGTTAGCTGATTCAGCCACATCAGACCAAACACTGGCGATCTCGGACTCCGAGTGCGAAGCCCAAAGTATGTATGTGGACGGTACGTGCCCCAAAACCGGCTTGGATTGTTTTCTGCGGACGAGCTGTCCTTGGTCAACATTTTTGGATAATACAGCGGCGTTTTCACAAGTTCTTTAAGGTACATGTTGTATCTGAAAATGTACACCATAGGTAAAACACATTTGTGGCTGTGATTGGAGACATGGGGCCATATTTATGGCCAGTATAACTGGTGATCTGTTATCATCCTTATATAGCATGATAAGGATATCCAGAGCTCCAGTTAAGGTGCGTAATTGGGAGGGAAATTTCTTATTTCTCCATCAAAAATGGCAAGTTGGGAGTGCTTTAGAATCGTCTCAATGAGACGATTCTAAAGGACTCCCAACTTGCCATTTTTTATGAAGAAATAACAAAATTTAACGCCAAGTTGGTCAAATTACGCACCTTAACTGGAGCTCTGATATCCATGGCATTATGATTATTTCAAGATAATCAGCTCACCTGTTTAAGTAAATATTTTTCTTAATTTTCTTGAATTTTCTTTAATGTTTACTTCATAAAAAAAGAAAGTAAATCAAGCGTAAAATATGACCAACTGTTGTGCAAATTAATTTCTGGAGGCGGGCCGTAGTGAATGTAACTGTCTCACGATTGTGTGAGGTTGTGTCCGAGAAGATGATTTCATTGGTTGAAGCAATGTTATTGACCTCATTTCTCCAAAGATATATTATATATACGTATTTTCGTTTCACAATGAAACACAGGCCGTCAATATTTTTCCACATTGACGTCTCGGGAGTTCATATTGGCTGGAACTACGTTTCACCTCGTAAAACAGTTCCTTCTCAGAACTCCAGATAAGCTGCGTATTTGCGTAAATACCCAATTAAAATGGCTAAAACCCCAATTGAAATCAGAAGTAGTGAGTATCAGAAAGCAATGAGAACAATTGTGGTACCTTTATCATCTTGCAGAAAACAATAAACAGACCACAAACATAGCATATTTTTCTTATTTTCCATGAAAACACATCTTGGTATTTCATTAGAATTGTCTCCAAGGAGACAATTATAATGAAATGCCAAGACATGTTTTCATTTCGAAACAAACTATTCAATAATTGCTGTCTGTTGATGTGTAAACAGTAGTGTGCTTTTATTTTACCCAATTAAAATTTTGAAATACCCAATTGCTTCAGAAATGATGGAGTAAAAATACTCAATTACTAATTCCTTATCTGGAGCCCTGCCTTCTAAATCGCCACTAATTTGTTGAAATGTGATATTATCTATTTAAACTAGATTGGTCAGTAAGCGAGGCTTACGGAATACCCCCCGCGTGGGCCCAGGTACCCCTAAATATGTAAAAAACAAATCAGTGTGTGGGCTAGTGACCTTGACTCTGGGATTAGCGGGGGCGGCACAAACGTGAATTTGTCACAGGGTGGTAGAGGTCCATTGGAGCAATGCGTGTCTGAAATGTGAAACAGATCCGAGCAAGGAAATAGAAGTTATAACCGATTTCTCAGATGTTAAGTTTTGTAAAGAGACTAAGTATGTGATCTTGACCTCGAGATCAGTGGGAATTTGTCACAGCATGATAGTAGAGCCTTAGAGGAATGCATGCATGAAATATTAAGAATTTTCGATGAAAGAAATAGAAGTTATAATATATTTCTCTGATGTTAAGTTTTGTAAAGAGACTAAGTATATCACCTTCATCTTGGGATCAGCGGGGGTTGGACGGTCGAAGATTTGTCACAGCATGATAGTACAACCTTAGAGGAATGCACAAGTGAAATATTAAGAATTTTCAATGAAGGAAATATAAGTTATAACTTATTTCTCTGATGTTAAGTTTTGTAAAGAGAACAAGTATTTGACCTTGACATCAGCGGGGGTTGTACGGTTGTGGATTTGGCACAGCATGGTAGTAGAGCCTTACAGGAATGCATGTGTGAAATATTAAGCATTTTAGATGAAGGAAATAGAAGTTATAACAATATTTCTCTGATGTTAAGTTTAGTGACGGACGGACGGATGCACGGACAACCTGACTCCAGTATACCCCCCACAACTCGTTGCGGGGGGTATAATTATTGGGTGGGTATGTGACCTGTGTAGATCCAGAGCAGCCTTAGTTACTGCTCCAACGAGAGCAGTCTCTGTACGACAGTTGCGGGGCCATTGATAGGCTTCCCCTGCAGAGTAGCGAATCAGATCTGATTCTCACTTTAGCTGTACATTATGCTATATCTTCTATATTTTCAGCTGAAAAAAATGTTAGCATTATACAAATAAAACAAACTGGTAATTCTGAAACAAATTTTATCATTGTGATAAGTCTGGAAGATTAAATATTGCCTTTTCAGTAACTGGACCCTGATATACATCTTACATTTAGATTTTGGTTGCCACTGACTGGGTCATTTTTAGATTCTAGCTTAAATTTACATAACGGGCCATCTACATCTTTAAGTTTAGTACAGAACTATTGTAATACACGTATACTCATAACTAGTCATGACTTCGTGACTGTCGTGATATACAGTCATGATGGCTTACTCTTGTGAAGTGGAATTTTCAAAAACTGATAAAGAATCAAATGTAAATATTTTTAAATTAAATAACTTGTGGGTTATTTCAATATGCATGTAAATAGTAGTTGTGAAATATTTTACGATCTTATTGTTTGTTGAAAAAAAAAAAAAAAATGTTTACACCGCAGCTCCATTATAACGCGATCGCGTATAGCGCGATCTCCATTATAACGCGGGTCTCTCGTGGATCCCAAAAAAATATTAAAAAATAGAGAAAACAGAAGAAAAAATCAAAAAAAAATCGTCGGACGTCGTAGTCATCGTGTAATCAGTTGATTCGTGATTTCTGTAAGTTTATTCAAACAACGACATTCAAAGTCCATGAAAGGATTATTATTAGTATGTTAGCAAATGTAATACCTTTAATCAGGTAATCATGTTAATAGGCATATTTATTAATCAATTAAATTACCTTAATCCCAATTGACATGTATTCGCGAAATAATGGTCGTATCAAAGGAGCATGTCCCATGAGCATCACAACACATAATTGTCGCTAATAAATGGTTGCGTGTTCGGTCGCCTTTCTCTACTTTACTCCCAGTACATTGTGTATTGATTTTTTCATAATTGTGACATGTGTAATATTTAGAGTTCTATAAATAGACTGGTGTTTGTGTGCAATCTGAAACAATACATTCAGCATTATCTGGGTATGGGATCACGTGGTCTATTGTTTACACTGCAGCCCACGGCAATCATGATGTCTCGCGTAAATCGTAAATTTAATTCATCAATATTACTGTTGTAGTGTAAACAATAGATCACGTGACCCCACATCCTGAGATTATGCACTTATCAACAGCTAATCGTCCGCATGAATAGGCAGGACACGTGACCATTATTTATTATCAATTAATCCTTTTAAGCGCCTGTTGATCGAGCAGTATACATTATAATAAGCGTCTGTCTATCGCGAGCACTATACACGTAATAAGCATGATTTTATAAATAACTCATATGTTTAATACATTAATACAAGTTTGTATGCCATAGTCATTATTAATAATTACTTTAACTTCTGTTCAAATGACATGATTTTATATGGGTCCGTTGCTAATGGAATTCCCGCAATAGTTGGTAACCAAAATGCGGATGATACCAGTACCCGTGCATGTCCCGAAATTTTATCGATCGCGATTTGAAATCTTGGACCCCGACCATCGCGTTATAATGGAGTTGCAGTGTATTGACAAAATTCATGAATATCTGAGAAAAAAACAACATTTTTGGGGTAAGAAATTGTATTGAAATCCACAATATACTGCTGGAGTTCACACTGTGTCTTTTTGTTACAGTTGTTACTATAACATGGGGGGAAAGACCTTCGTTACACTTGTTACACCGTAACAAAATGGGCACCTCCGGCCAGTTGGTATCTTTTTTGTGTAATATATGCCATAGGAGCTTTATGGGATGAACGAAAACCTGATGTGATAATCCAGTTACACTGAGGATTAGTATGAATCTAGACGGAATGACAGCATTCAACATCTCAGTCAACGGAAGTAACTTCATTTACCTTTGACCGGCTCGCTAATTGTAAGTTACTAATCCGCATGTAGGCTGGGAACCATTTTTCAATCAACGGAAGTACGGACTGGTTTCGTGATTTGTTTTGTCACTTATCTGAATAGGTAATCATGAATTAAATATTGTAAATGAAATTAATATGGGCTATTTCTTGCCATATGTTCATGTTAATGTGACTTTCCATGTTGTATGTCAACACAGGCAGTGTCGATCTGGCACAAAAACAAAATCAGCTGGTGAACAGCAAGATAAATCACGAAACCAGTCAAAGGTAGGCTAATTTACACGGCAGCACGATTTACCCAAATCTACCCAAATCTTACCCAAATCTTCATTAAAAACAACTTTTATTATTATATTATATACTATTTCTACCATATATCGTTAGTATGTCATATGATATGAAGTTTTTAGAAGAAAAAACGAAGAAGAAAGCACATATTTCCGCGGTAAAGCGACCGATATAGTATTATTAGAAAGGGAGACTACCGTGATCGTGCATCATTAATTATGTGTCAGTTGTCTAACTTTCAATGTATCATCGCTTATAAACTGTGACTGAAGAAATGGAGTTTATGTGCTTTGTGACCAGTGTAGATGAGGCTTGGCTCGCAAATAGTATCTTTATATCAGTGCGGATCCAGGCCGTGCATCGAGCGCACAGTTTAATTTCGATCAAATAGTAGTTTGCTATTTGATCACAAATTTTAATTTATACTACTAAATACCAAATACGGATTAATATTGTTTAGTAATAATTTTAGATATAATCCGAAAGAACATGAAGAATTAAGCTAAAATAATACAGGAATAACATAACATTGTATCAAATAAAATATATTTTTCCCTTTCTTAGAGAAAATCACAATAGTAATATTATAATATATGTTAATATTATTAAATATTAATACTTCTAATTGATTTGTAATTCTGATTTCTGTGATGCTTGATTATCTTTCTTGGATTCTTAGTAATAGGAAATTCCGGTAATCTCCCTTTGTTTCGAAATATTTCAATTTTGCACCAAATCATTAAAATGGGCCATGGTACGAGCAAATTAATGACAGATATTATGTATGTACACTACAAACATCGTTATTATGATGTATATAGCTGTATTTATTAACACATATAGTAATTACATGAAGATTTGGGTAAGATTTGGGTAAATCGTGCCACCCTAATTTACATCACTTCCGTTGGTTGAAAAAAAACAACAACAAAAACATGGCGAATGTCCCACCTTCCCATATACTATACATCCTGCAATAGGAGTCATTAACACATCGGTTTCGTTCATCCCATAACGTGCCTATGATATATGCTACCAGACATGAAATTATCAAAACCCACTAAAACTCATTAAAGTGTATTTGTATGGCTATCTAAGGCATATCTCGTACCCAGAGAATATGCACAATACTGCGAAACTGTATAACAAACCTGAAATATACGGCGATCAGCAAAAGCAATATGGTAAAAGTTGCGCCAACTAAAATTTTGAAGTAGCCATATTTTTGTGTTTCTCGTTTTACACCGACAGTGTCAGATTGTGGGCGGTTGATTTTAACGTTCCTGCGTCTCACATCTTTAGTGGAACCCATTTTCAGAAATGCATCAGCTGTCATGCAGCACTTTCGCCACAATCCTGGAAAAATAGCGAAAAGCCGCAACGTGTAACGTAAGCGGAAGTGCCGCAAACAATTTTTAATGACCATACTTGTTTGTATAGCCCGGCCAGTTTGCAAAAGTATAGGGCGAAAGCAAATCTATACTGCCGCATATCCAGGCCCGTAGCGGTGTGTAAAATAATGCCACGGCAGCCTTTTTAGCGGGGAAAATTCCACTTAGACCCTCAAAATCGCATTTCCTACATTCTAAAGTCACCATCACAATGTCGTAACATGCTTATTGCGTTGTTATTGGATGTTCAACGCATGAAGCTGACGAAAAAAACACAAACAAAAACACAAAAAAGGCCAAAATAATGCCACGGCAGCGCCGTGCTGCCGTGGTGGCAGCTACGTCCTTGATATCCCAACCACATGTGTTTCTATAGTGTCTTGGGTGGTCAATTATTGTTTGTATAAACATGAAACACCTTTCTAAACAATGTATACAACAAGTCAAATGCGACCGGATCTGAATATTATTTAAGTTATATGTAGATGTATAAGATGTATAAGATGCATATATAATATACATACATTTATACACCAGGCGCATTTTAATTGTATTGTATACTGTTTAAAAAGGTGTTTCATGTATGTACAAACAATAATTGACCATCTAAGCCATTCTAGAAACACATGTGATCCCAACGGCCCCGAGTGAAAATCTGGCGGGTCACATATCTAACATATTTGTCTAAACGAGTTAGCCCGATTAGCCCAATCGATAACGAGCGCGCTTCTCACCAATGCGGCACTGGGTCTGGTTTCGATCCACGGCCTGGGCAATATGGTACGATGGTCGCCAGATACGACAAGTGAGTTTCCTACAGGTACTCCGGTTTCTTCCCACATCAATGACCGCCCTTACGCCTTCATCTGTACCAACGCAAGCATTATAGGAATGAATGGCCTTTTTGTGGAATTTATCGAGGTATAAACTTGGAAAAGTCGCGGGAATACTGGACGAAGGCCGGAAGGCCTCGTCCAGTATTCCCACGACTTTTCCAAGTTTATATCCCCGATAAATTCCACAAAAAGGCCATTCATTCCTTATAATTCCAGCATTTGAAATAAATTAAAATGTGTTTATTTTCCGTTTTTTTAAGAATTATTTTAACTGCGCCTCACGGTTACGGAAAGTAGTTCGGCATGGGAATTTACTGGGATATAAATTTTGGACAGAGACTTGCTACGGACCAATCAAATGTTAGGGAATTGTGTAAATATTTTTGTGCTGGAATTATTTGTATTTAAGTGCTCTCGTGCTAATTGTTTATAATCGTTGCAAAATAAATAAAGTTTATACTTTATAACCGTTTTCATTAACTTTCAATTCAGCTGGCACTAAGAGGAATTTGTTTCGAGGTCATTGGTGTAAATGAAAAAAAGTGTACGAGGCCGCACTTACATTAGTTGGGTGATTAATATGGGAAACACAATTCATAGCCAGGATGTGAACTTGACACTGGGCTTAGCGGGGGCGGCACGAACGCGGATTTGTCACATGGCGGTAGAGGACCATTGGAGAAGTGCGTGTGTGAAATATGAAGCAAATCCTACCAAGGAAACAGAAATGATAATTAAGCCATTACCCGAACGTTAAGGTTTTGAATGCACCAATTAAGTATGTGGCCTTGCGGCACGAACGTGGATTTGTCACATGGCGGTAGAGGACTATTGGAGCAATGCGTGTGTGGATTATGAAGCAGATCCGAGCAAGGAAGTATAAATTATAAGCCACTTACCCGAGCGTTTAGGTTTAGTGACGGACGGACGCACGGGCGGACAACTTGACTCTAGTAGACCACTACACCACAACTCGTTGCGGGGTATATCAAAATCACATTTAGGCCTGATAAAAATCAGACAGCATCAAATCAGTAGTTCTGTCCAACTATAGAAAACAGTTCGTCTGCACTGGACCAATATACACAGAAAGATACACAGACGCTCGAAAATGTACAGAGATGTAAACGTGCAGTCAGATTTGTCAAAAATAAAGTTCCATGACAAGACACCAGGCACGGCCACAAACATACTCTCGGATATCAAATGGACGTCTCTTGAAACTTGAAGGCAAAACAACCGTCTGACTATTTTCTACAAAATTGTTTATATAACACTGACATTTTTATCAATTTTCGACATCATTGAAGGAAAATATGATTTTCGGAATCAATATCGGCGATGCGATAAGAGTGGTAATTCCATATCCGGGCTCAATTATTGTAAGTGAAAGCGTACGTTATTACCACTCATTCGAAACATGCCGACGCAACGATTCAAATGAGTGAACCATCTAAACGACACGGTTCAAATGAGTGGTAACAGTATATTTTTTATCAATTTTCGATATCATTTAAGGAAAATATGACTGCTTTTCGAAATCAATATCTGCGAAATACGGCGGATTCACTCTTCAAACACCTGTGGTTATAGTGTTGTTTTATGCAAATTTGTACACGCCGTAGTTGTGAATGAAAAATTCCAGACAGGTGCCAGACAGGTGTGATTCGGGTTTACACACCATTAATGCGCGACCAAAATAGTCCGTTTTATTTGTAGAAAATGAACGGCTAAATCTGAGGTTCCATTGGTTTTTCTTTTAATTAATTATGTACCAAAGATATACATTCTAATAAATGTGAAATGTAAAATGGCATAAAACGAGTCGTTAACAATGACCTAGATACAGGACGCGCCACAAGAAAAAATAGCGCCGGGATATCGGACTGTATTTTGAGAACCGGCTACATAAGCTACGAGACGCTCGCAGCTAATATACCAAACAGTACCGACACTACCACCATCTAGCATATACAAAAACACCTACAACAACAGTCGACTGTCACAAAGTCACAGGGAGAGAAAGATGCACACCGGCTCGGAATCGAACAGGGGACCTCTGGTTTACGGTATCATCACTCTACCGACTGAGCTAACCGGGCACAAATACCCACTTCCTCCCCGTAGTGAGTTACGTACCGTGGCAAACTCCCCTGCCAAACTGAATTCGTCCCCGAATACCATTTTTAATTAGAATCTGAATTTCATATTTTTGGTACATTTTGTGTAGTACATGTATTTATCAGTCACGGTAGGCTTGCACATCTTGCACCCTGAAATGGGGCGTTGCCGTATGTAAAGATGAAAAGGTGCACAAAGGTTACTATACACATGCTAATTAACGGTTCAAGACTCTTGGCCAACTACTTTAGGAGATATGCGCGACACATAATTCGGATGCACGCTCGGATAGATGGACAAGGGCCACACCCCCTCGCAAATCAGGGGCATAACTTTGGCTTTTTATCTGGTAGTTGTATTCGGTGATTATCACAGATTATCGTCGACGTTGCTATATAATATGCATGAATCACATAACAACAGCTCGTAACTTCTATTAATATACGTACACAGGTATATGTATAATTCTGGTGCAGATAAGTTTTGTATCGAAAGAGTTATTATATCCCCATATTTCAAATTCAATGCGTATTTTACCTTTACCATTGTATTATTGATTTTATTCCTTATTAAATAGGAAAAAATGATAAAAAAATAAAAATAAAACACATTTAAAAATTCATTTATTTGAGCTGCAAAAAGCAAACATTGTCACTACTCAATTTGAAAATCAAAGCGTATTTTCACATTGGCGTGAGTATTTTGTATCCCCCTTTTGATAATCAGAGCGTATTCTGCTAAAACAAGTGCGTAAAATACGTCACTACGCACCTTATCTAGAAGTCTGTCACATAGCAAACTAGATTGGTCAGTAAGCGAGGCTTACGGAATACCCCTGCGTGTGCCCAGGTACCCCTAAAGTATGTAACAATTTCCAAGTGTGTGGGCTTGTGACCTTCACTCTGGGCTTAGCGGGGGCGGCATGAACGTAAATTTGTCACAGGATGGTAGAGGTCCATTGGAGCAATGCGTGTCTGAAATGTGAAGCAGATCCGAGCAAGGAAATAGAAGTTATAACCGATTTCTCAGATGTTAAGTTTTGTAAAGAGACTAAGTATGCGACCTTGACCTCGAGATCAGTGGTAATTTGTCACAGCATGATAGTAGAGCCTTGGAGGAATGCATGCATGAAATATTAAGAATTTTCGATGAAAGAAATAGAAGTTATAATATATTTCTCTGATGTTAAGCTTTGTAAAGAGACCAAGTATATCACCTTCATCTTGGGATCAGCGGGGGTTGGACGGTCGAAGATTTGTCACAGCATGATAGTACAACCTTAGAGGAATGCACAAGTGAAATATTAAGAATTTTCAATGAAGGAAATAGAAGTTATAACTTATTTCTCTGATGTTAAGTTTTGTAAAGAGACTAAGTATTTAACCTTCACATTGGGATCAGCGGGGGTTGGGCGGTCGTAGCTTTGGCACAGCATGGTAGTAGAGCCTTACAGGAATGCATGTGTGAAATATTAAGCATTTTAGATGAAGGAAATAGAAGTTATAACATATTTCTCTGATGTTAAGTTTTGTAAAGAGACTAAGTATTTGACCTTCACCTTGGGATCAGCGGGGATTGGACGGTCGTGGATTTTGGCACAGCATGGTAGTAGAGCTTTACAGGAATGCATGTGTGAAATATTAAGCATTTTAGATGAAGGAAATAGAAGTTATAACAATATTTCTGTGATGTTAAGTTTTGTAAAGAGACTAAGTATTTGACCTTGACCTTGGGATCAGCGGGGGTTGGACGGTCGTGGATTTGGCACATCATGGTAGTAGAGCCTTACATGAATGCATGTGTGAAATATTAAGCATTTTAGATGAAGGAAATAATAGAAGTTATAACAATATTTCTCTGATGTTAAGTTTTGTAAAGAGACTAAGTATTTGACCTTCACCTTGGGATCAGCGGGGATTGGACGGTCGTGGATTTTGGCACAGCATGGTAGTAGAGCTTTACAGGAATGCATGTGTGAAATATTAAGCATTTTAGATGAAGGAAATAGAAGTTATAACAATATTTCTGTGATGTTAAGTTTTGTAAAGAGACTAAGTATTTGACCTTGACCTTGGGATCAGCGGGGGTTGGACGGTCGTGGATTTGGCACATCATGGTAGTAGAGCCTTACATGAATGCATGTGTGAAATATTAAGCATTTTAGATGACGGAAATAATAGAAGTTATAACAATATTTCTCCGATGTTAAGTTTACGGACGCACGGACGCACACACGCACGCACGGACGGACGGACAACCTGACTCCAGTATACCCCCACAACTCGTTGCGGGGGGTATGCATATCGTAACTTGCATTAATATATACATGTATATGTACATCATGGTGCATATACTACACCATTAGGATGAGAAATGGCCCGAATATTTCCCATGCCTACGTTTTAGCTGTCTTGTACTATTTACGGGTAAAGAGTTTCAGTGTATTCCTTTTTAGCTCGCTTCTGTCAAAAGCTCAAAGGAGCTATATTGTTACTACTTTTCGTCCCTCGTCCTTGTCCGTTTTCCGTTCGTCCACAAGTCCAAATGTCTGCTCTTCCCGAACCGATGGGCCGATGTTGGCCAAACTTCATTGGCATGGGTTCTGGGTGAAGCATTTTCAGCGTTGGGGTCAAGGCACTTATGAAGTCGAACGTATCGACGAGACGATCGCTGGTTTTTGTCGAAATCAGATGATATGGTGGCCGAAAGATCATAGGTTATCATTTTATTAGATATTTCAAATGTCTTCTCCTGAACCACAGGGCCGTCGTTGGCCAACCTGCACAGTTATGGTCCTTTGGTGATGCATTCTCAGATTTGATACTAGAGCAAGTGATCAGGCTCACGGATACGTTACGTCTGATCGAGCGCTTCATGTTACGGAAATTGCACCATATATCGCCACTTTTTCCTGGCCTACATTGTATGTTCGCGTTTCGTCAACAAATACTGTTCAAGTCATGTGTAGTAGTACGATCATAGTAGGACAATCGAACATATGTATTGCCTTGCAGTACAAGCCGACGTTCATACCGACGTAGTACAGTGTTCGTCTCTCACGCAGGCGGCCTGAGTTCTACCCCAGTCGCCGACAATATATTTTTAACTTTACAACACATTCCCCTCCTACTACAGTGGTGCCAATGAATCAGGATAGATGGCGCCCCTACTACACATGTATTGTGTTGTTGTGCTTCTAAGCCTTCTTACGTCTTATATGTTATCTTTGCTTATTCGCCATGTTTATCGACCGTTGTTATGCACCCTATGTAATAGCAAGGGTCCCGGGGGCATATTGCGTTGCTCTTGAGGTTCCGTACGTCCGTACGTTCGTCAGTCCGTGTACATTTACTAAAGGTCTGTAAGAGTTTCTCCAACATGTAATATCTTCAATATTACATGAAGGATTGATGCAATACTTGAACACTTGAATCACCTGAAAATGTGTCACACACACGGGCCATTATCAAGGACCCGTGGAGCCCCTGATCATCTAATGATTAATTCATACTAAAATCTTCGTAAATGTTATGGGATATATGCATAATATACATGTGAACATTCTCTTCTTACTATATCCTACACAGAGCATGGAGTTGCCATGTCGGGCATCTTAGTGTGTACAAGCTATCAGTCAGTTTTACCTCTTATTGCGTTTGACACATACCACTAATAATATGACAAACACATGAATACAATTTGGTACACCATGATGGGGAGACATCTGAATACAGCAGGCTATACCTTGTTATACAAAGTCTGATATATGAAGGGTTTGTTGACCCTTTGTTAAAATGTTTGAGAATTCAGTAAAGACTGTGTAACAGTAAGAACAATACACAGTGATGTAGGTATATACCTGTATTACCATAATACTGTATCGAATCTAGTTACTTGTAAGCAGTTATCTGTGTGTATTGTCACCACTGTCTACTTGTCTGCTATGCGAGTAAATACGTTTTTTGACATTTTACACATTGAACCCGTGTCCAAAGTATATTTTGTGAGTGATGGTAGAAATGCTCAGATATCTAGCTTTTTGTGTAGTCTGCTGAAATAATATTTATAAGACATTTTCGTCCTATATATGTGGGACGTATTGCACCAACTTTTATTAGATTTGCTGCCATAATATTTGCTCTAGGTGTCAAACCCTCCAAGTGGTGAAACTGTCCGATAACATGTACACACTAAAATGGCCGGAGATGGCAACTCGATGCTCTGTATAATATACTCTAAGAAGAACAGGTTCCGATATACTTTATATAGATATTCATGCAGTCACATGTATGATTCCACTACATTTGAAACAAAAGGTCATAGTTTATAAAGTCAGTTCTTAACACCACATTGACCTTTGTCACCTTCGGAATCTCGCAGAAACACTTAGCCATTTTGTTACGTCGAAATGTTTGCAATAGTTTCTACAACATGTAATATATTTAATATTACGCTAAGGATTGTTCAATATGTGGACACTTAAATACTTGTCACATACTCGCGCCATCAATAACACGACCATAACTGTCACAACTTCTCCGGTCGGGATTCCGGTAAGGATGAATCTCGATCGTTAAATTACGCAACGCATGCTCCCAACCAACCAGCACGGCTACCATGGTGTATTTTTTAGACAATAACACAAACAAACACTTATATAGTTGTCCACTGACCATTCCATTCATATCGTTCCCCACCCCGTTTACGTTTCCCAAGTGAAAGCAATACTTGTTGAACAATAGGCAACGCAGTTCCCATAAGGTTAAATAATACTAAATGGTGTAAACACGCCAAGGCGGTATGCAAAAGTAGTCCGGGTGTTTTAAGGTCACAGACACAGTTTGCTTGCAAATCTTGAACCATTACTACCCAGTTTCACTTGAGGAACACGTCGAGGTGTTTTTAACACCGATTAGCAGTATATCTGTCGCATTTAAAAGAAAACACTGAACCCGTTGGTCACGTGATGTAAACAGAGTTTCCGTGGCCAAAATATGTAAACAACATTGGGGGACATGACGAGGTTAAAGTTTTCTTACTTATTTTTATTTATTTATTATTATTTTATTTCTTTTTTTGGGTGGGGGGGGGTGTCTATAAAGTTACATAGTAAAACTATTTGGAGTTTTCTAACCATAAGATACCGCACAAAGATACACCAATTGTCCTTGAAAAATAGTAACGCACTGCAATGTGCTACAGACACTACAGCAAGGGTGCCGCCTTGGGACGGTGAAAACAGAATCGTGAACTGGACCGCTATACCTGGTTAGAGCGGTATGTTAAATCTCAGACTAACCCCACAAGGACTACATCATACACGACAACTAGAAAATGTGTAGATGCCACAGCTACGGAGTTGATAAAAAGCAGCTTCGATAGTAAACTATTTGTTCACCATGAACCGTCTAACTTTTGATTATGGAAAACATGCACGTGTACTAGTATGCTATGTTGTAAATAACTTTGCATAATGGATAGACCACACTTACACAATTGGTTTTAGCTAAATGTGCATTATGTTGGAAAACATGCACGTGTACTAGTATGCCATGTTGTAAATAACTTTGCATAATGGATAGACCACACTTACACAATTGGTTTTAGCTAAATGTGCATTATGTTGGAACACTGGTATTGACCACTGCTGATACTTGCTCATGTAACAGTTGCAGCAGTCTGATGGCGTTTCATGTGCCTCTTGACAGAGGCTTTCACAGTGGCACGATACGGACATAACGGACAACAGTGGGGCTTATGGCCTGTATGTTTTCTAGCATGTCTCTTCAACGACGAGGTGTCGTAAAATCCCTTATCACACATTGTACAGAAATGAGTAAAATTATGTGTGTGTCGTCGCCGTTGATGCTCCCGTAAATACTTCAGTCGGACAAATGTTGCAGAACATATATCACAGTGAAAATCTTTGGTTGTCTTGTGTATCCGTGTGTGTGCGACTAGCGATTTGTCATTTTTAAACGTTTTACCACACGTTGAACATTGACAATGTCTCTCTGATGGCTTCTCATGCACGAACTCTATGTGATGTTTCAAATTCCTCTTGTTCTTAAAGCAACCACCACACGTTTGACACTGAAAGTTTGGATTTGTTACAGTATGCTCCTCGCGTTTGTGACGGTGTAGAGAATTCATACATGCAAATGTGGCACCACATGCTTCACACACGAAGGGTCTGTCTCCAGAATGTTGTCGTGAATGAACTTCCAACGCAGAGGCGCCGGAAAATGCCCGCTCACAGACGGAACATTTATAAGTACGCACATCAAGATGGCGCTGGATATGAAGTTTATACTGATGTTGCTTGTCGTGCAAAAATACTTTATCACAAAATCGACACATCTTTCGACACCTACTTTCTACTTTATGTTTCTCGTAGTTGCGTGGTAGCTTAAATGTGTATTTACAGTCCATACAATGAATAGGTTCTGGTGTTTTTAATGTGGGTTCTATACTGGATGTTCCTAGTACGCTATTCGTAGACTTTATGCGGGTATTCTTCTTTGACTTTCCATTGCCGGCTTTTGTCTTTGAGCCATGACAATCAGACTTGGCATCAACATTGTGTGGATCAGTACGGCATGTGCCAGTCAATATGGTTCCAGGCATATGTGTAACAGTCAATATATTTTCACCGTCGGCACTATGTGTCGTAGGATGATGCGTTCCAGTACAGCTGTTTGTCCAATGAGAACGATGCGCATCAGGATTATTAGTAACATTTAATACGTTTCCACCATCACCACTATCAGTACTATGTTTATCAAGACGATGGGTATCAGACAGTATGTTTCCACCGTCGTCACTCCGTGTACAAGTCAATATGTCGTCTCTGGCACCATGAAACTCAGGAAATGCAGATTTATCTTCTGATACAAGTGGCATCGCACGATCCTCGGTATTTCGTGCAGACTTGCGATTACTGCAAGGATCATTCGAATCTGGTTCTTGATCTGTAATTATTATAAAAAGAATATTACGTAACCAAGTTAAGAAGTATAAAAGGATATAATTATTCACTTACTGTTCAATTCTAAACCATTACTCTGGAAATATGTTTACAGCATAGACTACTAGTTGGCATCGCCAAACTATTGTGCATTTCGTCGCGTGTTCAAGACTATGTACCGGCGTAGGCTTACAAAAATAAATCACTTTGTCTTGTCATTATACAAGATGGACATGATCCATTGCTCAGATATTATACTTATACAATTTACAAACGAAACCACTGCAGCATATTGTCTATGACGCTAACTTACCTTGCTTTCTGAATAGCCACTTATTGTCCCTGAACAGTTCGGTAATGGCATACTCCTGTTTTAACGTCACATATATCGTCATATAGTAGTATTCCATGTCAATTTCTTGTGGTTACAGGAGACACCATTCGATGATATGGATTGATGGCCTATGTTGTAACAATTAAACTGAAATGGTAAAATTAAAACAACTAAAAAAGTCAATTAGACTTGCTTTATAAAACCACACATTTTAATCAACCTGGCAATGTCGCTTGATGCATGTATTAATTGACATATTATAGAACTCTTGGCATTATGTTGCCACGGAAATTTTAATTAGTATGCATGCACATTCAATATTCCTGCTAAGAAATGACCATCGGTGGCATTAAGACCTCGATCATGAGCGTGATGATCGTGAAATGGTTCGTTAATTAGACCATACAGAGTTAAATCACATACTGGTAGTTCAATATTTATGTTAAATGATTTGTGGTTGCCACCCATTCAATAACCGTTACATATGCAGGTGGAATATTCAGACCATCTACGCATCAGCATATTTGAAGTAGTGTTTGTTCCACGTTTTTCTGTCGACGATTTGTTTGCTGAAATTCCATCAAATATTGATTTTATAGCGGAAACAAGATTGCCGCAAGTCGCAAAATACGCCCGTCGAATATGGGCCAGACAGCGAAGATGCAGAAATGTGAAGCTGCCACCAAGGCAAGAAACATTAATGAGAATTTGAAAGTCTATAGCATTATTTCTTCATCTCGTTGTGCTAAACATGTATACTAATTTAGGCAGAGATAGAAAAGTAGAGTGTAAAGTAGAAATGATAGTGAATTGGATACGATAATGTACAAAAAATGGCTAAGTTAAAAAGGTGATATTTTTGTTAAAAAAATATATTTTCGGCATAAAAACACAAGGTGCACATCTTCAATATGTGTAGAAGACATGTGTATAGTTTCAGAACGTTCGACTGAACGGTTTCGGAGGAGTTGTGTACACAAACTCTGTACCCTATATAGAATTGCATAGAAAAACGTAGAAAAAATGGCTAAGTTAAAAAGGTGACATTTTTGTTAAAAAATATTTTTTCGGCATAAAAACACCAAGGTGCACATCTTCAATATGTGTAGAAGACGTGTGCATAGTTTCAGATCGATCGACTGAAAGGTTTCGGAGGAGTTGTGTACACGATCAATGCGCTTTTTCTTCAGCCGCCCGCCCGTTCGCCCGCCCGCCCGCCGTGCGGTAAAACATAATACGTACCGTTTTTTAAAAACGGTCGTGTATACAAACGGGAATTTAACAGGGGGGGGAGGGGGGGGGGGGAGAGGTGGAATTGACTCCGAAACCTGGCTAGATAGCGTGGAAATGATGTAACTAAGAAAACAAATGTTAGATTTTGAAAATCGGTCCACAAATACAAAATTATTAAAACAATCTATGTTTAGCCTCCATGTTAAATTCCCATAGGAAAATAAAAAAAATTCGCACTAAAATCAATATTTGACTGAATTTCATCAAATAAAACAAATAGGGGAGGGTGATTTTTTTGTTATTTATGAAAGGAAAGAGTACTTAATTTAAATATTTTTTAAGATTTAATATGTTGAATGGCCAAAAGATCGTCGGCAGCAAAACGTGGAACGGACAGTAGGTTCCACAGTCATAAAAGTAATCAGTTAAGGGAAAACAATACAAAAAGGGACAAAGAAACTGAAGTTTATATAAGCAAACTGCTTATAAATATATTTGGCCTCGAAGGGGCTGCCTCGAAGACTGTATGAACTGTATGAACAGGATGAGCATGCAGTGCAATCTATGATCAGACTGTGTGCATGACTATGTGAAGGCTGATCTGTATGGCACGCCGTTTTACTATTCACTCAGAGTAAAAATATCTCTTTGAGTTAATTAGATATCTCTTTCAATCAACAAGATATCTCTTTCAGACAAACATATATATATTTCAGTCAATAAGATATCTAGTAAATGAACAAGATATCTCTATAAGTAACAGATATCTTCCTCAGTCAAAGAGATATCTTATTGACGGAAGAAGATATCTTATTTACTGAAAGAGATATCTTATTGACTCAAATATATATCTTATTGACTGAAATAGATATTTTATTGACTCAAAGAGATAGCTTATTGACTGAAATAGATATATTATTGTCTGAAAGAGATATCTTGTTGACTCAAAGAGATATCTATTTCATAATACTAGATATCTACTTCTCGGAAAGAGATATCTGTTTGAAAATAATAGAAAAGATATCTATTTGGCTCATTAAGATATCTGATTGAAGGAAAGAGATATATTTTATTGTGAAGTAGATATCTAGTATTTCAAAAGAGATATATATCTAAGAATTTAATAAAGATATCACTTTGACTCAACAAGATATCTATTTGACAGTTCAAGATATCTCTTTGAGTCAAAAAGATATCTAGTTTGATGAAAGAGGTATCTATTTGAAGCCTTTCAGTAAGATATCTGTTTCATTTCATTTTTTAATTGTATTTATGAATTCTCCCTACCAGGAAAATATTTCCACCATCCCGCTGATGTACCATAAAATCAACTTATTTTTTTACTATTTTCTGATTGGACAATAATTATATGACTTGCAGGGAGGAACAGTTACTGTTAAGTAGTCGATCAAACAGATGTCTATATGAAAAAGTCAAATAGATATCTAATTGATTTAACAAGATATATATTTCACCATAGAAGATATCTGTTTCATACAATATATCTGTTTGGCTATATAAGATATCTTATTCATAGAAGTAGATATCTGTTTCATTGAATCTAAACAGATATCTCGTTCTGTCAAAGAGATATATTATTGACTGAAAGAGATATCATATTGACTGAAAGAGATATATGTAACTCTGAGACAGATATCTATATTGTTATTATCATAGAGATTTACAGAAATATCTTTGAGTCAAAAAGATATCTCTTTCATTCAAGAAGATATCTCTTTCAATCAACAAGATATCTCTTTCTGACACACATATATATTATTGACTGAACTAGATATCTGTTTGTCAGAAAGAGATATCTTGTTGATTGAAAGAGATATCTTATTGACTCAAAGAGATACATGTATATGTAACTCTGAATAAATAGTAAAACGGCGTGCCATAGATCTGGTAGTGGACCACACTGATGGCAAGTGCCACAAACCAAATTTCTCCATTCACATGCAGCCACATTCAACGTCAATTTCCATCAGCAAAAACACAAAACATGTCTCCATTACAATTAAAATGATAACAATTAACAGTTGATACTTAATCATTAATTAGAAAATGCAGACACAACATGGAAATTCTAATAGCAAGTGTCCACCGACATTGTTGATTAGAGTTCAAACGCTTAGTCTTAAGCAATTTGATTTATCACTGTTTGGTGTTTACATTTCTTCTGTTGTTGTTATCATTACTGCTGTTGTTGATGTTGTTGTTGTATGTCTGTCATTCAGGCGCTTATTTTTCGCCTCAATCTCCCTACAGAGACTGTGAGAGCATTGTTTCGACACCTCCCAGTTGACCTGTAGCTGGTCTAAGACATACCCCCACCCCCAAAAGAAAAGGAGGATTGCCATGTACACACGACCAGAGTCAGCTGGGCGGCAGCGGCCTGTTTTTAATGTGGAGGAAAACCGGAGTGTCTGGAGAAAAACACAGCAAGCTTGCACGAAACAGATAACACAGAGCCATTGGTCCAGCTGATCGGGTATTGAATACCCACAACAGACAAGCTGCCCACCAACAGAATGGGGCACCGACTCATCATCGACCAAGTTGAATCATCAAGTGGAGAATGAGACCCCAACTCTTTACACTATTGGGTTAACTCGGCGGTGTGCAAAGAAAGCTCTCACACAATCTCTACAAACAATTCGAGAAAGCTCTCACTCAATCTCTTACAAGTTCCCCCGAGTCCGCCATGTCCCACTACCAAACCCACACGCATAGACAAGGTGGCCAAATGAAAACACTTATTATGTAATAATGCTCCAACATGCATATATGATACAGTTATTGCAATAACACATGTGTACTAGGCTATAGTATGGCCCATAAAACAAACACGAATGCAACGCACAAAGTACAAATAAAATAAACTTGGCACATTGAATCAAAAACACTGCCGGTATGGCGGACCCGATTCCTGTTTTTGATTTTTATCATGAAATTCCCGCGCTGACTTATAAATGACAGACGATAATAAGTTGCTGGATGTCAATCGATTAGTCCAAAATGTGTAAATCACGTGTATTATCATATCATAGCCTCGTTTTCGTGTATAACAACTACACGGTGGAGTGCACGTGCATGTTTACCACTATAATAGTGTATATTTGTGCTTTAAAATAGACATGCAATCAATGTGGCACATTGATATCGAAGCGGGAGAATATCCACAATTTTGCAGAACTTTTGTTCATTCTATGTATTCGATAGTTTGAACCTCACAAAACTCATTACTTTTTTGTCAATATTATTGTATTATTTTATGATTGGTTGCTGGAGATGGAAATATGTGAAACGGCGAGGGTTATCATTATTGCTGTATGACCTGAATTTGACATGATCGGCGAGAACATGCTCCCAGATTCGTCATGTACTGCAGGCATGTCAAATGACGGTCACAAATGAAATGGGCATTTAGTTATTAGTTTTCTTCCAAATGAGATTAACTTTCTACATGTATATGTAAACAATCTCGTGCAGAAATTAGTGTAACTTGTAAGGGCAATACATACAAAAAGAAAAATATAATAAAATATAAACAAATACAAATATATTTATATGTATGAAAAACAAAGATTCGGACTCAGGACCGCCGTCATTGATATACTTATGTTAGTATAACCCCTCGACTACATAATATTTGGTGACAAATCTCAAAATAAATATTGAAAAGGATTACACTCACGGTTATATTTACCTGCCTCACCTATTCTGTGTTTTGTTTATGACCGGTTTGTTTGTAACAAGTAACAAGTTATATTGTCTGCGGACTAATCCGCAACACGGTATCTGGTCAATTCTTTCTCAAGTCAATTCGTTCTCATTTTGGTCAATTCGCTCTCGTTGCGTTTTTAAAGTTGGTCAATTTCATTCTCATTTTTTATATATACGTAGTTTTATGTTATTGGACTTTAGTTTGACATTGTGTAATTTATGGTCACGGTGTTTTTCACACCTTCGTAAATGAACAAACATGTATTCAGTTTGACACCATCGCATTGGCCAGCGACTCGGCATATGCCTGTATTGAATTATTTTGTTGAATGTAAATCCTGATCACATTAAATCGTGAAACGGAAGGCTGTGTGATTCCCCGTCATAAAAAACACACTTGTTGCATTTGTTTACAATTCTCGCTCACACTTTGAGCCATATATACCAGTATCACATAGACTACGCCTTACAGACGATAGCATGGCCATGTGCGGGCTTAAGACAACAGGAAATATTTATTAGCCGTGCCAATTGTTATCAAATACACAAATTATATCTAACAACAAACAACTGATTTTTTATTTACGTACCGTTCAAACTTAAACAATGTAGAACCAGATAAGACGCCATCAAGTAGTGGAATACGTACTGTCTGTGTCTACTCTGTTCGCGGTTTATTTGACAAATACGTCGAAGAACAAAACAGTTTACTAAAACGTTTGTTATGTGTCACAGTAATTCACTGTGCTTTGTGAACAGTGTAGATCCTGTTAAATCAGAAAGGATGACCTGGATATACACTTAATTGTCTTAGGGATTACATTTGTTGAAGATAACATGCATGTATAATATTCCATTATATATGAACAGTGCCATCCGTTATCAGAATCAATGCTGAAATGGAAAGTTGATATGCATCTGGTTTTGTACCCTGACATATACTGACCAGTGTATACATTACAGGACAGTGATGATATTGAATCATGAAGCCGATGGTTGCTTCGGGACTACACTGGTCTCAATTCATGGGATATACGTATATGGTGAACAATACTATAGTTTGGGCTTTTTAACAGTAACGACATTGATCAGATTACGTTGTAAAATTGAAGGCTGATCTGGGTTCACATTGTTTTTTAGCCAGTAGATAACATATGCTGAATGTTAAGTGGGTTGTATCTCTCACTTTCCCAACTTTTTTTTTTGCACCTGTCTAGACTGTCTCACTTTCCCAGCCTGCAATTTTCACACCTCTGATCAGCAGAAATCCCAGTCCACCACATATAATGAAACGCAACAATGAGAGCGTGTAAGTTCATAGAGACAGTGCGGCCGTTAAACGTAAGCAAGAAAGAAAGAAAAGAGCGAATTGACTTGTGGTGAGAGCGAATTGACCAGGAATCCAAAAAATGTAAATGCTTGGATTTATCGACGGCATTGGCTCGATAACCTTGCATGTCGTCTCCCAAGAAGGGGAGAAAGGAAGGAGGCGGATACAGAGGAACCAGCCTCAGGGGGCCTCACTCTTATCCCCATCTGGGTTTTTAACGTGCTCAGACTCTCCTTCAAATCTGATACACAGGACCGCCTTTTTAAAGTCTCCATCCAAAACACGCTGGAACTGAACCCTTAATCGAACCCGGGTCGCCAGTGTAACAGTCCGACGGTGTTACCCATCGGCCACGGTCTGCTCACAAAACCAGGAATCCCGCAGCACTTTATACTCAAGTAGTGCTAACACTAGTAAAGACATGAAACAAATGTAGATAGCATGTTTTCAACCTCATACATAACATAGGCTGGTCTCCCGAACTGTCCGATGTGAGATTTCAACGCAAAATAACACAATCCAAGATGGCCGCCATGAACCTAATGCAATTTGAACTCTTAATTCAACAACTAATACTATGAACACACGTTCTTCGTATCAACAATACTTTATATGTCTATTTATAGGAAAGAAACTAAGAAACACGAGTGAACCACTACCGTCTTGATTTTCAAAATGGCACCCAGCCGAAATATGTTTGGTCTCACTATAAGATAGTATATTATATTTTCAACAATAGCCATCTCTGTGTTGTTTTTTTAAGAAGGGAACTCGCATTTATAATTTGCTCCATGTATATCTCAATATGGCCACCATTATTGGTACATTTCTTGCTATAGTGTCACATTACAATAGCATAGTACAACATCTCAATGCGTACAGGTATTTGCTGAGTTAGTCAATAGTATAGTATGTTATTTTGACAATCACGTAAGTGCAACACCATGCATACATGATAGCAGCTGATATAGTTACCCAGGTATATGGTATATAGTCATGTCTAAAACCATGTTTCAGAAAGCACATTTGTTTGTAATGGTTATTTAAGTTTGGATATGTTTTTATTCTCCTCATGTAGGTCTGTGGTCGGTCGGGGAAACATCCACCACACAGTTGAAACCGTACAATTGTGTACATGTATATAAATATTAAGATAAATTGTATGTGTTTTGTATATATATATATATGTAATCTAATATAATTGTAACATGGTTAACGTAATATTCAGCCCGTTTTATCTCATTATTTATTTAAATGGCTGTTCTATAGTTGTTTTCATATTCCGTTTTATTTTTAATTTTAATGTGAGAAATGAAAACAACAGTGAATTAACATGGGCAGGCTTGGTCATCTGTACCTACGAAGTTCTCTAACATTATTATTTATATTTTGGTCGAGAGGGCCAACTGCATGGCGTCTATTGTCCTTGTTATTGTTCTACGATACATGCAATATAATAACATAATGAAAACATGTCCAAACATAGGTACACCAAGAAAAATACTTAAAATATGGTGTGTGATTACAAATAAATAAAGAATGTAAAAGGGTGGTGGCTGGTTAATTATATTAAGATATTGTATTAACATTCATTTGTATTTGATAGCACCTCTGTTTGCATTTCATACACACATATATATATATTATATATATATATATTGTGACTGTGATAGCCAAACTCATATTTACACTTCCTTCAGCACTATTGTGAGTGTGATAGCAAAACTCATAGATATGCGGTGGCAATTACAGACGGTACACTCAATCAACATTGTTCGACTAGCGCATTGTTACAATAGTCACACAATTATGTTAGACATGTTTATCATTTAATGAACATTGTATTGGCCGAATACGTACTAACTGATAACATACTGCTGTATCAGGCATTGAATATCCGGGTTACAACAAATTGAAAAATAACGTTTCATTGGTCGAACGGTGTCACATGACGTTACCGTATGACATTAGATGCTGTTTAAAAGTTTTGTTCTGTGCGTGATGTATAGTGGGCAGGTGAACACGTAGTGTGATGTAGTCTCAATCTCTCCCATCTACAGAGTCGATCTACGACTATATTTTTCGAAAACAAGTGTTCATTAAGTGAGCTGCAGTGGTTCGCAACCGTATATGTGATATATTCATATTTCTTTAACCGGTGTAATAGTTTGACAGAACCTAACAGTGATTAGAACTGAGCATGTGTTTGAATATGTTGAGAGATTAAAAATTACGAATATCGGTTGCTAAGTCGTTTCATATTTCAACGGTAGACGGCAATAAAGAGTTTGCAAAGAGGCGTGTGTTCCAATGGGCATTCCTAGTGTTTTGTTAAGTTGTCATGTTGTATGCTGCTATGTCCCCCACCCTGACAGGTACCAAATTCGACAGATAGTCAGGTGTGATTAACCATTTTATAATACAAAATTAACACGTATGTTTCCGTCTACGCGATTGCAAAGGTTCCAAACATGTTTCTATATACAATATGTCTCATTGATGCAAATTTAATTAGTAGCCACACATATTATCCTTTCCGATACAATTTGGATTTTGTTTCTAATTATTCTATCTCTTGTTGCGCGATATTGTCCCATACTATACCAATAGTTTTCTCCAATGTTCTAACAAAATGACGAAAGTTGTGAATAGCCTGTAGCAATTGGAACCACTTGTGGTCCGGATAAGCATATTGGCATGTTTAATGGGGATATGAATGAACAACGATATTCAAGGCATGAAACGTGGTGCCTACCTGTCATTTTACCTTTGTAAATTGCATCGAACCACCAGAAGTATGTTTTATCTAACCAAATTATCACTTCGAATTTCGCATCAAACTTCCCCAGTCTTTGTCCTCTATTACTGCTTTGGATCTAGGCTGAACAATTTGTCCTACCCCTACCCAGAGTAGAACTTTATGAAACATACCTATTCTTATAGGACATTCATTGTAGAATTCGAATCTGCGTGTTAAAATTGCGAAAACCGCGGCTGAATATCGATTTTTGCTGATTTCCATGGCAACCATTAAATTACCAAGAAAGTACAACTATTTATAATGTCGGCCAGAATGTAACTGGCCGTTCAGCTATTCGTGTTGAAAGCATGCTTTCGCATTTTTCTACACCTTTATGTTGCAGGGAAATAAAAACATAGTCTGGTGTAGATTTTTCAAAACCAAGATGGCCGCCAATTCCAAGATGATCACCGTGCCTGAAAATGTCAGAACCCACACTATATCACTCACTTTCACTTGTTTAGAACTCATTACTTGTGCACTTTCAGCAGATACAGAAATTTACTGAAGCCCTGAATCATGAGCAGAGAAAGTCGAAGGTCAGATTCGTCATTTTCTTGTTTCAAAATGGCCACCATGAAGCATAACGTAACTGTTAGTTGACAGATAATATCTTGCAACAACCGGATTTTCCATATTTCAACACAGTATGATACCAATAAGTATCACAAATGTAAACATGTTATTGATAATAAAATCCAATAAGCAATAAACCGTCACTTTACTTTTAAAAATGGTGACGTGAAGCATCTTCAGGCGCGGATACAGCAATTATTCCAGGGGGGGGGGGGGGTCTGTAATTACAAGTCGGCTCCGCGAGCGCGAAATCGTAAAGTCGGGGGGGTCTGGAGGTCCTCCCCCAGGAAATTTTTAAATGCCATATCGCCGAAGATGCGATTTCCTGACACGTAGGCCACGAAAAAAGTCATCCAACTATTCGAGTATTGTAGATTTTCGTCTTTTTTTTTTGCCTGGGAGCAGGGGGGAGGGGGGGTGGGGGGGGTCCGGACCTCCTGGACCCCCCCCTGGATCCCCTGGACCAATCTGGACCCCCCCCCCCCCCCCCCCACCCTTGTATCCCATCCGCGCCGCCTGATCTTGCCATTTCTATTTGATATATATTTTAGCGTTCAGTAGAAGCAAAGTAGCTTCAGTTATAACAAATTAAGTGCAGAAGCTATCAATATGTGACTCTTTTAATTGCATACATATACGAGCAAAACAATCCGTCCGTCATGCATTTTTATTTTCAAAATGGCCGCTATAAAGCAAATTGTAGCAGGTCTTCGATAAATCATACGTTGAAAATGCCGTATGTAGCAGCTCTTCGATAAACGTTGAAACTTTATTTTAATTAAAATGCATCATGTTATACAGTTTTATGAGTGTGTGTTGTCGATAACTATGTTTAAGCGTTATATTGGTCACGGCCTGGGAAATTCGACCAGCAGACTCTGATCAGGGCATACACTGGTCACGATTTAACAACATTGACGCTGTTTATTTCAATGAACAACAAGTTATTACCAATCTAACCATTGCACGATTCCAAATGACGATCTACGCACAACAGATGTATGTTACACGCTTCTTTTTGTTATATTTTCAATATACACATGGTGGAACAGTCATGTAGCTTTTAGTTGTCGGCGGATACTATTTTAAAGCATCTAAATCATAAGCGCAAGGTGAGAACCTGTTTGATATAACATTATTTAATCATCTGTATAATGCCTTAATTTGTGGGATCCGTTGTAGCTAATAAACTATGCTACGGTATGTTAGAATGGGATATAAATTAATAGCTTGACGATAATAATCATGGCTAATGTACACTTTATTCATCATGTAGTTTCCCCTTTGAGACTGGATGTGCCTATAACACATCAGGATTTAAATAACACTAATAAAATGATTGTCACTTTAATCGATTGGATACAATCCAAACATTTGTGTTGAGAACACATTTTACAATGACATACAACATGCTACATGTATAATTTTCTCCATGAATAAGCATATACCCATCTATAGCCCATACATGCGACTTTCATGCCCACTGCCAAGGTTAAATGACCGAGAACATATTTGTCGGTCGGACCAGGCTGCGGTCGGCGGTTTCGGTGAGCCCCTACCAACTCGCTCTAGTATAGTCATGTATACGTATATGTGAAATAGAGGTCAACGAGAACGGAGAGCCATGTTTAAACATAATCAACTCATACTATATGGAACAGTATACAGTCTGAGTAGTTAAACATGTTGAACATATGATAACGAACCTGATGGCAATGACACAGCTATGGAAATGCCCGTGGGTAGTACTCAACTAACATATATAGTACCATGAAACATTCATTGATACTGTTACATAGACAGGAAATATGAGTGTGGCTACATGTCATTATTGAAAATATCCGTAAGTCTGCTGGTGATAAATGCGATTGTTTTGTTATTACATATACAATCCAATACATGTATCAGTATGTGTTTATCATATCAAACTTATTGTGTGTGGCAGAAACATTCTGCCGGCCAGTCGATTATATTTCCACAGAACTATTTTCGAATACACTGTGATATGGTATAATTATATTTTGTTTGTTGATCAATGAATGTGAGTATAATTTATAGTAGAACAACACACCGTATCCGTTGTTGGTGGTGGTTAAAGACATATGTATGTCGTTGCTAATATTTGAAACATATTTTATATAAACAAGTAGGTAGGTCGTTAAACAATTGTACATATAGAGGTGCATTGCTGAAAGCTGCCAATAGTACACATGGGCCAATGCGATTTCCAGGAGAAGAATTCACATAAGCGTAAAAACGTGTTTTCTAATCCAAGTGTTTGTATGGAATAAAGTAGTATTGTACATATGTAAATATGGTCATTAATTGACACGTAGGATGTAAGACACACATTAATAGGCAGTAATGATTGAGTTGTGGTAATATAAACAGTTATAGATGTACGACATGTTCAGCATATTTATGATATGTACACAAATGTTTTCGAAAACACATTTAGTCACATTAAATATAGCAATAGTGTACACGGTATGCAAGCATTGGAAGTCGTATGTGACGGTACCATTGTACAATGCACTATGTTTTGATAAACGTGAGTGTGCTGGTGAGCTACTTGAGGATGAGTGACTCCTAATGGGACCGTACGCAGAAATCGATTGAGCCGCGATTACATGATTTGCACTGCTATTATTTATGTATTTGTATGTTCATTATCTGATATGGTACTGTGTGCTAAAGGTCATAAATGATTTTAGTACATACAATATATTTATTATGACATTTCATATGAGTGAACCTTAGTAATGGAAGTGAACAACATTAATCGGTGGCATATTTATATTCACCTCCAGGCTAACGCAATAACTGCGCTTTTATCATAGCTGTTAGGAATTACATCAATGTATTGTGCATGCGAAATGAATAGTAATCATATATAGGCAACACGTGTACATAGTTACATATTTGATACATTCGTGAAATAATTTGAAGAAACAAAAACACCGTCACTATATAAAATGTGCCAGTCTACTCCACGCTGACATTATTTGTTTGTATATGTATAATATTAATATCAAGTTGTGTGCTTCTTGTAAAGTGAAATCCGTTACACTCGATGTACTTTTATATAGAAACATACGAGATTTGTAATATGTTAAACTGATAAAAGTAGTATTTCATTGTAAACATTTGTAAATGAACAAATGAATTTGCATAATTGCGTAATAAATTACCGATAACTGTTAAATGGTGTAAATAGGACAAATAGCAGAACATTACATTATACAAGAACATGCAATATTCTCAAAATATGGGAGCCATTTTTAATCTCTCTAATATGTAATAGGAACGATCGATGAACAACAGAGAAACATAGCACATGATAAATACTATGAATCTATGAATAGACACATATGATAATAAAACAAAGGAAATATGCAGTCAGATCTTTAGCTCGGATATTGATAGAACAATCATTTGGCGGCCATTTTGTTTTTCCTTAATTCTGTTGTTATTTACCGAATCAGCATACAAAAGTTGCACTGGTTGCTACCTTGTGTTACAACATTATGATACCCCATTATTTAAGATAGGCGCAAGTTTCAGGTTTATAAATGCATATATGATGATGTGTCTTGTACTAAGTAATAAGTGCACATTGTAAACATTATTAAGGTTCTGAACGCCGATAGCATACTCATTCTTATTTTAAATATCAGTATTTAGGTAGATACGTGTTTTAAATAAATAAGAATACGCTATATAAAGACTTGGAATCTCTATTAATTAGCGAACTGTTGCTGACTGGTTACACTATCGGTTACTATGGTTACGCCATATTTTGTGTAATTCAGGACATTAACCTATACATATAAGCCCCAGTCAAATATATATGCATCCTATTAATCAAATCATACTTCACAAGTTTATTGACAGTAATCACTGTAACGGATGTTCACATTGTGTCTGTATATACTTATTCCACAGAGAATTCACGGAAATGTCCATGGAAATATCCAAAATTGTGGCACTCGGCCGCGGTTTACGTAATTTTAACACGCGGATTCGGTTTCTACGATGAATTTGACATAAAGATAGATGCATTTCATAAAGTTCTACTCTGTGTATGGGGTAAATCGCAAAATAAACGTCGTAAACAAGGCTGTCCAGTGAAATAGTTACTGATTTGTTAGAATATCGGTTGCTATGGTTACCACAATCTGTCGTTTCGTTTTGAAATGTACGTATAAATATAATCCCTAGTCAAATATAAGTGTATCCTGATAATAAAATCATTGACAGTAATCACTACAACAACTGTTCATATTGTGTCTGTCATTTTTCCACAGAAGATTTACGGTTACCATGGAAATGTCCAAAATTACGGCATTCGGCCGCGGTTTACGCAATTTTAACATGCGTATTCGGTTTCTACGATGAATTTCACATAAAGATAGATGTATTTCATAAAGTTCTACTCTGGGTAGGGGTAACTTGAAAAATAAGCGTCGTACAGAAGGCTGTCCAATAGGGTATACATATATCATATGGACGAGAGAGGGCGTGTGTGCTTGTGGTAATGCCAGAACTATCAAACTTCTTCCGGAATTACACCCACGCTATTATTATTATTATTATTAATCATGATTATTATTTCTGTGTGGTTTTGTTGATATAAATAATCCCGGTAATTTGTCTGTCCTGAATGTTACCTCTTCCAAAGAAATTGATTTCCGGTTTATTCAATCAAACTAGTCGACGATAGTTTCGGAGTACCTCGGAGTATTTATTTCCGGTCGTACGGATTACTCGGCTTTATTCATTCAGTTTGCCTTCGTCAACAATGAACCAATGATGATTATTGCGAACTGTATATTCTGCATAAATCGGTGTATTACAAGCATTTCACTATGTAAGTTCAACATAATTACACAGAAATAGATACTTTAATATTTTATTAAGCATTTACTATTCATAAATTTAGATAATATTTTTATTTTTATTTTATGAGGTTCCAAGTCATTCCGACGCTGTTCGTCCCAGAAATCGACCTGTAAATTATGACATGTGCATGGTGGCACGAACTATCAGAACATATCTCAAATATGTCCAACTATAGCTGAATAAATGTTTAACTGATTATTATATTCACTCAGTTAATACATAAGTTAAAGCATTTTAATCAAATTATTGTCTGGAATTCTGTTGTGTAGCAGTTTAAGACGCAGGTAACATCGCAACACTAAATATTACCCCACCCACTTGAACCCACATTAAAGATTTACAATGTGAATGCATGCGTATTGACTTGAACGTTGAATACAATGAACTTATTTTAGTGGCCATGTGGTTTAAGCAGGTCATGAATGACATGATTTCAAGTCGAGTTGAATTTAGCTTAGATAATCTTGGCTATGCGGATAAGACTTTTACTACTTCATCCGTCTTGTATGCTTTCTGTATCCTAGCTGAGACACCTACTGTGTTTTATTTTGTCACAATAACAGCTTATTCTTTCTCCCGTTATTCTTTCTCCCGAAGCACTTGTAAAAAAGTATGTTTTATACGGGTAATGTAATAAAAAATAACTCGAAAATGGACAACTGGTGACCCCAGGACCCCTATTGCGACCCCTTAAGGGGAATGTGACGGACATGAACGCCCGTCTATGTTATCTAGTATATATGTCTCAATAACAGGAACACACTATTGAGTGGGGCACTTCTCCCGAAGCACTTGCAAAAAGTATGTTTTTTTATCCGGGTATGACATAAATAACGCGAAAATGGGCAACTGGTGACACCAGGATCCCCATATGGACCCCTTAAGGGGAATGTGACGGCACGAACTCCCGTCTATGTTGTCTAGTATACATGTCTCAACAACAGGAACACACGATTGAGTGGGGTGGGGAACTTCTCCCGAAGCACTTGTAAAAAAATATATTTATCAGGGTATCGATCAAAAATAACCCGCGACCCCTATTGGCCAACATGGTGACCCGCGAGGACCCCTATTGCGACCCATTTAGAGGGAATGTGACTTCATGAAACGTCTATGTTGTCTAGTATACATGCTAAACCACAACAGTTAACACACGATTGAGTGGGGCACTTCTCCCGAAGCACTTGTAAAAAAGTATGTTTTATCCGGGTATGACAAAAATAACGCGAAAATGGCCAACTGGTGACCCAAGGACCCCTATTGCGACCCCTTAAGGGGAATGTGACGGCATGAACGCCCGTCTATGTTATCTAGTATATATGTCTCAATAACAGGAACGACACACTTATTGATGGTGGCACTTCTCCCTCTTCCCGTAAGCACTTGACAAGTATGTAACAACGAACTATGACAAAAATTAAACGCGAAAAAATGGCCAACTGGTGAGGACCCCAGACCCCTATGTTTGACCCCTTAAGAAATGTTGTGTCTGTCCCAATGAACGCATTCTAATGTACTAGTTTTATGATAATGTCCCCTTCCCCATTAACAGGAACGGCACCCCACTATGAGTGGGGCACTTCTCCCGAAGCACTTTTAAAAAAGTATGTTTTATCCGGGTATGACATAAATAACGCGAAAATGGGCAACTGGTGACACCAGGATCCCATTATGGACCCCTTAAGGGGAATGTGACGGCACGAACTCCCATCTATGTTGTCTAGTATACATGTCTCAACAACAGGAACACATGATTGAGTGGGGCACTTCTCCCGAAGCACTTGTAAAAAATATATTTATCTGGGTATGACAAAAATAACTTGAAAATAGCCAACTGGTGACCCGAGGACCCCTATTGCGACCCCTTAAGGGGAATGTGACGGCATGAAACCCCGTCTATGTTTGTCCTAGTATATGTCCCAACAACAGGAACACACGATTGAGTGGGCACTTCTCCCTGAAGCACTTGTAAAAAAATATGTTTTACCGGTATGACAAAAATAAGCGGAAAATGGCCAACTGGTGACCCGAGGACTATTGCGACCCCTTAAGGGGAAGGGGAATCGTGTCGGCATGAAAACCCCCGTCTAATGGTTGTCTAGGTATACATGTCCCAACAACAGGAACAACACGATTGAGTGGGGGCACTTCCTCCCGAAACACTTTGTAAAACGTATGTTTTTTTACCCGGGTATGACAAAAATTAACGCGAAAATGGCCAACTGGTGAAACCCCAGGACCCTATTGCGCCCCTTTTAAGGGAATGTGAGGCCATGGAAAACCCCGTCTATGTTGTTAGTATAAAACATGTCCCAAACAAACAGGAACACGATTGAAAAGGGTGGGCAACTTCTCCCGGAAGCACTTTGTAACAAAGTATGTTTTATCCGGGTTTATGGAACATAAAATAACCCCGCGAAAAATGGGCAATGGGTGACACCAGGATCCCCATTAATGGGAACCCCGTAAAGGGGAATGTGACGGCACGAACTCCCGTCTATTTGTTGTTAGTTATACATTTGTCTCAACAAGGAAGCAACACACGAATTGAGTGGGGCATCTTCCGATCCCAAAGGCACTTGTAAAAAAAATAAATATTTAAATCAGGGTAATGACAAAAATAACTTGAAAATTGGTCCAATGTGGTGACCCAGGAGTACCCCTAATTGGCGAACCCTTAAGGGGAAGGATGGTGACGGCATGAAACCCCCGTCTATGTTGTCTAGTATTACGTTTGTCCCAACAACAGGAAGGGAACACCGATTGAGTGGGGCACTTCTCCTGAATGCACTTGTAAAAAAAAGCGTAAATGTTTTAACAGGTATGACAAAAAGAACCGCTTTGGAACGGCCAAAACTGGTGAAACCCGGGAGGACCCTATTGGCGACCCCTTAAAAGGGGAATTGTGAACGGGCAATGAAGGCCCGGTCCTTTTAATTTTTTGTTTTTGGTATGTAATACCCATGGGTCCCAACCCCCAACAGGAACACACGATTGAAGTTGGGGGCATTCCCCTTCCTGAAGGGCAACTTGTAACAAAGTATGGTTTTATCCGGGGTATGAACATAAATAACGCCCGAAAATGGGCAACTGGTGACACAAGGATCCCCATATGGACCCCTTAAGGGGATGTGACGGCTCGATCTCCCGTCTTATGTTGTTTGTATACATGTCCCCTCAACAACAGGAACACACGGATTGAGTTGGGGCACTTTCTCCCGCAAAGCACTTGTAAAAAAATATATTTATCAAGGGTATGTTTCAAATAAACTTGGGGAAAATGGCAAACTGGTGACCGAAGGACCCCTAATTGCGAACCCTTAAGGGGATGTGACGGCTTGAAAACCCGTCTTGGGTTGTCTAAGTATAACGTTGTCCCAACAACAGGAACACAAGATTGAGTGGGGCACCCCTTCCCTGAAGCACTTGTAAAAAACCCCCGTATGTTTTAACCGTGGGTATGACCCAAATTAATAAGGGCGGAAACGGCCAATGGTGACCCGGAGGACCTATCGCGAACCCCTTAAGAGGGAATGTGACCCGGCTATGAACGCCCGTCTATGTTGTTTCTAGTATACATGTCCCTCAACAAGGAACACACGGATTGAGTGGGGCACTTCTCCCGAAGCACTTTTAAACAAGTATTGTTTTTTCGGGGTATGACATAAAATAACGGGGCGAAAATGGGCAACTTGGTGACCCCGTACCCCATATGGAACCTTAAGGGGAATGTGACGGCAGAAACTTCCCCCCCCAGTCTATGTTGTCTAAAAGTATACATTTGTTTCAAACAACAGGATCACACGGGATTGAGTGGGGGCATTCTCCGAAAAAGCACTTGTAACAAAATTATATTTATCAGGGTGAAAATATGGACCAAAAATACTTGAAAATGGCCATAATGGTGACCCGAGGACCCATATTGCGACCCCTTAAGGGGAATGTGACGGCATGAAACCCCGTCTATGTTGTCTAGTATACGTGTCCCAACAACAGGAACACACGATTGAGTGGGGCACTTCTCCTGAAGCACTTGTAAAAACGTATGTTTTAACCGGGTATGACAAAAATAACGCGAAAATGGGCAACTGGTGACCCCAGTACCCCCATATGGACCCCTTAAGGGGAATGTGACGGCATGAATCCCCATCTATGTTGTCTAGTATACATGTCCAAACAACAGGAACACACGATTGAATGGGGCACTTCTCCCGAAGCACTTGTAAAAAAGTATATTGATCAGGGTATGACAAAAACAAGTCGAAATGGGCCAACTGGTGACCCCAGGAACCCTATTGCGACCCCTTAAGGGGAATGTGACGGCATGAACCCCCGTCTATGTTGTCTAGTATACATGTCCCAACATCAGGAACACACGATTGAGTGGGGCACTTCTCCCGAAGCATTTGTAAACAAGTATGTTTTATCCGGGTATGACAAAAATAACGCGAAAATGGCCAACTGGTAACCACAGGACCCCTATTGCGACCCCTTATGGGGAATGTGACGGCATGAACCACCGTTTTATGTTGTCTAGTATATATGTCAGAATAATAGGAACATACACTTGAGTGGGGCTCTTCTCCCGAAGCACTTGTAAAATAATATGTGTTATCTGGGTATGACAAAAACAACACGGAAATGAAATGAGTAATTGGTGATCTTTGGACCCCCATTGCGACCCCTTAAGGGGAATGTGACGGCATGACCCACCCTCTATGTTTTCTAGTATATATGTCTGAATAATAGGAACACACGATTGAGTGGGGCACTTCTCCCGAAGCGCTTGTAAAAAAGTATGTGTTATCCGGGTATGACACAAATAACTCGAAAATGGGCTACTGGTGACCCCAGGACCCCCATTGCGGCCCCTTAAGGGGAATGTGACGGCATCAACCCCCGTCTATGTTGTCTAGTATACATGTCCCAACAACAGGAACACACGATTGAGTGGGGCACTTCTCCCGAAGCACTTGTAACAAAGTATGTTTTATCCGGGTATGACATAAATAACGCGAAAATGGGCAACTGGTGACACCAGGATCCCCATATGGACCCCTTAAGGGGAATGTGACGGCACGAACTCCCGTCTATGTTGTCTAGTATACATGTCTCAACAACAGGAACACACGATTGAGTGGGGCACTTCTCGCGAAGCACTTGTAAAAAATATATTTATCAGGGTATGACAAAAATAACTTGAAAATGGCCAACTGGTGACCCGAGGACCCCTATTGCGACCCCTTAAGGGGAATGTGACGGCATGAAACCCCGTCTATGTTGTCTAGTATACGTGTCCCAACAACAGGAACACACGATTGAGTGGGGCACTTCTCCTGAAGCACTTGTAAAAAACGTATAAACCGATTTTAAACCGGGGGGTATGACAAAAATAACGCGGAAACACGGCCAACTGGTGACCCGAGGACCCCCACATATTGCGACCCCTTAAGGGGAATGTGACGGCATGAACGCCCGTTCTGTTGTATAGTTATACATGTCCCAACAGGAACAGGAAACACACGATTGAGTCCCGGGGCACGTTCTCCCGAAGCACTTGTAAACAAGTATGTTTTATCGGGGTATGACAAAAATAACGCGAAAATAGGGAACGGACAATGGTGACCCCCAGTACCCCCATATGGACCCCCCTTAAGGGGAATGTGACTGCATGAACGCCCGTCTATGTTGTCTAGTATACATGTCTCAACAACAGGAACACACGATTGATTGGGTCACTTCTCCCGAAGCACTTGTAAACAAGTATGTTTTATCCGGGTATGACAAAAATAACTTGAAATGGCCAACTGGTGACCCGAGGACCCCTATTGCGACCCCTTAAGGGGAATGTGACGGCATGAACGCCCGTCTATGTTGTCTAGTATACGTGTCCCAACAACAGGAACACACGATTGAGTGGGGCACTTCTCCTGAAGCACTTGTAAACAAGTATGTTTTATCCGGGTGTGACAAAAATAACGCGAAAATGGGCAACTGGTGACCCCAGTACCCCCATATGGACCCCTTAAGGGGAATGTGACGGCATGAATCCCCATCTATGTTGTCTAGTATACATGTCCAAACAACAGGAACACACGATTGAATGGGGCACTTCTCCCGAAGCACTTGTAAAAAAGTATATTGATCAGGGTATGACAAAAACAAGTCGAAATGGGCCAACTGGTGACCCCAGGAACCCTATTGCGACCCCTTAAGGGGAATGTGACGGCATGAACCCCCGTCTATGTTGTCTAGTATACATGTCCCAACAACAGGAACACACGATTGAGTGGGGCACTTCTCCCGAAGCACTTGTAAACAAGTATGTTTTATCCGGGTATGACAAAAATAACGCGAAAATGGCCAACTGGTAACCACAGGACCCCTATTGCGACCCCTTATGGGGAATGTGACGGCATGAACCACCGTTTATGTTGTCTAGTATATATGTCAGAATAATAGGAACATACACTTGAGTGGGGCTCTTCTCCCGAAGCACTTGTAAAATAATATGTGTTATCCGGGTATGACAAAAACAACACGGAAATGAGTAATTGGTGATCTTTGGACCCCCATTGCGACCCCTTAAGGGGAATGTGACGGCATGACCCACCCTCTATGTTTTCTAGTATATATGTCTGAATAATAGGAACACACGATTGAGTGGGGCACTTCTCCCGAAGCGCTTGTAAAAAAGTATGTGTTATCCGGGTATGACACAAATAACTCGAAAATAAAATGGGCTACTGGTGACCCCAGGACCCCCATTGCGGCCCCTTAAGGGGAATGTGACGGCATCAACCCCCATCTATGTTGTCTAGTATATATGTCCGGATTACAAGAACACACTGTTGAGTGGGGCACTTCTCCCGAAGCACTTGTAAAATAATATGTTGTATCCTGGTATGAGAAAAATAACTCGAAAATGGGCAACTGGTGACCCCAGGACATTCATTGCGACCTCTTAAGGGGAATGTGACGACATGAACGACCGTCTAAGTTGTCTAGTATATATATCTGGATAATAGGAACACACGATTGAGTGGGGCACTTCTCCCGAAGTACTTGTAAAAAAAGTTTTTCATTCGTCTATGGAAAAATAACTCGAAAATGGGCAACTGATGACCTGAGGACCCCTATTGCGACCACTGGACCTTGGCTACATAGAGTACGTGACATTAAGGAAATCCCATTCTTTTGCAAAAGCAGCAAATCTCTGGTAGCCAATGACCATTGGAAATGTTTGTAGCAACACTTTGTCATAGTTGGCCGGGTACATAGTGTGATATCGACCTTGTACAACATGTCACATAGTGTTCCCGCGGGCTGTACTCCTCCTGTGTCGCAGACATATACAACATGTCACATAGTGTGCCCGCTGGCTGTACTCCTCCCGTGTCGCCGACCTATACAGCATGTCACATAGTGTGCCCGCAGGCTGTAGGCAGGCCATACTTATCCCATGTCCCCGTCATTTACAACATATACCGTAGTGTACCAACGTACCGTACTCCTCCCATATCGCCGACATATACAATATATCACATAGAGTACCGACGTACCGTACTCCTCCCGTGTCGCGGACATGTACAACATGTCACATAGTGTACCGGCGGACCGCACTCGATATGTACCACATGTCACATAGTGTACTGGCTGGCCAAGTCACATAGTGTACCGGCGGGCCAAGTCACACAGTGTACCAATGGGCCGCACTTCCCCCTCCACACATGTGTCCCGACCTATACAACATGTCACATAGTACGGCGCGCCGTACTCCGTCCGTGTTGCCGGCATATACCGTGTCTTGGTCTCTGTCATATACAACATGTCACATAATGTAACTCGTCGTCACTACAACTTGTCCCTGTCATTTACAACATCACAGTGTACCAACGTAACCGTTACCCCTCCGTGTTCCTGACCTGTACATTATGGACAATAGTAATATACCGGCAAACTTTAATCATTTTTTACAGACCCTTTCTTAAAATGAACATAGTTCTGTATTGGATTTAACTAATGTGTGTTTATCGGTTTTGTCAGGCCTTGTAGTGCAGCGGCTAGCATACTGGTATTCGTACTAGTGACCTGGGTTCGAGTCCCAGTGGGGCCCATTCTCGTTAAACAAGCATTGTTATTTTCAATTCTACTGCTAGACATATTGAAGGGTGCTTTCTCTGCATCTGTCTGTGTATTGTGTTAGCCCGTTTCTGACGGAATGCAACAACTATAGCTTGTACCACAATAACCTACTGCGGTGTACATTAGAAACTGAAGTTATTATCCCCCCCCCCCCGCAACGATGTATACTGGAGTCAGCTTATCCGTCCGTCCGTCTGAGTTTCTGTCTTTCCGTCCGCCACAAAACTTAACAATTGTAAATTTCCTTTTAACTTCTCTTTCCCTTTGCGGAAATCTTTCATATTTTACCCGCCCCTTCTCTGACACTCATACATCATTCTGCAACAAACCTACGACCCCCCTCCCCATTTATGCCATGGGGTCAAGGTCACGGACTTTAGAATGTCTAGTTTGATTTTTTTCAAACTGGAACCGCCCACCATCCGCACCTCTCTCCATATAGTGCTGACATAGTCCTGTTTTATCCTGAAAATGAAAATAGGTATGCGAGCTGGAATTCATTCTAGGTCAGGGCTGACTGGGGGGGGGGGGGGGGGGGGGGGGGGGAGGGGGGGGGACGGGGGGGGGGGGGGGGGGTGGGGGAAAAAAATCTCAGGTATCCCCAATTTATGCGACCATATTAAAGGGGAATGTGACGGCATGAGCCCTGTCATATTTTTCTAGTTCTAGTTGAAATCATCTCAATAACAGGAACACATAATTGAGTGGGGTAAGGGTCACTTTCTCCCGTAGCACCTGCAAAATATTGTTTTATAATTGCGTGTTGACAACAAATCCAAAACGAACATGGTGGCCAACGTTGTGACACATTTGGTGACCCCTTTAAGGGTGGAAATGTTGACGGCATTGAACCCTAGTTCTATGCTGTCTAGTATAATATAAGCTGAATAAGGAGAAACATTAAACATGAGTGGTCACTTCTCCATACCGCGCAATGTAACATATTATGGTTTTATATCCGAGTATGAAAAAATTAATAGAAGGATGGGAACAAATGGCAACTGGTGACCTCTGAGGAAACCCCCATTGAGACAACCTTAAGGGGAATGTGAACGGGCAATGAACGCTCCGGTCCTTTGTTTAGTTCTCGTATATATCATTAACTGTCTGAGTAACAAAAGACACCGGCATGAGTGGGGGCACGATCTCCCTAAGCAATATGTAAATATCCGGGTACACATGCCGTCAAATTATGCCCCTTAAGGGGTAGCCAAAGGGGGATGGGTTCCTCAGATCACCATTTGCCCATTTTCGTTTTAATTGTTGTCATACCCAAACCCGGATAAAACATTTAGTTTAATTTACAAGTGCCTTATTAAGGAAAAGTGCCCCCACCTCAAAGTTTTGGTGTGTCCCTATTATTCTGATAATATATACATAGAACAATAAGATGGAGGTTCATGCCGTCACATTCCCCTGAAGGGGTCCATCAATGGGGGTCCCAAAGATCAACCCATTTGCCCTCATTTTCGTTTTATTTTTAATGTCTTAATTAACCCCGTAAAATAAAAATAATTTATGGTTTTTTAACAAGTGCTTCTGGTAGAAAATTCCCCACTCCAATCGTGTGCTCCTAATTAGTTCAGAGACGTTATATACTAAGAACAACAAAAGTCGGCGTTCATGCCGTCCCACATTCCCCTTAAGGGGGTCGCAATGGGGTCCTGTGGGTCACCAACTTATGCCCTAAAAAAGAATTTTACGAGTTATTTTTGTCATATCCGGATAAAAACCTATTTGTGTATAAAATGCTTCGGGAGTAAGTGCCCCCCCCATCACTCAAATCAATGAGTTTCATAATTAATCAGGAATAATATATAACCTAGAAAACGGTGAGGGGGGTTCATCGCCCCGTCACATTCCCCTTAATTGGGTCGCAATGGGGGTCCGTGGGGAAGTTTCACCAGTTTGCCCATGTTCGGGTTGTTTTCTTTTTAAATACCGTATGAAACTTTTTTTTTTTACAAGTACGGGGGCGGTTCATGCCCGACACGATGCCCATTTAAGGGGTCGCAATGGGGGTCCCTGATGTCACCAGTTTGTCCCATTTTCGTGTTATTTTCTCATACCCGCATAAAAACTCTTTTTTGTACAAGTAACTTCGGAGGAGAAGTGCCTCAACTCAATCGTGTGTTCCTATTATCCGGAGTAATAAATATTATAAGACAACATAGACGGCGATTCAATGCCGTCACACTAAACCCCATTAAGTTGGTCGCAATAGGTGGTCCTGAGGTCACCAGTTGCCCCATTTTCAAGTTGTTTTTAATCACACCCCGCATGACAAATATTATTTTTTTGCAAACTCTTCGGGAGAAGTGCCCTCCACTCAAATCGGTTTGTTTCCTAATTATCCAAAAATATACACATATACTAAGACAACATAGACGGGGTTGGGTTCAATAGCCGTCACATTCCCCATTAAAGGGGTCTCAATGGGGTCCTAAAAGATCACCATTTGCCAAACAGTCCATACCAGGATAAAACAATATTAATTTTACAAGTGCTTCGGGAAGAAGTGCCCCCCCCCCACCCTCCCCCAAACTCAAAAGTGAGTTTCCCTATTATTGAGACCATATATAACTGAAACTAACATAGGACGGGGGTTCATGCCGTCACAATTCCTCTTATAAGGGGTTCCGCAATGGGGTCCCTCATGTCCAGCCAGTTGCCCAATTTTTTCGTTTTTTGTTTTTTGTCAAAATCCCGGAATAAAACAAATACTATTTTACAAGTGCTTCTCGGGAGAAGTGCCCCACCACTCAAGCGTGGTCCATTCCTAAATTATTGAGACATATTATAAAACTGAACGAAGATAGACGGGCGTTCATTAGCCGATCACATTACCCTCCATTAAGGGGTCGCAATAGGGGTCATGGGGAGTCGCCAGTTGCACATTTTCCGAGCTATTTTTTATTACTTACCCGTAGTAAAACTATAATATTTTAACAAGGTGCTTCGGATAAGTGCCCCACTCAAATGGTGTTTTGTTATACCTATTAATTCAAGACAATATCCTACTAGACAAACTTAGACGGGGGTTCATGCCGCTCACAATTTCCCCCTTAAGAGGTCCATATGGGGATCCTGGGGTCACCAGTTGCCCCATTTCCCCTTTCCCGCGTTAATTTTTGTCTATACCGGATAAAAACAAATAACGTTTTTTTTACAAGTGCTTTCGGGAGAAGTTGCCCCACTCAATGGTGTTTCCCTCCCCCTAATTATTCCAACATAATGTACATAGAACGGGGGGTTCTCATGCCGTCACAATTCCCCCTTAAAGGGTCGCAATTAGGGGGACTTGGTTGTCCAACCAGATTGGTGCCATTTTCCGAGTTATTTTTCCTAGTCAAATACCCGGATAAAACATATTATTTTACTAGAATGCTTCGGGAGAAGTTGCCCCGCCTTCCAAATCGTGTTTGTTCCTAATTGGGTTGAGAACATATATGCTAAGACAACATTGACCGGGGGGTTCATGCCGTCACATTCCCCTTCAATCGGGTCGCAATAAGGGTGCCTGATATATCACTAGTTGGCCATTTTCGACTTATGTCTGTCATAGTCGGGAAAAAACATACTTTTTACAAGGTGCTTCGGAAAGTGTGCCCCACTCAATCCTTGTGCTCCTTAATTTGAGGACATAATAATACTAAGACAAACATAGACGGGTGTTTCATAGCCGTCACATTGCCCTTCCTTAAGGGTCGCAATATGGGTCCTAGGGATGACAAGTTGCCCATTTTTCCCGGGTTATTTTTTGTCCATACCCGGATAAACATATTTTTTTTTAACAAGTGCGTTCGGGAGTAAGTGACCCCCACTCAATTGTGTGTTCCTATTGTTGTAGAAGACAAATTATACTAGATACAACATAGACGGGGGGTTCATGCCGTCCACATTCCCCCTTAAGGGGTCCGCAATAATGGGTCCATTGGGGTCCCAGATTGCCCATTTTATTCGAGTTATTTTGTGTGGTCATAGGTCGGATAAAACATACTTTTTTTGTACAAGTGCTTATCGGGAGAAGTGCCCCGCCACTCCAATCGTGGTGTTCCTATTTTGTGATACCTATAATATCTATACAAACATAAGACGGGGGTTGTTCGTGCCTGTCACATTCCCCTTAAGGGGTCCGCAAAATATGGGTCCCAGTTTGGGTCACAAGTTGCCCCCCTTTTCGGGTTATTTTTTGTCATAATACCCGGATAAACCTAATTTTATGTTTTACAAGTGCTTCGGGAGAAGTGCCCCACACTTCAATTTGTTTTGTTTTCTTATTATTACAGACGTATATACTTACCCTAGAAGACAGAGCTTACACGGGGCGGCTTCAATGCCGTCACATTGCCCCTTAAGGGGTCCATAATTGGGGATCCCTGGGTGTCACCAGTTTTTGCCTATTTTCCCCGCGTTATTTTTGTCATAGTCGGATAAAACATACATTTTTTACAAGTGCATTTCGGGAGAAGTGCCCCGCCACTCAATCGTGTGTTCCTAATTGTTGAAGAACACTATATACTCAGACAACATAAGAACGCGGGGGTTCATGCCGTCACATTCCCCTTAAGGGGGTCGCAATAAGGGTTACCCTCGGGGTCACAAGTTTGCCCATTTCCTCCGTTGTTATTTTTGTCATAGTCCGGTAATAAAACATACTTTTTTACCAAAGTGCTTCTGGGTCAAGGGAGAAGTGCCCCACTTGTAATATTGAACCAATCGTGTGGTTACCTATTGTTTGAGCACCATGTATACCTAACAACATAGACTGGTGGGGTTTCATGCCGTCACATTCCCCTTAAGGGTCGCAATATGGGTCCAGGTGGTCACACGTTAGCCCATTTGCCGCGTTATTTTTACTTTTTTGTCATAGTCGGATATAAAACATAACTTTTTTGTTTTACAAGTGCTTCGGGAGAAGTGCCCCACCTCAATCGTGGTGTTTCCATTGTTTTTGAGATATATATACTAGACAACAATAGGACGGGGGTTCCATTGCCGTCACATTCCACTTAAGGGGTCGCAATTAAGGGGTCCTGGGGTTCCACCAGTTGGCCATTTTTCGAGTTTATTTTGTTGTCCATAAGTCGGGAAACAAATTAATTTTACAAGTGCTTCGGGAGAAGTGCCCCCACTCAATCGTGTGTTATCCCTATTGTTGAGTACATATAATAACTAGACAACATAGACGGGGAGGGGTTCAATGCCGTTCCCAACATTCCCCTTCCCCTTAAAGGGGTTCCCATCCAAAGGGGCCCTGGGGTCCACCAGTTGCCCATTTCCAATTCCCCCCCTCAACATAAAGGGCGTTGGGGGGATTTTTTTGTCGGGGGGGGTGGGAGTGTAGGGTCCGGGGGGGGGGGGGGGGGGGGGATGGAAAAGGGGGTAGGGGGGGGGGGAGGGGGGGGGGGGGGGGAGGGGGGGCCATTACTTTTTTGTTTTTGACGAAGTGCATTCGGGAGAAGTTGCCCCCACTCAAATCCGGTGTGTTCCTATTGTTGAGACCATTTATATTACTAAGACAAACATACGACGGGGGTTCATGCCGTCACAAATTCCCCTTAAGGGGATACGCAATAAGGTCCTTGGGTTCACCAGTTGCCCATTTTTTTTCCCGCGTTATTTTTGTCATAAGCCCTGGAATAAACATAATTATTTTACAAGTGCTTCTGGATAAGTAGCCCCACTCAATCGTGTGTTCCTGTTGTTGGAAGACATATATACTAGACCAACATAGACGGTGGTTCATTCATGCCGTCACATTCCCCCTGAAATGGGGTCTCCCATAGGGTCCTGGGGTTCGACCAGTTTTGCCCATTTTTTGCCGTTTATTTTTGTCATAGTCCGGTCAAAAACACCTACTTTTTTTTACAAGGTTGATTGCGGTAGAAGTAGCCCCACTCAATCGTTGTGTTACCCTAATTTTTGTATAGAAACCATTGATTATACCTAGACAACATAGAACCGGGTGGATTTCCAATGCCGTCACATTCCCCTTCGGGGTCGCAATATGGGATCCTGGTTGGTCAGTTGGGGAAACAGTGCCCAATTTTATTCCGCGTTTATTTTTGTCATAGTCGGATAAGAACAAACATACTTTTTTGTTTTTAAACAAGTGCTTCTGGAGAAGTTTGACCCCCTCGAATCGTGTGTTCCTAATTGTTAGAGACAATGTAATCACTAGGAAACAACAATAAACGGGGGTTCAATGCCGTCACATTACCCCTTAAGGGGTCCGGCAATCTGGGATCCTGGGGTGGTCATCAAGTTGCCCATTTGCGCGTTATTTTTATTTGTCATAGTCGGATAAAACATACTTTTTTCCAAAGTGCTTCGGGAGAAGTGCCCCCCACTCCAATCGTGTGTTACCCCTATTTGTTGACAACATTATTATACTAAGACAACATAGACGGGGGTTGGGTTCATGCCGTCTCATTACCCCTTAAGGGGTCGCAAATAGGGGTCCTTGGGTCACCAGTTGCCCATTTTCCCTTTTCCGCGATTATTTTTGTCATAGTCGGATAAAACACATACTTTTTTTACAAGTGCTTTCGGGCGAATGCCTGCCCCACTCAATCGGTGTTGTTCCATTGTTGATGACATATATACTAGACAACATATACTGGGGTTCATCGCCGTCCACATTCCCCTTAAGGGTCGCAATAGGGTCCTGGGGTGGGTCACCAGTTGGCCCGATTTTGTTTCGAGTTATTTTGTGTCATAAGTGCGGATGTAAAGAAATTAAATTATTTACAAGTGCTTGTTCGGGATAAGTGCCCCACTCAATCGTTTTTGTGTTCCTATTGTTGAGACATATAATACCTAGACAACATAAAAGACGGGGTTCAATGCCGTCACAAATTCCCCCTTAAAATGGGGTCCCTCCAATAAGGGGTCCCCCGGGGTCACCCAGTTGCCCATTTCCGGGGGGGGGGGGGGGGGGGGTTGTCCGCGGGGTTGTAGGGGGGGGGGTTTGGGGGGGTGGGGGGGGGGGGGGGGGGTGGGCCCATTGTCATAGTCGGAATAAAATAATAAGCATACTTTTTTAACAAGATGGCAGTCTTTCTGGAGAAGTGGCCCCACTCCAATCGTGTGGATTCCTATTGATTGAGAACATTATTAACTAGACAACATAGACGGTGGTTCTATGCCGTCCACATTCCCCTTAAGGGGGTCTCCATAGGGGTTTCCTGGGGTCACCATTTGCCCATTTTTTTTTTGCGCTAATTTTTGTCATAGTCGGATAAAATAAAACATACTTTTTTACAAGTGCTTATCGGGAGAAGTGCCCCACCTCAATCGTCTGTTCTTCCTAATTTTAAGTTGAGTTACTTAAATACAAGACAACATAGAACGGGGGTTTCATGCCGTCACATTCCCAAAAAAAAATTCCCCTTAAAGGGGAAGGGGGTCGCAATAGGGGTCCTTGGGTCACCAGTTGCCCATTTTGTCCCGCGTTATTTTTGTCATTAAAACCCGATAAACAAATTAATTTTATTTTACAAGTGCTTCTGGAGAAGTGCCCCCACTCAATCGTGTGTTTCCTAATTGTTGAGACATATATACTGAGACAACATAGAACGGTGGTTCATGCCGTCAACAATTCCCCTTAAGGGGTCTTCCATCAGGGGTCCTGGGTGTCCACCAGTTTGCCCATTTTTTTTTTGCCGTTTAATTTTTTGTCCATAGTCCGGATAAAACACATACTTTTTTATTTACAAGTGATTCGGGAGAAGTGCCCACTCAATCGTGTGGTTCCCTCTAATTGTTGAGGCACATGTATACTATACAATCATAGTACGGGTGTTCATGCCGTCACAATTCCCCTTAAAGGGGATCGCAACATATGGGGTCCTGGAGTTGTTCACAAGTTGCCAATTTTACCTCCGCGTTAATTTTTGTCATAGTCGGATAAAACATACATTTTTTACAAGTGGCTTTCTTTGGGAGAAGTTGCCCCACCTTTCAATCGTGTGTTCCTATTGATTGAGACCATGTATACTAAAGACAACATTACGTGTGGGGTTTCATGCCGTCCACATTCCCCTTAAAAGGGGTCCGTCAATAGGGTTCCTGGGGTCACAACCAGGTTGCCCATTTCCGCGTTTTTTTTTAATTTTGTCATAGTCCGATAAAATCCATACTTTTTTTACAAAGTGCTTCTGGGAGAATTCCCTGCCCCCACCTCAATCGTGGTTGTTTCCTATTGTTGAGACCATGTATACTAGGAACAAACATAGACGGGGGTTGTTCATGGCCGTCACATTCCCCTTAAAGGGGTTTCGCCAATAATGGGTCCTGGGGTCACAACGTTGCCCTATTTGCCGCGTTATTTTGTCATAGTCTGGATAAAACATACTTTTTTTACAAGTGCTTCGTCGGGAGAAGTGCCCCACTTCAATTCGTGTGTTCCTATTGTTGAGAAACATATATACTATACCAACATAGAACGGGGGTTCATTGCCGTCACATTCCACTTAAGGGATCGACAATAAGGGGATCCCCTGGGGTCACCAGTTTTGGCCATTTTTATTTTCGAAGTTATTTGTGTCATAGTCGGGTAAACAAAATTATTTTACAAGTGCTTCGGGAGAAGTGCCCCACCAATCAATCTTGTGTTCCTATTGTTGAGAACATAAGATATTAGACAACAAAGACGGGGGTTCATTGTCCGTCACATTTCCCCTTAAGGGGTGGTCTCCATAGGGGCCCTGGGACCACCGTTGCCCATTTGCCCGTTCCGCGTTATTTTTGTCATAGTCGGAATAAAAACATACTTTTTTTATACAAGTGCTTCGGGTGGAGAAGTGCCCCCACTCAATCGTGTGTTTCCTAATTGTTGAGGAACTTAATATACTATAAACAACCATAGACGGGGGTTTCATGCCCGTCCAACATTCCCCATTCCCCTAAGGGGTCGCAATAGGGGTCCTTGGGTCACCCAGTTGTCCCATTTTCCGCGTTATTTTTTTGTCATAACCCGGATAAACATATTATTTTACAAGTGCTTCTGGAGAAGTGCCCCATCTCCAATCGTGTGTTTCCTATTTTGTTGAGGACATATAATACTAAGACAACATAGGACGGGGTTTGGTTCCAATGCCGTCACAATTTCCCCTGAAGGGGTCTCCATAAGGGAGGGTCCTGGGGTCAACCAGTTGCCCATTTTTTCGCGTTTTATTTTTGTTGTTCATAGATCGGAATAAAACATACTTTTTTATACAAGTGATTGTCGGGAGAAGTGCCCCCACTCCAATCGTGTTTGTTCCTATTGTTTGAGACATGTAAAAAAAATACTAGACAACATAGACGGGGGGGTTCCATGCCGTCACATTCCCCTTAAGGGTCGCAATATGGTCCCTGGTGGTCACAAGTTGCCAATTTCCTTCCGTTGTTATTTTTTGTCATAGTCGGATAAAAACAAAAAATACTTTTTTTAACAAGTGCTTCCTGGAGAAGTGCCCCCACTCAATCGTGTTGTTCCTATTGTTGAGACATGTATAGCTAAGACAACATAGACGGGGGTTCATGGCCGTCACATTTCCCCCTTAATGGGGTCCGCAATAATGGGTCCTTGGGGGTCACAAGGTTATGCCCATTTGCTCGTTATTTCTTGTCAAATAGTCGGATAAAACATAACTTTTTTGTAACAAGTGATCTTCGGGAGAAGTGCCCCACTCAATCAATCGTGTTGTTCCTTAATTGTTGAACACATATATACTAGACTAACAATAGACGGGGGTGGGTTCATGCACGTCCACAATTCCCCCACCCTTAAGGGGTCCGCAATAAAAAGGGGATCCCGTTAGGGTCACCAGCTTGCCCCATTTTCTCCGCGATTATTTTTGTCATAGTCCGGATAAAACATACTTTTTTACCAAGTTGCTTCGGGAGAAGTGCCCCAACTCAATCGCTGTGTTCCTATTGTTGAGACATTAATACAGATCAACATAGACGGGGGGTTGGTTCATGCCGGTCCCCAACATTCCCCTTAAGGGGTCCCGCAATAATGGGTCCTGGGGTTCACCAGTTTGGGCCATTTTCGAGTTATTTGTGTCCATAGTCGGATGAAACAAATTAATTTTAAACAAGTGCTTCGGGAGAAAGTTGCCCCACTCAATCTTAGTGTTTCCTTAATTGATTGATTGAACATAATATACTAAGACCAACAATAGACGGGGTTCATGGCCGTCACATTCCCCTTAAGGGGGTCCCTCCATAGGGGTCCCTGGGGTCACCAGTTTTGCCCATTTGCCCATTTCCGCGTTATTTTTTGTCATAGTCGGAATAAAACATTACTTTTTTTACTAACAAGTGCTTCTGGAGAAGTGCCCCCTCTCAATCGTGTGTTCCTATTGTTGAGACATATATACCTAAGACAACATAGAACGGTGGGGTTCATTGCCGTCACATTCCCCTAAGGGGGTCTTCCCATAGGGTGTCCTGGGGTCACCAGTTGCCCCATCTTTTTTATTTTTGGTTGCGCTATTTTTTTGTCAATAGTCCGGAAAAATAAAACATAACTTTTTTATTACAAGTGCTTCCCGGGAGAAGTGTGCCCCACCACTCAATCGTTGCTGTTCCATATTGTTTTGAGAACTTATATACTAGACAACATAGACGGGGGTTCATGCCGTCACATTCCCCATTAAGGGGTCGCAATAGGGGTCCTTTTGGGTCACCAGTTATGCCCATTTTTCCTCGCTTGTTTTTGTTTTTTTCATCACCCTGGATTAAAACATATTTATTTTAAACAGTGCATTACTGGATAATGATGGCCCCCACTCAATTCGTGGTGTTCCCTAATTGTTTAGAGAATCCATATCTACTAAGCAACATAGACGGTGGTTCATGCCGTCACATTTCCCCTTAAGGGGTCTCCATAGGGGTCCTGGGGTGGGGGTGTCACCATTGTTGCCCATTTTTGCGTATTTTTGTCATAGTCGGGTTAAAATAAAAATAACTTTTTTACAAGTGATTCGGGAGAAGTGGCCCCACATCAATCGTGTGTTCCCTAATTAGTTTGATAACATGTATTACTAGACAACATAGAACGGGGGTTGGGTTTTCATGCCGTCACATTCCCCTTAAGGGGTCTGCAATATGGGTCCTGGTGTCACAAAGTTGCCAATTTCCGCGTTATTTTTGTCATAGTTCCCGGATAAAACAATACTTTTTATTACAAGTGCTTATCTGGAGAAGTTGCCCCACTCAAATCGTGTGTTTCCTATTGTTGAGACATGTAATACTAGACAACATAGACGGGGGTTCATAGCCGTCACATTCCCCTTAAGAGGGGTGTCGCAATATGGGTTCCTGGGGCTGGGGTCACAAGTTGCCCATTTGCGCGTTATTTTTGTCATAGTCCGGATAAAAACATACTTTTTACCAAGTGCTTCGGGAGAAGTGCCCTCCACTCAATTCGTGTGTTCCTATTAGATTGACAACATAAATACTATTACAACATAGACGGGGTTTCATGCCGTCCACATTCCCCTTAATGGGGTCGCAATAAGGGGTCCCTTCTTGGGTCACCAGTTTAGCCCATTTTTCGCGATTATTTTTGTCATAGTCGGATAAAACATACTTTTTTACAAGTGCTAATCGGGTAGAAGTGCCCCCACTCAATCGGTGTGTTCCCACTATTTTGTTTAAAGACATATATACTTAGACAACATAGAACGGGGGTTTGGTTCATGCCGTCACAATTCCCCTTAAGGGGTCGCAATAGGGGTCCTTGGGGTCACCAGTTTGCCCATTTTGTCGCGTTTATTTTTTGTCATAGTCGGATAAAACATATTTTTTTAAATCAAAAGTGCTTATCGGGAGAAGTGCCCCACTCAATCGTGTGTTTCCTAATTGTTTGATAACATATAAATAACAGACCAACATAGTCGGGGGTTCATGCCGTCACATTATTTCCCCCTTAATGGGGTCGCAATAGGGGTTCCTGGGGTCACCAGTTGGCCATTTTCGAGTTATTTTAGTGTTCATAGTACGTGTTGAAACAAATTAATTTAACAAGTGCTTCGGTAGAAGTGCCCCGCAAACCTCAATAATGCGTGTGTTCCTATTGGTTGAGAACATAATATACTAGACAACATAAGACGGGGGGGTTCATTGGATGCCGTTCCACATTTCCCCTTTAAGGGGGTCTCCATAGGGTGGTCCTGGGTGTCACCAGTTTATTGCCCATTTTCCGCGGTTATTTTTTGTCATAGTCCGGATAAAACATACTTTTTTTACAAGTGCTTATCGGGGAAGTGTGCCCACTCAATCCGTGTGTTTCCTATTTTGTTGAGACATATAGGTGCTGGGGTAGAAACATATACGGGGGTTCATGCCGTCACATTCCCCTTAAGGGGTCGCAATATGGGGGTCCTTGGGGTCACCAGTTGCCCAGTTTTCCTCGTTATTTTTGTCATACCCCGGATAAACGATATTAATTTTTACAAGTGCTTCTGGAGAAGTGCCCCCCCGGCCACTCAAATCCGTGTGTTCCTACTTGTTGAAGAACATGTATACTAGACAACGTAAGAAACGGGGGCGGGGGTTCCGAAAAAAATGGCCGTCACATTCCCCTTAAAGGGGTGGTCGCAATATTATGGGTCCTGGGGTCACAAAGTTGCCCATTTTCCCGCGGTTATTTTTATTTGTCAAATAGTCGGATAAAACATAACTTTTTTTAACAAGTGCTTTCGGGAGAAGTGCCCCACTCAATCGTCGTGTTCCTCATTGTTGAGACATATATACCAAAATACTAGACAACATAGACGGGGTTTCAAGTGCCGGTGCCACATTCCCCTTAAGGGGTCTCCATAGGGGTGTTTTTCCTGGGTCACCAGTTATGCCCATTTTTCAGCGTTATTTTTTTACTATTTTGTCCATAGTCGGATAAAAACATACTTTTTTACAAGTGCTTCGGGAGAAGTGCCCCACTTAATCGTGGTTGTTCCTAATTGTTGATACATATATACTAATACAACATAAGACGGGGGTTATCATGCCCGTCACATTTTCCCCTTAAAAGGGTCGCAATAGGGGGTCCTTTTGGGTCACCAGTTTGGCCAATTTTTCAAGTTTATTTTTTGTCATCACCCTGATAAATATATTTTTTTACAAGTGCATTCGGGAGAAGTGACCCCCACTCAATCGTTTGTGTTCCTGTTGTTGAGACATGTATACTAGACAACATAGACGGGAGTTCGTGCCGTCACATTCCCCTTAAGGGGTCCATATGGGGATCCTGGTGTCACCAGTTGCCCATTTTCGCGTTATTTATGTCATACCCGGATAAAACATACTTTGTTACAAGTGCTTCGGGAGAAGTGCCCCACTCAATCGTGTGTTCCTGTTGTTGGGACATGTATACTAGACAACATAGACGGGGTTTCATGCCGTCACATTCCCCTTAAGGGGTCGCAATAGGGGTCCTGGGGTCACCAGTTGGCCATTTTCGCGTTATTTTTGTCATACCCGGATAAAACATACGTTTTTACAAGTGCTTCGGGAGAAGTGCCCCACTCAATCGTGTGTTCCTGTTGTTGGGACATGTATACTAGACAACATAGACGGGGGTTCATGCCGTCACTCACATTCCTCTTAAGGGGTACAATTGGGGTACCTCTTGGGGTCACTAGTTGTCCATTTTCGTGTTATTTTTGTATTTTAATATTTTTCAAGTTCTGTTTTCGAAGTGTAACTTTCTATTATATTACTATTATCTATACAACAAATTCTTCACAGTCCGTTGTGTGATCTTGTTCCTTGTATCCTTGTATAATACACGTTTGGTCCGTTATAAACTATTGCTAATGGGTCCGAAAGTTATCGCTAGCGGGTTATTGCTAGCTGGGGTTATTGCTAGCGCTTATCGCTAAGGTTAAAGAGCTTGATGTTAGCACTTCCGTGTTTTTCAAGAAAAAAAATATTTAGAGAAAACGCCCAAGTTCTCTATGATTTGCTCCAAAGCTCTATGAATTAGTGAAATCTGTACTTATGAGTATGGCGTGCTGTCCCACTGGTGACTCGGCTGTCAGTCCCAACGTGAAATATTTGCTATTTTTCTTCAATTTTCTATTTTGGGTAAGAAATTATGTTGTTGTTTCCACTTTCAGTGACCTCATTCTAATAATATTTATCTTCTAACATTTGTATACTTTATCTTATGTGGGCAATATCACGTTGTATCCCCATATGCAACATAGTACACTACTAGTAGGCTTATTCCGTAAATTATAAATACTGTTAAAAAATATTTTGTATTTCACACGAATATCATACGATCCTCTAACTTCGATAGCCGCACAGATTCGAGACCATTTTTATTTTCTCGTTCTATCGCGAGATTTATGGGTTACGTCACTTCCATTACACTTGTGCGTTCAACTGAAGCCAGATGAAAGGTCACAAATGCCAAGTTAGAAAAATGCGATTTAAAGAGGACTAATACATTGCCAAACAACACAACACACCTAAATGTTGTGTTTTCCACTAATCCCATTAACCACCTCCATTAAAATCCGGATTTCGATAGGAAAACTTACACATAAATGAGTTCGCTTGAACCCGTATGTTGTTTACATGTTTATCAATGAAGGTCACGTAATATTTGTAGGTAGAAAGGCACTAATAATGTAGGAATATGGATTTTCATTCAGTCACCACCTTAACCTATTTTTTGTTAAATTGTCACTTTTAAGTTCGTCCACATCAGTCCAATACCTCCATTTATCAGCAGATATATGCAATCTGGTCTCTGTTTTTGTTATTCCCATTGTGGACGAGTACCACATGCAGAAGGGATTGAAATGTCTTACTCCAAAAATAGACATTACCACTTTAAAAAAGTATTAAAACCAACAAGCTGAAACTTCATATTGTTTAATTTGTTTAATCTAGTAAATTATATTTTCCAAGTTGGCAATCGTTTGTCTAATCATTTAAGTTCGAAACAATATGTATCGTGACCCCTGAACGCAATGGTACATTATGCAGACACAATTTGTGGTGTTTTCGAACCGGGCACCTGCACCGGAAGAGCATATGACGTCATAGGGTCAGAGGTCGCGACCTTTCACGGTACGTTGGAGGCGGCCATTTGTAGACGAGCGTGTTTTGACAGTAAACAATTGCATTTCTCCGTGCTTTTGAAGCCAGTAAACGCAATATATATACAGATAATTGCATTATATTTGCATGTAACTAATAAAAAAAGGTTTATACTCTTATTATTTATTACGCATGTTGTTTAATATCGTTAGAGTCTCGAATTATGAGCAGTCCAGGATACAGGTCAAATTCTAGTTATAATTACATTGTCTCCCCTGTCGAGGAACGCAGGGGGAAATCTGACCCGTTTCCTATATATATAATTTAATCATTTTTGAATGGTTCAAACAACTAAATTCCAATCGCTAAATCAAATTTAAATGCAGATTTTTTACCATCACATTTTTGCGGAAACACTTGGCCATTTTTTTTTTCGTCAAAAAGTTTGTACAAGTTTCTTCATCATGATATAACATTAATATTGCTTAACAGATTACAGATTGCTTCAATATTTGGAAACTTAATACATGCAGGCCTGTACACAGGAATTTGTATTTGGGGGTGCATTATCGACGGGGCGCGAAGGGTCAGAGTTGTTAAAATATATTTTTTACATATTCACAGATTAAGAATTTAAGATGGGTGCGTACGGACGTGTGTGAGCATTTGGAACACACTCATGCCCCCATTAACATGACCTTGATTTTTGACATGGTTGTGGACACACTTGGCCATTTTTTTATGTCAAAAAGTTTCTTGTGTTGCTTACTTTAGCCTATGAACATGTTACGGTCAAATGCCTCGGCAGGCGCACGCACCGCTTCTGTGGCGGAATTCTTGTTCAATAACTTACGACGTTTCACGATTTTGATAATATTTGGATACATTTTGTGTCTATCGATGGTATGTTTTGCATACAACCCACATCCGATCGCCCAAGGTCAAGGTCACTGAGGACTTCTATTCACCATGTTTGTAAGGCAAAATATATTATTTTTTATTATCAAGGCTGCCAGCAAGGGGATTAGCTTAGTGATTTTTATTATTCGATTATATTTATAACAATTTGATCAGACACCATTAAATGCAGGCATTATCATTATTGAAACAAAATTTGAAACTCAAAATAATTTTTATTCTTTACTGGCGTTCACCTTTTTATGACTATGTACAGTACAGGCACCGCGAAACCCGCATATTTTTTGTTATTGCCGCAACCAATTTAACTTTTGCGCGGAAAATCTCTCGCATAACTTCCCGTGGCCAATTGCGGCATAAGGAAAAAACGTTGCAAAGTTTGCGCGGTGATTCCGCGCTGTTCCTCGGCAAAATGCGGCAAAATAATTGCGGCGTTTTGCGACAAAATTACTCGGCAAAATGTGACAAATCACTGTGTTATTACTTTGTACATCGACACAATGACTCAGCAAAAATGCGACAAACCACTGTGTTACTACTTTGTACACACAACCTCCAGATTTTAAGTCAGGTGTTCTATCCCCTAGGCAACAACAACCCATCACTTTTAAAAGAAGTAAAGAAATGACCCTAACGAACGACCATACATACTTAGAATAACAGCTGACGTAACGTCGGTAAACTGAAATATCGTACGTGACAATTGGCATTTACGTTCCAACAAGATTTTCACTGTGTGTTATCGATCGTATTTCCTCTTCAACTCGAGAAACACAAATTGCATCGTTTATTATGCCCCCCCCCCCCCCACCCACCATATGGTGAGGGGGCATATAGTGTTACCGGCGTCCGTACGTACGTCCGTCCAAACTTCACATTTCACACACGCATTGTTCCAATGGTCCTCTACCACCCTGTGACAAATCCACATTCGTCCTGCCCCCGCTAAGCCCAATGTCAATGTCACAGACTTGGTGCGTTTGAAACCTTAATGCCACATTTCTAGTTTTTGAATGTGTCAATTGTTTGCCCGTTCTAACAGTTTCCCCAATTACTATGAGCTAGATGCGACATTTCATTCCATGTTGCATCGCCGGTTTTCGGTGATAATACTGTCAACAATTAAAAATACGGACGGACGGACACCCGGACGTCATTGTGAGAAGTGCACTATGTCTCGCTTTCCGCAGGCGGGCTCGACAATAATACTAATATTCGTACAAAATATAAATGGTTTTGTCATGGGAGACTATTCTCATGTGTTGCCAAAACATGTGTTATTATTAAGAAATAAATATTTCTTTTGAAGAAAAAAACCCCATTAGTATCGTCTAATGAGACGATTCTCATGTGTTGACAAACCTATTTTATTAAGAAATCAACATATGTGAAAAGAAAACATGAATACATTTGTATTTCTTTACAAATAATCGACTTAGGAGACGATTCTCATGTGCTGCCAAATCATGCTTTATCAAGAAATCAAACAAATGTGAAAATGCACTATGTCAAGCTAATGCGTAATTATCAATTTATCGGCGATGCGATGGATGTGAGCGACTACATAGCGTTGTTTTGATATGTTTGTTTCCTCCGAATTCTAAATGTCGGTCACCAGGTCACACTTTGCACGTGAAACTGTATTACCGACAAATGATTGTAAACACCATCAGGTGTGCAGCTAGACAGAAAATGATATGTCGCAAATGTGCTAGTTTGGGATAGGTGGGCACGGCGTCATATTTCTTTAAACGCCGTTTGAAAACTATTATGTATCCACGCTGTATGGGCGGTGGACGACTCTTGGACACAGCTTGTTTTCACGATAGTGAGGCCCACTGCATGTCAAGGGCAGCGACATTGTCTGGAGTTCCAGTATGTACATGTATGCGCAAAACTCAATTTCAACACATCGTGAAAAAGCCGAGGCAAAAACGCGACATCGCATGCACAAAAAACGCGCGATCACGAGGCGAAAACGCGATATTGAATATAATAAAAATATCATGTTTTCGCCTCGCGATTTTGCAGTCTCGCGATTTGGTCTTGCGTTTTCGCGATCTTGTGTATAGGTCGACGATGCGATACAGCAACCAATAACATGTATCGAAACATGTTTTATTTTCAATAAACATGTATTGGCAGTACATTAGAATCGTCTCCTAAGACAATTATTATGTTTTTGTTGTCAAGAGCTACTGATGTTTGTCCACATTTGTTATATTTCTTAATAAAAACATGTTTTGGCTGCACATAAGAATCGTCTCCTAAAACAATGTGTACGTGTCCTGTTAGGGACATGTGACAACCTCGCGTGTTCGCGGTTTCTCGCATAGGTTGCGATCGTGAAGCGTGATCGCGAGATTTCGAGTGCACAACTTATTCCCCTCCCCTGGCTACATACGGGCATGCCGCAACCTGCCGACTGTCAGCTGTTGAACATCGGACATGTCGCTATTGTGTATTATTATGAGTTGGCTGACGGACGAGTTGGTCGAAGGCTGAAACGGAAGTCATCGGTCATAAAATCAACAAAAACTAACAGGACCCATACGATTTCTAATTACCTCTAAGGTAATAATCGCAATTTCCATTTACCGGTAATGAATACTTATGACCGTATTTAAATTTTGATTGGAAAAATATAATATATATATATATAAACGTGACGTCGGCAATGTAATACATGTATATAGGCCGATGTTACGATACAGAAGATATGTTCCTTTACTTCCATACACATTTTTGGACATATTACGCCAATTCGCGTGACGATATGTGACCTTAAAGAAATTGCATGAATACTCAACTGAAATATGAAGCAAAACGCCGCATTTTCTATATCGATCAAAACGCCGCAAATTGCGGCAAATGTGTTGGTGATATGTTTGACGATTACGCCGCGTTTTGCCGCAATTCAGTTGGTCATGATTGCCGCAATTCTTTTTATCGATTGCGGGGAATACCGCAGGAGGTTGCGGAGTTTTGCCACAAAACAGCAGTTTGCCGCAAAGTGTATGAGATTCCGCGAGGCCGAAAAACTGGGCAAATAAAAAAATATGCGGGTTTCGCGGTGCCTGTACTGTAATTTCAAGTAATATTAAAAATATTGTCTCCCCTTTTTTAGCTCACCTGAGTGAAGCTCATTTGAGCTATTGTTACCGCAATGTGTCCGTCGTCCGTGAACATTTTCAAACGTCTTCTCCTCGGTAACCATTGGGCCTATGGTCACCAAACTTCATGGTCATGGTCCTTAGGTAGGGGGATTACAAAATTGTTAAAATGACGTCATTACGTAATTCAAGATGGCCGCCGTCTAAAAATAGCACAAATTCTTCAAAAATCTTCTTCTCAAGAACCGCCAACCGGTTTTCGACAAAACTTGGTAGGAATGATCGATGTACAAAATGTGAAAAATGGGCGTGGCCCGTGGGGTCAAATTGGGGTCAAATTTTATTTTTGGCCGAATATGGTCATGTCATATATCAAATCGAAGGTATCAACGAGGCGATCACTCTGGTGCATTTTTTGTCAAAATCGGATGGTTATGTCATCAAAGATGGCTGCCGAAAGGTCAAAAGGTCGTTTTTTTATTAGAGATTTCAAAATTCTTCTTCACATGGACCGCTTGGCCCATGGTAGCCAAACTTAAAACTTATGGTCCATGGGTGAAGCCTTTTCAGATTTGTTAAAATGGAGGTCATCGCTAATCCAAGATGGCCGCCGTCTAAAAATAACATAAATTCTTAAAAAATCTTCTTCTCATGATCCGCCAGCCGGATTTCGACGAAACTTGGTAGGAATGATCGATGTACAATGCTCTTTCGAAGTTGTTAAAATGGTGTCCCCGGGGTCAAAAATGGGCGTGGCCCGTGGGGTCAAATTTGGGTCAAATCTTATTTTTGACCGAATATGGTCATGTCTATATCAAATCGAAGGTATGAAAAACGCGATCGCTCCGGTACATTTTTTGTCGAAATTGGAAGGTCATGTCATCCAAAATGGCCGCCGAAAGGTCAAAAGGTCGTTCTTTTATTAGAGATTTCAAAATTCTTCTCCACACGAACCGCTTGGCCCATGGTGGCCAAACTTCACAGTTATGGTCCATGGGTGAAACCTTTTCAGATTTGTTAAAACGGAGGTCGTCGCTAATCCAAGATGGCCGCCGTCTAAAAATAGCACAAATTCTTAAAAAAATGTTCCTTCTCATGAACCGCCAGCCGGATTTCGACGGAACTTGGTAGGAATGATCGATGTAGAATGCTCTTTCAAAGATGTTAAAATGGTGACCCCGGGGTCAAAAATGGGCGTGGCCCATGGGGTCAAATTTTATTTTTGACCAAATATGCTCATGTCATATATCAAATTGAAGGTATCGATGAGGCGATTGCTCTGGTGCAATATTTGTCGGAATCGGATGATTATGTCATCCATGATCGCCTCCAAAAGGTCCATTTATTTGAGATTTTGAAACGTCTTTTTCTCAGGAACCACATGGCCGATGCTGGCCAAACTTTATAGTAAGTTAAGATCTTTGGGTGAAGCATTTTCAGATTTGGTAAAATGAGAGTCATCGCTTAATCCAAGATTACCGCCATCTAAAAATAGCACAATTTTTTAAAAACACATATGAACTCAATGTCACATTCTCCTCTGGTGTTCATGTAGTCAGGTGAGCGAATTAGGGCCATCATGGCCCTCTTGTTTTTTTAACCATTTCAACACCACAGACCTCTATAGAGACAATGTTTGCAAACAGTGCAGATCCAGATGAGCCGGCTCGTAACGAGCCGTCTCATCAGGATCTCCACTGTTTGTTAATAATTTTAAACATGGAGTCAGGTGAGCGAATTAGGGCCATCATGGCCCTCTTGTTTATGGTCCCTACTGTTCCTTTCACCGACAGCGAGGAGGGGGGGGGCATGCGATTGGGTTCATCTTTACTGCCAGTGGAATCCCTCAGGTACAATTTTGGCTTTTATGTTTCTTGAGAGTTGAATCCAGTCATACACATTTCAAGAGAGGTAAGATTATTGCTAATCCTAATACATTCAGGGAGTGTGGCTATTAAGTGATTCATGGCCCTCTTGTTTTTTTAACCCTTTCAACACCACAGACCTCTATAGAGACAATGTTTGCAAACAGTGCAGATCCAGATGAGCCGGCTCGTAACGAGCCGTCTCATCAGGATCTCCACTGTTTGTTAATAATTTTAAACATGGAGTCAGGTGAGCGAATTAGGGCCATCATGGCCCTCTTGTTTTTTTAACCCTTTCAACACCACAGACCTCTATAGAGACAATGTTTGCAAACAGTGCAGATCCAGATGAGCCGGCTCGTAACGAGCCGTCTCATCAGGATCTCCACTGTTTGTTAATAATTTTAAACATGGAGTCAGGTGAGCGAATTAGGGCCATCATGGCCCTCTTGTTAAAGGTGTTATCTTGTTTTGCCTCACCATCCCCTTTTTGATTGTGGTAGAGACACTGCGGTCTGTTTCACGAAACCTGTCCAAATTTTACGACCATACATGTATAAACGTTGCAAAAACAATAATTTAAAGGTAAGTGGGCACAACATGTTCTTTATAGGAATTAAATAAGTGTATAATTGTGTCACTATTTGACCAGTTCTAAAAATTATGATTGCTCCCTATACGGATATACAACATTAATCATTTAGAAATATTTATTTTACTGATAGTGACTCACGGTTGTATCAGGTTATTTTCATATGCAAATGAGGCATGATTTTTTAAAATTATTTATATTAATTAAATGCATCACCTGAAAAGAAGGAAACACGGTTATCGCCCCTGATAATAGTCTGGAAATTTACGTCTGATATAGAATGTATAATAATGCCAACATGTCGGGTAATGGTACATGAATGTTTATTATACCCCCCGCAATACTGGAGTCCGTCCGTCACTAAACTTATCATCAGAGAAATATTGTTATAACTACCATTTCCTTCATCTAAAATGCTTAAAATTTTACACATGCATTCCTGTAAGGCTCTACTACCATGCTGCGCCAAATCCATGACCGTCCAACCCCGCTGATCCCACAGTCAAGGTCAAATACTTAGTCTGTTTACAAAACTTAACATCAGAGAAATATTGTTATAACTTCTATTTCCTTCATTTAAAATGTTTAATATTTCACACATGCATTCCTGTAAAGCTCTACTACATTCTGATGCAAACAAATCCACGGCCGTCCAACCCGCTGATCCCAAGGTCAAAGTCAAATACTTAGTCTCTTTACAAAACTTAACAACAGAGAAATATTGTTATAACTTCTATTTCCTTCATCTAAAATGCTTAATATTTCACACATGCATTCCTGTAAGGCTCTACTACCAGGCTGCGGCAAATCCATGACCGTCCAACCCCGCTGATCCCACGGTCAAGGTCAAATACTTAGTCTGTTTACAAAACTTAATATCAGAGAAATATTGTTATAACTTCTATTTCCTTCATTTAAAATGCTTAATATTTCACACATGCATTCATGTAAGGCTCTACTACCATGCTGTGCCAAATCCACGGCCGTCCAACCCCCGCTGATCCCAAGGTCATGGTCAAATACTTAGTCTGTTTACAAAACTTATCATCAGAGAAATATTGTTATAACTTCTATTTCCTTCATTTAAAATGCTTAATATTTCACACATGCATTCATGTAAAGCTCTACTACCATGCTGTGCCAAATCCACGGACGTCCAACCCGCTGATCCCAAGGTCAAAGTCAAATACTTAGTCTCTTTACAAAACTTAACATCAGAGAAATATTGTTATAACTTCTATTTCCTTCATATAAAATGCTTAATATTTCACACATGCATTCCTGTAAGGCTCTACTACCATGCTGTGCCAAATCCACGGCCGTCCAACCCCCGCTGAATCCAAGGTCAAGCTCAAATACTTTAGTCTCTTTACAAAACTTAACATCAGAAAAATATGTTATAGCTTCTATTTCCTTCATCTAAAATGCTTAATATTTCACACATGCATTCCTGTAAGGCACTACTACCATGCTGTGCCAAATCCACGACGTCCAACCCCCGCTGATCCCAAGGTCAAGGTCAAATACTTAGTCTCTTTACAACACTTAACATCAGAGAAATATGTTATACCTTTTATTTCTTTTGTCTAAAATGCTTAATATTTCACACATGCATTCCTGTAAGGCTCTACTACCATGCTGTGCCAAATCCACGACGTCCAACCCCCACTGATCCCAAGGTCAAGGTCAAATACTTGGTCTCTTTACAAAACTTAACATCAGAGAAAGAAGTTATAACTTCTATTTCCTTCTTTGAAAATTCTTAATATTTCACTTGGGAATTCCTCTAAGGTTATACTATCATGCTGTGACATATCTACAACCATCCAACCTCCGCTGATCCCAAGGTCAAGGTCACATACTTAGTCTCTTAACATCAGAGAAATATATTATAACTTCTATTTCTTTCATCAAAAATTCTTAATATTTCATGCATGCATTCCTCCAAGGCTCTACTATCATGCTGTGACAAATCCCCGCTGATATCGAGGTCAAGGTCACATACTTAGTCTCTTTACAAAACTTAACATCAGAGAAATCGGTTATAATTTCTATTTCCTTGCTTGGATCTGCTTCACATTTCACACACACATTGCTCCAATGGACCTCTACCACCCTGTGACAAATTCACGTTTGTGCAGGCCCCGCTAAGCTCAGAGTCGAGGTCACAAGCTCACACACTTGGCAATTATTTTACATATTTAGGAGTACCTGGGCCCACGCGGGGGGTATTCTGTAAGCCTCGCTTACTGACCAATCTAGTTTTTGCCAGAAATTGTCTGTAGTACGAAAAAATGGCTTTGTCTATGGGAATTTAACATGGGGGAAAAGAAGTGGAGGAGGAGGAGACAAAAAACAAAAAGAATGGAAATTGACTCCTATACCTGGCTAGATAGATGTGAAGATGTCTATGGGGATTTAACATGGGTAAACTCGACAGAATTTAATATTATCAAAATAATTTTGTTTTCATTGTTTATATAGCCATAAAATGTACAGGTTTCGTGAAATAGGCTAGTATATTGTTGTTGCAGCTATGCGGTGGAATAATGGTCAGCGTAGGAATCTGGGCGTACATTGAGAAGAACAAGTACTACTACCAAGAGATTGAGACGATCTACGACATCTTCCTCGACCTGTCCATTCTGCTGATCATTGTCGGTACTGTGACATTTATCGTCGGCTACGCTGGCTGTGTTGGCGCACTGAGGGAAAACCTGTTCTTGATCAAAATTGTAAGTACAAACTGTGACTGGAGGAATAGGGCTTATAAACCACAGGTGGTCAGCTTGGTGATATGATAGTGTCATATGTTGCTTAGACCTGTAGTAAACAAAAACATATATATTCATATTTTTGTCATATTTATACCTACTTTTAAAAAAAATTGGGTATTTTGTTTTCGTCACGGGTGTCCGTCCGTCCGTCACTTAAAACACGTAACGTAAAACATTTTAACCGTAATACATGTAGGTAGGGACTTGAAACTTGGTATGTGCCTTCCTAAGGGTGTGTAGATGCGCAAAGTGAATTTTGATTTTTGATTCGACCCCCGGTCATGGATTATTTCCCTTTATTCGACTTAGCATTTGGGCAAAGTGGGCAAAGTGGGTATATTGCGATGGTGCGCCATCGACTGTGCTCTAGTTATATTTTCAATTTATATCACATATATTTTTACTGCGAACCGTGGATATGGATAAAATGCAACCCGGATATATCGCGGCGCTACCTGGAGGCTCTGCCATTACTGCATTACAAAGGTTAAATTGTGACCTTTTGGGTCAACCTTTATAAAGCGGATGCTCATAATTTTAGACAATTATTATTGATTTCATTGTCATTTATCTAGGGCAACAATGTGTGTTCCTGTTCCCAGGGGCGGATCCAGCATTTGGGTGAAAGGGGGGGTGTCTAGTTGCGAAGGTAACTCTTGCAATAGTTGCAGAGTTACCGTTCGCAACTAGGGGGTTGTCCTATTTTCGAGCTCATCGAAATGCACTTTCCATGTTTTACGGCATTTAAATTCGGACTCCAACTGGTGGTAAACTGTTGTTTATGTAAACTCCGTGGCTGAACGGGGAGGGGGGGTTGCAACCCCGGAACCTCCCTCCAGATCCGCCCCTAGAGGTGTACCGCTTTGAGCTGACGCGTTATTATTGTAAATATTATTGTAAACACGTGCTATTTTTAAATAGTTTACGTCATATGTTGTAGACATGGTATTTGTATACCAGCGCAAACTCATTAACATTCGATAGAATTGCGAATAATAGTAACATCGTTTAGTGCTCTAGTGGGTAGATCTGCTGTTTGGTGATCGGACGGTCGTGAGTTCGAATCCTGCCAAAGGAATACATTTTTCTCTCGCTTTTACTATTTTGGCGCCAGAGGTAACGCACACATCCCGAAACAGTCGTGCATTTACTTTTACACAACATTATAAAACACTTCACTTTGAACCTAATCATTGTGAAATGCATTCTGCACATTCGTGTGTTATTGTGAAAGTCCAGCTCGACTCACTACAAATGCAAATATGTTACGGAGAACACCATGTCGAAAATAAACCTCTCACTTCAGATAATAAACTAAATAAATAATATAAACGTGGGATGCATTGGTTGTTTCATAATTTATACCCATGTCAATTGTTGTTACATGTAATAAAGATTCATTAAAAAGAAAACAGAAAAACAATATTTAAAAATATATATATACATGTATATAATGGCCAAAGTGAGGATCGAACGCATGCAGTGCAAAATTAAAATCAAGTGCCACCGTTGGCCGCCAGTTTACCCACTGCTCCAGTATGAGAAATTGTTTTGTCAATCGCAATATATCGATCATGACTATAGCGACGCGCCTTAATAAACAGGGAAATACCTACAGGAATTCCATGTTTGTTTATACACCAATGTTTATATAAACAAAGCATGTAAACAACGCCATGTCAGGCTGGTATACTTATAGTACCCAATGCACAAAATCATGTCTGGGAGTACACATTTGCCTGGGTGTACATGTAGTTGAACAAACTCTGTAATTTATTCTCAAGTGCATTCATTGCAGTCTTACTCACAGGTTGAAGTAACGGACCGAGGTCTATAAATACATTATTTATACCGGTATATGGAGGGAGTAAAAAAATAATTTTTTAGCTTATTTTTTTTCTTCATTTTTTGATGCTTTTAGGCATATTTAATGTATTTATAGACCTCGGTCCTTTACTTCAACCTGTGGTTTTACTAACCCCTCGTTGATACACAAGAGGGGATGTAGCATTAGTTCATGATTGAGCGTGCATGCGTACGTTCGTAACCCCTTTCATTTTCAATAACTTGTGAACCGCTTCACCGATTTTGAAATAATATCACACAATGTGAATGATGTGTGTTGAGACGGTTCAATTAAGTGGTAGCAACCTAGACTTTTGATGAGAAATAATAAAAATACATGTAATAATAATAATAAACTAAAATTCTATTTGAATGACAGTTTATCCTTGACATGAAATGGCTTAACAGAACAATTTGAGATGGAAAATTCCCAATTGAGTGTGATTTTTAGCTCACCTGAGTGAAGCTCATGTGAGCTATTGTACCGCAATGTGTCCGTCGTCCGTGAACATTTTAAAACGTCTTCTCCTCGGTAACCATTGGGCCTATAGTCACCAAACTTCATGGTCATGGTACTTAGGTAGGGGGATTACAAATTTGTTAAAATGACGTCATTACGTAATCCAATCTGGCCGCCGTCTAAAAATAGCACAAATTCTTCAAAAATCTTCTTCTCAAGAACCGCCAACCGGGTAGGAATGATTGATGTACAGTCGAACCTCCCCGAACGGCCACCTCTCTACAACAGCCACCTCTCTGTAACAGCCGCTATTTTATATCCCAAATGGATGATTTCCTTTATATCTAACCCTTACACTGCTGAGCATGAACATTGTCGTTTGATGTTGATTTTGCATTCTTTCTCAATAAAAACATGTTTTGACAGCATTTTAGAATCATTTCCATTGGAAATGATTCTAAAATGCTGTCAAAACATGTTTTTATTGAGAATTATTGAAGAAAATAAATAAACATCAGACGATAAAATTGTATTCAGCATTAACCTCCCTACAACAGCCACCTCTCTATAACAGCCACTTTTGCCTCTTCCCATGGGTGGCTGTTGTAGAGAGGTTGCACTGTACAATGCTCTTTCAATGTTGTTAAAATGGTGACCCCGGGGTCAAAAATGGGCGTGGCCCATGTCATATATCAAATCGAATGTATCAGCGAGGCGATCACTCTGGTGCATTTTTTGTCGAAATCGGATGGTTATGTCATCCAAGATGGCCGCCGAAAGGTCAAAAGTTTGTTCTTTTATTAGAGATTTCAAAATTCTTCTTCACATGAACCGCTTGGCCCATGGTAGCGAAACTTAAAATTTATGGTCCATGGATGAAGTCTTTTCAGATTTGTTAAAATGGAGGTCATCGCTAATCCAAGATGGCCGCCGTCTAAAAATAGCTTAAATTCTTAAAAAATCTTCTTCTCATGAACCGCTAGCCGGATTTGGAGGAAACTTGGTAGGAATGATTGATGTACAATGCTCTTTCAAAGTTGTTACAATGGTGATCCCGGGGTGAAAAATGGGTGTGGCCCGTGTGGTCAAATTGGGGTCAAATTTTATTTTTGACCGAATATGGTCATGTCTATATCAAATCGAAGGTATCAAAGAGTGATCGCTGTGGTACATTTTTTGTCAAAATTGGATGGTCATGTCATCCAAGATGGCTGCCGAAACGTCAAAAGGTCGTTCTTTTAATAAAGATTTCAAACGTCTTATTCTCGTGAACCGCTTGGTCGATATTGGCCAAACTTCACGGTAATGGTTATTGGGTCAAGCCTTTTCATTTTTTGTCGCGCCTGCTTTAGCAGAGGCGCGACTATAGTCGGCGCTTTTTCCGTCGTCCGTGTCGTCCGCGTCGTCCGTTTTTTTTTGTAAGGCAAATGCGTTAAAAGTTATTGTTTTTTCACAATATCTCTTTAACCCCTTGCCAGACATTGATAATATTTCACAGCAATGTTTGTCTAGGGATGATGCTTCATTACATACACCCTCACATCCAAATTGTCAAGGTCATTTATTTACTTGTAATGTTCACCGGTTTTGTAACAGAAATGCGTTAAAGTTATTGTTTTTTCATTTTTTCAATATCTCTTTAAACCCCTTGCCAGACTTTGATAATATTTCACATCAATGTTTGTCTAGGGATGATGCTTCATTACGCACACCCCCACATCCAAATTCTCAAGGTCAAGGTCATTTATTTACTTTTAATGTTCACCGGTTTTGTAACAGAAATGCGTTAAAGTTATTGTTTTTTCACAATATCTCTTTAACCCCTTGCCACACTTTGATAATATTTCACATCAATGTTTGTCTAGAGATGATGCTTCATTACGCACACCTCCACATCCAAATTCTGAAGGTCAAGGTCATTTGTAACAGAAATGCGTTAAAGTTATTGTTTTTTCACAATATCTCTTTAACCCCTTGCCAGACTTTGATAATATTTCACATCAATGTTTGTCTACGGATGATGCTTCATTACGCACACCCCCACATCCAAATTCTCAAGGTCAAGGTCATTTATTTACTTTTAATGTTCACCGGTTTTGTAACAGAATTGCATTTAAGTTATTGTTTTTTCATCAATGTTTGTCTAGAGATGATGCTTCATTACGCACACCTCCACATCCAAATTCTGAAGGTCAAGGTCATTTGTAACAGAAATGCGTTAAAGTTATTGTTTTTTCACAATATCTCTTTAACCCCTTGCCAGACTTTGATAATATTTCACATCAATGTTTGTCTACGGATGATGCTTCATTACGCACACCCCCACATCCAAATTCTCAAGGTCAAGGTCATTTATTTACTTTTAATGTTCACCGGTTTTGTAACAGAATTGCGTTAAAGTTATTGTTTTTTCACAATATCTCTTTAACCCCTTGCCACACTTTGATAATATTTCACATCAATGTTTGTCTAGGGATGATGTGTAATGAACATCCAAATTCTGAAGTTCAAGGTCATTTATTGACTTGTAATGTTCACCAGTTTTGTAACAGAAATGCGTTAAAGTTATTGTTTTTCACAATATCTCTTTAACCCCATGCCAGACTTTGATAATATTTCACATCAATGTTTGTCTATGGATGATGCTTTATTACGCACACCCCCACATCCAAATTGTCAAGGTCAAGGTCATTTATTTACTTGTAATGTTCACGGTCAAATGCCTCGGCAGGCGCGACACCGTTTCTGTGGCGGAATTCTTGTGTTTAAATGGTGGTCATAGCGAAATCAAAGATGGCCGCTGTTGAAAAGTTTGACCGAATATGGTCATGTCATATATCAATTCGAAGGTATGGATGAATCGATCACTTAAGAGCCTTTTTTTGTCAAAATCAGATGATTACATCATCCAAAATGGCCGCCGAAAGGTCAAAAGGTCGTTCTTTTATTAGAGATTTCTTCTTCATCTTCTTTCGTCTTCTTCATACAAACCGCTTGGCCATTGGTAGCAAACTTCGCAGTTATGGTCCATTGGTAAAGCCTTTTCAGTTTTGTTAAAATGGTGGTCATCGTTAATCCAAGATGGCGGCTGTCTAAAAATAGCGCAACATTTTAAAAAAATCTTCTTCTCATGAACCACCAGACCGATTTCTACGAAACGTGGCAGAAATGATCGATGTACAATGCTTTTTCAAATTTGTTAAAATGGTGACCCCTGGGTCTAATTTCATTTTTGACGGAAAATGGTCTTATAATATATCAAATCAAAGGTATTGATGAGGCGATCGCTGTGGTGGTGTTTTCATCGAATCGGATGATTACATCATCCAAGATGGCCACCGAAAGGTCAAAAGGTCGTTCTTTTATTAGAGATTTCAAATGTCTTCTTCATACAAACCGCTTGGCCAATGGTGGCCAAACTTCGCAGATATGGTTCATTGGTAAAGCCTTTTCAGTTTTGTTAAAATGGCGGTCGTCGTTAATCCAAGATGGCCGCCGTCTAAAAATAGCATAAATTCTTAAAAAATGTTCTCACGAACCACCAGACCGATTTCGACGAAACTTGGTAGGAATGATCGATGTACAATGCTTTTTCAAAGCTGTTAAAATGGTGACCTCTGGGTAAAAAATGGGCATGGCCCGGGGAGTCAAATAGGGGTCAACTTTTTTACGGAATATGGTTATATAATACATAAAATCTAAGGATTGCAATAAAAAGTAGGCTGGAAGCATCCTGTTGTGGTCTCAAAGTTGTGTAAGACATATCTGTACATATCACGAGACAACTCCTACCCTGGTGACTTCTCAAGTTTGACGCATGGACATTTTGTGCTTATTTTGATGTATATGTAGTGACAACTTTACATACCAGTGATATAGGGCCATCATGGCCCTTTTGTTCCCAAAATGATTGTAAAGGGCCCCTTCCCCAAATGGCTGGCTTTCAACACCGCAGGCCTGTATAGTGTATTGGCAAAGAGTGTAGATCCAGATGAGCTGGCTCGTGACGAGCCGTCTCATCAGGATCTGCACTTTTTGCAAGTAATGTTCATACTTTTGAGACTAAAAAGACCCCCTTTTCATAAATGGACTACTAGTACCAATCCAATCATCACAAAATGATTTTAAGACTAGTCACTAGTCTTAAAATCATTTTGTGACGATTTGATTGGTTGTAAATTAACACATCAAATTCCATTCCAGTAACTTAGAGGTGAAAGGGTTAATCCCTGGCTTGCATTCATTGCAGTTTTACTGCATCATATTCCTGATATTCCTGGGCGAGGTGGCGATTGCCGTACTCGCGTTCATCTTCAAGGCGAAGGTCAGGGGCTATGTCACCGGGGTGCTCGAGGAGGGCATGATCCTGCGTTACCAAGATGACGAGGATGCACTCATGGACTGGTTCCAGGAAAACGTAAGTCACTTCATGGATCAGTAATTACGGAACATTTTGAGCATGTGCTCTATTCTCATGCACAATCAAGAATCAGTGTCTTCCAATAAAACTACTTTCTGTTCCGCATGTTGCTGCCAACGAACATTTGGCTAGTAAACACATTATATCTAAAAAATATTGAAATGTACATGTATGTACGTTTTCATCAATAACAAAAAGTCACCCTTTCCCAAAAAAATAAAATTTGATGAAATTCCATAAAATATTGATTATTATAGTGAAAATACTCTTTTTCTATGGGAATTTAACATGAGGAGGGGTATAGTGTTACTGGCGGCCGTACGTACATTCCGAAACCTTACACGGATCTGCTTGCTATTTCACACATGCATTGCTCTAATGGTCCTCTACTTCCCTGCCCCAGCTAAGGTCACATACAAATGTACTTGGTGCATGGCTCCGGTTAAGGAATTAGTAATTGAGTATTGTCACTCCATCATTTCTGAAGCAATTGGGTATTTCAAAATTTTATTTGGGTAAAATAAAATCACAGAACTGTTTACACCTCAAAAAGATAGCAATTATTGAATAGCTTGTTTCCAAAGGAAAACATGTCTTGGCATTTCATTAGAATTGTCTCCTTGGAGACAATTCTAATGAAATACCAAGATGTGTTTCATGGAAAATAAGAAAAATATGCTATATTTGTGGTCTGTTTATTGTTTTCTGCAGGTACCACAAAATTCGTGTTGATTGATACTCGCTACTTTAGCCTATTTCATCAACATTGCAAAGTATTCTTTTCTAGCAAAGTATACTTTGAGGGAGAAATTTTCAATTTTATGATATTATATATTATTATACTGAATTTATTACATTATCACAGCCAATTTGGCTGTGATAATGTAATAAATTCAGTATAATAATTCTGCATACTTTTAATCATGAAATATATGCATTTGTTAGTTCTATATGAAATAATGCATTTCAGGAAAAATAAATGATTACTCCCTCAAAGTATACTTTGCTAGTAAAGTATACTTTGCAATGTTGATGAAATAGGCTGATTTCAATTGGGTTTTTGGCAATTATAATTGGGTATTTAAGCAAATACGCAGCTTAACTGAAGCTCTGTTGGTGCATTTGGAACCTGAACGTGTCTTATAATTTCTGTTTCCTTGCAGTCATCTGCTTGATATTTCACACACAAATCACTTTAATGGTCCTCTGCTGCTTTGTGACAAATACACATTTGTCCTGCCCCCGTTAAGCCCCGTCAAGGTCACATACTTGGTGCATTCGAAACTTGGGTAAGTGTCGTATAATGTCAGTTTCCTTGCATGGACTGCTTGATCTTTCACACACCCATTGCTCTGATGGTCTTGCTGTGACAAATCCACGCTTCTCTGGCCCTCTGTGTTTTCAAATGTGCCTCGTTTTCTTTGGCTGCCAGCAGGGGCATGCGTGTCTATAGGCCAAGTTTCTGGCTGAAATAATTTTTGAATTTGTAGACCGATTTCAAAATCTAAGTTTAGTTTTCTTTGTTACATAATTTCCAAGCTACAGGTTTTGGAGTCACTTTCTAAACTTGTTTTGTTTTTCGACACTCATCAGCCCACGGCTCCTGTTTGTCCCGTGTTAAATTCCCATTGGAAAATTTTTTTTTTGCACTTACAAACATTTTAGTCGTATGAAGTGAAATGAGTCCCAGATCTCGATCTCTTTGCAGATAAAATGCTGCGGTATAACTGGTTATACTGACTGGGAAAGAAACATTTATTTTAATTGTTCGAAGACGAACCCGAGCGGACTGCGGTGCAGCGTGCCGTACTCGTGTTGTCGAGACCCAGATGCACTGACGGTGAGTTATCTCAATGATAATTATGATTATTCCTAATCCTATTACTTTTACGGGAAGGGGCCAAGTGACTTTAGTGTGGTATGGACCTGGCACCAGTTCATGTTATTCTAATTTCAGGGCTTAATATATATTTTTTCGATGTAAATATTTCGTTTTGATTGGGATTTTCCCCCAATGCAGCAGATCGAACCTGTTGGCCCAGTCTTAAATGACCTTAGCTGTTGATAGGCTGTTAAACAACCGTAAATCAAATCCATGACAATGATGACTGGTTTATTTGTGACTGGTGAAATATGGCTTTGTGACCAGTGTAGCTCCTGATCAAATAGCACACACTCCGGTAGCTGGATAACGTTCTATATTGCTTGTATGAAGCATGGCAGGTCTTTCATTGGTGAAATGGTGAACAATGCATATCCTGATCAGACTGTGCATTCCTGGATCTCCACTGGTTGCAAATCCCATAAGCCCCATTTCTCCAGTCATAAAACCACAATTGATATAGGCCACCGGCCAAAAACAACTGAGTTCCCCCAGGGTGTCCAGCTTAGAGAGGTTTCACTGTAAATCAAGCTTTTGATCATTCTGAGCCATAGTTGTGTGTTATGCGATCACGAACAGACATGATCACCTGAGATAAATAATCAAGAAACTCAGCAAAAATAAGATCATGTGTGTTCTCTTGGTGTCCGGTTTAGAGAGGTTCCACTGTACATATTCCAGCAAGAGATCATGGTGTAATGGTATGTACGACATCTATGTACATGTATGTTGTTATTATGTACCCCCCAAAAAATATACATATTGGGCTACATATAGTTGCTTCCTTGTTCGTCTGTCCGTCTGAGATTTGTGTTACTCTACCTACTATCTCTTTTACTGTAAGTCGGAATTGGCTTGAAACTTCATAAATTTATTGTCATCATTCATATTTTTAGCTCGACTATTCGAACAATAAGTAGAGCTTAAGTTGTCACCCCGGCGTCACGCCTTGGTTAAGGTTTTTAGTCAAGCTTGTATATGGAATACTACTGGCCCTACACCCACCATACTTGGACAACTTCATCTCCTAGTGATGAACATCAATAACCAAGGGCGCCGCCAGGCACATAATTTGTTTACGCTAATCAGTAAAATGAGTCGACTGAGCGTAGCGAAGGAGTGTGCTAGGGGGGTCCGGGGGCATGCCCCCCCCCCCCCCCGAAATTATTTTGAAACAGTGATTGAATTTCCTGTATTATAATCACCATTGTCTTCAATATTTTTCAATATTTTTCAATATTTTGCATCCAGATGAATAGTACATTTAAGCAAAATATAGAGCTTGGCACCGATCTAAGTTTAAGTTCAACACCCAATGAACATACATCCACCGTAGTTTGTGCAGTGTGGCGGCTGTAGAAATTCTCCACGTGCTTCCTATCAATGCATGCTGTTATTATTTTCTGATCCCTGTTGGTAGTTGAGCATTACTGCCATCACAGTCTGTGACACAGATGAACGAACGGAATCAAATATAGGAATAAATCCTAAGGGGGGGGGGGGGGGGGGGCGGGGGGGGGGGGGGGGGGGGGCAATGAGCGGGACTAACATAACAGTAACAACTATAGAAAACTACGGCACGGGTACAGCGGTGGTCACAGAGCCTTCAACATGGCAACAAAAAATGCAGCGGTGTACGGTCCCCAAGAATTTCAATAACTACAAAAAAAAGAAAGAAAATAACACAAAATGCAACAGAGGCACCACAAAACAGATCCCTCAAAAATGAATCAACTGTTCTGTCGATGACCAGCCCAGCAGTACGCTGCAAAATGGAGGGGTCGTAGTGTCGTAGCACGGGGTACATCTCCATCCAAATGTGGATAATCAACAATGCTAAAGTTAAAGTCGTCCCTCTTGTCGTAAATTTTGGTCGTTATAGACCCATTGGTGACAGAGGGACGAAGATCGAGACCCTGTTCGCGACGTATTTATTTGGTAGTTTTGCTCAGCAGTTTTCAAGGATCACTTGGCGTTATCTAGTTTGTTTATATAGCGACCAGTATCAAAGTGGTGCTAAACTATTGGCGTTGTGTATACATTACACTATTATTATGTGTATGATTAATCATTGTGGAATGCAAGCGATATGCGCCTGTCACCTGTTGCGTCAAAATCTCTCAATACCGTTTCTGGTTTTACGCACCGTTCTCTGTGGACATGCATAAGTGCCAGGCCAGTGAGTCTTGTCATCGGACATGGTGTTTCGCAGATACGTCTTTAGACGGCGCATGCAGCTGAACGACCGTTCAGCCGATGCTGTTGAAACTGGCATTGTCAGAAGAACTTTTAAAATCTTGTACAGATTTGGGTATAAGTCAACAGCGCAATCAAGGACATCGCATATATCTGTCGCCCGGATACACATGGTGTCAATGCCAGTTTTCCACAGTTCCAACTCGCGGTTTAAAACGGTTTCGTCAGCTGCAATAAATCTGCTGTATGCACCCTTGATCTCATTCCACACATCAGGCGACAAATCCGCCAGCTTGTCAGGGAGGAGATATTGGGCTTTCAGTCGTGTCAAAGGATTATCCAGCCTCTCTGTCAACTCCACTATGAGGTGGTCCATGAACGGTGTGAACAGATTGAGTTTCCAGTACTCTTTATCTGAGTTAGCTGGCACACTGGTTCTGGTAGTTTGTCTCGCAAGCAACACGCGGGGCCGGCCGCTGAACAGCAATACTGTTGTCAGTGGTTAGGGTTGTGGCAGAGTCCCAAATCTCATCAAAGTAACTCGTTTCGTTTCGCTTTTTATTGAGCAGTTTGATGACAGTGGATGCGTACATGGATGCCCTGACTAGATCATATGATGGCGTCTGCATGGTGTTTGCCAATGGGGTTAAATAATCAAGCGGTCCAGTCACACAGAACAGAGCTATGACGAACTCAAAGGAATGGATTGCCCTGTCGTATGACATGGCGTCACTGCGAGTTTTCGTGTCACTATCACCTTGAAGTTCGACCAAAGTGTCAGATATCGTAGAAAAGTTCTTTCTTACGCTTTCTGCGTGCTGCGACCATCTAGTGGGACACAGTCGCTTGAGTCTGTTCCCGTTCTGGTTTCGACTTAAGAATACCTGGAGGCGCTTTGGAGATGCTGTAATGAAGTACAGAATGTCCACAACAACGTCAAACATGTGACTGACAAACAGGACTTTGCAACAACGACAAATCGCCAGACATACACTGCATCATTGTTTATATTTCTGATGCGGGTTTGTACCCCTTTGACCTATCCTGACATATTACCAGCTCCATCATAGCCCTGAGCCACTACGTTCTGGATGTTAAGGCCAAGCTTTTCCAACTGCGCGGTAATGATATTTGTCAAGGTTTCGCCCGTTGTATCTCTTGTCGATACAAACGATATAAATTCCTCCCTGACCATGTGTTTTCCCTCCTCGATGGGAACATACCGCAGGCAGAGAGCTACCTGCTCTGAATTTGAAACATCTGCAGATTCATCAGCTAAAATTGACAAAAAGTGGCATTCCTGCAGTCCTGTAATATGGCGTCTGATATCTGTTTGCCACAGAGTTGTATTAGCTCATTCTGTATAGAATGACTCAAATATCTCGCTCTGGCATCGGACATTTCAAGATGTTTCTTCAGCGAAAGATCTTTTTCTGCCATAGTATGAATAATGGCATTGAAATTGGATCTCTCGTCCACTTTCCCACGTAGTGGTATATTTTGTCTTCCACAAAGAAGAATCACCCTGATGATGGAACATAATGCAGATCGATTTCTTTCCAGTTTGTCTTTATGTGCTGTTGACAGTCGTACAGCAATTGAATTGTCTGCCTGCATGCTGACAGGGCTGAAACATGCAGCTTTTATAACTGCTGATTTGTGATCCTCAGACTGTAAGTGCAAATCAACAATTCGATTGCCATTGCTCCCAGTCTGTTAAAGTTTAGATGTAGAACGTTGGATTTATTCCCAAATGCTACACAGACCGTACACAGTGCACCATCCAATGTAGGGCAGTATTGGATCGTGGGGTACTTTTCCCCACTGAATAAGAAATGTGGAGCCCGCCTCAACTGTTTTCCACACTGTCGTAACGGAGGTTCCCACCCTTGTGCAGGCTTGAATTTGTACGTAACTATATATCGTCTGTCTGTGTCCGTTTTCGCGCTGGTTCTATCAAGAAACTTCGAAATATCCACTTGTCCTATTTTTTGAATTTCTGGTGGTTCAGTGGCAATGCTGGATGGGTCAAACTGACTAGTTTCCGACTCTGAGACAGTGGAAGACATGACGGGGTCCTCCGTGGAACTCTGTGGGGTGCACACATGACAGGTAGAACTACCATTATTGTCATCACTTTGTGATTGTGTTGTTGATTTTTTTGATGAACAGGGTGCAAAATATGAATCCAACGTGGAACATTGTGGCGTTTTCTTACGTTTGCTCATTTTGGAATTTTATTTTAGTGAAATTGCCGATAGGTTACTGGCTACAGTGTGTGAACTGTTATTTTACGCACAGATGTAAAACACTGATGATGTGCCAATTTTTTAATACCGGCAGCGTTGTTATAAGTGTAACATCCAATCGCATAACGTAAAACATCTAGGCACTCGGCCAATATGTTAATACCAGCGTTGTTAAAGTGTAACATCCAATCGCAAAGCGTAACACACCTAGGCACTCGGCCAATATGTTTTGACGTCATGTGTAAAAAACACCATTCTTTTTCTGGTATTATATTACGCTTAAATTAAACTTCATGACGGTCGATTTAATTAAATTTATTATTTAATATTTTCTTCTTTTTTTAGCTCACCTGAGCGAAGCTCATGTGAGCTATTGTTACCGCAATGTGTCCGTCGTCCGTCGTCGTCGTCCGTGAACATTTTCAAACGTCTTCTCCTCGGTAACCATTGGGCCTATGGTCACCAAACTTCATGGTCATGGTCCTTAGGTAGGGGGATTACAAAATTGTTAAAATGACGTCATTACGTAATCCAAGATGGCCGCCGTCTAAAAATAGCACAAATTCTTAAAAAATCTTCTTCTCAAGAACCGCCAACCGGATTTCGACAAAACTTGGTAGGAATGATCGATGTACATTGCTCTTTCAAAGTTGTTAAAATGGTGACCCTGGGGTTAAAAATGGGCGTGGCCCGTGGGGTCAAATTGGGGTCAAATTTTATTTTTGACTGAATATGGTCATTTCATATATTAAATTGAAGGTATCAATGAGGCGATCACTCTGGTGCATTTTTTGTCGAAATCGGATTGTTATGTCATCCAAGATGGCCGCCGAAAGGTCAAAAGGTCGTTCTTTTATTAGAGATTTCAAAATTCTTCTTCACATGAACCGCTTGGCCCATGGTAGCCAAACTTAAAAGTTATGGTCCATGGGTGAAGCCTTTTCCGATTTGTTAAAATGGAGGTCATCGCTAATCCAAGATGGCCGCCGTCTAAAAATAGCATAAATTCTTAAAAAATCTTCTTCTCATAAACTGCTAGCCGGATTTCGACGAAACTTGGTAGGAATGATCGATGTACATTGCTCTTTCAAAGTTGTTACAATGGTGACCCCGGGGTCAAAAATGGGGGTGGCCCGTGGGGTCAAATTGGGGTCAAATTTTATTTTTCATCGAATATGGTCATGTCATATATCAAATTGAAGGTATCAATGAGGTGATCACTCTGGTGCATTTTCTGTCGAAATCGGATTGTTATGTCATCCAAGATGGCCGCCGAAAGGTCAAAAGGTCGTTCTTTTATTAGAGATTTCAAAATTCTTCTTCACATGAACCGCTTGGCCCATGGTAGCCAAACTTAAAAGTTATGGTCCATGTGTGAAGCCTTTTCAGATTTGTTAAAATGGAGGTCATCGCTAATCCAAGATGGCCGCTGTCTAAAAATAGCATAAATTCTTAAAAAATCTTCTTCTCATGAACCGCTAGCCAGATTTCGATGAAACTTGGTAGGAATGATCGATGTGCAATGCTCTTTCAAAGTTGTTAAAATGGTGACCCCGGGGTCAAAAATGGGCGTGGCCCGTGGTCAAATTTTATTTTATTTTTGACCGAATATGGTCATGTTATATATCAAATCGAAGGTATCAATGAGGCGATCACTCTGGTACATTTTTTGTACAAATCGGATTGTTATGTCATCCAAGATGGCCGCCGAAATGTCAAAAGGTCGTTCTTTTATTGGAGATTTCAAAATTCTTCTTCACATGAACCGCTTGGCCCATGGTAGCCAAACTTAAAAGTTATGGTCCATGGGTGAAGCCTTTTCAGATTTGTTAAAATGGAGGTCATCGTTAATCCAAGATGGCCGCCGTCTAAAAATAGCATAAATTCTTAAAAAAAAATCTTCTTCTCATGAACCGCTAGCCGGATTTCGACGAAACTTGGTAGGAATGATCGATGTACATTGCTCTTTGAAAGTTGTTAAAATGGTGACCCCGGGGTCAAAAATGGGCGTGGCCCGTGGGGTCAAATTGGGGTCAAATTTTATTTTTGACTGAATATGGTCATGTCATATATCAAATTGAAGGGATCAATGAGGCGATCACTCTGGTGCACTATTTGTCGGAATCGGATGATTATGTCATCCATGATGGCCACCAAAAGGTCCATTTATTCAAGATTTTTAACGTCTTTTTCTCAGGAACCACATGGCCGATGCTGGGTGAAGCATTTTCAGATTTTGTAAAATGAGAGTCATCGCTTAATCCAAGATGGCCGCCATCTAAAAATAGCACAATTTTTTTAAAACACATGAACTCAATGTCACATTCTCCTCTGGTGTTCATGGAGTCAGGTGAGCGAATTAGGGCCATCATGGCCCTCTTGTTTCTTTTTTAATTGAAAAAAAACCCATACCTCCTGAAATATTTTTTACGCACTATCGTAATTTGCGTAATGGGAGCGGCGCCCTTAATAACCCCTGATCTATATTTGACCTTGACCTCTTGAATTACTTGGTTAATTGCCCTTGGTTAAGGTTTTTAGTCAACCTTGTTAAGGTTTTTAGTCAAGCTTGTATATGCAATACTACTGGCCCTACACCCACCATACTTGGACAACTTCATCTCCTAGTGATGCACATCAATAACCCCTCATCTATATTTGACATTGACCTACATTTCCTCTTTAATTACTTACTTAATTCCCCTTGGTTAAGGTTTTTAGTCAACCTTGGTTAAGGTTTTTTTTCAAGCTTGTACATTGAATACTATTGTGCATCCAGACACCATACTTCGACAACCTTTTCTCATAGGTATGTACATCAATAACCCATGATCTATATTTTACCTTGACCTACATTTCCTCTTCAATTACTTACTTAATTATACCCCCCGCAACGAGTTGTGGGGGGGGTATACTGGAGTCAGGTTGTCCGTGCGTCTGTGCGTCCGCGTAAACTTAACATCAGAGAAATATTGTTATAACTTCTATTTCCTCCATCTAAAATGCTTGATATTTCACACATGCATTCCTGTAAGGCTCTACTACCATGCTGTGCCAAATCCACGACCGTCCAACCCCCGCAGATCCCAAGGTCAAGGTCAAACTAGGTCTTATCGTAAACTAAATATCAGGAGAAATATTGTTAAAGTACTTCTATTTCCTACATCTAAAATGCTTAATATTTCACACATGCATTCCTGTAAGGCTCTACTACCATGCTGTGCCAAATCCACGACCACCGTAACCCAACCCCCGCAGATCCCAAGGTCAAGGTCAAATACTTAGTCTCTTTACAAAACTTAACATCAGAGAAATATTGTTATAACTTCTATTGCCTTCATCTAAAATGCTTAATATTTCACACATGCATTCCTGTAAGGCTCTACTACCATGCTGTGCCAAATCCACGACCGTCCAACCCCCGCTAATCCCAAGGTCAAGGTCAAATACTTAGTCTCTTTACAAAACTTAACATCAGAGAAATAAGTTATAACTTCTGTTTCCTTCATTGAAAATTCTTATTATTTCACTTGTGCATTCCTCTAAGGTTGTACTATCATGCTGTGACAGATCTATGACTGTCCAACCCCCGCTTATCCCAAGGTCAAGGTCACATACTTAGTCTCTTTACAAAACTTAACATCAGAGAATTATGTTATAACTTCTATTTTTTTCATTGAAAATTCTTAATATTTCATATGCTGTGACAAATCCCCACTGATCTCGAGGTCAACGTCACATACATACCGTATACCTCGAATTAACGCCCCCCTCCTAATAAACGCCCCCCTCCCCCCAAATAAAAAAAAAATAAAAAAATATTTACCAATGACCGCCAATTTCAAACACAAATAATCCTTAAATCCTTATTTGTGTTTGAAATAGGTAATTTTTTTTTTTTAATAAACCCCCCCCCCCCCCCCCACCTTTTGTAAAATGTAACGCCTCCGGGGGCGTTAATTCGAGGTTATACAGTAGTCTCTTTACAAAACTTAACATCAGAGAAATCGGTTATAACTTCTATTTCCTTGCTCGGATCTGCTTCACATTTAACACACACATTGCTCCAATGGACTTGGAAATTTTTACATATTTTAAGGGTACCTGGGCCCATGCGGGGGGTATTCCGTAAGCCTCGCTTACTGACCAATCTAGTTCATTTTGGTTAAGGTTTTTAGTCAACCTTCTATATGGAATACTACTGGCCCTACACCCACCATACTTGGACAACTTCATCTCCTAGTGATGTACATCAACAACCCCTGATCTATATTTGACCTTGACCTACATTTCCTCTTGAATTACTTACTTAATTCCCCTTGGTTAACGTTTTTAGTCAAGCTTGTAGATGGAATACTCCTGGCCCTACACCAACCATACTTGGACAACTTCATCTCCTAGTGATGTACATCAACAACCCCTGACCTATATTTGACCGTGACCTACATTTAACCTTGAATTACTTAGTTAATTCCCCTTGGTTAAGGTTTTTACTCGACCTTGGTTAAGCTTTTTACTCAAGCTTGTACATGGAATACTATTGTGCATACAGACACCATACTTGGACAACCTTTTGTCATAGTGATGTACATCAATAACCCCTGATCTATATTTGACCTTGACCTGCATTTCCTCTTGAATTACTTACTTAATTCTCTTTGGTTAAGGTTTTTAGTCAAGCTTGTAGATGGAATACTCATGGCCCTACACCAACCATACTTGGACAACTTCATCTCCTAGTGATGTACATCAATAATCCCTGACCTATATTTGACCTTGACCTACTTTTAACCTGGAATTACTTAGTTATTTCCCCTTGGGTAAGGTTTTTAGTCAAGCTTGTATATGGAATACTCCTGGCCCTACACCAACCATACTTGGACAACTTCATCTCCTAGTGATATACATTAACAACCCCTGACCTATATTTGACCTTGACCTACATTTAACCTTGAATTACTTAGTTAATTCCCCTTGGTTAAGGTTTTTACTCTACCTTGGTTAAGCCTTTTACTCAAGCTTGTACATGGAATACTATTGTGCATACAGACACCATACTTGGACAACCTTTTGTCATAGTGATGTACATCAATAACCCCTGATCTATATTTGACCTTGACCTACATTTCCTCTTGAATTACTTACTTAATTCTCTTTGGTTAAGGTTTTTAGTCAAGCTTGTAGATGGAATACTCATGGCCCTACACCAACCATACTTGGACAACTTCATCTCCTAGTGATGTACATCAACAACCCCTGACCTATATTTGACCTTGACCTACATTTAACCTTAAATTACTTACTTGGTTAAGGTTTTTGTCGCGCCCGCTTGCGGAAAGCGCGATGTAGTCGGCACTTTGGCGCGTACTAGTGTGTCCGGTTAAAGTTTTTGGTTAAGGTGTTTGGTTAAGTTTTTTGGTTAAAGTTTTTGGTTAAGTTCTTTGGTTAAAGTTTTTGGTTAAGTTTTTTGGTTAAAGTTTTTGGTTAAAGTTTTTTGTTATACTATATCTCAAGCAACTGCTTTGCCCATTACCTTGAAACTTCATATGGGTGTTTATCATCATCTATATTTTCATTCTACCCCCCTCCCGTGTGGCCCCTGTGCCCAATGTCAAGGTCAAATTACTTTGAAGTTTTTGGTTAAGTTCTTTGGTTAAAGTTTTTGGTTAAGTTTTTTGGTTAAGTTTTTTGGTTAAAGTTTTTGGTTAAGTTTTTTGGTTAAAGTTTTTCGTTATACTATATCTCTGCAACTGCTTTGCCCATTACCTTGAAACTTCACATGGGTGTTTATCATCATCTATGTTTTCATTCTACCCCCTCCCATGCGGCCCCTGTGCCCAATGTCAAGGTCAAATTACTTTGAAGTTTTTGGTTAAGTTTTTAGGTTAAAGTTTTTGGTTAAGTTTTTTGGTTAAAGTTTTTCGTTATACTATATCTCTGCAACTGCTTGGCCCATTACCAAAATTGAAAACGTTTTTCCACTGGGTGTTTATCATCATCTATATTTTCATTCTCACCCCCTCCCGTGCGGCCCCTGTGCAGTATGTCAAGGTCAAATACTTTGTAAGTTTTTGGTTAAGCTTTTTGGTTTAAAGTTTTTGGTTTAAAGTTTTTTATTTTGGTTAAACTTTTTTGTTATACTATATCTCTGCAACTGCTTTGCCCATTACCTTGAAAACTTCTTACATGGGGGTGTTTATCATCATCTATATTTTCATTCTACCCCCCTCCCGTGCGGACTCCTGTGCCCAATGTCAAGGTCAAATTACTTTGAAGTTTTTGGTTAAGTTTTTTGGTTGAAAGTTTTTGGTTTAGTTTTTTGGTTAAGTTTTTTGGTTAAAGTTTTTGGTTAAGTTTTTTGGTTAAATTTTTTCGTTATACTATATCTCTGCAACTGCTTTGCCCATTACCTTGAAAACTTCACATGGGTGTTTATCATCATCTATATTTTCATTCTGCCCCCCTCCCGTGCGACCCCTGTGCCCAATGTCAAGGTCAAATTACTTTGAAGTTTTTGGTTAAGTTTTTTGGTTGAAAGTTTTTGGTTAAGTTTTTTGGTTAAGCTTTTTGGTTAAAGTTTTTGGTTAAGTTTTTTTTGTTAAATTTTTTCGTTATACTATATCTCTGCAACTGCTTTGCCCATTACCTTGAAACTTCACATGGGTGTTTATCATCATCTATATTTTCATTCTACCCCCCTCCCGTGCGGCCCCTGTGCCCAATGTCAAGGTCAAATTTGAAGTTTTTGGTTAAAGTTTTTTTCGCGCCTGCTTGCTGAAAGCGCGATATAGTCGGCACTTTGTCGTACGTACGTATGTACGTACTGTCGTACGTACGTATGTACGTACGTACGTACGTGTGTCTGGTTAAAGTTTTTGCTTAAGTTTTTTGGTTAAAGTTTTTCGTTATACATGTACTACCGGTATATCTTTTTTTTTTAGTGTCCATGCCTTGAGCTATGTGTACATCGACAACCCTCGTAGTCGAGCTATGCTGTTCTCCTACAGCTCTTGTCATTCATATATGCAGTCCCTTTTGCTCAAGTTCAAATGATATTTTGAAATTTGTGTTAATGTGTTATGGCTTTAGCATCCGTGTCTATGTATGTACATGTACGTACATTACTTGAATGACCTACATGTACATGTACATATACATATACTGTATATTATCCATTGTTACATGTCTACCGTTGTTCAACACCGCTCACAGCCATGTTCAAACGTACAGCATGTGTTGTTTGGCCATTGCTGTAGACAATGCTCATTCTGGGGCCAAGCCAACAACTACGTAATGCATGTGTCTCATGACACGTCACCAGACCAGTTCACAATGGTCTCACTGAATTTTGAAATTGACGCGGCTGCATCACGCGACGTGTACTGCGGCCCCGGAATATGTATGTGTACATCAGCTGTTTGAATGGAGCAGATTATCAAAGTACCGAAAGTACTGCATATATGCTCACATTGCATGATATTTCTGATGGAAATGTAACAATAACGTTCGACCATGTCCAGCCGTGGGTAAACATTTGCCGTGGCACTCGGGAACTGTTTGAACCTGCGGCCTACGGCCTTGCGTTCAAATAGTTCCCTCATGCCACGATAATTCCAGCACAAAAATATTTACACAATTCCCTAACATTTGATTGGCCCGTAGCAAGTCTGTCCAAAATTTATATCCCAGTAAACTCCCACCCCGAACTACTTTCCGTAACCGTGAGGCGCAGTTAAAATAATTCTTAAGAAAACGGAAAATAAACACATTTTCTTGATGAATTTATTTCAAATGCTGGAATTATAAGGAATGAATGGCCTTTTTGTTGAATTTATCGGGGGATATAAACTTGGAAAAGTCGCGGGTACTGGACGAGGCCTTCCGGCCTTCGTCCAGTATTCCCGCGACTTTTCCAAGTTTATACCCCGATAAATTCCACAAAAAGGCCATTCATTCCTATAGTAAACGTTTACCCACGGCTGGACATGGTCGAACCTTATATTTTGTCTTACAGCCTGGAGTTCCCAACATTTTATGTGGCGGAGGGGCACTGGATACATCAAGTGTAAGTCTTCTTACTCCATTGTATTGTTGAGGCAGTTGTTGGGAGCATGCAAATGCAGGGATTCCGCTGGCGATCGCCACTTTCGGAATTGGCGATAAAAGTAAACAATTGGCTATAAAAACTTACAATCTAGATTTTTTTATTTTTTTTTTAGTGTTTTTTTTTTTGATGTGGCGATTTTTTTATTTTCCGCAGCGGAAGAATCCATGCGAATGGTACATTTAATAATGGTTTTCATCTTTAACGCAATCCCAATATCTTTGGGTACATTGTTGGATTTCTGGTATATGCAAGTTGAATCCGGTTATGCCCATTATTAAAATAATAACATTATTACTAATCTTATTAATTTGGAGGAGTGGGGCTAAGTGATTTCGGTGTGGTGAGACCTGGCACCAGTAGCCGATTTCACCAACATTGCAAAGTATACTTTTCTAGCAAAGTATACTTTGAGGGAGAAATTTTCAATTTTAGGATAAATTTATTAATTTTTATTATACTGAATTTATTACATTATCACAGCCATTTTGGCTGTGATAATGTAATAAATTCAGTATAATAATTTATACTTTTAATCATCAAATATATGCAGTGGTTAGTTCTATATGAAATAGTGCATTTTGGGAAAAATAAATGATTACTCCCTCAAAGTATACTTTGCTAGAAAAGTATACTTTGCAATGTTGGTGAAATAGGCTACAGGTCAGGTTATTCTAATTTCAGGGCTGAGTATAAAGTAAATACATAGTTGGTGCCGTCGAATATAAAATATATTCTGTTGAACCTTAGACAGCTTTATTGGGACGAGCTTTAGCGGATATATTTTATATTCGACTGCACTAATAATGTATATAATTTATACCGCGTACTGAACTAGCGACGTCGTTCAAAGCAAATGGCGACGTCCACGCTAGGTAGATTCGGTATTGTATCTGATTAAATCTCCAATTTATTTATGATCAGCTTAAATATAGGCTGGCGGTAAACTCCATAGTTGTCATAATAAACATTGAAATCACAATATATATGTCCTTGTCACTGGTTACTTCGCATATACTGTAAAAAATGGACAAAATTCAGCTGAATTGATAGCGATTTTGATTTTAAAATCCACAACCATCTTCAATTTGCTGTTGGTACTGACCAATCAGAGGCTGCGATTAGGGGTGAAAACGGCACTTCATGTATATTAGGCTACTTCAGGTATAATAGGTTGGTTACTTCAGATATAAACAGCATTTATTCAACCCCCTTTAATATGCTACATGGAGCAATGGTTGTGGTATAAATATATTTTCTGTAAATATTCTGATTTGATTGATGAATGAATCTGATATCTGAATTAATTAATGTTTCAGTCGTTCGATTCTTCGTCTCACATCTTCACGATCGGCTGTGTGGACGCGCTGGTGAACCTGGCCGAGGCTAACCTGCCGATGGTGGCCGGTATCGTGCTGGGACTCGGAGTGCCGCAGCTCATTGGCATCTGTCTCGGTCGACTGCTGTCTAATCAGATACAGGACCAAAAGGAACGGTGGCGCCGACGATAGTAAAGTACAGTGCAGACATGGGAGATTAAATGCAGGGATTCCGCTGGCGATCGCCACTTTCGCAATTGGCGATAAAAATAAACAATTGGCGATACAAAATTACAATAATTTTCGAAAAAAAAAATAAATTATTTTTCCGAAAATGGAGATTTTTTTATTTTTCCCAGCGGAATCCTTGAAATGTATATAGCGATGCGTCCAATTGGGGATATAAACTAGTGACTGTTACTGAGGGGTAGCTGTTGAAGGGAGGTTAAATATATATATAGCGATGCGTCCAATTGGGGATATAAACTAGTGACTGTTACTGAGGGGTAGCTGTTGAAGGGAGGTTAAATATATATATAGCGATTCGGCACAAAATATTCTTTACCGGAATTAAATAAGTGTATGATTGTGTCACTATTCCACCAGCTCTAAACATTGTGATTGCCTGCTATACAGATATAATCATTTTGTAATATTTATTTTTCTGTTGTGACTCGCGGCGGTATCAGGCTATTTTCATATGCAAATGAGGCATGCTAATTTTTAATTGTTTATACTAATTAAATGTGTCCTTAAACAACAATATTTTCGACAGATTATAACGTATGATCTTTGCACATCAAAAAATAAATACAGAGAATAAATAATAATGTCCGTTAATATTTTAAGGAAACATGGTTATCGCCCCTGATATCAGTGTGGAAATTTAGGTTGGATATAAAATGTATCATAATGCCAATAAATACGTGGGGTAATGGTGAATGAATGTTTATTTTGCTTGAAAAGTCTCAGATGAGGTCTGATATAATGAACATTTTGTGTCTACTGAGTGGGGCATGTACCTTTAAAGGTACATGCCCCACTCAGTAGGCACAAATTGTTATAATTAAAACATATGCCTCATTTGCGTATGAAAATAGCCTGATACCACCGCGAGTCACTATCAGTAAAATAAATATTACTATATGATTATATCTGTTTCGCGGGCACTCGTAATTTTTAGAACTGGTGGAATAATGACACAATTATACCCTTATTTAATTCCTATAAAGAACAGTTTGTGCATGCTGCGTGGGCATGTCCCTTTAAAGCAGGAAACAATGTGTCAAAATCTTTTTTCAGTCGTCCTGATTTAACCCTTTCACCCTAAGTAACCGGAACGGATTTTGATATGTTAATTTTGCAACCAATCCAACCGTCACAAAATTATTTTCCAACTACCGGTAGTCCATTTATGAACAGGGTGTATATTTTGTTCTCAAAAATATGAAAATTACTTTCCAAAAGTGCAGACCCTGATAAGACAGCTCATCTGGATCCATGTGCATACGTGCGAATGTATATACGTTAGTAACACCTTTCATTTTTCAAGAACTTGTGAACCGCTTCACCGATTTTGATAATATTTGGCCACAATGTGTGTCATGGGATGGTGCTTTGTTTTGTGTACGACCCATGTCTAACTGCCAAGGTCAAGGTCACTGAGGACTTATGTTCACCTTGTTTATAACATAAAACTGTTAAATTTTTTTATTCTCATTATTAAGGTTGCCAGCGATTATTAAGGTTGTTGGCTTCGTATAGCGATTCCATTTTTTTTTGTTTTGTTGAAACAAATGATCTGATTAGTTTATTTCTCCATAATTCCAGCACAAAAATATTTACATAATTCCCTAAGATTTGATTGTAGCAAGTCTCTGTCCAAAATTTATATCCCAGTAAACTCCCACGCTGAACTACTTTCCGTAACCGTGAGGAGCAGTTAAAATAATTCTTAAGAAAACGGAAAATAAACACATTTTCCTGATGAATTTATTTCCAGTGCTGGAATTATAAGGAATGAATGGCCTTTTTGTGGAATTTATCGGGGTATAAACTTGGAAAAGTCCCGGGAATACTGGACAAAGGCCGGAAGGCCTCATCCAGTATTCCCGCGACTTTTCCAAGTTTATATCCCTATAATAACCAATAGGATAAAAATAAACAATTGGCGATAAAAAATTACAATTTTCGAGAAAAAATTGTTGTTTTTTTTTTTTTTTTTTTTTAGAAAATTGTAATTTTTTATCGCCAATTGCGAAAGTGGCTTTTCCAAGTTTATACCCCGATAAATTCCACAAAAAGGCCATTCATTCCTATAATGATGAAAGTTTATGTTTTCTGAAATATGTCCTGCTACTACAGTTGTATGCAGTATGTTCTGGGTTGTTAACACTGAACTGAATCTCATAATTATCAGGCATGGAGAATAATTGGTCCTTGACTTCGAGATTTTAGCTTGTTTGGAATTGAATCTTGTGATAAATATGTATTAGAATTTTTTACGAAGACATGGAAGCTGGGAGCTCTTTAGAATCGTCACACTGTGACGATTCTAAAGACCTCCCAGCTTCCATGATTATTTAAATTTTTGTAACATACCGTATTATAAGGTAATTTATCAGGATATTCTGTGTCTTCGCCATATAACATGTGGAGATGGCATACATGTACACCCCTATGCTATAAATATGGAATAAAGTTTCAACTGCCATAGACATCAATGCAAAATGACATTTATTTATAGCAAACAAAAAAATTAACTCTGTTAATCAATTTTCAAAATTTTCAAGAAAATAAGTGACGTAAATGGCAATAGAATATTAATGTTGCCAGTGTTGTGTTTGGATTTTAATTCTGTCAATCAGGCAGTGAAATGTCACAATTTGAAATTTACATCAATGTGGAAAATTAACATTTCCCATAGAGGCCAATGCTAACAGTGCTGAAATTGACAACTTGTAATTGACAACTTGTAATTGACAACTTGTAATTGACAACTTGTAATTGACAACTTGTAATTGACAACTTGTAATTGACAACTTGTAATTGACAACTTGTAATTGACAACTTGTAATTGACAACTTGTAATTGACAACTTGTAATTGACAACTTGTAATTGACAACTTGTAATTGACAACTTGTAATTGACAACTTGTAATTGACAACTTGTAATTGACAACTTGTAATTGACAACTTGTAATTGACAACTTGTAATTGACAACTTGTAATTGACAACTTGTAATTGACAACTTGTAATTGACAACTTGTAATTGACAACTTGTAATTGACAACTTGTAATTGACAAGTGTCATCTTGTAAGTTTTTTGGGATTTCCCTCCCAAGGCAGCAGGTTAAAATACATGCGGGATCGAACCCGTTGGCCCGGCCTTAAATGACCTTATCTGTTGATAGGCCGTTACACAGCAATAAATCAATCACTTTTCATAGAATCAATTTCTACTTATCTCCAACTAAAAATTATTTGTTTGTGTCGAGTTGTTCGCTTATAATTGAATTGAAACCTAACCCATGTTTTGCATGCAAGTGTATGGGAAGCAGAACTTCTATTCTATATTTACGGAATGTTGGTGTATATCGATGGTCTAGTATTAGGCAGGGATTCCGCTGGCGATCGCCACTTTCGCAAATGGCAATAAAAATAAACAATTGGCGATAAAAAATTACAATTTTCGAAAAAAAATCCAAAAATTTATAATTTTTTATCGCCAATTGTTTTATTTTTTTTGAAGTGGCGATTTTTTTATTTTCCCCAGCGGAATCCCTGATTAGGCTGTAAGTATCTTGATAAAAAGGTCTGTTACGGCCTTATTCTATGCAGAGCTCCAGATAAGCTGCGTATTTGCGTAAATACCCAATTAAAATTGCCAAAAACCCAATTGAAATCAGAAGTAGCGAGTATCAAAAAGCAATAACAAATTTGTGGTACCTTTATCATGCTGCAGAAAGCAATAAACAGACAACAAATATAGCATATTTTTCTTATTTTCCATGAAAACACATCTTGGCATTTCATTAGAATTGTCTCCAAGGAGACAATTCTAATGAAATGCCAAGACATGTTTTCATTTCGAAGCAAACTACTCAATAATTGCTGTCTGTTGATGTGTAAACAGTAGTGTGATTTTATTTTACCCAATTAAAATATTGAAATACCCAATGCTTCAGAAATGATGAAGTGGAGTGAAAATACTCAATTACTAATTCCTTATCTTTAGCCCTGACTATATCATCGACATAGCATGTGTAGAGTATGTTTTTTAGGACTTTATACACGTTATTGTTATATTTACCAAGTCCTGGCTTGAATGACTCGTTCATGATATGACTTTACACATCTTAAAATTTTGCTGAAAATTATTTACAAATACTGTATGGAGGGTATAATCTGCGGGTTTTTTATTTTTGCTATATTCGTGGACTCTGGATATCCGCGAATTCAAAGCACCACAAATAATTTCCCACATCATGAGATCGTGTTTGACGGAGAGAGAAAAATGTCCCAGTATTGGTTCCGTTTGGATTTTGGTACACAGATGTTAGTTACGGGGATTATCAGTAATTTGAAGATGGGGTGGGTTGTGTATTGTACATACATTAGCATTCATCAATAGGTTTTAAACGATACAATATAGGTGTGAAATTTGCCGAAAAAAGAGATGCTTTATCATAAATTAGTTTATTTCTTTTGTTTCCTTGCAGGGCTCAATTCGTACCCAAAATATTTCGCCTCAGATACATTTGTCCGAGTGATTTATAAACCAAACAAAATAGTACTAGTAGAAACATGTATTTTTATTGTTCAATACATATCAATATAATCATTAAATTATATTAGAATGATAATTGAGCTTATTCTAACAACGTCAGAGATGGGTTGTGGCCTAGGGGTTAGAACACCTGACATCCAAAATGGAGGTTGTGGGTTCAAACCTCGACTAGGGCATCAAAAAATACTTTAATAGTATTTCCATCCCATTGGTCTGTCGGATGAGACTTTAAACTGCGGTCCCGTCTCTATATGACTTTAGCTGTTGCTGGGACTCTAAACCCTTTCACTTTATACGAACAACGCAAATTATCACCTCATGCTGATACAGTTATAATATCATCAGAGCAACAGTTAAGGTGCGTAAAAAATGGCAAGTTGGGAGTGCTTTAGAATCGTCTCAATGAGACGATTCTAAAGCACTCCCAACTTGCCATTTTTGATGAAGGAATAACAAACTTTCACCCCAAGTTGGTCAAATAACGCACCTTAACTGGGGTTCTGATTGTATTAGTAATTAGGCCACATGTAATCCAAGTAGGGTTGTATTAAACCTGTGAAGAGACCAATGTGTTATATATTAGCTCACCATTGTAAATTTACACCGAGTGAGCATATGTCAAGCCTGTAGGACATAAGCTGTCGACATAAACATCAACGACGGTCACAACTCGAGTCATTCGAATGGGGTTAAAATCTGGAACGAACCATACACAATGAATTCAATGCACCGCAAATTTTCTTTTTCAACAATCGAATGACTGCGAATTCAAAGCACCGCAAATAATTATTATGAAAGCAAACCACAGAATAAAAACACCGCAGAATTATTCCTCCGTATAGTAGTTGTTTCCTTTGTGCTCAGTCAGGGTTTTAATAACAGCATACAAAAACAGCTTGCTCCGATATATTTCAATTTTACCATTTTTGTTGACATCAGACATACATATACCATGTGCATGTTTATATTGTACTCTTATTGTTTACCCTAGTTTCTCGACTAAACAGCATTTCTTCTCAATTAATCGCATTTTGCGACGCTTTCACTATTATTATTAAATTAATCATTAAATGTTCAGCGCTATATTTAGAACCAATTTTATACCTTGTTGTCATCAGTTCACGAGACGCAAAGCATATTTCCGCCCACACACGCGCACACTTCATGTCACCGCCAATCACATACTAGTATAGCAATTCAAAACATGTTTACGGCAGAGCTTCGCGACTGGGCTGGGTAAACAATAAGTACGTTATAGTTCACATATTGAATTTTTTATAAATAATTTATTAAAAATTCAATATATGAACTATAACTATTACTTACAGACATACCGGTAGCTGTAGGCGAATGTCGTATAAATGAATGCATTTTAAAAATGATGGCATTTAAATAAATGATAGGTACTAGTCAAAAATAAAATGATTTACATGTACAATTAATTTTATAATGGGAATGTATATGAGGTTCTTTTTGTAACTACATGTATCTATTTTCTGTAGTATGACGTAAAAAGAATATGTTAGTATTGTGTTAGTAATTTTGCTGTAAGAATAGAATTTTACTGCATGTATTTGCCATAAATTTACATTTACTATATTACTACACACTTAATAATTTCATTGATGGATTGGCGAACAGTGCAGATCCTGATCAGACTGTGCAGATGCACTGAGAAGATGCACAGTCTGATCTGGATCTACACTGGTCGTAAAAGGGTCGTAAAAACCCATAAGCCCCATTTCTCGAGTCACAGCCACATTTCTTTGCTTATGCTTTGGCTTTCTTGTATGTGAGAGTTGAATCTGGTTATGCCCCTTATAAGAGAAGAGTACCGGTAATCCTACCGGTGTCAATAGATAGCACCGGGTATGGAACCTGTTTGAGCCAATTTCCACCCTTAAATATAAGCCGAATGAACGTGTCAAAGAATATCCCCCCATTGACAAATATCCCCCCACATTTTGAAATTTGACATGTTTGTGGCAGGGGGGGGGGGGGGGGGGGGGGGGTGACGGTGGGGATTATATTTGGCAAATATCTTCCCCTTCCCTGTTGGCATCAGTGAATGGTATTGTCTTCCGTATCCTTATCAAAGCTCCAGTTAAGGTGCGTAATTGGACCAAATTTTCCGGGTATTTTTCTTATTTCTTCACAAAAAATGGCAAGTTGGGATTGCTTCTAAAGCACTCCCAACTTACCAATTTTGGCGAAGAAATAACGAAAGTCTCCCTAAAGTTGATCACATTATGCACTTTATCTGGAGCTCTGCTTATCCTACCATATCTAGTCACTAATTTGTATGTGTACATTCATGTCATTAATTTTTTGCGCACTTGCCGAATATTATTTTGTTCTACTACGCTGATCATATACATGTACCACTAGCTTGTAATATCATTTTTTGTTTATATAATTTTTTGTTTGAAACAATGAGTCATATTTTCCATAAATGATGCCAAAAAGTGACAAAATATTCAGCGTTCATGTGGAATTTAATTTGTGTCAAACCCTTACGCTATCTTAATTTTTTGTCATCTGCTGTTTATTTTCCATTTTTATCATCAAAAACATGATTTGACAGCACTTTAGAATAAGTTACATGCTTTGACAGCACTTTAGAATCATTTCCATTGGAAATGATTCTAAAGTGCTGTCAAACCATGTTTTTATTGAGAAATAAGGCAAGATATGAAAGCAACAGCAGACGACAATTGTTATGTGTAGCGGTCTAAGGGTTAATTTGAAATTGTCAATGTCGGCATAAAAACGGCAGTATGATGCGAGAGATAATGACAGGGGCGTGTCCATTTCTCAGTTTACCATTACCTATATATAGTACATAGAATTTCGCATGTGCTATGTAAATTTTGCCAACTTTCGACATCATTTATGGAAAATATTGTATAATTTTATGTTCTTAGGTACAAAATCACACGACTTGTCTCAAATGTGGCAAGGTATGTTTTTCTCAGTCAGTGACCATGTCTCATATGTGGTTGTGACTGGAGAAATCAAGCCATTTCTGACCAGTGTAAATCCAAAGCATCCTGCGTATTCACACAGTCTGATCAGGTTGTACATTGTTCACTGTCTGTTTAATCAGTGAACACCCACCATTCTTCTAACGAACAGTGTTTAACCCATTTCAGTCTAAGGATACGATAATTTTTTGTAAAAAAAATATCTTTATTTTGTTTATTTCTCTGTGAAGGTATATGTTGTTACCACTCATTTGAACCGTCTCGTCGAGTGAGTGGTAACAACATATTCTTTCGTGATGAAATAAAGAAAATTGGGATTTTTTTATCATAAAAGTTTCATACTACATGTACTATAATTGTATCCCTTCTTTAATGGGTTAATCAGTGAACACCCACCATTCTTCTAACGAACAATATGGATCCTTATCAGGCCTAGTTAAAAATTGCACACACATGTACTTTATATGCCAACATCATCAATTGTGCCTCGTTAATCCCACTTTATGGTGTCCAGTCCTATAGCTTTTAAAGGTACCGGTACATGCCCACTCAGTAGGCACAAAATGTTCTTTATAGGAAGTGAATAAGTGTATAATTGTGTCATTATTCAACCAGTTCTAAAAATTACGAGTGCCTACCATACAGGTATAATATTTATTTTACTGATAGTAACTTGCGGTGGTATCAGGCTATTTTCATATGAAAATGAGGCATGATAACAGATTATAAAGTACGGTATGATCACTGCACATCAACAAATAAACATCATAAATACAGAGGATACATAGTAAGTTCCGTTAACATTTTAAGGAAACACAGTTATCGCCCCCTAATATCAGTGTGGAAATTTACGTCTGATATAAATGTATAATAATGCCAATCAATACGTGGGGTAATGGTGAATGATTGTTTATTTGGCCAGAAAATGTCTCAGATGATGTTTCTGATATAAAGAACATTTTGTGCCTACTGGGTTGGCGTGTACCTTTAAGGACCACCAGGGATTTGTTATCCGCTCGCCAATAGGCAAGATGGGGATATAGCATTAGTTCATGTATGCAATTCTCAATTCTCTCCCCCCCCCCCCACCCCGATGCAGCAGGTTACATGCGGGATCAAACTCGTTGGCCAGGCTTTAAATGATCTCAATTGTTGATAGGCCTTTAAACACCAATAAATCAAATCAAATCCATGTATGTAGACCTATGTGCGTACACATGTACGTTAGGAACACATTTCATTTCTTAATCGATCATGCTGAGATATGCCATTTTGATTGGGGAAAGTCATAAATATTTTCTTTAAATGTGCCCAGAAGTATATGTCGCGACTTCCATTTGAACCGTCTCATTGAGACGGTTCAAATGAGTGGTCGCAACATATACTTTAATTGAGAAATAACAAAAATAAACGTAAAATATTTTAAAGGTGTATTCCGCATGTTTATACCGTAACTTATAAACCACTTCACCGACTTAATCATATTTGGCCACAATATGTGTCCATGGATGATGCTATATTTCGCATAACCCCACGTCTGAATATCCAATGTTCACATAACCCCACGTCTGAACATCCAATGTTCACATAACCCCACGTCTGAACATCCAATGTTCACATCACTGAGAACTTCTGTGCATTTTATTATCAAAGCTGCCAGTGAGGGGATTAGCTTAGTGACAATGATGCCATTATTTTTCTTATTTCTTTTTGTTTTCATATAAGTATTATTACTTTTGTACTTATTTAGGTATTTTCTAAATCTGTATTATCGCATGTACCGGTATATATGCGATTTGAAATAATATGTACCAAAATAGGTGGTGGAGGTGTATTTACCATATTATAAGCACTAACCCATATGTTAACTCTTTGCATGCTGGGAAATTTGTGGGCTATAAATAGTTAAAAAATAACAGATGACAATTCATTATATTTTCTTTTATTTCTCCTTATAAATGTCATGAATATGTCTTGGAATTTCATTAGAATTGTGTCCAGAGGACACAATTCTAATGAAATTTCAAGACATATTTACGGAGAGAAATAAAAGATATACTCCTAATTCGTTTGGCGGATATTTTCGCCGCTAGCATGCAAAGAGTTAAGTCTCCTACAGCTAGGGTTATATGGAGGCTAGCATGCAAAGAGTTAAGTCTCCTACAGCTAGGGTTATATGGAGGCTAGCATGCAAAGAGTTAAGTCTCCTACAGCTAGGGTTATAGGGAGGCTAGCATGCAAAGAGTTAAGTCTCCTACAGCTAGGGTTATATGGAGGCTAGCATGCAAAGAGTTAAACATATAAATGTGTACCTTCTTTTCTTCACTGAGGTATGTTTCTGGACCACTCTCACAGTGTAATATGTTATGTATCAGTGTAGATCTGGTATTGTTGCATGACTGCCGCTGTTTGACACCGCTCACAGCCGTGTTAAAAACGTAAAGCGCGTGCTGTTTGACCATGGCTGTAGACAATGCTCTTTCCGGGGCCAAGCCAACATCTACGTAATACACAAGTCTCATGACATTACTACAAGCAGAGCTTCAGTTAAGGTGCGTAATTTGACCAACTTGGGATGAAATTTTGTTATTTCTTCATCAAAAATGGCAAGTTGGGAGTCCTTTAGAATCGTCCCATTGAGACGATTCTAAAGCACTCCCAACCTGCTATTTTTGATGAAGAAATAATAAATTTACCTCCAAATTACGCACCTTAACTGGAGCTCTGTAGAACGTGCCATTACGTCACAAGAAACAAAATTGTTACGCTATCTCCAGATTACTATCATAGGCAACTCTTGTAGCTATTACGTCACCAGATCAGTTTACAACGGTCACGCTGAAATTTTGAAATAAATGCAGCTGCATCACGCAACGTGTACTGCGGCCCCGGAATATGTATGAGTAAATCAGCTGTTTGAATGGAGCAGATTATCAAAGTACCGAAAGTACTGCATAGATGCTCAAATTGCACGATATTTCCGACGGAAATGTAACAATAACATTTGACTATGTCCAGCTGTGTGACTCGGAACTGTTTGAACCCACGGCCTGCGGCCTTGGGGTTCAAACAGTTCTCTTGTGCCATGGCAACTGTTTACCAACGGCTGGACATTGTGGAACCTTATACATGTACTTAACCCTTACAATGCGGGAAATGAAAATTGTCGTCTGCTATGGTTTTGTATTTTGTATTCCTTCTTGATAAAAACATGTTTTGGCAGCACTTTAGAATCATTTCCATTGGAAATGATTCTAATGTGCTGTCAAACCATGTTTTTGATGAGAAAAAGGGAAAATAGAAAGCAGACGACTAAATTTAATTTAGAATTGTAAGTGTTAATAGTCTGTATCACTTTTACGTATTCTGCAAATATTGATTTAGAAGGTTTAATGTTGTTTACAAGCAGTTCATGATAGACACACAATTTAATTAACCATTACAATGCTGAATTGTATTGTGTCGTCTGCTGTTTGTTTTTTATTTTCCATTTTTCTAACCAAAAGCATGCTTTGACAGCATATTTTCTCATGGATGTGCTACAAATGGAAATAAACTAAACTTTATATAGATCAGCCTCAACTAATTATACATGTACATGTACTTGCTTATTTTTAGAAAGACAACAATCCTGGGCATTGTTCCTTGAATGAAATTATGAGATTCTGTCGTCAATAAATTGATTACACCTTATACATACATAGTTAACCTGTAGAATTGTTATTTTATGCCGAGTGTGTATATATTTATACATGTAATTTATATGACTGTAAATACATACATTTTTGTAGAAGTATCCGACGTACGGCTTCTTATGTCATTTGCGACTTGCATTTATGGATTGGTCTGCATATTCTTGACTAACTTTGTTTTCAAAATCATGCAATTTCATTGGAGCTCGGCCTCGTCCAATCAGATTTTGAGCACTTAACTACATAAGTAATTCTGCTAAATTTGGTATTCGTGAACTTGTAGTGTTAATGTCTGGAAATTGGTCATCATTAAAAGGAAGAAACTGTATTGATGAAACATAAGATTACCTGGGGCCTCATGGGCGCCACCATTAATCCAGTGTAAACAATGGACCATGTGATCCCTTGTATCGCATTTAGAGGTGACATAATTACATGTACCGGTATATGTTCACAGTATAGCCACAAATTTGTTCAAATACAATGTACATGTATGTAATCCTTTTTTTCTCTTATTATTATTTTTATATATTCAGTTGCAAACACTGTAGATCCAGATGAGCCGGCTTATAACAAGCCGCCTCATCAGGATCTGTAGCTACAATAATCCGCCTCCGATATGTTATCTACGGCTACAATTTGACCCATTCAAAAAAATGTGAGCAACCGAAGTGCATACCCAGACCTGTTGCATGTAGGTCAAAATTTAGTAAACTGTATATTGTATACCTTGAAACAAATCATCTTTGATGTCGAACTGGTAAATTGCCCAAAATAATTGAATAGGGAAATCATTTTCCCATGGAAGCTATCTTTTCTCTTGTTGTTGTTCAACATTCAACATAGTGGTGGCAGGTGGGAGCACGCGATGGGTAATTTAACGATCGGGGTTCATCCTTACCGGAATCCCGACTGGAGACCTGGTTTTGGCCCTCACATACATCTTTGGCAATTTGTATGTGACAGTTGAATCTGGTTATACCCCTTATGTGAGTATTACATATGGTGTGGTATGGACCTGGCACCAGGTCACGTTATTCTAATTTCAGGGCTGAATATATTTGTTCTCGATGTAAATATTCCGTTCTGATTTTGGGATTTCCCCCCCAATGCAACAGGTTAAAATGGGATCGAACCCGTTTGCCCGGCCTTACATGACCTTAGCTGTTGATAGGCCGTTAAACACTAATAAACAAAACAAACAAACAACATTCAACATAACGAAATGAAGCTTTCAAATTTACAAGATATACATGTAAATGTCAGATAAACACCTTGAAATGGTAAAATAATCAATTTCTGCATGTGTATGTTCTTTATTAATAATTTATTGATACAACTTTGACAGGTTTCTGTCGCTAACATATCAAACACGCCGGATAACTGATTGAAAAAATCACTCTTCCATGCGTTACATTAAAAGAGATGGGGTTAAATTACTACCCTCGCGAGAGGTATGAAGCGGGGTAGCAAATTTGTTTCTACAGGATCTGCAGTGTTTGCAAACTGCTTTACTAGTTACAGACATTTCTATCAAGCCTTTTTCATCATAGTTGCCTCTAAGTTTTACTTGCTTTGATATCTAATAATCTTTATAGCCATTTTGTCTGTGATCCACATGCAACGTATTGCCCATTTGCCAAAGGTTAATATAGGAATGAATGGCCTTTTTGCGGAATTTATCGAGGTATAAACTTGGAAAAGTCGCGGGAATACTGGACGAAGGCCGGAAGGCCTCGTCCAGTATTCCCACGACTTTTCCAAGTTTATATCCCCGATAAATTCCACAAAAAGGCCATTCATTCCTTATAATTCCAGCATTTTAAATAAATTCATCAAGAAAATGTGTTTATTTTCCGTTTTCTTAAGAATTATTTTAACTGCGCCTCACGGTTATGGAAAGTAGTTCGGCGTGGGAGTTTACTGGGATATAAATTTTGGACAGAGACTTGCTACGGGCCAATCAAATGTTAGGGAATTGTGTACATATTTTTGTGCTGGAATTATGACCGAATGTACAGTTTACCCATACCAACCTCCAACCATGCTGTTACATCATGTCAAACTGCCTTTATTATTTTGATTGGCCAATTAATATTACCTAACAATCTCCATCATTTTGACTGTTTGTCTCTATAATTGTGATTGGATGATTAAAACTAATTTTAATGTGATGATGAAAATTTGAAAACGTCCACCATTTGACTGAATTATAATAAAATTTCCAATTGTTTTCTAGTTGATAGATGCACCGCCAAATATTCTGATTGGATAATGCACTGCCAAGGTATTAATAGAAATCAGAAAAGTATGGTGAACAGACATACAACATAAATAGTCTTGCATTTTCACTCGCAATTGAATGCCAGAAACAAATCATCTCGAGAAATTGTTACTTCAAAATTGGTGGGTGGAAGGTTGGTGCAAGCGATGGGTAATTTAACGATCGGGGTTCATCCTTACCGGAATTCCGACTGGAGACCTGGTTTGGCCCTCACATACGTCCGAAGTTTGGCATTTTGTATGTGACAGTTGAATCTGGTTATACCCCTTATGTGAGTATTACGATTGTTCGTAATCCTATTTTAGGGGAAGGGGCCAAGTGACTTTGGTGTGGTATGGACCTGCCACCAGGTCAGGTTATTCTAATTTCTGGGCTGAATATATTGTATCTCGATGTAAATATTCAGTTCTGATTTTGGAATTTTCCCCCCAATGCAGCAGGTTAAAATGGGATCAAACCCGTTTGCCTGGCCTTACATGACCTTAGCTGTTGATAGGCCGTTAAACACCAATAAACAAACAAAACTTCAAAATTGTCTTATTTCTGAACAAAAAATAACAATGTCAGCACATTAGAATCATCTGCTATGGTGATTAATTCCGCTGTAAGGGTTAAAGGGCATATCGTTTTTTGTTTTTTTTTAAATACTAATAATTCCAGCACAAAAATATTTACACAATTCCCTAACATTTGATTGGTCCGTAGCAAGTCTCTGTCCAAAATTTATATCCCAGTAAACTCCAATGCCGAACTACTTTCAGTAACCGTCAGCCGCAGTTAAAATAATTCTTAAGAAAACGGAAAATAAACACATTTTCTTGATGAATTTATTTCAAATGCTGGAATTATAAGGAATGAATGGCCTTTTTGTGGAATTTATCGGGGATATAAACTTTGAAAAGTCGCGGGAATACTGGACGAGGCCTTCCGGCCTTCGTCCAGTATTCCCGCGACTTTTCCAAGTTTATACCCCGATAAATTCCACAAAAAGGCCATTCATTCCTATATAAAAAATAAAAATGTGTAAAGTGGTTTATTTGAAGATATTTGATGATACTAGGACTGCTGGGTTGTTTCAATTTTCACCGATATCGCTTCATAAGTATCAGATTTTCAATCTTGTGTTCTGTATCTTGTTGAACACAACAAGATAGAAAATCTGATATGTACAGTGGAACCTCTCTAAACCGGACACCCTGGGAGGTCCCCAGGGTGTCTGGTTTAGAGATGTTCCTCTGTAGAGCGGGCATTTTATCATTCTTATACGTATTTGGATGCTTTGCAATCATGAATATGCATTATCATCTGAGATGAATGACAAAGAAATCCATCAAAAATAAGATCACAGACGTTACCTGGGTGTTCAGTTTAGAGAGGTTCCAATGTATGTACCTACATGTATATGGGTGAAACAACCGAGCGGTCCTAGTATTGTCATATATCTTCAATTAAACCACTTTACACAGGGCCATGATGAAAACACATTTTTATTTTTTATAGTATTTTTAAAAAAAAAATCCCGATATGCCCCTTTAAAGGTTACCACGATTGTGTGTTGGCTCAGCTCTGTTCTACTCTCTGTGTACACAAACGCGTTACCAGGGTATGCCACAATATCTATTTTGATAATAAATTATATTTCATCTGTACTCGTCTTCGACATCTTGTTTATATTTACCAAGCAGAATCTACCATCATCACTGTCAGTGTGTCCTATGGCAGGATTTTGGTTTTCTGAACAAATTAACCCAAATTTTCTGTCTGCTACGCTTGGCCCAAATTTTCTGTCTGCAACGCTGGGCGACTTATAAGGAAAATTTGGGTTACCAAGAAATTTGGTTGTCCGGTTTGCGCAAATGGTAACGAGCACAATTCTCACCAATGCAGCTCGGGTTCGATCCTTGCCTGGGGTAGTATGTGCACATGTGTGCAGTCTGATCTGGGTCTACACTGTTTGTCATTCAGTCAGTGAACCATCTGTAAGGCTCCTAACAAACAGTATAGGTCCTTATCAAACTGCAAGAGGGTCATAGCAGACCGAACTGTTCACAATCACCCCATATCTCCAGTCACTATAGGAATGAATGGCCTTTTTGTGGAATTTATCGGGGTATAAACTTGGAAAAGTCGCGGGAATACTGGACGAAGGCCGGAAGGCCTCGTCCAGTATTCCTGCGACTTTTCCAAGTTTATATCCCCGATAAATTCAACAAAAATGCCATTCATTCCTTATAATTCCAGCATTTGAAATAAATTCATCAAGAAAATGTGTTTATTTTCCGTTTTCTTAAGAATTATTTTAACTGCGCCTCACGGTTATGGAAAGTAGTTCGGCGTGGGAGTTTAGTCGCATACAAGTTCTGACCATATTGACAGTAAAGTAATTTCAATAAAACTTACATGTACTAACAATTATTGTTTGCCCTAGTTTATCAGTTTCTCGACAAATGGAAGCTCAGCATTTCGTCACAATATGTACAACGTTATATTTATAACCAAAGGTCACGCCTTGTAAGTTCACGAGACACACCATGCTACCAAGTGTGCATGCTCGATTCAGTGTCAAACCAACAATCACATCATAGTATCGCAATTCAAGAGTGTTTAGAGGCGGCGCTACAGTCACACGAACATGTCCACGTGACAGGGCAGGCCAAACAATAAAATAGTCATAATAAAATATTGAATTTTTAATGAACTACATAAACATTCAGTATATGAACTATAAATATTATATACTAGCCAGCTAGGTCGAGAGGTCAACTGTAGAGCCATTTGTGATCCTAGAATAGTATGCAGTAACTGGCTTATACTAGGTGGCCGTGGCCCACATGTCGCGCCTGCCGAGGCTTTGATAACATACTGAAAAACTTTAACCAAAAACTTTAACTCGGACGCATATATTTACATACGCCACTGTGCCGACTATCAAAAACCAACTAAGTGGGGATGGTGCAGTGATTTGACCAATATTTTGGTGATGGGTAGGTATCTAACATCATGGCATGTGGTTACTACAACATTCTGAACATGTATTCTATTCTGCACAAACACAGTTTTATCGATCAAGCCTGATAAATTTGATTTAGAGTCAAAATCAGCAAGTTTGATTGGCTGAGACGGAGCTGTGCTCAGTTTTAGCCAATCAAACAGCCTGATTTTGGGTATATATTTGGAGAACGTGCTCAGAATATGTTAGTCACAGGTCCTGGTACCATGCTTATAAAACACTCCCAAGCTAATTCTCAAAGAAAAGTAACTCTTCGCATGCTGAGAAATTTGTGGGCTATAAATAGTTAAAAAATAGCAGACAATTCATTGCATTTTCATTTATTTTCCCCTATAAATGTCATTAATTCGTCTTCATTAGAATCGAGTCCTCCAGACAGAGGAATTAATAAACATACTCGTAATTTGTTGGATGCTACTTTCACCGCTAGCGCACAGGTTGAAGTAACGGACCGAGGTATATAAATACATTAAATATGCCTAAAAGCATCAATAAATGAAAACAAAATGAGCTAACAATTTTTTTTTTTACCCCCAATAGAGTATAAGGTGGGGGAGGGGGGTAAAAAAAAAAAAGTTTTTAGCATTATTTTTTTTTGTCATTTATTAATGCTTTTAGGCATATTTAATGTATTTATAGACCTCGGTCCGTTACTTCAACCTGTGCTCTAGCATGCAAAGAGTTAAACAATTGAATGAGCTGTAGCCGATTTCACCAAAATTGCAAAGTATACTTATCTTGCTAAGTATTCTTTGAAGGAGAAGTTTTAGTTTAAACATATTTTATTGCTCTAAATTTACAATGTAACTTTACAGTTAATAAATACAGGTTAATTTAGAAGAGCAAACGGGTTGGGCTACAAGTTTTAGCAACATTAGTTACTGTGAGCCCGTCCCAAGTTACAGCCCGTCCCAAGAGAAGTTTTAAATTTATGCATTTAATTTTTTATTTAAAGGAGATCTAACAAGATTCTGTTTTCACGATACGCTTATGTATTCATCATTTATATATCGAATAAAACAAATTTCACAGTAATCCGACCAGTATGTGCCATTCTTTTACGACCAGTATGTGCCATTCTTTTACGGATTTCATATTCCGGACAGCCAGTTTTTCCAGCCTTCACTGCATGACTAACTTATTTTGCTTACCACAGTTATTTCCCTTTTCGGTCACATGGGCATATGACGTATCAGTAGTACTTCCAAAATGTATGCATAATACGATTATTACACGTAATAGTCCAACAGACTACTTAGAACTCCAGTTTATTAGAGCGCTGATATAACTAGATTGGTCAGTAAGCTGATATAACTAGATATGTAAAATTTTCCAAGTGTGTGGGCTTGTGACATTGACTCTGGGCTTAGCGGGGGCAGCACGAACGTGAATGCGAAGCAGATCCGAGCAAGGAAATAGAAGTTATAACCGATTCCTCTGATGTTAAGTTTTGTAAAGAGACTAAGTATGTGATCTTGACCTTGGGATCAGCGGGGATATGTCACAGCATGTTAGAGGAATGCATGCATGAAATATTCAGAATTTTAGATGAAGTTATAACATAGTTCTCTGATGTTAAGTTTTGTAAAGAGACCATGTATTTGACCTTGACCTTGGGATCAGCGGGGGTTGGACGGTTTGGTACAGCATGTTATAGAGCCTTACAGGAATGCATGTGTGAAATATTAAGCATTTTAGATGAAGGAAATAGAAGTTATAACAATATTTCTCTGATGTTAAGTTTTGTAAAAAGACTAAGTATTTGACCTTGACCAAGGGATCAGCGGGGGTTAAACGGTCGTGGATTTGGCACAGCATGGTAGTAGAGCCTTACAGGAATGCATGTGTGAAATATTAAGCATTTTAGATGAAGTTATAACACTACTTCTCTGATGTTAAGTTTTGTAAAGAGACTAAGTATTTGACCTTGACCTTGGGATCAGCGGGGGTTGGACGGTCGTGGATTTGGCACAGCATGGTAGTAGAGCCTTACAGGGATGCAAGTGTGAAATATTAAGCATTTTAGATGAAGGAAACAGAAGTTATAACAATATTTCTCTGATGTTAAGTTTTGTAAAGAGACTAAGTATTTGACCTTGACCATGGGATCAGCGGGGGTTGGACGGTCGTGGATTTGGCACAGCATGGTAGTAGTCTTACAGGAATGCATGTGTGAAATATTAGGCATTTTAGATGAAGGAAATAGAAGTTATAACAATATTTCTCATATGTTAAGTTTACGGACGGACGCCCGGACGGACGGACAACCAGACTCCAGTATACCCCCCCCACAACTCGTTGCGGGGGGTATAAATATATGTGACCCTAGCATTACTGTCAAAAATATAAGAATGACCTAGTTACAAACTACATACTGAAATGCGACAGTGGGTGACAAAATGGACATACTGTGCAATTTTCAGCAGCTGTAGGATACCGATCTGTATATACATGTATTTATACTTACATCGTCAGGCTAATATCTATGGTTTCCCCGATAGTACTTATATAATGCTTCATCAGACGGGCAACAGAGTAGACACTTATCAGAGCTGAGAGATGCATAGATGGATCTGGTGCTATGCTGGTTAAACTGTCATAACGCCATTCATATATGCCATTGTCCACTTACAATGAAACAATGCTGTACATGGGGTCAATTAAGGAAAGCCCGGGGTGACAGCAGTGGGAAAATTAATCGTTCTAATTGCCATGGGGGGTGAGGTGTTGTTTGAAGATTGTGTCAACATCCGCTGTACACTACGACTGAGAAGGTGCAATAAGCCAAACATAACACGGGGCTTATAGGGCGTTTGCGACCAGTGTAGATCCAGTTCAGCCTGTACATCCGCACAGTCTGAACAGGATCTGCACTTTTTCAATAAAACACACCAACATGCAACCTAGATCGTATTTAGACTACATGAGTGTTATATTTGATTAGGACCTAAACTGGTTACAAATCACACAAACCCCATTTCTCCAGTCACAGCCACATATAGGACCATGCTTCGACGTAACCCCATTTGGCAAAACAACAATTTTATGCTGGAAAACATCTTTAGTTTTTAACATCAAGTCCAACCATTTTCTATTTATTTGAAACAAGTCAGTAGGAAAATAGATTAGAAATAGAAAAGAATAAACTGTATATGTGAAAATTCAATATATACTTTGAATTCTTTTTATCTGTCAACGAACAAAATATGTGATTCAGTTATATTTTAGTATTCGAAAACAGAATTTACAGAAATATAAGCGGGTGCACATTCAAGTTACACAAGTTTAGTCCTGCAATATAACATTCATCCATGTGTAAAAACAAACACATGAAGATTGGATGTTCGGAACTGTAGAAAGCACATTCATTCGGCTTATATTTAAGGGTGGAAATTGGCTAGAACACCTTCCATTCCCGGTGTAGAAAGCACCCTGATGTGCACAGTGTATCTATTCTACCATGTCTGTCAAATTAGACTCAACCAATCAGCTTGGCATAGGTGTGGCCTCGCAGATTCAATATACACCTGCTGCATTATTGTTGACATCCGTTTGAACGTAGCTTCACACGTTAGTCACTGACTAGGACAGATAAACAAAATGGATTCAACCAATTAGCATAGAATAGGTGTGGCTTCATTGAATTCAGAAGACACCTGTCCCAAGATCCACTTCCCTATTTGCCTGCGGTCAAATCATCGGTTAAGTTGTTTGGTATGCCAAACTATTAATGACCTCCGGCGGCATCCGTTTGAACATAATATCAGGGGGCCGTTTCACTAAACTAGCCATCGTACGACTGAAATGTTCGTAAGTGCAAAATTATGACAGTCTGTAAATTTCACATTAACAATGTTTTCTTGTAAACATTTATTGGATTTACATTTATTGAGCATAGGCTACATATGCAGTCTATGGTCAATAAATGTAAATCCATAAATTGAAATTTCCAAACGATCCTAAATTTGCACTTACGAACATTTTAGTTGTAAGAAGTTTAGTGAAACGTGACCCAGGTTACATAAAATGAAAATCACAATTCTGATATACCACAATAATACTTTACATGTATGTTTGGAGTTGGACATAGTTGATTACACAAGAGTACATGTATCATGCATATTTAATAGGTTACATGTACACACAATGTAAATCGCATCCAGTGGAACCTTGATATCTAAACCGGGCATACAGGTGTTCCCCTGAAATACAGGTATATGCACACTCCAAAACATGTATGCAATCAAGTACAACAATTGTAAGTACAGATCCATTGTGGTCAAACTTGCACAAATTAAATTTTTGAGATGTTTTTACTGTATTTGTGATGTCCGCCTAATTGTTTATTACAAAATGGCATTTTGTACAACATTACACAACCTTGTACATTGACACCTCTCAACACAAGACACCCTGTTTGTCCCTGTTTGCATTTTGTACAACATTACGCAACCTTGTACATTGGCACTTCTCAACACAAGACACCCCGTTTGTCCCTGTTTGCAAACAGGGACAAACAGGGTGTCTTGTGTTGAGAAGTGCCAATGTACAAGGTTGCGTAATGTTGTACAAAATGAGTGCCCTTCTCACCAATGCCATAGTCCGTGAATGTGACCACGGCGGCTCACAGCTGCTGTGTTGTTGTTGTTGTCATTGTTTCCTAGGGCATGTAGCCATACGTCTTCAACAAGTCCGATCGACACAAGCGGCAACACACATACACGGCGCACCAATGTCTTGAATTCTTCATTGTCCCTGAAGGCTGTTACATATTTTACTGATAGTGTTGATCTTGTCCGATACTGGACACATGCGAATTTATAATTAAATATGTATGTAACGCACTTTTAGCCCAGCAGTATACCCAACATACAGGTAAGTCGAAGGTGTGACAGTCAAATGTTGGGAAAGTGAGACAGTCTAAACAGATCAAAAATCAAAATGTTGGGAAAGTGAGATACAACCGTACAAGGTTGAGTAATGTTGTACAAAATGAGCGCCCTTCTCACCAATGCAGGCCGAGTGTCAAAATAAAATGTTTTTTCAAAATCTGACAAATGCTGACAGACACTGCCGATCCTAAATGAGACGTTTGAATTGTATCTGGTTGAAATGGCGAAGCCTTTGAAAATGTGAAAAGTTTTGTTTTGTGTAAAAATTTCTCAATAAGAGCACAAAGGAATCATCTTCCATGGAGACACATCTTATCTGCTGATAAATGGTTCTTTAACTCTTCCTACGCTGTTGACGGAAACTGCCGTCTGCTGTCATTTTTGCTTTAATCTACGCTGAACTAAATGTTGCCGTCTGCTGGAAATGTTTTATTTTCAATATTTCTCGACAAAAAGCTGGTTTTGACAGCACATGAGAATCGTCTCCAGTGGAGACGATTCTCATGTGCTGTCAAAACCAGTTTTTTGTTAAGAATTAAAGCAAAAATGAAAAACAGCAGACGGCAATTTCCGTCAACAGCGTAGGAAGGGTTAAACTATTCATAACACTCCACACGAGTCTGTTAACTTTTACAATGCTGGAAATAAATAGTCATCTGCTGCATTGTTAATATTTGTCTTACTTATTGTAAAAAACATGTTTTGGCAGCACATAATAATCATCTCCAATGGAAACATATTTTGCTGCGAAATACTGAAACTAGCAAACTTCAGCAGACGACAAAATTTTAATTCAGCATTCATATTAACACTTTCCCCCCTAAGTAACGGAAATGGATATTTCCATGTTATTCTTCAGACTGTTCCATTGATCAGAAAGGGGTGTCGTTTTTAGAAATAAGAAAGTATCCACAAACGGTGCAGATTGTGATGAGACGGCTCGTTACGAGCCGGCTCATCTGGATCTACACTGTTTACAAACATTATGACAGAGGTCTGTAGTGTTGAAAGGGTTAAGCCTTAGACGGCCGAGCACGAAAATTGTCGTCAGCTGTTGCTTTGTATTTTGCCTTCTTTCTCAATAAAAACGTGGTTTGACAGCACTTTAGAATAATTTCCATTGGAAATGATTCCAAAATGCAGTCAAAGCATGTTTTTGATGAGAAAAATCTAAAATAAAAAATAAACAGCAGACAACAAAATTTAATTCAGCAGTGTTAGGGTTAAAGGTTTAACCGACAGCCAGTCCATATTTTTGCCCTATTTTTTCACCATGTTTAACACACCCGTGACCATCTGCCCCACACTGTCGTATATCTCGTGGAAGGCCCCTTCGTACATGAATGCCGCCGACGTCACCAGTTTGTTTTTCGAGTCCACATGTGCTTCCTGGAGTCAGTTAAAGATCAATAGATTTTTTGATTTTTTTAAAGGATGAAAGGAATGCGGAAAACAAACAAATAACAAGAAATCGCATCGTTAAACGACGCTTATCCCCTCACTGGCAGCCTTGATAATAATAATAATAAAAAAAAAACAAAAAAAAAAAACACAAGTCCTCAGTGACCTTGACCTTGGCCGGTCCAACTTAGGTCATACTGGCAGCCTTGATAATAAACAATAATAACAAGAGGGCCCTATATCGCTCACCTGGTTATTATACATATGCAAGTAAATCTGAGAGAGCTTTCTACATTCATTATTGCTACAAAGTTTTGTCGAAACCAGTCTGTTGATTATAATGGGAAGACATTGTTGAAAGATTTTGTCCAACTTTATACGGTGGCCATCTTGGATTATGTGACGACCTCCAATTTGAAAAATCTGTAAATGTTTCACCGAAAGACAATAACTATGAAGCTTGGCCAGCATCAGCCAAGCAGTTAATAGTAAGAAAAGGCTGTTTGAAAGCTCTAATAAAAAGATATTGGTTTGATCTTTTGGCGGCCATCTTGGATGACGTAGTCAACCGATTTCGATAAAAAACGCTTCAGAGTCTTTGATTTGATATACAACATGACCAAATTTGGTAAAATTTAACCCCTAATTGAGCCGCCGGGCCCCACCCATTTTTTGATCGTGAGAAGAAGATTTTTTTTAAGAATTTGACCTCAGGTGAGCTAAAAAATGAATGGGGTTAACGTCCCAGCAACAGCTAAGGTCATTTAGGGACCAGACCTCGGTTTAATATCTCATCTGAAAGACCAGTGAGATGGAAATACTATGAAAGTACTTTTGACGCCCAAGGCGAAGATTGAACCCACAAACTCGGCTATTGAAGTCCAGTGTTGTAACCTCTCGGTTGCAACTCATTTCTGGTTGTGTCAACAGCGGCCATAAAAAGGATACGTTAAAGTTCTTCGGCACATGTTTTGCTCCCATCGCCTCAATGGCCCCCGCGGTGCCTGCGTACGGCCATTTACCCCCGTCTTCCTTATCCTGGCCTACGGTCAACTCACAGCCTGGTATCAGCTTGGCCGCTAACACCGGCGCGATACAGCACAGGCTGCAAGAGAAAATGGATTGACAGAGGAACATCTCTAAACCGGACACCTAGGAAAAAACCACAGTGGTGTCCATCAAAATTAACCCTTAAAATGCTGAATTAAATTTTGTCGTCTGCTGTTTATTTTTTTATTTCCCATTGTACTTAGCAAAAGCATGCTTTGACAACACATTATAATCTAAAGTGCTGTCAACCATGTTTTTTATTAGAAAGAAGATTCAAGATAAAGCAAAATCAGACGACAAGTTACGTCTCAGCGTTCTGAGGGTTAAACACACTGGTGTTATGGGTGTTGGGTTTAGAGAGGTTTGTTCAAAACATAGATTACCCAGGCCAGTGTCTTTAGATATAGAGGTTCTTACACGAGTGATGATTTAATATGATATTTATAAACTGATTTCATAAGAAACAAGGCTATTAATAAGTAATTATAACATGTGATAGGCACACTGTGTTTCCCCGAGAAAACGCGATGTTTCGTATCTGCGTCTGTCTACAAGCTGTCAACACAATACCGTGTTTATTGATTACCGATAAGGGACAATGCAAACTTTCACCAGTGCTCCAGATAAGCTGCGTATTTGTGTAAATACCCAATTAAAATTGCCAAAAACCCAATTGAAATCAGTAGTAGTGAGTATCAAAAAGCAATGAAAAATTTGTGGTATCTTTATCATGCTACAGAAAACAATAAACAGACCACAACAAAGCATATTTTCTTATTTTTCCATGAAACACATCTTGGTATTTCCTTAGAATTATCTCCAAGGAGACAATTCTAATGAAATACCAAGATGTGTTTTCATTTAGAAGCAAACTATTCAATAAGTGCGGCCTGCTGATGTGTAAACAGTAGTGTGATTCTATTTTACACAATTAAAATTTTGGATGGAGTGACAATACTCAATTACTAATTCCTTATCTGGAGCACTGTTTCACACATCAATTGTATCCTACTGCAATTCTGGCAATGAGTACTGCAATTGTGCTCAGAAATACGATAAAAGATAAAAATCTACAAGTAAATTATTTTCTTGTGGTGTGAAATGTCCATATTTAACTTAACGGTACTCGTGAAATATACACATTTCACACTATTCTATGAACATATATGTCATATTCTAATGCACTCTATAAATATCACGCAATCTGATTGGCTGATGGTCATACATTACAGGTATATCATTGTTGATGAACGGTCGCAAATTATTTCAATATGTATTCCTACGCCAATAGTAAAGGAGTGCATTAGAAATAGGTTAACCGCATTGTAATTTGCAAATTTGCGGCGTATATCAGAAAATGATAGATCGGAAAACATGTTTAATGGCTCTGCTAGCGCGTCGCCATTAAACATATTTTCGGACCTATCATTTTCTGATATACGCTGCAAATTTGAAAATTACAATACAGTTAACCCTATATTTGTTGCAAAAATATAAATATCCTCTAATTTTTCTTAAAAAAAAAAAATTGGTGAAAATGGCGATGTGATACAGTGGTTTGCGATCACGAACAGCCATTATCAACGGAGATGACAATAGACATACAAACTAAGCAGACATATATTTTATGGATGTCTGGTTTAGCGAGGTTCTACTATATGAACGGTAATACCAGCATCGGGCCTAAATTATATATCCAATAGATTTTGTAGCCAAATTGTGTATAGTACCTATCAAACATGATACCAGGTCAGAGTCATCAACTCCATCGAACTATCCGCAAAGTCTTTAATTGTTAATATGTACAGTAACTACCGACAAAAACACAAATTAAGGAACAAAAAATCAAAATCTCTCCGATACTTTCTACCAGTGCTCGCTATTGAAAATTTCCAGGAAAGTCACGTGATTTTTTCTGCTGTTAGCTATATAGCGAACACTGAGAATTAAGACCTTATTTTAATTCTAAGCATTATGGACCAGGGGCCCGTTTCACTAAACTTTGTACGACTAAAATGTAAATTTCACATTAACAATATGTTATTGTAAATGATTAATGGATTTACATTTATTGAGCATAGGCTGCATATGCAGCCTATGCTCAATAAATGTAAATCCATCAATTGAAATTTCCAGACGTTCCTAAATTTGCACTTAAGAACATTGTAGTCGCACAAAGTTTAGTGAAACGGGCCCTAGCATACTTGTGTGGCATTGGTGCTTAGCATGGGACTATGCTATGGACGAAGATATATGCATACAAAACATATTTAACACTCTATCTTACCCAATTGGCTTCTTGTTAGAATGGAAGTCCTTTATAACCCTCTCGACATCTGAGTTCACTGTCATACTTGTGTTATCCACAGCGAATGTGCACCTTAAATACAAGGAACCTCGCGTATCAAATTTGAGGTGATATGTTGAGCAATACTTCACGAACCAAGAATCCACTCTTCCACCGTTTCTTCACCGTGCCCATGCCGTAACATTGGAATGGAACACTGGCAGGGATTCCGCTGGCGATCGCCACATTCGCAATTGGCGATAAAAAATTACAATTTTTTTTTTTTTTCGAAAATTGTAATTTTTTGTTTTATTTTTTTTGAAGTGGCGATTTTTTTATTTTCCCCAGCGGAATCCCTGCACTGGTTATTGGTTACTGAAGTAAATTTTTAATAAAAGTTAAAGACATCACAAGGACATATGAGACACGTCATGTTATTTGTGATCCGGGTCTCCACTATCGCAAAACCCATAAGCCCCCATTTATCCAGGTAAATATTGCTTGTTAGAAGCTTGCCAGGTGGATCATTGATGGAATGGTGAACAGTGCAGATCCTGATCAGACTGTGCGCATGCACAGGCTGATCTGGATCTACATTGGTCGCAAAATCCATTAAATATTGTTAGAAGCTTGCCGGGTGAATCATTGATGGAATGGCGAACAGTGCAGATCCTGGTCAGACTGTGCAGATGCACAGGCTTATCTGGATCTACACTGGTCGCAAAAGCCATAAATCCCATTTCTCCATGTACATATTGTTTGTAAGAAACTCGACTGGTGGATCATTGATGGGATGGCGAACAGTGCAGATCCTGATCAGACTGTGCACATGCACAGGCTGATCTGGATCTACATTGGTCGCAAAATCAATTAGCCCCATTCTCCAGATACATACAAGTTTTTGGCCGCTCCAAATCCGCCGGGGAATATAACGGCATCAAAGTCGGTCTGCTTCAAGTTGGACAAGGCGCTGATCTTACCGCGAGCGATTCTGGCAGACTCGACCAAAACATTCCTGATGAACGAAAAATGAAAGTGAATGGGTTTAACGTCCCAGCAACAGATAAGGTCATATAGAGACGGGTCCACAGGTTAAAGTCTCATCCGACAGAACAGTGGGATGGAAATACTATGTGAGGTTTGAACCCACAACCTCTCGATTGGAAGTCAGGTGTTCTAACCCTAGGCCACGATCCATCCTGGAAGTAGTATGAAAGTATTTTTCACGCCTAGGGTGAGAATTGAAAGTAAAAGTGAATTGCTAACCCAGCAACATCCGAGATCATATAGAGATGGGACGACAGTTTAAAGTCTCATCTGACAGTTTGTTTGTTTGTTGGGGTTTAACGGCCTATCAACAGCTAAGGTCATTTAAGGCCGGGTCAATGGGTTTAGTACTAAATCCCATATATTACCTGTACAAGTACATGTACATGTTCAAGTACATGTACAAAAGGAGGAAAAATCCCAAAATCAGAACTGAATATTTACAATAACAAAACTATATATTCAGCCTTGAAATCAGAATAATCTTGATCTGATGCCAGGTCCTCGCCACAACAGAATCACTTGGCCCCACCCAAAAGCACTAGGATCAGTAATAATCTTACTACTTTTATAATGGGCAATAACACAATTCAACTCCAAGGTAACAAAAGAGCCAAAGATAAAAATGTACCTGAGGGCCAAACCAGGCAAACCGTGATTCCTATAAGGAGGAACCCCTACCGTTAATTTACGCCGTCACATTCGCCCGACCACCACCCACCTCATCCGACAGACCAGTGAGATGGAAGTACTATGTAAGTATTTTTTACCCCTAGGGCGAGGATTGAAAGTAAAAGGTTTAACGTCACAGCGACAGTTATGGTCCATATAGAGACCGGACCACAGTTTAACCCTTACAGTGCTGATTTAAAATTTGTCGTCTGCTGTTTATTTTCCATTTTTCTTATCAAAAACATGATTTGACAGCACTTTAGAATCATTTCCATTGGAAATGATTCTAAAATGCTGCCAAACCATGTATTTATTTAAAGAAAATACAAAATACGTTACAACAGCAGACAACAGTTTTCGGTATTTCACTGGTGAGGCATGGGCAGAAAAGCTGAACAAAGGGACATTTAACCCTTCACCCCCATGTGTAACTGGAATGGATTTTGATATGCTAATTTTGCAACCAATCCAATTGTCACAAAATGATTTTCAGATTAGTCCATTTATGAAAAGGGGGTGCTTTTGTTCTCAAAAATATGAAAATTACTTGCAAAAAGTGCAGAACCTGATGAGACGGCTTGCCACAAACCGGCTCATCTGGATTTACACTGTTTGCCAATATCACTCACTATACAGGTCTGTGATGTTGAAAGAGTGAAGAAAATCAATAGTGGTTGTCCTCTTGCCATGATAAACATGTATGCTAAACTTAATGAATGGCACTATGTCAAGATGATGTCTCAAACATTTGATATGTGGAAGATGGCTTGTGGCCTAGGGGTTAGAACGCCCGACTTCCAGTGGCAATCCGGAGGTTGTGGGTTCAAACCTCACATTGGGCATCAAAAATAATTTCATAGTATTTCCATCTCACTTGTTTGAGACTTTAAACTGTGGTCCCGTCTCTATATGACCTTAGCTGTTGCTGGTACGTTAAACACATTCACTTTTGATATGTGGGTTTTCACTTCATGCACTGCAAATGACCTATATCAAACAATGAATCAATTGATTTGATCAAATTGCAAAAAGGTTTGTGTTACATTCAAGTATATACGATCAGAACTGTGATAAAGAAGGGAGATAATTTGGTTATGCATTTTGTTATACACATACTACATGTAGTAAGAACATTTTATGAAATAAATTTTTTTTTTGTGAAATGATCATACAATACCATGTTTCCATTAGATATCAGTTTAACCCCCATTTCATGCTGAGGATCTGCCATTATGTTTTGCGGAAAATCCTAAATATTTTCCTTCTATGCGCTCAGAAGTATATGTCGTGACCACCATTTGAACCGTCTCGTCGAGACGGTTCAAATGAGTGGTCGCAACATATACTTTCATTGAGAAATAACAAAAATTAGATATTTTTAAAAACCCATACCCGTAATGGGTTACTATAAATTTTAGTTAAATTAAATTAAATTAGTCATCATCGATTGCAGAAAAATCAGTCTTTTAGTATATTTTCATGGTTTTACTGATCCCAATATTTTTTTCAGGTGACTCATATGTACAATTGGGATCACAAATATGATGCAGCCGGTACTAGTAGAGCGGCACTAAATTTACTGCACAGCTGCTGAGCACAATGTTACCCCACCGCCTGCTGTAATCTTGCCAATATTTGTAAATACGCTTATTACAATACACTTGAATATTCTGGGTGGAAATAAATAAAAAAGCTTGATTGGCTGAGCCTGAGCTGTGCTACATCTCAGGCGCAGCCAATCAAATTGCTTGATTGCTAGTTGATATTGCCACTATTTGTAAATGTGTTTATTATGAAGTACAGTGTACTTGAATATTGTGTTTGAAAATAAGCAGCTTGATTGGCTGAGCCTGAGCTGTGCTACAGCTCAGGTGCAGCCAATCAAATTACATGATTGCTAGTTGATAGATGTTCAGAAACGTTGACATCGGAGGCCTCCACAAATTCTTCACTAAATTTTCCACTCTTTCAGACTGGATTTCAACTCGTACATTACTATATTTTTATGCCGCACTGTCTCTTCAAATAAAACACTCGTCCAGAACGAACATTCCCTCCCGAATACAAGCGGACAAGTGGATTAGTCTAGGCCTGCATCTTGTCAGGATTAACGCAGGCGGTCGTGTACTGGTGTAGTACTGGAAGCCCGTTTCACTAAACATCGTACGACTAAAATGTTCGTAAGTGCAAATTTAGGATCGTCTGGAAATTTCAATTGATGGATTTACATTTATTGAGCATAGGCTGCATAACGCATCCTATGCTCAATAAATGTAAATCCAATAATTGTTAACAAGAAAACATTGTTAATGTGAAATTTACAGACTCTCATAATGTTGCATTTTATGTACATTTTAGTCATACAAAGTTTAAAGAGACGACACCCAGATCTTCCCAGCTACCTGTTGTGTTCCATCAGTTCCCCTTTTACCTATTGTGTTCCATCGGTTCCCCTTTTACCTATTGTGTTCCATCGATTCACCTTTTACCTATTGTGTTCCATCGGTTCCCCTTTTACATATTGTGTTCCATCGGTTCCCCTTTTACTGATTGTGTTCCATTGGTTCCCCTTTTACCTATTGTGTTCCATTGGTTCCCCTTTCGTGTGGTTGATGGCGTGCATCTGGTCCGTGTCGGGAGCGAACATCGAGATCTCTGCTCCCCCGCGACTCAGGTGTACAAGGGTCCTGTAATACAGATTGATTGATTGATTGATTGATGTTTACATTTGTTCAATAAGGAGGTCATACACCAATGGTAATGCAACTGCAGGGCTCCAGATAAGGAATTAGTAATTGAGTATTGTCACTCAATCATTTCTGAAGCAATTGGGTATTTCAATATTTGAATTGGGTAAAATAAAATGACACTACTGTTTACACATCAACAGACACCAATTATTGAATAGATTGCTTCCAAATGAAAACATGTCTTGGCATTTCATTAGAATTGTCTTCTTGGAGACAATTCTAATGAAATACCAAGATGTGTTTTCATAGAAAATAAGAAATATATGCTATATTTGTGGCCTGTTTATTGTTTTCTGGGTATTTAAGCAAATACGCAGCTTAGCTGGAGCTCTGCAACTACATTGCATATTCAGCAATATAATGACACAATAATATCTTTTCACGTATTTGTATACAGGTTTTTTCTTCTGCAAAGATCATTCTTTCCAGTACATAAACCACCATATCCTGATCTGGTGTTGGGCACTCTTACTGCACTAGCTATCTTGGCACTATGTGTGAATTCCAATAAAACTCATTAGTAAAGTGACCGTGTCTCAGATAATGTCTCAGATATCCATCACACAATTTTATTTGATGACATTCCCCCAAAACATGTGTTATATATTTGAGTATATGCTATATGTGATAGGAAGGCTAAATAATTTAGTTTGGTTTTCATTTTCACTATACATGTACCAGTAGCCTATTTCACCAACATTGCAAAGTATACTTATGTAGCAGAGTATACTTTAAGGGAGAAATTTTCAATATTAGGATAAATTAAAATAAAATTATTATACTGAATTTATTACATTATCACAGCCATTTTGGCTGTGATAATGTAATAAATTCAGTATAATAATTCTGCATACTTTTAATCATCAAATATATGCAGTCGTTAGTTCTATATGAAATAATACATTAGGGAAAAATAAATGATTACCATGATTACTCCCTCATAGTGTACTTTGCTAGATAAGTATACTTTGCAATGTTGATGAAATCGGCTACAGGAAGAGAACATTGTCAAATTTCTTTATTTTTTATTGTGAAATGATAATACTATACCACATATAGAAAGCTAGTGAAATTAATTGAAATAAAATAATTTAGTAACCATGAGTGCAAAACGTGTTTACAATACTGAAAAATAACTAGGTATGTAAACGTATTATAAACATATTATTTTACCAATCCACAACTTTTTACATGCACCTTATAATTATGTACGATTAGGTTTAGAAATATGACACAATTCTAGAATTAAACTAGTTTTTCCTATTCTTTTTTTATCACTTTCTAGGCATATCTGAGCCAATAAATGTCAGTGCTGAATTAAAATTTGTCGTCTGCTGTTAATTTTTCTTTGGCAATAATCTGACTTAACGTATCAGGAAGTATTAAAAATTTGGCCAAAAACTATTGACACAAACGTTAAGGTCACCAAGGTCATGGTCAAGGTCACTCAAATGACACTGGGTGGATAGCTTTCAATGTGAGGAAGCTATTGATGAAATTTAGTAAGGATCCAACTAACGGATCACGAGATATGGGAAATTTGGCTACGTCCAAAATGTACGTAATAAATTGTTGACACCGACACCGGTATTGTCACCGCTATGCCTCACTTTCCACTATCGTGGCTAGACAAAAAATCGCCCAAATCTGGTAATCTACTGTATATGTTATTACAGGGCTCCAGATAAGGAATTAGTAATTGAGTAGTGTCACTCCATCATTTATGAAACAATTGGGTATTTCAAAATTTTAATTGGGTAAAATAAAATCACACTTCTGTTTACATATCAGCAGACAGCAATTATTGAATAGTTTGCTTCTAAATGAAAACATATCTTGGCATTTCATTAGAAAGGAGACAATTCTAATGAAATACCAAGATTTGTTTTCATGGAAAAATAAGAAAAAACATACTATATCTGTGGTCGGTTTATTGTTTTCTGCAGCATGATAAAGGTAGCACAATTTTGTATTGCTTGTTGATACTCACTACCTTTGATTTTCAATTGGGATTTTGGCAATTTTAATTGGTTATTTAAGCAAATACGCAGCTTATCTGGAACACTGTTATTATCAGGAGTACTTTTCTGCTTTTATCCACTTCCTGACAACAGCCACTGTGAGTACATGTTGCAGAGAGGTTGCACTGTGTGGTGACCTCATTTTGGGAACTCTAGTGAAATCTGGAACAGAATTTTCGTCATGGCAAGTCACACAAACTTACGCCGATGATTCGTGTATTTCACTTCCATCATATACGCCACAGCCAGAAAGAACCTAAGAAACAAAATAACAGAAAGATAATTTTGACAATTGTTTGTAAATTAACACGATTAATTAACATCGTTTCAAACATGTTGAACATGTTGAATGATAAACACAGACTACGGGTAGTCATTTTTATGTAAGAAATGTACACGGTAAATAAATGTAGTATGGTCCACAGTCACGTTGTGGTATGAACGACAAAAGCGTCTTTAAATAATTCCCAATTATACTCCGATATTAAATATCTACAAGGTACGAGATTCACCATCTTTTCAATGATCAACGGAAGTATTACTATTGTACCTTGGGCCCGGCTATCTAATTCAGTAATTGCAACACGCGACGGCAAACAAACGGATACTGATTCTGATCACAATTGATAGGGCTAATTTCACGAGACAAACTGAAGGTCTGCGCCGGGGACACTTACAACTGCAACTTTGGGAGAGTTTTTTCCAGTACCGTGATGCTCTGCCATCATGACAGTCGTGTGAATGTATTTACTGAGATAAGATAGGTGTAGCGGTTGCCTATAAACAGCAGCTAAACCAGTTCTGACTGTCGAGAACATTTATTTTTCACTGGCCGAACAACCTTGCCAAATTATCTCGAAATGTATCACGACACCGGTTCAGCTCATCAACAACAACAACAACAACAACAACTTTTTTTTCTCCTATTAATTTTCTTGCCATAATTTCATTGACAGTATGCATTTTACTGTAAATTGATCCCTTAAAATTGCTAGCATGGTTTCCAATTTGTCTTTCTATCCACCGGGAATCGAAGAGGTAAGATGACAGTGGCGTAGTTTGTGGCTTGCATATATGGCTTAAACTATACCAGTTACTGCAGGTAACCAATTACCGACAGTCGATAATGTGGATCACCACCAACTATTTTTTCCTATGTAAACTAAGTAACCAATGACCAATATTTTGCTATTCTCTGCAACTTTAATTTTTAGTATGGATATTGTGGGACATATTTTCCCATAACCTGCACTCATTCTGCTCTGGATATTGACTAATTAAAATATAGGTTTACTTATAAATTGTTAAGAAAGCTAGATTCAATCTCCTGTGACCACCCTGGTGGTGGCGCAAAAAATCAGCAGCTGGAATTGAAACCGCCTCTCGTGACAAACATGCTCTGACTTACAAAATAATCCCAAAATGTATGCTTGAAACTGATGTAAATGATACATTAACATGCCTGTGAAGTAGATTAGTACATCAGTTGACCGGTTTCTGTAAGCAAAGAGTGTCTATAGAACTGCAAAGTACTCGTTATTTTTACAAAATTTTACAATATCTGTACTAACTAAATTATTTAATGCAATGGCGTATTCAGGGGGAGGGCGGACACGGTGCAAGGCTCCCCCCAACCCCACACCATAAAATTTGGCGTTTAAAGATGTTTTGCTCTAAAATACATCAGAACGAAATGGAATGTAGAGAAAAAAAAATAAAATTGCCCCCCGCACCTAGCACCATCCTGACCTCTGCTCGGTCGACATCGCTTGTTATATAGTAATCTATATAGTAAATATAGTAATCTATTTTTCAATTAAGAAGTTCTATCCCCCCCACCCCCCCCCCATACCAACCTGAAATCCTAGATCTGCACCTGTAATGTTTCCTATATTTCAGGATTTAATTATAAAACTACAAGATGTCAATCCGCATATTGTCTGCAAACTCTGCTTTGGCTATCTTGTGGATGCTACAGCCATTGTTGAATGCCTGCACACATGTAAGTACATTTTTGTCAGTCCCACTTGCAGACAGCGCAATATAGTTGGCACATTGGCGTACGTGCTTACGTACGTCCGGGTTAAAGTTTTTAGTTAAAGTTTATTCGGTATACTATCAAAGCCTCGGCGGGCGCGACATGCGGGACGCGGCCATCTAGTTTATACGTAGTGTTATTAATCAGCCTATTTACTGAAAATTGCACAAAAGTGGATTGCTGAGTGCAGTTCTGATCTGGGTTCATTTTAGTCTGGATCTGCGCTTCTCTTCCTGCAGTCTGTGTGGAATTGGAATCAAATAAATATTTTATTACAATCGATCACCATGATCACTGCTGTAGCAATATTTATACTTGTAAGAATTGCCCCGATGTGACCAATCAGTCAATCCACTGTTTGTTTTCAATCTGTAAGAACTCATTGTGAAGCATCTACATGACTAAAAACTACCCCCAGTGTGGCCTGAAGGCAATCAATCAAGCAATCAAGCAATCAATCAACCAATATATCAACCTATCTACTATTTATTTCCAGTCTGTATCGTGAAGCACCTATAGGGCAGTAAGAACTGCCCCCAATGTGGCCTCCGGGTAATCAATCAACCAATCAATCAACCAATAAATCAACCAGTCCACTGTTAATGTCCACCTGCCCTAAGTGTGGCCTGGAGGCAACCAATCAACCAACCAACCAATCAATCCACTGTTTATTTACACTCTGTAAGAACTGTATAGTGAAGCACTTAGTGGGCAGTAAGAACTGCCGCCAGTGTGGCCTCCGGGTAATCAATCAATCAATCCACTGTTTATTTCCAGTCTGTAAGAACTGTATCGTGAAGCACCTACAAGGCAGTAAGAACTGCCCCCAGTGTGGCCTCAAGGCCCATGAGACCCAGCCCCTACTGAACCTGCGGGCAGACAGGACATTGCAGGACATTGTCTACAAGCTCGTGCCAGGCCTGTTTGAACGTTAGTAACTTATAATTTGTTGTCGTTGGTAGAAAGCTTGTTATGACATAGTGCTCACAGTGATATCCGTGCTCTGCATTTAGCGTAGTTTCAGGGTATTGTCTTCAAGGTACCTGGCTTGTTTTTACGTTAATAACTTTTAAATTTTTGTCAAGCCTGCTTACATGACATCATGAACACAATGATATCCATGTTCTGCCTTTAGTATGGTTTCGGGATATTGTCTTCAAGACGGTAACCGGATTGTTTGAAGGTAACCGGATTGTTTGATTAGTAGGTAACTGTTTCGTTCCAGTTCATGTATAACGTGGTATGTCCATTAATGAATCACTATTACAGAGCTCCAGATAAGCTGCGTATTTGCGTAAATACCCAATTAAAATTGCCAAAAACCCAATTGAAATCAGAAATAGCGAGTATCAAAAAGCAATAAAAATGTTGTCGTACCTTTATCATGCTGCAGAAAACAATAAATAGACCACATATATACATGTAGCATATTTTTCTTATATTCCATGAAAACACATCTTGGTATTTCATTAGAATTGTCTCCAAGAGACAATTCTAATGAAATGCCAAGACATGTTTTCATTTCGAAGCAAACTATTCAATTTTTACCCAATTAAAAAATTTGAAATACCCAATTGCTTCAGAAATGATGGAGTGACAATACTCAATTACTAATTCCTTATCTGGAGCCCTGACTATTAGCAAGAGTCTGAGTGCAACACTAAACTAGAGAAGTCGATGGCGCGCCACATGCCACTTTCTCAAATTTCAGTCCAAAAAGGGGAGTAATCCATGAACCAGGAATGAAATAAAAAATCGAAATTCCTCTTGCGCATCTACACACCATAAGGAAGTCACATACCAAATGTGAAGTCTTCAGCTATTACGGCTTAAAGATTTAATTCTTACAAAGCAAAATTGTGAAATTTTAAGTCCAAAAGGGGTAAATAATCCATGACCTGTGGTAAAATGAAAATTCACTTTACATATCTGCACACTTTAAAGAAGCTACATACCAAATATCAAGTATTCTGATTGATGGACTGCCAGACGGGCAGATATCCGGGACGAAAAACAATATTCCCATTTGTTTTTAAAAAAGTGGATACAATTACGATATTAACACAGAAACGCAGTGTTCCAGTTACTTCCCCTTCACTAGTAGTAAATAGTCTTGGTGTTCTTATTAGGTTACTATTTGTATGTCCTCTACACGATGACAAGGGGTAGGCACATGTTGCTATACTTTTGAAATATGCAAAGCAAAGATTTTGAATTAAATATATGCCTTTAATATTCAAACAAGTGATTATTTGACCGAGTCAGTGGAAGAAAGGGACTAACTCCACCATTTCTCCAGTTACAGCCACATATTATTATAGGAATGAATGGCCTTTTTGCGGAATTTATCGGGGTATAAACTTGGAAAAGTCGCGGGAATACTGGACGAAGGCCGGAAGGCCTCGTCCAGTATTCCCGCGACTTTTCCAAGTTTATATCCCCGATAAATTCCACAAAAAGGCCATTCATTCCTTATAATTCCAGCATTTGAAATAAATTCATCAAGAAAATATGTTTATTTTCTGTTTTCTTAAGAATTATTTTAACTGCGCCTCACGGTTACGGAAAATAGTTCGGCGTGGGAGTTTACTGGGATATAAATTTTGGACAGAGACTTGCTACGGACTAATCAAATGTTAGGGAATTGTGTAAATATTTTTGTGCTGGAATTATTAACCCTTACAATGCGGGAAACGTAAATAACGTCTGCTGTTGTTTTATAGTTTGTCTTCTTTCTCAGTAAAGCCATGGTTGAACAGCACTTTAGAATCATTTCCAACCGCGTTTTTGATTAGAAAAATTGAAAATAAAAAGCAACAGCAGACGACAAAATTTAATTCAGCATTGTAAGGGTTTAAAAAAACATTCGGCCAATTATTTCCTGACTTTGTGTAGGTGAAGAGAAGCGGAGAGAGGAGTTTAATCGAGCCAGAGGTCTTCATGTAAAGAAGAAGAAGGAAGGTAATTTGTCCAGTACTGTGTCTCCATCCGTGTGTACGTCCACATGTGTGTGTGTCCGATTAAGAAGTTTACCAAAGTTTCTCCAATCTGCCACCAGGAGCATTTGTGTGCCAACAGGTCATATTTTTAATAGCTCTAATAGTACCCTTTCATATTTTTTCAGTAAAAATATTTTGCATTGATACTGCTACCGTATTAAAGACTTCACAGTTGTATAGGCTGAATCTGGTAGCTGATACACTGGTCATAAACAAGCAGTAATCCAATTTTCTCGTGATCTTGTCACATATGAGACATGCCATGGGATTTTGTGCCATCGGACATGTGCATAATTTCATCAAATACGTAAACAAAATTTACAATATTTTTCGTAATTGGTGTCAAAAGTTGACAAACTGTTCAGAGTACATGCGGAATATAATTCTGCATGTACTCTGAAACTTTTGTCAACTTGACTTAATTTATGAAAAATGTTGTGAATTTTATAAACATATTTAATGAAATTACGCAGAGGTAGGTACAAAATCCCATGGCGTGTCTCATACGGACCACCCACCGCCGAATGATCAGGGTCACTCTCTCTGTATTTGTTGCAAATGTCTTCAAGTCCTTATTCTGAGCCGACGGCCCATATGAGACACGCCATGTGATTTTGTACCTTCGGACATCTGCGTAATTTCATGAAATACGTTTACAAAATTTACAACATTTTCTGTAAATGGCGTCTAAAGTTGACAAAATGTTCAGAGTACATGCGGAATATAATTCCGCATGTACTCTGAAAATTGTGTCAACTTTTGACTTTATTTATGAAAAATATTATAAATTTTGTAAACATATCGAATGAATTTACTCAGATGTCTGAAGGTACAAAATCTCATGTGACGCACATTTGTATGCCAAACATTATTGTGATGCTACACAGTCAATATGGCTGTATGTTGCGTGAATTTTTATTAATCATACTGGAAATATGACACCATGTTGACTATCTGGAATCACAATTACCTGTCATGATTCAGGTGAAGAGCACCTCGGACCAAAACTTTCCACGCTACACAACAACCCACAGGCTCACCAGTACAAGTTTGACGAGCAGATCTGTCTATGTCTCGAGAGATACAGGTAAGCAGATTTTGGCATGAATGCATGTTGTCCGGATTATTTCTCTTTCTTGGACTCGCTAACAGAGCCGCCATAGGATTTTACTATCTAATCTGAACATGAGAAACAATTTTAAATATTATTATGCACACAGAATGTTTTTGCTGTATCAGAGCTCCAGTGTAATTTGACCAACTTGGGGTGAAATGTTATTTCTTCATCAAAAATGGCAAGTTGGGAGTCCTTTAGAATCGTCTCATTGAGACGATTCTAAAGCACTCCCAACTTGCCATTTTTGATGGAGAAATAATAAATTTACCTCCAAATTACGCACCTTAACTGGAGCTCTGTGTATATATCATCACCATCCTGTTTGTCTGTTGTTTTCTGTCCGTCCATGATTTGTGTCAAAGTTTTCGGCTACATACTATCTCTGTCTTCATAAGCAGGAAATATTTATTTTGTAATCATCCATATTTTCATTCTATAGCTCACCCATGTGGCCTTTGTGTTAAAATATTAACGCAAATTTCTACGTCATTTGACCGTGACGGAAATTTGCGTTAATATTTTTTTATATTTAATTTGCATTAAAGTTTTTGAGGGGTACATCTATGCGTGTTACTGATTTACTCATTTGTTCCAGATGAAGATATCTGTGTGTTTGATAATAGAAAATTCTGAACATGTTCAAAGTAGTAGGTTCATTTTGTATTATACAAGCTCCTAGCATCAGATAAGGATCGTTTAACTTCAGCACTATATTGACAGATTTCTTTAACACGATGTGCAGCTTGGTTTTGCCCCGTTCAGGTAGCAGTATTTGACATTATTTTTAAAAGGAAAGACAACTCCATTTAACAATTTGTGCATCTTTTACAGTGTACAAATCGTGGAGATGCCACTGATGACATACAAACTCAAGATGCTGGACAAGAAGTTCATCCGCTGTTCAATACGCGTTCTTGTTGCCCACCTTATTGTAATCCTCATACAGAAACTCAATATTCCTCCCGAGTTTAAAGTAAGTGCTGTAGTGACACCTCATTGTGATCCTCATACAGAAACTCAATATTCCTCCCTAGTTTAAAGTAAGTGCTGTAGTGACACCTCATTGTGATCCTCATACAGAAACTCAATATTCCTCCCTAGTTTAAAGTAAGTGCTGTAGTGACACCTCATTGTGATCCTCATACAGAAACTCAATATTCCTCCTAGTTTCTAATAAGTGCCCTGTAAGTAAACACCTCTGATCCTAACAGAAACTCAATTTCCTGTTTAAAGTAACTGTAGTGACACCTCATTGTGATCCTCATACAGAAACTCAATACTCCTCCCGAATTTAAAGTAAGTGCTGTAGTGACACCTCATTGTGATCCTCATACAGAAACTCAATATTCCTCCCTAGTTTAAAGTAAGTGCTGTAGTGACACCTCATTGTGATCCTCATACAGAAACTCAATATTCCTCCCGAATTTAAAGTAAGTGTTGTAGTGACACCTCATTGTGACCCTCATACAGAAACTCAATATTCCTCCTGAGTTTAAAGTTAGTGCTGTAGTGACTCCTCATTGTGATCCTCATACAGAAACTCAATGAGGAACTGTCTATGAAGCAGATATACCTCAATCAGTCAACCAATCAATAAATTAATTAAAGGAGTCGGTGGAAGAAGGGGTCTCAGTCAGTAAGGGACTTAACCCTTTGCTACCACTGCCCCTTCAATTAATCAATTAAATCAAATCAATTAATCAACCAATCAGTCAGTCGAATGAAGGGGTCAGTGGAAGAAGGGCCCTAAGTGCAACAAGGGCATCGTTATCACTAAGCTAATCCCCTCGGTGTTAGCCATGATAACGCATTTGCCTTACAAACAAGGTGAACATACGACGTGGGTCATATGCAAAACAAAGCACCATCCCTAGACAGACATTGTGGCCAAATATATCAAAATCGGTGAAGCGGTTATTGAAAAATGAAAGGTGTTACTAATGTACACATGTATGCACGCATGTACGTACGTACGCACGTACATTGACTAACGCTATATCCCCTCTTGCCAATCGGCGAGGGGATATTAAGGGACTTGACCTCCATTTTACCACTGACCCCTTCTATTACTCAATGAAATCAACCAATCAAATAAAAAAAAGCAATCAATCAATCACATATCAATCAATCAATATATTCAGGTGGAGATAAGGTGTGGGCCCATGCTACTGGATGAAGAAATGTCTATGAAACAGATATACCTTATGTATTGGTATGATAAGGTAAATTGTTTTCTCTTCGTGATTGCATGTCTGTTTCACCCAATACAGTGCAACCTCTCTACAACAGCCACCCATGGGAAGACGCAAAACTGGCTGTTGTAGAGATGTGGCTGTTGTAGGGAGGTTAATGCTGAATTAAATTTTGTCGTCCGCTGTTTATTTATTTTCTTCGATAATTCTAATCAAAAACATGCTTTGGCAACATTTTAGAATCATTTCCAATGGAAATGATTGTAAAATGCTGTCAAAACATGTTTTTATTGAGAAAAACAGCAAAATCAGATGACAATTTTCGTGCTCAGCTCGGGTCAGATACAGAGGAAATCATCCATTTGGGATATAAAACGCGGCTGTTATAGAGAGGGTGTTGTTGTAGAGAGTGGCCGTTCAGGGAGGTTTGACTGTATTAGAAACACAAATATTTAGATAGGGTAAACTGGGATAACTGTTATCATTGCCAATGATTGTTTTAACCACAATATGAATCTGTGCAATCTCGGCTGTATAATTACCTCCCTTATTGACTCACTGATAGGTTTCTAAGAAAGAAAATACAACATACAACTCGACAGAGCCTCACCCATCCCGTTTCCTAAGCCTTGCCAGATATGTTTTCCCATTCACGGCACTAACCTACTATTCTCTATAACCGACCAACAAATCAGCCAACCAGCCACAGGTGAATAACATGTGGCAGGAATTCTGAATGATAACATTTTCCTGATTATATTTAGAAACCAACAAAAAGTCGGAGGAGAATTAGGTGTTAGTGGTGGATTTTTTTGGTCGCCATGGCAATTTTCTGCTTGTTTCTAAACATAATGGGGAAATTTTAAACATTTTACCATCCCTGTTAAGCGTTACTCACCTATCCAATCAACCACCCAATTAACTAACCAATTAACCAGCCAATTAACTAACCAATTAACCAGCCAATCAATCCATTTCAGCCAAGCCCCATGATGTTGTTCTACCGATTGAAGACACCAGACTGAGTGACACATGCACACAGTGTAATAGGATTACTCGTGCAATGGAACCTCTCGAAGCCGGATAACCTGGGGACGTCCCCAGGGTGTCTGGTTTAAGAGAGATTCAACTGTAATTCTGGTAAATGAGCTCTCCAAGACGCGCTTTCATAATTTGCAATCATGAATTGTCATGATTTGCAATTCATGAATCAATCAATATTGCCATTAGAGATTTCAATGACTGTCTGTTTCACGAAATCTGCCCAAATAGTATGGCTATATACACAATACAAAAACAATATTTTTTTATAATATTAAATTTTATCAACATTTAAAAAATGAGACTTTTTATTTCGTGAAATTTGGTTCAATAGTTATTTTATTGCCCATGGATGTTAAATCCCCATAGACAAATTCACTCTGTGAAGATGTCTATGGGGATTCAGCATGGGGAAAGTATTCTAATTTTAGAAATAGTGGACCGATTTTCAAAATCTAACTTTTGTTTTCCTAGATCATTTCCTAGCTATCTAGCCAGGTTTCAGAGGCCATTTTTTTTCTTCGTTTTTCGACGACTCCTGCACATGCACCAGTTGTTTTCCCCACGAATGTTAAATTCCCATGGACATATAATTCCAGCACAAAAATATTTACACAATTCCCTAACATTTGATTGGTCCGTAGCAAGTCTCTGTCCAAAATTTATATCCCAGTAAACTCCCACGCCGAACTACTTTCCGTAACCGTGAGACACAGTTAAAATAATTCTTAAGAAAACGGAAAATAAACACATTTTCTTGATTAATTTATTTCAAATGCTGGAATTATAAGGAATGAATGGCCTTTTTGTGGAATTTATCGGAGATATAAACTTGGAAAAGTCGCGGGAATACTGGACAAGGCCTTCCCGCGACTTTTCCAAAAAATATTTACACAATTCCCTAACATTTGATTGTTCCGTAGCAAGTCTCTGTCCAAAATTTATATCCCAGTAAACTCTCATGCCGAACTACTTTCCGTAACCGTCAGGTGCAGTTAAAATAATTCTTAAGAAAACAGAAAATAAACACATTTTCTTGATGAATTTATTGAAAATTCTGGAATTATAAGGAATGAATGGCCTTTTTGTGGAATTTATCAGGGATATAAACTTGGAAGGAAAAGTCGTGGAAATACTGGACGAGGCCTTCCGGCCTTCGTCCAGTATTCCCGCGACTTTTCCAAGTTTATACCCCGATAAATTCCACAAAAAGGCCATTCATTCCTATAATAGCTAGACCGGAAATTTGGTATGTAGCTTCCTTATGATGCGTATTTCTATTTTTGATTCAATCCCCGGGTCTCCCCCTTTTCGACTTAGAATTTGACAATTTTGCCTTGTAAGTCGTAATACTTTTAAAACCTAATAGCTACAGACCTGAAACTCGGTATTTAGCTTCCTTATGATGAGTAGATGCGCACAGTTTATTTCTATTGTTTAGTCGAACCCGGGGTCATGGATTATCTCCCTTTTCAACGTAGAATTTTCCAATTTTGGCTTGTAAGTCGTAAAATATTTAAACCCTATTGCCACACATGTGAAACTTGCTACATACCTTCTTTATGATGAGTAGATGCGCACAATTTATTTTGATTTTGATTCGACCCCCTGGGTCATAGATTATCTGCCATTTTGGACTTGGAATTTTGCCTTGTTTTTATTATCAAAGCAATATGTGGGGCATGCGTGTTCTATGAACACAGTTTCTAGTTTATTTCCATTTTTATCAACAAACACATAGTTTGGCAAATCATGTTTTATTGTGAAAAAAGGCAAAATATGAACCAATAGACGATGTCAATTTTCGCTTCCCGCATTCTAAGCATTAAGTACCTCGAGGTTTCCAAGTAGTCGATTTCACCAACATTGCAAAGTATACTTTTCTAGCAAAGTATACTTTGAGGGAGTAATCATTTATTTTTCCTGAAATGCATTATTTCATATAGAACTAACAACTGCATATATTTGATGATTAAAACTATGCAGAATTATTATACTGAATTTATTACATTATCACAGCCAAATTGGCTGTGATAATGTAATAAATTCAGTATAGTAAAAATTAATAAATTTATCATAAAATTAAAAATTTCTCCCTCAAAGTATACTTTGCTAGAAAATTTTACTTTGCTAGGACATTTTTCCATGAAAGCTGTTATTTTACTAGAAAAGAGGTAAATGCGGCATCCGTATTCTATGAACAAATTTTATGGATTATATGTATCAAAAAATGTGAAAGACTCATTAAATGAGATAACATGAACAAGGTGTATGATCACGTGGTACTAACAACAACAACAAGTACCGATTCAAAGTACGTATTCTTTTATAGTGTCCTTATTACGTAACGGATTTTGATAAAATATGCCGCATCAAACGTGTCTTGTTAAGCTGCATTTGGTGGTCTCTGTATTTTTGCTCAAACTTCTGTCGTTTTTGCGATGAATCGATTTCCGTGTCTCCGACACGGAAATCGATTCTTCGCAAAAACAACATATGTCTGTGCCAAGCTCCCTAGGTCACCAAATGCAGCTCATGAAGACGCGTTTGCTGCGCCATATTTCATCAAAATCCGTTGCATATTAAGGAAAATATCAAATAGCACATACTTTGGAGTGGGCGACGTTGTTGTTGTTGTAACCACGTGATCATGCACCTTGATGAAGGGTTACTGAAATATTCAGAATCTTTATACATGTGGCCGTTGTTATGTTACACACACATGCCACCATTAACATGGCCTTCACTTTCCAGTAGCCTATTTCACCAACATTGCAAAGTATACTTTTCTTGCAAAGTATACTTTGAGGGAGAAATTTTCAATATTTTATCAATTTTTAGCCAGGTTTTTTGAGAAAAAAAATCCAGGCTATTGGATTGGCGGAAGCCGGGCGGGCGGGCGGGCGGCGTCCACAATCAATGTTAAGTTTTCGTGTTTGAGTCCATTTCTTTGTTACTGTACCACCTAGGACCACCAAACTTTCACAGCTTCATAATCAAGGGGTGCCCACCACATATCACTATCCAACATGTTACCTTTTTTTTAACTTGACCCATTTTTTCCGCCCAGTCGACTTAGCCATTTTCAATGTTATGTTTTCGCGTTTACAATGTTAAGTTTTTGTGTTTAAGTCCATTTCTTTGGTACTGTACCACCTAGGACCACCAAACATTCACAGCTTCATAACCAAGGGGTGCCTACCACATACAACTATCCAACATGTAACCATTTTTTTTACCTTCACCTATTATTTCTACGTAATTGACTTAGCCATTTTCAACGTTAACTTTTTAACGTACGTCTGGTTAAAGTTTTTTGGTTAAAAGTTTTTTGTTATACTATATCTCTGCAACTGCTTCACCCATTACCTTGAAACTTCACATGGGTGTTTATCATCATCCATATTTTCATTCTACCCCCCAACCGTGCGGCCCCTATGCCCAATGTCAAGGTCAAATTACTGAATTTTGTTGTTAAAGTTTTTTCGTGTACTATATCTCTGCAACTGCTTCATCCATTACCTTGATACTTCACATGGGTGTTTATCATCATTGTCAGCGTGATATCGTCGGCATTTTGGCATACGTCCGTCCGTACGTCCGTGTGTCTGGTTAAAGTTTTTTGGTTAAAGCTTTTCCATCTACTATATCTATTTTGTTAGTGTCCATGCCTCGCCCCAAGGCGCGACATGCAGGCCACGGCCATCTAGTCTACAAAAAGTGGGTATAATTATGTTATCCAAGTGTCTATGCTTGGAAAAAACCTGGCCTTCGTGGCTTTGCCTCGTTTATTGTTATTACCGGTATACTGAATTTATTACATTATCACAGCCATTTTAGCTGTGATAATGTAATAAGTTCAGTATAATAATTCTGCATACTTTTATCATCAAATATATGCAGTCGTTAGTTCTATATGACATAATGCATTTCGGAAAATATAAATGGGCTGTGCTCTGGGAAGACCAGCCTTAATGACACAATTTTTGATTTTCACTTTTTTACATTTTCTGATGCAGACACCTTTCACACACAATATGTTTAATAGTTTTTGTTTTATCTCACTTTTTGTAGCACCATGTGAATCAATCACAGAAAAAAACGTAACGTCATCAAGAAAATGACGTTATTGAAACGGCGATGTTTGGACAGTGCAACTGAACAGCCTACAGTAGAAATGAGTGTTCATAGACTCATTGACGATGCTTGCTGTAAACTGTATTTGCTGATACATTACACTAAATGTATCTACAATTGTTAGTATATATACTATCAAACATTGATCAGAATAAAACTATGATATGTACATGTAGTGAACAAAACAAACGCACAACTATCGATTTTAAATCTATAATTAGCCGACCCGTGGCTTCGTAATTTGCCACCATCGCCATAATAGATTCATATACGTGTGTCATCAGAAAGATACATTGTAATTATTTCAGAATTGACGTCCTTTACAGTCATTTATTGATTTAGACAATACGTCACCAAAGACCAAAAAACAAAATGGCATTCCTGTAGCCTATTTCATCAACATTGCAAAGTATACTTTACTAGCAAAGTATACTTTGAGGGAGTAATCATTTATTTTTCCTGAAATGCATTAGTTCATATAGAACTAACAAATGCATATATTTCATGATTAAAAGTATACAAAATTATTATACTGAATTTATTACATTATCACAGCCAAATTGGCTGTGATAATGTAATAAATTCAGTATAATAAAAAATAATAAATTTATCATAAAATTGAAAATTTCTCCCTCAAAGTATACTTTGCTAGTAAAGTATACTTTGCAATGTTGATGAAATAGGCTACTGGTGTTGGAAATTGTAAATTATATGCACATCTAGCAGTCTCCTCGACGAACAAACGGTGCTTGTTCAAAAGTATAGTAAACTATTTCAATGCAGAAGTCCCCCCCCCCCCACCTTTCCATAACATGAAATCCAGGATCCGCCCCTGAAAAAGCACCGTGGCGTACCTACATGTATTTTGCATAACTGCACACTATAACGCACTCGGTGATTTACACACTAACATTGATTTTGTTGAAATGACGCTATTGTTCGTTTAATGTGTGCATGTGCATTTGCTTTATATTATTTACATGCCTCTTTACGGCCTCTTTACGGCCTCTTTACGGCCCTTTGATAACAAACAAAGCACGCAGACGTGCATTATTTAGTACAATGTAGTACAATGTAAGAAAATTAACAACAATCTGCCAGTCGGACTTCTTAAATGTGTAAATGTTGGAGACCTGTGCATCTGTGCAGTCTGATCAGTGCAATGATTGCAAATATACTAGTAAAATTACTATACATTCATATAACCATATTTACAAGTGGTCATTTTAAAGAATATTTACATTGTTATCAAACAGCAATTGTACGGCTGATTCAATGTGATATTTTTGAAAGTCGCTAAATATTACGTGACACCGTACATGTAAGTAGTATCAGATACAGATAGAAATCAATAGGCTACATCCTTGGTGGCTACAATTATGTATGACAATTATCATGATTATTGTGTCGCAGTAAATATGCATGTGACACAATACCAACACACTAAATACTAAAACATGTTTGGCCCAGTGTCACCATGATGCGATATGCCAGGAGCGGCGTATGTTTTGGCACTACCATAATTTTACATCTGTGATACGCTTATTTTTCTGAAAATTTCCAAATTGTATTTTTATGTTGATTTTTGAAACATTTGACAGGCGAAACAGTAAATTAAACGAATTAAGTCCTGTACACAGTTCTATTTGTTACATAATACTGATTCTGTGATGGTGTTATCTAAAAATTACCGGTTGTATGGTTATTTAGTTTCAAATGTCAATTTATAAAAAATAATCAACAAAATCACTACGTGTTTCCTTGAAGGAAACCTAAAAACAGACCACTGTCTGAACCACTATGGAAACAACTGTAAAATTCTGCTACGCGTATCCAGCATTAAAATGTTTGTGACCACAAGTAGTAAAGCGTACGGCTATAAATAGGACAACGTCAACTTATTGCAATGACGTAACTATTTCAAGTGTCAAATTTAAGCGTAACTTTGCGACATCATTTTCAGGCTTTCATGACGTTGTCATTAAGGCTGGTCTTCACAGAGCGCGGCCCAAATGATTTCTCCCTCAAAGTATACTTTGCTAAATAAGTATACTTTGCAATTTTGATGAAATCGGCTACTGATCTTTGTGAGGTCGTTTATGTTCTTTTTAGCTCACCTGAGCGAAGCTCATGTGAGCTATTGTTACCGCAATGTGTCCGTCGTCCGTCGTCCGTCGTCCGTCGTCGTCCGTGAACATTTTCAAACGTCTTCTCCTCGGTAACCATTGGGTCTATAGTCACCAAACTTCATGGTCATGGTCCTTAGGTAGGGGGATTACAAAATTGTTAAAATTACATCATTACGTAATCCAAGATGGCCGCCGTCTAAAAATAGCACAAATTCTTAAAAAAATCTTCTTCTCAAGAACCGCCAACCGGATTTCGACAAAACTTGGTAGGAATGATCGATGTACATTGCTCTTTCAAAGTTGTTAAAATGGTGACCCTGGGGTCAAAAATGGGCGTGACCCGTGGGGTCAAATTGGGGTCAAATTTTATTTTTAACTGAATATGGTCATTTCATATATCAAATTGAAGGTATCAATGAGGCGATCACTCTGGTGCATTTTTTGTCGAAATCGGATTGTTAAGTCATCCAAGATGGCCGCCGAAAGGTCAAAAGGTCGTTCTTTTATTAGAGATTTCAAAATTCTTCTTCACATGAACCGCTTGGCCCATGGTAGCCAAACTTAAAATGTTATGGTCCATGGGTGAAGCCTTTTCAGATTTGTTTTAAAATGGAGGTCATCGCTAATCCATCCAGGATGGCCGCCGTCTAAAAATACATAAATTATTAAAAAATCTTCTTCTCATGAACCGCTTGCCGGATTTCGACGAAACTTGGTAGGAATGATCGATGTACATTGCTCTTTCAAAGTTGTTAAAATGGTGACCCCGTGGTCAAAAATGGGCGTGGCCTGTGGGGTCAAATTGGTGTCAAATTTTATTTTTGACCGAATATGGTCATGTCATATATCAAATTGAAGGTATCAATGAGGCAATCACTCTGGTGCATTTTCTGTCGAAATCGGATTATTATGTCATCCAAGATGGCCGCCGAAAGGTCAAAAGGTCGTTCTTTTATTAGAGATTTCAAAATTCTTCTTCACATGAACCGCTTGGCCCATGGTAGCCAAACTTAAAAGTTATGGTCCATGTGTGAAGCCTTTTCAGATTTGTTAAAATGGAGGTCACCGCTAATCCAAGATGGCCGCCGTCTAAAAATAGCATAAATTCTTAAAAAATCTTCTTCTCATGAACCGCGAGCTGGATTTCAACGAAACTTGGTAGGAATGATCGATGTACAATGCTCTTTCAAAGTTGTTAAAATGGTGACCCCGGGGTAAAAAATGGGCGTGGCCCGTGGGGTCAAATTTTATTGTTGACCGAATATGTCATGTTATATATCAAATCGAAGGTATTAATGAGGCGATCACTCTGGTACATTTTTTGTCCAAATCGGATTGTTATGTCATCCAAGATGGCCGCCGAAATGTCAAAAGGTCGTTCTTTTATTAGAGATTTCAAAATTCTTCTTCACATGAACCGCTTGGCCCATGGTAGCCAAACTTAAAAGTTATGGTCCATGGGTGAAGCCTTTTCAGATTTGTTAAAATGGAAGTCATCGCTAATCCAAGATGGCCGCCATCTAAAATAGCATAAATTCTTAAAAAATCTTCTCATGAACCGCTAGCCGGATTTCGACGAAACTTAGTAGGAATGATCGATGTACATTGCTCTTTGAAAGTTGTTAAAATGGTGACCCCAGGGTCAAAAATGGGCGTGGCCCGTGGGGTCAAATTGGGTCAAATTTTATTTTTGACTGAATATAGTCATGTCATATATCAAATTGAAGGTATCAATGAGGCGATGACTCTGGTGCAATATTTGTCGGAATCGGATGATTATGTCATCCATGATGGCCACCAAAAGGTCCATTTATTCAAGATTTTTAACGTCTTTTTCTCAGGAACCACATGGCCGATGCTGGGTGAAGCATTTTCAGATTTTGTAAAATGAGAGTCATCGCTTAATCCAAGATGACCGCCATCTAAAAATAGCACAATTTTTTTAAAACACATGAACTCAATGTCACATTCTCCTCTGGTGTTCATGGAGTCAGGTGAGCGAATTAGGGCCATCATGGCCCTCTTGTTTATGGTCCCTACTGTTCCTTTCACTGACAGCGAGGAGGGGGGGCATGCGATTGGGTTCATCTTTACTGCCAGTGGAATCCCTCGGGTACAATTTTGGCTTTTATGTTTCTTGAGAGTTGAATCCAGTCATACACATTTCAAGAGAGGTAAGATTATTGCTAATCCTAATACATTTAGGGAGTGTGGCTATTAAGTGATTCAGTAGCTGATTTCACCAAAATTGCAAAGTATACTTATCTAGCAAAGTATACTTTGAGGGAGCAATCATATATTTTTCCCAAAATGCATTATTTCATATAGAACTAACCACTGCACATATTTGATGATTAAAAGTATGCAGAATTATTATACTGAATTTATTACATTATCACAGCCAAATTATAAATTTATAAATTTATCCATAAATTGAAAATTTCTCCCTCAAAGTATACTTTGCTAGATAAGTAGACTTTGCAATGTTGGTGAAATAGGCTACTGGTATGATGAAGACCTGGCACGAGATGATGTTATTCTAATTTCAGGGCTGAATATATATTTTTATGGCCCCGGTCTCAGTAGACCTACTGTCTGTTTCACGAAAGCTGCCCAAATTTTACGGCTATATAAACAATTCAAAAACAAGATTTCTTTTGATAATATTAAATTAAAGGAAAAATTAAGAATGAGCCTTCTTTTTATTTCGTGAAATTTGGTAAAATATTGATTTTATTGCGAAATTCTTTTTTCCCCATGTTAAATCCCCATAGACATCTTCACGGAGTGAAGATGTCTATGGGGATTTAACATGGGAAATATTTTTGAATTTTAGAAATACTGGACCGATTTTTAAAATTTAACTTTTGTTTTCTTAGTTAGATCATATCCAAGCTATCTAGTCAGGTTTCGGAGTCAATTTCCAAATTTTTTCGTTTTTTTACTCCTCCCACACTTCCTTACCACTTTTTCCCCCATGTTAAATTCCCATAGACAAATCAATTTTTCGTAATAAAACCAATATTTGACAAAATTTCACGAAATAAAAAGAAGGCTCATTCTTAAATTTTTCTTTAATTTAATATTTTCGAAAACAGTATTGTTTTTTACTTGTTTATATGGCCGTAAAATTTTGGCAGCTTTCGTGAAACAGACTATAGTGTTTTACTGTGTGTTCATGCGTGTGTCCGTGCATCCGGTTAAGAAGTTCGCCAGAGTTTTCCAATCTGCCACAGGAGGCCTGTGTCTGCCGACAGACCACATTTTCTTGTTGATGTACATATTCAGTTATGAATTTGGGACTTTTCAGTCTAAGCTGTTGACAGATCATTAAACATCAACAAATAAACTTTCATTGACAAACTCCTCAGGCGGCTCGACATACATGCCACAGACTATGTATTTTATATCTGTTTTATATATTTTATTGTACTTCTCATTCGTTATTGATATGTTATTTGCATGTTGAACGTCACATGATTTTTATGTTGGATTTAAACCCCTTTCAAACACTTATAAATGAATAGGTTACTGAACCTGGAAAATTACGAGTTTCTTTTCTTAGAACAATTTCCGGGACATCCTTGAAGTTAGCAGTGGCAGAGTTGGTCGCTTCTACCAACTCTAAAAATAACGCTGATAATTCCCAGAATTCCTAAGGAAGTTACTCAAGATTTTCCAAGTTTGGTAACCTATTTATAAAACTTTAACAATTTATCAAAAAAAATCACATTAACAATGTTTTCTTGTAAACAATTATTGGATTTACAAGTATTGAGCATAGGCTGTTTTGCTCAATACATGTAAATCTATCAATTGAAATTTCCAGACGATCCTAAATTTGCACTTGGGACATTTTAGTAGTACAAAGTTTAGTGAAACGGCCACCTGGTCTATAAGGAATATGTTCATCTGATGTCACTTATATTTGTCATTGAATGTAGTTATTGAACACTTTTAAGCATTTTTTTGGTTAAGAAATATTTAAACGAAGAAAGAAAAACAGCATACAATAATGCTGAATTAAGTATCGCTAAATATTGGGACAATTGGGACACAGCCGTTGGATTTTTATATTGTAAACTTTGTTTCTGTAGCATGTTATTATCATTAATAAGAGTTTATCATTTGTTGATTGTTTTTGTAATTAAAGTATGCATGTATGTATGTAGCTAGACTACATATCATGAATATTGTTTCTGTTGTCTTGATTTCACATTTTTCCCTGAATGGAGAAAGGCGCACCCATCTACTGGACAGAAATTTCGTTTGACCTTTACCTTGGGCAAACTGAGCACGGGTGGAACAGGGACGGACAGTATGGATGATAAGAGAATGGATATATACGTTATTTCACCTTGACCTTGGACATGGGGAGAACATGGTTGGGACGGAGAATTAAAATATGGATGATAAACATGCAAAGTTTCAAGCCAATGGTCCATATGCTTAAATAAATTATAACAGAACGGAAAACGTGACAGACGCACAGGCAGCTTTTGCATTCCTATATCCCATTTTCGCTACACGATGGGATAACAATGGTACAATCTAGCCACTATTATTAACCCTTTGAACCCCGAAAGCCCGCAATAGCTGGATTGCAAACTGCATATCCAGATGAGCCGGCTCGTAACGAGCCGTCTCATCAGGATTTGAACTTTTTGCGAGTAATTTTCATATTTTTAGAACAAAAACATCCCCTTTTCATAAATGGACTAATCTGAAAATTATTTTGTGACGATTGGATTGGTCGGAAAATTAGCATATAACAGTCCATTCCAGTTGCTTAGGGTTGAAAGGGTTAACCCCAGACTAACTGATAGTGAAAACTCTTAAGCTAACTCGTAATAGTGAATACACTATAACCAATCATCAAATCCTCCAGAATCCACCCAACATTATATTATATCACCTCCCCCCCCCCCCCCCCCCCCCCCCGATGAGCAAGAGGCGATATAGCTTAGTCCATGTACTTGCTTACGTGCGTGCGTTAGCAACACCTTTCATTTTTCAATAACGTATGAACCGCTTTACTGATTTTGATAATATTCGGCCACAATGTGTGTCTATGGATGGTGCTTTGTTTTGCATACGACCCACGTCCAATCGCCCAAGGTCAAGGTCACTGAGGATGTTCACCTTGTGTGTAAGGCAACACTGTTAAAATGTTTTTTGTTTGTTTTATTATTATTATTATTATTATTATTATCAAGGCTGCCAGCGAGGGGATTAGCCTAGTGAAAACGATGCCCTTGTTTGAATAATGAATTGCTATTTATCCTCGTAATAATGTTTTTGTTTCACAAATTATATAATGCGTGAATAGATAACGTAATTACCTCCTTGTTGCGTTTTCAAATCGTTTCAGTAAATATCCGACAATAATAATTTCAAACATGAAATCATTGACTGATCATGGATGTACATATACGTGGCGTACACTACCAAACTTAATAGTTATGGCAACACATGTGTTTGTTTTGTTCAAGGTGGTGGCTGGGGGCTCTACTTTGTTGATATGCCTCTCGTATATGCAGTGACGCTTCTGGGGGCCGTTTCACTAAACTTCGTATGACTAAAATGTTCGTAAGTGCAAAATTATGATAGTCTGTAAATTTCACATCAACAACGTTTTCTTGTAAACAATTATTGGATTTACATTTATTGCGCATATGCAGCCTATGCTCAATAAATGTAAATCCATCAATTGAAATTTACAGCCGATCCTAAATTTTCACTTACGAACATTTTAGTCGTACAAAGTTTAGTGAAACCCTGATCTGTAACACTTTCATGTAGTCTACTTATAAAGAATATATTGCTTACATATGGGATTTTTAAGGGATTAAATGCGAGGGAGCGCTAGCGACCGCAGCATTTAGTTCCTGAAAAATCCAATATGTGAACAATAACATACTTATAGTTCAGCCAAGTGTACACTACAATGCCCAATCCGAGTATTGATTTTCCATTTCTTGTCGAACAGTTAATCATTAAATCTGGTAATATATAACTTATTGGGGTTAAAGTTGCAATGTGTGAAATAAGTAGAACACCGGGTTCATGCTGCCCAGTGATTGGCCTAGAAAGTAGGGCGAACTATAATGTTTGTTAGGGAGGCATGTTGATTGAGTCACTCATAGAATCACGAACAGTGTAGACCCATGTCAGACTGTGCAGATGCGCAGGCTGGTCTGGGTCTACACCTGGTCGCAAATGCCATACTTGGGTGGGTGTGGGGGAGGGCGAACATTGTGGCAAATAGGGATTGCATTTTCGGTTCATTTAACGGTTACTAAAAAGGCCAATATCATTGAACCGTAAATATTTTGTTATACTTTAACCAAACAAATTACCCCCCTCCCCAATAACAGGCAAATCATGCTCATTCACCCACGCCCCCACCCCTTTCTTCAGTATCACATTTACAATTCTTAAAGGTACATGCCCAATCAATAGGCACACACTTATTTATAACAGACATCATCTGAGACATTTTCTGGCAAAATAAACATTGATTCACCATGACCCTACGTATTGATTGACATTATTACATATTTTATATCAGACGTAAATTGACACACTGATATCAGGGGCGATAACCGTATTTTCTTAAAATGTTAACGGACATTACTATTTATTATCCCTATATATTTCTTTGATGTGCAATGATCATACTTTCTAATCTGTCGAAAATATTATTTTTTCAGGTGACGCATTTAATTAGTATAAATAATTAAAAATATCGTGCCTCATTTGCATATGAAAATAGCATGATACCACCGCGAGTCTATCAGTAAAATAAATATTACTAAATGATTAGATCTGTAAAGCGGGCACTCGTAATTTTTAGAACTGGTGAAATAGTGACAATTATACACGTATTTAATTCCTATAAAGAACAGTGTGTGCCAACTGAGTGGGCATGTACCTTTAAATAGAGGGACGTCGATGGCGCGCCATCACAATATACCCAATTTGCATGGGTGTCAAATAAAAAAATCGATATATACTTTAAACGTTTTAATTCTTACAATAAATGTGGTATGTGGTTGGTCGGGTGAACGCGACGGCGTAAATTAACGGTAGGATATAGGAATCATGATTTGCCTGGTTTAGTCCTCATGTACGTTTTTATCTTTGGCTCTTTTGTTATCAGTGGCCGATTTCATCAAAATTGCAAAGTATACTTTCCTAGCAAAGTATACTTTGAGGGAGCAATCATTGATTTTTCCGAAATGCATTATTTCATTTAGAACTAACGATTGTATATATTTCATGATTAAAACTATGCAGAATTATTATACTGAATTTATTACATTATCACAGCCAAAATTGGCTGTGATAATGTAATAAATTCAGTATAATACAAATTAATAAATTGATCCTAAAATTGAAAATTTCTCCCTCAAAGTATGCTTTGCTAGGAAAGTATACTTTGCAATGTTGATGAAATCGGCTACTGGGAGTGGAAGTGGTTTATTGCCCATTATAAAAGTATTAAGAGTATTACTGGCCCTACTGCTTTCGGGAGGGGGCCAAGTGATTCTGGTTTGGCAAGGACCTTGCATCAGATCAGGATTATTCTGATTTCAGGGCTGAATATATAGTTTTTATGCCACCGGGTTTCGAAGAAACGGGTGGCATATAGTGTTTCGTCCGTCCGTCCGTCCGTCCGTCTGTCTGTCTGTCCAGGCACACATTAGGGTACTTATGGGATAGGGGGCGTGGCCTAAGACAATAGAAGACAATGGAACTTATTCCGTACCCCGTAAGCCTATTGTGTCTTACGGGGTATTTCCTTTGATATTTTATATAGCAAGTACCCCCTAAGGTCCGAAATGTAAGTTCGTCCGGGCCAACGTCCGGGGGTTTGAGAGCTTAGGGGCGTGGTTAGGAACAAAAGATTCCTTTGTAATATTCCGTAAGCTCATAAACTCTATTGTTGTTTAGGGGCTTTTTCTTTGTTCTTCAAACAATGGAAATACCCCATAAACCCAAAATGTTGGACCGTCCGTCCGTCACACTTTTCGGTTAACCACTTTGTCACAGTTTCTCAAATATGCTGCAGGTGGCATCCGCGTTCGACAGACGCATTTCTTGTTTTATTGTAAATACTCGGTTCTGATTTTGGGATCCCCCCACCCCCATTTGTACAGGTAATATATGAGATTTAGTACTAAACACATTGACCATTAAATGACCTTAGCTGTTGATAGGCTGTTAAACCCCAACAAACAATAAAGGTGACGGATGGAGGACGGACGGACGGACATCGTGACGAAAACAGTATACCCATATTTTTGCTTTAAAAATGGTATAATAACCCCCCCCCCCCGACCCCTCTGGTAACGCCCCTGTTATGCATACAAACACTATTTGTATACGCATATAAATACAATACACCCGATTCCAGGTGTTGCTTACCTAATACCGCATACCTGTGGAGCGCGGTGGTTTCCCGAGTGACATAGGCACACTTTGGCCAATCAGATCTTCAGCATGTGTTACATAATTATATAAATAGACGCTCGCTCCACTGTCGTGTGAATAAGGGGTGGGGGGGGGGGGGGGACGCACCCCGCTAAATTAGCCGAGGTCCGCTATTTTTCAAACAGCAATCTCAACAAATCTTGAAATGCATTAATATACAGGTAATTTTCATGAAAATGTCACAATTTACCACCGTTGAAATCCGAATGTAAATGACTTAAAATGCAGGAGAGTGCATTTCAGGCCATGTAGGTTTAAAAAAATTCAGGGGGAGAATGCCCCCGGACATCCCTAGCGTACTCGCTCCACTACGTGGGGCTCGCCCCTGACGCACACACCTCCCCCAATAGAAAGTCCTGCGTACGGGCCTGTGTATTCATCCCTTCCCTGCTCCCCGTAGGGAGGCGTCGTAGTAAGCGTCTGATCGTTCGTCTGTCCATCCGTCCGTCTTATTTTTTTTAGAAAAATTAATTTTGGATTGAAATTTTTTATAATTTATGTTTCCTTTCACCAAACGTTTTGATATTGTGCACACATGCCGTTCTCTAATGAATCTCTATCATGCTGTGACTCATCCATGATGCCCCCCCCCCCCCCCCCCCCCCCCCCGCTCGCTAACTCCAAGGTCAAGATCACAGTCCTATCAGGCAACATGAATGTGCTATTTGATATGGAGCTACACTGGTCACCAAACCCACAAGCCCCATTCTCCAGTTACAGCCACATATAAGAACAACAGGGTGAATATCATTTAGACAATCTCCACCTTTAAATGGCACTGCGTCGCAGATATATGTAGTATGGCAGCTTAAAAGGGACATGCGAATGTTTTCTGTCTCGTTCCCATGACATGTCATCTCGTTACCATGAGTTAGCCATCTCGTTTCCACGTCATAACATCCTGTTCGAGCAATATAGTTTCCACGTCATAACATCCTGTTCGAGCAATATAGCATCTCGTTTCCACGAGATAACGTCTCGTTATAATATAACGACATATTCAGCCAACAGTATGCATATATTTCTCCCCCATTTTGATTGGCAATGATGCTACCTGTTCAATGGTTGACTATGTCATGGGAACGAGACAATTAACTCGTTCGAGCGAGATGCGTGGGAACGAGATAACTACGTTTGATCGAGATGCTATCTCGTGAGGACGAGGTGCTAATCAGCGTTGTTAATCAGCATTGACGACTTTCGCGGAAGATAAAGTAATGTGTTGTAAATAGCCACAAACATTTATTTATTTAATCGTAGAAAAATCATTTGTCTACGATTACATAAATAAATGTTTGCGGCTATTTATAAAACATTACTTTATCCTTTATCTTCCGCGAAAGTCGTCAATGCTGATTATCAACAAAGTACAATAATTGAAGTTTAAAATGTGACTTGTGCATTTTCAATCGGTTGTGTAGTTTAAAAGTTACGTAAGAAAAGGTAATAGTCTCCTATATAATTCCATATAAAAATCGCCGCTACTGATGCAGACTTTCTACAGGTAAGGTGGCCGCGAAAGTTGGATATGTAACCACGGTCAATCAAGTGTTGTACACAATTTGCCCCATATGACCACGCGAGTGTTGTATAGTAATTCCATATCGGTTAGATACCACCAAATAGTTTTACTATATAATTTAACCGAATGCCATCCAATAAGGCCAGTCTCTCCTACTTTCACTATTCGTATGTATAATGTGGGGCCCACTTGTACATGACCTGCAGCCAATCTGTACTGGTTCTGCATGAACTAAACAATAGGTTCACTTACTCCTAAGAAAGAAAAATCCAACCTTGTCATATCCCCAATATTGTTTACATTTTTTGGCCACGGAAACGTGACCAACAGGTTCAGTGTTTTCTTTTAAATGCTCCAAATATGCTGAAAATTGGTGTTAAAAGCACCTCAAAATGTTCCTCCATTGAAACTGGGTAGTAATGGATCAAGATTTGCAAGCAAACGGTGTCTGTGACCTCAAAACACCCGCACTATTGTTTTATACCGGACTATTTTTGCATACACCCTGGGCGATTTCGCACCATTTGGTATCCTCTAACCTATACATTGTACATCGATAATTGAGACAGTATGAAATGTACATTCATGCATATGAACATAATCGCATATGCAACATCATTTTTACCCAGTATTAATGTTTATGTTTACCCATCTGAAAAAGACACCAACATCTATTTGACAAACACTATTTGCTTATGAGTAATATCATATAAAATCGATACGTTGTGTATGCTCAACATGTGAAAAACATCAATTATTTTCACATATGAATTTCGTATCCGGCATTTTTGCGGTGTACAGGAAATTTAAGCTAATGTCAATTAACAATTGGTTTGAACACAATTCAATTCATATAATGCATGCTTCGGAAGGTTAATTCTCTATAGCAAACCAGATCCGGAGTGATAATCCGATAGATGTATTACGTCAATGCCTGATTAACACAAGCAATGGATCACATTAACACTTTGTTGTAGAATGGTAATACGATGGTAATGTTAATCGTGAAATATCATATCAGGCGCGGATACATAAATAATTGCAGGGTGGGGGCGTCTATAATTACAAGTCGGCATATCCGACCTCCGCGAGCGGGAAATTGTAAAGTAGGGGGGTCTGGGGAAAAAAGTCATCCAACTATTCGAGTATTGTAGATTTTCTTTTTGTTTTATTTGCCGGGAGCAGGGGGCGGGGGGGGGGGGGGGGGGGGTGGGGGGGGTCGGACCCCCCACCCTGTATCCGCGCCTGCATATGTATTTGTATATACAATAGAACCTCACTAAACCGAACACCAAGACAACATCTGTGATCCTATCTTTGATGGGTTTCCTGGCCATTTATCTCACATGTTAATGTATGTTCATGATTGCAAAGCACGCACATACGTATCAGAATGGTCATATGCCTGATTTACAGTGCAACATCTCTAAACCGGACACCCTGGGGACCCAACATCTCTAAACTGGATACCCTGGTTACCCAACATCTCTAAACCGGACACCCTGGTTACCCAACTTCTCTAAACCGGACACCCTGGTTACCCAACATCTCTAAACCGGACACCCTGGGGACCCCATGGTAGTTACTTTCATGTAATTAGTTATCGTTTAGTTAAGGGTGGGAATTGGTTCAAAGATCCTTTCATGCCCGGCATTTTCATATGAGCCGCCGACTGACAGATGAAAACGATCAGCGTAATCCGCGCAGTCTGATCAGGCCATACACTGTCTGCAATATACTCACTGAAATACCTATGTGTGACCGTGCATGCTTATCAGAATAGTTGTGTTGCGAATGCGGTAAGGTAACTTTTCACAGCTAGCGGCCTACGTGACGATTGATGTAGTGGTCACCTATTTCGAGCACATGCCTTTGAAATTACGCTGGTGCTCATGAAAAGCCAAATGGCACGATATCAACTTCACATACAGTCTTGCTCTTGATGCAATCTTCTCCTCTCTCTCTTTTGTTTTAAATAAATAAATTCGATTCGCCTCTTGCTCTACTTAACAGTTTTTAATCTGACGAAGAAACAGTTTATTATTAATTCGTGTTAGAGGTTGAGTGACACTTATTGAATCATAATTCAGCTTGTCAAATCAGATGTGCCATATCATCTAATAGTAGCATTATTTTCATTGATAAATTCAACACGATGCTCTACGTATACGAGATAGCAACATCAAAATCATGAATCTAGTATAATCTAGTATAATTATTTATCAACTACATTGTATTTAATAATGATACTAGTGTTGCAATGCTACTATAATTAAAATACCAAACTTACACAAATTTAAACCATTTTTGTCATACTTTTAACAGTATATATCTATCTATCGCTTATAAATAGAAGATTTTTGTAATTTTATTACGACCTGTAGCCGATTTCATCAAAATTGCAAAGTATACTTATCTAGCAAAGTATACTTTGAGGGAGTAATCATTTGTTTTTCCCGAAATGCATTATTTCATTTAGAACTAACGACTGCATAAATTTGATGATTAAAAATATGCAGAATTATTATACTGAATTTATTACATTATCACAGCCATTTTGACTGTGATAATGTAATAAATTCAGTATAATAAAAATTAATAAATTTATCATAAAAATGAAAATTTCTCCCTCAAAGTATACTTTGCTAGAAAAGTATACCTTGCAATGTTGGTGAAATAGGCTACTGATCTCAGATATGCGTGCCGAGTGATGAATACACCATATTTTAGTTCTGTACATATATCTACATATGCACACCCACATGTATTATTAACGTGGGTTGGGCGGCTGGTCGGGAGCATGCGAAAGGTAAATTTAACGACAGGGTTCATTCTTACTGGAATCCCGATATCCCTGTAGCCGATTTCATAAACATTGAAAAGTATACTTATCTAGCAAAGTATACTTTGAGGGAGTAATCATTTATATTTCCCGAAATGCATTATGTCATATAGAACTAACGACTGCATATATTTGATGATTGTAAGTATGCTGAATTATTATACTGAATTTATTACATTATCACAGCCAAAATGGCTGTGATAATGTAATAAATTCAGCATAATAACACAAATTAAATGTATCCTAAAATTAAAAAATTCTCCCTCAAAGTATGCTTTTCTAGAAAAGTATACTTTGCAATGCTGGTGAAATAGGCTACTGATCTCAGATATGCGTGCCGAGTGATGAATACACCATATTTTAGTTCTGTACATATATCTACATATGCACACCAACATGTATTATTAACGTGGGTTGGGCGGCTGGTCGGGAGCATGCGAAAGGTAAATTTAACGACGGGTTCATTCTTACTGGAATCCCGATGTTACCAACATTGCAAAGTTTCACCAACATTGCAAAGTACATTGTATACCTATCTAGCAAAGTATACTTTGAGGGAGAAATTTATAAATTGTTATTATACTGAATGTATTACATTATCACAGCCATTTTGGCTGTGATAATGTAATACATTCAGTATAATAATTCTGCATGCTTTCAATCATAAAATATATGCAGTCGTTAGTTCTATATGAAATAATGCATTTCGGGAAAAATAAATGATTCCCCCCTCAAAGTATACTTTGCTAGATAAGTATACTTTGCAATTTTGATGAAATCGAATACTGGTTTAGCTCTCTGGTCCATTTTATTTTTGGATTTCTTGTTGTCTGAGAGTTGAATCCGGTAATACCGATTATAATAGTATTAACATTAGTACTAAGCTTAGTACTTTTATGGTGGGGGGGGGGGGGCGGTTGGCTGTGTGACACTAGTGTGGTTAGGACCTGGCACCAGACAAGGTTATTATAATTTCAGGGCTGAAAATATATTTTTATGTAAGTATTCAGTTTTGATTTTTGGATCCCCCCCCCCATCTATACAGGTGAAATGCGGGATTCGACAACGTTAACCTGGCCTGTTGACAGGCCGTTAGATATTATTAAATACATTAATTAATAAGATTAATTTGCGGGGGGTGGGTTTTTTTTTTTAGAAATTATGTTCATGATATTGAAAATTAATGAGAATGGAAGTTGTATGATATCATTGGTCGCCAATTTATTTTCCGAATGACAACTTGTATTTACAAGTGGCATAGTAATACCAGTTAGTTAATACCGATCCTGTGAAATGTGTCGATTGGGGCGCAGCAGTTTTGTGACACCATGGGATGACTGCGTTTATCATATAACACGAGTATATATGTATGTTCATGCTAAACATGCATATGTGTATATATAGTCCGGAGTGTATATGCATGCAGCTCCATACTATGCAACAAGTACATGTAATGTTGTATATGTATTTGTTGAAATCTATTACTGTTTGCTCAACGTTTTAGCGAGCCGTCTCTTGTAATTCTTTTATAATGGCAATTGTATGTGTGCCTGTTTTTTACTGTTGTTCTTTGTTTTATGATGTACAGTTGATGATACGTAAATAAACAATTTAACCTTACCTTACAAATTATGCTTTCTTCAACTTGCACAGGTTCGGAAATTCATTATAAAATTATCTCCCCAGGGCATGTGTCGGTAAACTTTAATACGACACAGAAGTCCGTAAATACAAACTTGAAATTTACATTAGCACTGATCGCTACGGAAGCCCATTAGGGCCACTTCACTTTTTTTTTTATCTTTTCTTGAATTTTCGAGATCTTTTCTTGAATTTTCAAGATGTTTTCTTGAATTTTCAAGTTCTTTTCTTGAATTTTCAAGATCTTTTCTTGAAAAGAAAAAGAAAAGATCTTGAAAATTCAAGAAAAGATCTTGAAAATTCAAGAAAAGAACTTGAAAATTCAAGAAAACATCTTCAAGAAAAGATCTTGAACATTCAAGAAACGAACTTGAAAATTCAAGAAAACATCTTGAATAAATGGAAATTAAAAAAAAATGAAGTGGCCCTAATGGGCTTCCTTAGATCGCCGATATTGGCACATCTTTATATTAGTAGATGTGTTCACTTCTATTTACTTGTACATGTGGGCACACACTGGCAGCATTCTTGATTCACATTATTGAGATAATTGTTTTTATCTTTGTACATGTACTAAACGCATTGACCCGGCCTTAAATGACCTTAGCGGTTGATAGTTCGTTAACCCTTTGAACCCGAAAGCCCGCTATAGCGGTTTATGCAAACAGTGCAGATCCAGATGAGCCGGCTCGTAACGAGCCGTCTCGTCAGGATCTGCACTTTTTGCAAGTAATTTTCATATTTCTTAGAACAAAAACACCCCCTTTTCATAAATGGATGAATCTGAAAATCATTTTGTGACCGTTGGATTGGTCGGAACATTAGCATATCACAGTCCATTCCAGTTCCTTAGGGTTGAAAGGGTTAAACCCAACATATAACAAAATATCTTTGTACGGTTATTTTTATAGTACGAAGTGTAGTGGAGCAGGACTATGTTTATCACGGTTTGTTTGTGCGTACTAGCAGTTGAATAGGGCGCAATCTCCTTGCATTCTGATAAAATAAAACCATGCGGTTGATATGTATAGGCCATTTGCAGTCCATTCGTTGAACAATATAATAATGTGTATTTCAGAATTCGTAGTGAAACTTTTACTCGAAGTGTTATATTTCATGGGACTCTTTTAGTGCACTTTAAGACCCTGTGATTCGGATATGCGAAGAAAGTGATGAAGCAGATTTGTCAAAAAAATATTGTAATTATAATTTTACATCGTATTTTCGAACTCAGCGGTACTTATGAATCGCATGAAAAAGAAATTGTGATTATCCAAAAATAACTGCAAAATAACTAGCGTTGCTTACTAATTTAATTTTATTTGTGTTATTTATATTATATAAAATGATGTCTCTATTAATGAAAGACTCTTTCCAAATGTGATATTGCTTGACTATTTCACAACTACAACAAAAACAGTATTTCCTAAAATATCCTTTCTGGTACGTGTGTAATGACAATGTCTAACCAAACTATCTCCCCTGTTTATCACATTTTCCTATAGTATAAACTTGAATATAATCAAGGTGTATGATCACGTGGTACTAACAACAACAACAAGTACCGATTCAAAGTACGTATTATTGTATAGTGTCCTTATTACGTAACGGATTTTGATGAAATATGGCGCAGCAAACACGTCTTCATGAGCTGCATTGGGTGGTCTCTGTATTTTCGCCTTAACTTCTGTCGTTTTTGAGAAGAATCGATTTCCGTGTCTCTCCGACACGGAAATGGATTCTTCGCAAACACGACATAAGTCTGTTCCAAACTCCATAGACCACTAAATGCAGCCCATGAAGACGCGTTTGTATTTCATAAAAATCCGTTGCATATTAAGGAAAATATCAAATAATGCTTACTTTGGAGTGGGCGACGTTGTTGTTGTTGTTGTAACCACGTGATCATGCACCTTGATAATGGGAGATGACCACGACAAGTATGCTTTTGGTCAAATCCCACGAACTATTCACATGTACTTGTTGTTGTTGTTATTGTTGTTGTTGATAAGACAAATTATTATGTATAAACTTAGTTTTTCATACATACATATATTTTTATTTGTTTATATTTTATTATAATTTGTTTAAATGTCTTACAAATTACATTAACGTCTGCATGGGATAGTTTACATGTAGAAAGTTAGTCTCACTGTGATGAAAACTAATAACTAAATGCACATTTCATTTGTGTCCATCATTTGTCATGCCTACAGTACATGAAGGATCTGGAAGTATGTTCTCTGCGATATTGTCACATTGAGGTCATACAGCAACAGTGATAACCATCGCCGTTACACATATTTCCCTCTCCACCAACCAATCATAAAAAGAACACAATACTATCGACAACATAAGTGTTTGTGTGAGGTTAGAACTCTCGACCAGATAGAACAAAAGTTCTGCAAAAGCATGGACATTCACCGGCTTCGATACCACTGAGCCAGACACTGCTTGTCTATTTGAGCACCAAGATACACTATTATTGCGACATGCATGCACGTGCACTCCATTATATATTCATTATGCACGAAAACGAGGCTATGATATGATAATACACATGGTTTACCTATTTTTGGACTCATCAATTGACCTCCAGCAACTTATTATCGTCTGTCATTGATACACTTTTTTTCCCCTACCACTGCGTGGTCTGAGATTATTGCAAATAAAGGCATTGCTCTGTTCTGTTCTGTATTAACGGTAACATTATAACTTAATACATCTTGTTTAATGTAATATAACGCACACGTTTTGGAAATCAATCAAATAGAATGGTGTGATCATGCGCATTGCATGGAGTGAAAAAACACGTACATGTATTGAATATCTGAGACATTATCCATGGGCGGATTCAGGGGGGGGGGCCCCTAAATTCGCCGAGTAAATATTTTTTACAAGTTACAAGGCACCTTTCTACATTCGTTTCTATGTATTACATGCATTTTTCGGTCGTTGTCTTATTGTTTCAAAATTTAAAACGTTTTCAATCAAAAATCATGTCTAAACATACTGTGACAGTGTCAATATTTTTGCTCCAAAATGAGCCAGAACGCAGGAAATGCGATGTAGATTTCAACAAATTTGAATCCCCCCGGGAATCCCCCCGGACCCCCCTAGCTCTATCCCGAGCTCCGCTCGGTCTACGAACGATGCTCGTTCGATAATATAGTCAAGTATTGAAAAATAATTACGCCCCCCCCCCAACCCGAAATCCTGGATCCGCGCCTGTTATCCGCGACAGCGTCGTTAAATCCTGGTGTTACAAACCTGCCACCCCGAAGCAGACAGGACATCCGGGTTATATATATAGACACGCATAATTAAATATGTTTATGATCTAGCGAAATATCGCTAGAGAAATATGTCGTATGGTCTTTGTGACCAGTGTAGACCAAGATCAGACTGCGCGAATGCGCAGACTGATCTTGGTCTACACTGGTCTACATTGGTCTACATAAGCCCCCATCAGGATCTGCACTGTTTGACATTCATTCAGTGAAACAGGGATTCCTGCTTTCAACGATCAGTAGATGTGGATGTCAGGCGCGGATCCAGGATTTCGGGTTAGGGGGGTGGGTGGCGTAACTATTTTTCAATATTTCACTACATTATCGAACGAGCTACTACGCTCGTTTGTAGACCGCAGAGCTCAGGATAGCGCTAGGGGGGTTCGGGGCATTCCCCCCGGATTGTTTTTTGAAATCTACATCGCATTTCCTACGTTCTGGCGCATTTTGGAGTAGAAACGTGCCTTGTAACTTGTAAAAAATCTTAACTTGGCGAATTTTAGGGGGGGGGGGGGGTCCGGGTCCGCCCCCCCCCCCTCCCCTGAATCCGCCCATGGCTGTGGATGTGTATTGAAGACATTGGGATTATTGGATGTGTGACAAGTGTAGCTCCTTATCAAATAACACACCATTGTAGCCTGGTAACTATTTATTTTGCTTTTTAGAAGCTGCTTAACTTGACGGGTGTTTCATGGCTGGAATGGCGAACAGAGTAAATCCTCATCAGACTTTGCGGATGCACAGGGTGATTTGGATCTACACTGGTCGCAAAACCCACAAGCCCCCATTTCCCCAGACACAACCACATATGTGGCTTGACTAGAGACATTGGGCTGATGGGTTTTGCGACCAGTGTAGATCCAGATCAGCCTGTGCATCCGCAAAGTCTGGTCTGGATCTGCACTATTCGCCATTCCATCAATGGAACACCCATCATTCTTCTAACTAGGAATATAGATCGTTATCAGGCTACAGGAGTGTGCTATCTGATCAGGAGCTGCCCTGGTCACAAATCCCATAAGCCCCATTTCTCCAGATACAACCACATATATATGAGCCGCGCCGTGCGAAAACCGGGCTAACTGACACAATTTTCAGTTTTTACTTTTTCGCGTATTCTGAATTGTACAGCTTTTAAAAGCCATATGCCGCAAAAATTATCAATGTATCCCAATTATATTTCATTTTAGAAGTATGTTTAGGACGCGTGGTAAAAACTTATATGACGTTTTAGATCAATGACGTCGAAATTACGACGTTTTTATCAACGGCGTATACAGGGGGTGTTGATCAAATACCCGGACAAGTCCTATATATTTGTCATCTTTTATCGCATGTCAACCAAATTTAGATATATCGGCCAAGTGTCTCCCATTAGGCCAAGACAAAGTATGAAGTAGCTCGTGTTGCAGTTGCTAATGTAACGTCATGTTTTAGATTGCGGCCCAAGTAATGTAATTTCGTATGAATAATTTTCAAATAAGGCAGAGTCAGAAGTGTTGGCGTTTCCCTGTTGTTTGCTGCTGTCTGAAATAATTTTGGGGAATACTAGCGACATTATTTAACATTTCGTATGCGACGAAACATTTTAAAAATCTGACATCATGACCGGAAATGACGTAGTTTAACGACTGCCAGCTCTGTGTAAGATAATATGCCGGAAAAACCAAGAGATTATATTAAAGTTTGTATTTTAACACAAAACACGAGATATTGATGATGAGAGAAAGTCCATCATCGGGATGACAATATACGAACGATACAGTCGGATAGACAATGGACATGAAGGCGCGAAAGGCTTGGCCAGGAATGGACGTACAAAAGTGACGTCGTCAGATGTTGTGACCCAAAGAAAAAGTCTCGGTCGACTGACCACTTTTCGTGAAATTCCAGATCATTGTGTGATTAAAAAGATTTAAATATAAGGAGACATATGGCTAGATGGATCCCGATGATGGTGAACATGTAGCAGAAGGCCAGGCGAGTTACCAATTTCTCTCGAGTTTTAGGATAGTTGAAATGACATCGGTACATTTTTCCAATTGAGTGGTTACAGTGGATGAATCTATTATCAAATATCGTCGATTGAGGCGTTATTCAATCCTCCATATTCGCCCAATCTTGCCCTATGTGATTTCATTTTTTAATACCGTACACGAACAGCCGCATAAAGGGAATCCACTTCGACAACGTCAGCAGTCAATAATGTTACTGCTGGTATTTCAGGTGGTATGTTTGAACAAAGGTGAATTGCATTGCCTGACTTAGCTGTCGGAAGTGCATGTAGTATAAAAAAAAGATGTTATACCGTTTATTTTTAAAAACTAATAACCCATTGTGCGAGCACGAATGAAATCATGGACATGTTCTTCTTCCATTGAACAATATGGAGCATAACATTAACATAACGTCATTTTGACGTCGGGCCCCATATCGCGTGATGACGTTGTGTTGGTAACGATAAAATTACCCATGATATATTAATGATGAGTTGTGCATATGAAATCGATGTAGCATTTATCAATCATCATGGATGTGAATGTTCAGTTAACCCAAGGCATAATTTATGGATGTTGCAGCATAATAATACTGGTTATTCAACCAACACCGGAAATCGAAAACTCTTACAAGCAACCTATCCGCGATGTTCGGTGACTGGTAATAATGTGATGCGTTTCAACGAGTGACCGTACAACTTTATGTACCTATTGTGCTTGCAAATCTTCTAAAATTATCCCGCGGGACCATAACGCAAACCGCGTAAATATACATGTAATACATAATTGGATGTTGCAGTTGCAGGTTATGCATATAGGATGCCCATCCCCCATATAAATCCGCCACAAGATCATTTTAGATATGTATGACGAATGACTTTCATATCATGATAAAATGTTGTTATTTTAATTGCTACAGACCAACATAAATAGAAAGAAGTGATAAACAGATCACATAAAAACTTTCAATTTCTTTTTATTTTCATTTCAATATGAAATACATTTCAGACACACCGATTGGCATTCATGGATGAAATATATTCCATAGGGGCGCTTGTCCCCGAATCCCCAATCCCCACCCTTCGTCGCCGGATCATATGATTGTGCCCACACGTAATTTTCACGATAATTGTTTACTATTCCAATATTATATCATAAGGATGTGGACGGATTTGCTGCAAATGGAGTATTTGTTTGTAAACATTGTACTTGTACATCTGCAGTAGGCTGCTTATAACATTAACTTTGTGACAAAACACGACGTCGGGCAGATTTGGTAGCGCGATACCTTATAATTGTTGCCATGTGTCTTTCTTGAGGATCGAATTACCATCGCCTGATTCAGACATACATTATTATGCGGTGAAGTGATAATCTGATGATTTTATTCTACAAATCGTGCGAAAAGCAAGTTTATGACCGTCAAATTTCCAATTAATTTCAAGATTCGAAAACTCCACCGACCTCACTGTGTGTTTTGTGCATCATGTATTGCTTATACACAAACAATCAAGAAGCATTTTGAAATAGTCGAGTAGGCACTCCTATGAGTTCCATAGTGAACCTAGACATTCTGTTTCCTATACACTTTTATTGTTGTTTCATCTTTATATGGTTCCCTAGAACAAAGTTAGCTTTGTTGCCCAAATGGCAACTTTGGGCAACTCTTGCAATTTGCATAAATCCAAGATGGCCGCCAGTCGCGATTTTCAAAATGTTAATACAAAACTAATTGTCATATAATGCTGCATAATACCATTTGTTATTTGTTTTCGGGTGTCTAGAATCGTTTTGCGATGTTATATTTAGTATTAAGGCTAATGAATTGTTTGTTCTCACTTTTTTACATCCAAGATGGCGCCCAAAATCCTATTTTTGTCGCTATTTTAACAACAAAACTGAATAAATACTAGAAATAAGCGAGAATTCATAGTCACACAACATTGTGGACACTTGAGATATGATTTGAGAATAATTCTTCTAAATTCACGACATTGCTGTTCTGACGCTCATAATAGGGGTACATGTAATGAAAGTATGCATGTCAGTTGCTGAAATTTAGGAACCATGCCTGGCTATGAACGGCATAAAAATGCAACCAAGTTACATTTGTTATTTGTGAGTTGTTGTACACCGTCAATGTAATGTACTTAACAAATAACACAATCAAGAGATCCATGATAATCGATAAACACAATTACCAAACAAGTGCGGTTTCAATGAACCTGCATATTGGTTTCAACGACTGCGCCAGTACTTTCTCAGTCCACGATATAACCGAATTCCAGAGACATCCAGCAGGCATCATTGATGCTGGCAGCAGTCAGTCCTGTGTCGGTAGTGTTATTCTCCCTCGTCTTATATTCAAGCAGACTAAACCTGCGAGGAATACTCTATTAATTCCTCTTTTACACTATACTGGTCCTAAAAAGAGCATCCACTGCTGTGGCCACTATCAAAGCTAGCGGGAATAGCTACACTGAGGTAGCTGCCCGCCAGGCCAATCTAACAGTTGTCACCGAAAATGATGTCACGTTGCTTAGCTGTCTCAGTCTGGGTCCAGACTAGCAAACTAGCCAGAGGTAGCGGTGTACTCAAAGGTGCGAGTTCCTACATGTTTGAGCCTATGATTGATGCCCCACCCTCTCACCCAGATACTATTCTCACAACACCTGCTTACATGCAACAGTCACTGGTGGATATGGGGATGAAACGCGTTCATCTGAGCATGGACATGCAGCTATTTTCTGCGACCAAGCAAATATGCTGGTATCAGCCAATGCAGTTCCAGAATGTAGTCCTTCATCCCGGAGGAATGCATATTATACAGTCATTCAACAGCTGTATTGCAAAATTAATGAAGGGCTCAGCTATTGAAACGTATATTGCTGCCGCATACCGTGGCATGACAGGTATATATAACGGTAAGTCCTGGGTGAAACCCATGAGGGCATTCCGGAACCCAACAGCGGCTCTATTGAGGCGGTTTCTATCTACAGGCCCAAAGCCATTGGAGCAGATAGATCAGTATCTGGAAACTGCTCGCCTCCACCTGACTGGTCCTCACTGGGTAGATAGCTTCCTTCTCCCGACACTCATTGTCCACCAATTTGAGTGTACAGTGAGAGAAGCAGATATATATTTCATGGAACGCATGCTGACAGACATTTTACTCGCTGGACAAGCACAATATGCACGATATATTACCCAATACCTTCTGGAGATGCGTTCACTTGATACTGAAACGGAGTTTCAGCTGACCAATTTGGAGAACAGACTGCTATCAAGATAGGAAAAGGGTCTCTCAAGGGCATGCCTTTATCTCCTGAACTTGTTAGTGAGTGGATCGACTACTTCCCCATTACTGTTGACTGTATATAGTATGCTAACTCATGAGATCAGTCCACACAGACAAGGAGGAGGTGAAGCATCGCCGTATATTGGATGCATTTGACGGGGTTTTTGTTGAAGCAGAGGTGGAGAAATATCCTCATCCACTGAAAGTCCACAGTCCTATTTTGTACAATGCTGAAGTGAATGTGGCTGATTCTGTCGATATTGGATCAGCATTGGACAGCAAATACATCAGCAGTCTCCCATGCAGATTATATGACCCTATTAGACAAGAGCAAACAAATAGTGCCAGTCATCGACATTGAAACCATTTTTCTACATCTTCTGTTAATTGTTCAACGGAGGAGGCAGCTGAAACTTGGGCCACTGGTCCACTATGAACTTTGTGCTGTACCACCATTGCTTATCGACGAGCAGGGTTGCTTCCACAAATGCAATAAATCGGCGCTAACAAAGCGTCTCGGTGTTGTTGAAATCTCACCCACAGCTGCTGGGATAGTCATCGTGTACGTTCAGCAGCTATTCTATCGCATAGTGTGGCCTCATGGCGGTAGACCTTCATATCTTATTCCATAAGGTGTCGTTGACAAGGATCAAGAAATATCTGCCAAAATAATTAGAGAATGTGGCGAGCTGGTGAATAACTAATCAACTACGATCTCTCTATCACCAGTCCTTTGCCCGAAATAGATTTAATTTTGAAGAACAAGAATAACAAGATTGACTGGTGAGTGTTGTATCCAAGTTCTCCATAGGAGAGTAGATAACCATGGATAATCTGGACGACGGTGTGTTTAGCCATGATGTGGCAGATATCACCATGATATATTATGTCCTTGAAGATGCAAACTATGGCAAGAACGTTATCCGCATACTTAGCGTTGACACAGGTGTGTTTGTCCTACTGGTTTATTAGTTTTATCGAGAGAAGCTACAATGCATGGTGCAGATGGAGAGACGGGACGGGACAGTGTTAGATATTAATGCCACTTGTACTGAGCTAGGTCCCAAATGTTTGGAATTACTGGGCATGCAAGCCATCAGTGAGTGCGACACTCCATCATACCCATATGACAAAGGCAAGGCTAAAGCACTGAATACGTTGCTTAGTGCAGACATTTTATACTTGGTTGATGTGTTAGGCGATCGAAGTTGGTGCCACCACTGACGATCTGATGGAGACGGCAACGGTTTTCCTCATAGCTCTGTTTGGTTTGCCACCGGGAACTTCAATAGAAGCTGCCTGCACCAAACTTTTTGCCAGAAAGAAGAAAAGTTATAAAATGAAGGTGCTGCCCAAACATCCGACAATCTGCTCATGCACATGCGACGTGCCCATCTTCAGGTAATGTCGTGGAAAGCGGCAAACCAACAAGACCCATCAAACGATTCGAATGACATCACCCACTTGGTAGATGCGTGGCGGGGTTCCATTCCGGGGTCACTCATCAAGGTGAACACACTCCACCACAGTATAATCATGTACTTAATTGTCAGTGCAAAGCACATGGAAAGATGTGCATGACTTCTGGGTCTTATAAAGAAGATATTTCATGCACATCATACTGCAACTGCTCTGGCGAGGATGGTTGCTGCAATCCGCATACTAAGAGGGAATCTGAAATTGGAGGCAGATGATACGACAGGGGATGTTGAGGAAGTTGTTGAGGCAGATGATGTTGAAGATGATTTTGAGGACTGTATTCAGGAGAATGGTGACATTTGTAATGGCGCGCTCTTTGATGTACTTGACATTGAGTATCTGATTGATGAATGGGAGTAAATAAAAAAGGTTTCAAAGAATATGTGTATGTATGTATATGCATGTACATGCATTAACAGTAATGGCATACATTGATATGTATTATGCATATTAATGTATACCATTGCGCTGACGTTTTCTTTATCTTATCTGATTAATATTGCAAATATAATCTAAGTATTATCATATGAGTAAGGATGTGTTTATAGGTTGGAACCGTTGACAAAAATCATATCATTCCCGAATAATGTATAAAGTGCCACATATTCTGAACCGGTTCATGTTCTGTCAAATAAAATATTATTCTAAAGTTGCTTGTATCACTCTGCATTAGTATTTACATAATTACTTCATAGAATAATTGTAGTTGCAAATAAATATGATTTTCATGGTTCATAACAATGTTTGCAATAAACAGTTCTCATTGAAATTACTTTTTTTACTAGAAATTCTCATCATTTTGTATAAAAATGTAAAATTTGACCCTAAAACTACCTCTAGACCCTTATGATGACATCCAATTAACCATATTATTGCAGAAAACGGCTCCACGTACACGAAAACCTATATAAAGACATATTATACATCATTGTATGACAAGTAGGTAAAAAGTTAGATTTTCAAAATGGCGACTGGCGGATTTATGCAAATTACGAGATTTGCCCAAGGTTGCCGCTTGGGCAACAAAACTAAATTTGCTGTATATATCTGTCGGAGTATGAATCAAGAAAAAAAGTTTATAGGAAACACAATGTCTAGGTTCACAAAATGACTACTCGACTAAAATGCCAGATTGCCGCAGAGGCGATTTCCTGACCCCTAGGCCACGAAAAAAGTCATCCAACTATTCGAGTATTGTAGATTTTCTTCACTTTTTTTTTGCCGGGAGCAGGGGGGTGGTGTGTGTGTGTGTGTGGGGGGGGGGGGGGGGGGTCCGGACTCCCTGGACCCCCCCCCCCCCCCCACCCCCCCCCCCCCCCCTGTATCCGCGCCTGACTAGGTTCATATTTAAGGTTATTTAGGAATCAAAGTGCAGTGTAACTCGCTGATATGTAGCCAGTTAAATTATGCGTTCACCATTTTGAATTCATGAGGACAACCGACGAAAAAGAGTGACAATGTCAAAGAACGACAGTTAGGCGACAATGTACAGCGCCTCAAGCATTTGTAAGTCATTGATGCTGCGAGTAACTCGTGCAAGTATCCTTGCTATAATATTTTGTCACGACAGCATGGTCATAACGTCAAACATGGATTCACGTTCAGTGACGTCACAAGTGCGTGATGTCACGTCATTACGTCATAATGTGTGTACTGATGCATCGCGTCTCATATTAGTGAAAGTTTCAGTAAGTTATCATGTTCCGTTATCTGTTCACACTGTTAACTGACACCAATACACGTAAATTGAACGGCAAAATGTAAACTTTTACGGCGATGTTAATAGACAATTTGAATCGTCGTTTTTCCGACGTCGTTTACCGCTTTTCATGACGTTGTCATTAAGCCCGGTTTTCGTATGGCGCGGCCCATATATATTTGTTTATTAAAGTCTCATCAATGTATACACATAAGATAATACAATATAGATACTATAGGAATTAATGGCCTTTTTTGTGGAATTTATCGGGGTATAAACTTGGAAAAGCCACTTTCGCAATTGGCGATAAAAACTTACAATTTTCGAAAAAAAAAAAAAAAAAAAAAAAAAAATTTTCGATTTTTTTTTATCGCCAATTGTTTATAATTCCCGCGAATTTTCCAAGTTTATATCCCCGATAAATTCCACAAAAAGGCCATTCATTCCTTATAATTCCAGCATTTGAAATAAATTCATCAAGAAAATGTGTTTATTTTCCGTTTTCTTAAGAATTATGTTAACTGCGCATCACGGTTGCGGAAAGTAGTTCGGTGTGGGAGTTTACTGGGATGTAAATTTTGGACAGAGACTTGCTACGGGCCAATCAAATGTTAGGGAATTGTGTAAATATTTTTGTGCTGGAATTATAGTAAAATAGTACATCACCATTCTATAAGAATTATAAGAGACTACACTCACTATAAAACATGTGTTTTGCCACATTAAAAAATGAATATGAATACATGGGTAATATGTACCTACAGTTATCTAACGTGTTCGTGACACCAGCATCTGATACATGCTATAACGCACATGCACAAACTACATGCAACCTACTGCGTGTATCATGACTATGACGTACCCGTACACTAAAACACATGATAAACATACGCTACAATCGCTACATAAACCAGGAATAAAAATCCCAGATAAAACATGTCAGGTGATCAGTACAGCTTCGATGTATGAGCCTCTGCTTAAGTTATATAATATAATCTAATGTTCGTATCGGTTTCAAATGACTTAATAACCTCACTGATTTCACTGAAAACAATAAACTATGAACTCAGTAAACTTGTTTAACAGATATCAAATCACCAGTAAGATTAGTTAAACCGTGTAATAAATATCACTCATATATCATGGAAGATCTTATATGTAATAAACACAGGGAAAAACGTCGCATCACCTGATTTCAAGAATGCAAAAAGTTCACACATTACAAATAATTACTAACAGTAACACTTGTGTAGTTAACCCTTTCAACACCACAGACCTCTATAGAGACAATGTTTGCAAACAGTGCAGATCCAGATGAGCCGGCTCGTAACGAGCCGTCTCATCAGGATCTCCACTGTTTGTTAATAATTTTAAACGTCGTACAGATTACCCTTTTAGAAGAATGGGATAATTTGAATGAACAAAATTAATGAAATAGCGTGAAACATTGGCATGAAACATCCTATTAAGTTACTTGGTGTTGAAAGGGTTATTAACCCTTTCAACACCACAGACCTCTATAGAGACAATGTTTGCAAACAGTGCAGATCCAGATGAGCCGGCTCGTAACGAGCCGTCTCATCAGGATCTCCACTGTTTGTTAATAGTTATCAAATTTGAAAAAATTACCCTTTCTGAAGAATGGAATAGCCTGAAAATTTGAATGGACCAATGAAATAGCGTGAAACATTGGCATGGAACATCCTATTAAGTTACTTGGTGTTGAAAGGGTTAAACTGTAATTAAAGTTATCACATATTTGATACATTTTCTAGTTTTGTTTCTGCATTTACACAGCACATTGGTAATTGGTCGTGACGAGCCGTCTTATCAGGATCTGCACTTTTTGCAAGTATTTTTCATATTTTTGAGAGAACAAAAACACCCCCCGAGTAGTCTGAAAATCATTTTGCGACCATTGGATTGGTTGCAAAATTAACATATCAAAATCCATTCCAGTTACTTAGGGGTGTAAGGGTGAAATAACTATGATGCGAAGTGTGGACTAGTAGATACCAAACAATGTGCACGCACAGGTTGAAGTAACGGACCAAGATCCATAAATACATGTACATTAACCCTTTCACCCCTAAGTAACTGGAATGGATATTGATATGTTAATTTTGCAACCAATCCAACCGTCACCAAATGGTTTTCAGACTAGTCCATTTATGAAAAGGGGTATATTTTGTTCTCAAAAATATGAAAATTACTTTCAAAAAGTGCAGATCCTGATGAGACGGCTCGTTACGAGCCGGCTCATCTGGGTCTGCACTGTTTGCATAAACCGCTATAGCGGGCTTTCGGGTTCAAATGGTATACCTAAAAGTATCAATCAGTGGGAAAAAATCATTTGGAAAAAAATGTTTAGGCTACTCCCTGTAGAACATGTAGATGAGCCCTTCAAAACATATATGTATCCTTGGCTAATTTATATACAGTGAAACCTCTCCAAATCGGACACCCTGGGAGGTTTCCGGCTTTGAGAGGTTACAATGCAACTCAGACATTTGATCATTCTGAGCCACAGTTGCGTGCTATGCGACCACGAACAGACAGTATCACCCGAGATAAATGACCCAGAAATTCATAAAAATAAAATAACTTGTGTTCTCTTGGTCTCCGGTTTAGAGAGGTTCCACTGTACTTAGATTCTAGACGCGGTCGCGGGTAAAACTATCACGTGCTCTTGGCGTTCTTTGCCAACCTTAAGCAGACTAGCGTGAAAACATCCGAGATATTCGATTCATGTCGCGTGAGACGGTCGTGACTGGAGCAATGATGTTTATCCCGTCAACACAGTGCGTATGTGCCGTGAAACACAGTGCCGTGAAACATTTTTGATATCCAGTCAACACAATTTTTGCATTTTACAGCCATTTGTAGGTGTTGACGGGATACATAGAATAGTAGGTTAGTGCCGTGAATGGGAAAAAATATCTGGCGCGGCACGGAAACGGAATGTGCTCGGCAGAGCCTCGCCCATCCCCTTTCCTGAGCCTTGCCAGATATTCTTTCCCATTCACGGCACTAACCTACTATTCTCTATCTATTTTCCTTATTTCTGAACCAAAATATATGTTGTGACCACTCATTTGAACCGTCTCTGATGAGAAATAAAGAAATTCTTGAGCCTTGCCAGATATGTTTTCCATTCACGGCACTAACCTACTATTCTCTATTTATGGCATTGCATGATTTGTGGCAGGTGGCAGGTGGGAGAATGCGATGGGTAATTTAACGATCGGGGTTCATCCTGGTTTGACCCTTACATACTTCTTTTTTGTATGTGACACTTAAATCTGGTTATACCCCTAAAGTGAGATCACAGTTATTTGTCAGAAGAATACATGGGATTTCAATAACTGTTTGGCGAATAGTGGGTCTACACAGGTCACATATCCCATTAACTTCTTTATCCAGTCACAGCCACATTATATACATTTTATGGTTATTTACGGTTATGGTTATTTAATGTGCAGAAAATATTGAAAACCACACGCCTACCCGAATGTGTTAGTACATTGTATACGATTTTGTACCCGGACCCACTGTGTTTATAAAACTTCATCGACATTCAATTTTGTATTCATAGCAGTTTCATAGCAGTTTGATATCGAACAATCAAACAAACAAAATCTTTATAACCAGATGCAGGCGCGGATCCAGGATTTCGGATTAGGGGGGGGGGGGGGGGGGGGGGGGGCGCGTAACTATTTTGCAATACTTGACTATTCGTTCGATAATATAGTCAAGTATTGCAAAATAGTCGACCGAGCGGAGCGGAAAAATGCATGGAATACATGGCACTTGGCATGAAACGTGCCTTGTAACTTGTAAAAAATCTTTACTCGGCGAATTTTAGGTGGGGGGGGGGGGGGGGGGGGGGGGGGGGGGGGGGGGGGTTGCGCGCGCCGGGTCCGTCCCCCACTGAATCCGCCCATGAGATGGAAACGTTTAATTCAAAGATGTCGATGAAACCAGTCAACTCGTTAATTTAATAAATGTCATTGATGAAAGCAAATGTTAGAGTATATTTGTTTCACAAACACAGCATCATATATTGAATATGTAATGATCGCCCACGTGTTTTCTGTAGCAGCCTAATTTGTATTTGTATAACACTAGTCACTCGCGGATCCAGGATTTCTGGTTAGTAGGAAGAGGGGTGAAACTTCTTAATTATTGTACTGTATTTTCGGAGACTGCTAGGTGGGTTCGGGATGCCCCCGGAAAAATGATATCGACATCCCATTATAGAGCAAACTCAATCTTTACTCGCCTCCCATTCTAGAGCAAACCCAACCCAACTCGCCGAATTTCCCTCCACTGAATCCGCCGTTGATAGTATTAATACACTGTATGCAATACTTGTGCTTCTATTCCCATATGAGGTTGTTGGAAATTATAATATATACGAGTATGCGCAGTGGTGTTGTTTAACAGCCACACCTACTTATGTTCCCAATCAGGAATTCTACTCAAGACAGAATGCACAACAATCGGATTATACATTCTAATGAAGCAGAATACAAAACAATCGGAGTAGTTAAATCAGTTTAACCCTTAAAGTGCGGGAACCGAAAATAGTCGTCTGCTGCTGTGTCATATTTTGTCTCTTCTCTCAGTAAAAACATGGTTTGTCAGCATTTTAGAATCATTTCCATTGGAAATGATTCTAAAGTGCTGTCAAACCATGTTTTTGATGAGAAAAATGGAGAAAAAAAAATAAACAGCAGACGACAAATTTTAATTCAGCATTGTAAGTGTTAATGTACCTATGTCACGCGAGATCTGACGTTTTTGCAAATACCAAAGACTGTATGGCACACCGTATTACTATATACAACCATATATTCACAAAACTAAATAAACATTAGACCATTAGAAGATATCTTTACTATATACGTATATATCTTACATATTGTTTATTGCTCATCTCTTTCGTTTCCGTGCGATAACTTGACCACCGTTTATCCGAGCTTCGCGATATTTCACATGTACATTAATATGTGGCTGTGACTGGAGAAATGGGGCTTATGGGTTTTGCGACCAGTGTAGACCCAGATCAGCCTGTGCATCCTCGTGTATATCCAGATCAGCATGTGCATCCGCACAGTCTAATTTGGATCTGCACGATTCGCCATTCGATCAATGAAACAGCCGTCATGCTTCTAACAAACAACACAGATCATTAACAGGCTGCATGAGTGTTATTTGATCAGGAGCTACACCGATCATAAATCCCATAAATAACAATCCCTAACATGGGTGAATATGTATATATGGGGAGTTAAAGGTATGCCCACTCCGTAGGTTATACTATAGGGAGACAGACTGAGATAGGTATGTATAGTAGAGGCAAATTAACACAGATCCGTGACCAATTATCTGAGACAAAGGTTTGAGCACATTTTCCACATCTACATTCAATTACGAAAAAAATGAGCGGGGGTGACCCTCGCGAAAAATGCTGGCAATTTCTTGCCGACTCGCGAAAACCAAGATGGCCGCCATTTTCAGTCGAATTGGCCATGTGTGGGTTCCTTTTGATCATTGAAGTTGGTTTTTGTGGCTAAAACTTCTGTTACCATGAGCAGAAAGTATCTGCAAAGAATATTATGTCTGAAAATGCATACAGGATGAAATAATCCAAGATGGCCGCCATTTTCAGTCCAATTATTCATTAACGGCTACAGAAGGGTTATTTTTGACCAATTGAAGTTGTTTTTCTAGTTTAGAACCTCTGCTAACAGGAAGAGAAAATATCTGCAAAGAATATTTTACATGAAAATTGCATAGAGGACAGAAAAAATCCAAGATGGCCGCCATTTTTTCATAAAAATATTCAATTACATGCTTAATAAATAGCAGTGAATTCCGTTTTGCAGCCTAAATTTCTGTTTTGAAGAGGACAATGTAATTACACTATTATGTGGGGGGTGGATTTTGTCCTACCTTGATTTGAACGGGGGGTTATGTCTGTGTATTTTGGACGGGGGTAACTTGTCCTCAGAAGTAAAACAACATTCATTCATACACTTTTGTTCGATCTATTTCTTGACCACGGATTAAATTACATAATGGCTTTCAGATTTATGTATTCAGTTTATTAAAACTTTATTTATTATTAATATATCATATGTAGCTAATTTACTTTAATTGCTTTAATGATTTAACTAAATTACATGTACATACAATGTGTTACTTATGCTATTAGTTACAACAGTGTGTGTGTCAATGTAATTATTTGATTATCATCAAACATCAATAAATAAAAATCCAGAGTTATCTTCCTTGTATTCTTACTTACTTGAATGATGTAATGAGCTGAACAGCAGTCTTATCATTGGTCAATTGTGATCTAACTACGCTGCCATTTATAACCAGTTTTTAATCTGATGTTCATAACTGCATTTGTTGCAGAAGCTGAACAAAGCAGTCTTATCATTGGTCAATTGTGATTTAACTACGCTACCATTTATTTTCAAAAGTATGTCCTGGCATAAACTTTCTATTATAATTTGATGCATTCAGAAACATAGATGTCTGAACATATGTCTGAACCACTAATCAGAGCGCTTCCTCCAATGAAAAGGGGACTGGAAACGGACAAAAGAGTTGTGTATTATATGCGACCTAGAGTGTGATGAGGATAGAAGCAGTTATCCTATTGATTTATGGAATACGCTGAAGGAATCAGCAAAAGGCTGGAGAGGCCTGGATCGCCATGGAGACATGTATGATAACTTAGCATGGGATAATGGACCCAACAGGTATCTTTTTCCACAAAAAGTGTAAAAATGCAGCTTTGTAGCACGAGGAAGCTACAACAAGCCATTGCAAGACAGGAGAAAGTGACCGAGATAGAACAGGAAGCACAACCGCCAGTAGATGTAGAAGATAGCGACACAGCTTCATCCAGTAGACGACTACGTCACTGCAGTGGACCACTGCACAATAAGCTGCTATGTATCTGGTGCATGAAGTCAGATAATCCAAACATCCACAGGAAGGGAAATTGTGCCTGCTCCAACAGGAGTGTGCATGGAGAACATTCAAATCACACACGGTCTACCTAGAGGATGATACAATGCGAGATCGAATATTAGCGGTTATTGATTCCACATGATCCATTTGCCGCTGAAATTCGGTATCATCGTGGCTGCTGGAAAAGGTATGTTCAGCCAGTCTACCGTACCGAAGAAGGGGAGGACACTACTCTGCACTTGCAAAGTGGTGAGGTATGCTGAAGTGCAACAGATGTTTTTTCAACATGTTCAGAAAGTTGTTTTCGAACTGAAAGAACCAAGGTCATTGCAAGGACTTCTGCTAGATTACAGTCTCATGAAAAACTTTGGATTTGATATGACTACAACAAAAATCTAGCACATTAAGCAACTGCTACAGAAGGAATTTGAAGATAAAATTGGTTTTCATGTTCGTTTTCACAAGAACAAGAGCACCCATTGTTTATGACACATCAGAAGGAGGGAGTTATATAGAGGCTGCAATATATTCATGGGGTGTAAGTGATGAACAATTGCTGAATTCTGTTGCAAGACGTTTGAAGCAGAAGCTTACAAATGATGAAATCATGGTATGGCCACCAACTGCTAATGAGTTGGATCTTCCAGAAGAGCCAAATATGCTCTTGCGTATGTTTCTGACTTGGCTTAGAAATCCGGCTCAAACTTCTTTTAGTACACCATGTGACGAACTAGATATATTGAGTATTGCGTCACTGATATCTTCGTTTGTCACGAGGAAACGCACAGCCATGAAGACATTATTGTCTGTGACAATCCATGGGCTAACAAGAAGCCGCGAAATAGTGGACATTCTAAATAAACTGTCACTTGGCATAAGTTACCAAGATGTCCTCAATCTGTATGCCTCGTGGGCAAAACAAGACATTGAAGAGAATGAGGTTTGCCCAGAAGAGCTGGCAGAAGGCTTTCCTGGAACGGCTGTCATGGACAATGATGATTTTCAAGACGACACCCTCACTGGTGCAAACACATCACATCGAACCAATGTTATGTTCATTCAACAGAAGATGTTGCCATAGCTAGTGGCAGTTCAGATCTATCCTTGACAAAGGCTAGTGAGTTGAAGTCAGTAACAGCAACATTGCATAATGTTGAGCCTTATAAGACAGTAAAGCGTGGTGTTCCAGCTATCAGGCCAGTAGTTGATATCACACCAGAAGACACACACAAACAGCGTCTGAAGGGAACAGTTCATACGTTGTTGCGAACTGACTCTGATGGGAAATGTATAGCAGCAGACACACAAAGAGTTGGTGCATTTTCTGGTTTCCATGCCCGAATTCAAAAGAAAAAAGTTGTCAAAAGTAAGCCATACTACTTTCTTACTTTTCCTAAGCCTCCTCAGAAGTCAGTTGTTCATGAAGTGATGTGTAGGATGGTTGCAGCTGCCACCAAGAAATGTATGCCCTTTATTCAGCTTGTAGGAGATCAACCAGTATATGCCCTCATGGTTCAGTTGAAGAATGAGAATCCAGAAAATTTTGATCTTATACTTCCATTCCTTGGTCCATTCCATGCTCACATGTCATTTATATCAGCAATGAATAAAAGATTCAAAGGATCTGGCTTATCGGACATTCTTATAGCAGCCGATGTTATCGCTGAGGGATCAGTAGATCGGGCACTGTCAGGAAAGCACTATAAACGCAGTATCAGATGTCTGAAAGTGATGTATGAGGCACTTTCTCGTCGAGTCATTCGTCAGGGACTTGAAAGCGGATTGGAAATATCATCTGAACTCAAACAAGAACTTGAAGTATTGAAAACCCCAGCTACATCTTCCAAGGAGGAGGTGAAGGCACAATATGATGAGCTAGAATCTAATCCAGAATTGTCTTCTTTTGTAGATGAGGCATTCAAGATAGTTGAAACTGCTGGCAGCCCAATGGCTAAATACTGGTTGAGTTTCATGAATATGGTGGAGATTCTCTTGATGAACAATCATGCATTGAGAATCCAAGATTGGGATGCTTTCAAGGCATCACTAAGGATGATGTTGCCTTGGATGCAGATATATGACAACGACAAATATGGAAGATGGCTTGTAGAGTTCTGGCTCGAGATAAGTTGTCTGGATGAGGATAAGTCTCGCTACATGAGAGAGGGACTGTTTTCGCAGTCAATGACAGGCAGACCATACTCATGTTTGCCCTTGGATCTCTGGATAGAGATGACCATGAACAAAGGATCAAAGATGAAAGCTGGGTGGTCGAGGATTTTGAAGAATGAGCCTCAGTTGTTGATTCACACTAGGAACGTAAATTTCATCAACAGAGTGAGGGTGTCTCTCCATGCCATTGCAGATTTGGCAAATTCCACTCATGGTCACAGTGAGAATTCTCGAACTCGTCTCAGAATCGACGAACAGGCAATACAAGATGTAGATAGTTGCATGACAGAATTTTCATGTGATCCATTTGATCTCGCAAGTCCTACATTGCGATCATTGCAGACTGGGATAGTTGCATCAGAACGGCTGGTAATCGATTTTGAATCGGCCCATGCTGATGGCGAAGCTTCTGTGAACAAGTTCATTGGAGAGAGAATGTTCTCGAGTGAAACATCGTTTGATGCAGCACTCCACAGAAATAAAAGACACAACTTTAGCAATCCTCCCATTGCTAACGCTGGATCAAAAACAGTTACAAAAACTGATGCAATGGAGAATAGGGCTATGGCAGAAGTCATCACTCTTGCAGAAGGCTGCACTGACACATTTGATCTTGTACAAGTAATGCAAAACCGAGTGACCGAAGAATGTCTTCCCATTTTTAATGTCAATGGAACCATGAGAAAGGGTCAGAAGTCAAAGCTGATTGAAAAACTAAAGTTTGCAGAACTTTCCATACAAGACCCATACATCGCATTGATTGACATGGGGTTTCTTTGGCGGCTAGCCACTCCATCTGTTGAAGATAAAGATACCAGGGATGAGAATGTCTTTACATGGGGGAAATTATGCTGAAAAGATATTCTCCTTGGCATGTGCTCGTCATCGAAATGCACACACTGTGGTGTTTGTTAACGACACTTACGATGTTCCAAACTTCACCAAGGACAGTGAACATGAACATAGATATGCGGGAGTTTCGAAGAACATCTACATAAAGAAAGAAGACAGGATTCCTTCGACACGAGAATTTAACGAGATGTTCAAGAATTCCAAAAACAAAAATACGACTTCAGCAATTTCTGAAGAAAGAATTCAGAGATATCACACAGAAGAAAGTAAATGTACAGTTCCTTTACTCAGTAAGAGATAATGTGCTGGGATCTCTCATCTGACAAAAGAAGACACAAGAAAAGTGGAGTTTGAGTGTCAACACCTGGAAGCCGACACAATACTGCTGTACATCTACTCTGCGATAAGGAAAGAAAGCAGGAGAAACAGATGTGGTTGTCATCGATGCTGAGGATACTGATGTGGTTGTTCTTTCAGCATATGTTGCCCACAAGATAGATGGAGATTTAGGAATCAAACGAAAGTCATCAGTCTATGACAGTAAGTTTCTATGCTCAGATTACGACTCCAACATTATTCTTACGCTTCACATTTTCACAGGCTCAGATGCAGCTACCGCATTCTTTGGTCATGGAAATAAAACTGTTTTTGATACAGTGAAAACAAGTAATGAAGCACACACGTTGTTGGAGACTTTGGGAAGCTCACTGCCCATGTCCGAAACAACTGTAGAAAGCATGACAGAGTTTACCGTGAAATATGTCTACAAAGACAAAGTCAGTAAAACCCTCGCGGAGGCGAGAGCGACAAAGTGGAAGAATATGAAGAAGAAATCCACTCTCAGAATCCCACCAGATATAGATTCACACCGTTTGAAGGTTGAGAGAGCCAACTATCAGGTCTACACATTATTGAGATACGATTTACCAGACGCTCCACCTTCCCCACTTGGACATGGATGGCTAATGAATGGGGAAAAGTGTGAACCACTTCGTTATACCAAACCAGCACTTCCCCAAACATTAAATGACATGATTGCTGGAAGTAAATCTGTTGAACAAGCAGATGATACATCCTCTGACATTTCAACGGACTCGGACGGTGAAGAGGATGATATGTTCACGATATTTAGAAACCTGAACCACCATTGCCTTTCTTAAGTACAACATTTTCAAGAATATGGCAGCCATCTTGGATTTTCAAACTTGTAAATTTGCTAATTTTAACAAAGTATACAATATAATTACATTGTCCTCTTCAAAAACAGAAAATTAGGCTTCAAAACGGAATTCACTGCTATTTATTAAGCATGTAATTTAATATTTTGATGAAAAATGGTGGCCATCTTGGATTTTTCTGTCCTCTATGCATTTTCATGTAAAATATCTTTGCAGATATTTTCTCTTCATGTTAGCAGAGGTTCTAAACTAAAAAAACAACTTCAATTGGTCAAAAATAACCCTTCTGTAGCCGTTAATGAATAATTGGACTGAAAATGGCGGCCATCTTGGATTATTTCATCCTGTATGCATTTTTCAGACATAAAATATTATTTGCAGATACTTTCTGCTCATGGTAACAGAAGTTTTAGCCACAAAAACCAACTTCAATGATCAAAAGGAACCCACACATGGCCAATTCGACTGAAAATGGCGGCCATCTTGGATTTTGCCTCCTCACGGAAATTGCCAGCATTTTCGCGAGGGTCACCCCCGCTCATTTTTTTCGTAATTGAATGTAGATGTGGAAAATGTGCTCAAACCTTTGTCTCAGATAATTGGTCACGGATCTGTGTTAATTTGCCTCTACTATATATATGGAGAGTTAAAGGTATGCCCACTCCGTAGGTTATACTATAGGGAGACAGACTGAGATAGGTATGTATATATGGGGAGTTAAAGGTATGCCCACTCCGTAGGTTATACTATAGGGAGACAGACTGAGCTAGGTATGTATATATGGGGAGTTAAAGGTATGCCCACTCCGTAGGTTATACTACAGGGAGACAGACTGAGATAGGTATGTATATTCTGTAGATACGACATTTTCTGGCAAAATAAACATTCATTCACCATTACCCAACGTATTGATTGGCATTATTATACATTTTATGTCAGACGTATGCGTTAATATTGACCAGTTTTCAACGTTTCTGAACATCTATTGGCAATCTCAGCTCGCGAACAAGCAGTTTGATTGACCGAGTCTGAGCTGTAGAACAACTCAGGCTCAGCCAATCAAGCTGATTGATTTCAACCACAAAATGTAAGTAATTTTAAATAAAGAATTTTGACAACTATTTTGACAACTAGTGTATAGGCATATATAGTGAATCTGTAAACAGTGAAGACACTAATTAGCCTGCGCATGCGCACAGTCTGATCAGCGTCTTCACTGATCGCCAATTTCGTCCCCTCGAGAATGGTGCGCACATGTCTGACGTATGCATTACATGCGCATAGAACGAAATTAAAAAATATCTTCCTGGAAATTATCCGGAAATATTTCTCCAGAATACCGTTCCCATGGTTACCAATAGCATGTTCATCAACGATGTTAAATTGTCACCATACTATAACGATCAACATACACAGCTAGGTGCACATGATAAAAGTCAGGGCGTGGTCAGGATTTTAGTAACCTGTATTAAACAATTAGTAACAGGGTATATCCATGATATACAGTCAGTTGTGATATAATGGTGATATTTTACAGTTAGTTGTGTTACAGTTGTGATGGTTTAATGTCGGTTTCTACAGACGCGATGATTCACTGTTCGCTGCGCAACAAACGTGACTTCAATCACGATGATTTACCGTTCGCTGTGCTACAATCGCAGTCGCGATAATTTACCTTTACCGTTCGCTGTGCTACAATCGCGATGATTTACTCGCTGTGCTACAATCGCGATGATTTACCGTTCGGTGTGTGTGCTACAATCGCGATTATTCACTGTTCGCTGTGCTACAATCGCGATGATTTACCGTTCTCTGTGCTACAATCGCGATGACTTACCGTTCGTTGTGCTACAATCGCGATGATTTACCGTCCGTTGTGCTACTAATTGTATGAATTGTGCTACACTCGTGATGATTGGTTCGCTATAAAAATGTTCGTAAGTTCAAAATTAGGATCGTCGGAGAATTTTAATTGATGTATTTACATATATTGAACATAGACAAGAAAACATGTAGTGTTAATGTGAAATTTACAGACTATCATAATGTTGCACTTACGAACATTTTAGTCGTATGAAGTTTAGTGAAACGGGTCCCTGGTGATCTTACTGTTAGCTGTACTATAATCGTGTTGTGTTGTGCTACATTCGCGTAAAATACCACTAGTTGTGTTTCAATTGCGATGATTTAGCGTGTTTTGTTTTTGTTTAAATAGACATAAGAGAAATATATCAAAACAATACATATCGTCAATACATTAATACTAATCAGGCCCGTACGCAGGAATTAATTTAGGGGGGTGCGCTATCGACGGCGCGAAGGGCTAAACATTGTGTGTTTGCACAGTCACGGACAGACCTCAGCAGATTAACCATTGCACCCCTAAATAACTGGAATGGATTTTGATATGTTAATTTTGCAACCCATTGCAATCATCACAAAATGATTTTTAGACCAGTCCATTTATGAACATGAGGTGTTTTTGTTCTCAAAATTATGAAAATTACTTGCAAAAAGTGCAGATCCTGATGAGACAGCTCGTCACGAGCCGGCTCATCTGGATCTACACTTTTTGCCAATACCACTATACAGGCCTGTGGTGTTGAACGGGTTAAGGGGGATGCGTACGCACCCGTCGCACCCCCTCTGCGTACGGGCCTGCTAATTTAAAATATAATTAGAATATGATACAGTGGAACCTCTCTAATCCTATTCCCAGGGTGTCCGGTTTACAGATGTTCCACTGTAAATCAGGCATATGACCACTCCTATACACTCGTTCGTGTTTTGCGATCGCGAACAGTTTTGATGTGTTTCATTGTAATTGAACTCCGATGGTACTGTCTGAGACAGTACCATCGGAGTTAAATTACAATGAAACACATCAAAATGACCAACACTTGATTATACATGGTGTGCGGTTTAGAGAGGTTCCACTGTATTAATATTACTACTACATTTACATGTTCCCACGGTCACAAGGTGCATGATCACGTGGTTACAACAACAACAACGTCGCCCACTCCAAAGTAAGTATTATTTGATATTTTCCTTAATATGCAGCGGATTTTGATGAACTATGGCGCAACAAATGCGTCTTCATGGGCTGCATTTGGTGGTCTAGTTTGGCACAGACTTATGTCGTTTTTTGCAAAGAATCGATTTCCGTGTAAACGACAGAAGTTTAGGCAAAAATACAGAGACCACCAAATGCAGCTTAACAAGACGCGTTTGATGCGCCATATTTCATCAAAATCCGTTACGTAATAAGGACAATATAAGAGAATACGTACTTTCAATCGGATTGATTCTGGAAGTTTCATTACTTGTTGTTGTTGTTAATACCACGTGATCATACACCTTGGGTCATATGCGTTTTAAATGTCGGGAAGTGATCACAAGGGCCACTGTTGGTGAGAATGGGAAATCATGCCTAGTACTGCACTTATCGATTCCGGTACGTGAAGCTGTGTGCGCTGTGGGGGCAGTCCCATAGGCATTCTGCGTGTTTCGGCTTTCATCGGTATAACTCTATATAATTATATATATGAACAAGGCTTCTAACTTTGATCTGACACGTCCCTTTATCATAACAAAGTAACTCGTTTAAAATTGTAATTTTCAATGCATTCTATGTATTTCTGCAGGATATATACTTCTCAAATGATCATATAATCTTGCCACTACAATATTGACTTTAGAGCCTTAAACATATTATTTCATTTGTTATGATACGAGGTTGTGTCCGACCTAGGAAAAGGAGCTGTAATTCGATAGTATTTGCACAAATATGTTCTAACTATGTTATTTTAGCAATATAACAATAATTATCAAATGAAAATCTGCACTTTCCGCCAAAATATTCACATTAGCGTTAATAAAATCGCAGAATGTGTTATGATATGAGGTCGAGTCCAACCAAAGTTAGAAGTATTGTTCATATATATATATAGTTATACCGATGAAAGCCGAAACACGCCGAATGCCTGTGCATCCACCCACGCGAAACATATACATGTACAATGTATACTGGCGCTGCACTCCGCGTCGGCGTAAAATGTTTCCCGTCGAAAAAGTACACAAAATGCTTCACGTCGAAAAATACACCGGTTTCCTGACAAGATTCCAGTCAGCTCGACTTAGAGCATTTTGCATAAACACATGTTTCGTCTAGTAACAGGCGCAACTTTCTAGACGAAATTGTGTTTATGCAGTACGGAGTGACACCATCAGTTAATAGGCAGGGCCCGGTTGCTCAAAACATCCGTTAGCTTAACGGACTGTTAAATCCTTAACTGAATGGTTAAAATCTCTGTTTTAACAGAGATTTTAACCATTCAGTTAAGGATTTAACAGTCCGTTACTGTTTTAACAGAGATATTAACCATTCAGTTAAGGATTTAACAGTCCGTTAAGGATTTAACAGTCCGTTAAGCTAACTGGTGTTTTGAACAACTGGGCCCAGACGAATAGTCATACAGTAGCGGATTCAGGATTTCACCGAAGGGGCGCGGTGGGGCAGTCTAATTTTCAGTACATAATTACATAATGCTCATGCTATAAGGCACAGTTTGGTAATATGTCTGAAAATAAACCCACCCTTATTTGACAGCACTTCTCAATTGCAAAAAAACAACAACAACACCAACTGGAATCCTAAAGGGATGCGGGCGGCATTCCCCCGGACCCCCTCCGTGAATCCACCACTGTCATAAACATATCCGAAACAATTGGCTAGTTTCTCTGGAGTTTTCAGTCTCCTCCAATTGCAATAGAAAACATATATTTTGAGATGTCTTCCACAATGATACACTCACGTAACGTATATAGAAATACTGACCGTGGCTAAAACAACTACTGTCTGTTCCACGTTTAGCTGCCGATGAACTTTTGGCCATTAAACACATTAAATCTAAACAATATTTAAAAGTAAGTACTTTTTCATCAATAACAAAAAAGTCACCCTCCCCAAAAATATTTATTTGATGAAATTCCATCAAATATTGATTTTATTGCGAAAAAAATCCTATGGGAATTTAAAGGTACATACCCACTCAGTAGGCACAAAATGTTCTCTATATCAGAGACATCATCTGAGACATTTTCTGGCAGAATAAACATTCATTCACCATTACCCCACGTATTGATTGGCATTATTATAAATTTTGTATCAAACGTAAATTTTCACACCGATATCAGGGGCGATAACCGTGTTTCGTTGAAATGTTGACGGACATTACTATTTATTCTCTGTATTTAGTTTTTGATGTGCAATGATCATACTTTATAATCTGTCGAAAATAGTATTTTTTCGGATGACGCATTTAATTAGTATAAATAATTAAAACAGATCATGACTCATTTGCATATGAAAATAGCCTGATACAACCGCGCGTCACTATCAGTAAAATAAATGTTACTAAATGATTATATATGTATAGCGGGCACTCGTAACGTTTATAACTTGTGGAATAGCGACACACGTATACACTTATTTAATTCCTATACAGAACAGTTTGTGCCTACTGATTGGGCATGTACCTTTAACATGGGGCCTAAAAATATATATTTTTTAAATATTTTTTTTATTTGTGGACCGATTTTCAAATATAACTTTTCTTTTCTTAGTTACATCATTTTCAAGCTATTGAATGTTGGAAAATTTTGGAAATTGACTCCCCATGTAGTCACGATTTTGAACGTTTATATTTAGAAGTCGTACATGTATGTGATTAATACAAGTGTATTCAGTATATTATATAGATCTATTCCGGACAAGAAATAATGACCCGCGTGACCCCTGATCATCATATGATTCAAACGTAAGTGCTTCCTAAATGTCTAACACGTAATTATGTGAACATCACCTCGTTACTGTATACCAGTGCTCCAGATAAGGAATTAGTAATTGAGTATTGTCACTCCATCATTTCTGAAGCAATAGGGTTTTTCAAAATTTTAATTGGGTAAAATAAATATACACTACTGTTTACACATCAACGGACAGCAACTATTGAACAGTTTGCTTCAAAATGAAAACATATCTTGGCATTTCATTAGAATTGAGACAATTCTAATAAAATACCAAGATGTGTTTTCATGGAAAATAAGAAAAACATGCTATATGTTTAGTCTGTTTATTGTTTTCTGCAGCATGATGGTACCACACAATTTTTATTGCTTTTTGATACACGCTACTTCTGATTTCAATTGGGTTTTTGGCAATTTGAATTGGGTATTTAAGCAAATACGCAGCTTATCTGGAGCTCTGGTATACTATATGGTCCATAGAGTAACCAACCCGGCCATCTTTGTATGTTCCCATCAGCTAGTTTCACCTCTTGTGTCGTTTGAAACGAACGGAACATGCAATGTAGAAATATGATATATGGTCCTATCACAGTTGATTGATTGTATGTGTTGCATAAGTACTACGGTAGACAGATGGTAGTATGATAGTTACACTTCTGAAACAATGAGACCCATTCAGTGCCTTCAAATCCACAGGCATTCGGCGTGTTTCCGCTTTCATCGGTATAACTATCTACATATAATACAATACGAGGTCGTGTCCGACGAAAGTTAGAAGCCTTGTTCATATATATAGTTATACTGATGAAAGCCGAAACACGCCGAATGCCCGTGTTCAAATCAGCAATAGTGTAAGTTCCTAATGAAAATTATTACCCATGTCAATTATGGGACATCATAGCTTGACTGTACAAATGCGTATTTCTTTTTATTTATTTTTTTATTTTTTTGTCTTCTATTTAAGGGTGGGAATTGGCTCGATGACCTTCCATACCCGGACGTATACGTCCATAAAGGCCGAACTTTGAAGTGTTTTATGTGATATATGTAAGTGCAGGGCGGACGGATGTCTATAAATGTGTGCCGAAATGGGACACTGCTTAGGTCCAATACGGTCCTGTAATTCCGCGCAGTGTCCCGGTGCACGGGAGGCGGAAGAAGAGAGGGGGTAACTGGGTAGAACCTGACACCGGTGATGCAGAGCAAAACGGGTCCCAGGTAGAACCAATCCACCACTGGCGGCACTTGACACACAAGTTGGTGCCATATAATCGGTAAAGACATGTGACACTCGTTCATCGAGTTGCAACAGCCTGGCAGCGCCTCAGCAAGCCGGGGCCGGAAGCAGGCAGATGAGAGCAACATTCAGTTGAGCACGAGTATAACCTAGCGATGATATATTGTACTGAGCCGGAGTTATACCGACCGATAAAAACACGACCTGCTCAGTCCAAGGTCGCCGTTAGAATGACAAATGCGTACTAAAGTTACTGTAATTATATTGTATCAACTGCATAACCCCTTTTGGGGCCCCACTTACCCCACAGCTAGCCTTTGACTAAAATTATCAGTTATTGAGTTAACATGCTATTCATTTACCCAAAATATAGCATGAGCAGACGGTTTATATTAGTGCACGGATTTTACTACGGTTAACCGAACATTATCGTCTGCTGTTGTTTCTCATTTTGTATTGCTCTAATAAAACATGGTTGGGCAGCATTTTAGAATCATTTCCATTGGGAATGATTCTAAACTGCTGCCAAACCATGTTTTGTTGATAAATATGGAAAATATAAATAATCAGCAGACGACAAAATTTAATTCGGCATTGTATTATTATTCGTTTAAGAGTTCAAGATTTATCCAATAGATGGATCTACCGTTCCTGGCATTAAGCCACCAATCATTCGTTCTACACAAATTGGATCTATTATTGATACATTTATTGCAGTTCCTCTTTGATTGTGTATGTTTATTTTTAGAATTCCAAGAAAAACAGATATCAACACCACGTGAGCCTGTCACAGTGGAATGAGTCATTTGTAAACGGCTCATGAAAACTAAACACGCTTAGTTACGTTGATCGCAGACAAAGTGAGCTTACGATTAATATAAAGACGGAATACGTGTATAGATCGACAGCATGGCTAGTTGTGGGTAAGAATACACTTCAAACAATAACTAATGCATGCATCTGTGTATACTATTGATCGTCTGGCTCCGTAGCTGTGTACGCACGCCTCTGTAGACTGTATTGTATTGTGTAGTGGTCGGTATTGTTTACTTCCTTCATATGTTATATAATAAGGCCAGTTGCGGCGCCAGAGGACAGAGGGTATTTTTATATCGTTGAAGCGCGATATTGACCGCATATATTTGATGATTAAAAGTATGCAGAATTATTATACTGAATTTATTACATTATCACAAAAAAATGGATGTGATAATGTAATAAATTCAGTATAATAAAAATTAATAAATTTATCCTAAAATTGAAAATTTCTCCCTCAAAGTATACTTTTGTAGATAAGTATACTTTGCAATGTTGGTGAAATAGGCATCTGGGGACATGTTATAATTAGAGGATGGTAGTGGGGAGGGAGTGATTGTGCGTTAGTTGCGAACAGTAACTCTTGCAATCTCTTCCGGTACTATCTTCGATAATCTCGGCTCTACGGATGTCTTTTATCATGCTTATGGCTACGGACGGTAGGGAGTAGATGGCAATTTATCCCGTCAACACAGTGCGTATGTGCCGTGAAACACGATGCCGTAATCATGATGTGCGATGACTGGGGTTATTTTGTTGCATTTTAAAGCCATTTGTAGGTGTTGACGGGATAAATAGAATAGTAGGTTAGTGCTGTGAATGGGAAAAATATCTGGTGCGGCACGGAAACGGGAAGAGGTCGGCAGAGCCTCGCCCATCCCGTTTCCTAAGCCTTGCCAGATATTTTTCACATTTACGGCACTAACCTACTATTCTCTATAGTATAGTTACTGTTTTCAAGTTGCAGCCTGTAATTCTTTGACCCTCGGTACTGGAGTATTACTAGGTGCAACTAGGGTAAACGAAGGTGCTTTCTGTAGTCATATCTTAACAACCATATCACAGTCTCCGCCAAAATGTCAAAATGTTACAGGACATTCGGTCTGAAAACTTGAAATCTTTACCAGACCGGGCAAAAATTTAACAGTTTTATAAAAAATAAAATTGTTTTTGTGTGATATTTAAGAGCTTTTTAGTTTAAGTTAAGTATATCAGTCATATAAGAAAAGCTAGCTATCACCAGAAGCGCATACCAAAGGAAGGTGATTTCATTGAAGGTTAGAATAAAAAAGTAAAAACAAATAAAATATATATTTTTATACGACCTTTTTAAAAAAAAACGGTACGTATTATGTTTTACCGCATGGCGGGCGAGCGGGCGGCTGAAGAAAAAGTGCATAGTTCGTGTACACAACTCCTCCGAAAGTGTTCAGTCGATCGATCTGAAACTATACACACGTCTTCTACACATATTGAAGATGTGCACCTTGGTGTTTTTATGTCGAAACAATATTTTTTAATTTAGCCATTTTTTCTACATTATTGTATCCAATTCCCTATCATTTCTAATTTACACTCTACTTTTCTATCTCTGCCTAAATTAGTATACTGTACATGTTTAGCACAACGAGATGAAGAAATAATGCTATAGACTTTCAAATTCTCATTAATGTTTCTTGCCTTGGTGACAGCTTCACATTTCTGCATCTTCGCTGTCTGGCCCATATTCGACGGGCGTATTTTGTGACTTGCGGCACTCTTGTTTTTTTTTATAGTCGGACATTCGGCAATTTTAACGGACATGTCCGACGGACCGACGACTTTCGTGGAGACTGCAGTATCATTCTATGACGTATGTAGCGTTCCGTATAGCCGCGGGTTCCATTTATTCGCGGTAAGCACTATTTCCGGCATAAACAAACAACTATGCCACCTCACCTATCGGTTTTTTACATATGTAAATGTGTAACTAGGACAACGTTTTTGCACGGAATCAAGAAATAATTCAAAATGTAACATTTCCTGGTAAGTTCTGAATGATACTATTTTATTACAAAGAAGACCAAGTAAATACAACTTACCAATATACCCCACCCACATAATGTGGTAATCTCTGACACTATTGATATTTTTTCGTATTTTGAACTTTCAAATCAGCGTCTGCATGCATTGCAAGATATCGTCCGACATCGTTTTTATCACGTGAATAATAAAATAAAACATAAAATCATTGCAAGTTTAAAATGATATATTTTTAGTAATTTTTTTTGTCTATTTTCCGGTCAAGCAATGTATCATGTTGTTGTATGACATTTAGGCCTTTATTTTTATACGACCGTTTTTAAAAAAAACGGTACGTATTATGTTTTACCGCCGGGCGGACGGGCGGGTGGCTGACAGAAAAAGTGCATAGTTCGTGTACACAAATCCTCCGAAACCGTTCAGTCGATCGATCTGAAACTATACACACGTCTTCTACACATATTGAAGATGTGCACCTTGGTGTTTTTATGCCGAAAAAATATTTTTTAACAAAAATATCACCTTTTTAACTTAGCCATTATTTCTACATTTGTCTATACAATTCTATATAGGGTACATAGTTTGTGTACACAACTCCTCCGAATCCGTTCAGTCGATCGTTCTGAAACTATACACACGTCTTCTACACATATTGAAGATGTGCACCTTTATGCCGAAAAAATATTTTTTAACAAAGATATCACCTTTTTAACTTAGCCATTTTTTCTACATTATTGTATCCAATTCCCTATCATTTCTACTTTACACTCTACTTTTCTATCTCTGCCTAAATTAGTATACATGTTTAGCACAACGAATTCTCATTAATGTTTCTTGCCTTGGTGACAGCTTCACATTTCTGCATCTTCGCTGTCTGGAACATATTCGACTGGCGTATTTTGTGACTTGCGGCACTGTTGATTAATTGTTCGTTTTACGAACGACACAATCTCTGAAGTGCCGTAGGAGGAGGAAAACAAATAATAAAAAAAGGAATTTGCAATTTTACTTTTTTCGTCGGGAACAATAACAAGTAATTTTATTAATTAGAAAAGATATATGTTTGTACATCTATATCTTTGCATAAATTATATGTAGTCTTATGTTATTTTAACAATATATTACAGGGTGTGGGATCACGTGGTTTCCGAACGGTGTGATGTTATGATTTTAGATATCTTTAATACAAATGGAATGATGATTTTTATGAAACATAGTCCAGGAAATGCGAAACTATTTATCCATTATTGTACAGTTCGCTGTAATCTGTAAACCTGTTGTTTCGAAGAAGAATTGGTTACCGTCAACGTAAATAAGAGTATAATAAGAACATGTGAATTTAAGAAATACCCAGTACTTGATTCTTAATGAAAGTTTTTGGATTTTGTAAAGAACATTTAGTGCAACCATAAAACACACAAGACATTGTCTTTGGTGCGCTATATATCATAAAAAAATCATCATGTTTTGGCACCACATCAGAATTGTCGCCACGGGAAAAATGTTGAAGAAATAAAATCTCAACAAAAATGGACAAGCGAGTTTTAAGGTGTTACTCTATGTTGACAACAAATGTACACATTAAGTTTCAATTGTACTATATATTCCACATTACACAACGTTCAATACAAATACCCGATGCGAATTCTTATTCTGGGAATGTACCCATTTTGGTCTCGGCCAAGAACAACACCTAAATGATAAGGTTATAACATGCATAATGAATGAACGTTAAAAACATTTTTATAGGAATAAATGATAATGCACTTTTGGAACAACTTAATTTGATAATGTGTCGTTCTCGTTTATCCTTCAAGTTTTTATGTGGCTATTTTCTGTTATATCTGATTTCTGTTCTTCAAGTAATTTATGAATGATTCAAACATTATATCGCGTTTTTCATATTTACAGTTTAATGTGAAATATTTTCCTAGAGTAACGATGAAATTAAGTTGTGCCAAAAGTGCATTATAATTTATTCCTATAGAAATGTTTTTAACGTTCATTCATTATGCATGTTATAACCTTATCATTTAGGTAAGTTCTTGGGGCCGTCCTTAAAAAATTGTTTGTTTCCTGTAACCCGACCCAGAATTTTAGAAGTGGGTCGGTCGGTAGGCAATTTCTTTTTTTTTCTGTCACATTACATATTGAATTTAAAAATTATTAATATTAAAAAGGTACAATATTTTAACACTTGCAAATGCAAGTGTTAAAATATTGTACCTTTTTAATATTAATAATTTTTAAATTCAATATTGCAAGTCTTGCAATAAAAGTATGTTAATTGATGTATGTGTTGTTGTATGGACATGTATGCCATTTAGGGCCAGAGATTATATTAACCCTTTTAACCCACTGTAGCACTAAATTGAAAAAAAAAAAAAATTGTAAAATAAATTGCAATAAAAAAAATCGGGTCGCACCGTTTTTAGCGGGTCGGTCGGGTTACAGGAAACGGAGATATAATTATGGATGGCCTGGTCGAGACCAAAAATGTAGCACATGGGACATTCCCAGAATAACTGTTTTTATACTTTCAACATACATACTAACATAGAGCCAAACTCACGTAGGCTACTACTTTACTATATTACAGCGATAAAGTAATTTATTTATTCCCAGAATTCGCATCGGGTGTTTGTATTGGACGTTGTGTAATGTGGAATCTATAGTACAATTGAAACTTAATGTGTAAATGTGTTGCCAACATAGAGTAACATCTGAAAACTCGCTTGTTCATTTTTGTTGAGATTTTATTTCTTCAACATTTTTCCTGTGGCGACGATTCTGATGTGGTGCCAAAACATGATGAATGTTGATGATATATAGCGCACCAAAGACAATGTGTTTTATGGTTGCACTAAACTTTCTTTACAAAATCCAAAATTTTTCATTAAGAATCAAGTACTGGGTATTTCTTAAATTCACATGTTCTCGATTTTTATTTACGTTGACGGTAACCAATTCTTCTTCAAAACGACAGGTATGAATGAGATTACAGCAAACTGTACAATAATGGATAAACAGTTTCGCATTTCCTGCACTATGTTACATAAAAATCATCATTCCATTAGTATTAAAGATATAAAATGAAATATTTACTGTAAACATATCTAAAATCATAACATCACACCGTTCGGAAACCATGTGATCCCACACCCTGTAATATATTGTTTAAAAGCTATTGTTGCACATGTAAGTGTTGTATTCATTGTACAACGTCATATCAATTAATGTTTAAAATAGCATAAGACTACATATAATTTATGCAAAGATATAGATGTACAAACATATATTTTTCTAATTAATAAAATGACTTTTTATTATTCATCGTACAGTTTATAACTCCCAACGAAAAAATAATATTGCAATTTCTTTTTTTTTTAACAATATAGCATATTTTCTTATTTTTCCATGAAAAGACATCTTGGTATTTCATTAGAATTGTCTCCAAGGAGACAATTGTAATGAAATACCAAGATGCGTTTTCATTTAAAAGCAAACTATTCAATAAGTGTGAACTGCTGATGTGTAAACAGTAGTGTGATTCTACTTTACACAATTAAAATTTTGAAATACCCAATTGGTTCAGAAATGATGGGGTGACACTACTCAATTAATAATTCCTTATCTGGAGCCCTGTGACTCATTTGTCCCATCAACGCTAAATTATGCTTGTCTTATAGAACTAACGAAAAGGAGAATAATTCACATAAGCTCACATTGAGCTTGTTTTCTAATCCTTATTCACAATATCTGTTCATGAATGTTGACGTATATATACATGTATTCAATCTGAAATAAATAGTATTTAAACTAGAACTAACGACTGTTATAATTGATGATTACAATTATGCAGAATTATTAAACTACATGTCTATCTATTACATTAGCACAGCCATTTGTTGTTAGACAATATTTTAGTTAATTAAATACAAAAACAATTAACGTATACATAAATTGAAAATTTCTCCCTCAAATTTCAACGTAATTAGACCTTTACCTTGGATGCATGAGCCGCATGGATTTTGGTGAGATCATTATTATGGAATATAACATACACATCATGTCATGTGTTCATGTGTCACTATTGAGGAAAACACTGGAAATGACCCGTCCAAATGGCATACAGAAAAACCGTCACATTTTATTTGTGACTTTTAGTTTTGACTCCTACCAATTAAAGGAGGGATCGTAGTTAGTTATTTCCCTTTGCAAATCTATTTATAGAGATCGGGTTCTATGCTGTAGTTCAGCGATTATTTCTTACTGAATAGCACACAAATTAAGTTTTGCGAACAGAGTAGAACCAGATCAGACTGCACACCTGTGCAGTCTGATCTGAGTCTACACTGTTTGCAATAACATTACTAGTCCCGGATCAGATTGTGCAGATATATAGGATGACCTGGATCGACTCTAGTTGAAAACACCATGCGACATTTTTTACTAGCAATTAGGCACGAAAATATACAATTTTGACCGGATTTCTATAAATAAATTCAAAAGGAAATAACTAGCTACTATCCTTCATTACATTAAAGGTACATACCCACTTGCCAGGTTATAATAAAGACAGGCATGTTTTGTTCGTCCATTCGTTAGATATGACATTGTTCGCGCAAACTAAACAGTCATTAACCATTTCCCGACGATATAATTGACATTATTATACTTCGTATATCAGACATAAATTTTCACACTGATATCAGGGGCGATAGCCGTGTTTCCTTAAAATGTTAACGGACATTACTATTTATTCTCTGTATTTATTTTTTGATGTGCAATGGTCATACTTTATAATCTGTCGAAAATATTGTTTTTTTTCAGGTGACGCATTTAATTAGTATAATAATTAATAAATACCATGCCTCATTTGCATATGAAAATAGTCTGATACCACCGCGCGTCACTATCAGTAAAATAAATATTACTAAATGATTATATCTGGATAGCGGGCACTCGTAATGTTTAGAACTGGTGGAATAGTGACACAAGTATACACTTATTTATTTCTTATAAAGAACAGTTTGTGCCTACTGAGTGAGCATGTACCTTTAATATACTATTTCCAGAAGTCATTTGTACTAACAAAAAAACATCCATTCAACGCATTATACTTTGCCTTAAATATTTCAAATATAAGTTGGCATATAACCCATCGAAATAAACATTGCAATACTATAAAGGCGGCCGGTTAGAAAGTTGGACTATGGACTAATATACACCAGGGGGCCGTTTGACTAAATTTCGTACGACTTAAATGTTCGTAAGTGCAAATTTATAATGTCTGGAAATTTAAATTGATGGATTTACATTTATTGAGCATAGGCTGCATAAGCAGCCTATGCTCAATAAATTAGAATCCAATAACTGTTTACAAGAAAACAGTGTTGATGTGCAATTGACAGACTATCATCATTTTGCACTTACGAACATTTTAGTCGTATGAAGTTTAGTGAAACGGCCCACAGGGACGTATATGTGGCTGTGACTGGAGAAATGGGCCCACAGTAGATCTAGATCAGCATGTGCTGTTCAGCATCTGCACTGTTTACCATTCCATCAATGAAACACCCGGCATGCTTCTAGATCGTTATCAGGCCACAGGAGTGTGCTATTTAATCAGGAGTTACGCAGCTCATAAATTCCATAAGCCCCATTTCTTCCATCACAGCCAAATAAATGTTGATGCGTCTAGTTATGGACTATAAAATTTAAATAGAAAGGCATGTGTGTAACACTTATCTATAGCAACACAGGTAAATAACCCGGATATACGGTACTAGCTATCACGAACGAGTGACAGTCAGAAAATGCATGTTGTATGTGTATGGAGTGATTTGAAAAAAATTACGATTGTAAATGTGGCTGTGACTGAAGAAATGGGGCTTATGGGATTTGTGATCAGTGTAGCGCCTGATCAAATATCACACTCGTGTAGCCTGATAACGATATTTATCTTGCTTGTTAGAAGCATAACGGGTGTTTCATGGATGAATGACGAACAGCGGCAGATCCTGGATCAGACTGTGCAGATGCACAGGCTCTGGATCTTCATTGCTCGCGGAACACATAAGCCCCATTTCTTCAGTCACAGCCACAAATATGTACCGGGTATCGTACTTCACATCCGGGTACTTATTTCAGTGGCGTAGCCAGACTGTTGCTGAGGTGTGCGATTATAAGGTTCGACAATGTCCAGCCGTGGGTAGGCCGCAGGCCGCGGGTTCAAACAGTTCCCGAATGCCACAGCAAACGTTTACCCACGGCTGAACATTGTCGACCGTTATTGTTACATTTCCGTCGGAAATATCATGCAATTTGAGCATATGTGCAGTACTTCCGGTATTTTGATAACCCGTTCCATTCAAAAAACTGATTTACACATTCCGGAGCCACAGTACACGTCGCGTGATGCAGCCGCATCAGTTTCAAAATTTAAGTGCGATCGTTGTGAACTGGTCTGGTGACGTAAAGGCGCGTTCTAGTAACACCGTGAGACACCTGCATTACGTCGGTGTTGGCTTGGCCCCGTTATGAGCATTGTCCACAGTAGCCATCCATGGTCAAACAGCACGCGATGTATAAGTATAGAGGTGTACCGCTTTGAGCTGGCGCGTTATTATTGTAAATATTATTGTAAACACGTGCTATTTTTAAATAGTTTACGTCATATGTTGTAGACATGATATTTGTATACCAGCGCAGCATTAACATTCGATATAATTGCTAATAATAGTAACATCGTTTAGTGCTCTAGTGGGTAGATCTGCTGTTTGGTAATCGGGCGGTCGTGAGTTCGAATCCTGCCAAAGGCATACATTTTTCTCTCGCTTTTACTATTTTGGCACCAGAGGTAACGCACACATCCCGAAACAGTCGTGCATTTACTTTTGCACAACATTATAAAACACTTCACTTTGAACCTAATCATTGTGAAATGCATTCTGCACATTCGTGTGTTATTGTGAAAGTCCACCTCGACTCACTACAAATGCAAATATGTTACGGAGAACTCCATGTCGAAAAATAAACCTCTCACTTCAGATAATAAACAAATAAATAAATAAACGTGGATGCATGTGGTTCATAATTACCATGTCAATTGTTGTTACATGTAATAAAGATGCATTAAAAAGAAAAATAAAGCACAAAAACAATATTTAAAAATAAATATATATATATATATATATATAATGGCCAAAGTGAGGATCGAACGCATGCAGTACAAAATTAAAATCAAGTGTCACCGTTGGCCGCCAGTTTACCCACTGCTCCAGTATGAGAAACTGTTTTGTCAATCGCAATATATCGATCATGACTATAGCGACGCGCCATAATACACAGGGAAATACCTACAGGAATTCCATGTTTATTTATGCACCAATGTTTATATAAACAAAGCATGTAAACAACGCCATGTCAGGCTGGTATACTTATACCTGTCTCACCTATTCTGTGTTTTGTTTATGACCGGTTTGTTTGTAAACAAGTAGCAAGTTATCGTCTGCGGACTATAGTCTATAACACTGTTGCCATTGCTTGCCACATACGTGTACTCGCCGGCATTTGCATCATTGCCAATTCGTCCATTTAAAATACGTAGTCCAGTCTGTTTGCATAAGTTAAGCAATGAAATACCGTTATCATTCGGACGCACTTTGTCTTTTGAAGAACGTGGCAATGGCATATCAATAATACAGTCATCGGGTAGTACATTTATGTGGTCTGCAGTATCAAATAATACAAAATCCGAGTCATCTGATGTACGTGCATTAAAATCGCCACAAAGCATAAAAGTACACATGCCATTGGTATTGCTATCAATTTCTGCCATACAATTCAAGATACGATACAAATATTGGTTTGCAACATAGTACTTCTACTGGTGCCTGCAGGTAATACATAGCATAAACATAAATATAAGTCATGTTGTAGATTTAACAAGTTTCCGTTAATTTTAAGCCAGATAATATCATCCTCAATTTTTTTAACAGTATATCTGGCGTAATGTACGAGTTTCGAACATAAATAATAATGCCTCCCGAGTCACGCTTAGAACAAACTATCTTTTCACGCCGATTCACATGAAAATGTGTAAAACCAGTAACATTTAAATCGACCATGTTATTTGCCCATGTTTCCGTCAATATTACTATATGTGAATGAATTTTTTTTGAGGTCCTCCGACACAAGTTTATTTACACGTTTAGTCACAAGACCTTGCACATTTAATAACGTGAATGTAAATGGCGCCTTCTCCCTACTGTCCTATGTCGCTGACTGGCTATTCGGTGGCGATTTGTCACTCTGCACGTTTTATCTGCGCTGGCTGGCTGATCTGTGATCGCGACCGCTACCGGAGACTCCACTTGTCCGCGGAGCACGTGCTGTAGACTGCGAATGTCTAGTGTTGTGTCTCCTTGTCGGTGACCGAGACGGATGGCACGCCGTTTTACTATGTATTCCAAATCAAGATATCTATATAGTTTATAAGATATATTATATAATATATATATATATATATATAAGATATCTACTAAAGTATATACGATATCTGATAACGTTTAGTAGATATGTTATATACTTTAGTAGATATCTTATATACAATTATATATACAATTTAGACCCCCTAGATACCTCAGGCGCCTTGTGCCTTCGAAACGACCCCCCCCCCCGACCCACCCCTTCAAACAGGTATGGCTACGGGCCTGTTATATGTTATATAATATATCTTATATATTTTACTAGATATCTTATATAGTTTAGTAGATATCCTATAAACTATAAAGGAACTTATATAAGATATCTACTAAACTATATAAGATATATTATAAACAGTAGGAAATACTGAGTGCTCCCTTTGATGCCGCATTAAATTGACTAATTGATTAAAATTTGAATTTCAACCAATGGCAACTCTACATAAATAATTGGCGGGAAGCTGCTAAGCTACAGATAGATTGTGGTAAGAAATGCCTAAACTTCTTTTTATAATTTTTATTTCTAATATACTAGATCTAGATTATGTGTTGAAACGAAGAAAACACAAGTTTGAACAAGCTGTCTGCATATCGAACATCCGGGCAACTGTGATGCAAGGTCAAAGGGCCGGATCAAAGTGCATTCGTCTTGTTGGTTGATATAAATAAAAACAAATCCAGCCATTATGTCATTATGCATTCAACTTATCATTTCTCCAGTTGCAGCCTTAGGTTTTCTTCCCCCATAATAGACCAGTCAATCTGAGATGTATATAGGGTCAACCCAGGACAAATTGAAACATTTTGTCGCTGTGCATTTTCTGATAGTATACATATGTGACTGTTGCAGGGAAAAAATCGGACAATGGGAAAAATCGGGAAAATATTTTTTTCGACATGTTTGTGTAGGCTGTAAAATATAAAAATGCCAAAATATGAAACTTTGCAAAACAGCGTATATCTCAATATATCCCGCCCATAATGTGTGTTTTTGAACAAATGTAATGTATTAAAGGCTATACAACTTAATACAACTATTGAAATGAAAGTTATGATCAAATAGTCAATAGTATTTTAAAAAATCGGTATCATTACCCCACCCACATTTGTTAGCATGTATATGGAATATGAATGAAATCTATATAATTACTGAATATTTTAGCACATATGTATTGCACATGTAATATATACATGCTGTCTGTATTTAGAGCTGTTGATTATGCACATATATATTGTTTTTTAACTTTGGTTGCGAACTTGATGATGACCACATTTTCTGGGTATTTTTCTTTATTCTAGAACAACTTCGTCACTGACATCTAAACTGACAGCAGGAGAATTTAGACAGCTCACGCCTTTGCATTCCCAGCACATAACAGAACACTCAAGTCCATGTTTCTTGCATGAGCAACGATTCGTGTGGCAATCAGTTTTACATTTGCATCGGATGACATTCAACTGGATATCCGGAGCGGGAGGTTTGTCAGTCTGGATTCCGAACATGAACCCTCCTTTCACGGTCCATCCCCATTCTTCAGGTTGTATATCATCTCGGCCTTGCCATACTTGCACTTGATGGTATACCCTATAACTGTGATATTTGGCAGCTGCGGATGTTGGTGGAATATTTTCTGGCCCTACGAATTTACTGCTCGGTCCAACTTTCTGGAAAAAGCGAGTATGCCGTAGCATATCAAGTGTTTCGGATGCTCTTCCATTGTACAATATGACCAATACCCGTTCTCCGGTTTCTACAATACTGTCTTTCGGGGATGCCTTGTTAATAAACACGGATGCATGTTTACGAAAATCCGAGTCGTTCTCAAATCGTGTTAATGATAATGGCTTTCCTAGACCAAATATGCGCGAGGTGGTGTCACAACCTAATATGGCATGTATGAACACTATATTCTTACACACATCTTCACTTAGGCTTTCCTTTGTACGTGTTATGTTCCATACACGCTGAGTCTTTGTTTGGTTTGATTTCTGACTTCAAGAAAAATGTCTTATTCTGCGTGTTGCCATGGTAACACAATAGGACCAACAAGTATGTGTCTTCGCCCACTACCACCACTGCAGACATAGCTGCAGCACTGACGACAATATGTACAATTAGACAATCAGCATCTCCCTCTGCATATTTTGCCGTGATGCCTGCAGTCACCATCTTTTCACTAAGCATGGATACAAACCTTTGTTTGTTCATAGGGTTTTCAAGAAATGTTTTTTTGTTCAAGTTCATACTCACGCTACTCGTAAACTTCACCTATCTGTCCCTTTGACCGTCTAAGGTGGGTTGTGTCCTTAGTGGTAGGTTCATCTGTATATCCGTCAAAACAACGGTGGCATTGTCACCATATTTGTGCCTGATATGATTGATATAAATTCCACACAGTCCATCATATGAAGTGCCTTTTGGCCAGAAAATTCTTTGTCACAATGACCCGGCCGCAATTACATACTTGACTGTGGATGATAGTTCTGTGGGTACAGACGCTCTTTTCTATAGTAACTGTCAGTGGTGGCTTATTTGCTTCACGTAGTAGCCCGTCCATGGTAAACAAAGACGTCCATGGTAAACAAAGAAGGGGGATGGACGTAGACAACTCATATGTAAACAACAGCTCTAAATCACCTCCTGTAAAATTGTGTCTAACTCAAGATGCAAGTCTCTGGAATAGTAGCTGTGGATCTACATGGGACGGGCTGTAACTAATGTTGCTAAAACGTGTAGCCCAACCCGTTTGCTCTTCTAAATTAACCTGTATGTATTAACTGTAAAGTTACATTGTAAATTTAGAGCAATACAATATGTTTAAACTAAATGTGGATTTCCTCATTGTCACACTTGACTGCCTCTTTGGTGAGTAGCGTCACCGTTTTTTCTTTCTTTTTAAATGCAAACTCGTGTACGCGTTGTCCAGCCATTGACTGAATAACTGATTGTCCAACTGCCATTGCTTGATCTACGTTCACAGAACCATCAGCTGTCACTCCATTGGTTATACTCCATTGCGTCTGAATTATCAGCGAGACTGTCTTTAACCGAGTCATCTTCTACATTTGCATCTTCGGTTGCGGCCATGTGTTGCCCCTCCGCATTATCCTGATCTACTTCCACCACCAGTTCCGTCTCTGGAGCACCGTCTGGTTTCTCTTCAGGTAATGGTATGGCATATAGTTTTGATAGAAGCATGGCGTTGATCACTGCTTGTACCAGAATATGTCCACGTGTTGCGCGTGCAATGGCTTTACCATTTAATATATGCCCGATTGCTGTTTCTGCATTGATTGTTTCCAACACTTCACGGAGTCCTGACTCACCCATTAGTTGTCCAATGTAACCTAAATAGCTCATTTCCGTATGGAACCCACCAAGTCGGAGAACGATAGAATGTAGCTTACTGCCAGAGAGGTCACCATGTTGTATTGCCATGGCTTTCCACCACAGCGGCTGGTCAAATGTTAAGATCGGTGTCACATCATATCGTCTTGATTGATCACACACAAAATGCATTGTTGAGTAAAGACATGATTCGTCATTTGATTTCATATCGATGATGGGCATAAATACAATTGATGGTACTCCAGGGTGATTTCCACCATGCACTGTTTGCATAAACCCATTCCATGATGGTCTATGTGGATGTAACAACCACGACGTTTTCTAGAGGAAGTCGGTATTGCATGTGTCATCATCCGCAACAAATACAGGAAGAGACTTATATGCCAAATCAGACTTTTCTGCACAAGGTCTACGATAGAAAGTGATGTTTAGTTTCCCCGACAGCCACAATGTCCTCTAATCATACAGTTACATTGGGCACGACTGTGTTTATACGGCACGCAGGTGTTACTGTAGATATGGTACCCATTCCATGAAATGTATCAAACACATCGAGGGTTCTAGTGGTATGATCAACATTATCAGCTACATGTTGTATGAAACTTCCTGGGGCAAAGCTAGATATATCAGTACCTTGGTGTACTGTACTACGCTCATATGTCTGCACTTCTGAGTAAGACGAACAAAATCCATGACTATTAAGGGAATCCACAATAAATCTTGAGCCAAACTGCCGATGCATCTGTACGGCAAGTCCTAGTTGCAATGGGCTATTATAACTCAGGTACGAACACATTGCATTATTGCTTGACCGATAGATGCCACTTTTCTGTCTATATCTTTGCCAACGAACAATTCACGAAGGAGAAGTTTGAGTGCATTTGGTAGATATTGGAGACACTGCTAAATTACGTCTAAAAACAATGCGCTATATAATAGTATGTTCAGGAAAATATATCACGATTGGAACTCTGGTGAAAAAGCACCGACTCGTGAGCATGATGAGCAATGTCGTATTAGGCCCACACATGTCACATATATATAATATATATGTATATACATATATCGATTGTTCGGCGATGGATATGCAACTGCATGGTATGTGTAAGCAATATCATGAAACAAACCCAACAAGTGGCATATTCCACGCCGTTTGCGAAGTACACTATCTATTACAATGGAAATCGGTGTGGGTGGGTTTTTTTCGCAATATATGATCAAATGTAGTATATAGGGTTTTATTACATTTTAACGTACAATTCGTTAAACTTTATCTCTAAAATACATTGATAACATAAACATAAAAATAAAGTAAATGTTATGAAATTTAATGAAATATGCTGAATTAAAAAAAAACGAGAACAACTACACGATATGATACGAAAAAAAACATTTTCCCGATTTTTTCCCGTTGTCCGATTTTTTTCCTGATATACAGTAATGCATATAGAACAACTTCCCGGTAACATACAAAATGTTTCAATTTTTCCTGGGACGACTTGTAGTTTGACTGGACTATAAGGTTCCTTTTCTCGTGACGGATCACATATACATCGGTTTACAAATTGTGTCCCATCTACCAGGTTGTAAACTAGGGAAACATATATGTTTTTCGTTTATTCTTTAGATATGACATTTTTCGACAAAATAAACATTTGTATGTAAATAATGCAACTAGATGGCCGCGGCCCGCATATCGCACCCTACGAGTGCTGGATAGAAAACTTTTAACACACTTATGGACGCACATATGTACGCCAAAGTGCCACTATATGTCGCACTATAAGTGAATCCAACTTCAACTTGCAAAGATAGTTGGTACTTAAAAACTTTTCACAAATAATTCAAAAACTTTAACGCAAATTTCTAAGTAATTTGGCATTGACCTGGGCATGAAGGCGGCCTGGGTGGGCTACAAAATGAAAATATGTATAATGTTTATTAAATATATGAAGTTTCACGGGCAAAGCCCATATTCAATAGGTGTATTGCCCTCATTAATATCAATGCACATGTGCAGTTTCGTGAAGATCAGATACAAAGAACTAAAGTTATCGTGCGGAAACGAACATTTTGAATAGCAATCTATTTTTAGCAACAGTGACATTGAGCCCATATTCAATAGGTGTCTTGCCCTCATTGAAATCAATGCACATGTGAAGTTTCATGAAGTTATTGTGCGGAAACGAACATTTTGAATAGCAATCTATTTTTCAATTGCTGCGGCGCTAAATTATTGGGGAGAATGCATTATTTTTTAATTTAATTACACTTTCATAAAAATATATGATATCTTATATAGTTTAGTAGATATTTTGTTTACATTATTAATGTAGATATCTACTAAAGTATATAATATATCTTGTATACTATATAAGATATCTACTAAATATATAAGATATCTACTAAGCTTTAGTAGATATCTTATATATTTTAGTAGATATCTTATATAAAATTGCATATGAGATATCGTGTAAACTTTAGTAGATATCTTATATATTATATAAGATATCTTCTAATTTATGAGATATCTTATATACTTTAGTAGATATCTGATATGAAATGTTATATTAGATATCTACTAAAATATATAAGATATCTTATAAACTTTATGAGATATCTCGTACAGTTTATAATATATGTACTATAGTTTATAAGATATCTACTAATGTTTAGTAGACATCATAAGTGATTTTTAATTAAGATATCTTATTTATTTAGTATATATCTTATATAATATATGAGATATCTACTAAAGTTTACGAGATATCTTGTTGTGGGAATACATAGTAAAACCAGGGGCGGCGGAAGCGCCCCCCCCCTCAATAATTGTGTTGCCCCCCACCCCCCCCCCCCCCCCCCCCCCCCCAAGGGTCTGTAATTAAAATTCGTCATAGCGCGACCTCCGCGCGCGCGCGAAATCGTAAAGTCGGGGGTCTGGGGGTCTTCCCCCAGGCAATGTTTAAATGCCAGATCGCCGCAGATGCGAACCCCCCCCCCCCCCCCCCACCCCCCCCCCCCCCCCCCGTCCCCCCTGTATCCGCGCCTGTAAGTCTGTGTGTTGGCGGGTGTGTAGTGTTTTCTCTCACGTGATTACTGGGTGTGTTTGCGACATTTCTTGGGAATATTTGCCGGCGCTGTAGATCGGAATATGGAGGAGGGTTGTATGCCAATGGACGTGGAAGGTTGTGCCGTGCTATCACACACGCCGCTGCTAGTTACGCGCCGGTTGCCGGGCAATAAGATAGGAGCCGACAACTGCTTATCATGTCGAGAGGCCTTCGGAGGTACACAAATGTATGTGTAAATATATGCCGATCATATCACAATGAGGTCATACTGTTGCAGCAAGAGTGATAACCCTTGCCGTTTCACTTATTCCCTTCTCCAGCAAGCAGTCATGCATACAAAGAACAGAATGATATCGACAAAAGTAATGCATTTTTTTTCAACAACTGATTCGTTCCCACTTATTGATACTTTTAGGTATATTTAAAGGTACATGCCCACTCGGGAGGCACAACATATTCTTTATATGAAGTGTATAATTGTGTCGCTGCAAATTGTGTCGCTGCAGGCGCGGATACAGAAATATTTAATTGGTCAAGTATTGTAGATTATTTTTTTTGATTATTTTTTTTGCCGGGAGCACCCCCCCCCCCCCCCCCCCCCCCCCCCCCCCCCCCCCCCCCCCCCCCCGGCCCCCCCCCCCCCCCCCCCCCCCCCCCCCCCCCCACCCCCCCCCCCCCCCCCCCCCACCCCCACCCTGTATCTGCGCATACACTGTTCCACCAGTGCTAAAGATTACGAGTTGTCGCTATACAGATATAACCATTTAGTAATGCTTATTTTACTGATCATAGTCACGCGCTGTGGTATCGGACTATTTTCATATGAAAATGAGGCATAATACTAATAGTTTTTAATTATTTATACTAATTAAATGTGTCACAGGTCTGAAAAAATAATATTTTCGACAGATTATAAAGTATGAGCATTGCACATCAAAAAATAAATACAGAGAATAAATAATAATGTCCGTTAACATTTTAAGGAAACATGGTTATCGCCCCTGATATCGATGTGAAAATGTACGTCCAATATAAAATGTATACTAATGCAAATCAATACGTGGTGTAATGATGAATGAATGTTTATTTTTCCAGAAAATGTCTCTGATGCTATATCTGATATAAAGAACAGTTTGTGTACTGAGTGGGCATGTACCTATAAATGTATGTATAGACCTTGCTACATTACTTCAACCTGTGACGTGGTGGTACATAAAACTTGGTCACATGATAACTGCCAGGTGCAATACCGTGAAACCTGCGTGTATCATATTACAATGCCCGGTGTTTATTTTCGACTAAATAATATAATGACAGATTAACACATCACAGTGTATTAGTGTAAATAACAGTCGTTTTAAAACTTTATATAATAGTTTACGTGAAAATAAAATAATCAACATATCGGTACATGCCCACTCAGGCACATAAAAGGGAGACGGATAGTTTTTGTCTCGCTCCGGAGTCGTCGGCGTCGGCGTCGGCGTCGTCATTCAATGTTAAGTTTTCGTGTTACGGTCATTACTTCAACACCTTATCAGCTACAGTCATCAAACTTTATACATACCTTTACTATGATATGTAGATGAATATAGGACTATTAAAAAAAATTCGGGGTCAAGGTCAAACTATTTCTTTCTATGCTATAAAGTGAACATTAATGCATGAAGACCAGTTTTCTCGTGTGCTCTGTACACCTTACCTGTAGAGAGAACAATAGCCTTCTCCAGTTGAACACCTGTGCATGTGCAAGCATGTACAAATGTCCAGACTGACCACTAACTGTCCAGGTAAATTATTACAGGTATTTTATACAGGTAAATTATATTACATTTCCGTAAACTGTGTTGACAATATTGTGGCAATATGTTGACCTGTGCAGATATGATATGTAGATAAATATAGGACTATTAAAAAAAAATTCTGGGTTCCAGTAGCGAGCATTATTTTTGTTTTAAAAAAAAATTTAAACTTTTTTTTTTCAAATTCTTTTTCAATTGTTGTCTAGTAGCATAAGGTCGTAAGTGCTATATACAGACTATTGTCGTATAATAAAACAATTATTGACTAGTGAGCCATAGGATATAATCTGATATTCTATGGCTCACTAGTCAATAATTGTATAATATGTTCAGGCCAGTGAAAATTGCTTTCTGGCCCAGGCTCGAGGTCAAGGCGGCGGGACAAGGCGAGACATTTGATTCCGCGGAATTTTTGTGTATATTATGTAGATAATATTATGACATTTTCTGGCAAAATAAACATTCATTCAGCATTACTACACATATTGATTGGCATTACTATACATATTATATCAGGCGTAAATTTTCACACTGATATCAGGGGCGATAACCGTGTTTCCTTAAATGTTAACGTACATTACTATTTTTTCTCTATATATGTTTTTTATGTGCAATGATTAGATCCATATACTTTATAATCTTATCAAAATTGTTCAGGTGACAAATTTAATTAGTATAAATAGTTAAAAATATCATGCCTCATTTGCATATGAAAATAGCCTCATACCACCGCGGGTCACTATCAGTAAAATAAATATTACTAAATGATTATATCTGTATAGCGGGCACTCGTAATTTTTAGAACTGGTGGAATAGTGACACAATTATACACTCATTTAATTCCTATGAAGAACTTTTGTTTTGCCTAATGAGTGGGCATGTACCTTTAAAGGCACATGTGGATGACTCGGGAACTACCACATAAAAAATGCACATTGAAACAAACCCCATTACCCATATCACCTGGGGTCGTTTCACTAAACTTTGAATGACTAAAATGTTCGTAAGTGCAAATACCGGTAGTCAAATTTATGGATTTACATTTATTGAACATAGACTGCATAAATTTATAGACTATCATAATTTTGCACTTACGAACATTTTAATCGTGCAAAATTTAGTGAAACGGACCCGGGTTTCATACTGTATGCTACGTTTTCTATAGATCTACGTTATCTATAGCTGTATAGATAAATAACGTAGCGTACCGTAGAGTACCACACCAATTGGAATGGGTAATGGGATTTTTCTATGTGAATTTTCATGTCACAGGTCAGACTCTTCCACCTGTGATTAAAGGTAAGGGGTCCGTTTCACTAAACTTTGTACCACTAAAATGTTCGTAAGTGCACATTTACGATTTTCTGGAATGGTCAATTGGTGGATTTACATTTATTGAGCATAGGCTGCAAAATTATGCAGCCTATGCTCAATAAATGTAAATCCAATAATTGTTTACAAGAAAACATTGTAAATGTGAAATTTTTCAATCATAATTTAATGAAACGGGCCCCAGGTTCTCAGATATATGCACAATGTGATGAAACGGATTAGTAAAAACTAAGTTAATTGTAGATTTGCATCGGATTTCTGAACCCAATCTGCCAAGTGTACCTCACAGGTGGAAGTCTCAGACCTAGGACCCAATACTTGGCTCATTTGGAAAACGTTACCCCACCCACCCACAGGTGGAAGACCGGACCTAGGACCTGATAAATGGCTCATTTGTAAACTGTTACCCCGCCCACCAATTTCCGTACAATAGACACTATTGCCTTTACTGTATATTGTAAGGAAATGGGTGGGCGGAGTAACGTTTTTCAAATGAGCCATTTATTGGGTCCTAGGTCCAAGTCTTACACCTGTGCACCCACCCATTTCCATACACTATGCCTTACAGCCTTTTCCAGAAAAGGCTGTAAGGTATAGTGTATGGAAATGGATGGGTGGGGTTACGATTTCCAAATGAGCCAAGTATTGGTTCCTAGGTCCGAGTCTTCCACATGTGGTGTACCTATGGGTCGCAGGGTAAAATGTACTCATATACCGCATGTTGCGGTCTGAGATCTTGAAAAATAAAGATATGTTCTGTTCTGTTCTGGTAAAACATTGTTTTTAATACTGAAAAATAATTAGCGTTGCATACTAACTAGCGCAGGCCCGTAGCCAGACCTGTTTGAAGGGGGGGTCGTTTCGAAGGCTCAAGGGGTCTGAAGTATCTACCTGTTTGAAGGGGGGGTCGTTTCGAAGGCTCAAGGGGTCTGAAGTATCTATGGGGGTCGAAAAAAGTGGACCTCAAGGCTAAAAAAGTGAACCTCGAGGCTGGGCGGGGGGGTCGTCCGACCGCTCCGACCCCCCCTGGCTGCAGATCTGTAGCGGTGTTGGTAAGTATTCTAAATCTGCAAATACTAATAGTGTGCTGTAGAATTTAATTACATAGAATTCGAAATAACGTATATAAATATATTTGAATGTTCGCCCGTCCGCCCGTCCGCCCGTCCATCCGAGCACACCGGTCTCCAGTGGTTGAACATGTGGATTAAGCTGATGTGCTCGGGTGTGGATTTCATCAAATCTAGTTCAGGGGGTGGTACGTGTGGCTAATTATATGAGTTGGTAAATTACGTAGATCTACACCCGTCACGTTACAATTATGTCAATACATGTATAACATCAATCATTATCAAATTTGACCTATTTTATTACTTGTCATGACGAAAAGGGGATTTTTTAGTAATACTATTCCTGCTGTAAATTACAGCACGATTCGACGCATGTCTGAGGAGCAGATTATCGATCGTAGCACAGGTGGAAGACGCAGACCTGTGATTGTTTTGTCGTCTGCTTTTTATTTTCTATTTTTATCATCAAAAACATGCTTTGACAGCACTTTAGAATAATTTACAACATGACAGAGCTCCAGATAAGCTGCGTATTTGCGTAAATACCCAATTAAAATTGCCAGAAACCCAAGTGAAATCAGAAGTAGCGAGTATCAAAAAGCAATTAAAAATGTGTGGTACCTTTATCATGCTGCAGAAAACAATAAACAGACCACAAATATAGCATATTTTCCATGAAAACACATCTTGGTATTAGACAATTCTAATGAAATACCAAGATGTGTTTTCATGGAAAATATGCTATATTTGTAGTGAATATATGTGATGAATAAATGACAAGACATGTTTTCTGAATTGCTGTATGTTGATGTGTAAACAGTAGTGTTATTTTATTTTACCCAATTAAAATTTTGAAATACCCAATTGCTTCAGTAAAGATTGGAGTGACAATACTCAATTACAAATTCCTTATCTGGAGCCCAGAACATGCTTTGACCGCACTTCAGAATCATTTCCATTGGAAATGATTCTGAAGTGCTGTCAAACCATGTTTTTATTGAGAAATAAGGCAAGATATAAAAGCAACAGCAGACGACAATTGTGAGTAGTGGTCTAAGGGTTAAAACAATATCATTACCCCACCCACATGGTGTCGTACTGCACGTTATGATGATGGTCATGCGCACAACTGCGCTCCAAGTAATTTATCCCATGTCCATAGGAGACACGGCATGTAAATTTGTACCGGACATTTGTGTAATTTCATGAAATAAGTTTACAAAATTTACAATGTTTTCCGAAAATGGCATCAAAAGTTGACAAAATTTTCAGAGTACATGCGGAATTTTGTAAACTTATTTAATGAAATTACGCAGAAGTCCAAAGGTACAAAATTGCATGGTGTGTCTCATATTAAAGGTACATACCCACTCAGTAGCCACAAAATGTTCTTTATGGGAATTAAATAAGTGTATAATTGTGTGACTATTCCACCAGTTCTAAACATTACGGGTGCCCGCTATATAAATATAATCATTTAGTAATATTTATTTTACTGATAGTGACGTGCGGTGGTATCAGACTATTTTCATATGCAAATGAGGCATGATATTTTTTAATTATTTATGCTAATTAAATGTGTCGCCTAAAAAAAAAAATATTTTCGGCAAGTATGATCATTTTACATAAAAAATAAATACAGAGAATAAACAGTAATGTCCGTTAGTGTTTTAATGAAACACAGTTATCGCCCCTGATATCAGTGTGAAAATTTACGTCTGATATAAAATGTATAATAATGCCAATTATTACGTGGGGTAATGGTGAATGAATGTTTATTTTGCCAGAAAATGTCTCCGGCGATGTCTTTGATATAAAGAACATTTTGTACCTACTGAGTGGGCATGTACCTTTAAGGACCCGTTCTATACCTGATCATTCAAAGATAATTGCTTCGTAAATGTGATAGAACATATGTATAACATATATGTGAATACTGCCTCGTTACTGTATCCTATACGGCACATGGAGTGGCCAAGTCAGCCATCTTTGTGTGTTCCAACCATCAGCGAGTTTCACCTTTTCTGCCGTTTGACAAAGAACGCAAAATGTAAAACACCGAAACATGCACCGTTCGTCAAGGTCCTGCGGTCACAATCACGTAGCCTGTGATATACTTGCCACAAATGACAGAAGTCGAATTTCTCCAGTCACAGGAACTGCGACATATTTTACTATCCATCATCATCACACACACACATCAGTCTTCATCAGTAGCCAAGTTCATCAAAATTGTCAAGTATACTTATCTAGCAAAGTATACTTTGAGGGAGTAATCATTTATTTTTCCCGAAATGCATTATTTCATATAGAACTAACGATTGCATATATGTGATGAATAAAAGTATGCAGAATTATTATACTGAATGTATTACATTATCACAGCCAAAAAATAAATTCAGTATAATAATTTTTTTATAAATTTATCCTTAAATTGAAAATGTCTCCCTCAAAGTATACTTTGCTAGATAAGTCTACTTTGCAATGTTGGTGTCATAGGCTACTGGTTTGGCCCTCACATACATACGTCTTTGGCATTTTGTATATGACAGTTGAATCTGGTTGTACGCCTTGTGTGAGTATTACGATTATTCGTAATCCTATTTTAGGTGAAGGGGCCAAGTGACTTTGTGTGGTATGTGGACCTGGCACCAGGTCAGGTTATTGTAATTTCAGGGCTGAATATATGTTTTCTCGATGTAAATATTCCGTTCTGATTTTGGTATAAACATATTTTATTAAAAATAATAATTTACATCATTTTTCGGTATAAAAGCGGTGTCAGAGGATTGGAACGAAAGACGTTATGATTTTGGGACCCCCCCCCACCCCCCCCCCCCCCCCCCACAATGCAGCAGGTTAAAACGGGATCAAACCCGTGTTTATTGGCCTTACATGACCTTAGCTGTTGATAGGCCGTTAAACACCAATAAACAAACATTGATTTCTAGAAAACAAATTCTGCATTTGGGATTGTTTCGACAACAAGTAGCTTCCGGGCAAAGAGTTTTGGGTCAATTTAAGAAACGTACTTCTGAAGATTGGCATATTGCAATACAATATGTTCGGCGTAGCTTGACTGTGCTTTGTTAGTAGGGCATTTGTATAATAGTATGTCTGCCAATTCATGCACTGAAAATGGCTATCGCGGACCTCGTTTATTTAAAACAAATCCTGCTGGCTCCAAGGGGGTTAGGGAGGGGGGGGAGGGGGGGGGGGGGTGGTCGTACAAACCCATTGAACCTCCCCTCGACGACGCCCTTGCACATTGTCATCTATAGATGATGTTGCCTAAAATGTGTTGTTGTTTTTTTGCGCTTCATGGGCTGCATATGATTTATATCAACCAGACGCACCAATTCGTTTGATCAAATTCCAAATTGCCTATTTATTCTTCTGTATGTATACTATCATAGATTGTGATTATCAAGGGAGATAATTTGGTAACAAATTTCCGTTCTTACTCTTCCAAGAAGCACATGTACCCTAGTGTCATTAATTTAAATAACAACAACTATTGGCTGCACAATAATTAGCGTTTTTAAATATTTATTTAAAAAATAGTGTTCTATGCCGGACTACAGTGAAACCTCTCTAAACCGGACACCCTGGGTGTCCTGTTTAGAGAGGTTTCATTGTTTCAGAGCTCCAGATAAGCTGCGTATTTGCTTAAATACCCAATTAAAATTGCCAAAAACCCAATTGAAATCAGACATAGTGGGTATCAAAAAGCAATGAAAAATTTGTGGTACCTTCATCATGCTACAGAAAACAATAAACAGACCACAAATATAGCATTTTCCATAAAACACAACTTTCTATTTCATTAGAATTGTAGAGACAATTCTAATGAAATGCCAAGATATGTTTTCATTTAGAAGCAAACTATTCAATAATTGCAGTGTGCTGATGTGTAAACAGCAGTGTGATTTTGTTTTACCCAGTTAAAATTATGAAATACCCAATTGCTTCAGAAATGATGGAGTAACAATACTCAATTACTAATTCCTTATCTGGAGCCCTGATTGGATTGTATCTAAGCTCATCTTTCCACTGTATTTTATTTACCTTAATGAAGGTTTATGATCACGTGGTGCTAACAACAACAACAACACGCACTGAAATTTCCAGAATCCATCTGATTCAAAGTACGTATTCTTTTATAGTGTCATTATTACGTAACGGATTTTGATGAAATATGGCGCATCAAACGCGTCTTGTTAAGCTGCATTTGGTGGTCTTTGTATTTTCACCCAAACTTCTGTCATTTTGCGAAGAATCGATTTCCATGTCTCTGACACTGAAATCGATTCTTCGCAAAAACGACATAAGTCTGTGCCAAACTCCATGGATCACCAAATGCAGCTCATGAAGACGTGTTTGCTGCGCCATATTTCATCAAAATCCGTTTCATATTAACGAAAATATCAAATACTTTCAAGATTTCAACACTTTCAGCCACTGCTGTTGTTGGTATAACCACATGATCATACACCTTGTTATTGAGCATGATGAGCAGTAGCTACATGTGCTCGTATGCTATGATCGTTTCAGCTCCAAACTGGACAAAATCTACAGTTTTGTGGACGGTAAGATAGGCGGTGTGTTCGCCAAATATGGCCGCTTCGTTTCCCATCACGCTTGGAAGGTTCTCATCATCTCCATCATCGTCAACGGCGTGCTGGCGGTGGGGATGGTGAAACTCACACCGAACAAAAGCACGGAGGACAACTATTTCCCCTTTGGTAACTATAGTGGTGTACATGTATGGTGCAGGGGCGGACCGTGGGTGGGGGTTTGGGGTGGGGTTGCAACCCCCCCCCCCCCACGTTCAGCCACGGAGTTTACATATATCACACTTTACCACCAGTTGGAATCTGAATTTACATGCCGTAAATTTGCCATGCCATGGATTTACGGACCCCCCTAGCATACTCACTTCACTCTGTGGAGCTCGAAAATAGGACAACCCCCATCCCATCCCCATCCCACCCACACACACACAGCTGGATCCGCCCCTTTGGTGTCATATTTCTGACATCTACATGTACTTAACGTGATAGTTATGTTGTCTTAATGCACCTTATAAGTCGTTTTAACTTCATACTAATTGGTCAGGACGAGCTAAATTGGACTCAATATCTAACAGGATAGCTCGTCAAAAACGTGATACAGCCCACTAGTGACTTCGAATTATAATTTAATTTATACATTTTTTCTTGTCGAATAAAAAGAATACGACGACTTAATATACGTTTGTCCAGTTTTGACCAAGACGTCTTACTAACTGATCCAGACGAGATAAATGTAAAATCAATGTCACACTAGTGGGCAGTATCACGTTTTTAACGAGAGTTTTTGTTAGTTATGCGTCCAATCTATCTGGTCTGGACGCGATAATTATGTAGTTATAAATTGCAGTAAGACGACTATCTCGTTATCTCGTTACGTAGATGGCAGGTGTGAGTAATCCTACCCGTATTACTTTCAGGGGAAGGGGTCAATATAGGAATGAATGGCCTTTTTGTGGAATTTATCGGGGTATAAACTTGGAAAAGTCGCGGGAATACTGGACGAAGGCCAGAAGGCCTCGTCCAGTATTCCCTCGACTTTTCCAATTTTATGTCCCCGATAAATTCCACAAAAAGGCCATTCATTCCTTATAATTCCAGCATTTGAAATAAATTCATCAAGAAAATGTGTTTATTTTCCATTTTCTTAAGAATTATTTTAACTGCGCCTCACGGTTACGGAAGTGGGGGTTTACTGGGATATAAATTGTGGACAGAGACTTGCTACGGACCAATCAAATGTTAGGGAATTGTGTAAATATTTTTGTACTGCAATTATTGTTTGTTTGGCTCGAAAAATGTCATATCCAAAGAATAAACGAAAACAATATGTCGCCTTGAATTATAACCTGGCATGTGGGACTCTAGCTGTAAATAATCACTACACTTCCAGAGCTCCAGATAAGGTGCGTATTGGTGTATTTTACGCACTTAACTTAGCAGCAGTATAAGCATAGATTATCAAAAGTGGGAGTACAAAATACTCAGGCCATCCATAAGTATATCTCCGTTTCCTGTAACCCGATCGACCCGCTAAAAACTGTGCGACCCGATTTTTGTTATTGCAATTTCGTTTTATTTTTATTTTTTTTTTCAATTTAGTGCTACAGTGGGTTAAAAGGGTTAATATAATCTCTGGCCCTAAATGGCCTACATGTCCCTACAACAACACATACAGCAATTGACATACTTTTATTGCAAGACTTGCAATATTGAATTTAATAATTAACGAAGTTGTGGGGGGGTATACTGGAGTCAGCTTGTCCGTCCGAGTTTCCGTGCGTCCGTGTTTCCGTCCGTCACAAAACTTAACAATTGTAAATTTCCTTATAACTTCTCTTTCCCTTTGTGGAATGCAGTGATATTTTACCCGGCCCTTCTCTGACACTCACACATCATTCTGCAACAAACCTACGACCCCCATTTATGCAAGGGGTCAAGGTCACGGACTTAGAAATTTAGAAAAAAACGAAAACTTAACAATTGTAAATTTCCTTTTAGCTTCTCTTTCCCTTTGCGGAAATCTTTCATAGTTTACCTGCCCCTTCTCTGACCCATTTATGCCAGGGGTCAAGGTCACAGATTTAGAAACTTAGAAAAAAACCGAAAACTTAACAATTGTAAATTTCCTTTTTAACTTCTCTTTCCCTTTGCGGAAATCTTTCATATTTTACCCACCCCTTCTCTGACACTCATACATCATTCTGCAACAAACCTACGACCCTCATTTATGCCAGGGCTCAAGGTCACGGACTTATAAACTTAGAAAAAAACTAAAACTTAACAAATGTAAATTTCCTTATAACTTCTCTTTCCCTTTGCGGAATGCAGTGATATTTTACCCGGCCCTTCTCTGACACTCATACATCATTCTGCAACAAACCTACGACCCCCATTTATGCCAGGGGTCAAGGTCACGGACTTAGAATGTCTAGTTTGCTTTTTTCAACTGGAACCACCATCGCACTCTCCATATGTGCTGACATAGTCTTATATCTGAAAATGATAGTATGCGAGCTGGAATTCATTCTAGGTCAGGGCTGATGCAGGGGGGGTGGGGTATTCCGTAAGCCCCGGCTTACTGACAAATCTAGTTAATATTGAAAAGATACAATATTTTAACACTTGCAATGCAAGTGTTAAAATATTGTACCTTTTTAATATTAATAATTTTAAATTCAATATGTCCTGTGAAATTGCCTACTGACCGACCCACTTCTAAAATTCTGGGTCGGGTTACAGGAAACGGCCTCACAGCAATGTGAAAATACGCATTGATTTTCAAATTGGTTGCTTTTTGCAGCTGAACTAAGTACATTTTCAGCTGTAGTACATAAGTGAACAAGTATTTATACACTGAAATAAGTGAATGTTTTGAATTTTTTTTATGATTTGTTCCCTATTTAATAATGAAGAAAATCAATAATCCATTTGTAAAAATAAAATACGCATTTACTTTGAAATCAGGGAGTACATTACACTTTAGACACAAAGCTTATCTGGAGCCCTGCACTCCATTCATGTTCCAGAATGGCGTACTAGCTACATACCTGAAACTTGGTATGTAGCTTCTTTTTTATTGAACCCTCGGGGCATGAATTAACTCCCCCCTTTTCGACTTATAATTTGACAATTTTGTCTTGTAACGCGTAAAACTTTTAGATAGTAATAGCGAAAGACCTGAATCTTGGTATGTAGCTTCCTTATGATAAGTAGATGTGCACATTTTATTTTGATTTTTTATCTGACCCCAGGTCATGGATTATCTCCCCTTTTGGACTTGGAATTTTGCCTCGTTTATTATCAAAGCAGTATGTGGGGTTAATGTTCATGAATAGACTGCTATATATTTCTAGAAAGCTCCATATGCAAGGTGTATGATCACGTGGTACTAACAACAACAACAAAGACCGATTCAAAGTACGTGTTATTTTATAGTGTCCTTATTGATAAACTATGGCGCATCAAACGCGTCTTGTTAAGATGCATTTGGTGGTCTCTGTATTTTCGCCCAAACTTCTGTCGCTTTTGCGAAGAATCGATTTCCGTGTCTCTGACACGGATATCGATTCTTCGCAAAAACGACATAAGTCTGTGCCAAAGTCCCTATACCACCAAATGCAGCTCATGAAGACGCGTTTGCTGCGCCATATTTCACCAAAATCCGTTGCATATTAAGGAAAATATCAAATAATACTTACTTTGGAGTTGGCGACGTTGTTGGTGTTGTAACCACGTGATCATGCACCTTGATATGCAACTAAATGTAGATATGATACCAATTACATCCAATGACTGATGATAGACCATTGTCAGTACAGTGTTTACCCTTCACATGCTCCCGACCAACCGCCCACGCCGTGCAATAATGAATCAATAGAGGATATTCATATTTTTGCAACGAATATGACATATATGTTCATCGAGTGGTGTGAAATGTCCATATTTCACAAGTGCCGTTAGGCACGAGTGAAATATGGACAGTTCACACCACGAGTTATTGTTATTATATACCGCTCCATGGAAATTAGCAGTTTTTTATACTGTATACGGTAATGAATGTGTATTTGCAGCCTATTTGTAGTGCGGCACTGCAGATGCGAGTTACGAATATAGATAGAGGAAGTAGTCGTATTTTCACCGGAAATTGTTTATTTCATCGATGAGAACATATGACTTTTATTTACATCGTATAACTATGTATTTCATCGGTAGGTATATAATGAAAGTTATTATTCAAGATCAATTTAGACAGTGAACCCACTGGAGACTTTAGAGAACGTTTGACTCCATATATAGAATTGTAACCAAGTGAAGCACAGCACTGGCATTTCTGCCAATAGTAAAGGTACATGCCCACTCAGAATTGTTTCCAGAACTTTACATGATGTTTAAACTTTATCAACAACAACAAGTACATATTAAGGTCAGAGAAGCCATCCGATTTTGCTACATCTAGGGAGTCCACTTATTAGCACCCCATTGGCAGTTTCTCCTTAACTCTTAGCATGCTGGGAAACTTGTGACTATAAATAGTTCAAAATGAGCAGACGACAATTCATTGCATTTTCATTTATTTCTCCCTGTAAATGTCATGAATGTGTCTTGGAATTTCATTAGAATTGAGTCCTCCGGACTCAATTCTAATGAAATTCCAAGACATATTTAGAGAGTGAAATAAGAAACATACTCGTAATTTGTTGGATGTTATTTTCACCGCTAGCATGCAGAGTTAAGATTTAAATGGCCACCAGCATCGGATAGCACAGTCGTATTTTAAACCATACAATGCTGAATTAAAGTTTGTCGTTTGCTGTTTAATTTCCAGATTATTTTTCAACAAAAATATTGTTTGACAGCAATTTAGAATCGTTTGGAAATGATTCTAAAGTGCTGTCAAATGATGTTTTTTCTTCAGAATTGTTTTTAGAAAATATGACACAACAGCAGACGACAATTTTCTGTTGTATCAAGGTGTGCTGTACCTTTAGCGCCGTGACATATATGAATTACATCATTAGAACATGCTTAAAATCATATTATATAATTTGATTCGAATATTTTTATTATATGATTTGACGGCGATTACTCCCTTTAATTGCAGGCACGGAGGCCAGGTCGGACAGAGAGTGGGTGGAGAGAGTATTCCCCGACAAAAGCGGCTCCAACTATAACAGTCTACAGCTTGCCAGAATGGGCGCCTGGGCTGGTGTTTTCGTCAAGTCCAAAACGGGCAATTTACTGTCTAAATTAGCCCTGCTGGATTTGCGGGTATGAACACACAACATGACTATGATGAGGTGTTAACCCTCACTACGCTGGAGACGGAAATTGTCATCTGCTGTTTTTCATTTTTGCCTTAATTCTTTTTTAAAAAAAAATGGTTTTGACAGCACATGAGCTGTCAAAATAGGTTTTTGTCGAAATATTGAAAATAAAACATTTCCGGCAGACGACAAAAATTAATTCAGCCTAATAAGGGTTAAAATGTACAGCTTGACGTAATGATATAACCAAATAATATAAGTCTGAATGCATTAAATGTATTCTCTGATCAATTGTATATAATTGGGGTGGTCACAGGAGATTGGCTTTCATTATAAGTAAGCATGGGCGGATTCAGGGGGGGTGGGGGGGGGGGGTTTGGACCCGGCACGCGCGACTTTGGTGTGTATTTCAATGAGTTTGTGTTTATATTAATACTCTTTTTTAGGCACCATCTCGTTATTACATTCATACACATGACTCCATTTTCTTGTCCAATCTGAAAACGCCAGTAGCAATATAATTCGAACCAATTGGTTTCCCTGTGAAGGAAACTTTTGTACTTTCAGTGTTGAATATGCAAGGGAGCCCCCCCTCCCACCCACACATTTTGCTGTTGAACATACATGTAACACCAAGCCAATCCATCAGTCATTATTATGTTCTCATGCTTCAGATTTTGAACAATTATAATACCAATCTAAGGGACTGGACATTATTTATCACCAAGGGGGTTGGGGTGGGAATGGGGCTGGATAAATTTTGTTAACTCACCTTAGACAAGTATAAGCCCCCACCCCTTCCCACAGCTTTTCATTAAATTTTCAAAGCCTGCCCCCATTGAACAATTAATAATGTTCAAGCCCAAAACGAGATGGTTCAAATGAGTGGTAACAACATAATTATTCTATCATATTTTTTTAATAAACATATATTGCATCTACTGATTGCACTGCCTGTGTTAATTATGCCTGTTATGCATATTGCCTTGCTCTTGAGGTTCCGTAAGTCCGTCCGTCTGTACATTTACATGAACAAGTTTGTAAGAGTTTCTCCAGTTAAGAGTCCAGTATTCCAGAGGGGCACATCCATGTTTTACAAACATAATGTCTAGTATTAATGTTGGTACAAAAGCTAATTTATTAAAGGTGTTAATACTTACATTTTCCTAAAATGTTGGGCAAGTAGCTTTTTTGTCTGGGCAAGTAGATTATACATGTAATTGTACTTGCCCGGCCGGGCAAGTATGAAAAGTGAATATTGTTAAGCCCTGTCAACTGTGCGAAAATGAGTCACACGTTTGACAGCTACAAACTACCTGACCTCCAGAAGTACCTGAGAAACAGAGGCGTGGCCGTGATGGGCTACAACTATTTCATTCACAAAACAGAAGTAAACATGGCGATGTCAAAGTAATGCAGAAACTTTAACAAAAATCCTGCTACAACATTGTTTTGTACCGACAAGGCATTTTCAGGCGCGACACCGCTTCCGTGGCGGAATTCTTGTAGTACCGTATGTTCAGTACTTTCAGTACTTTGATTACAATGTGGAAGCTATTTAGTATGTTCTGACTTGCAGAAGTTGGATACGGAAATCAAGGATACAACGGCTACGTCAGATAGCGGAACGACCATAACGTACTCTGACATCTGTGCAAAGGTAGACACCCAGTGCATGGTGGATGGAGAACTATTTATCTCGGATGAGTTAAAGTCGGCTGTAGAAAGCGGTAGTACAGTGTCGTATCCGAAGTTCACAACAGCTTCCGGCGAGCGGTATTATGCAACAGGTAATTGTGAACGTCTGAGACACGTCATGTGATTTTATACCTGAGAACATAATTATGCGATATCTCATGAAAATTATGTACGTAACTGACGTCGAATGTTGATGAAAATTTCATAATTCGGCATCTGCTATGAAAGTTTTGTCATCTTCTGACGCCATATACACAATAATTGTATTATTGCGGAAAGATTACTGTCATTTACGCAGTTTCTGTAAATGTATTTCAGGAAAAATCGCACAATTTCTTAGGTATAAAATCACGTGGCGCGTCTCATTTGTAGCTGTTCTTATAGGAATGAATGGCATTTTTGTGGAATTTATCGGGGTATAAACTTGAAAGAGTCGCTGGAATACTGGACGAAGGCCGGAAGGCCTCGTCCAGTATTCCCGCGACTTTTCCAAGTTTATATCCTCGATAAATTCCACAAAAAGGCCATTCATTCCTTATAATTCCAGCATTTGAAATAAATTCATCAAGAAAATGTGTTTATTTTGACAGACGGCAGCCATTTGTTTACATTGACAGCACTGACAGCGCACCTGTAGAAAGTAGTTCGGCGTGGGAGTTTACTGGGATATAAATTTTGGACAGAGACTTGCTACGGGCCAATCAAATGTTAGGGAATTGTGTAAATATTTTTGTGCTGGAATTATGACCAAATATCACACTCCTGTAGCATGATAACAAACTACATTGATTGTTAGAAGCATGAGTGTTTACTTCATATAATGGCGAATGGTGCAGATCCTGATCAGACTGTGTGGATGCACAGGCTGATCTGGATCTACACTGGTCACAAAACCCATGAAGACCACCTCCGAATAGCAATCACCTGGCTGTAAAGGCCAAACGTTTGTTGTCCCAATGGCACAATTACTATATAAATGACCCTGTGAATAAAGACCACCTGTGAACAAAGGCCAGATTTTTCACTTCCCATGGCTGGCCTTTATTCACAGGTTTGACTGTACATTGATTGTTAGCAGCATGAAGCATGAGTGTTTACTTCATGGAATGGCGAACGGTGCAGATCCTAATCAGACTGTGCGGCTGATCTGGATCTACACTGGTCGCAAAGCACATAAGCCACATTCACCAGTCACAGCAACATATAGACAACATGTGCTGTAAAGAAAATACATAGCACCGTCTTCTAGTTCGCATAATTAAGTACTTATATCAGGAAACTTTTTCAGGTGATTTTTTTTCTGTTGCCAATAGGTTTCCGAACTTGGAAAATCATGAGTAACTTCCCTTAGAATAAACTATGGGGCATCTTTAGTGTTATTGTTGACATGTTGGATTTTTAAGAAATTAAATGTGCAATAATTCCAGCACACAAATATTTACACAATTCCCTAACATTTGATTGGCCCGTAGGAAGTCTCTGTCCAAAATTTATATCCCAGTAAACTCCCACGCTAAACTACTTTCCGTAACCGTCAGGCGCAGTTAAAATAATTCTTAAGAAAACGGAAAATAAACACATTTTCTTGATGAATTTATTTCAAATACTGGAATTATAAGGAATGAATGGCCTTTTTGTGGAATTTATCGGGGATATAAACTTGGAAAAGTCGCGGGAATACTGGACGAGGCCTTCCGGCCTTCGTCCAGTATTCCCGCGACTTTTCCAAGTTTATACCCCGATAAATTCCACAAAAAGGCCATTCATTCCTATATTTAGTTCTTTAAAATCCCAACATGTGAACAATAACATATTTATAGTTCAGCCAAATTTTACTATGCATCTCCCATCCGAGTAGTGATTTACCATTTCCTTTCAAACAATTATTGATTAAATCTGGATTATCTGATAATATGTGGTGAAACTATACGATGACGTGTACATACAAAGATTGCGGAAATGGCAACTCGATGTACCATATAGTAGTATACAGTTACAAGACAATATTCACATATGTTATATTCATATATCACATCACTCTTATGAAGCAATTATTATTGAAGTCAAGTGTATCTATCTATGACATAATACCTTAAAGTGTGGTTAAGAATATTATGTACTGTCTGTACTTTTTTACCAATAACAAAAAAGTCACCCTCCACAAAAACATTTATTTGATGAAATTCAATCAAATATTGATTTTATTGCGAAAAAAACGATTTTCCTATGGGAATTTAACATGGGGGCTAAAAATAGATTTTTTTATAAATTAATTTTTTTTATTTGTGGACCGATTTTCACAATGTAACTTTTGTTTTCTTAGTTACATCATTTTCAAGCTATCTCGCCAGGTTTTGGAGTCAATTTCCAATTGTTTTCTTTTTTTTTGATCCTTCAGGATAAAAAAAAACAAATAATTTGGAAATTGACTCGCCATGTTAAATCCCCATAGGAAAATCTTTTTTTCGCAATAAAATCAATAATCTTTTTTTGGGGAGGGTGACTTTTTTGTTATTGATGAAAAAGTACTTAGATTTCATGTGTTTAATGGCAAAAAGTCGGCAGCAAAACGTGGAACAGACGGTAGGTACTTTATGCAGTTCAGTCGATAGTTTGCGAAAGTTTCAATGTGAAATGGGATGGGACCGAACTTGTATTAGACCTATACTGAGTCTGTTTCACGAAAGCTGCCCAAAAATTACGGCCATATAAACAATTCAAAAACAATATTTTTTTCGATAATATTAAATTAAAGGAAAATTTAAGAATGAGCCTTCTTTTTATTTGTGAAATTCGGTCAAATATTGACATTTTCATGCAAATTACATGTACATGTACCTGTATATTAATGCATTTCAAAATTTGTTGAGATTACTGTTTGAAAAATAGCGGACCTTCGCGAATTTAGGGGGTGCGTACGCACCTGTCGCACCCCCCCCCCTCCCTATGTACGGTCCTGTATTTATCTATGCAAATACATGTTTGATGGTTCATATGAATGGTAACAACGTGTTTTCGAGAGGAAATAAAAAAAATGTAACAAAGAATCTAAAAAAACTTGTCGTCTGCTTACTATTTTCCATTTTTATCATAAAAAACATACTTTGACAGCACTTAATATAAGTATACGAGACTGGGTTTGTATTTCTTTAGGAGCTAGTGAATCTGGGTTTTATTTAACCCTTACACCGCTATCTTAATTTTTTGTCGTCTGCTGTTTATTTTCTATTTTCCATTTTTATCATAAAAACATACTTTGACAGCACTTTAGAATAATTTACAACATGGTTTGACAGCACTTCAGAATCATTTCCATTGGAAATGATTCTGAAGTGCTGTCAAACCATGTTTTTATTAAGAAATAAGGCAAGATATAAAAGCAACAGCAGACGACTGTCAAGGTCATTACCAAGGTCAGGAATGATCAAGACAAATTGTCTCCCCTATTATCATATGAACCAACTATCCTTCAATTGTTATGACGTTATGGCCAATATAGCTTGATCTGACGAACGAAAAGTGGTAACAATGCAGTTGAAGTGTAAGAGATAGGCTAGAGTAGATAAGTACATGTAGTCACTTAATCACTTATAATGTACACTATATTACATGGGGAACACACAGGAATACATGATACATTGATATGTGAACATCACTGTACTGTGCATGATACCATTCAATTACAAGGTTGTAAGCCAATCGACTGTTATACTTTAATGCAACTTAAAAGCTATAGACGAATAAACTCAGTATGTGGTATCTCAATGGTCCCGTAGTGGACAATAGTATGAATGCACAAGTACTTTGATGATCGCTAATCAAAGTGAAATAACATACAAGTATAACATGGCAGAACGAACATTGGAGGACAAATGACAATCATCTGAGCTACCCCAGTGCTGGGCGTATCTCAATAGATAGTGGTAACCTCTGAGTATCAAGGTCCCAAGGTCTGCCTCACCCGCAGTATGAGGTCTAGTCACCAATATGGCTATTATCCAACTTCAAGTGGATTAATCCATAAACAATATATGTAGTCTTACTACAATCCCTTAGCCATGATATGCCATGATAGGAGTATTACCATACACTATCAAAGTATACATATGTATTGCCTATGCAATATATTTCCAAAGTATGTATGTCAAAAGTCAAAGCCGGATGTGGTTACATCACATGATAGTCAATAATGATAATGTTCCGGAAGCTGGTACCGGAAGTAAAGTTCCAAAGGTAGTATTATTTCCGGAAATGGTGGACCAGATGTAAAGTTCCTATAGTATCACTCGACTGTAGCAACCCGGATGTGGTGGACCGGATGTAAAGTATCCATGGTGAATCAATGGGTTGTAATACCGGAAGTGGTAGACCGGATGTAAAGTTCCGATATAATGCAAACGGCGATTATCACGTTGGCTAAGACGCCGGGAAAAGTTTCACTTAGGTGACATTCAACTCGGTGGTAGTATAATGATATGATATGTGTATATGGCGTTTCACTTCACTAATCTATGGCTGTGACTGTCTGCTGAACGCGATGTAGCTATCACACACTGCTCTATACAGGCCTATACCCGGAGCTGCTACACACACTGCTCCAGGCAGACGTACGGACACTCGGACGACCTTGTACTCTGCACTGACTGGGGTCTGCCCTCAACGAGTGGACCAAAACGTCCAATGTTGCTCACTGGAGCGATCTCAAGAGGCTACAAAATGAAATGAGTCTCCAATTACTGAACAAATACGCACAGACAGACAGACAGGATGCACAACGGACTAAAACGGGAATCGAACATCGGCAAATCACAGCTGAAATAAAATGTTGTAGGTACATACCAAAATCCTCCGTGTCACTGGTGAATACAATACTATTCTTCTGTTACCAGAAAATATGTGTCCCACCAACACATAGCGAGACATCGCTTATATACGCACCAGTGAAACCACGCACGGAATAATGAATATGCCTACCCCTCGTTCGACATCTCACATAAATACTACAAAACCATGGCTTTTGCCATTTCACCCGTGGGTTATATTTGGCATAAATATATGTTCCCACGCCATAAATTCAACCAAACTAGTGTACAGCCCTCGCAGAATAAATACCATCCAACATGGTATATCCCACACTACCATAAATCTGCACACTATAGACCCAGATCTCATAATCCGAAATCTACTCGACTGGTCTCGACAATGCGAAGGTCGCTTTTTGGCCCCGCCAAACCCCTCCATATCGGTCCTACGGCTATACACTCAAATGAGAGTGTAGCACATACTAAACTCAAATATCGTGGTCATTTACGGAAATATCACGACACAAAGCATCACCAGTATGGGATCTGATATATCCGTGTTGGCCAGTACCAGGCTATGCTGAAACACTAACCCGTAGCATACATAACAGGGCAGACCATGGTATGGTCTGCGCTATATACTGGCTTCACCTACATAAGGTCCCTTATCTCGTGAACAACTGACACGCGGACAAACTCGGCTGGCACGGATAGTGGACATCCATAATACTAAAAGGGGTCTTTTCCCTAGCGAAACCAGCACACGCAGTCAACGAGTTCTCTACCACACACATGCATAGTCTGTGGCAAATATGGCGTGACATCAGTAAAACATTGCTCATAAAATGGACGTGTATTTAAATCCGCAAAAAGGACACGCATAAACGTATTTCCACCAATACAACATAAGCCCCGTTATTACACGCACATTGTACATGGCAAATGTACATGCTAAATCACAGGTATGTAAAAATCACAGGTGTGTGAAATCACAGGTATGTGGAATCAATAGTACGCACAAAAATACAACACAGTACCACACATCATAAATATACAATTATACGAAAAATCCGGAATGTACAAGAATGCACGTGTCACGCGACCGACAATTGTTGTGAGTAGCGGTCTACGGGTTAATATCCTTTTACTAATATTTTAGCTTCCACATTCACATGTAAACTAATGAATGATTGATCGGGTATGACATCTGTCGTATTTGCAGACATAGCAGGCCCGAACATCACCGCCGCCACCAGCACCACGGGTGCTATATTAAATGGCATGGAATATATAAAGTTGAAGTACAACATGCGCACAGATGCTGATTCATCGGATGCTAAATCGTTGAAATGGGTAAGTCGGTTAGTAACTATTTCGCCACAAGTAGCCACACCCGGGCACATGGAATGAGTTAATTCACGATTCGAAACTTCAAATGCGAAAATCACAATATTGAGAAGAAATACTCACATTTGTATCACCTCGCCCATAGACAGCAGGGTGATAAAAAATTACAATTTTCGATTTGATTTTTTTTTAAGTGGCGATTTTTTTTTTCCCCAGCGGAATCCCTGGTCTAGGAAGGGTGTCATATTTTGCATACGACCCACGTCCTACCGTCGAAGGTCAATGTCACTGATGCATTAGGTTCACCTTGTTTGTAAGGCAAATGTGTTTGATAATATTTGGCCAAAATGTGTGTCTAGGGATGATGCTTTGTTTTGCATATGACCCACCCATCCAAGGACAATGATGACTTATGTGTTAAAGTTTGTTAATTGTCTATTTGCGTTCAGCCGATTTCACAAAATTTGCAAAGTATACTTAACTAGCAAAGTATACTTTGATGGACAAATCATTCATTTTCCTGAAATGCATTATTTCATATAGAACTAACGACAGTATATATTTGATGATTAAAAGTATGCAGAATTATTATACTGAATTTACTACATTATCACAGCCAAGGCTGTGATAATGTAATAAATTCAGTATAATAAAAATTAATAAATTTATCCTAAAATTGAAAATTTCTTCCTCAAAGTATACTTTGCTAGAAAAGTATACATGTACTTTGCAATGTTGGTGAAATAGACTACATTTATTCACCATAATCTTATTTATTATGTTACGTCACTGATATTGATGCAAAACATCATACAAAAGAATGCACGTGAGTATTAATTAGTTTACGCTTTCGTTGGAATCTGGTAAAAAAGTTTTCAAAGGTAGAATTTAAAATCATCTTAATCACTTTGAAACATCATTAACCCTTTGAACCCGAAATCCCGCTATAGCGGTTTATGCAAACAGTGCAGATCCAGATGAGCCGGCTCGTAACGAGCCGTCTCATCAGGATCTGCACTTTTTGCAAGTAATTTTCATATTTCTTAGAACAAAAGCATCCCCTTTTCATAAATGGACGAATCTGAAAATCATTTTGTGGCGGTTGGGTTGGAATTATAAAAAATAAACAACATTTTTGGTATAAACATATTTTATTAAATAATAATTTGCATCATGTTTAGGTATACAAGCAGTTTAAAGAGGATTGGAACAAAATGTTGCTACTTTATAGAGTACCTCTCCTTGAACGACATTTTTCGAGAACGTATCGGGTATATAAACCTTTAAAAGCCCGTCTGGCCTTCGACCAGTATACTGTCTGTTCCACGTTTTTCTGCCGACGAACTTTTGGCTATTAAACACTTTAAATCTAAAAAATATTTGAAAGTAAGGACTTTTTTATCAATAACAAATCAATAACAAAAAAGTCACCCTCCCCAAAAAATTTTGTTTGATGAAATTCCATCAAATATTAATTTTATTGCGAAAAAACAATTTTCCTATTCGAATTTAACATGGGCAGTCAATTTGCAATTTGGAAATTGACTCCGAAACCTGGCGAGATAGCTTGAAAATGATGTAACTAAGAAAACAAGTTAGATTTTGAAAATCGGTCAACAAATAAAAAAAATAATTAAAAAGAAATCTATTTTTAGCCCCATGTTAAATTCCCATAGGAAAATCGTTTTTTCGCAATAAAATCAATATTTGATGGAATTTCATCAAATAAATGTTTTTGGAGAGGGTGACTTTTTTGTTATTGATAAAAAATTACTTATTTTTAAATAGTTTTTAGATTTCATGTGTTTAATAGCCAAAAGTTTGTCGGCAGCAAAACGTGGAACAGACAGTAGTTGTACTTTGAAACCTAATGCCCCAATAAATTCTCAAAAAATGTTGTTTATTCATAAAATATTGTGTCGTGCACGTTTATCTCAATTGGAGTTTCTCTCTTCACAGGTAGACGCTGTCAAAACGAAAATGGAATCATTCACGTCGACTTACTTCACAATTGCATATGGACATTATAATTCCTTGGACGAAGAACTCGACGAAAACGTTAGTGGTGGGTAAACCAATTGATTGCATAAAATGGGCGTTTGCAATGTAATAACAAAGTGTACTAACATAATAATACAACACTGCTTTATCAGTGGGTGGTTGGTCGGCCAAACGCGACGGCGTAAATTAATGGTAGGGGTTCCTCCTTATAGAAATCGCGATTTGCCTGGTTCGGCCCTCATGTACGTTTTTATCTTTGGCTCTTTTGTTACCTGGGAGTTGAATTGGGTTATTGCCCATTATAAAAGTAGTAAGGTAAGATTATTACTGATCCTACTGCTATTGGGAGGGGGCCCAAGTGATTCTGGTGTGGTCGGGACCTGGCATCCGATCAGGATTATTCTGATTTCAGGGCTGAATATATAGTTTTTTGTCGAGCCCGCTTGCGGAAAGCGAGACATAGTGATCACAATGACGTCTGGGTGTCTGTGCGTATGTGCGTCCGTCCGTGTGTGCGTCCGTGTGTGCGTCCGTCCGGGCACACATTAGGGTACTTATGTGGCTAGCCCCACAGGGTTATGGACTTGTTAAAGGATAGGGTTGGTTACAATTAGCCACCTAAAAAATCGTTTTATGTGGCTAAAAATCGTTTTATGTGGCTAATATTTAACATGTGATAAGCCACATAAGTACCCTAATGTAAGAACGTTCGTCCGTCTGTCCGAAATCTGCGTTAAAGTTTTTAAATACCTTATATCTCTGCAGTCCTAAGTCACATTGACTTGAAACTTCATATGCTTATTAGTCATCATCCATATATTCATGCTGTATCCCACTCATGCGGCCCCTGTGCCCAAGTTTAAGGTCAAATGACTTAGAAGTTTGCGTTAAATTGTTGTCAAAATTTGTGTTAAAGTTTTAAAATACCTACTATCTCTGTAACCGTAAGTCGGATTTGCTTGAAACTTTGCATGCTTATTGGTCATCATCCATATATTCATTCTGTGTCCCACTCATGCGGCCCCTGTGCCCCTATGTCAAGGTCAAATGACTTACAAGTTTGCGTTAAAGTTTCTGTCAACATTTGCGTTAAAGTTTTCACATTCATACTATCTCTGTAACCGTAAGTCAGATTTGCTTGAAACTTTGTATGCTTATTGGGCATCATCCATATAATCATTCTGTGTTCCACTCATGCGGCCTCTGTGCCCCAAGGTCAAGGCCAAATGACTTAGAAGTTTGCGTTATTATAAAATATTCGTTAAAGTTTTTACATATCTTATATCTCCACAATTGTGACTCCAATTTACTTCCAACTTCAAATACTTTTCATTATCCATATTTTCATTCCATAGCCTGCCCATGTGGTCCACATGCCGAAGGTCAAGGTCAAATGACTTTGAAATTTGTGTTAAAGTTTTTACATACCTTATATCTCCACAACACTTACTCCGATTTACTTCCAACATCCAATACTTCTTATTCATCATCCATATTTTCATTCTTAAGCATGTGGTCCACATGCCCAAGGTCAAGGTCAAATGACTTTGAAATTTCTGTTAAAGGTTTTACATACCTTATATCTCCACAGCACTTACTCTGATTTACTTCAAACTTCAAATAACTCTTTATTATCATCCATATTTCCATTCTATAGCACACACATGCGGCCCACATGCCTAAGATCAAGGTCAAATGACTTTAAAATTAAAGTTAAAGCTTTTACATACCTTTTATCTCCACAACCCTTAATTCAAACTTCAAATAAATACACTCTGAGACTATCAAATGCCTCGGCGGGCTCGACATGCAGGCCGCGGCCATCTGGTTTTATTGTAAATATTCAGTTCTGATTTTGGGATTTCCCAACATTTGTACATGTACTTGTACAGGTAATATATGGGATTTAGTACTAAACCTATTGACCCGGGTTAAATGACCTTAGCTGTTGATAGGCCGTTAAACACAACAAACAAACAAACAAAACCACTGCATTATGTACATGATGTATGCAATATATGAAAAGTAGACCGCTACAGTTCATCTGTCGGGTGATCAGTGCAGCTTCAGTATATTATTATAGGAATGAATGGCCTTTTTGTCGAATTTATCGGGGTATAAACTTGGAATACTGGATGAAGCGATAAAAATTACAATTTTCGAAAACAAAATCCAATTTTTTTCTCTTTTTTTTAAATTGTAATTTTTTTTTTTTTAAGGCCTCGTCCAGTATTCCCGCAACTTTTCCAAGTTTATATCCCCGATAAATTCCACAAAAAGGCCATTCATTCCTTATAAATCCAGCATTTGAAATAAATTCATTAAGAAAATGTGTTTATTTTCCGTTTTCTTAAGAATTATTTTAACTACGCCTCACGGTTATGGAAAGTAGTTCGGCGTGGGAGTTTACTAGGATATAAATTTTGGACAGAGACTTGCTACGGACCAATTGACCAAATGATTTAATATGATATTTATTACACTCGTTGACTGATTTCATAAGAAACTCAGCATAGCGCCGTTCCATATAAAATCAGTAAACGGATTTAATAAATATGGTATTAATATCACTAATATAAGGACCTCAGTTACAAATTTGCATTAAATTCAGTCTGACGATGCATCAGCTATTCCAGGGCTCCAGATAAGGAATTAGTAATTGAGTATTGTCACTCCATCATTTCTGAAGCAATTATGTATTTCAAAATTTTAATTGGGTAAAATAAAATCACACTACTGTTTACACATTAACAGACAGCAATTATTGAATAGTTTGCTTCTAAATGAAAACACATCTTGGTATTTCAGTAGAATTGTCTCCAATAGCAGGTGTGTTAATTGTATCCCCCAGACTACCGTCGGGGGATACTATGGATTTGACAGCGCGCCGCGTCCGCGTCCGCGGTCCGCGTCCGCCGTAGACACTTCTTGTCCGGAGCATAACTCGAACACCCTTTGGAATATTTTCATGAAACTTCACACATGCATAGACCACGACCCGAAGGTGTGTCGCGCACAAGAATGACAACTCTTGCATAGCTAATTTTTGAGTTATCTCCCTTTTTTGTTTCTCGCACTGATTTCGTGTCCGGAGCATAACTCCACCACCCTTTCGAATATTTTCATGAAACTTCATACATGCATAGACCACGACCCGAAGGTGTGTCGCGCACAAGAATGACAACTCTTGCATAGCTAATTTTTGAGTTATCTCCCTTTTTTGTTTCGCGCACTGATTGACCATAACTCAACCACCCTTTGGAATATTTTTATGAAACTTAACACATTCAATTAGACCACGAACCGAAGGTGTGTCGTGCACAAGAATGACAACTCTTGCATAGCTAATTTTTGAGTTATCTCCCTTTTTTGTTTTCGTTCACTGATTTCCTGTCCGGAGCATAACTCGACCACCCTTTGGAATATTTTCATGAAACTTCACACATGCATAGACCACGCCACCCGAGGTGTGTTCGCGCACAAGAATGACAACTCTTGCGTAGCTAATTTTTCAGTTATCTCCCTTTTTTGTTTTGCGCACTCTACAAACTGGACAATAATGCATGAAGACCTGTTTTCTCGTCTGCTCTGTATACCTTTTCTCGTGTGCTCTGTACACCTTACCTGTAGAGAGAACAATAGAAACTGGGAGAACCATGTGCTAAGCATGGGCTAGCATGTGCAGATGTCCACTGCTTGACCACTGCTTGACCACTGCTGACCAGGTAATTTATACAGGTAAATCACTACATTGGGTACTGTGTTGAAAATATTGTGGCATTATGTGGACCTCTGCAGATATATGTAGATAAATATAGGACTATTAAAAAAAAATCTGGTCTCCAATAGCAAGCATTATTATTTTTAAACTTTTTTTTGTCATTTTTTTTTTTTTTTTTTCATTATTTTTTTCATTTTTTTTTTCAAATTATTTTTCAATTTGACTGGAAAAAAAATCTGGGCTCCAGTAGCAAGCATTATTATTTTTAAATTTTTTTTTTCCATTTTTTTTCATTTTTTTTTTTCATTTTTTTTTTCAAATTATTTTTCAATTTTTGTCCAGTAGCATAAGGTCGTAAGTGCTATATACAGACTATTCACCTGTGCATGTGCTAGCATGTGCAACTGACCACTGACCACTTACAGGTAATTTATACAGGTAAATGATTATATTACATTTCCGTAAACTGTGTTGAAAATATTGTGGCATTATGTGGACCTGTGCAGATATATGTAGATAAATATAGGACTATTAAAAAAAATTCTGGGCTCCAGTAGCGAGCATTATTATTTTTAATTTTTAAACTTTTTTTCCATTTTTTTTTTTCATTTTTTTTCTTCAAATTCTTTTTCAATTTTTGTCTAGTAGCATAAGGTCGTAAGTGCTATATAACAGACTATATCATATAATAAAACAATTATTGACTAGTGAGCCATAGAATATAATCTGATATTCTATGGTTCACTAGTCAATAATTGTATAATATGTTCGGGCCAGTGAAAATTGCTTTCGGGCCCAGGCTCGAGGTCAAGGCGGGACAAGGCGGGACAAGGCGAGGCATCTGATTCCGCGGAATTCTTGTTTACTTATCTCCCTTTGTTGTTTCGTGCTCTGATTTTGTATCCAGAGCATAACTCGAACACGCATATACGCATTGCTCTAATGGTCCTCTACCGCCCTGTGCCAAATCCACGTTTGTTCTGCCCCCGTCAAGCCCAGGGTCAAGGTCACATACTTAGTGCTTCAAAAACATTAACGCTTGGGTAAATATCTTATACTTTCTGTTTTCTTTCATGGATCATGGATCATCTTCATATTTCATATACGCATTGCTCTAATGGTCCTCTACCGCCCTGTGCCAAATGCACGTTCGTCCTGCCCCACCAATCCCAGGGTCAAGGTCACATACTTGGTGCTTCAAAAACTTTAACGCTCAGGTAAATATCTTATAATTTTTATTTCCATTCACGGATCAACTTCATATTTCATATACGCGTTGCTCTAATGGTCGTCTACCGCCCTGTGCCAAATCCACGTTCGTCCTGCCCCGCCAAGCCCAGGGTCAAGGTCACATACTTAGTGCTTCAAAAACTTTAACGCTCGGGTAAATATCTTATAATTTCTGTTTTCTTTCATGGATCATCTTCATATTTCATATACGCATTGCTCTAATGGTCCTCTACCGCCCTGTGCCAAATCCACGTTCGTCCTGCCCCCGCCAATCCCAGGGTCAAGGTCACATACTTGGTGCTTCAAAAACTTTAATGCTCAGGTAAATATCTTATAATTTTTCTTTCCATTCACGGATCAACTTCATATTTCATATATGCGTTGCTCTAATGGTCCTCTACCGCCCTGTGCCAAATCCACGTTCGTCCCGCCCCCGCCAAGCCCAGGGTTAACATCATATACTTAGTGCTTCAAAAACTTTAACGCTCAGGTAAATATCTTATAATTTCTGTTTTCTTTCACGGATCAGCTTCATATTTCATATATGCATTGCTCTAATGGTCCTCTACCGCCCTGTGCCAAATCCACGTTTGTCCTGCCCCCGCCAAGCCCAGGGTCAAGGTCACATACTTGGCTGCAAAAATTCAAAAACTTTAACGCTCAGGTAAAAGAAAATTTTGACTTGCAATTTGGCCTCATTTATTATCAAAGCGATATGTGGGACATCCGTGTTCTATGAACACATTTTCTAGTTTATTAAACTTCACACATGCATAGAAGACGACCCTAAAGGTGTGTCGCACGTAAGAATGACAACTCTTGCGTCGTTAATTTCTTAGTTATCTCCCTTTGTTGTTTCGTGCACTGATTTCGTGTCTGGAGCATAACTAGAACACCCTTTGGAATATTTTCATGAAACTTCACACATGCATAGACCACGACCCCAAAGGTGTGTCCCGCAAGAATGACAACTCTTGCATCACTAATTATTTAGTTATCTCCCTTTGTTTTTCCGTCACTGATTTTGTCTCCGGAGCATAACTCGAACACCCTTTTTTCAAACTACTTGTGTATCTGGGGAGGGGGATACACATGCGCTTGTCGACCAGCGTCCATTTCTAGTTGACTTTTTACTTCACTTTCTGATGCAAACATGCCCTTTGGTATGGAAGTTCCCTAGGACAATAGAAAACTTTTTATCCAAAGACACACGCTCTATCTCATTTTCAACTCCCGGTATCCATGGAAATCCAAGATGGCCGCTGTGAATATAGGTCAAATCTTAAAATTGGCCTAACTTGGTACCTGATCATGCTAGTGTAACGGAAATGGTACCATGTGTAATCATGAGTTGAATGTGGATATAAATATACCGATCGAGAGCATCGTGCTCCGGTAGCGCAGTTGGTTAGCGCGTCCCGCTGGTATTGGGAAGGTCCCGGGTTCGATCCCCGGTCGGTGCACATTTTTTCCGTTGCATTTCCCGTATCCGGTTACACTACAAACATGATTTTGGTGTCTATTCCCATGTACTGGCATGCACAGAAATCAATAAAATAATTTCAACAATATCCGTTCATGAAAACATGACCAAAATGGCCGCCATTTTTCGATAAAAAAAACGTCTAAATTGAACGCATTTACACAGTTAGTAAGACCTAATTAGGAGATAGTAAGTCCTAATTATGAGATAGTAAGCCCTAATTAGGAATTAGGAGATAGTATCTCCTAATTAGGAGATAAAAACTATTTTAGCATTGGCACCAGGACGCTTCCATATATAGTTAATGTATTTATAGACATTGGTCCGTTACTTCAACCTGCGTGTGAAATATGCAGTGCTCCCTCTTACAAGGTGCACTCCCGTCTATATACGATGTGGTTGTTCAGGAGGACATCATTCAGCAGTTTGAGAAATCTAAGATGGCTATCAAGATATTCACCGTTGGATATAAAAATAAAACTCTTCAACCTTTCGCCATAAACTGAAATGTGATGCCACCTTTTCCAGTATACTTTGGTATCATATACATACTAACGTTAAATATCATGATCAGGGTCACAGCTATATAGAAAACACATCGTAAAATGCAGTACCTTTGCAAGTACAATGTAATTTGATAATGATGTTTGGTAATAATTATTATGTAGTCGTATCGCAGGGTTATAATTAAGGGACAGCTTCATTGCAGTTCATGGAATAGTCGGGTTGTTAGTAACATGCGCAGGGTAAATCTAACAGTTTGTTTCATCCTTAACGGAATTCTGATATCCCTGGTTTAGCCCCCAGGTGCATGTTTTGCTTCCTTGTTACTTGAGAGTTGAATCCGGTTATACCCATTATAAAAGTAGTAAGATTTAATACTAATTGTACTACTTTTAGGTAGTGGGGCTAAATGACTCTGGTGTGGTGAGAACCTGGCACCAGGTCAGGTTATTCTAATTTTTGGGCTGAATATAAATATATGTTTGTTCGTACATATGTAGTTCAGATTTGGGATTTTCCCCACAACAGGTGAAATTTGGGATTCTACCAGTTAGCCCGGCCTAAAATGGCCCTATATTAGCTGTTGACAGGCCGTTAAACACCATTAAATAAATTACAAATCATGACATTAGACAACGCTAGATTTATTTCATCATTAATTCCCGTCCAATTTAGAAATCCTGATCAGACGCAGATGATACAGCCTAAACATCATTCAGTGTTTGCTGAATGCAAAATTAATCACTGATCAAATTGTGAACAGTATAGACCATCACCAGACTGTACTGAAAATGCAATAAATACTGTGTTATCTGGTTATAAGGTAACATATAACACATGGGAAATGTGCAGTTTTTGTTGCGCCTGCTTTAGCAGAACTATAGTCGCCTCTTTTCCGTCCATCGTCCGCGTCAACAAATGTCAAAAAGTTTGTACAAGTTTCTTCATCACTATATAACTTTAATAATGACTTGACGGATTGCTTCAATATGTGGACACTTGATACATGTGAGCTTTTGGAACACTCGTGTCCCAATTAACATGACCTTGACCTTTTTTACCTTCATATTTTTGCGGAAACACTTGGCCATCTTTTTGTGTCGAAAAGTTTGTACAAGTTTCTTCATCATCATATATATCTTTAATATTACTTTATGGATTGCTGCCGTATTTGGACACTTGATACATGTGAGCATTTGGAACACACTCATGCCCCAATTAACATGACCTTCACCTTTTTAACCTTCACATTTTTGCGGAAATACATAGCCATTTCTGTGTCAAACACTTTGTACACGTTTCTTTATCGGCATATAACTTTAATATTACTTGATGGATTGCTTCAATGTTTGGACACTTGATACATGTAAGCATTTGGAACACACTCATGCACCCATACGCATGACCTTCCCATTTGACATTCACACTGTTGTGGAAACAAGTAGGCATTTATTTACGTCAAAACGTGTACAAGTTTCTTCATCAACATATAACTTTTGTATTACTTGGTGGATTGCTTCATAGACACTTTTACACCTGATACATGTACGCATTTGGAACACACTCATGCCACCATTAAGATGACCTTCATCGTTTGGCCTTTATGTATTTGTGGAAACACTTTACGTCAAAAGTGGGTCGCAGGTGGGAATATGCGATGAAATAATTTAACGATCGCGGAACATTCTTACGGGAATCCCGACCGGATACCTGGTTTGGCCCTCACGTAAGTCGTTGGCATTCTTGTATGTGACAGTTTCAGCGGGTTATGCCCCTTCTGTGAGTATTATGATTATTCGTGGACATTAGTGTTTATGATTATTTGTGGAAATTATTATTTATGATTATTTGTGGAAATTATTATTGCCAGGTCAGGTTGTACTAAGTTTAGGGCTCAATATATTATATTTTTTTTATGTAAATATTCCGTCCTGATTTATATCACTATTCCACCAGTTCTAAAACTTATGAGTGCCTCATTTACATGTAGTAATATTTATTTTACTGATAGTGACGCGCGGTGGTATCAGGCTATTTTCATATGCAAATGAGGCATGCTATTTTTTTAATTATTGATACTAATTAAATGCGTCACCAGGAAAAAATAATATTTTCGACAGATTATAAAGTATTATCATTGCACATCAAACAATAAATACAGATAAATACAAATTATGTTTTATAACTGATTAGTGTTTTTCCTTTGTTATTATCCATTTTAAATAGAAACTAAACATGATAGGTGCTTTCAAGAATAAGTACACAAATTCCTCAGTAATAACATATCGTTTTGCTGCATATGCAAATGTATTTTTATTATACATCACACAATATCCATTGCATGTTAGTGGAGACAAATTTCATGGCGTTAGCATATTTCAGTCAATATTTACGTTCAATTTAGACGTATTTTATCGAAAAATGGCGGCCATTTGGAATTTCGGTCATGTTTTCATGAACGGATATTGTTGAAAATTATTTTATTGATTTCTGTGCATGCCAGTACATGGGAATAGACACCAAAATCATGTTTCTAGCATGATCAGGTACCAATTATGCCAATTTTAAGATTTGACCTCTGTTCACGGCGGCCATCTTGGATTTCCATGGATACCGGGAGTTGAAAATGAGATAGAACGTGTGTCTTTGGATAAAAAGTTTTCTATTGTCTTAGGGAACTTTCATACCAAAGGGGACCCTTGCATCAGAAAGTGAAGTCAACACCCTAGTTTGTGCAGTTAACACACCTACTACAAGGAGACATGGAAAAATAAGAAAATATGCTATATTTGTGGTCCGCTTATTGTTTTCTGTAGCATGATAAAGAAACCACAAATTTTTCATTTCGTTTTGATACTCTGATTTCAATTGGGTTTTTGGCAATTTTAATTGGGTATTTACGCAAATACGCAGCTTACCAAAATGTATTCAATATGTGGTGCTCACTATATAAACTGCAAATATCAACCAAAATACACCATTTTATTTAATTAAATTCCGAGGGATGTGCTCTTCATTGTGTCACAGGTGAACACAGCGCTGTTCACAGCCACGAGTGCCATGCTGATAATGTACACCAGGCCCGTACGCAGGAATTAATTTAGGGGGGTGCGTTATCGACGGCGCGAAGGGCTAAACATTGTTTTTTTGCACATTCACGGACAGACCTCGGCAGATTAACCATTTCACCCCTAAATAACTGGAATGGATTTTGATATGTTAATTTTGCAACCCATTCCAATCATCACAAAATGATTTTCAGACCAGTCCATTTATGAACATGAGGTGTTTTTATTCTCAAAATTATGAAAATTACTTGCAAAAAGTGCAGACCCTGATGAGACGGCTCGTGACGAGCCGGCTCATCTGGATCTACACTTTTTGCCAATACCACTATACAGGCCTGTGGTGTTGAATGGGTTAAGGGGGGTGCGTACACACCCGTCGCACCCCCTCCGCGTACAGGCCTGTACCCATGTTAATCGTCGAGCACGAGTACCAGACAAATATACATTGCAAGTGCAACTATAAAACCGCTGGAAATGAAAATTTTCTGTGGTTTCATCCATTTTTCTCAATAAAAAACATGATTTGGAAATGATTCTAAAGTGCTGCCATACCATGTTTTTGCTGAGAAATTAAAAGGAATTTAAAATACATGTATACACAGCAGACAACACAATTTAATTATACCCCCACAAACAAAGTTTGTTGGGGGTATATAGGAGTCAGCTTGTCGGTCGGTCTGTCGGTCTGCCGGTCTGTCTGTCAGTCGGTCGGTCTGTTGGTCGGTCTGTCGGTCTGTCTGTCGGTCGGTCGGTCGGTCGTCGGTCGGTCGGTCTGTTGGAAATTCCCTTCCGCTCTATATCTTCTACACCGATGCATGGATTATCAAATGGCTTGGCACAAATGTTTCTCATGATGAGAAGGTGTGTCGCGATCAATAACCACGCACCTACGTCCAAGGTCAGGTCACAGTTGAAGGTCAAAGGTCAAACCTATTGAAAATTCCCTTCCGCTCTATATACTTTACTCCGGATGCATGGATTATCAAATGGCTTGGTACAATGTTTCTCATGATGAGAAGGTGTGTCGCGATCAATAACCACGCACCTACGTCCAAGGTCAAGGTCACAGTTGAAGGTCAAAGGTCAAACCTATTGAAATTCCCTTCCGCTCTATATCTTCTACACGGATGCATGGATTTATCAAATGGCCTTGGCACAAATGTTTCTCAGGATGAGAAGGTGTGTCGCGATCAATAACCACGCACCTACGTCCAAGGTCAAAGTCACAGTTGAAGGTCAAAGGTCAAACCTATTGAAATTCCCTTCCGCTCTATATCTTCTACACCGATGCATGGATTATCACACTATGCCCAGGGTCAAGGTCACAGACTTGATGCTTTTGAAACCTTAACGCTCGGCTAAATGGCTTATAATCAAAAATGCCTCGTTTTCTTTGGCTGCCAGTGAGGGTATTCGTGTTCCGACAGGCCACATTTCTAGTTCTGCACAGTAAAGGTTAACACTTGTTCATTTGTGTCACAGGTGACAGAGGGCTAACAATAACTGTTTTTATACCACAGTAAGGGCAATTTAATGCACTTGCTCATTTGTATCACAGGTGACACAGCCAGAGCTCCAGTTAAGGTGCGTAATTTGAAGGTAAATTTCTCATTTCTCCATCAAAAATGGCAAGTTGGGAGTGCCGTCAATGAGACGATTCTAAAGGACTCCCAACTTGCCATTTTTGATGAATAAATAACAAAATTTCACCCCAAGTTGGTCAAATTACGTACCCTAACTGAAGCTCTACCAGCCGTGGGTAAACGTTTGCTGTGGCACGAGGGAACTGTTTGAATCCCAAGGCCGTAGGCCGCGGGTTCAAACAGTCCCCGAGTGCCACGGCAAATGTTTACCCATGACTGGACATGGTCGAACGTTATCGTTACATTTCCATCGGAAATATCATGCAATTTGAGCATATATGCAGTCATTTCGGTACTTTGATAATCTGCTCCATTCAAACAGTTTGTTTACACATACATATCCCGGGGCCGCAGTACACGTCGCGTGATTCAGCCGCATCAATTTAAAAATTTCATTTTGACCGTTGTGAACTGTTCTGGTGACGTAATGGCGCGTTCCAGAGACACATGCATTATGCACAGGTGGAAGACTCGGACCTATGACACCAACTTGGTCTCGTACAGTACCATATGCTATATATAGCACATGGTACTGTACGAGACCAAGTGGGTGGGGTAATGGGATTTTTTTTTGGTGTCATAGGTCCGAGTCTTCCACCTGTGGCATTATGTAGGCGTTGGCTTGGCCCCGGAATGAGCATTGTCTACAGCCATTGTCAAATGGCACGTGCTGTACGTTTGAACACGGCTGTGAGCGGTGTCGAACAACGTCAGTTATGTAACAATACTTGTTCATGTGTGCCACAGGTGACATAACTCTGTTCTCGGTGACGATCACTATCATGATAACGTACGCCTGTGTGGCCACCATGTCGGCACGCTGTGACAACGTGGGCCAGCGGATGATGCTGGGGTACGCCGGGGTACTAGCTGCCGGCCTCGCCATTCCTTCCAGTTTCGGCTTCTGTAGCGTCATTGGCCTGGAGTTTGTCAGCATCGCTGGTGTTGTGCCGTTCCTCGTCATAGGTAAGTAGGAACACTTTCTTTCCCTGTGTTCTTCTGTACACTGTCGGTATGATTGACAACTACTGTCTCTGTGTTCATGTACAACTATCGCTCTTATTATCCCTCACCGATAGCAAGGTGCATGATCATGTGGTTACTACAACAAAAACAATGGCTGAAAGTGTTGAAAGCGCGCCCACTCCAAAGTAAGTATGATTTGATACTTTCCTTAATAGGCAACGGATTTTGATGAAATATGGCACAGCAAACGCGTCTTCATGAGCTCTTATTATCCCCAGGGCCCGTACGCAGGAATTCATTTAGGGGGGTGCGTTATCGACGGCGCGAAGGGCTAAACATATTTGTTTGCACATCCACGGAGAGACCTCGGCAGATTAACCCTTTCACCCCCCCCCCCAGTCCATTTATGAACATAGGGTGTTTTTGTTGTCAAATTTTGAAAATTATTTAAAAAAAAGTGCAGATCCTGATGAGACGGTTCGTAACGAGCCGGCTCATCTGGATCTACACTTTTTGCCAATACATGCACCACTATATAGTCTTGTGGTGTTGAAAGGGTTAAGGGGGGGGGTGGCGTACGCACCCGTCGCACCCCCTCTGCGTACGGGCCTGATCCCCTCACCGATAGCAAGGTGCATGATCATGTGATTACTACAACAAAAACAATGGCTGAAAGTGTTGAAAGCGCGCACACTCCAAAGTAAGTATTATTTGGTACTTTCCTTAATAGGCAACGGATTTTGATGAAATATGGCACAGCAAACGCATCTTCATGAGCTGCATTTGGTGGTCCCAGGAGTTCGGCACATACTTATGCAAAGAATTGATTTCTGTGTCAGTAGACACGGAAATCGATTCTTCGCAAAAACGACAGAAGTTTGGGCCAAAGTACCGAGACCACCAAATGCAGCTTAACAAGACGCGTTTAATGTGCCATATTTCATCAAAATCCGTTACATAATAAGGACAAAATAAAAGAATACGTACTTTGAGGGCTTCTGGAAGTTTCAGTACTTGTTGTTATTGTTGTAACCACGTGATCATACACCTTGGATAGGCAAGAGGGGATATAGCATGCAGGGATATAGCATGAAGTAGCATGCAGGGATATAGCATGCAGTAGCATGCAGGGATATAGCATGCATGTAGGTACGTTAGTAACACTTTTCATTTTTCAATAACTGCTTCACTGATTTATATAATATTTAGCCGCAATGTGTGTCTAAGGATGGTGCTTTGTTTTGCATACGACCCACGTTGTAAGGCAAAAATGTTAATGTTTTTTTCTTTTTCTTTTTTTCTTCATTTTTAGCTCGACTATTCGAAGAATAAGTAGAGCTTATGTTGTCACCCCGGCGTCGGCGTCGGCGTCACCGTCACGCCTTGGTTAAGGTTTTTAGTCAACCTTGTATATGGAATACTACTGGCCCTACACCCACCATACTTGGACAACTTCATCTCCTAGTGATGTACATCAATAACCCCTGATCTATATTTGACCTTGACCTACATTTCCTCTTGAATTACTTAGTTAATTCCCCTTGGTTAAGGTTTTTAGTCAACCTTGGTTAAGGTTTTTAGTCAAGCTTGTACATGGAATACTATTGTGCATACAGACACCATACTTGGACAACCTGTTCTCATAGGGATGTACATCAATAACCCCTGATCTATATTTGACATTGACCTACATTTCCTCTTGAATTACTTACTTAATTCCCCTTGGTTAAGGTTTTTAGTCAAGCTTGTATATGGAATACTCCTGGCCCTACACCCACCATACTTGGACAACTTCATCTCCTAGGGATGTACATCAATAACCTATGATCTATATTTGACCTTCACCTACATTTCCTCTTGAATTACTTAGTTAATTCCCCTTGGTTATGGTTTTTAGTCAAGCTTGTATATGGAATACTCCTGGCCCTACACCCACCATACTTGGACAACTTCATCTCCTAGGGATGTACATCAATAACCCCTGATCTATATTTGACCTTCACCTACATTTCCTCTTGAATTACTTAGTTAATTCTCTTTGGTTAAGGTTTTTAGTCAAGCTTGTAGATGGAATACTCCTGGCCCTACACCAACCATACTTGGACAACTTTATCTCCTAGTGATGTACATCAACAACCCCTGACCTATATTTGACCTTGACCTACATTTAACCTTGAATTAGTTAGTTTATTCCCCTTGGTTAAGGTTTTTAGTCAACCTTGGTTAAGGTTTTTAGCTCGACTATTCGAAGAATAAGTAGAGCTTATGTTGTCACCCTGGCGTTGGCGTCGGCGTCACCGTCACCGTCACGCCTTGGTTAAGGTTTTTAGTCAACCTTGTATATGCAATACTACTGGCCCTACACCCACCATACTTGGACAACTTCATCTCCTAGTGATGTACATCAATAACCCCTGATCTATATTTGACCTTGACCTACATTTCCTCTTGAATTACTTAGTTAATTCCCCTTGGTTAAGGTTTTTAGTCAACCTTGGTTAAGGTTTTTAGTCAAGCTTGTACATGGAATACTATTGTGCATACAAACACCATACTTGGACAACCTTTTCTCATAGGGATGTGCATCAATAACCCCTGATCTATATTTGACCTTCACCTACATTTCCTCTTGAATTACTTAGTTAATTCTCTTTGGTTAAGGTTTTTAGTCAAGCTTGTAGATGGAATACTCCTGGCCCTACACCAACCGTACTTGGACAACTTCATCTCCTAGTGATGTACATCAACAACCCCTGACCTATATTTCACATTGACCTACATTTAACCTTGAATTAATTAGTTAATTCCCCTTGGTTAAGGTTTTTAGTCAACCTTGGTTAAGGTTTTTAGTCAAGCTTGTATATGCAATACTATTGTGCATACAGACACCATACTTGGATAACTTTTTCTCATAGGGATGTACATCAATAACCCCTGACCTATATTTTACCTTCACCTACATTTAACCTTGAATTACTTGGTTAATGTTTATAGTCAAGCTTGTATATGGAATACTCCTAACCATACTTGGACAACTTCATCTCCTAGTGATGTACATCAATAATCACTGACCTATATTTGACCTTGACCTACTTTTATCCTTGGATTACTTAGTTATTTCCCCTTGGTTAAGGTTTTCAGACAAGCTTGTATATGGAATACTCCTGGGCCTACAGCAACCATACTTGGAAAACTTCATCTCCTAGTGATGTACATCAATAACCCCTGACCTATATCTGTCATTGACCTACATTTAACATTGAATTACTTACTTAATTTCCCTTTGTTAAGTTTTTTAGTCAACCTTGGTTAAGGTTTTTATGCAGGCCGCAGCCACCTTGTTTGTCAAGCTATGTGTACATCGACAACCCTCGTAGTCGAGCTATGCTGTTCTCCTACAGCTCTTGTTTATTATCAAGGCTGTCAGTACGACCCACGTTCGACCGCCCCACGTCAATGTCACTGAGGACTTGTGTTTTTTGTGTTTTTTTTTAGTAGTATTATCAAGGCTGCCAGTGAGGAGATAAGCTTCGTTTAACGATGCAATTTCATGTTTTTTGTGTGTTAATTAACATTTTTGACAACTTCTTTTTGTTGGTTCTTTTGCAGTTATGGGCAGTATTGGCAGCTGATTTCTGTGTTTACTGGTACATGTACATGTATCAATATTATTAGCAACTACTTTCTGTGTGTTCATTAGTATTATTGTCCAACTTCTTGCTGTTGGTTATCGGTATGATAGGCAACTGCTTTCTCTATAATCTTTTATAGGTATCATTATTTTCAGCAACGGCTTTCTATGTGATCTTTTACAGGAATCGGTATTATAGGGAACAGGGGCCCATTTCATTAAACTTCTTACGACTAAAATGTGCGTAACTGCAAAATTATGATAGTCTGTAAATGTCACATTAACAATGTTTTCTTGTAAACATTTATTGGATTTACATTTATTGAGCATAGGCTGCATCAATTGAAAATTTCAGAGGATCCTAAACTTGCACTTACGAACATTTTAGTCATACAAAGTTTAGTGAAACGGCCCCCTGCTATCTATGTGATATGTTACAAGTATCAGTATTAACAATAATTTCCTATGTGATATGCTACAAGTATCAGTATTAACAATAATTTCCTATGTGATATGTTACAGGTATCGGTATTAACAATAATTTCCTATGTGATATGTTACAAGTATCGGTATTAACAATAATTTCCTATGTGATATGTTACAGGTATCGGTATTAACAATAATTTCCTATGTGATATGTTACAAGTATCGGTATTAACAATAATTTCCTATGTGATATGTTACAGGTATCGGTATTAACAATAATTTTCTATGTGATATGTTACAGGTATCGGTATTGACGATATGTTCATTATGCTGTCGGGTCTAGCTGGCGCCCAGTCAAAGAAAACGATAGATGAGAAGATGGCTGAGACAATGAAGACAAGCGGTGTTGGCATAACAATCACATCGCTGACAGACCTACTAGCATTCATGGCTGGAGCGTCATCCAACTTCCTGGCTGTGAAGAACTTTTGCATATTTTCTGGTAACTTATCATCCACAAGCCCTTGGCTCTGACGTGTCAACCTCAGGCCTTCAGACTGTGAGAGCAGTGGGTTTGGAGTTATTGTGCCTAAACGTCGTAGTACATGTAGTGGATTTGTGGTTCATCGAGCATCACACTTCTGGGCAAAGTGTGTTCTGGTAATTCTCTTATATGTGTCTTAGTGGGGTATGTGTATACCGCTGTCCATCCGTCCGCCCATCCGATATTCTGCACCACCACACTCGGATTAAAGCTTTTGGTTAAGTTTCTATCTTTAATACTGTTATGTCTGCAGTCACCATCCTTGTATACTATGATCGCCCATTATGTGTCATGCTATCGTGGTTTCCAGACCGGACAAGTGGGTTTCTTCCTGGGTACTCCGGTTTCTTCCCATACTAATGATCACTGTTACGCCCCTATCTGTGCCAGTGAAAGCATTTGTATAAGTGTTGTCGCGATTGTTTGACATCGTTGTAAAATAAATAAAGTTTAAAAGTTTTTTATGATCAGCCATTGGTATGCATCACATGCCACTGTGAAACCATTTGTGATTACCTTCACTTATGCTCGTCATTTACTTTTAATTGGTTAATCAGTTCGCCATTCCATCAATGAAAGGCCCGACATGACTCGAACAAGGAATATATGTCGTTATCATTAGCCCATTTCATCAACATTGCAAAGTATACTTTAGTAGCAAAGTATACTTTGAGGGAGAAATTTTCAATTTTGTGATAAATTTATTAATTTTTATTATACTGAATTTATTACATTATCACAGCCAATTTGGCTGTGATAATGTAATAAATTCAGTATAATAATTCTGCATACTTTTAATCCTGAAATATATGCAGTCGTTAGTTCTATATGAAATAATGCATTTCAGGAAAAATAAATGATTACTCCCTCAAAGTATACTTTGCTAGTAAAGTATACTTTGCAATGTTGATGAAATGCTCTACTGGTCCTGATTGATCAAGTGTTGATAGGTTGATGAAATAGGCTACAGGTTACAGGAGTTACAGTGCAACCTCTCTACAACAGCCACCTATGAGAAGACGCAAAACTGGCTGTTGTAGGGAGGTTAATGCGGAATTAAATTTTATTGTCCGATGTTTATTTATTTTCTTTGATAATTCTCATCAAATACATGATTTGACAGCATTTTAGAATCATTTCCAATGGAAATGATATTTGAAATGATTCTAAAGTGCTGTCAAAACATGTTTTTATTGAGAAAGAATGCAAAAGCAACATCAGATGACAATTTTCATGCTCAGCAGTCTAAGGGTTAGACATAGAGGAAATCATCCATTTGGGAATAAAATAGCGGCTGTTACAGAGAGGGTGTTGTTGTAGAGAGGTGGCCGTTCGGGGAGGTTCGACTGTACACGTTTCACAAATCCCATAATCCCCATTTCTTCAGTCACAGACACAAGTTATGGTCATCAGTATATATATTGAATTGTATCAGTTACATGGTCTAAAATCGCAAAACCATATGCGACTGTAACGTCATATATCAATTCCACGGACTCGTAAGAACCGATAACACGTATATCCGTCTATCTCAGCAAATTCACTTATTTGTGTAATACATGTACATGTTAAAGAAATCCAAAAGTGGCACGTGTATACCAATATACAGAGCTCCATTTAAGGTGCTTAATTAGACCAACTTGGGGTGAAATTTTGTTATTTCTTCATCAAAAATGGCAAGTTGGGAGTCCTTTAGAATCGTCTCATTGAGACGATTCTAAAGCACTCCCAACTTGCCGTTTTTGATGGAGAAATAATAAATTTACATCCAAATTACGCACCTTAGCTGGAGCTCTGAATATATTTACACTGTCCTTAAAGTCATAAGGGAAACGCCCATTCAACATACATGTATTGCGTTTATATCACAGTATATTACATTAGCCCAAGGTGGCGTCGCTCCAATTTGTTGATTCGTTATAGTTTGTTTGGTGTCATTAGAATACAAGATGTTCATCATCAATAACATCGCGCTATTGACCGGCAACGTGGCTGTACTATGAATTGCGACACAATGACGTAAAACAATATGATTCCTCATTTTAATGACATATTTGGTTAGTTACATTTTGAAACTATCCGAAAATGCAATGTAAATATAAGTAAAATACCATGGGTAGTTGCGTTTACTGTAGTATGATAAACGGTTGGTCCGTTTTAAGTAATAACATTGTACCACTATATAACATATATCTCCATGTACAGTAATTACCACACTGTATTATTTACAGGCATGGCAGTAATATTCTGCTACCTGAATAACCTGACACTGTTTGCCGCGTGCTGCGTCATCAATGAGCGGCGCGTGCACGACAAACGACACTATTTCACGTGCATGCAAGTGAAAACGCGCCAGGAATACAAGGACGATAGCAAGTCCGGAGGATACGCATTTTGCTGCGGAGGCACGGTTCCAAAATCGCGCGAGGAATCTGAGAGCTATTTAGACAAGCTGCCGCGATGGTTGCTCCCAAAGATCGTTCTGAAGCTACCATTCAAGATAATTATCTGCCTCTCATTCGCTGTTTATTTGGCGGCGGCTATCTATGGTAGTGTCAACTTGAAACAGGGTATTGAATTCAAGCAACTTGTACCAGAAGACTCGTACTATTACCCGTATGCGTCTTGGACAGATGATGTATTTGCTACTGAAGTTCCCGTATCCTTTGTTATCGACACAACTTACAAATACTCTGACGCGAGCGTTCAGACGAAGGTTGACGCTTTGATATCCAGTGCACAAGCTGATGGCTACTTTAACAAGAACTACAAAGTGTCCTGGCTAACCACATACAAGGCGTGGCAACATTATGATGACACATCTGAAGCTACTTTCATAACACAACTGAAACTCTTCTTCCAAGATGCAGCATACAAGCGCTTTGAAAACGATGTTGTTATCGATGATACGGCCAACACGATTACTTCATCTAGAGTATATGCGTTAAGCGTCGATCTTGTAGACAGCCAGCAGCAGGGGAAGTTCATGACGCAAGCCCGGGACATCGCCGATGCTGCTTCCCTGTCTTGTTTCGCCTACCATTCCTCTTTCCTGGCGTTTGAACAATTCAACGCGATACTGAGTCAAACCCTGCAGACGGTTGGAATCGCGCTAGTTGCTGTGTTCGCCATCACGTGCATATTCATGCCACACCCGTTGTTGATCCTCTACGTGACGGTGGTGGTGGCGATGATCATGTGTGGGGTGGTGGGGTTCCTCCTCTACATAGATCTGACGCTCAGCTCCATCACCATGATCCACATCATCATGTGTATCGGGTTTTCCGTGGATTTCGCCGCCCACACTTGCCACAGCTTCATGGTCTCCTCTGGCTCCAGTCGCGACGAACGCGTCAAAGGCGCCATCGACAAAACCGGCGCCCCCATCTTTCACGGCGCCATGTCTTCGTTGCTCGGCGTTGTGGTCCTGTTTGCCGCTAGCTCGTATATCTTCAGGACGTTTGCTATGGTCTTGTCTATTGTTTTAGCGTTTGGAGTTGCACATGCGCTGCTGCTGCTGCCCGTGGTATTGTCGTGGATTGGTCCCGGGAAGATGAACCTCGTATCGTTAAACAATGATAGTGAGTCGGGGAATGAGATGAAGGCTAATGAAAAAAATTTAGCACTCGAGGTTGGAGCAGAAAAACAAACCAACGGCAGATCCAGTGCCACAGATGTCAACATATCAGAGAAGACTGGATCAAGTACAACTCGATATTTGTGACATGTAACACCAATATTTGCTATATAAATGACCCTGCGAATAAAGACCACCTGTGAACAAAGGCCAGAGTTTTCACTTCCCATGGCTGGCCTTTATTCACAGGTTTGACTACATAGAGAATCCGGGCTTAGTATCTCTGGATATCAAGTGTACCAGGCAAGGCTAGGAAACGCGTACACACTTCCTAGCCTTATCTCACCTGATTAACTTTATGTCAAACAGAGCTCCAGATAAGCTGCGTATTTGCGTAAATACCCAATTAAAATTGCCAAAAACCCAATTGAAATCAGAAGTAGCATGTATCAAAAAGCAACACCAAATTTGTGGTACCTTTAGCATGCTAGAGAAAACAATAACCAGACCACAAATATAGCATATTTTTCTTATTTTCCATGAAAAAACATTTTGGTATTTCATTAGAATTGTCTCCAAGGAGACAATTCTAATGAAATGCCAAGACATGTTTTCATTTCGAAGCAAACTATCCAATAATTGCTGTATGTTGATGTGTAAACAGTAGTGTGATTATATTTTTAAAATATTGAAATGCCCAATTGCTTCAGATATGATGGAGTGAAAATACTCAATTACTAATTCCTTATCTGGAGCCCTGGTAAAAAGACGTTAGCCTGCTATCATATGTATCAGGTAACAAGTTACACTAAGAAATGTGCCAGTGTAGTGTTGTTTTTGTTGAAAGAATCACGGACTTGTTTACGTCGCGTCATCACTTGGTGGTGGGTGGTGGTCGGCGAATGAGACGGCGTAAATTAATCACGATTTGCCTGGTTTGGCCCTCGGGTACGTTTTTATCTTTGGCTCTTTACTTACCTGGGAGTTGAATTGCGTTATTGCCCATTATAAAAGTAATAAGATTATTACTGATCCTACTGCTTTTGGGAGGGGCCAAGTGATTCTGGTGTGGCGAGGACCTGGCATCAGATCAGGATTATTCTGATTTCAGGGCTGAATATATTGTTTTGTTATTGTAAATATTCAGTTCTGATTTATGGGATTTAGTACTAAACCCATTGACCCGGCCTTAAATGACCTTAGCTGTTGATAGGCTGTTAAACCCCAACAAACAAACAACAAGCAAGCAAGCAAACAAACAAACAAGCAAGCAAGCAAGCAAACAAACAAACATCACTTGGCGTCCTTCATTAACATCAGGCGATGTTATTCGACCGATGAAACATCACTAAATGTAGTTTTCGAATAGGGATTGATACCGATAGATTAATCAGTGTCGATGCGTATTTTGTTATAGGCCAGACTTGATCTGTGCACGGCTAGGCACCTGGGGGCCGTTTCACTAAACTTCCTACGACTAAAATGTTCGTAAGTGCAAAATTATGATAGTCTGTAAATTTCACATTAACACTGTTTTCTTGTAAATAATTATTGGATTTACATTTATTGCTCAATAAATGTAAATCCATAAATTGAAATTTACAGACGATCTTAAATGGGCCCCTGGTAAATGAATGCACTATACTCTGTTTCGCAAAAGCTGCCCAAATTTTGCAGCCTTATAAAGAATTAAAAAAACAATATTTTTTTCGATAATATTAAATTAAAGGAAAATTTAAGAATGAGCCTTCTTTTTATTTTGTGAAATTTTGTCAAATATTGATTTTATTGCGAAAAAACAATTTCCCCATGTTAAATCCCCATAGACATCTTCACAGAGTGCACCACAGGTGACGGGGAAAAAATCACATGACAATGTATATATATAGATATTATCTATACAAGTAACAACAGACTATCAGATTAGTTGTTCCCATCACCTGTGGAGTGCACAGAGTGCACAGAGTGAAGATGTCTATGGGGATTTAACATGGGGAAAGTTTTTAGAATTTCAGAAATACTGGACCGATTTTTTGAATTTAAATTTTGTTTTCTTAATTAGATAATTTCCAAGCTATCTAGTTAGGTTTCAGAGTCAATTTCCATTTGTTGTTGTTTTTTGACTCGTCCCACAACTCCTCTATCTCTTCTTCCCCCATGTTAAATTCCCATAGAGAAATCAATTTTTCGTAATAAAACCAATATTTGACCAAATTTCACGAAATAAAAAGAAGGGTCATTCGTAAATTTTGATAACATTTAACATTATGAAAAAAAAAAAGTTTTTCATTGTCTACATTATATAGCCGTAAAATTTGGGCAGGTTTCGTGAAACAGACAGTAAGTACTCATGCTGGAATTCTATAGTTTAAAACTTGATTAAAATTGGTGTTTATTTGTTGAGATCGTGTCAGCAGTCAGTTTTAATGTACTTATTTATATGTACCTGTTTTACACATATCAGAAGTATGGAATTGGTACAGTGAGGTACTACATCAGGGGCGTAGCTAGCCAATTTGAATCTGCAGGCCCGGTTGACGACTTCGAGCACCGTTGGTGCGAGTATGCTAGGGGGGTCTGTGGGCATGCCCACCCAGAAAAAAAAATCAAAACTAGAAGGTAAATGATGCACTCTGGCACATTATTTTTTCCATTTTTATGTTTACATGTACATGTACTTGAATTTGCATATTCATGTTCTCACCAAGTATGCGAGTTATTCTGTGTGACCACCAAACATTAACCCATATAATAACCCTTAAAATACAGGAACAATTGGAGAAAATTTCAGCATCAAGAAAAATGAGAAATAAAAAACAGCAGACGACAAGCAAGGTGCATAATCACGTGGTTGCCACAACAACAACAATGTCTGAAAGTGTTGAAAGCGCGCCCACTCCAAAGTAAATATTATTTGATATTTTCCTTAATATGCAACGGATTTTGATGAAATGTGTCGCAGTAAACGCGTCTTCATGACCTGCATTTGGTGGTCTTGGACTTCGGCATTGTTGTAAGTAAGCACGGAAATCGATTCCTCACAAAAACCACAGAAGTTTGAGCCAAAGTACTGAGACCACCAAATGCAGCTTAGCAAGACGCATTTCATGCACCATATTTCATTAAAATCCTTTACACAATAAGGACAATATAACAGACTAATTCCAGCACAAAAACATTTACACAATTCCCTAACATTTGATTGGTCCGTAGCAAGTCTCTGTCCAAAATTCATATCCCAGTAAACTCCCATGCCGAAGTACTTTCCGTAACCGTCAGGCGCAGTTAAAATAATTCTTAAGAAAACGGAAAATAAACACATATTCTTGATGAATGTATTTCAAATGCTGGAATTATAAGGAATGAATGGCATTTTCGTGGAATTTATCGGGGATATAAACTTGGAAAAGTCGCGGGAATACTGGACGAGGCCTTCCGGCCTTCGTCCAGTATTCCCGCGACTTTTCCAAGTTTATACCCCGATAAATTCCAAAAAAAGGCCATTCATTCCTATAATACGTTCTTGTTACATAATAATGACAATATAACAGAATACGTACTTTGAATCGGAGGCGCTTCTGGATGTGTCAGTAATTGTTGTTGTTGTTGTAACCACATGATCGTGCACCTTGACAATTCATCACTGTGAGGATGAAAAATATAGGTGGAATAGGACATGTATAGAAAATGTAGGTTGGGTAACTTGGCCTGGAGAATGAATCTCATCTTAATATATTATGATGTACGATGTATTTACTGTCTGTTTCACGAAACCTGCCCAAATTTTACAGCCATATAAACAATGAAAAAACAATATTTGTTTTGATAATATTAAATTAAAGCAAAATTTAAGAATGAGCCTTCTTTGTATTTTGTAAATTTGAAATTTGTATAGATTGATTTTATGCGATTTAACATTACCCCATGTATGTCTCTGATTGAACATTAGAATTTTTTCTATATTTCCGAAATATCGGTGCCACGATCATCAATTTTTATCTTTTGTTTTCTAGTATTGATCATTTCCAGCTATCTAGCAGGTTTCAGAGTCAATTTCCAGGTTGGCTCCTCCCCCAGCTCTTCACCTCGTAATTTCCCCCATGTATTCCACCAGTTATTCCCAGAGACAAATCAATTTTTCATAATAAAATCAATATTTGACCAAATTTCACGAAATAAAAAGAAGGCTCATTCTTAAATTTTGATAATATTATTTATATGGACATACAATTTGGGCAGGTTTCTTGAAACAGCAGTAGATATTAAGATTATTTTTATAAAATAAATGCTACAGGCTATGATTGGCCGAACATGATGCAATTTATCGAGCTTTTAAAATGGAAAATACAACATAGTATGAACACTCGTTATATAGAGAATACCAGGCTAGTGTCTTTTGATATCAAGTTTATCAGGCAAGGCTAGGAAACGCGTAGGAATTTCGAGGCTTGCCAAGGAATTCCTACCGTTTCCAAGCCGAGCCTGATAAACTTGATATCAAAATACAGTAGCCTGGTATTCTATTTATCAGGTAACGTTTTATGCTCGAAAATTACATTCGATGACGTCGTATTCTATGGACAGAACGCGGACTTGTTTACGTTGCGTCATTACACTGACGTCATTCGGTAACGTCACGTGACGTTAACCGACCAATGGAACGTTAGTTTTCACTTTGTTGTAACCCGGATGTTTATATCAGGGCAATGCCCGATACAACAATATGTTATCAGTCGGTACGTATTCTGTCAATACAGGGCAGGTTACCTGATAAATGCACATACCAGGCATTCCAACTACATATAATTAACCCTTAGACTGCTACACACAACAATTGTCGTCTGCTGTTGCTTTTTTATCTTGACTTATTTCTCAATAAAAACATGGTTTGACAGCACTTCAGAATCATTTCCAATGGAATTGGAAATGATTCTAAAGTGCTGTCAAACCATGTTGTAAATTATTCTAAAGTGCTGTCAAACCATGTTTTTGATGATAAAACTGGAAAATAGAAAATAAACAGCAGACGGCAAAAAAATAAGATAGCGGTGTAAGGGTTAACATTTATATATTCTGTGAATATGTTGTCCCTTATTTTTAAATTTATAGTGGTCAACAATTTATTATATGATAGGATACAAAACAACAGAATTAAATACCACATACGGTAGAGGATAGAAATGTTTGCTAAATGTTTGTTATTGCAATGTATGCTACAAGTGTATTTATTGTAGTCGTAAAAGTAGTGAAAGTAATTTTCAAGTGCGGTTGTGATCAGTAGCCGATTTCATCAAAATTGCAAAGTATACTTATCTAGCAAAGTATACTTTGAGGGAGTAATCATTTATTTTCCCCGAAATGCATTATTTCATATAGAACTACCGAATGCATATATTTGATGATTAAAAGTATGCATAATTATTATTCTGAATTTATTACATTATCACAGCCAAAATGGCTGTGATAATGTAATAAATTCAGTATAATAAAAATTAATAAATTTATCCTAAAATTGAAAATTTCTCCCTCAAAGTATACTTTGCTAGATAAGTATACTTTGCCATGTTGATGAAATAGGCTACAGTGCAGCCACAGAACAACATTAGAATTCAGGCAGCCGAGGCACTACGGTGCACTATTTATCCCATGTACAAAGAACATGAAATGTGCATCACATTACTGGAGCAAGTGAGCATATACTCCTGGATGCATCTGGTTCATTGGGTTATTGCCCATTATAAAAGTAGTAAGATTATTACTGAACCTACTGCTTTTGGGAGGGGCAAAGTGATTCTGGTGTGGCGAGGACCTGGCATCAGATCAGGATTGTTCTGATTTCAGGGCTGAATGTATAGGTTTGTTATTGTAAATATTCAGTTCTGATTTTGGGATTTTCCCCCCATTTGTACATGTACTTGAACATGTAGATTATTACTAAACCTACTGCTTTTGGGAGGGGCAAAGTGATTCTGGTGTGGCGAGGACCTGGCATCAGATCAGGATTGTTCTGATTTCAGGGCTGAATGTATAGTTTTGTTATTGTAAATATTCAGTTCTGATTTTGGGATTTTCCCCCCATTTGTACATGTACTTGAACATGTACATGTACTTGTACAGGTAATATATGGGATTTAGTTCTAAACCCATTGACCCAGCGTTAAATGACCTTAAATGTTCATAGGCCATTAAACCCCAACAAACAAACTGGTCGCCTCATGGACCAACAAACAAAAACTGTAACGCAAATCATTCGGACGAATGAAAGGGCGGAAATACGAAAACTAGATACCTCTCGACATACTTTGTTTGCTGGAGGTATATGAACTGATAGTGTATGACGACAATGGGCTGTCAGAGTATGCTGGCCACCCCGGTGCTGTATTAATCAAATCCACATTTTTTTCATGTCAAATATGTACGTACCTGTATATGTCTATTAACCGATTACATTCGGAAGATACACACTTTTTCTGACGGAAAATAATAATTTCTTTGTCTCATCTGACGTATATGTTGTGACCACCATTTGAACCGTCTCATCGAGACGGTTCAAATGAGTGGTCACATCATATACATTGGTATATATATATATTGGTTGAGAAAAAGGAAAACGGAACTGAAAATGTACACATAAAAGTGTATTCCGAATGCAATGGGTGAATGTGACAGGGCTCCAGATAAGGAATTAGTAATTGAGTATTGTCACTCCATCATTTCTGAAGCAATTGCGTACATTTTAATTGTGTAAAATAGAATCACACTACCGTTTACACATCAGCAGACCGCACTTATTGAATAGTTTGCTTCTAAATGAAAACACATCTTGGTATTTCATTAGAATTGTCTTCTTGGAGACAATTCTAATGAAATACCAAGATGTGTTTTCATGGAAAAATAAGAAAATATGCTATATTTGTGGTCTGTTTATTGTTTTCTGTAACATGATAAAGATAACACAAATTTTTCATTGCTTTTTGATACTCATTACTTCTGATTTCAATTGGGTTTTTGGCAATTTTTAATTGGGTATTTACGCAAATACGCACCTTATCTGGAGCAATGATGTGATATTATGTATCTGTATATTCATTGTATTCCATTATTGTTGTCATTACAAATACATGGTCAATTCGACGTTTCCACTTATTGGTGATAGGTGGATATGGTGGAAAAGATTACAAATTAACAGTTAGCACTTTGAAGTATATTATGTATATATGTGTGTCTATTTATGTGATATTATGTATTATATTTCTATTATATTCCATCATTGTTGTCCGATCTTTTAGTTCATATTCTCAAAAGTTGCTACCAGGTTCAATTAAGCTAGCTTATTTTAAAGGTACATGCCCACTCAGCAGGCACATAAGTTTCTTTATCTCAGAGACGTGGGTGGCAGGTGGGAGCATGTGATTGGTGATTTAACGATCGGGGTTCATCCTTACTGGAATTTCCGACTGGAGACCTGGGGCCCGTTTCACTAAACTTCGTACGACTAAAATGTTTGTAAGTGCAAAATTATGATAGTCTGTAAATTTCACATTAACAAAGTTTTCTTGTAAACAATTATTGGATTTACATTTATTGAGCATAGGCTGCATATGCAGCCTATGCTCAATAAATGTAAATCCATCAATTGCAATGTCCAGACAATCCTAAATTTGCACTTACGAACATTTTAGTCTTACGAAGTTTAGTGAAACAGGCCCCTGGTTTGGCCCTCACATACGTCTTTGGCATTTTGTATGCGACAGCTGAATCTGGTTATACCCCTTATGTGAGTATTACGATTATTCGTAATCCTATTTTAGGGGAAGGGGCCAAGTGACTTTTGTGTGTTATGGACCTGGCACCAGGTCAGGTTATTCTAATTTCAGGGCAGAATATATTTGTTCTCGATGTAAATATTATTATAAGTTGTAATTTTACTCGATGAAAGTGGTGCCATATTGAAGATTCAGATGGGCGATAAAACAAACAAATATATCAGAGACATCATTTGAGAAATTTTCTGGTAAAATAAACATTCATTCCCCATTACCCCACGTATTGATTGGCATCATTGTATATTTTATATCAGAAGTAAATTTCCACACTGATATCAGGGGTGATAACCGTGTTTTCTTAAAATCTTAACGGACATTACTATTTATTCTCTGTATTTATTTTTTGATGTGCAATGATCATACTTAATAATCTGTTGAAAATAGTATTTTATTCAGGTGACGTGTTTAATTAGTATAAATAATTAAAACATATCATGCCTAATTTGCATATGAAAATAGCCTGATACCACCGCGAGTCAGTAAAATAAATATTACTAAATGATTATATCTGTATAGTGGGATCTCGTAATTTTTAGAACTGGTGGAATAGCGACACAATTATACACTTATTTTATTGCTACAAAGAAGATAATTGTGACTACTGAGTGGGCACGTACCTTTAATGTTTTATTCGGTATTTATGTAGCCTTCATGTTGATATATAGTCACATATCATATGCTATTATCTTTGACAGTGTGCACAGTTCATTAGTATCCCTGGAAATGTGTTGTATTGAATTAATTGTACTCAACGCTGCTATCATTGTATATACAGTGAAACCTCTCTAAACCGGACACCCTGGGAGGTCCCCAGGGTGTCCGGTTTAGAGAGGTCTCGCTGTCAATCAGACATTTGATCATTCTGAGCCATAGTTATGTGCTATGCGATCATAAACAGACAGTTAAACCTGAGCTAAATGACCAAGAAACTCATCAAAAATAAGATCATTTATGTGTTCTTGGTGTCTGGTTTAGAGAGGTTCCACTGTGGTTGTGAGCAATAACTCTGTAAAACTGTGCTACAGGCGGTAAGGGAGTTTGGCAGAGCTGCTGCCTGCATCTACATTGTACAGTGTTACTTGAGTAGCCATTGGAAACAACGCTGCTATCATCGTATATACAGTGAAACCTCTCTAAACCGGACACCCTGGGGAGGTCCCCAGGGTGTCCGGTTTAGAGAGGTCTCACTGTCAATCAGACATTTGATCATTCTGAGCCATAGTTTGGCAGAGCTGCTGCCCACAACTACAGTATTACTTGAGTAGTCCCTGGAAACACTTTCACCCATAATTATGCTCGGGTAAAATCTGATTCCATGGGAATCTGTGGGAAATGTGCCCTGTTTATTCACGCTTTGATATTATTGAATGCCATTCACTGACATTGCCAAGTATTATATATCTATTCATTATTTCTTGTCATTATCATTATTCGAGTGTATTTAATCATGTTAATAGAGTGAGTGAGTGTTACGTGAGTGTTAATTCGATGGTTATTAGGCTATAAAGTTTACTAAATATATTGATTCAACAAGAATCTGTTATGCTATATTTATTGCATAAACACAGCATCAAACATGAATGCAGAACTGATCATGTGATGTGATGTGGATACTTATTAAACTATGGTATTATGCTTTTAATACACTGTTTTATGACACTATGAAAGCCAACTTTATACAATAAATACCATTTTAACCATCCTACAGGACGATTGTCATACATTTCCTTTTTCATTTTTTGGGTGTTCTGCGGCCCGTTTCAATAAACTTTGTACGACTAAAATGTTCATAAGGGCAAAAATATGATAGTCTGTAAATTTCACATTAACAATGTTTTATTGTAAATAATTATTGGATTTACATATGCAGCCTGTACTGAATAAATGTAAATCCATCAATTGAAATTCCTGACGCTCCTAAATTGGCCATTATGAACATTTTAGTCGTACGAAGTTTAGTGAAACGGGCCCATGGTTATTCGGTTTTTACGACGAATATATTACCTAACCGTTTATATTAAAATTTGCATTTTGAAAATGCGATGTGTATATCGACATTTATTGATACTGTATAGTATAAGGTTCGACAATGTCCATCCGTGGGTAAAGGTTTGCTGTGACACGAGGGAACTGTTTGAACCCAAGGCCATAGGCCGCTGGTTCAAACAATTCCCGAGCGCCATGGCAAACTTTTACCCATGGCTGGACATGGTCGAACGTTGTGACATTTCCGTTGGAAATACCAAGTAATTTGAGCATATATGCAGTACTTTCGGTACTTTGATGACCTGTTACATTCAAACATCTGATTTGCGCATGCATATTCTGGGGCCGCAGTACACGTCACATGATGCAGGTTCCCCATCCTCCACATCCATTTCAAAATGGCGGGCCCCGTGCAGGCACCGGGGCGGGATCAACTGATCCTGAGAATAGTGCTGCAGTAGCCATTGCTTGTCGTAAAAGGCGACTAAACTGGCTTAACGATTGGGTTCATACTTTCCGGAACCCACTATACCGGATTTGGCCCTCATGTACATTTTTGGCTTTCTTGTATGTGAGAGTTGAGTCGGGCTATACCCCATATATAAAAGTAAGATTAGCGCTAATCCTATTACTTTTAGGGGATGGGATAAATGATGCTGGTGTGGCGAGGGCCTGGCACCAGATCAGGTTGTTCTAATTTCAGGACTGAATATATATTTTGATTGTAAATATTGAGTTCTGAAGTTTGGATTTAACCCCCTTGGACAGGTGGATACGGGACTCGACCCCGTTGACCCGTCTGCGTGTAGACTCCCTGAGGCTTGTACCTCTATGTCAGAAAAGCGGACGTTAAACCCTATTCACTCACTCACTCACTCAAAATGGCGGACAATCTGGAGTCGAGAGAACTTTTGATTACATTTCCCCAATAGGTACTGCTTCAATGGTAGTTTAGTGTGATTACTTGTGGTAGCAAGCGATGAATACGTGTGAGTTTTGTGGTTGCCAGTTACACACGGAAACAGTGCGACCGTTGTAAACTGGTCTTGTCTAGTGACGTAATGTCGCGTTCTAGTAACGTCATCATGAGACACATGCCTTATGTAGATGTTGGCTTGGCCCCGGAATGAGTTTTGTCTACATCCATCATCAAACCGCACTGGTTGTACACTTGAAACACGGCTGTGAGCGTGTCAAACACCGACAGTCATGTAACAATAAATATTCGCTTGATGTACATAACCGTTGCCTTATATTTGTGTTTGTGGTATTTTAGATCCATACAGAATGACACGATTCTTTATATATCGATCGGAAATGGACACACTCGCCTTCCGTACATGTCCATTCAGTAGGCACAAACTGTTCTTTATGGGAATAAAACACGTGTATAATTGTGTCACTATTCCACCAGTTCTAAAAATTACGAGTGCCCGCTATACAGATATAATCATTTAGTAATATTTATTTTACTGATACTGACGCGCAGTGGTATCAGGCTATTTTCATATGCAAATGAGGCATGATATTTTTAGCTCACCTGAGCGAAGCTCATGTGAGCTATTGTTACCGCAATGTGTCTGTCGTCATCCGTGAACATTTTCAAACGTCTTCTCGGTAACCATTGTGCCTATAGTCACCAAACTTCATGGTCATGGTCCTTAGGTAGGGGGATTACAAAGTTGTTAAAATGACGTCATTACGTAATCCAAGATGGCCGCCATCTAAAAATAGCACAAATTCTTCAAAAATCCTCTTCTCAAGAACCGCCAACCAGATTTCGACAAAACTTGGTTAGATTGATCGATGTACAAAGCTCTTTCAAAGTTGTTAAAATGGTGACCCCGGGGTCAAAAATGGGCGTGGCCCGTGGGGTCAAATTGGGGTCAAATTTTATTTTTGACCGAATATGGTCATGTAATATATCAAATCGAAGGTATCAATGAGGCGATCACTCTGGTGCATTATTTGTCGAAATCGGATGGTTAGGTCATCCAAGATGGCCGCCAAAAGGTCAAACGGTCGTTCTTTTATTAGAGATTTCAAAATTCTTCTTCACATGAACCGCTTGGCCCATGGTACCCAAACTTCACAGTTATGGTCCATGGGTGAAGCCTTTTCAGATTTGTTAAAACGGAGGTCGTCGTTAATCCAAGTTGGCCACCGTCTAAAAATAGCACAAATTCTTAAAAAATCTTCTTCTCATGAACCGCCAGCCGGATTTCGACGAAATTTGGTAGTAATGATCGATGTAAAATGCTCTTTCAAAGTTGTTAAAATGGTGTCCCCGGGGTCAAAAATGGGCGTGGCATGTGGGGTCAAATTGGAGTCAAATTTTATTTTTGACCGAATATGGTCATGTCTTATATCAAATCGAAGGTATCACGAGGCGATCACTCTGGTGCATTATTTGTCGAAATCGGGTGGTTATGTCATCCAAGATGGCCGCCGAAAGGTCAAACGGTCGTTCTTCTATTAGAGATTTCAAAATTCTTCTTCACATGAACCGCTTGGCCCATGGTAGCCAAACTTCACAGTTATGGTCCATCGGTGAAGCCTTTTCAGATTTGTTAAAACGGAGGTCGTCGCTAATCCAAGTTGGCCGCCATTTAAAAATAGCAGAAATTGTCAAAAAATCTTCTTCTCATGAACCGCCGGCCAGATTTCGACAAAACTTGGTAGGAATGATTGATGTACAATGCTCTTTCAAATTTGTTAAAATGGTGACCCCAGGGTCAAAAATGGGCGTGGTCCTGGGGTCAAATTGGGGTCAAATTTTATTTTTGACCGAAAATGGTTATGTCCATATCAAATCGAAGGTATCAAAGAGGCGATCGCTCTGGTACATTTTTTGTCGAAATTGGATGGTCTTGTCATCCAAGATGGCCGCCGAAAGGTCAAAAGGTTCTTTTTATTACAGATTTCAAAATTCTTCTTCACACGAACCGCTTGGCCCATGGTGGCCAAACTTCACAGTTATGGTCCATGGGTGAAGCCTTTTCAGATTTGATAAAACGGAGGTCGTCGCTAATCCAAGATGGCCGCCGTCTAAAAATAGCACAAATTCTTACAAAATCTTCTCATGAACAGCCAGCCGGATTTCGACGAAACTTGGTAGGAATGATCGACGTAGAATGCTCTTTCAAAGGTGTTAAAATGGTGACCCCGGGGTCAAAAATGGGCGTGGCTCGTGGGGTCCAATTTTATTTTTTACCAAATATGCTCATGTCATATATCAATGTATCAATGAGGCGATTGCTCTTATGCAATATTTGTCGGAATCTGATGATTATGTCATCCATGATGACTGCCAAAAGGTCCATTTATTCGAGATTTTGAACGTCTTTTTCTCAGGAACCACATGGCCGATGCTGGCCAAACTTCATAGTAAGTTAAGATCCTTGGGTGAAGCATTTTCAGATTTGGTAAAATGAGAGTCATCGCTTAACCCAAGATGACCGCCATCTAACAATAGCAGAATTTGTTTAAAACACATATGAACTCAATGTCATATTCTCCTCTGGTGTTCATGGAGTCAGGTGAGCGAATTAGGGCCATCATGGCCCTCTTGTTTAATTATTTATACTAATTCAATGCGTCGCCTAAAAAATAATATTTTCGACAGATTATAATGTATGATCATTGCACATCAAAAAATAAATACAGAGAATAAATAGTAATGTCGGTTAGTAGTTTACTGAAACACAGTTATCTCCCCTGATATCAGTGTGAAAATTTACGTCTGTTATAAAATGTATAACAATGCCAATTAATATGTGGGGTAATGGTGAATTAATGTTTATTTTGCCAGAAAATGTCTCCGATGATGTCTCTGATATAAATTACATTTTGTGCCTATTGAGTGGGCATGTACCTTTAATTAATATGTGTATAGCCACCACCCGCATAATAATTCCAGCACAAAAATATTTACACAATTCCCTAACATTTGATTGGCCCGTAGCAAGTCTCTGTCCAAAATTTATATCCCAGTAAACTCCCACGCCAAACTACTTTCCGTAACTGTGAGACGCAGTTAAAATAATTCTTAAGAAAACGGAAAATAAACATTTTCTTGATGAATTTATTTCAAATGCTGGAATTATAAGGAATGAATGGCCTTTTTGTGGAATTTATCGGGGATATAAACTTGGAAAAGTCGCGGGAATACTGGACGAGGCCTTCCGGCCTTCGTCCAGTATTCCCGTGACTTTTCCAAGTTTATACCCCGATAAATTCCACAAAAAGGCCATTCATTCCTATACCCAATCTCTCTTGCAAATAAAACATTGCAAAATCTGCAAGATGTCGGTTGGAAAAAAACTTTTTAATTTACCGGAGAAGTTACTGTTCTGGCATATTTGACAAAATCTAGCACCTGATAAGAACTATAGTTCTGCCAACCAACCGTAGCATGTGTATGTAATCATTATGCGAGCTAGTATACAGATCCTGAGGCCCGTTTCACTAAACTTTGTACGGCTAAAATGTTCGTAAGTGCAACATTATGATAGGCTGTGAATTTTACATTTACAATGTTTTCTTATAAACAAGTATTGCATATGCTGCCTATGCTCAATACATGTAAATCCATCAATTAAAATTTCCAGGCGATCCTAAATTTGCACTTATGAACATTTTATTCGTATGAAGTTTAGAGAAACGGGCCCCTGGTCTGACACAAGCTTAGGGAGTGCAAAAGGATCATCTGGAAATTTCAATTGATGCATTTACATTTATTGAACATAGCCTGCACCTATGCTCAATAAAGGTAAATCCAATAATTGTTTACAAGAGAACACTGTTAATGTGAAAGGACAAGGGGCAATAAGGCCAAAAATCGGCCCACACACAAATTGGAAAATAACAATGTAGTAGTGTACATCAATAAGTCGGGAAGCTATGTTGAAAAGTTCGATTTGATATCTTTACTACTTTTCGTTTTTAATGATGCAACCCAAATGCACATTTCAATGGACAGCACCGTCAATTTGACGTTAAAACATGTGACATGACGTTACGATACTGGGAAGCGGGGGAGTTTGTGATTGAAATATAATTGGCATTCTAGACAAACATCATGAAGCTCGCAGGAAAGAATTGGATTCAATGCTAATTGCTTCATATGATGTGAGGTGATATATGAATATAACCTATGTAAATATTGTCTTGTTACTGTATACTATATGGTACATTGAGCTGCCATATCCGCCTTCTTTGTATGTACAAGCCATCGTACAGTTTCACCACTTCGTGCGTTTGACACATACAGCAAATAATATGACAGTAAACCTAAAACAATTTGGTGCAATACATCATGACAGATATGACTACGGCATGCTATAAATAGTATGCCAGCAAACTATACAAAAGACGAGATACCTGAGCATTTCTCCCAACAATCTGAAAATAAATTTTGATGTGTAAACTTTTCAATCGGATGCACATCCTATTGTCAGTGTACACGTTACCCATAGGTACAGCCATATTTACTCGCATAGTATGTGAGTAGACACCAGGGACAATACCTCAGGTAACTGCTTACATGTCACTGGATGTGATAGATAATAACAAGGTACAGTAGTGGGTATATATTGTATTTGTTGTGTGGTTTGCCAGGAAAAAGGGATACACTGTGCGAAATTATGTGTGTGAGGCTATTTATAATGGTGGTTCATGTTTTTAAAAACACAGGCACAAACCTGTCCAGAAAACTTACATATTTTACAGTTTGGTGTAATATTATTGATAGGGAGTCCGTTCTCTTGGGTTTTCTGCATTATACCATATGTTCTACTTCACATTTTGCGCTTTGTGTCAAACGCCAGAAGAGGTGAAAGTGGCTGATGGCTTGAACACACAATATGCCGAGTTCACCATTCCATGTACCGTATAGGATACAGTAACGAGGCAGTGTTCACATGTATGTTATACATATATTCCATCACATTTAGCCCCGTGCAGGCACCGGGGCGGGATCAACTGATCCTGAGAATAGTGCTGCAGTAGCCATTGCTTGTCGTAAAAGGCGACTAAACTGGCTTAACGATTGGGTTCATACTTTCCGGAACCCACTATACCGGATTTGGCCCTCATGTACATTTTTGGCTTTCTTGTATGTGAGAGTTGAGTCGGGCTATACCCCATATATAAAAGTAAGATTAGCGCTAATCCTATTACTTTTAGGGGATGGGATAAATGATGCTGGTGTGGCGAGGGCCTGGCACCAGATCAGGTTGTTCTAATTTCAGGACTGAATATATATTTTGATTGTAAATATTGAGTTCTGAAGTTGGGATGTAACCCCCTTGGAAGTTGGGATTTAACCCCCTTGGACAGGTGGATACGGGACTCGACCCCGTTGACCCGTCTGCGTGTAGACTCCCTGAGGCTTGTACCTCTATGTCAGAAAAGCGGACGTTAAACCCTATTCACTCACTCACTCCATCACATTTACGAAGCAATTATCTTTGAATCAAACGATGATCAGGTATAGAATGGGTCCTTAAGAAAGCTTTTGACATTGTAGATCACACTGTATTACTGCAAAAATTTAAAATCTATAAATTCAAAATGGCATCTCTTAACTGGTTGTCATCGTATTTAACTGACCGTAAGCAAATCGGTGGTATTAACACTCATTTCAGTTCAAAACTATATAAAATCTTTCACAATTAACTGCTAAAGTGCGAATCGGACCTGATTCGCTATTCTGCAGAGAAGGCATATGAGTGAAATCATAACTGTGGCTACGGACGGTACGGGAGTAGATTGCAAGTTACGGTTCGCAACTAGTCAAATTGAAGATTGAAGATGTTTGTTTACTTATTGCTCTCTGAAAATAATGAAAGTTCACAATATATTTGGAGGTTATTTTCACCACTAGCATTCAAAGAGTTAAATTTGACATGCTTTTCTCCGACTACTGTAGTATAGAGATTTAGGATAAATGACAGAATTCTGAAAAATATTTCAGTGTCAATCTGGTGGATTACACAGAAAATGTCAACGTTGTCGTACAGGTTGCAAATGTCCGTTCTTGGGGCGACTGTTCTTTTGAATTTAAAGTAGAACAGTTGTGTCGCAAGCATAGATACAAGCACCTGATTCAGCACGGAGAATTTCAAGATCAAGAATGAAGATTAACAATTCTAATGGAATTCCATGGATTACACAGAAAATGTCAACATTGTCGTACAGGTTGCAAATGTCTGTTCTTGTGGCGACTGTTCTTTTGAATATAAAGTAGAACAGTTATGTTACAAACATAGATACAAGCACCTGATTCATCACAGAGAATTTCAAGATCCAGAATGAAGATTGCTGGATATTTTAAGATATTCAATTCATCATGCTGGTGGCAGCTAATTAATGCAGTTTGTTCAGTCAACTGTGAATATCCGGTGGACAGGGGGACTGATTAAGACTATTAAGATAGATAAGATCCTGTGACAAAATCCTGTGAAAACCATCGTTATGTCAATTCCTCACCACATTTCAAAATAACGAAACGTAGACCCTGCTCATTTATGATTTAAACATATAGTGTAAAATATGCTATATTCCTGTAAATTGTGCGATTCATTTTCAACCAATGTATATCCTGCATGACCATTTAATTTTCCAATATAAACAGCATGTCCATAAACATAATTTGAGTATAATGAATTATGCAATATGACAAGCATAGTCCCTGATCATTTTGTCCGGATACCACCACACGTGTTTCATTACGACGGCTGAGTTATACCGTAATTGGAGCAACAAGACGATTATGAATTATGCAAGACGATAGAATCCAATTAGCCTATATACTGTTTGAACGGGCACAATTGTGTATACTACACGTCCATTCTGATCAAGGACTACACTGTGTCTTGTTCTATATACTGTTTGAACGGGCACAATTGTGTATACTACACGTCCATTCTCATCAAGGACTACACTGTTTCTTGTTCTATATACTGTTTGAACGGGCACAATTGTGTATACTACACGTCCATTCTCATCAAGGACTACACTGTGTCTTGTTCTATATACTGTTTGAACGGGCACAATTGTGTATACTACACGTCCATTCTGATCAAGGACTACACTGTGTCTTGTTCTATATACTGTTTGAATGGGCACAATTGTGTATACTACACGTCCATTCTCATCAAGGACTACACTGTTTCTTGTTCTATATACTGTTTGAACGGGCACAATTGTGTATACTACACGTCCATTCTCATCAAGGACTACACTGTTTCTTGTTCTATATACTGTTTGAACGGGCACAATTGTGTATACTACACGTCCATTCTCATCAAGGACTACACTGTTTCTTGTTCTATATACTGTTTGAACGGGCACAATTGTGTATACTACACGTCCATTCTGATCAAGGACTACACTGTTTCTTGTTCTATATACTGTTTGAACGGGCACAATTGTGTATACTACACGTCCATTCTCATCAAGGACTACACTGTTTCTTGTTCTATATACTGTTTGAACGGGCATTCTCATCAAGGACTACACTGTTTCTTGTTCTATATACTGTTTGAATGGGCACAATTGTGTATACTACACGTCCATTCTCATCAAGGACTACACTGTTTCTTGTTCTATATACTGTTTGAACGGGCACAATTGTGTATACTACACGTCCATTCTCATCAAGGACTACACTGTTTCTTGTTCTATATACTGTTTGAACGGGCACAATTGTGTATACTACACGTCCATTCTCATCAAGGACTACACTGTGTCTTGTTCTATATACTGTTTGAACGGGCACAATTGTGTATACTACACGTCCATTCTCATCAAGGACTACACTGTTTCTTGTTCTATATACTGTTTGAACGGGCACAATTGTGTATACTACACGTCCATTCTCATCAAGGACTACACTGTGTCTTGTTCTATATACTGTTTGAACGGGCACAATTGTGTATACTACACGTCCATTCTGATCAAGGACTACACTGTGTCTTGTTCTATATACTGTTTGAACGGGCACAATTGTGTATACTACACGTCCATTCTGATCAAGGACTACACTGTTTCTTGTTCTATATACTGTTTGAACGGGCACAATTGTGTATACTACACGTCCATTCTGATCAAGGACTACACTGTGTGTTCTATATACTGTTTGAACGGGCACAATTGTGTATACTACACGTCCATTCTGATCAAGGACTACACTGTGTCTTGTTCTATATACTGTTTGAACGGGCACAATTGTGTATACTACACGTCCATTCTCATCAAGGACTACACTGTGTCTTGTTCTATATACTGTTTGAACGGGCACAATTGTGTATACTACACGTCCATTCTGATCAAGGACTACACTGTGTCTTGTTCTATATACGTTGAATGCACAATTGGGTATAACACTCCATTCCAATCAGTTCTACAACTTGTGTATATACACGTCCATTCTCATCAAGGACTACACTGTCTTGTTCTCTGTTTTAACGGGCACAATTGTGTATCTCACGTCATTTCTCATCAAGGACTACCGTTTCTTGTTCTCTATACTGTTTGAACGGGCACATTGTGTATACACGATGCGTCACACGTCCATTCTCATCATGGACTATACACTGTCTTGTTCTATCTATTATACTACAAGTATGACGGGCACACTTGTGTGTTCTATATACTGTTTGACGGGCTCAATTGTGTATAATACAGTCATCTCATCAAGGACTACACTGTTTGTCTTGTTCTATATACTGTTTGAACGGGCACAATTTGTGTATACTACACGTCCATTCTGATCAGGACTACACTGTACTTGTTCGTAATTTTGTCTTGTTTTCTTATACTGATGAACGGGGCACAATTGTGTACACTTCTGGCTATCAAGGACTAACACTGTCTTGTTCTATACTTGAATGGGCACTTTGTGTATACACGTCCATCTGATCAAGGGATACATGTTTTTTGTCCGTAATTTGAGTAACATTAATTAGTGTAGCAGGAAATACAAAGTATCTCAGAAATACTGACGCCCTGGCCGAGGATCGAACCCGGGTCGTCAGCGTGGCAGTCCGACAGTGTAAATTACCTCTCGGCCACGGTCTTGTCTTATTTTGTAAAAACACCTACAATTAATACGTGGCATGTCTTATGGTGTATCAACGAATGCTATTTGTTGTTGAGAATTTGATTATACAAAAGAAACGAGCTATTTCGATTCCACTTCCTGGGAGAGCCAGAGTGGGGAATGCGATAACAGTATTTGTATATAAACGTGTATGACTAAAACTAAAACTAAAAGCAGGGATAATGACTCGACAGTCAGTAATACTTTGTATTATATAATACGATTACAAGACAGTAAATTGTCATTCGTTAGAAGCACCATTTGCTATTATATAAAATGATGTAGTTTCCGTTACGATTTACACGCCGATAGAATGTGCTAGGTATGGTACCTGTAATTTAGGAGTACATATTGCGCGTCAGTTTATGTGTGACCGTGTTATACTGGGCGATTGCAGTGTGATATATTGGATCCCAGTGTTTTTGCGTGGAGCCTATCATGAAAACTGTGAACAATGATTTTATTTCGTTATTTAAAATTTAATATGTGATGATAAATATATTACTAATTATATACACATACTAACACATGAACGTGTTTACATGTGGGCCACCGGCTGACAAAATAAACCACACAGCTTTTAACTATTAGATAAATAATTCGTCCAGCACCATACTATGATAGGGATTTAACCTTGAATATCTGAAAGACGAACATCGTATTTTCTGATCAGACTACGCGGGGGCATATTATGAGACAACTGATGTGATATTTTTCTGTCTAATTCCCGGCTGTCGGATTTTTTTTTCCAACAATTTTTTCTCACATTCTATGCATAATTATTTCATGCCCGATGATAATTATCAAGAACGGCAGCCGGTGACTACATTTGAAATTGAAATGTAATTATGTCACACCTGCCACATTGAATGGAATTAGCGGTTGACATTTTGAGATGAGCTACCCATCCATGGCAAACAATCCATTCTGCCTTCTGCCATTGGATGATAACACTTTTCGTCTCTTGTTTTTGTCAGACCGGGTCTAATCATAATTAGGTGATAACAATGTTTGACAGTTGTAATCAATAGAGGTCCGGTTTCCACCTGTTCGTAGGAGAACCCGCCCCCCGCCCCCCGCCCCCCCACAGAAATGGCAAATAAATGCCATTTTCAAAAATATCTTCTTTTTTTTTCTTCAAATTCTTTTCGCACCGAACGACAGTCAGATTTTGTTTGGCATCTCGGCATTCGGTCAACTTTATCATTGTTTATCCATCCATTAATGTCCGGATACCTGGAAAATGACATTATTGCCACTGGTCTTATATATATACTTACCACAACTGTTGTCATTTTCTTATTATGACGCCACCACCATAATCATAGTCTATATATACGGTTTGTTGTACTGGATATTGCAGGTATATATGGTCCTATAATCAGTGTCTATACTGTTTCCCCGTAATGGATCTTGCCGGAACACATAAGTATAATCAGACCCTATATACGCTTTGCCGTACTGGATATTGCAGGTACATATGGTCATATACTCGTAGTGTATACTCTTTTCCGTACTGGATATTGCAGAAACATGGTCCTATAATCATAGTCTATACGGTTTGCCGTACTGGATATTGCAGGTACATATGGTACTATAATCATAGTCTATACAGTTTGCCGTACTGGATATTGCAGGTACATATGGTCATATAATCATAGTCTATACTCTTTTCCGTACTGAATATCGCAGATACACGGTCCTATAATCAGAGTCTATACGGTTTGCCTGCCGTACTGTATATTGCAGAAACACGGTCCTATAATCATAGTCTATACGGTTTGTCGTACTGGATATTGCAGGTACATATGGTCCTATAATCATAGTACAGTCGAACCTCCACGAACGGCCACCTCTCTACAACAGCCACCTCTATTTAACAGCCAAAATTCTAAGACCCACTGTTATGAATTATCAGAGCTACAGTTAGTGTGCGTAATTTGATCAATTTTGTTACTTCTTCACTAAAACTGGCAAATTGGGAGAGCGTTAGAATCGTCTCATTGAGCACTCCCGACTTGCCAGTTTTGGTGAAGAAATAAAAAAAAAGTTTATAAGATTACGCACCTTAGCTGTAGCTCTGATATTTACTATTTGATTTACCTCTCTTCAACAGCCACCTCTCTACAACAGCCAGTTCTCAGTCTTCCCATGGATGGCTGTTGTAGAGAGGTTGCACTGTATAGACAGTTTGCCGTACTGGATATTGCAGGGACATATGGTCCTATAATCATAGTTTATACAGTTTTCCGTACCGGATATTGCAGGTACATATGGTCCTATAACCATAGTCTATACTGATTGCCGTACTGGATATTGCAGGTGCATATGGTCCTATAATCAGTATATACTGTTTGCCGTACTTGATATTGCAGGGACATAACTATTTGTGACATAATTTGGGACTTTACCGGAAAACACATTTGTATTCCATTCGACGGATTATTCGCCAAAGTATTGATTGTATGTAATATTTAATATACTTGTATTTAAATAAAATATTGAAATAACGGTATGTTTGTTGTAAAGTAGTAGAATCTAGCGGGGCCGGTTTCCACCTCCTTCCTTTTCCCCCTTCTTGGGAGACGACATGCAAGGGCATCGAGCCAGTGCCGTCGTTAAATATAAGAATTTAATATTATGTCGGTGCCCACACAATATCTGGTACGGAAAACAGTATATACTCTGATTGGTAATATCTGGGAAAACACATATCGAAAAAAACAGTCTAAATTGGGTGGTGGTTGGGAGCAGCGAAGGGTAGTTTAACGATCGGTATTCATCCTTTCCGGAATGCCGACTTACATGGTTTGGCCCTCATTTACATGCCCCCTGTACTTGAGAGCTAAAACATGTTATGCTCCATTAAGAAGTAATAAGCTTAAAGCTAATCCTATTACTTTGGGGCAGAGCTAATTAAGTGACTGTGGTGCGGCATGGACCTGGCACCAGGTCAGGATATTCTGATTTCAGGACTGAATATATAGTTCTGTAAATATTGAGTTCTGATTTTGGGAATTTCTCTCATTGTGGACAGGTTGAATACGGGATAATCCATCCCGTTGGCCCGGCCTTAAATGACCCTGGCAGATGATAGGCCGTTAAACACCAATAATCAATCAATCAATCCTTCCTAGAAAGGAATGTTCCTTTGAATGCTGTCCAACATAATATCAAATTATACATAAACCTATTAAATACAATGACTTAATTAATAGATTTAACTTATAAGTATAAGTTTAGCTAAACTATTGATTTGAACAGCATTAAAACCTTCCTTTCGTAGAACAATCGTCATTTTGCGACGATCTTTTCCTTGCATATACATCGAATACCGGTACACTACTGTGGGATACGTTGTAGGATGTATTTGCGGTGCATTTGGTGCATTTGGACTATATTTGGGGTGGGGGGGGGGTCCGATTTGGGTGTATTTTGGTGTTTCGTAACACCCAGAAAAGCTTCCTTCCCCGACAATTCCTTCCCAAAAAGGATCACGCATTCCCCAAAAGGAATACGTTTTATAATAATATAAAATGATGTCTAATGCATTATAATGAAAAATGCATTAACATAATATTAATGAATATTAAAAAAAAAATTTAACTTGGAGGAAAAAAACATTCGTATCGCAGAAACAAAATTGTTCCTTTCGCAAAAGGAATGCTCCTTCTGAGAAGTGAACGTTCTGTCCTTCATCCAACACCAAACATATAAATTTTACATCCCACAACATCAAATTATACATAAACATATGCAATACACAGATTTAAATGTAAGCATTAGTTTAGTTGAACTAAAATTGATTTAAACTACATCAAAACATTCCTTTCGTAGAACAATCTTCCTTTCGCGAAAGGAAGATTGTTCTACGAAATGAAGGTTTTAAACCCGTTTTAAACATATAAATTTTATATCCCATAATATCAAATCATACATAAACATATGAAATACACTTATTTAACTGTAAGCATTAGTTTAGTTGAACTAAAATTTATTTAAACTACATCAAAACCTTCCTTTCGTAGAAAATCTTCCTTTCGCGAAAGGAAGGTTCCTTTCGCTGTTTAGTCAAACCCTGTTTTATTTGTTATTTTGATTACCATTACTCTTTTTTTTACTAAACATGCTAAATGTTGGGCAATGGTGTTATTTGAGGGTCCTCGTGTTTAATTCGTATCTATTTGCGAAAGCAAATTGTCCAGTTCCGCGATTTCCTCCTTCCTCCTTCGGTAGCAAATGTTGCTCGGTGCGCGCATCCAGCAAGGGAGCTAATCGCAGGTGTGCAAGGGACATAATCATGCAACTACTAAAATTCCCCAGTTGGGCGGAGCCTAATTTAGTTTAAACATAGTTAAGTAATAGTTTATTGCATGCAAGTACAATGGGCGGAGCCTAAGAAATGAGTACGGCAAAACTGTGAGGTTTCGAAATCGATATTTCACGGGCGCATCTGGTATTTCACGGGTGTAAGATGGATTTAGATTTCACGGGTAAAACACGGTAATTCATGGATAGTCATAAAAGAAGGTGGTATCTCGTCCGATTTCGCTAATGTCATAGCTGGTGTTCCTCAAGGATTAATTCTTGGACCAACGCACTCTATTTCGTTTATTTATAAATGATTTGCCTTTATTAATTAACAACTGATATGTTTGCACACAACAATTCATACAGCAGGTATCGATCCAGTTATCATCAATACTAATCTACAAGCAGATCTAAGACTTCGTGCTATTGAGAATTGGTGTGACCAAAACAAAATGGTTATTAACGCAAACAAGACTACAAGTATGATAATTAGCACCAGACAAAACTTGCAGCTGTATCTGACCTGAGATTAACTTTTTTCTGAATCTGCTATTGAGTCTGTACCTTGTTTTGAATGGGGTGGAAAACCGGAGGGCTCGGAGAAAAACAACAGCCAAAACCGTCGGGACATAACTCAGAACAAATACCGCGAGACATTGGTTGTTGTTCAGTCATCGTAGTGCTTCAAGATTTGGCACAGGGGTAAATTCTTCAAACAAACTCAGTTTTTATGATATCAGTTCATATGCAAACATAAAATGGCAAAAACCCCGTACATTAAGAACATAGGTATTAAGGTGTATACCGATATAATTCATGTGTAAACTGTAAAAACAGTATCTATTTAAAGCTACACGTTGTGTCAGTATTATAGCCTGTCTAGAAGATAGGCCAATATTTGAAGATGAAATCCTAAAAATAAACGAGGCCAAGAGGGGGCCAAGGTTTTATGGTATCGTTGGAAAGGGTATCATGTGAGCTTCCATTTAAAAGATGTTAGCAAGGAAAAAAAGTGTCTGTTGCTATGGAAACGCACATTAAAGACCACGCCCTAAAATGTTCCATATATCTACAAATTCGTCCCTGCAGTGCTCAGTTATCCTGTAATGTACATTAATGTGCATTATATAAGTACTGTTGTGGGTTATCAAGATCTGTATCACTGATTCATTACCATAGATAGTGAGAAAAGTGTAAAATTTCAGAGTTATTCCCCCTTTTTTTCTATTTTTTGTAATCAGCAATAGCACGTTTTGAAATGTCAATATATCATCCATGTTGCTAGACAATCAGGTGTTAAACCTACTATATGAACTGGTACTGTACCTAAATAATTAATTATTCAGGATGTTTAAGCAAGGTCAATTAATGCTAGTTTCCATAGAAACAGTACTTAAAAACACACTAATATACCGATAATTTGGACGATTTTGCTATTTTGCACATTTAGTTGCTAATGTATCACTCATATAATTAAACTTATATCTGGTGTAGCAACTACCATGGGATAGAGAAAGGTATACAAATATGTATTTAGTATGTTATTAATATCAAATAGATATTTGTTACCATAGAAACAGCCTTAACAACCTTACCCAGCTGTTTTGCAAATTATTGAACAATAATGCTCATTGTGCATGTGAATCACCCCAAATTAGTGACTTTAAGCACAATTACTAAGTTGGTTACACCACAAAGGTTGAAGTTGAATATTCAGACTGGTTCATGTATTCTCATGAATGTATGGCATCTAATATCAACTGTTAATATATCTAGCAAGTGGTGAAAGTTATTCCCCTTAGTTGTAAATTTAGCCATTTGTCTAAATTAAGTTCTGATGCAATTATTATTGATTGTTCCATAAAAAAACAAAAACAATCCTATTCACATCTGAAACACTGAATCTAGTTGGAGTTATATTTTACGGCAGCACTGGCTCAGTGACCTTGAATGTCGTCTCCCAAGAATGGGAGAAAGAACGGATCTACACTTTTTTTTGTGAGAAGCCGGTAATTCGTATTTACAGAGCAACTACGAATTATCGGTACACATTCACGGCTGAATGAACTGGAACAGTGTGGATAAAGTGTCTTGTCCAGTTTCAATAAGTAGGCACTAGGCAGTACTTTTATACACTGGAGTCGGGTTACTGTTGTCAGTCCAGTTCATACCCGGTTTGGCCATTTCCTATCCTTAGGTACGGAACATTTGGTCATTTCGTACCTATAGGTACGAATTTACCAACATGTTGGTCATTTCGTACCCGGTTTGGTCATTTCGTACCCAGTACCTTGCTCAATGGGCCCCTTAGGGTTTATTACTCTATTTTGTATATATGTGTTCGACTAAATATTTAAGATGGAATATCGAGTTAAAACTGAAATTCTAATATGGTAGAAAATGGTAAGGTATGGTACGAAAAGATCAAAAAGTGGGTACGAAATGACCAAATCTGACTTCATTTCTATCTGCATTTCAGGTAACATGAGAAGCATGCCATTGTAGACACATCACATCGTTTAGAGGCTTTACTGACGAATATCTGCAGTATATAATGCTACCTGTGCACTAACATACTAGTTTACATACAATAAGTTACTAACCAGTCAATTACCTAACATTACCTAACTTGAATGTATAATAGTATACACGTAGATGGAATGCAACCATGGACTGTAACACAAACCCAACAACAGTGATCAGCTGGGATAATTTGCAGTGATTCCGAATAGATAATGACATATAGATATATGTGATGGCTAAAATATGTTTAGACCTCGCAAACAAGCAGTTGTATACATGCAAGTATCACACACATTATATGTATATGTATGTTGTAACACTAAATGTAGATGTGTACTGGATGTGTAGTACAATCATGTAGTAAGTAAAATAACTACAGTAATCATAATATGATCACGATAGTTATTTATGTGTACATAGTGTTTAGTTGATCCGGTTGATAAAACCTTGTGGTTGTGTTACCATTGTCCATACGTCACGGTAGCTTAACGCGCAGGGAAATTTGTTATAATGTATGTTTCCCTTGATGGAAGGATTTCCTATTTCACAGATGCATTTGTACTAGCCTCGTGCATCATTCTGCAACAAAATGCACACCCACGATTTTATCTGGGTCAAAGCCATGGACTTAAAAAATGTGTTAATTATTATTCACTATCAAGGCTGCCAGTGGGGCATCCGTGATCCATGAACACAATAATTTTCTAGTTCCTTTCCATTCAATTTAATGTGTATATTTGTGCATACAGGTATTGATTTTCATGTAATAACATTTGTCCACCATTGTGAAATATGTCGGCCATCTTGAATTTGTCGGCCATTTTGGTATTCACTTAGCTTATTATTAAGCCATGGAACAGAATATGGTAATAAAAAAACTAAATATCTGCTTCGAGTATGTTGGTCATTACTATGTAGCTACCATCATATTCATGCCAATAATAGCACACAATAGCAAAATCGTCCAAATTATCGGTATATTGGTGTGTTTTTAAGTACTGTTTCTATGGAAACTAACATTAATTGACCTTGCTAACATCTTGAATAATCATCTCTGTACAGTATCAGTTCATATGCTAGGTTTAACACCTAATTTTCTAGCAACATAGGTGATATATTGACATTTCAAAACGTGGTATTGCTGATAATATGCAAAAAAGGGGGAATAACTCTGAAATTTTACACTTTTCTCACTATCTATGGTAATGAATCAGTGATACAGATCTTGATAACCCACAACAGTACTTATATAATACACATTAATGTACATTACAGGATAACTGAGCACTGCAGGGACGAATTTGTAGATATATGGAAAATTTTAGGGCGTTGTCTTTAATGTGCGTTTCCATAGCAACGGACACTTTTTTTCCTTGCTAACATCTTTTAAATGGAAGCTCACATGATACCCTTTCCAACGATACCATAAAACCTTGGCCCCCTCTGGGGGACTACAAAAATGTTTTTTGAATGTGTCAGATCCCCTACTAATACTTGCACGAGTTCCTCGCAGCATCAATGACTTAGAAATGCTTCAGGCGCTGTGCATTGTCGCCTAACTGTCGTTCTTTGACATTGTCACTCTTTTTCGTCGGTTATCCTTATGAATTTAAAATGGTGAACGCATAATTTAACTGGCTACATATCAGCGAAGTATTCGCTTACACTGCACATTGAATCCTAAATAATCTTAAATATGAACAACCTATTGTATGCCAACGATATTATCATCTATTATCTTGGTAAATGGAGACACTTTTGAACAATTCTATCCAGTACTTAGCAAATGATATGCCATTTAATGACACTCATGTTATCATAAACTGAGGTTGACACGCATCTATATAATGACATATATATCCAGGGTTTGTATTGAATTTGGCAAAACAAATGCATCAAAATATCTCTAATAGATTTAGAATCAGTTATTTCAATGCAGCTCCTTCATTGTGTGTGTATAAGCAATACATAATGCACAAAACACACAGTGAGGTCGGTGGAGTTTTCGAAAAGTCTTGAAATTAATTGGAAATTTGATGGTCATAAACTTGCTTTTCGCACGATTTGTAGTATGAAATCACCAGATTATCACCTGACTGCATAATAATGCATGTCTGAATCAGGCGATGGTAATGCGATCCTCAAGAAAGACACCTGGTAACAAGTATAAGGTATCACGCTACCAAACCTGCCCGACGTCGTGTTTTGTTACAAAGTTAATGTTATAAGCGGACTACTTCCTACTTTAAAATATGTCGTCGCATACGAAATGTTAAATAATGTCGCTATTATTCCCCAAAATTATTTCAGACAGCAGCAAACAACAGGGAAACGCCAACACTCTGCCTTATTTGAAAATTATTCATACGGAATTACGTTACTTGGGCCGCAATCCAAAACATGACGTTACATTAAAAGCAACTGCAATAAACATTATTTTCATACTTTGTCTTGGCCTAATGGGAAACACTTGGAAAGGCTACGCGATATCCAAATTTGGCTGACATGCGATAAAAGATGACAAATCTATAGGACTTGTTCGGGTATTTTATCAATACACCTTGTATACGCCGTTGATAAAAGCGTCGTAATTACAACCTCAATGATCTAAAACGTCATATAAGTTTTTACCACGCGTCATAAAAAATACTTCTAAAATGAAAAATAATTGGGATACATTGATCATTTTGGCGGCATATGGCTTTTAAAAGATGTACAATTCAGAATACGCTAAAAAGTAAAAACTGAAAATGTTGTCATTAAGCCCGGTTTTCGCATGGCGCGGCTCATATATAGATATCTTACATCGGAATAAACACGCTATCCAATGGCGGATCCAGGATTTGACCATGGGGGGGGGCCCACATGGAACTTGAACGAGGTATGCTTATTCGTCGACTGAGCGGTGCGAGGGCAGTCGACTAGGGGGGTCAGAGCAGTAGTATATAGGGAGTCAAAATTATACCACCTAACGGTGGTATCATTTTCACTCCTATATACTACCACCACCACACCGTTTCGTCCAATAGCACAAACTGGTCACCAACACAAAAAAACTTGACAATTGGTGTCAGAAATACATCACGTTTTCCTCAATTGAACAGATAAAACTATAGTCTTAAAACGGATTTGTTTTCGTGTCGTTGTCATATTTATTTTTCAACACGGCATTTTCCTCCTCCACTATAGCTAATATATTGAAAAATTATTAATAATTTGTAATTTTTTTTTAGCAAAAGCCTCCACTCGTGTACACAACCCCAGCGACTGGGCAGATTTCTAGCCGGCACCCAGCCACTGGGGGTGTTGGGACCTTTCTTAAGCCCACTCATCTGTTGGCTCACAGTCTCATTTCTTAAGCCCACTCATCTGTTGGCTCACAGTCTCATTTTACGGGTCGCCTTGAACCCCATTGCCAATTCCTCAATTCAGAGAAACCAGCGAAGTAAGGTGAGCCTATGTGTGAATTTGGTTTCCGAAATTGCAAGCTCTTAGGTAGAAATCTTTTAGGCCGGCACCTTTGAGCTATACAATTCCATCACCAATTCACACACACACACACACACACACACACACACACACATTTAGAGACTGCTACCATTAAACAGACGAGACGGACGTCATACCGGATCAACAACATGGCACACACGAGATGAGACCAATTGTTGTGAGAGAAGCCGGAATTCGTATTTACAGTGCAACTACGAATTATCGGTACCCATTTACAGCTGGGTGAACTGGAGCAGTGTGGATAAAGTGTCTTGCTCAAGGACACAACGCACGCCGCTAGTCAGGCTCGAACCCACGACCCTTGGATCAGTAGTCCGACACACTAACCATTACGCCACGGCGCTCCACAACCAATTGTTGTAAGGCTTTCAAACGTATATATACTCATCACTTTCCTATACAACATAAAAATGGTGAGCAAATTATAATTATTTATAAACACTTAGCTAGGTTCACGAATTTCCGGGATGGTTCGTTATTTTATTAATTTGATAATTAGTTTTGCAAAAATTATTATTAATTAATTTTAAGAAAATTATAAAGTTAATTAATATAAGAAAAAAACAGATAAAAACCGCAAAGTATAATTATTTATAAACGCTTAGCGAGGTTCACGAATTTCCGGGATGGTTCGTTATTTTATTATTATATAGGTGCAGTAAACAATTTATTAATTAATTTTAATAAAATTATAAACAATTTAAAAAATCGTGTAAAAATTATAAACAATTTAAAAATCGTGTAAAAATTATAAACGGATTTTAAATTATAAATTATAATCGTGTAAACAATTTAAAAAATCGTGTAAAAATTATAAGCAATTTAAAAAAATCGGGTAAAGAAATGTTACAGCAATTTTATTATTATATAGGTGCAGTAAACAATTTATTAATTAATTTTAATAAAATTATAAACAATTTTAAAAAATCGGGTAAAAATTATAAACAATTTTAAAAAACCGGGTAAAAATTATAAACAATTTAAAAAAATCGGGTAAAGAAATGTTACAGCAATTTTATTATTATATAGGTGCAGTAAACAATTTATTAATTAATTTTAATAAAATTATAAACAATTGAAAAAATCGGGTAAAGAAATCCACAAAGTATATCGATACGCGGTTATAGAAATGTATGGTGGTCAGTGGGTGTCGCAAAGGGGCCCTAAATTATTATTTTATGTTCCGTATGGAGGGGCCGTCGGAACAGCTGGAATGTATGGTGGAGGAATATCCTGATGTTGCTGTAGACACGCCAATAAGCATATCACGTCCCGAGACGGGCGAGGAGATTTTTTCTCTCGTCGGCCCTCCCTTCCATTACGAGTTTTTTTATATCTTCGTCAGCGAGAATTTGTGGTCGAGCCTTGGACCGGATAGTACCCTTTAACTCCTGGTATCTGACCATCTCTTCGACGATCATTTTGAACTCGCTATCCGATATATCGTTGTCGGCTATCGCTTTTGACACGATAACGTCGATACTGTTTTTCTTAGATCTCGCGAGAACCGCTATTCGATCATGCTTTCGACTCTTGGCCTCTAGTTTTCGGCCCACGAGTCTGGCCGTCATGCAAAGCAGTCCCGCCCCCGCCGCTACACCACTCAAGGCCACCGTGACCGGTGCAGCGACGATTGTTGACAATAAAGACACACTCCTCACCCCGCTTATAACGGATGCTGAGGCTAACGCGGTGCTTCACACCCCCTCTAATATATTGACCGACCGTCTATATTTCTTCGCGTATCCCGTCCGCGTCTCTCCCTCGTGTTGTAGAATATGTTGTATCTCAACGATCCTGGTCATCCTAAAGGATGCCGGGTCGACCGTCCCCGAAGGTAAGTGTGGATTATAGTTTCTCGTCATTCATCATAAATCAAGTTGTATTAACAGTGTCACTGCAGTGAAGGAAGCCGATTGGTCGCAATTTTTGTAACAAAGTTAATAACCTACCTGCCGAAACTTTAATTGTAGTGTCATCATCGAATATAGTAAACCCTGACCTCTGCCCCGCGTGCTTGGTGATGCCAATATTCTGTTCTACACCATTCAGGACGACATTCACTCGGACTTCGCCAATGGCGTGTCCACGAAAGTTGACCGAGCAGATCGCCATTCGAAAAATCGTCCCGGACACTGCCATGGTGTATCCCCCGTATCTGTTGCTCGCGTTGGCACCGAATGAATATTCGTAGGCCCCCTCGCTTAGTGAACCCCGCTCCTCGGCACAAATTGTTATGACGTGTTTGCTAGCTTGTATTTTTTCCATTTGCGCAACCGCCCTAGTTAAAATTGTGTGGGACTGTGCTACGCCCCTCTCTCATCGCGGCTTCATCGTATGCCGCGGCCGCGACGGGAACGTCCCGTTCTAAGTTGGAACCACCTGGACCGTATATGCTCATGATTAATATGTATATATATATTAATGTTTAATCGGTTATTTCGAGAACGACCGAAATCGGGTAATAGTTATTCAACTTTCTCGCTTGATCATCGAGAATAGAAATCTTCAACTCGTGGATGTGTCCTGATTCCAAAACTTTCATCTCGGGGTGTGGGAAGTCTAATGTCACAGTCTCCCCAAAGAAAGAATCGCTGGCCGGCACAGATTTTAGTAATGTGCTGGGAGTGCCGTCTACCAGGTTGTACGATGTGTTCACCCGATCCAGGTGCACCCCGAGAGTTTTTGTGAAGGTAAGGTTCACCGGGGTATCGCCGTGGTGCTCGCCCTCGGAGAAGGTAGGGATCCGAAACCGTTCATCCTCGTTGTAAGTGGGTGCTAATCCTAACATTGGGGCCAAAGCCAGGGTGATCGCTACCCGGTTGGCGGGTTCGACGGTTAAGGTCGCGTGTCCGGTGACTTTCGAGATTGTGAGGTTGGCTCTACCAGCAAGCTCCGACGCGACAAAAGTTTGGAGGGATCTCGAACTCCAAAGGCCGAGGGGCAGCCTCACACTTACGTGTCGTCTATCCTTCACGTAGCCGAACCCTTCCTTATCCCGCACGTTTTTCCACCCAACCGTGAAGGTGATTGATCTGAGGCCTACCCGGCGTTTTCCGCAGCAGTTGTCGATCGACTTTTGAAGTTCACAACTCTCATTTTGAACATTAGTGATAGAAGCAAACATAATAATAATATCTTTTAATGGATACCCAAGCATTTAGCTTTAACTCTAATGCAAAGTATTCAGTCGGGGGTGTATATACTCAAAAGAACACCATTGGTGAGCTTGTGCACCCCACAATAAGAGCTAGTTTGGGCGCGGGTTTCGACACAAATTTCACTAACATGTTTGAAAAGTACAGACTTCCTAAAACCGTTACACAGGATGTCATATCAAACTGGAACAATAATCATATGCAGTTCTGGCAGAACCAACTAAATTTTACAGTGTGGTGTGCCACAACCGGGTGTTGTGGCGTCTCTTTCAGAGACCACATAAAAGACAGTAACAGCATGTTAAGAAGTAGCGTCTACAACTTTCATGTGTATTATGCAATTAGGAGGATTCTCAAAGAACTAGGTACTCCACTACCTCAAGACAATGGCTGGAACCCCATTTCCAACACATACGACCGTAAGGCGTTCGAACGGATATGTGACGAATTTAAAGTTTCAAAAGATGCGGACTGGAGACAGAAAGTATTTCCTAACAGCAACAGCCTGGGCACCGTTCTCATTCGGGGCCAGTCCGGGAATTGGACGCAGACTGATTTTAGACACGATCGATCGGGTGACCACATCGTCAGTCGGAACGCGGGAATTTTGATCCCGCGACGATGACCTTCGGGCCGGAAGTATCTGGAGGTCGGCACTGCGGCGTCTCATCCTGCAATTGGTTACCTCCGAAACGAGCTCACGTCGATTATATTTTACAAGACGAAAACGTGCAGAAGGGTATAGAAACCTTTATATTGGACGACGGTCTAGGGTTTACACAGGCCGGTGTTACCCGCCTCAACGACTCCATTCGCACATACGTCTGGGCCATCCTCGGTGCACAGAAGCAAACTCGCAGTTCTATAATAGGAGTCGGAACCGCGTTTGACGCGCAAAAACAATTCTTGGCACTTGTAGAGGACGCCATCTCAGCTACGGTGGATCTGGAGAAGGCGATCCAGAATTATCAAGACGTTTTACAGAATGCTAGTACCCCAGTAGACTACGTATTTGGTATAGGTCTTTATATGGCGCGAGCAATATGATACTACGAGACGACCCGGTTGACGGTTACAATAATCAGATCATAATCGCCACCGCCAATCAAAAAATCGGCCACAACGGGAACGTGAACGTGGATATCATCAAGCGCACCCCCAACAGCGGAACCGATTTTATAAAACCCCCAATTCACGAATCGGATACACCCACCCCAATTCACGAATCAAGTTCATTTAAACCCGTTGTTCCACCCGCGGAAACACCAATCATGAACACTGTTGACATTGGAAGCACAACCCACGAGGAGGAGAAATTAGGACTCGTCGTTGCCCTCGTGGCAATCGGACTACTTGCGCTTTGGATTTAGGAACTCTCGGGATGCTAAAAGTAGGAGACCAGCGATTGCCACGATTAAAGCCCAAGTATTATTGGCGAGCCATCCGACCGTTTTTGATAATATAGATAACAAGAAGGAGAGGAGACCTCCTATCAACCCGGGCAGCGCGGCAGCCAACTTTCCTGCTAATTTAGCCAAGAGATTGGCGAGGGCTTTTAGTTGTTTTTTTATCCATTCTTTGGCTCCACCGGATGGAGCTGGTGATGGCTCTGGTGCTGACGCTGGTGCTGGTGCCGAACCACCCGTGATAGATAGAACTAGAGACGATATAGATAGAATTAGGGTCGATATAATCATGGTGAAAGCTGCGAGGATGGTTACTATCGTGACGCCCTTCTCTCTGAACAGAGTGCGAAGACGTTCACCGAGTGTCGTGTCCTCGTTCAGGACCCTCGAGATTGTTTCGCGGCTCCGACATAATTGACCGGAAAGCGTCTCACGGTTAGTCGAGGCAGCCTCCAAGTGAGCTTCTCTTTCATCCCGCAACGATCGCAGGAGTTTGTTGATTCGCTCGGTAGATTCTCTATCGCCACGTGCTTCCTTTATTTTTCTTTCTTCTAGAGCGATATGTTCGTCCAGCGCTGAGAGTTTGGAGAGGTTATTGACTAGTTCGCCCCGAGTTGTTTGCAGAACCTTATCGAGTCCCCGGAGTTCGCGAAGAGGTAACGGTGGGTCAAACTTTGTGCCGTTTATTTCGTTGACCGTGGTTTCAATCGTGTTAATAGCGTCGGTGGCTACGCGGGGTATCTCGCTGAGCTCGATCGTTTCTATAGTGGCGGCCGTCTTCGCCAGCGTTTTGTCGGTAGTCTGAAAGATTTTTACCATTTTTTTAGGGCAACTGCGATTGATCATCGATCACTCCGAGAGCTCGAGTGAGGAGTGTTCCATATCGGTTCAATGAAGAGGGGCTGAGGAACTTGGTCGGGTCGTTCTTGTACGTCAGCAACTTCCAGTTCTTGTTCCATTTAACCCACAGGTCTCCACTTTTAGTGCTGCGGAACTCCAACGTGGCCTTGATGCCGTGTTTAGATATTTTACTCTCCCACCGTTTCACCAGAGTATTCGTTTCCTCGAGAGACGCCAGCTCGCCCTCGGAGATCCCCGCAGGAATATCGGCACCGCCCGCCCATGCCGGAGTTTCGGGTGGGGCCTCCCACATTTCTAAATGTGTATTTTTCTCGGGTGGGGGCTCTATGAAGGTCGTTTCGTCATCGGAATCGTTCAAGACCTCGTCTTGGGGGTCGAAATAGTCATCATCGCCCAAGCCCTCACCTAGGCTAAATTGGTAGTCGAAATCGTCTTCATCGTCGTCATCATCATCGCGGAAATCGTCTCGATCGAAATCGTCCATGCCAATATCGAGACCAGCCATCTTTATAATAATTATTATTATATTAAAGACAAAACCATACAGGTTTAATAGATTATGTCTTCGAGTCAATACGGTCGCAAACTCAATCCATACCGCAGACTGCGGGAGCCCCTCGTGGCAAAAGGCGTGAGACAGAGTGTCGTTATTACGAACAACCCCTCGACGATCGACCAGAACCAGCAACTCTTAGTTCGCTTCCCCAACCTCGGAGCTAGCGACGTCATTACGCCGGGGACTGTTCGCCTCGCTTTCACTATTTTGCTCACATCGACGGACGCGGACCGAACCATCGTTCAGAACCTGGGTCGCGCCATCGTCAAGAAGACCATGATAAAGATTTCTGGTAATGAGGTGTTGTTGATCGATGACAGCGACGTCTACCATTGCTACCAGGACCTGTGGAAGACGGCACAAGAGCGCGAAAATGCGGTATATCAAGGTATTGACACAGCCGAAATAGGAAACGTAACCAGACTTAGAATCGGGGTGGCTGGTGACAAGGTAGATAACATCGCGAGCGACAACGCGTCGCGGCCGCTTACGGCAACCGATTCTACATCCCGCTCGACTTTGAGTTGCTGGAGAGTCACATGCCCTACTATCAGAGTGCTTTGGCTGACCGCCTCGAATATGAACTAACGTTCAATGACTACGGCCGAGTTCTCGTAGCCACTGACATGACATCGAAGTATACGATCGACAATGTTTCGCTGGAGTACGACATGGTCACGATGCCCGAACTCGCGCGATTGATCAGAACCCAGTATATCGGGCGCGTTGCTATACTTTACGACCGAGTTCTTCGCCACCGCAAGATGACGAAAGACAAAAGCGAAACATTGTGGAATATTAATGTCAACGTACCCGCCCGCTCGATGAAAGGTATACTGATGTTGTTCGAGGAGGGTCGGTTCGCGCTCGGTGCTAGAAAATCCGACAAATTTTATAACCCCAAAATCACGAAGGTAGAGGTGACGATCGAGGGATTACCCAATCAACTCTACAGCGCGGGGCTTCGCGCGCACCAGCAGTGGGACGAAGTAAGGATATTTTTCTTCCGGTTCTAAGCATTCCCCGGAGGTTGCCGCGGTTGCCAAAGACCTGCAGCTCTCGGACGTCTCCCTCGCGGATTTCCTGACTACCAAATACGCGTTATGGCTAGACATGCGAACCAGCGACGACTACCAAATGCACGGTAGCGGACGCCAAGTTGAGAACGCTAGCGAGGGTGTGACGATCCAGATAACCAAAGAGGCGGATGGAGCTGGCACATTGAACGTGTACTTATATATAATTACGGACGCGCAACTCAACATCGAAGATGGCCGATACGTATCAGCGATGTACTAAAAATCAATACCAATTCGCGATTGGAGATGCACACTCTGCTATAATATGTGGGCAGACAGGATGCGGAAAAAACGGTTTTCATCCTCGACTTACTCGAGGGCTCTTACCACGATGCCTTTCGTCACATTGTGATCCTATGTCCCACTGTGCGGCACAACGAGACTTATCAGCGGCGCCCTTGGATATGGACCGACCCTGAGGTATACGTTATTGACCCCGGCGACAGGCTTCACGGTTGGCTGCGTGTCTTCTATCAAATATTCCAGGGAGAGCCCACCCTATACGTGATTGACGATTGCTCGGCCAAGGCGGCGATGACCAAAAAGAAGGACATGCTCTCCGAGCTCGCATTTTCTGGCCGCCATGCGAGACAAAGCGTATGGATCTCCACTCAGAAGTACAACGCCGTCCTAAAGGATCTGCGCGAGCAAACGAAATGGATCGCCCTCTTTCACTGCAAGGACCGAGACTCGTTCGATGACTGTCTTCGAGAGAACGACGTTATCCCAACGCGCGAGGAGCGCCTGGAGGTTCGACAGATGCTTTCGGAAACTAAGCACGCCAAGCTTCTGTTAAAGACCGATCAACCGACTGCTTACGAAGTTATCAATTAATAATTAATAAATTACAAAAACAATTACTGATCAACCAACCTCTTAATATAATGTAATTATCAAAAATTCTTAGCAAAATTCTTAGCAAAATTCTTAGCAATTTCTGAACAACCAACCAACCTCTTATATAAAGCAAATGCTTAGCAAATTCTTAGCAAAATTCTTAGCAATTTCTGCACAATTTCTGAACAACCAACCAACCTCTTATATAATGTAATTAGCAAATTCTTAGCAAATTCTTTGCAAATTCTGAACAAAATTCTTAGCAAAATTCTTAGCAATTTCTGAACAACCAACCAACCTCTTATATAATGTAATTAGCAATTTCTTAGCAAAATTCTTAGCAAAAATTCTTAGCAACCAACCTCTTATATAAAGCAAATTCTTAGCAAATGCTTTACAAATTCTTATCAATTACTGATCAACCAACCGCTTATATAATGTAATTAGCAATTACTGAATAAATGCTGGAGCAATTGCTGAACAATGTTGAACAATGCTTAACAATGCTGAGCAATTGCTAAGAATTTGTTGCTCCGCTGCTAGCTTTATTGTGAGCATAACGGTGATCATAAGTATCTGGTGGTGCGCTTGGCAATATGTTAGACTTATGAGACTCGTAAGAATAATTAAATTAATTTTAAGAAAAATGAACTGCGACGAACTACTCGATCAGCTAATGGAAGAAACAGTCGCTCCGACTGAAACTGTAGGAACACCTGTCAGCACGGCTGCCGATACGGTCCCGAAAGAAAATGAAAACGCGGCGCGACGTGAGCGGTTGGCTGCGCTGGTTGCTGGGGGACAATCGGAGCATTATCTCGGTAGGAGTCTCTCAGTTTGTCAGGTGGATAAGATGTCGGATGCGGAGGTCGATAAAATGTACGCGCGATACGAATCCAAATTAGGTGCGGAGATGACGAAAACTCTCGGATCGGCGGCTATTTATTTTTACGCTACCGCCTTTAGTATACTTCTCCCTATACCAGACACCGCGGGATTGATTGGCGATCTAGAGACCGACCCTTTTATAGGACACACTCTAAGAACAGTCTGCTGCTCATTTTATCACAAGTTTGGAATGTACTTAGCTCCGCTGACAACCGCGTTGATCACGGGTAAACACTGTCAATTTGGACATATATGTCCACGAACTATAAGCCCTAATAATAATGACACAAGACGCACCCGCGAGAGTGACGGTGTTGAACCCGATTGCTCCAACACAATCGAACCCGAGTGTTACTCCGCCACTGGATGACATTCAGCGTATAAAAAATCAAAACCCAAAAGACAGGCGGCTGGGAGAGCGGCTGCTGCCACACGAAAAGTTAAACAAGATAAAATACTCGCCGAGCTTCGAGAGGCCAAACGGTCGTTGCAATCGGAGACAGAGACGACAAAACACCCGGTGGCCGCTGTTTCTCCCCCAATCGCTATTGGATTGGAACCGATTGCTCCAACTGATTGGATCCCGTGGGTTGTTGTTGTTGGTGGTCTGTCAGTTGTGGGCACCCTGTATGTGCTTTACCGTTTCAACAACAGATCATCAACGAGGCTGAAATTGAAAAAACAACCCCCAACACTGTTGGACACGATTCCGATACAATCGTTGAGGGATGCGCCCCATTTAAACATTAAACGCGATCCTTTTTATATGCAATAATGGCTGAACAAGATGGTAAAATGTTAGTAAATGCGCTTTATCACGCCGTGGTGATATCGGGTTTCAGTATCGGGTATGCTCAAATATCAAAGAGGGTCTTAGGAGGGTCCGCTCCCAAATTGGACTTTACTTTTAGAGACGTAGGGCTCGCGACGTTTGGACCCGAGATTATCTAGTTAAAGCTGGAATTCTACCCGTTAATATATGGAAATAAAAATGGCTTCGATCGCAATAATGATAGGTGGTGCGCTCGTAAACGCATTGGCTTTCAGCGGTAGCAACTATTTCTTCTCTAAACTGAAAAGCTCGGTCGCGGATGAGGAGCGCGAGCGTCACGATTTAGCCGAAGAACAACTCAAGAGTGCAGACGCAGCATGGTCGAAAAAACGAACCGCACATCTGGACTGGGTCAACGAAGAGCTTCGCCGCGAGAATCACGCCGCACAAACTTTCCAGAATGTTGAAGAAGCCAACCGCGAGTACGCGCTGGCATATCCGCAGAGAAGTCTCGCGCCGCTGGATCGTGAGCCCCAACTTTCAGATTTCTATGTACCGTCAGAGACCCAAAAAGACCGCGAGATCGCGTTCATCGTCGTAGGAATGGGTGTGGTGGGTCTCGTCGGCTACTATATTCAATCGAAAATTTTAAATTAATTATTTTTTTACAAAATTCTTAGCAACCAACCTCTTATATAAAGCAAATTCTTAGCAAAATTCTTAGCAAATTCTTAGCAATTTCTGAACAACCAACCAATCTTATTAATGTAATTACAAATCTTAGCAAAATCTTCAAATTCTTAGCAAAATTCTTAGCAAAATTCTTAGCAAATTCTTAGCAAAATTCTTAGAAAATTCTTAGCAATTTCTGAACACCAAAACCAACTCTTCAACCACCAACTCTTATATAAAGCAAATGCTTAGCAAATTCTTAGCAAAATTCTTAGCAAATTCTTAGCAAAATTCTTAGCAAAATTCTTACCAACCAACCTCTTATATAATGTAATTAGCAAATTCTTAGCAAATGTTTTGCAAATTCTTATCAAATTCTGAACAATTACTGATCAACCAACCAACATATTTTTATATGACGAGTGCGTGTTGGAGATTGTCCGATATATTATAATACTTCGCATTACGATGAACACGCGCGAACTTGATACCAAACTAACGCGCAAGCTGGCGAATACGTACTATAGCCCACGCGGCTACTGGAAGGGACTCGCGGCCATCAAGAACCTCGCGGCAGCGACCAAGGTTTCAGAAAACGCCACCAAGGAATGGCTCAAGAAGCAGGCCATCTGGCAGATATATTTACCACCCGCGCCTCACAATATTCCGCGCCCGAAATTCGACGTGCCGGTGCCGAACCAAGTTCACCAAGCGGATCTCCTGTTTCTCCCTCACGATCGCGTCGGTCGCAAGACGTACAAGTACGCGCTGACAATCGTTGACGTAGCGAGTCGCTATAAGGGGGCTGAGCCGTTGACCACTAAAGAGTCTAAGGAGGTGGCCGAGGCCCTTTCCCGAATATATAAAAGGAGTCCTCTCAAATGGCCGAATCTTCTCCAGGTCGATCCCGGCCGCGAGTTCATGGGCGCGGTATCTCATCTATTATCTAAACACAAAGTTTCTGTCAGACGCGGCCGCGTCAACATCCACCGGGACCAGGGAATCGTGGAGCGTTTCAATCGAACCATGGCTGAGAGACTGTTCGGTAACCAATACGCCAAAGAACTCGTAGACCCTCATACGCGATCGACCGAGTGGGTGACCAGACTGCCCACTGTGGTCTCCGCACTGAACGCAGAGGTGACCAGATTGATAGGTAAGAAGCCCGTAGATGCTATCAAGTTAAAAAGGATGACGAGCGAGCCCTCTGCCATCTCGCGCGGGCGACCAGTTGGTTTAGAGGAGCAACGGCTTCCATCAGATATTGCCGTCCGCTACCTCTATCAACCGGGAGAGCTCGAAGGTGGCAGCCGCCGCGCGACTGATCCCGTGTGGTCTCTCAATGTATATCATCTAGATCGATCTATTACCAAGCCCGATGAGCCCGTGCTCTACTATTTAGATGGTGGTCCATCTCGTGGGTTTGTTCGCGAAGAACTTCTTATGGTGCCTTCTGACACCCAGCTACCCCCGGATCGTTAGAGAGGTTCAGTATGTATTCCGTCCGATAACACGTGTCTTTTATCGTAGTATGCCGAGAGTCCTAATTTTCGTTGACTGTACGTTTTCATAACGCCGTCTTTCATTTTAAATCCTCTATTTTGCGCAACATCTATGTGTTTTTCCATCTTCTGTAGTTTCGCTTAGTACTCGTTTATATTTGTCCCAATTTAAATCGTTAGTTCTCTTGGACATTCCTTTCGCGGAGTTTTTATTAATAGAGTTAATTTTTTCTATGAAATAACATTTACTAGATAACGCTATCGCCCTATCTCCGCTAAATTCCATTTTGAAAAGTCCTGGTTCTCTATTACTCCATTTATCCCAAGCCAACCATTTCTTTTTTTCTTTTTCAAACTCGTCTAAGTAAGTTAGGTCTAATCAATTCCACTATCGTTTTTCCACTAACTCCTATATGCATACTATCCGTGTCCATCTGTATTAATTCGAAGTCTTCCCTTTTTACGTATTTGTCTAGAAATTCGTAGTAAAATTCCAACATTTTCAATTTAGCGTGTTGATAAACCGCTATTCCGCAGTGGAATGGTCTCTTTACCGCACACCTGGGTTTTCGGGAAGATATTTCGTACGCATCTCCTATCTCTTCCAAATCGTCAAAATACGCGGATCTTAATGCTTTGTCAACACAGGTTTCGTCTCGCGTATATGTCGTATTTAAATGTCTCTCCATTGCTTCTATCATTTTTCCGCAACACGAGTTTCCTAATAATTTCATTATATCCGCCACCGGTTTCTTATTCGGTTCTACATCCCCCGTTCGTCTTGCGGCTGTAACTTCTTTAGCGAACCATTCGAAGGGTTTACCACTAATATAATCTATAACACGATGAACTCCCGTTATTTCTAGGCCGTGTTTTAAATACCATTTCAACAGTGGCGCGTACAGCAATACTTTAGTGGCCGACATAGATCCCACCAATTTTCTTCCGTTTCCTCTAGTTCGGCCAGTATCTGTTAAATATTTTAACATGTGCGCGGGAACTTCATCAACCTCTACTTTTCTGTTTATAAAAAGTGGAGACATTTCGGAAAACTTATCTTTTAAGTCGTGTGGAACTTCTATATCCACCTCCGCAAACCCAAACCAGTCTCCGGATAAAACCCTTTTACTAAACTAAATTTTTAATAAGTTTAGGGTTATGTGGGTTATCTATATGATGTATAGTTTCTTTTCCGCACGGCATCTCTTTACTTAACATAGATAAATATAACGCGTTCGCGTCGTACCCCAAAACAGCCTCGCAAGGTTTGGAACCCACTCTAATATTTGAAACACCGGCTTCCGCATATCGCGTAAATACTATCGATGGACCACCAACTAGAGCGTCTTTCATCATTTTGTATGTTTTTTCTTTCGGGGCGCATAGAGCTCCTCCGGTATACGTCTTCGAAGATTTTTGTTCTTTAATGGTTCCTCTCAATAAATATTGTATAGCCACACCCGGTAGTGTTACCGCGTCTTTGAAGATATCTACACCGCTGTGTTTATAAAATTCACACATTTTCCCCACAGCTTCTAGGAACGGTGCTACATCTAAATCGTTATAATATTTCAACCAATCTCTGAAAGTTTTCATATTATTTTCTTCGAAAATTCTACGACATTTACTTAATTCTGTTTCGTCTAGTAACATTTTTCTAGATAGTTTGGAATACCAATTCTCTATATCCGGTAGTCCCGGGTAATCCAGCTTGTCTGTAGAATCGAACCACTCGTAAGGAAAGAAAGATTTCTGTCCTTTGCATTCGTAGGCTTTTATCCAACTATCGTAACTTACACCGGGTCCTAGATAAAGTATTACATCAAGAAATCTAAACTCCGGAGTAAATAGAAATATTGTCGCGCTCGGCCTTTTTCCGACCATTACTTTCTTCGTTGTTGATGACAGTTCGCCTACTAAATATTTCTTTATTAAGTTTATATCGTACTTACTGCTGTTAAAACCTATAACCGGTACTTGATCTATCCACTGTTTGATCTGGGCGATTTGTTTTTCGCGTAAATATTCCGTATTAAATTCGTATCTCGACCATACTTCTTCTCTTATAGCTTTTCCCCTGACTTTCAAATCTTCTGCGAATTTTTCTATAAGTTTTGAGGGATCTTTATCGCAAATATGAGTTACCGTTCCTGATAAATTATCTCCTATACTAACGCTTACCGGAATGTGCTCAGCTTCGTACACTAAACTATTACCGGTAGTTTCAACTTCTGGCTGGAGATACGCCTCAAAATCATATACTATCTGATATGGATAAAGAGTAGTGTCGCAACCGATCTTTATATCTTTACCCGTTCATTGAAATTCGCATTCCCACATAACTACTAGGTTGAATTCTTTGCTTTTTCTAATAACTTTATCTCTTCTCATTGTGGATGCGCGTTCTTCTTTTTTATGCTTTGCATGAATCTCACACCCGTGCCAGTAACAGCCGTGATATTGATATACGGTATTGGTTTCTGGACAGTATCCATCTACCGGAGCTCCTAAAATCCATCTTTCACCTGCGTGTCCACACTGTTCGTGGTGAATGTGAATTCCCTCCCGCTTTTCCACAGAGTACATCCAATCGATCGCGCCATAACTGTTAGAACCTTTTGGGTAGAACGCTTTCTCGAACTACGAACGCGGGCGCTCTAAATAATTACCATCGCATATTACTTTTGTCTCACCTCTCATACATGTTGGTCCGTGTCTCTTCATATTACTCGCTTTCGTGAATTTCTGTTTGCAATTATTGCAGGCGTAAATTTTAGATAGGTTTTTAAGGTTTTTTATCAGAAATGCGTGATTATTAAACAGTCCTATTGTCATTGGTTTATTACCTATCGCATCATAGTGCGCTGGTACCTTTTTCAACCACCATACGCCACATTCGGTGGGTTGATATACTTCTATACCGATTTTAAAAAACTCTTCAACCTTTTTCAGATCGAAAAAAGGAATTGGTGAAACCACCTTACTACCGAAATATTGCTTACTAAGTTCTTTCGCTTTTTCCGTACATCTGTCGGGTCTGATCTTTTTATCAAGGTGCATAGCTAAACACCTGAACAGACAAAGGTCGTCATTATACTTATCTAAAGAATACATACCTTTTCTATTCCTCAACCATTCTGGAAGTTCTCCTCCCGCCGCTTCTTTGGATTGTAGTCCCAAATATATTACCCTACTACCCTGTATTAACTTTACAAAAACCTCTACCCATCTTAAAAACTTCCACTTTGTATTCGGTCTGTCTATTTTATCGGACATTATTCGTGTTCGCTCCTTATCTGACAGCCATTTTTTAACGGTTTTCATTGATGATAGTGGTTCGCTACCACCGAGATTTTTGTGAAATATTATAGTTTTAGGTTTTCCATTTTTAGTTTCCTCCATATGTTCTAGCTTGTAAGAATATGAATATCTCAAATAAAAATTTGTTGTTAGATACGGAGCGATTTTATCGGACATGCGTTCAGACTCGTTGATATCAATGTTTTTACGAAAGGATAATGCAACTACCCGTCTTCCCTTTTCTACCTTTTCCAATGTTTCATCGTGAGCCCCCAATATTTCTTCACCTTTTTCCACTATCGCGCTAACGATAGATTTTTTCTTATTATTTGGGTTGCCTGTGTGTCTAATTTGGGACAAATTATTTGTGCTTGAAGGTTTGATTACACTAGCCCTTAACCCTGCAATACTTCTTTTTGAATTCTGTTACCAACTTCCTCCGCTTTGGATATCATTAAAGGCTTCTCGTTTGTGGGCGCGGGTAAACCGCTTCATAAACGCCTCATTCTTTGTGGAGTTTATCAGATTTGTCAACCCCCTAACTCTCAACCGTTTACTGTAAGTAATCCCTAGAGATTCGGCTTCTCTTCTCAAACTTTCTAGTTCTGGCGTTATCATATTTTTCTGTAATATACTTTTGTATAACCTATGAGATTTATCTGTTCAATTGGACATGAATAATTTACACATGATGTTTTTTCATGTCCAATTAAACATAAACATATACATATATATAAAAAAAAAAAAAAATGGAGTGTGCTACTTGTTGTAAGACTTTTGCTTGTAAAGACTATCTACGAAGACATATATCGAGACGTAGAAAGTTTCCTTGTGTCGCCCCACAATTTCAATGCCCCAGATGCCCCTGTAAGTTCGTTAGTGCCCAAACTATTTGTAGACATAAGCAACTACGCTGCGTGGCTATGGGGGAACGTGGTAGACTAGAGTTGGTAGAGTTAGTTGCTGATCTTCAAGCTAAATTAGACCTATTGGGGGAGAAAAACTCTGAATAAAGATTTTCTTCATACGGAAGATTTGATTCAAATAAATCACTAATTTCTTCCGTTTCTTCGTAGAAAAACGTATCCGTAAACGAATCTTTGATTTTAAACAGTTTTATAAAATTAGCTCCATTCTCTTCAACTAGTCGTTTGTCGATCCTATTTAGTCACCTCATTTCGCGAATTTGGCTCTTATAATTTCTACATAATTTTCGGGATAATATTGAAAATGCAACTCTTTTATCGGCGCGTAATAAATTACGCTGATATTTCATGTAATCTATTTTACATAATGATTTCATTTTATAGTAACATTCGTCAACAAGGTCATTACAAAATTCCACTTCCAATTCTATTACTTTATCCATTTTGTTATAATGTTTTGTTATAACCTATGAGATTTATCTGTTCAAATGGCATTGAAAAACACATGATGTATTATGACACCAATTGTCACGGTTTTTTTACAAATTATTAATAATTTTTCAATATCGTAGAAATATATTAGCTATAGTGGAGGAGGAAAATGCCGTGTTGAAAAATAAATATGACAACGACACGAAAACAAATCCGTTTTAAGACTATAGTTTTATCTGTTCAATTGAGGAAAACGTGATGTATTTCTGACACCAATTGTCACGTTTTTTTGTGTTGGTGACCAGTTTGTGCTATTGGACGAAAAGGTGTTTTATCGGGGGTGGTGGTGGTAGTATATAGGAGTGAAAATGATACCACCGTTAGGTAGTATCATTTTGACTCCCTATATACTACTAGAGCGCATGCCCCCCCAGGAAAATTTTTGAATTGAGGAAGCCATTTCCTGCATTCTACGCTCAATATTTCGTAAAAAAAATATAAAAAATCTGGATTTCTGAAGGGGGAGGGGACCGGGCCCCGACCCCGCCCCCTGAATCCGCCACTGCTATCCACACTGTTGATTGTCAAAATAACCAGACAGCTGTTGTTGGCAAGTGTGTGGGGTAGGGGAAATAGGGCCCAATCTTTTTTATTAAAATCAAAAATTAGCTACCAGCCCACGCGTGTACCAAGTTTTAATTTCTACAGTAGGTTTATGACTGCAGAGGTAATTTAAATTGAAAATATTAACTTGGTACACGGGTGGTCTGGGTATTAAATTCATGAACGTAGGGAAGAAAATGTCAAGAAAATGCCAATTTACGGTTTCATGACGTCACGCCGCGGTGTCATGACGTCATCGCATGATGTAAACTGATAAAAATTATATTTTTAAAGAGATGAGATGTTGTATGTAACCAAACGGGTAAAATTTATATATTTTTGAGAATAACCGGATGCGATTTCAGGGCCTTACCGCACCTTCCTCTTTACATTTTTGCACTTACAAACAGTTTAGTGATACAAAGTTTAGTGAAACGGGCTCCTGTAGCCTATTTCACCAACATTGCAAAGTATGCTTTTCTAGCAAAGTATACTTTGAGGGAGTAATCATTTATTTTTCCCAAAATGCATTATTTCATATAGAACTAACCACTGCATACATTTGATGATTAAAAGTATGCAGAATTATTACTGAATTTATTACATTATCACAGCCAATATGGCTGTGATAATGTAATAAATTCAGTATAATACAAATTAATAAATTTATCCTTAAATTGAAAATTTCTCCATCAAAGTATACTTTGCTAGAAAAGTATACTTTGCAATGGTGGTGAAATAGGCTACTGATCTCTCAGTGTTTTTATTTTGCGGTGCCTTTTATATAATTATTTATTACACTTAGTATAGTGTATTATGATGTAATGCACTGTTATTACACTGCAATAGTCCATTTTATGTACTAAATGTGCTTTATGACATTGGTGGCCAAGCTGGCACGTGATCTGCTAGCACCCTCGCACATGCATAATTATATACTGATCTGTGTTATGTGTTATTGGGTGTTTCCCTGGCGTCCGTACGGAGCCCCGCAGCGGACGTAAAACTCTTTTTTTTTATTAATTCGTTCCCTCAATTTAACAATTCGTTCCCACGAAATATCAATTCCTTGCCGCGAAATAACAATTCGTTCCCTCAATTTAACAATTTGTTCTCACGAAATAACAATTCGTTCCCACGAATTAATAATTCGTTCCCACAATTTAACAATTCGTTCACTGGAAATAACAATTCGTTCCCACGAGAACGAATTGTTAATTGGTGGGAACGAATTGTTATATCGTGGGAACGAATTGTTAATTCAAGGGAACGAATTGTCATTTCGAGGGAACGAATTGTTATATCGTGGGAACGAATTGTTAATTCGAGAGAACGAATTGTTAAATTGAGGGAACGAATTGTTATTTCGTGGGAACGAATTAATAAAAAAAATTCCATGTCCCCTGCGGGGCTCCGTACGTCTGATCATGGTAGTCACGGTTCGCAAAATTACTTGCAAACAGTGTAGATCCTGATGAGACGGCTCGTTACGAGCCGGCTCATCTGGATCTGCACTGTTTGCATAAACCGATATAGCGAGCTTTCGGGTTCAAAGGGTTAATGCGAATCTTCTGGTGGAAATCTTGCATATGCACTCGAGTATTTATTATCTCTATTTTATTGAAATACATAAAACACAAACAAAATTGATGATTTAGCCATCTTGTTATTGCAACACGAGCTTGTGTCAGACCTGGAGCCCGTTTCACTAAACTTCGTACGACTAATATGTTCGTAAGTGCAAACTTATGATAGTCTGTAAATTTCACATGAAATAATGTGTTCTTGTAGGCAATTATTGGATATGCAGCCTATGCTCAATACATGTAAATCCATCAATTGAGATTTCCAGACGATCCTAAATTTGCACTTACGAACATTTTAGTCGTACGAAGTTTAGCGAGACGACACCCATGCTGATCCGAACGAGTACAGTGTATGTATACATGCAAAAGTACCGATGCAAACGTTAACCGAGGCAATCCGAACACCTGTGATTCCAGGGAAGTGACTATATATAATAGATATCGTAATATTCATGAGCTACCCTTTAACAATTCAGTAAGTCCATTTTGTAAATGTGTACAATCTTATATTATGAGGTAGCTGCACGTTTTCCGCTTTATATGCAACAGCTTGCACTATATCGCTACACCACGAAACACAGTGAAAATGTGCGTAATAGCATTTACACTTGGCACACTAAAATATAGAAACTAACCGCAGGGCATTGATGTTCATACTTCTACAATGAAACACCAATATTACCATACACTTAATAAAGTGTCTATTAGCAAAATAATTAAATCACTCTCCACGAAGTACAAAGTAAACAAAGAACGCTTCAAACGCACTTTTGTAAAGACAACTCTGTCATAATTAATATGTAATGAAATGTAATTATAGTTTTTTACTTATAAATAATTATGAGGTAATTAAGCTCACGGTGGCTATAGAAATGTTACTAACGACCTTTGCGACAGTGTACACACCCAGATCAGGCTGCGCATCCGCAGTGTGATCAGGATATGTACTCTTCGTCATTCAACTAGTAAAACGCCTGAAATGCTTGTAGCAAGTAGTGTATTACAGTACCATGATGCAAGAGTGTGCAGTGAAATGCACAAGCAAAGTTATCTACCCGATTTATCACAGTTTCTGACGGTATATCGTTGAATATAACGCAAATATTTCGGAATGTGATCAAGTGAAATGGTTAGCTACAATAACTCGCCTCAGATATGTTATCTACGGCTACAATTTTACCCAGTCAAAAAATGTGAGCAACCGAAGTACATACCCAAACCTGTTGCATATAGGTAACAATTTAATAAACTGTATATTTGATACATTTAAACAAATCATATTTGATGTAGAACTAGTAAATTGTCAAAATAAAAGAACAGGGAAAACATTTCCCCATGGAAGCCATAGTTTCTCTTGTTGTTCAACATTCAACATAACGAAATGAAGCTTTCAAATGTACAAGATATACATGTAAATGTCAGATAAACACCTTTACACGGTAAACTAACCAATTTTTGCATGTGTATGTTTTTTATTAATAATTTATTGATACAACTTTGACAGTTTTATATCGCTAACATATCAAAGACGCCGGATAACCAGTTGCACATATCACTCTTCCATGTCAGTGTTACATTAAAGAGATGGGGTTAAATTGCTGCCCTCGCGAGTGGTACGGAGCTGGGTAGCAATTTTGTTTCTAGTGAAATGGTGCGATTGGTTGATATATGATTAACCAAATTAAATCATTAGATATTCATGCGCGGTGTAGTCAAGCGTAGTACGGTAAATAATAATCCAGATGTGTTATGCCATACACACTCTTTACTTGCAGAAACTTGCCAATTGATGTACTAATTAATCTACATGACAGGCATGTGAATGTATGATTTACATCATTTTCAAGCATATCGTTTGGGTTTATTTTGTAATTCGGAACACGTTTGCCATGTGAGGTGGTTTCAATTCCAGCCGCTGACTTATTGTGCTACCACCAGGTTGGTGACAGGAGATTGAATTTATATTTTAATTAGTGCATATCGAGAGCAGAATGGGTGTAGGTTAGTGGAAAATAGGTCCCATAGCATTCATACGAAAAATGAAAGTAGCAGAGGATAGTAAAATGTGTGGTAATTGGTGAGGTTATAGGAAAAATCAATGGCGGTGGCCCACCAAAATGTAATTTGCAGTACATATAGAGAAACACCACACATCTACAGGGGCGGATACAGCATTTGGGGAACGGGGGTGGGGGGGGGGGTTGTTGTCCTATTTTCGAGCCTTCGAATTGCACTATCCTGTGTTTACGGCATTTAAATTCAAATCCCAACCGGTGGTAAACTGTGAGTCTATGTAAAGTCCGTGGCTGAACGGAGTTTGAGTTGCAACCCGGACCCACCCCCCTCTAGATCAGCCCCTGATTTAGTATCTGAGACATCATCTGAGACACAGCGCCTTGCCATTCTTGATTAGCGTTTCAACGGGGCGAAATGTCCCAATCTAGCCACCATATACAGTGGAACCTCTCTAAACCGGACACCCTGGGGTTCCCAGGGTGTCCGGTTTAGAGAGATTCCGCTGTAAATCAGGCATTTAACTATACCGAGGCATGCGGACGTGCTTTGTGCTTTGCATACTGGTTGCTGTACTGTTACCTGTATTTGTACTTTGGGCCTGTACATGAAATAAACAACTTGAACTTGATATTATATGTGACTTGCGAAATTGGGCTTCTGGGTTTTGCGACTTTGCGACAAGTGTAGATCCAGATCAGTCTGTGCATCCGCACAGTCAGGGGCCCGTTTCACTAAATTTCGTACGACGAAGATGTTCGTAAGTGTGAATTTAGGATCGTCTAGAAATTTCAATGGATGAATTTACATTTATTGAGCATAGGCTGCATATGCTCAATAAATGTAAATCCAATAATTGTTTGCAAGAAATAATTGTTAATGTGCAATTTACAGACTACACGTATCATAATTTTGTACTTACGAACATTTTAGTCTTACGAAGTTTAGTGAAACGGCCCCCTGGTCAGGATTAGCTGATCGTTTTCCGCTTTATAGGCAACATGTTGCACTATATCTTATACAATGCAGTGTAACGAAATGTAATTTGAGTTATGTACTCAGAACTAGGTCAGGATCTGCATTCTTCGCGATTCATCACATCAATGCAACAGCTGGTAAAAAAATCCCATAAGCCGCATTTCTCCAATCACATTCACATATAATCTTTTCGTCAATACTCAGACGGGAAAATCCTCTAACTGTGACCGTGCCTATGCCTGTGTTGGCTCATCAACTTTGCTCGACTCATCAATATTGAGGTCGTACTACACTCTACACGTGAATGTATTATGAACGTTACATATATTCGCAGTTCCAATCATGCGTGCGCTTCAACAACGTGAGCTATACAACAGTACGCTGTAGAATATGTTGTATTGTGACAGTGTGGGAATATAAACACAGAGATGTCTGGGTAAGTATGCTTACATTTACATTAAGCTAGTTCACTTATCACATTTTCGAGTTTTGTTTCTGCATTTACACAGCACATGGTCAATGTATGGACATGAGGATGTGATCACAGTTATTTCACGTTTGTCCGCATGTGCGGTCGATATTCCACTCGCTAAAACTCGCGGATTATCTCCTCGTACATGCGGACTCACTGTATAACAATTGAAACACTACATACATATTTAGCAGTGTTTGCAAACAGTGTAGATCCAGATGAGCTGACTTATAAGGAGCCATCTCATCAGGATCTGCACTTGTTTGCAAGCAATTTTCGACCAAAAAGAAACTTTCCTTTTTACAAATGGACTAGTCTTAAAATAATTGTGTGACAATAGTTATGATTGGTTCTTAAATTAACATATATCACAGTCCATTCCAGTTAGTTAGGGTTGGTTTAAACAAACGTACATTGTATCTTATTTGTATATAATTTACTTGGCATCGATAGTAGTATATACAGTATTATACTAATGGGATTGGATCGAAAGCAAACTTATATAAATCCTTTCCCAATAAATAATTTCTCTTGTTATTTAGGGTTGAAAAGGTCAAGCAATTTCAAATACATTAACGTGCCTGTTGCATATATAGGTTAGCGGCAACAGCTGCTGCTCTTGATGTATCTTTCTTATGCTTGCCGTTATTCAACCGACGCATGGATCTATATATTATATAAATGTGGCTGTGACTGGAGAAATTAGGCTTATGTGATTTGGGATCTGAAAGCACGTTCATGTTCATGAAAACGTTCTTTTCCATTATGAATACCGCGCAGATCTGTGGATGCGCTGTTCGCAAAGGTCGCTGGTCGTAAGGCAGCTTTTGTTAGCTGTGGGCACATGTATGATACTGTATTATCGGTTGGATATCCATGGGTGATTTGTGTTAAATTTATTATTCATATGACATGTGTTGCTGCTTTCATCGTCGATATTTAAAATCGGATAATGACCTATATTTCGACCACAACCTGGCACAACCGGGCTAGTTTCAATTTTTTCAAGCGTATGTCATGAGTTATTCCACTTGCTAGCAAATTATAATGAAACGACTTCAGCAGCAGAACTATCTAATTAACTTTCGTGTTAGCCGATTGAAGAAACATTTGGTGGTATCAGACTACGCCGCGGAAAAGAGTGTGTCTACATTAATTCATTCGCATCTGACACGTTCCTTGTGTCTCAGTAGTGATCACTTCACGTCCGCGTCTGATGGTGCCGAGTCTCTCATGGCCCTTGTGTATCAGTAATGATCACGTTCACATGTTCGTCTCAATGTGTCGGCGGATCGTACGTCCCTTGTGTCTCAGTAGTGACAACTGATCTCATTGTGACGGTGTCTCTCACGTCCCTTGTGTGTCACAGTGGCCACTTTCATCTCCGTGCCTCATTGTGCCGCCTGTCTCACGTCCCTTTGTAGTGTTGCTGGGATTTTAATTAACACAACTTAAGTCCATTTAAAATTCTTACTTATTAATTTAATTAATTTACAAGTTTATTAGCTATCTACAGTTTCTAAATAAAGCTAACATTTATTCTGATTCCGTACTCCACGTTGTGTGTGGCTGTCCACGTCTCATTATGACGGCGTCTCTCATGTCATTTGTGCCTCAGTAGTGAATACGTTCACGTCCGTGTTACATTGTGCCGGTGTCTGTCACGTCCCCTGTTTCTCAGTACTTAGTGACCACTATCACGTCCGTGTCTTTTGTCTCAGTAGTGACCACTTTCACGTCCGCCACTCATGCTACCGGCGTCTCACACGTCCCTTCGGTTTCAGGAGTGACCACGTTCACGTCCGCGTCTCATTCTACCGGCGTCTCCCCCGTCCCTTGTACCTCAGTAGTGACCCATATCCTGATCTCGTTGTGCCGGCGTCTCTCACGTCCATTGTGTCTCAGTAGTGACCACTTTCACGTCTCACATGTCCGATGGTTCTCAGTAATTACCATTTTCCCGTACGCTTCACATTGTGTCGGCGTCTCTCACGTCCATTGCGTATCAGTAATTACCACGTTTTCGTCCGCGTCTCAGTCTGTCGTCCTCTCTCACGTCGATTGTGTATCAGTAATGACCACTTCCACGTCCGCGTCTCATTCTGCGGCAGCTCACATGTCCAATGTGTCTCAGTAGTGACCACTTTCACGTCCGCGTCTAATTGTGCCGGCGTCTCTCAAGTCCAATTCTGTCAATTCTGTGTAACAAAATTCAATTCTGTGTCACAAAATTCAATTCTGCACACGCATGTAAGAAGGACTACCATTGGTCAGAAACTGCACTGGAGAAATGGGTCACGGTCGCCTATCTACACATTCAATGTCGATGATTCATTTCTCATTCTGCCGATGATTCATTTCTCATTCTGCCATTTTGCTTCAACTATCTCCAAACAGTCTAACGTTGACAAACCCATTCGTATTTAAACTCATTTGCGTTATAATTGTACACATAATTCATGTACATGTAGATCTCCCGCGAGTACAGACCTCATTTATTGTGTATCGCAAGGTACATCTGCCCCAGTTAAATCAATAATACACGCGCTGTGACCTGTGTTCTGACTGCTGTCTGTGTTTATAAACAGAATGTGTGTATTGGGCCATTTGAGGAAACCATTTGTAGTATGTGTGTAGATACCATGGATACTAAGATGGTGTATACTGTAAATAATGCATGTAGACACATAGTTGCGAACACGTAACTTCGCAACTAGTAGACAGATCCAATACCATTTGTTTCACAAGGTTAGATCTACTGTTAGAATACGACGTCAGCTAATGTCATTTTCGAGCATAAAACGTTACCTGATAAATAGAATACCAGACTAGTGTATTTTAATATCAAGTTTATCAGGCTCGGCTCGGAAACGGTAGGAATTCCTCGGCAAGCCTCGGAATTCCTACGCGTTTCCTAGCCTTGCCTGATAAACTTGATATCAAAATACACTAGCCTGGTATTCTCTATATATGGGCATGCTCTCAGGTCTAGCTATGTCCCGGCTACTTTATGTTTAACCCTGTTTACATAATTGAGGGAAAATTCTGAATATTTTTCTTATTTCTCCTGCAAAGTATATATGCATATATGGTGTGACCACTCATTTGTAATCATAATATAACCAAAATAACTGTCCATAAAGAAGTATAATATTGATATATTGGGTTATATTTTCGCATTGAAATATTTAAACCTGCAAGTGTACTCCACCATCTAGTACAATAGACTAAGACCGATCTCAACCAATCAACGTAGAGATGACATAGACTATCCTACGCAAATTAATTTTTGTGGACAAAACTCAAAACTCAATTCTGTCTTACAAAATTGAATCCTTTATAACAAAATGAATTTTGTATACGAAACGTATGCAGAATTGAATTTTGTGACACTGAATTGAATTTTGTGACACAGAATTGACAGAATTGAATTTTGTGACACAGAATTGAATTTTGTGACACAATTGAATTTTGTGACACAGAATTGAATTTTGTGATTTTTAGTGTTACAAAACTAAATTTTGTCTGGACAAAATTGGTTTTGTACACATAATTAACCTGTCCTGCATGGCGCCCCGTAGCACGCGTCTCATTGTGTCTCACTTTCACGACCCCGTCTCATTTTGTCGGCGTCTCACAACTCCATTGTGTCTTAGTGGTGACAACGTTCGCGTCCGCGTCTAATTGCATCTCTCACGTCCCGCGTTTCACGGTAGTGACCACTTTCACGTCCGCGCCTCACTGCGTCGGCGTCTCACAACTACATTGCGTATCAGTAGTGATCAGTTTCACGTCCACGTCTCATCGTATCGGCGTCTCTCACATCAATTGTGTCTGAGTAGTGACCCCTTTCACGTCCGCCTTTACATCAATTGTGTCTGAGTAGTGACCCCTTTCACGTCCGCCTTTCATTGTGTGGTCGTCTCACAACTCCATTGTGCCCCAGTAGTGACCACTTTCACGTCCGTGTCTCATTGTACCGGCGTCTCTCGAAAAATTAAGAATAACTTTACTTCCGGGGCATCTTTAGCGTTAGATGTTTGTTTGGTTTTGTTTGGTATTGGTTTTTAACGGCCTATCAACAGCTAAGGTCATTTAAGGCCGGTGTAACGTGAGCCCCTTAAGTCCGTGAAAACCTTCAGCCTAGCCAAGCGGCTTAAGGGGCTCACACTGGGGGTGTGAGCCCCTTAAGTCCGTGAAAACCTTCAGCCTAGTCATAGCGGATTAAAGGGCTCACGCTGGGGGGTGAGAACTTTAAGCCCGTGGAAACCAATGTGTTGGTATATACACAATATGAATGGTAACGATGATATTACGCAATATGCACACCGCGTACCGTAGTTCTTCTACCAAATGGCGTATATTTATATGAATGTGCCGATATGTAACCGACCGTGAAAAGTTGAAGCCTGTCTGTAAACTAATCTATAATCGGTGGCTTTGCAAACCCCGTTGTTGGTATATACCGAATGTGCCTATTAATAATGATATTTTGCAATATGTACCAATATAAGGCAAAAAAAGTGAAATATATGGGAAAAATTGATTTCAACACGGCGGGGACAAAAGCACCCGGCCATGAGAAGTTTTCAGCCTGTCCGTAACCTTGATTTATAGAGAACACTCCGGTATTTTTTCACACCCATGTGTTTTGGGTATATTACCTGTGGCCTATTTAAATTAAATTTATATTATGCAATATGTTTCCAAGTTGCAAAACAAAAAACGTGAAAAAAAATGGGAATTTTAAAATTTCAATTTTCACGGCGGGGACAAAAGCACCCGGCCATGAGAAGTTTCAGCCAATGTCCGTTAAACTTGATATATAGAGAACACATCGAAGAATTTTTCACAACCGTGTGTTGGTATATACCCAATGTGCCTATTAATAATGATAGTATGCAATATATTCCAATAAGGCAAAAAAACGAAATATATGGGACTGATTTCAATATTTTCACGGCGGGGACAAAAGCACCCGCCCAAATGAGTTTCAGCCTGTCCTAACCTGATATATAGAGAACACTCGGTACTCACCACCCATGTATTGGTATATACCCAATGTGCCTATTAATAATGGATATTATGCAATAGTTCCAATAGAAGGCAAACAAAAACGTGAAATATAAGGTATTTCATCACGGCGGACAAAAGCACCCGGCAATGATTTCAGCCTGTCCGTAAACTTGATATATAGAGAACACATCGGTAGTTTTTCACACCCATGTGTTGGTATACCGAATGTGCCTATTAAGATATTATGCTATACGTTCCAATATAAGGCAAAGAAAACAAAACGTGAAATATATGTACTGATTCAATTTTCACGGCGGGGACAAAAGCACCCGCCATGAGAAGTTTCATGTCTAGATCATCTAGTCCGTAAATTCGATATATAGAGAACACATCGGTAGTTTTTCACAACCCTTTGTTGGTATATACCCAATGTGCCTATTAATAATGATATTATGCAATACGTACCAATATAAGGCAAAAAAAAACGTGAAATATATGGGACTGATTTCAATTTTCAAGGCGGGGACAAAAGCACCCGCCCATGAGAAGTTTCAGCCTGTCCGTAAACTCGATATATAGAGAACACATCGGTATTTGTTCACACCTATGTATTGGTATATACCCAATGTGCCTATTAATAATGATATTATGCAATATGTTCCAATATAAGGCAAAAACAAACGTGAAATATATGGGACTGATTTCAATTTTCACGGCGGGGACAAAAGCACCCGGCCATGAGAAGTTTCAGCCTGTCCGTAAACTTGATATATAGAGAACACATCGGAAGTTTTTCACAACCCTTTGTTGGTATATACCCAATGTGCCTATTAATAATGATAGTATGCAATATATTCCAACATAAGGCAAAAAAACGTGAAATATATGGGACTGATTTCAATATTTTCACGGCGGGGACAAAAGCACCCGCCCATGAGAAGTTTCAGCCTGTCCGTAAACTCGATATATAGAGAACACATCGGTATTTTTTCACACCCCTGTGTTGGTATATACCCAATGTGCCTATTAATAACGATATTATGCAATATGTTCCAATATAAGGCAACAGAAAAAGTGAAATATATGGGAACTATTTCAATTTTCACGGCGGGGACAAAAGCACCCGGCCATGAGAAGTTTCAGCCGGTCCGTAAACTTGATATATAGAGAACACATCGGTATTTTCTCACACCCCTGTGTTGGTATATACCCAATGTGCCTATTAATAATGATATTATGCAATATGTTCCAATATAAGGCAAAAAAACTTGAAATATATTGGACTGATTTCAATTTTCACGGCGGGGACAAAAGCACCCGGCCATGAGAAGTTTCAGCCTGTCCGTAAACTTGCTATATAGAACACATCGGTAGGTGTTTTTCACAACCCTTTGTTGGTATATACCCAATGTGCCTATTAATAATGATATTATGCAATACATTCCAATATAAGGCAAAGAAAACGTGAAATATATGTGACTGATTCAATTTTCACGGCGGGGACAAAAGCACCCGGCCATGAGAAGTTTCAGCCTGTCCGTAAATTTGATATATAGAGAACACACCGGTAGTATTTCACAACCATTTGTTGGTATATACCCAATGTGCCTATTAAAAATGATATTATGCAATACGTTCAAATATAAGGCAAAACAACGTGAAATATATTGGACTTATTTCAATATTCACGGCGGGGACAAAAGCACCCGCCATGAGAAGTTTCAGCCTGTCCGTAAACTTGATATATAGAGAACACATCGGTATTTTCTCACACCCCTGTGTTGGTATATACCCAATGTGCCTATTAATAATGATATTATGCAATATGTTCCAATATAAGGCAAAAAAACTTGAAATATATTGGACTGATTTCAATTTTCACGGCGGGGACAAAAGCACCCGGCCATGAGAAGTTTCAGCCTGTCCGTAAACTTGCTATATAGAGAACACATCGGTAGTTTTTCACAACCCTTTGTTGGTATATACCCAATGTGCCTATTAATAATGATATTATGCAATACGTTCCAATATAAGGTAAAGAAAACGTGAAATATATGTGACTGATTCAATTTTCACGGCGGGGACAAAAGCACCCGGCCATGAGAAGTTTCAGCCTGTCCGTAAATTTGATATATAGAGAACACATCGGTAGTATTTCACAACCATTTGTTGGTATATACCCAATGTGCCTATTAAAAATGATATTATGCAATACGTTCAAATATAAGGCAAACAAAAACGTGAAATATATTGGACTTATTTCAATTTTCACGGCGGGGACAAAAGCACCCGGCCATGAGAAGTTTCACCTGTCCGTAAACTTGATAAATATAGAGAACACATCGGTAGTTTTTCACAAACCCTTTGTTGGTATATACCCAGTGTGCCTATTAATACTGATAGTATGCTATACGTTCCAATATAAGGCAAAGAAAACGTGAAATATATGTGACTGATTCAATTTTCACGGCGGGACAAAAGCACCCGGCCATGAGAAGTTTCAGCCTGTCCGTAAACTCGATATATAGACACATCGGTAGTTTTTCACAACTCTTTGTTGGTATATACCCAATGTGCCTATTAATAATGATATTATGCAATACGTTCCAATATAAGGCCAAAAAAACGTGAAATATATGGACTGATTTCAATTTTCAAGCGGGGACAAAAGCATCCGGCCATGTAGAAGTTTCAGCCTGTCCGTAAACTTGATATATAGAAAGAACAAATCGGTATTTTTTCACACCCATGTGTTGGTATATACCCAATGTGCCTATTAATAATGATATTATCAATACGTTCCAATATAAGGCAAAAGAAACCGTGAAATATATTGGACTGATTTCAATTTTCACGGCGGGGACTAAAAGCACCCGGCCATGAGAAGTTCAGCCTGTCCAGTAACTTGATATATAGAGAACACATCGGAAGTTTTTCACACCCTTTGTTGGTATATACCCAATGTGCCTATTAATAATGATATTAGCAATATGTACCAATATAAGGCAAAAAAAAACGTGAAATATATGGGACTGATTTCAATTTTCACGGCGGGACAAAAGCATCCGCCCATGAGAAGTTTCAGCCTGTCCAGTAAACTTGATATATAGAGAACACATCGGTATTTTTTCACACCCATGTATTGGTATATCCCAATGTGCCTATTAATAATGATAGTATGCAATATGTTCCAATATAAGGCAAAGAAAAACGTGAAATATAGTGGGAATTATTTCATTTTAATTTTCACGGTGGGACAAAAGCACCCGGCCATGAGAAGTTTCAGCCTGTCCGTAAACTCAAACAAAACAGGCAATATATGCAGAAAAAGCAACCGGCCATGATAATTTTAATCGGTAGTTTTGCAAGCCCCGTGAACTTACGGATCATGGGCACTGTCGGGTCCGATGGGAAATCTGCATGCTTACTCTCAGGTCAGATGCTGATTGATGATTATATATCACATAATATGGGAATTCACCGAATAAATAAACTTCCGGTTAGTATGAATGCCGATCGTTAAATTACCCTTCGCTGCTCCCTCCTACCACCCAAAACAAAAATGTGATCTAGGCTTCGGCGACAAGTCTGGGTATGGATGGCCACATTATCTTACATATTTTAATGAAATATTTGGTGGCCATTTTTTTCCCACTTATGGATGATTTTTTAGGTATATCTTATGCATATTTAATGTATTTATATACCTAGGTCCGTTATATTAAATTCTTTCGTATAGCAAAATCACATCATGAGTAAATCATACACAACGATAAATTTCACTATTTCACATCCAAGTGTGGTACGTTTTCACCATTTTGTTTTGACCCGGGTAGGTTTTGACCAGAACCCAAATGATCACATTATATAAATGGGTTTTATACGGCAAAATAGTAAGAAAAAAAAAGGGTGGCACGATTTACCCAAATCTACCCAAATCTTACCCAAATCTACCCAAATCTTCATATAATTATATATGTGTCAATACAAATAAGCTATACACATCATACTAACGATGTTTGGACTGTACTTACATAATGTATGTCATTAATTTGCTCATACCAGGGCCCATTTTAATGTTTTGATGCAAAATGGAAATATTTGTATATGAAATAAAGGGAGAGTATCGCGATAAACTTAATACTAGGAAGCCAAGGAAGATAATCCACTTTATAATGGCTAAACATGCTAAATGGGAATGATTATTTTTAATTGAAATACAAATACAAAACTGTAGAATCTCTCTAATGTTGACATACAAGGAGACAGTAGTGTGAAGGTGTCGACCGTATACTGGCCGTTTTCGCCCGCCAGGACGTGTAGCCATCTTGTACATAATCACTTGTTGAGGCTATACCTCTAGGGAAATTTGCAATCACAGTCTGATCAGGGTCTACACTGTTTTCCATCTTGTACATAATCACTGTATACCATATACAAGAAGCAAGCCGCGTGTCACCCGCCAGGACGTGTAGCCATCTTATAACAATCACTTGTTGAGGCTATACATTCTAGGGGAAATTTGCAATCACAGTCTGATCAGGGTCTACCCGGTTACCCATTGTATGCATAACCACTTGTTGAGGCTATACCTGTATGGGGAAATATGCATTCACAATCTAATCAGGATCTACACAGTTTCCCATATTGTACATAATCGACTATATATAACGAGCTACCCCACTAAAATACACTGTGTTCTGGTCAATACAATATAATATTGGGCTTTGTCTACATAGAGGTGTGAAAAACATTCAAGCTATTTGACAAGATATACAAACCATACACAAATTTAAAAATATATATATTGCATGCATATTATGGTTCATTTTCATCAATGTTCTTAATACAAGATCGTTTATTATTGTTATTATAGATGAATATAAGAATATATATATATATATATATAGCAACTCCGTAAATTAAATTGCAATAACTAAACTATGCACAGAGTCATTTGTGCTAATAAAAACATTCATTCAATGCATTATACTTTGTTTTTAAACTATTTCAAAAAGAGTGTTGGCGTATAATTACTCGGCGAAAATAAATATAATTGCAATACTATGGAGGTGACCGGTTACTTAGACAGTTGGACTATTATATGTGCCATATGAAATCATGATCGATGGCAACTTAAAGTTAGACAACTGAGACATAATGAATGAGTCTCGATCACATTAGTCTCCTTTATAATAATGATACATGTATATTAATCGCTTTCCCGCGGAAATATGTGCTTTATTCTTCCATTTTTCGGTCAAAATGTGCTTATTGTATGATATAACTAATGATATATAGTTGAAAACGTATACAACATAATCAATAATCTCGGCCCATGGTCAAGTCGGCCCATGTGTCTGATCAAGTCGGCCCACATGTCTGGTCAAGTCGGCCCACATGTCTGGTCAAGTCGGCCCACGTGTCTGGTCAAGTCGGCCCACGATCTCAGATCAGATGTATGGTCAACTAAATAAATGGTATCTAAATAAATATTTTTTTCATAAATAAATATATATTTTTTTAATTAAAATAGAATCTTTTTAAATATATATCATGTTTCTTGTTAAATCACCATTCATATACGAACAATATGATATGGGCCGAGATGACCACGGAAAAAATAATATTTTCTCATTTTAAATTAAATTTCATCAGGTTCTTTGCAATCTGTTTCTAAAAATATTCTTGAATCACCATTTCTAATAAAAAAATTTATGTCATATACAAAAATATATAATATGGGCCGAGATGACCAAACAATGTGGGCAGAGATGACCAGTGATCTGGGCCGACTTGACCAGCGATCTGGGCCGAGATTGAAATGTGGGCCGAGATGACCATGGTCCGACTTGACCAGACACCGCAGCAGTTACGTGTTCGCAACTAAATATTATTACGAAATCATTGCAATTTATGTATTTTAAATGTTATATGAGATTAATTCCGTAATGTTTTGTTGGTAGTGACGTGAACAGTGGAGATTAATTCCGTAATGTTTTGTTGGTAGTGACGTGAACAGTGGTGTAAAAACGGTATGAATCATATATGACCTCCGCTCTTTACCGCCCACATATCGCCAAACAGGTGTCCGATAGCATCTCGATTTATCAGCAGAATAGTATGGCCACTAAAGTGCGACACGGAGCTCGAAAATACACATTCATAACATCCCCGGACGGGAAAATACCTAATTTTTACATTTGGGACCATTTTTATGCTTAGACGTACGTTAATCTCATTAAATCTTGAAATATAATCGATGACTTAAACTTTACACAGCATTGGCCCCGATTGTTATTGTTCCGTCTGCGCATGCGCGGACTGAAACCTTTACTGGGCTGAAGAATTTTCTGTTATACCGGGCCAATGGGTTCTATCTCGTATATTATAAACTTCTGCATTGGAACGGAATATCAGAACGGAATAAATTATTTACATCGAGCAAAAATATATTCACAGAGGCGTCGGAAGCAAATTAATATTGGGGAGGCGAATGTCGACCGAGCGAAGCGAGATAGTGCTGGGAGTCCGTGGGCATGCACCCATGGAAACTTTAAACTATAGATGCTATTTCCTGCATTCTGTTGCATTTACCTTTACCTTTTATTTTTGGTTCAAATATTGGGGCGGCTGCCGCCCAACTTCCGACGTCTCTGATTCAGCCCTGAAAATAGAATAACCTGACCTGGTGCCGGGTCCATACCAGACCAAAATGTCACTTGGCCCCTTCCCCTACCTGTCGGGATTCCGGTAAGGATGTTTAGAATATAACGCGAATGATGTCCAATGGTTCTAATATAAGTTATAAAAGTGATCAATTGCATTTACAGAGTAGAGGAGGACGAGGAAGGCAATACTCCTATGGTCACATACCGACATGATTGCCAGACATTCGACCATTTGGACAAAGGTTAGTGACAGGTTAGTACGCAATTCACTGCTACTTTCATCCATCACAATATTCTGGATTGCATTAAAATGTAAGTTGTGATTTATATACCGAATATCTTAGACATAATCCGAGATACAATGCTTTTAAGCTATAGCTTAAATAAATAAATTAACGTTAGGGCCGGCAATCATATATGATTGCCAGCCCTAACGTTAATTTATTTATGTAATGTTATGTAACGGCCTGTCAGCAGCTAAGGTCATATTATATTAGACCGGGTTAACATAGTTGAATGCGATATTTCACCGGTTGTGATTGGGGTGGGGGTTTTAAAATCAGAACTGAATATTTACAGAAAAATATATATTCAAACCTGAAAGTATAATAGCCCGATCTGGTGGTAGGTCCTCACTTCACCTCACTCCCTAAAAGTAATACGATTAGTACTAATCTGACTACTGTTATAATGAGCATAGCCGGATTCAATTTGCAAGTAGCAAGAAAGCCGGTGCCGGCCCTATGAGCTTGCAATTTCGGAAACCAAATCACATAATAGGCTCGCCTTACTTCGCTGGTTTCTCTCAATTCGTTTCGGAGAGGAATTGGCAATGGGGTTAAAGGCAACCCGTAAACAACTATTGTGAGCCAACAGATGGGCGGACCTAAGAAAGGTCCCAACACCCCAGTAACTGGATGCCGGCTAAGAAATTTACCCAGTCGCTGGGGGTATGTGATTAGAGGTTTTTGCTAAAAAAAATATTCTGCCGGCAGTTGCGAGCTCGGGGCGAGCCGTTGGCCGGCGAGGGGCGAGGGCCGTCCATTGGGCTCTGGCTCTGCTATAATTAACATTCAACACCCCCCCCCTTTTTTTCCCGGAAGGCGAGGGGCCGCGGCTTGCCGCACGGCGACCGCGGTTACCCAACTGGGAGAGGGGCATTCGCCCCCCCCCTCCCCCCCCCCCTCCCCCCCCCCCCCCCCCCCCCCCCCCCCCCCCCCCCCCCCCCCCCCCCTGCTGCATAATGCGACATGTTGTAAACGTATTTCATGAAATTACGCAGATGTCGCATGGCGTGTCTCATTTATTGACAGGATGGTCGTGGGTGGTGATGATGGCCAGCTTCGGCACATTCACCCTGATCGGGTCGGTGATGTACGGGGTCGGGCTTATACACTCCTCCCTCATGGACAGGTTCCGGGAGTCTGTCTCTACGACTGCGTGGGCGGGGTAGCTACACACGGGCCTCATATCGCTCGCAGGTATCCCTAGTGGTATAAAGTCGAAACGTGAATATATGATTATAGTACATGCTACCCAGTCATTTACCGTGATTCTGGAGGTATTTATTTCCTTGAAGGCAATATTTTCTCCTAGACGTTCGAGAGACGTAATTGACGTCGCGTTTTGACGTCATTTCTGGCGAAGAAACAATTCATACGCTTTTGACAACTTTGTAAGCTGGTGTCAGAGCAAATTTCACATTTTTCGAAGAGCATGTAATATACAATTTATTCCACTACGATTTTGAAATACCGTATTTATTTCCCATGACACGATGTAAATCCGACAAAGAAACGAGTGCGGAGCACCCGTTTCTTTGTCGGATTTCCAGATGTCTCGGGAAGTACATCCGGTATTTCAAATTCGAAGTTGAATAAGCTCTATGTATAGGGTAAACCAGGTAACTGGATTGCGTGGGCTGGGTCGCTACACACGGGCCTCATATCGCTCGCAGGTATCACTAGTGGTAGTCGAAACATGAATACAGTGAAACCACTCTAAGCCGGACACCCTGGGGACCTCCCAGAGTGTCCAGTTTAGAGAGGTTTCACTGTATATGATTGCATAGGATAAACCAGGTCACTGGATTGCATGGGCGGGGTCGCTATATACGGGCCTCGTATCGCACGTTGGTATCACTAGAGGTAGTCGAAACACGAATACAGTGAAACCTCTCTAAGCCGGACACCAAGAAAACACACGTGATCTTAATTTTTGTAAGTTTTTTGTTTATTTATATCAGGTGATACTGTCTGTTCGTGATCGCAAAGCACACAGCTATGCCTGGATATTATCACATGCTTGATGGAACCTCTCTAAACCGACCACCAAAAAAATCTTATTTTTATTAGTTTCTTGGTTATTTATATAGGATAATGACAATGTAGGTTCGTGATCGCATAGCACACATATATGCCTGGAAATGATCAAATGCATGATTTACAGCTAAACCTCTCTAAGCCGGACACCCTGGTGACCTCCGATGGTGTCCGGTTTATGGAGGTTTCGCTGTATATGATTATACAGGATAAGCCAGGTAACCGGATTGCGTGGGCAGGGTCGTTACACATGCACCGATTCTTGAAAAACTGTTCATATTTCTGTGTTTTATTTCTATGTTCATTATAGGAATGAATGGCCTTTTTGTGGAATTTATCGGGGTATAAACTTGGAAAAGTCGCGGGAATACTGGACGAAGGCCGGAAGAAAATGTGTTTATTTTCGGTTTTCTTAAGAATTATTTTAACTGCGCCTCACGGTTACGGAAGAAAGTAGTTCGGCGTGGGAGTTTAATGGGGTATAAATTTTGGACAGAGACTTGCTACGGGCCAATCAAATGTTAGGGAATTGTGTAAATATTTTTTTGCTGGAATTATGTACTTGTAGTTGTAGTCACAACATTGTACATGTATTTCGCCATGACAACATGAATCTTACTGGTTTTGAATCGACATCACCAGTAAGGTTCATTTTGCCATGGAAAAAATACAATGTTGCGAATACAATCCGCTTGTAGTTCTGTCTCATGTTGCATAAGGTTAACTGCTACACTTTAACTCTTTGCAAGCTAGCGGTGAAAATAACACCCAACAACTTATGAACATGTTTCTTATTTATCTCTGTAAATATGTCTTGCAATGTCATTAGAATTAAGTCCAGTATTCATGATATTTATAGGGAGAAATAAAAAAGAAAATACAGTGCATTGTCGTCTGCTACTTTCAAACTATTTATAGCCCGCAAATTTCCCAGCATGCAAACAGTTAATGCTGTGGTTGCATTAGTCAGTGCCAACAACAACCACTCTCCTGGTTTAGTCTACGCAACCAAATACTACTGTCTGTTTCACGAAACCTGCCCAAATTTTACGGCTATATAAATACAGTAAAAATTCGATCCCTCGAACCGGCAACGGACTCGAAAAAAAAGTTCGATTCAGGCGTAGTTCGAGGGAACGAAAATAAGTACATTGATTGACGTTTGTAAGGCCTTCTGGAAGAAATATTAAATAAACAAATATATTAAATTAATTATTTTATTTTCAATATGTACATGTATGCATGCGTAAATAAAGAAAAAAGTCTACGCAACCAAATACTACTGTCTGTTTCACGATAATATTAAACTATAGCAAAATTTAAGAACGAGCCTACTTTTTATTTCGTGAAATTTAGTCAAACATTGCTTTTATTGCGAATTTTTTTCCACATGTTAAATCCCCAATCCCCATGGGGATTTATATGGGGACATTTTTATTATTTCAGAAATAGTGGACTAATTTTCAAAATCTAACTTTTGTTTTCTTAGTTAGATCATTTCCAAGCTATCTAGCTAAATTTCAGAATCAATTTCCAAATTGGTACGTTGCATGTTACAGCCAAGTTGGTGAGTTTAGCTGCTGTTTTCTTACAATAAGTGTGACCTACAATTGAAGTACAATTGATATGGGCTTATCGAGTGTTTTTCCCTTGTAGCACTTAACACTTAGACCGCTATCTTAATTGTTGTCGTATGCCGTTTATTTTCTATTCTCCATTTTGTTTCATCAAAATATGCTTTGACCTCACTTTATAATAATTTACAACATGCTTTGACAGCACTTCAGAATCATTTCCATTGGAAATGATTCTGAAGTGCTGCCAAACCAGGTTTTTATTGAGAAATAAGGCAACAGCAGACCGTGAGTAGCGGTCTAAGGTTTAATCCAGTAGCATACTCAATGCTGTATGATGTGAACATAAGAATATTCATTATTAGCCGATCTATTTATAGATCGGCTAATATATTGGTCATCCATCGAATTCTGAAAAAGTTTGTAGCAACCCTTTTCTCCGCTATTCGGTAATCTACGAACGCGAATTTTGCTGTATCACTTCCAAATTGCATCAACCGATAAAGTTTGCATTTTTGGCAATGATCTCCGTTTAAAACTTTAAATATAGCCAAATAACACAATTTTGAATACGTAATAAGCTGAACGCCGGAAGAGATTGAACCCGGAAGTTGTTGTTGTTGAAGTCCATAGTTGGCTCTAATGGCCATATACGCCAACATACGCCGATTATTGGGCTAATTTAAAGCTTTTATTTATTAAACAGAACAAGTTTCAGCCACGTATAATCGCGTAAAATGTGTTTATTCGGCTAATTTATAATCGACCTCTGCTCAAAATCTCCTCCGACTAGCATCCCCAGCATCTCGGGTTTATCCCATTGGATCGCGTATGCGCGTCATTTGACGCTAGTTAATATTCACAAAATTTTCCACCAATCAAAACGAAGAATTGCCCTTCATAGCGAACTTTGATTTGTTTACGTATCATACAGGGATGGCAGGGATGCATCAAGCACGCGCGATTGCGGCAATCCCCCTTAATTATTGTCAATGTCGCAAATTATTGATTGTCTAGCGCCCGACATCGCGCAAAAAATCACGGATGGGCCCCTTTTTAAATGACCAGTGCGCACATTAAAAAAACGTAATTGACTATTTAAACGCGCTGCGTATTTAAATCATTGGAAGGCGTGCAGTTCAATCGAGTTTGTGCGGCCGTTGAACGTAAGTTTTGAGTCGATTTAAACCATTTAAATCGATAAAAAAGGGATAAACAAGTGACAACGTTAACCTGTTATGCTCCATTAAGAAGTAATAAGCTTATGGCAAATCATATTACTTTGGGGCCGAGCTACTAAAGTGACTGGTGTGGCATGGAAATATTGAGTTCTGATTTTGGGAATTTTCCTCATCGTGGACCCGTTTAATGCGGGATAGTACAACCCGTTGGCCCGGCCTTAAATGACCTTAGCTGTTGATAGGCCGTTAAACACCAATACTCATTCGCTCTTTATCGCCCCCCCCCCCCCCCCCCCCCCCCCATCACCCCCCCCCCCCCCCCCACCCCCCCCCCCACCCTCCCCCCCCCCCCCCCCCCACCCCCCCCCCCCCCCGAGACTCAGTAACTACTAAAATGCGGACATATATTGAACCCTGATTTGAACGGCTAATAACATCATGCTCTGCATGACTTTTCATTTACATATTCATAATCTGTGATGTGAGCACAACTGTAAGCGATGTCGATTCAAAACCAGTAAGATTCATTTTGCCATGGCGAACAACAATGTTGTGTGAACGTGTTGATAACATTTGACTTGTTATCATCAATGCAGTAATGTCAAACACATTATTATTATTATAAATGCACTGCAGTTTATGCATTCCAAATTACATGTATGTCTATCTATATGTAGTGCATCGTGTCCTACGTATGAGTGGCAACACATGTAAATAACCCTTAGACCAGCTACTCACAACAATTGTCGTCTGCTGTTGCTTTTATATCGTGCCTTATTTCTCAATAAAAACATGGTTTGACAGCACTTCAGAATCATGTCCAATGGAAATGATTCTGAAGTGCTGTCAAAGTATGTTGTAAATTATTATAAAATGCTGTCAAAGGATGTTTTTGATGATACAAATGGAAAATAAACAGCAGACGACAGTAAAATAAGATAGCGGTCTGAGGGTTAATATAATTTATAACTAGAATGTTTAATGGCATTTAACGGACAATCAACAACTGTAATTTTAGGTGGGGTTAACAAGGTTGGGTCAATTATTTCACCTGTACGGATGGAGGGAAAATCAAATGCATGAAACGAGCCATGTGGTATTTTCTGTAAATGTGTCGAAAGTTGATACAATGTTCAGAGCAAATGCGGTTGCTCTGAGAAGTTTGTCAACTTTCGATGCCATGTACGGACAATATCGTAAATTTTGTAGATACAATGTATATTTCATGATATATCGCACTTCTTACTCTTAGGCATAAAATCACATGGCTTGTCGCATATGTAAAAGTTATTGTTCACATATTGGATTTGTAAGGAACTAAATGCAAGGGAGAGTGAACGGCAGCAGCATTTAGTTCCTTAAAATACAATATGTGAACAATAACATACTTATAGTTAGCCAAGTTTATAATGCAGTCTCACATCGGAGTGTGTCTAACAGTTATCGAATTAATCTGGTCATATGGAACTTATTGGGTCTTTATCCTGCAGTATCTGAAATTAATGGAACGCGATACTGGCCAGTGATTGGCTTAGAAAGTAGGTCCCACTGTAATATAGGAATGAATGGCATTTTTGTGGAATTTATCGGGGTATAAACTTGGAAAAGTCGCGGGAATACTGGACGAAGGCCGGAAGGCCTCGTCCAGTATTCCCGCGACTTTTCCAAGTTTATATCCCCGATAAATTCCACAAAAAGGCCATTCATTCCTTATAATTCCAGCATTTTAAATAAATTCATCAAGAAAATGTGTTTATTTTCCGTTTTCTTAAGAATTATTTTAACTGCGCCTGACGGTTACGGAAAGTAGTTCGGCATGGAGTTTACTGGGATATAAATTCTGGACAGAGACTTGCTACGGACCAATCAAATGTTAAGGAATAGTGTAAATATTTTTGTGCTGGAATTATTGTTATATATTCCTTTGCAGGTCCCGTCTCCACGTTTCTGGTCGATCGATTCAGCTGTAGGACAGCCATTGTGACGTCAGGTTTTCTGTATGTCATAGGCTATATGGCCAGTGCATTTGCCACGGACATAGGCACCGTGATATTTACATGCGGCATAATATCAGGTGGGCGATTCTAGTTTACATTATGTAACCATTCCAACACTACATACCTGTATATAGTTTTGGCAAACAGTGTAGATCCAGCTCGCGACGAGCCGTCTCATCAGGATCTGCACTTTTTGCAAGTAATGTTCGTGTTTTTGCAAACAAACCCCCCTTTTCATAAATGGACTAGTCTGAAAATCATTTTGTGACGATTGTATTGGTTGCAAAATTGACACATCAAAATCCATTCCAGTTACTTCGGGGTGAAATGGTTAACTAATAACAAACGGCCTGCAAATTACCTCCTTTTTCTCCCGATAATCAACCAAACAGACGCATGTTTATGACCAAGGACAAGTTTGCATTAAGCCAACTGGCACAATAGCATGTCTTACAATACAACATATACAGAAACATTTACAATATAGTGTGACTACTGGCATAGCGAAAATATAACCTAAAATTTGCAATGTATACTGAGCAAAAAAAGAAACGCCCCTCCCTGTTTAAGTGAAGATTGCCAGATACCCAAAAGAGTTACAGTAATAGCTCATTCAATTATGGATCGATACCAGTTCATTAGGTGTTGCTAGCCTCGACGGTTTCGGAGCAATACATCGGCGACGTCGATAGGGGTCAACATGAAAAATCCTGAACGTATTGACATGCTTGTAATAATGATATAAAATGACATATAATCGTTTGCAAATACCGTTTTACATTATTCATCTTGCGTGACCTCAATGTATGTGCATCTATGCTGTAATTCATGAATAAATGACGTAACGTAACGTAACGTAACGTAGACGTGTGGCGTGTGGCGTTAGACAAATTTCTCTATCAGCGCTACAGCGGTCGCGAAAATTATGGATGTGGGAATTCTTGGCGATTCATTCTCACTTACGATCTGCCACTTAAAACGATGACTAATTGGTTAGAGAGTTGGTTCCTCTACTTGAAATGGCGTCGAGAAGGACCACAAAAGCGGGTAACGCTGGGTGAATGGGTCCATTATTGGGTGCTTTATTTGCGCCGTTCAATAACTTTCTAGGCAGAATAGCGTCTCAGAAGTTTATGCATCGGCTATCTATACGCCATCAGAGTTCATGACAATCGACGTTGACGTAAGTTAACGTGATGTAATGTTCTCGTCTTCTGTTCGTCACAGCAGATTTAAAAGCACACAGATTGTCACAAACATCACATGTATACCAGAGTTATATGACATATCACTGAATGTTCTTTTAAAAACGTTCAAAGTCAGTGTTGTTTGTCTTAGCCTCCGTCGCAGACGTTAACGTTCCAATAAACTGACTTTTCTGGTTTTTGGGCAGTCGTCACGCTATGGAAATGGTGAAAAATTAAAACTTTATTCAAGTTTTCAATAGTCCGATATCACATGAATGTTTTAACGTGAGCTGACAAAATTTAGTTTCCATGTGTATAGCTCGCACGAGCTAAATGTGTAAATTAGCATCCTGGTTGCTAAGTAACGTTTACACCGCAAACATGGAATAAAAATGTGCATGATCGTATGCCCTACGGGGCGCCAAGTGGGACATGGCTCAATTTTGTCAACAAAATTCATTTTTGTGCCACAAAATTCAATTCTGTGTCACAAAATTCACTTTTGTGTCACAGAATTCAATTCTGTGTCACAAAATTCAATTCTGTCCACAAAATTCAATTCTGTGTCACAAAATTCAATTCTGTCAATTCTGCACACGCATGTAAGAAGGACTACCATTGGTCAGAAACTGCACTGGAGAAATGGGTCACGGTCGCCGATCTACACATTCAATGTCGATGATTTATTTCTCATTCTGCCGATGATTCATTTCTCATTCTGCCATTTTGCTTCAACTACCTCCAAATTGTCAAACGTTGACAAACCCATTCGTATTTAAACTCATTTGCGTTATAATTGTACACATAATGCATGTACATGTAGATCTCCCGCGAGTACTGACGTCATTTAGTGTGTATCGCAAGGTACATTTGCCCCAGTTAAATCAATAATACACGCGCTGTGGCCTGTGTTCTGACTGCTGTCTGTGTTTATAAACAGAATGTGTGTATTGGGCCATTTGAGGAAACCATTTGTAGTATTTGTGTAGATACCATGGATACATGTACTAAGATGGTGTATACTGTAAATAATGCATGTATACACATAGTTGCGAACACGTAACTTCGCAACTTGTAGACACAGATCCAATACCATTTGTTTCACAAGGTTAGATCTACTGTTAGAATACGACGTCATCTAATGTCATTTTCGAGCATAAAACGTTACCTGATAAATAGAATACCAGGCTAGTGTATTTTAATATCAAGTTTATCAGGCTCGGCTCGGAAACCGTAGGAATTCCTCGGCAAGCCTCGGAATTCCTACGCGTTTCCTAGCCTTGCCTGATAAACTTGATATCAAAATACACTAGCCTGGTATTCTCTATATATGGGCATGCTCTCAGGTCTAGCTATATCCCGGCTACTTTATGTTTGACCCTGTTTACATAATTGAGGGAAAATTCTGAATATTTTTCTTATTTCTTCTTCAAAGTATATATGCTTATATGGTGTGACCACTCATTTGTAATCATAATATAACCAAAATAACTGTCCATAAAGAAGTATAATATTGATATATTGGGTTATATTTTCGCATTGAAATATTTAAACCTGCAAGTGTACTCCACCATCTAGTAAAATGGACTAAGACCGATCTCAACCAATCAACGTAGAGATGACATACGCAACTAATTTTTGTGGACAAAAATGAATTCTGTCTTCACAAAATTGAATTTTGTGACACAGAATTGAATTTTGTGACACAGAATTGAATTTTGTGACACAGAATTGACAGAATTGAATTTTGTGACACAGAATTGAATTTTGTGATTTTTAGTGTTACAAAACTCAATTTTGTACACATAATTAACCTGTCCTGCATGGCACCCCGTATGCCCACCGTTCCCTGTACGGGGCGCCAAGTGGGACATGGCTCAATTTTGTCAACAAAATTCATTTTTGTGCCACAAAATTCAATTCTGTGTCACAAAATTCACTTTTGTGCCACAGAATTCAATTCTGTGTCACAAAATTCAATTCTGTGCCACAAAATTCAATTCTGTCAATTCTGCACACGCATGTAAGAAGGACTACCATTGGTCAGAAACTGCACTGGAGAAATGGGTCACGATCGCCGATCTACACATTCAATGTCGATGATTTATTTCTCATTCTGCCATTTTGCTTCAACTATCTCCAAAGAGTCAAACGTTGACAAACCCATTCGTATTTAAACTCATTTGCGTTATAATTGTACACATAATTCATGTACATGTAGATCTCCCGCGAGTACTGACGTCATTTAGTGTGTATCGCAAGGTACAGTTGCCCCAGCTAAATCAATAATACACGCGCTGTGGACTGTGTTCTGACTGCTGTCTGTGTTTATAAACAGAATGTGTGTATTGGGCCATTTGAGGAAACCATTTGTAGTATTTGTGTAGATACCATGCAGTGCCGTAGCCAGAGGTTCGAAATAGCCGAGGCCAACATAAGCGGCGGAAGACGATAATTATTGGGGGTGGAAGTGTGGAGGGCCCGAAGGGCCCGAGTTTGCTAGGCGGGTCCGGGGGCATGCCCACCCTGAAAATTTTGAAATCAAAGTGGTCTGAAACGCCATTTCCTGCATTCTCAGCAAAGTCTGAGCACATACTATGACTCCCATTTTTCCTATATTGGAATAAAAAAATAAAAATATTATATAATGATTTCGGGGAGCATACTATGCTCCCCCAGACATTTTTTTTATCAAAATGTCTAAAACGCCATTTCCTGCATTCTCAGCAAAGTCTGAGCATATACTATGACTCTCATTTTTCCTGTATTAAAATAAAAAATAATGAAACGTTATAGCATTATTGGGGCCATGCTCCCCGGAAAATTTTAAAATAAACGTAGTCTGAAACGCCATTTCCTGCCTTCTCAGTAAAGTCTCAGCACATAGTATGACTCTTATATTTTCCTTTTTGGGAATAAGAAATCCAATGGTTATAGAACTATTGGGGGGCATGATAGGGGGTCCTGGGACGTTCTATAGCAACATGTGAATTACAATGTGTATTAGGGTACCCTATTCTGAAAACGGAATACACCATAAGTTAATGTCCACATTATAGGGACATAATGTGGACAATTAATTTATGATGTATTGAGAGACATTCAAGATTATGTTTTTGTAAAATTTACATAATGTACATGTATGTACATTGTATACCTCATACAAACATAGTTTCCATAGTATTGCAACACAGGTGAAAACGGAATCAGTATACCGTTTTTTACCTGTGTTGCAATACTATGGAAACTGTATGTTTGTATGAGGTATACATTATACATTTACAAACAAAATCATCTTGAAAATCTCTTTGATATTCCTAGTCAAAGGATAATCATATCATACCCGTCTTGCCCCACCTTCCCCTACTATCATACGTTACAGTAATGTATAATACTATTTCATAATGATACTTACACAGATCCAGTTCCAAAGTAAAAGTCCGACAGTTTTCGCTGAGTTGTGGCTGCTTTCACTTTCGCAAGTTTCGGTTCTTGTTGTTGTTGTTGATCCAGTGGGCCGGGATTTATTTCCACACCAGAGATAAACAATAGCATCCCTATAAACAAAACTGCCCCCAATGTCTCAAGTGACTCATGGTCCAAAAGACCATGGCCAAGTCTCCTAGATAGTGACGATCCAGCATTAAAACCGCCTATACGACAGCGATAGCAGACGATGTCCACCATTTTATTTGGTTGTTGTTGTTGTATGTCGAGATTCGGCCGCTTATTTTTCGACCCACCAACTTACCCCAGTCACCCAGCCACGAGACTGGAAGGGCAGTTGTACGATACACCCCGTATGACCTGCAACCTGGTCTAAAAAAATACCCCACCCAAAAAAATATGGGGTTTGCTATGTACACACGACCAGCATGCTGGCACAGAGTCAGCCGGGTGGCCGCGGTCTAGTTTGTTACTCGATAAATATTGACTTTCCGGCGCTGACTTTTCGCGGCACCACGTAGCCATAGTGGTATGTTAACTTAGACATAAGGTGGAATGCTAATGGAGACACAAGCCGTACTGTTGAGTTAGCGATCCCGATCTTTATCATAATAATATGTTTATAAAAAAAAAAAAAAAAAAAAAAAAATCGTGAAAAAACGGACGAGGCCATGGCCTCGTCTGGCCTCAACGTGGCTACGGCACTGCCATGGATACATGTACTAAGATGGTGTATACTGTAAATAATGCATGTAGACACATAGTTGCGAACACGTAACTTCGCAACTAGTAGACACAGATCCAATACCATTTGTTTCACAAGGTTAGATCTACTGTTAGAATACGACGTCATCTAATGTCATTTTCGAGCATAAAACGTTACCTGATAAATAGAATACCAGGCTAGTGTATTTTAATATCAAGTTTATCAGGCTCGGCTCGGAAACCGTAGGAATTCCTCGGCAAGCCTTGGAATTCCTACGCGTTTCCTAGCCTTGCCTGATAAACTTGATATCAAAATACACTAGCCTGGTATTCTCTACATATGGGCATGCTCTCAGGTCTAACTATGTCCCGGCTACTTTATGTTTGACCCTGTTTACATAATTGAGGGAAAATTCTGAATATATTTCTTATTTCTTCTTCAAAGTATATATGCTTATATGGTGTGACCACTCATTTGTAATCATAATATAACCAAAATAACTGTCCATAAAGAAGTATAATATTGATATATTGGGTTATATTTTCGCATTGAAATATTTAAACCTGCAAGTGTACTCCACCATCTAGTAAAATGGACTAAGACCGATCTCAACCAATCAACGTAGAGATGACATAGACTATCCTAGCAAACTAATTATTGTGGACAAAAATGAATTCTGTCCTACAAAACTGAATTTTCTTCACAAAACTCAATTCTGTCTTACAAAATTGAATTCTTTATAACAAAAATGAATTTTGTATACGAAACGTATGCAGAATTGAATTTTGTGACACAGAATTGAATTTTGTGACACAGAATTGACAGAATTGAATTTTGTGACACAGAATTGAATTTTGTGATTTTTAGTGTTACAAAACTCAATTTTGTACACATTAACCTGTCCTGCATGGCGCCCCGTACCCTGTGTATCAGATATATGCACATTGCACATATTATACATACATGGGTTAAATTACATGATCTTTAAGAGGGATGTTTCTTTTTTTGGCAAGTATACATGCACACGCATTATCTACGTTTACAAGTGTTTGGCTGTATGGCATGTTCGTGTTTGGCTACAATAATTTGCCTCCGATATGTGTATCTATGTGACATATGGAGCTGGGTAGCAATTTTGTTTCTGGTTAGTGTTGTATCAGTTTGATTGTTCCACCAATCCCCGGATATGTTCTACGACTGATGCCTTATGTAATTACAGCATCCACTATGCATTCAATTAGAAGTTAATCCAGGGCTCCAGATAAGTTGCGTATTTGCTTAAATACCCAATTAAAATTGCCAACAACCCAATTGAAATCAGAAGTAGCGAGTATCAAAAAGCAATAAAGGAGACAATTATAATTGCTTCAGAAATGATGGAGTGACAATACTCAATTACTAATTCCTTATCTGGAGCCCTGCTGTAACATGCAATGCGAGTTGTTCTTCTTTTGTGCAATACACCAATGGATCGATACATGTCTATGAGTGAAGTGGCACATAAATTTATCAGGTAACCTGCCTTGTATTGACCGAACTGATAACATAGTGCTGTATCAGTCATTGACCTGATACGAATATCCTGGTTATAACACATTTAAAACTGACGTATCATGGTACGAAGGGCAATCACATAACGTTACCGAATTACGTCAGTGAAATGACGTCACGGAAACAAGTCCGCGTTCTTTTCGACGAAAACATCATAATTGCTCATTATCCAACCAAAAAACGTTACCTGATAAATAGAATATCAGGCTTCTGTATTTTGATATCAAGTCTTATTAGGCTCGGCTCGGAAACGGTAAGAAATCCTCAGCAAGCATTGGAATTTCTACGCGTTTCCTAGCCTTGCCTGATAAACTTGATATCAAGACATAAGCCTGGTATTCTTTATGTATGTGACAGTCTAAAACGCAGAGTAATATCTCTGCGACACGCAATGCGAGTTGTCAGTCTTGTGCGCAACACATCAATGGATCGATACATGCCAATGAGAAGCTACGCATGCATATCCTAGGACCTAGCCATTGCAGGATATAACTTTTTGTTAGAACGTATTCAGACAATCATCAGCCACAGTGGAACCCGCAGGGGACATGGATTTTTTTATTATTAATTCGTTCCCACGAAATAACAATTCGTTCCCTCAATTTAACAATTTGTTCCCTCGAATTAACAATTCGTTCCCAAGATATCAAATTCGTTCCCTCAATTCAACAATTTGTTCCCTCGAATTAACTTATTTCGTGGGAACGAATTGTTAAATTGAGGGAACGAATTGTTAATTCGTGGGAACAAATTGGTAAATTGAAGGAACAATATCAAATGCCTGGTTTACAGTGAAACCTCTCTAAGCCGGACAACCTGGGACCTCCCAGGGTGACCGGTTTGAAGAGGTTTCACTGTACAGTCAAACATGTGAATAAAGGCCAGCCATGGTAAGTGAAACGTCTAGCCTTTGTTCGCAGGTGGTCTTTATTCACAGTGTCATTTATATAGTAATTGTGCCATTGGGACAACAAAAGTGTGGCCTTTACAACCAGGTGATTGCTATTCGGGGGTGGTCTTTAGCACAGGTTCGACTGTAGTTGTCCGATATTGCAGGTTTAGCGGGCGGTACGGCGTACACGGCTGCGATTGCTGTAATCGGATTCAACTTCAAACGCCGACGTAATCTGGCCGTCGGTTTCGCGCTTTCTGGCGTCGGCCTGGGCATGTTAATTCTGGCACCACTCATCCAAACTGCATACGAGTATTACGACTACACTGGTAAGTGGCCAAGTGTTCCAACAATGGATGAGAATGTATATAGAGAATAGTAGGTTAGTGCCGTGAATGGGAAAAAATATCCGGCAAGGCTCAATAATTTCTTTATTTCTCATCAGAAGTATATGTTGTGACCACTCATTTGAACCGTCTCGCCGAGACGGTTCAAATGAGTGGTCACAACATATACTTTGGTTCAGAAATAAGGAAAATAGATAGAGAATAGTAGGTTAGTGCCGTGAATGGGAAAAATATATGGCAAGGCTTAGGAAACGGGATGGGCGAGGCTCTGCCGAGCACATCCCGTTTCCGTGCCGCGCACTGACCTACTATTCTATTTATCCCATCAACACCTACAAATGGCTGTAAAATGCAAACATTGTATTGACTGGATATCAAAAATGTTTCACGGCACCGTGTTTCACGGCACATACGCACCGTGTTGACGGGATAATATTGTGATTCTACAGTCAACATTTTCTTCAGACGGGCAATATGACACCATGTTGTGTTTTGGTGTTTAACGGCCTATCAACAGCTAAGGTAGTGTAATGACGGGCAAACGGGTTCGATCCCGTATTAACCTGTTGCATTGGGGGGGGGGGGGGGGGGGGGGGGGGGGGGTGGGGGGGGGATCCTAAGATCAGAACGCAATATTTATATCCAGAAAAAATTTCAGCCCCGAAATTAGGATAACCAACCCGATTCAACTGTCACATACAAAATGCCAGGCAAAAAAGTATGTGAGGGTCAAACCAGGTCTCCATTCGGAATTCCAGATGAACCCCGGTCGTTAAATTACACATCGCGTGCTCCCACCTGCCACCCACTTGCCGTGTAGAATCACAATAACTTATTTATTATAAGTTATTGTTTGTCATTCAACAGTCAACATGGGGACATATTGCCCATCTGAATCTTCTTGAAGAATGCCAAAATCACAACTGAATATTTACAGACAAAATATATATTCAGCCCTGAAATTAGCACCTGACCAGGTCTTCACCACACCAGTAAAATTAATATTAGTACTAATCTTACTACTTTTATAATGGATATAACCAGATTCAACTCTCAAATGACGAGGAAGACAAATATGGCCGAGGCCACCGAGGTTTTGATAGTGTACGGAAAAACTTTAACTCGGACGCCAATATGCGGACTACATCGCGCTGTCCGCAAGCGGGCGGAACAAAAATGTACCGGAGGGCCAAACTTAAGGGTGAAACCCATGGTCAAATTTACCGTTAGCATGCTCCGAACCAACCAACCGCCCACTCATTTTGTTATCGTTCAGTATGTATTGTCAATAATTAGTTGGCTACCTGATAAATTAAAAGGTCTATATATGCACATTTGTATGTTACTGGAGAAATGGAGGTTATGGGTTTTGCGACCAGTGTATATGATCCACCCGTCATAACAAGTAATACAGTTACCAGGCTACAGTAGTGTGGTATTTGATCAGGATCTACACAGTTCGCCATTCCATCAATGATCCACCAGTCATAACAAGTAATATAGTTACCAGGCTACAGTAGTGTGGTATTTGATCACGAGCTTCACTGGTCACAAATCCCATTAGGCCCCATTCCTCCAGTCACATATATGTATTTCAGGCTTCTTCATAATATTGGCGGTCATGATTGCAAACGTCATTGTCTTCGGGATGCTCTGCTTTCCGAGTCAGCTAGAACTGCAGACGCAAACTAATCGGCAGATAGACGCAGCGAATCGTCGCCGCAATAACGAGTCATGTGCCGCCATGAAGGAATATGTTAAAGTCGCCCTACAGAAACCCGTCCTTTGCCTTTGCTTCGCCATGTTTAGCTACTGCGTTGGGACGTACTTGCTGTTTTTACACCTTCCGTCGTACGTTGTATATTGCGGGTTTACGGCAATGGAGGCATCTATGTTTATCTCTATATGCGGCGGTATATCTGTGCCTAGTAGAATTCTCACAGGCTTTGTAGCAAATATGAAAATAGTCGACGATATATTTATATACGCGGGCACTCTAGTTGTTCTTAGTGTTGCTACGTTGACATTCCCCTGGTATTCAAAATACTACATAGGGCAGGTAGTGTTCGCCCTTATTCTAGGTTTGCTGTTTGGTTGTGGTTATGTGCTGACTGCCAGTATAAACATCACATACGTAGGGCTGGATTATATGGCCGCCGCGACAGGATTACAGTTCTTCTACGGCGGTGTGGGCGCCATAATAGGGCCAGTTATAGGCGGGCATATTTTAGACCATGGAGGAACATACGACCACTATCTGTACATGACTTCGGGTAGCTTTATGGTGGCCGCAGTGTGCTGTCTAATGGTCCTATTTGTATCTAAGAAGCCAGGGTACGAGGCTGAAAGGGAGGTGAATGTTGTGTTAAAACAGTGCCGACAATGAAGAAGTATTGAAAATGACTGAATGTGGATGATATTCTCAAAACAGAAGAGCACAAGTGTAAGTTAGATTGATCGGGATTTTACGTCCATTCGACAGCAATGCAATATACATATGGAAATGTGCCTGTTTGTTTGTTTGTTAATTTATTGGTGTTTAACGGCTAAGGTCATGTAAGGCCGGGCAAACGGGTTCAATCCCATTTTAACCTGCTGCATTGGGGGGAAAATCCTAAAATCAGAACGGAATATTTACATCGAGATAAAATATATTCAGCCCTGAAATTAGAATAACCTGACCTGGTGCCAGGTCCATGCCACACCAAAGTCACTTGGCCCCTTCCCCTAAAATAGGATTACGAATAATCGTAATACTCACATAAGGGGTATAACCAGATTCAACTGTCACATACAAAATGCCAAAGACGTATGTGAGGGCCAAACCATGGCCCGTTTCACTAAACATCGTACGACTAAAATGTTCGTAAGCGCAATTTTAGAATCGTCTGGAAATTTCAATTGATGGATTTACATTTATTGAGCATAGGCTACTTACAAACATTTTAGTCGTACAAAGTTTGATGAAACGGGCCCCAGGTCTCCAGTCGGAATTCCGGTAAGGATGAGTGAGTGAGTGAGTGAATAGGGTTTAACGTCCGCTTTTCTGACATAGAGGTACAAGCCTCAGGGAGTCTACACGCAGACGGGTCAACGGGGTCGAGTCCCGTATCCACCTGTCCAAGGGGGGTAAATCCCAACTTCAGAACTCAATATTTACAATCAAAATATATATTCAGTCCTGAAATTAGAACAACCTGATCTATTGCCAGGCCCTCGCCACACCAGCATCATTTATCCCATCCCCTAAAAGTAATAGGATTAGCACTAATCTTACTTTTATATATGGGGCATAGCCCGACTCAACTCTCACATACAAGAAAGCCAAAAATGTACACGAGGGCCAAATCCGGTATAGTGGGTTCCGGAAAGTATGAACCCAATCGTTAAGCCAGTTTAGTCGCCTTTTACGACAAGCAATGGCTACTGCAGCACTATTCTCAGGATCAGTTGATCTCGCCCCGGTGCCTGCACGGGGCCCGGTAAGGATGAACCCCGATCGTTAAATTACCCATCACATACTCCCACCTGCCACCCATGGAAATGTGCCTGTATAGGGGAGTACCTTACATTCACTAATACCAACAAAATAATTCACGCAGAAAGTGTTTAGATCTGGGGCCCGTTTCATTAATATTACTTTCACTAATATTACTTTCACTAATATTACTTTTGTATAACTAAAATGTTTGTACATAACTGCAAATTTAGGATCATCTGGAAATTTCAAATGCTGTATTTACATTTATTGAGCATAGGCTGCTATGCTCAATAAATGTAAATTCAATAATTTTTTACAAGAAAACATTGTTAATGTGCAATTTACAGACTATCATAATTTTGCACTTACAAACATTTTAGTCGTACAAAGTTTAGTGAATCGGGGCACCAGGTGCAATGACACCCTTTAAAACACCGGATCACTTAGCCCCCCCCCCCCCCCCCCACCCCCCGGAGTGAATCCAAATCAAATTTACCGTTAATATAGAATGTCTTAAAGTTGCATTCATCGTCTTAATACTAGATGGCCGCGGCCTGCATGTCGCGCCTTGTGGCGAGGCATGGACACTAAAAAAAAGATATAGTATAACGAAACACTTTTAACCAAAAAAACTTAACCAAAAACTTTAACCGGACACACGTACGTACGCCAGCCAAAGTGCCGACTATATCGCGCTTTCCGCAAGTGGGCGCGAAATAAACTTTAACTAAAAACTTCAAAGTAATTTGACCTTGACATTTGGCACAGGGGCCGCACGGGAGGGGGGTAGAATGAAAATATAGATGATGATAAACACCCATGTGAAGTTTCAAGGTAATGGGCAAAGCAGTTGCAGAGATATAGTATAACAAAAAACTTTAACCAAAAAACTTAACCAAAAACGTTAACCAAAAAACTTAACCAAAATAAAAAAAATAACCAAAAACTTTAACCAAAGAACTTAACCAAAAACTTTAACCAAAAAACATAACCAAACAACTTAACCAAAAACTTTAACCGGAAACACGTACGTACGTACGTACGCCAAAGTGCCGACTATATCGCGCTTTCCGCAAACGGGCGCGACAAAAACTTAACCAAAAACTTTAATAAAAAAACTTAACCAAAAACTTCAAAGTAATTTGACCTTGACATTGGGCACAGGGGCCGCACGGGAGGGGGGTAGAATGAAAATATAGATGATGATAAACACCCATGTGAAGTTTCAAGGTAATGGGCAAAGCAGTTGCAGAGATATAGTATAACAGAAAACTTTAACCAAAAAACTTTAAACAAAAAACTTCAAAGTAATTTAACCTTGACATTGGGCACAGGGGCCGCACGGGAGGGGGGTAGAATGAAAATATAGAAAGCAGTTGCAGAGATATAGTATAACGAAAAACTTTAACCAAAAACTTTATCCCTGACTCCATGAACACCAGAGGAGAATGCGACATTGAGTTCATGTTTTAAAAAAATTGTGCTATTTTTAGATGGCGGTCATCTTGGATTAAGCGATGACTCATTTTACAAAATCTGAAAATGCTTCACCCAGCATCGGCCAGGTGGTTCCTGAGAAAAAGACGTTAAAAATCTTGAATAAATGGACCTTTTGGTGGCCATCATGGATGACAATCATCCGATTCCGACAAATATTGCACGAGAGTGATCGCCTCATTGATACCTTCAATTTGATATATGACATGACCATATTCAGTCAAAAATAAAATTTGACCCCAAGGGCCACGCCCATTTTTGACCCCGAGGTCACCATTTTAACAACTTTCAAAGAGCAATGTACATCGATCATTCCTACCAAGTTTCGTCGAAATCCGGCTAGCGGTTCATGAGAAGAGATTTTTTAAGAATTTATGCTATTTTTAGACGGCAGCCATCTTGGATTAGCGATGACCTCCATTTTAACAAATCTGAAAAGGCTTCACCCATGGACCATAACTTTTAAGATTGGCTACCATGGGCCAAGCGGTTCATGTGAAGAAGAATTTTGAAATCTCTAATAAAAGAACATTTCGGCGGCCATCTTGGATGACATAACAATCTGATTTGGACAAAAAAATGTACCAGAGTGATTGCCTCATTGATACCTTCGATTTGATATATAACATGACCATATTCGGTCAAAAATAAAATTTGACCCCACGGGCCACGCCCATTTTTGACCCCGGGTTCACCATTTTAACAACTTTGAAAGAGCAATGTACATCGATCATTCCTACCAAGTTTCGTCGAAATCCGGCAAGCAGTTCATGAGAAGAAGATTTTTTAAGAATTTATGCTATTTTTAGATGGCGGCCACCTTGGATTAGCCATGACCTCCATTTTAACAAATCTGAAAAGGCTTCACCCATGGACAATAACTTTTAAGTTTGGCTACCATGGGCCAAGCGGTTCATGTGAAGAAGAATTTTGAAATCTCTAATAAAAGAACGACCTTTTGACCTTTCGGCGGCCATCTTGGATGACATAACAATCCGATTTCGACAGAAAATGCACCAGAGTGATCACCTCATTGATACCTTCAATTTGATATATGACATGACCATATTCGGTCAAAAATAAAATTTGACCCCACGGGCCACGCCCATTTTTGACCCCGGGGTCAGGGGTCACCATTTTAACAACTTTGAAAGAGCAATGTACATCAATCATTCCTACCAAGTTTCGTCGAAATCCGGTAAGCGGTTCATGAGAAGATTTTTTAAGAATTTATGCTATTTTTAGACGGCGGCCATCTTGGATTAGCCATGACATCCATTTTAACAAATCTGAAAAGGCTTCACCCATGGACCATAACTTTTAAGTTTGGCTACCATGGGCCAAGCGGTTCATGTGAAGAAGAATTTTGAAATCTCTAATAAAAGAACGACCTTTTGACCTTTCGGCGGCCATCTTGGATGACATAACAATCCGATTTCGACAGAAAATGCACCAGAGTGATCGCCTCATTGATACCTTCAATTTGATATATGACATGACCATATTCGGTCAAAAATAAAATTTGACCCCACGGGCCACGCCCATTTTTGACCCCGGGGTCACCATTTTAACAACTTTGAAAGAGCAATGTACATCGATCATTCCTACCAAGTTTCGTCGAAATCCGGCAAGCGGTTCATGAGAAGATTTTTTAAGAATTTATGCTATTTTTTGACGGCGGCCATCTTGGATTAGCGATGACCTCCATTTTAACAAATCTGAAAAGGCTTCACCCATGGACCATAAATTTTAAGTTTGGCTACCATGGGCCAAGCGGTTCATGTGAAGAAGAATTTTGAATGAAATCTCTAATAAAAGAACGACCTTTTGACCTTTCGGCGGCCATCTTGGATGACATAACAATCCGATTTCGACAAAAAATGCACCAGAGTGATCGCCTCATTGATACCTTCAATTTGATATATGAAATGACCATATTCAGTCAAAAATAAAATTTGACCCCAATTTGACCACACGGGCCACGCCCATTTTTGACCCCAGGGTCACCATTTTAACAACTTTGAAAGAGCAATGTACATCGATCATTCCTACCAAGTTTTGTCGAAATCCGGTTGGCGGTTCTTGAGAAGATTTTTTAAGAATTTGTGCTATTTTTAGACGGCGGCCATCTTGGATTAAGCGATGACTTTCATTTTACAAAATCTGAAAATGCTTCACCCAGCATCGGCCATGTGGTTCCTGAGAAAAAGACGTTAACAATCTTGAATAAATGGACCTTTTGGTGGCCATCATGGATGACATAATCATCCGATTCCGACAAATATTGCACCAGTGTGACCGCCTCATTGATACCTTCAATTTGATATATGATACGACCATATTCAGTCAAAAATAAAATTTGACCCCAATTTGACCCCACGGGCCACGCCCATTTTTGACCCCGGGGTCACCATTTTAACAACTTTCAAAGAGCAATGTACATCGATCATTCCTACCAAGTTTCGTCGAAATCCGGCTAGCGGTTCATGAGAAGATTTTTTAAGAATTTATGCTATTTTTAGACAGCGGCCATCTTGGATTAGCGATGACCTCCATTTTAACAAATCTGAAAAGGCCTCACCCATGTACAATAACTTTTAAGTTTGGCTACCATGGGCCAAGCGGTTCATGTGAAGAAGAATTTTGAAATCTCTAATAAAAGAACGACCTCTTGACCTTTCGGCGGCCATCTTGGATGACATAACAATTAGATTTCGACAAAAAATGCACCAGAGTAATCGCCTCATTGATACCTTCAATTTGATATATGAAATGACCATATTCAGTCAAAAATAAAATTTGACCCCAATTTGACCCCACAGGCCTCGCCCATTTTTGACCCCAGGGTCACCATTTTAACAACTTTGAAAGAGCAATGTACATCGATCATTCCTACCAAGTTTTGTCGAAATCCGGTTGGCGGTTCTTGAGAAGAAGATTTTAGATGGCGGCCATCTTGGATTACGTAATGACGTTATTTTAACAATTTTGTAATCCCCCTACCTAAGGACCATGACCATGAAGTTTGGTGACCATAGGCTCAATGGTTACCGAGGAGAAGACGTTTGAAAATGTTCACGGACAACGACGACGACGGACACATTGCCGTAACAATAGCTCACATGAGCTTCGCTCAGGTGAGCTAAAAACTTAACCAAAAACTTTAACCAAAAACTTAAAGTAATTTGACCTTGACATTGGGCACAGGGGCCGCATGGGAGGGGGGTAGAATGAAAATATAGATGATGATAAACACCCATGTGAAGTTTCAAGGTAATGGGCAAGGCAATTGCAGAGATATAGTATAACAAAAAACTTTAACCAAAAACCTTAACCAAAAACCTTAACCAAAAACTTTAACCAAAAAACTTAAACAAAAAACTTAACCAAAAACTTTAACCAAAGAACTTAACCAAACAACTTAACCAAAAACTTTAACCGGACACACGTACGTACGCCAAAGTGCCGACTATATCGCGCTTTCCGCAAGCGGGCGCAACAAAAAACATGTTATGACAGCACTTCAGAATCATTTCCAATGGAAATGATTCTGAAGTGCTGTCAAAGCATGTTGTAAATTATTCTGAAGTGCTGTCAAAGCATGTTTTTGATGATAAAAATGGAAAATAAACTGGAGACGATAAAAAAATTAAGATAGTGGTGCAAGGGTTAATCGTATATATGGGCAAACCTGACCTAACTTACATGATCATAAAAGTATCACATGATCATCACGTGTCCATACCTTGCATACCGCATTCATTCTTATAGTAGCCCACCACCTATATGTTCAGCTTTTATTTTCGCATAGTAAAGCTGCAAAGCCACCTGGGCATTCATTCTTATAGTGGCCCACCACCTATATGTTCAGCTTTTATTTTCGCATAGTAAAGCTGCATAGCCCCCTGGGCGTTCATTCTTATAGTAGCCCACCATCTATATGTTCAGCTTTTATTTTCGCATAGTAAAGCTGCATAGCCCCCTGGGCGTTCATTACAATAATATCGGCACCTGCAGTATTATATAAATACAGAAACCAATCTTGAAACTAGACGGCGGCACGAACGTGAATGTGAAGCAGATCCGAGCAAGGAAATAGAAGTTATAACCGATTTCTCTGATGTTAAGTTTTGTAAAGAGACTAAGTATGTGATATTGACCTTGGGATCAGCGGGTATATGTCACAGCATGATATTAGAGCCTTAGAGGAATGCATGCATGAAATATTAAGAATTTTTGATGAAGTTATAATATATTTCTCTGATGTTATGTTTTGTAAAGAGACCATGTATTTGACCTTGACCTTGGGATCAGCGGGGGTTGGACGGTCGTGAATTTGGCACAGCATGATAGTAGAGCCTTACAGGAATGCATGTGTGAAATATTAAGCATTTTAGATGAAGGAAATAGAAGTTATAACAATATTTCTCTGATGTTAAGTTTTGTAAAGAGACTAAGTATTTGACCTTGACGTTGGGATCAGCGGGGGTTGTACGGTCGTGGATTTGGCGCAGCATGGTAGTAGAGCCTTACAGGAATGCATGTGCGAAATATTAAGCATTTTAGATGAAGGAAATAGAAGTTATAACAATATTTCTCCGATGTTAAGTTTACGGACGGACAGACGGACGGCTGTGGGGCAAGCCACATAAGTACCCTAATGTGTGCCCGGACGGATGGACGGACAACCTGACTCCCGTATACCCCCCGCCACAACTCGTTGCGGGGGGGTATAAATACATCAAAGACGTGATTGTCAGTTTTGCCTCAACTCTTTGCATGCTGGGAAACTTGTGGGCTATAAATAGTTCAAAACTAGCGGACAAGAATTCACTCCAATGATGAACACTCATGAAGTTAACAGCATTGCGCATTACAGTCTGCTCGTGATCAGGTCTAAAGTAGAGCAGTTACGAAATCTATAGCGTTATGAAATGTCCGGGCGGGTGGGCTTGACTGGTACTAACCCAAGGGAGCTTTCAGGTAGGGAATGCCTAATCGGGGACCCCCGCTGGGAAACGAACGATACGGTCTGCTCACCACCGGACACATAGTGCTCTATCTATTAAATTATAAAGTAGTGACTGCTTACATGCGGGGGCCGGTATTTTAGCGGGTGGGGATAACCATACATGCAAATCTGCACAAATCATTTACCATATTTTTATTTGCATCTTCCTAAATCTACTTTTAATAATAAAGACCAATAACAGTGGCCAACCACTGACAATATTGACAGGGCAACACGACTCGTAGACGTAAACGACATGACCAGTGACAACTTACAAATGACCCCCGATACTGACTGGGGGGACCCATTTTGTCACGAACCATGCATGTCCATTTCCCGTCACTTTACAGAACAATGGAACGCCGTGATGCCGAGGGGTCTATGAGGTGGTACGTATATATATGTGTGTGTGTATGTATGTGTGTATGTATATGTGTATATATATGTATATATGTATGTATATGCTTGTGTGTGTGTGTGTGGGTGTGTGTGTGTATATATATATATATATATGTATGTGTGTGTGTGTGTGGATGTGTGTATGCATATATATATATGTATGTGTGTATATGTGTGTATGGGTATATATGTGTGTGTACATATGTATATGTGTATGTACGTCTGTGTGTGCCTGCGTGCGTGAGTGCGTGCGTGCGTGTGTGTGTGTGATTGATTGATTGAATGGGGGCTGGGCTAAGTGATGTGGTTGGCGGGTGTATGGATGGGTTGATGTGGTCCACTAATTCAATGGAATTGGGCTAAGTGATTGAGTGAGTCAGTGGGGTGAGGTAGTCAGCTGGTTGAGAGTAGTTGTGCAAAATCGCCTCCTTTTGAGGGTTTTTTTTTTGGAGCTTTACTACAGGGACTCCGGAGCTACCGGGGAAACTGGAGGTTTCCTCCACCAGGAGTAATTGCTTTTTATGTCGAAATTGACAATCTGCATTACTCCAATATAGACAAAAATAAAAAGATTTAATGTGTATTAGTCTATTTCGGCCAAAATCTGACGGTGTGGTAGGTGACTCAAAACTAAACTAAACTTAAAATAAATGCTAGTAAATAACAAAAACAAATATATATATAAAACCCAATTAACAACACAAAATTAGCAACCAGGTTATCATGATAGGTTAATATAGCATTCTGATACAGCACACTAATATAGGGCGAGGGTGACACGTCAAATACCATACCGTCAGAAATCACTTTCTTCTTCTCTTCTCTTCTCTTCTCTTCTCGATGGTGATTAGGTAGGATTGGGACTAAATGTGACAATAGGTTAATTACGTAGAGCCACTTGCTAGACATTATAGTGACTCAGATAGTACACTCGCCACTTAATTTCATTTGACCAGTCCGTATGCCACTCAAAACGCACAAATCACGTAAACTAGTATGGGTTCCCCTCAATCATCTATAATCGATACCCAGCCATACTATATCACACACATATAAGCTGATGGGTGCTATAGGAGGCCTCAAATTATAGGTTACCATACCTGCATAGATTCTCCTATATTTGACGCACATTTTTGGAGCCTGAATTATAAATGCAACATTTATCAAAATTCGGAAATATAAACCAGACCGACGACCATCGGCCTGCTTCTTTACTGGGTTATATATCCCGGGTATGGAAGGTGTTCGAGCCAATTCCCACCCTTAAATATGAGCCGAATGAAAGGACAAGAATTCATCATATTTTCTTGTATTTCTCCCCGTAAATATCATGAATATGTCTTGGAATTTCATTAGAATTGAGTCCTCAGGCCTCAATTCTAATGAAATTTCAAGACATATTTACAGAGAGAAATAAAACATATACTCCTAATTCGTTTGGCGGATATTTTCGCCGCTAGCATGCAGAGTTAAATTGCTTAACCTATTTTGTCAAAGTTTGCAATAGAAAGTGTGATTTTCAACAGAACTTGCACCCGAAAATGTGGTGGCAAGTAAATTATTAATTGAACTGGGATCAGACTTGTGTGCTTGTATTTTAGTGCATACACTGCATAGACATGTACTGGTGGACAGAAAAATGGGGCTTGTGGGATTTGCAACCAATGTCGCTCCTGATCAAATAGCACACAATGGTGGCCTGATAACAATATAGTATGTTAAAGCACGACAGGTGTTTCACTGATGCAATGTTTGTTTGTTTGTTTATTGGTGTTTAATGGCCTAACAACAGCTAAGGTCATGTAAGGCCGGGGACACTGATGTAATGGCGAACAGTGCAGATCCTGGGGATCCAGGGGACCGTTTCACTAATGAGTGAGTGAGTGAATAGGGTTTAACGTCCGCTTTTCTGACATAGAGGTACAAGCCTCAGTGAGTCTACACGCAGACGGGTCAACGGGGTCGAGTCCCGTATCCACCTGTCCGAGGGGGGTAAATCCCAACTTCAGAACTCAATATTTACAATCAAAATATATATTCAGTCCTGAAATTAGAACAACCTGATCTGGTGCCAGGCCCTCGCCACACCAGCATCATTTATCCCATCCCCTAAAAGTAATAGGATTAGCGCTAATCTTACTTTTATATATGGGGCATAGCCTGACTCAACTCTCACATACAAGAAAGCCAAAAATGTACATGAGGGCCAAATCCGGTATAGTGGGTTCCGGAAAGTATGAACACAATCGTTAAGCCAGTTTAGTCGCCTTTTACGACAAGCAATGGCTACTGCAGCACTATTCTCAGGATCAGTTGATCCCGCCCCGGTGCCTGCACAGGGCGCGACCGTTTCACTAAACTTTGTACGACTAAAATGTTTGTATGTGCAAAATTATGATAGTCTGTAAATTTCACATTAGCAATGTTTTCTTGTAAACAATTGATGGATTTACATGTATTGAGCATAGGCTGCATATGCAGCCTATGCTCAATAAATGTAAATCCATAAATTGAAATTTACAGACGATCTTAAATTTGGACTTACGAACATTTTAGTCGTAAGAAGTTTAGTGAAACGGGCACCTGGTCGCGTAACCCTTCAGTCCTATTTCTCCAGTCACAGTCAAACACATGTATACCAGAATAGCTTATCCGTTGAATTCCTCATTATAGGCATGAATGGCCTTTTTGTGGAATTTATCGGGGTATAAACTTGGAAAAGTCGCGGGAATACTGGACGAAGGCCGGAAGACCTCGTCCAGTATTCCCACGTCTTTTCCAAGTTTATATCCTCGATAAATTCCACAAAAAGGCCATTCATTCTTTATAATTCTAGCATTTGAAATAAATTCATCAAGAAAATGTGTTTATTTTCCTATTTTCCGTTTTCTTAAGAATTATTTTAACTGCGCCTCACGGTTACGGAAAGTAGTTCGGCGTGGGAGTTTACTGGGATATAAATTTTGGACAGATGTTAGGGAATTGTGTAAATATTTTTGAGCTGGAATTATAGTTCAATATTCACAATATTGGTGAATTCATTTCTCTTACCTTAATGCCATTGAAAACTACACTGCCTGCAAATTTATTATTTGCAGTAAGTGCAGTGTCCAATGGCATGATTGGAAAATAATTTGTTTTATTTATTTATGGTGTTTAACGGCCTGTCAACACTCAACAGCTGATGTCATTTTAGTCCGGACTGATCCCACATTTCACAAAATCAGGAACAAAAATTTACAAAAAAGCTATATTCAGCCCTGAAATCTGGTCTGATGACAGATTCTCACACCAGTAACTCAGCCCCACCAAGTAATAGGATCAATAATCAGCCCCACTCAAGTAATAGGATAGTACTACTCCTACTCCTTTTATAATGGGTATAACCAAATTCAACTCAGTAAAAAGAAAGTAAACCAGATGGCTGCAGCCCGCATGTCGAGCCCGCCGAGGCATTTGATGGTCTCGGAGTGTATTTATTTGAAGTTTGAATTAAGGGTTGTCGAGATAAAAGGTATGTAAAAGCTTAAACGCAAATTTTAAAGTCATTTGACCTTGATGTTGGGCATGTGGGCTGCATGGGTGGCCTGTAGAATGAAAATATGGATGATAATAAAGAATTATTTGAAGTTTGAAGTAAACCGGAGTAAGTGTTTGGGAGATATAAGGTATGTAAAAACTTTAACACAAATTTCAAAGTCATTTGACCTTGACCTTGGGCATGTGGATCACATGGGCAGGCTATGGAATTAAAATATGGATGATGAAAAGGAAGTATTGGAAGTTGGAAGTAAATTGGAGTAACACTTGTGGAGATATAAGGTATGTAAAAACTTAAACGCAGATTTTATAATAACGCAAACTTCTAAGTCATTTGACCTTGACCTAGGGGCACAGGGGCCGCATGAGTGGGACACAGAATGAATATATGGATGATGACCAAAAAGCATACAAGGTTTCAATCAAATCCGACATACGGTTCAGAGATAGTAGGTATCTGAAAACTAACGCAAATTTTGACCTTGGGCATAGGGGCCCGCACGAGTGGGATACAACATGAATATATGGATGATGACTAATAAGCATATGAAGTTTCAAGTCAATGTGACTTAGGACTTCAGAGACATAAGGTATTTAAAAACTTTAACGCAGATTTCGGACGGACGGACAGACACACGTGACGGTCGGACGGACACCCGGACGTCATTGTGATCACTACGTCTCGCTTTCCGCAAGTGGGCTCGACAAAAATGAACCAGAGGGCTAAACGAGGGATATCGGGATTCCGGTAAGGACGAACCACGTTATAATTACCCTTTGCATACTGCCAACCAGCCGCCCGCACAAATGGGACTAAGAGTATCCTTCATATTCCACCTGAAGTAAGAATATGTTGTCCGAAAAGAGGATTGCCGTTTACCGTAATTACCCTAAATATTCGGACATACTTTATTATGGGAAACACAATGACATACATCGTTTCCCATAAAGAAAACTACCAATATTTTAGGGTTAATTTGTTGGTGTTTAATGGCATATCGACAGCTAAGGTCATTCAAGCCCGTACCAACGGGTTCGATCCCGTATTCAACCTGCTGCATTGGGGGAAAATCCTAAAATGAGAAAGCAATATTTACATTGAAAAAAATATAAATTCAACCCTGAAATTAGAATAACCTGACCTGGTGTCGGGTCCAAATTCCAAAGACACTTGCCCCCTTCCCCTAAAAGTAATAGGATTACGATTAATCATATTACTAATATAAGGGGTTTTGTTTGTTGGTGTTTAACGGTCTTTCAACAGCTAAGGTCATTTAAGGCCGGGTCAATGGGCTTAGTACTGAATATTTACAATAAATAATAACATATTCAGCCCTGAAATCAGAATAATCCTGATCTGGTGCCAGGTACTCGCCACACCAGAATCACTTGGCCCCTCCCAAAATCAGCAGGATCAGTAATAATCTTACTACTTTTATAATGGGCAATAACCCAATTCAGCTCCCAGGTAACAAAAGTGGCAAAGATAAAAAAAGTACCGGAGGGCCAAACCAGGCAAATCGTGATTCCTATAAGGAGGAAACCCCTACCGTTGAGTTACGCCATCGCGTTCGCCCGACCAACTACCCACAAATAATATATATAACCAGATTCAACATACAAGAATGCCAAAGACGTACCGGAGAGTCAAATCAGGTCTCCGGTCGGGATGAATCCCGATCGTTAAATTACCCATCGCATGCTCCCACCTGCATAGGGGTTTCCCAAAACAAATGGGGTCCGAATATTTACGGTTATCATGGTAACCAATTTATAACATCGCCAAGTATACTTATCCAAGTATACTTGGGGGGGGGGGGGGGGGAATAAATGTTTTGTTGTTTGTTTATTAGTGTTTAACGGCCTATGAACAGCTAAGGTCATGTAAGATGTAAGGCCAGGCAAACGGGTTCGATCCCGTTTTAACCTGCTGCATTGGGAGGAAAATTCCAAAATCAGAACGGAATATTTACATCGAGAACAAATATATTCAGCCCTGAAATTAGAATAACCTGACCTGGTGCCAGGTCCATACCACACCAGTCACTTGGCCCCTTCCCCTAAAATAGGATTACGAATATCGTAACACTCACATAAGGGGTACAACCAGATTCAACTGTCGTACACAAAATGCCAAAGACGTATGTGAGGGCCAAACCAGGTCTCCAGTCGGGATTCCGGTAAGGATGAACCCCGATCGTTAAATTACCCATCGCGTGCTCCCACCTGCCACCCATTCCATTATTTTATCATGAAATATAAAGAGCAGTTTGTTCTATATGAATCATGCATTTCAACAACAAGAAATCCGCAGAATCAAATGTCTCGCCTTGTCCCGCCGCCTTGACCTCGAGCCTGGGCCAGAAAGCAATTTTCACTGGCCCGAACATATTATACAATTATTGACTAGTGAGCCAATATCAGATTATATTCTATGGCTCACTAGTCAATAATTGTTTTAGTATATGATAATAGTCGGTATATAGCACTTACGACCTTATGCTACTAGACAAACATGGAAAAAGAATTTGAGGAAAAAAAAACAAGAAACGAGTTCACTTTTTGTAGACTAGATGGCCGTGGCCTGCATGTCGCGCCTTGGGGCGAGGCATGGACACTAAAAAAAAAGAGATACAGTAGATGGAAAAACTTTAACCGGACACACGGACGGACGGACGTATGCCAAAATGCCGACTATATCGCGCGTTCCGCAAGCGGGCACGACAATGATGATAAACACCCATGTGAAGTATCAAGGTAATGGGTGAAGCAGTTGCAGAGATATAGTACACAAAAAAATAATTTGACCTTGACATTGGGCACAGGGGTCGCACGGTTGGGGGGTAGAATGAAAATATGGATGATGATAAACACCCATGTAAAGTTTCAAGGTAATGGGCGAAGCAGTTGCAGAGATATAGTATAACGAAAAACTTTAACCAAAAAACCTTAACCAGACGTACGTTAAAAAGTTAACAGAAAATGGCCAAGTCAATTAAGTAGAAAAAATAGGTGAAGGTAAAAAAAATGGTCACATGTTGGATAGTTGTATGGTGGGCACCCCTTGGTTATGAAGCTGTGAAAGTTTGGTGGTCATAGGTGGTACAGTACCAAAGAAATGGACTTACATTGTAAACGCGAAAAGTTAACATTGACTGCGCGGAAAAAATGGGTCAAGTTCAAAAAAGGTAACATGTTGGATAGTGATATGTGGTGGGCACCCCTTGGTTATGAAGCTGTGAAAGTTTGTTGGTCCTATGTGTTACAGTAACAAAGAAATGGACTGGAAAACTTAACATTGATTGTGGAGGCCGCCCGCGCGCCTGGCTTTTGCCAATCCAATAGCGTGGATTTTTTCCCCAAAAAAAAACCTGGCTAAAAATGGAAAAAAAGTTTAAAAATTAACAAAAAAATATTGCTCCCTACTGGAGCCCAGAATTTTTATAATAGTCCTATATTTATCTACATATCATATCTGCACAGGTCCACATATTGCCACAATATTGTCAACACAGTTTACAGAAATGTAATATCCAGGTATAATAATTTAGCTGTATAAATTACCTGTAATAATTTAGCTGGACATTTAGTGGTCAAACTGGAAATTTGCACATGCTTGCTACATGCAGAAGTGTTCAACAGGAGAAGGCTATTGTTCTCGCTACAGGTAAAGTGTACAGAGCGCACAAGAAAACGGGTCTTCATGCATTAATAATGTTCAGTTTGTAGCATAGAAATAGTTTTACCTGGACTCTGGAGGCTGGAATTTTTTTTAATAGTCCTATATTCATCTACATATCATAGTAAATATAAAGTTTGATGACTGTAGCTGATAAGGTGTTAAAGTAATGACCGAAACACGAAAACTTAACATTAAGTGAGTGAGTGAATAGGGTTTAACGTCCGCTTTTCTGACATAGAGGTACAAGCCTCAGGGAGTCTACACGCAGACGGGTCAACGGGGTCGAGTCCCATATCCACCTGTCCAAGGGGGGTAAATCCCAACTTCAGAACTCAATATTTACAATCAAAATATATATTCAGTCCTGAAATTAGAACAACCTGATCTGGTGCCAGGCCCTCGCCACACCAGTATCATTTATCCCATCCCCTAAAAGTAATAGGATTAGCGCTAATCTTACTTTTATATATGGGGCATAGCCCGACTCAACTCTCACATACAAGAAAGCCAAAAATGTACATGAGGGCCAAATCCGGTATAGTGGGTTCCGGAAAGTATGAACCCAATCGTTAAGCCAGTTTAGTCGCCTTTTACGACAAGCAATGGCTACTGCAGCACTATTCTCAGGATCAGTTGATCCCGCCCCGGTGCCTGCACGGGGCATACTTAACATTGAATGACGACGCCGACGACGCCGACGACGCCGACGACGACGCCGATGGAACAGCAAAACCTATGTCTCACTTTCCGCTTCGCGGGCGAGACAAAAATGAATAATTACTTCCTCAAAGTATACTTAGCTAGATAAGCAGAGCTCCAGATAAGCTTTGTGTCTAAAGAGTATTGTACGATTTCAAATTCAATGCGTTTTTTTTTTTTTTTACAAATCCATTATTGATTTTCTTCATTATTAAACAGGGAACAAATATCAAAACCCGAAACAAATTTAAATATGCACTTATTTGAGCTGCAAAAAGCAAACATGGTTTGCATTTTGCAGCTCAACCAAGTACATTTTCAACTTTACTACAGTATTTTCACTACTCATTTTGCAAATCAATGCGTATTTTCACATTGCTGTGAATATTTTGTACTCACACTTTTGATATTAATCAATGCGTAAACAGCTAAAATAAATGCGTAAAATATGCCAATACAAACCTTATCTGGAGCTCTGATAAGTGACTGATGAAATGGGCTACAGATCCTGAACTTGTCGGGCACCCAATTGAAGGACAAAGATCATGTATTCTGAAAATGTGTAGCGGCTTACAGGATTTATTTACAGTTTAAAACACCTTTAAAAATGTAACAGTAATGCCTAGACAGTCACAAATACCCACAAGACGCTAGTACAGTAGAATCTCACTAAACCGGACACCCGGGGGACCCTGGGGCCCGTTTCACTAAACTTCGTACAACTAAGATGTTCATAAGTGAAAAATTATGACAGTCTGTAAATTTCACATTAACAATGTTTTCTTGTAAACTATCATTGGATTTATGTAAATCCGCCAATTGAAATTTCCAGACGATCCTAAATTTGCACTTACGAACATTTTAGTCGTACAAAGTTCAGTGAAATGGTCCCCAGTTGTGTTTAATTTAGATGGGTTTCACTGTAAGTTACGTTAAGATTGATTGAGAAAGACAAAAATTGTTCATGGAGTGCATAATTACAATGGAACCTCTGTAAACTGGACACCCTCCGGTTTACAGAGGTTCCATTATAATTATGCACTGCATGAACAATTTTTGTCTTTCTCAATCAATCTTAATCAATCAGTGTAAATCGGACACGCTGGGGACCTCCCAGGTTGTCTGGTTTAGTGAAGTTCCACTGTACATGTTACCGGTAGTCGAGAAAGAAGTGAATTGGTCAAATGCCCTAGCAACAGATTTTGCATCAAGGAACATGTGCGATTTTTCATGAACAATATTTACAGAAACTGTGATATTTTATTGCTAAATGACATCGGAAGTTGACAGGAATAGGATTTCACATTTGCTATGAAATTTCCGTCAACTTCTGCAGCCAACATGGTTTGACAACACTTTAGAATCATTTCCCAAGATAACAACTGTATTATTGAATGATTTATTAATTGAATGGGGTTTCATGTCCATTCAACACAAGGGTTATATAACTTATTGATTGATTCACCGACTGATTTGGAATGGAATGGTGCTTAATGGCTCACCAACAAGAGTTATCATTTAGTGCCAAGCATATGATCATGAAGAAATTAATAGTAGGTTAGATTTGTTTGTTTGTTGGGGTTTAATGGCCAATCAACAGCTAAGGTCATTTAAGGCCAGGTCAATAGGTTTAGTACTAAATCCCATATATTACCTGTACAAGTACATTTACATGTTCAAGTACATGTACAAATGGGGGGAAAATCCCAAAAACAGAACTGAATATTTACAGTAAAAAAACTATATATTCAGCCCTGAAATCAGAATAATCCTGATCTGATGCCAGGTCCTCGCCACACCAGAATCACTTGGCCTCCGCCCAAAAAGGTTAGATGTGGTCCGACTGATTTGGTGTTGAACAGTGTAGTACTGACATTATAATGAACACTGTCAGCACTGAAAGACAGTGTCCTAATCTGGTGCCAGGCACCCTTATTACACAGTATCACCCCAGGTGCGACTCCCAGTAGATATAGGACCTCAAACCAGTTTCCATTTGATAGAAAAGTGAATGGGTTTAACATCCCACCAACACCTCGGGTCATATCAAGACGGGACCACAGTTTAAAGTTTCATCCGACAGAATAGTGGGATGGAAATACTATGAAAGTATTTTTAATGCCTAAGGCGAGGTTTGAACCCACAACCTGTGGATTGGAAGTCAGGTGTTCTAACCACTAGGCCACAATCCATCCCTCCATTTGATAGAGTGAGTGAAGTGAATAGGGTTTAACGTCCGCTTTTCTGACATAGAGGTACAAGCCTCAGGGAGTCTACACGCAGACTGGTCAACGGGGTCGTGTCCCATATCCACCTGTCCGAGGGGGGTAAATCCCAACTTCAGAACTCAATATTTACAATCAAAATATATATTCAGTCCTGAAATTAGAACAACCTGATCTGTGCCAGGCCCTCGCCACACCAGCATCATTTATCCCATCCCTAAAAGTAATAGGATTAGCACTAATCTTACTTTTATATATGTCCATTTGATAGAAGATTTATGAAACGAGTCGCACATTTTATGCATGAAATTGCGGACAAGTTTCATAAATCTAATATCAAACGGAAACCAGTTTGAGGTTCTGTTCATCACATGACTTCACCCTCCAAAGGGCAAACAATTTGGGAGATATCCAATACGTTTCAGTGAGCAGACACCATTGACTATTTTTGCATCTAGTTGAAAATATCCACAGAGAAAACTAGTTTTAATACTAGCAATAAAAATATTATAATATGCAATATAATACGTTCCTATGGGACGTTTAACTAAATTTCGTACGACTAAAATGTTCGTACCGTAAGTGCAAATTTAGGATCGTCTGGAAATTTCAATTGATGGATTTACATCTATTGAGCATAGGCTGCATATGCAGCCTATGCTCAATAAATGTAAATCCAGTAATTGTTTACAAAAAAACATTGTTAATGTGTAATTTACAGACTATCATACTTTTGCACTTACGAACATTTTAGTCGTACAAAGTTTAGTGAAACGGCCCCCTGTTCTTTGTACGCACTTCACATTCACTGATGGTTCTATTGCAGGGATTCCACTGGCGATCGCCGCTTTCGCAATTTGCGATAAAAATAAACAATTGGCTATAAAATATTACAATTTTCGAAAAAAAATAATAAAAAAAATCAAATCCCACCCCCCCCCCAAAAAATTGTAATTTTTTTATCGTCAATTGTTTTTTTTTTTTGAAGTGGCAATTGTTTTTATTTTCCCCAGCGGAATCCCTGCTATTGGCATGTAAAACAAGCCGAATTCAAAACATTGCTTTGTCGTGTGTCGCATCACATTTATGAAATGTTTGTTTTGTTTGTGTATTGGTGTTTAACCGCCTATCAACTGGGTTCATTGAATCATACACAGTGTAGGCCCTGATCAGACTGCATTGCATTGCAGTCTGATCATGGCATACATGGGTTGCTAACCTACTATGCCCCTTTTCGTCGTGGCCAGTATCATATCGTATTGTACCCAAACTACCAACAAACTAGACATGTTATATACATGTACATGATCAATGTTTTAAAACAGTAAAGGAGTAATGCTTCATTGAGAACATTAAAACAATAACGTGATCCGCAATGACAGAATGGGTTTATTGAGTTTTTGTCCAGCACAGCTCAGGATCAGCTAGACTGCTTCTGTAGCCTGATACTGAATTAAATGTTATGTTGGACCAGAGAAAATTGATTTACAGGTTCACTTTCTCACCCGCCCCCAACGATAAATTGCCAAATTATTATTTTACTATTTATTTAAACAAAAATTATAGATTTTTGTTTAAAACTATTTTTTACACAAATTGTATTAAAAAATTTGGGTCAGAAACTACCGATTTGTTAAAGTCCCAGTAACAGCTACCACCACCCAATAGCAAACATAGACCCTGATCAGACAGAATAGATTGAACTGATTAAAAACTGAGGACACCCCTTTTTGTCATCTCGGGACACATATAAACAGGTTTTGTAACAAATGGTTAACAAATTAAATACAACAATGTATATAACAACCATATGCTGACCAAGAACCATCCGGTTGTAACAGAGATTCCGCTGGCGATCGCCACTTTCGCAATTGGCGACAAAAATTACAATTTTCGGAAAATAAAAAAAGGTTTTTTTTTTTCACTTTTCTCTCTCGAAAATTGTAATTTTTTATCGCCAATCGTTTTATTTTCCCCAGCGGAATCCCTGTTGTAAGGTTATTATTTGCTGGCCACCAACTTATTTGATCGATTGATTGGGATTTTACATCTGTATGACAGCAAGATAATATATAATACAGACGAGAGTGCACTTGATTTGGGGTGGCATCAAAAATGGGTTTCAGGCCCGTACGCAGGGGGGGGGGGGGGGGGGGGGGGGGGGGGGGGGTGGGGGGGGGGGGGGGGGGGGGGGGGGGGAGGTGTGGGTGCGACGGGTGCGTATGCACCCCCCTAAATTCGCCGAGGTCCGCTATTTTTCAAACAGTAATCTCAACAAATCTTGAAATGCATTAATATACAGGTAATTTGCATGAAAATGTCACAATTTACCACCGTTGAAATCCGAATTTAAATGACATAAAATGCAGGAGTGCATTTCAGGCCATTTAGGTTTAAAAATTTTAGGGGGTGCGTCAGGGTACCCCCCTAGCGTACTCGCGCCACTACATGGGGCTCGCCCCTGACGCACCCCCCCCAATAGAAAATCCTGCGTACGGGCCTGGGTTTAAAGTCCCAGCAACAGTCAAGGTCATACAGACACGGGCCCACTGTTTAAAGGTACCTGCCCACTCATTAGGCACACAATGTTCTTTATAGCAGACATTTCGGGCAAAATAAACATTCATTCATCATTGCCCCACGTATTGATCGGCATTATACATTTTATATCAGATGTAAATTTCGACACCGATATCAAAGGTGATAACCGTGTTTCCTTAAAATGTTAACGTACATTACTATTTATTCTCTGTATTTAAAATGTTAACGTACATTACTATTTATTCTCTGTATTTAAAATGTTAACGTACATTACTATTTATTCTCTGTATTTATTTTTTGATGTGCAATGATCATACTTTATAATCTGTCAAAAGTATTTTTTATTCAGGTGACGCATTTAATTGCACAAGTAATTAAAAACATATCAGGTCTCATTTGCATATGAAATAGGCTGATACGACCGCGAGTCACTATCAGTAAAATAAGTATTACCAAATGATTATATCTGTCTAGTGGGCAGTAATTTTTTAGAACTGGTGGAATAGGGACACAATTATACACTTATTTAATTCTTATGAAGAACAGTTTGTACCTACTGAGTGGGTATGTCCAGTGGGATGGAAATACTATGAAAGTATTTTTGTTGCCCGAGGTGAGGTTTGAATCCACAAACTCCGGATTGGAAGTCAGGTGTTCTAACCGCTAGTCCACAACCCATCCCTAGGGGGCGGTATCAAACAATCAAATTACAATAAAAACTGTCAGCACTGAAAGGCAATGTTCTGATCCCGAGTCGGGCATCCTTACTACACACAGATCACTTAACTCTGGTGTGCTGCCCAATATTAGTTATTTATTTTTTAATGGTGTTTACCAAACCACAAATTACATTGTACATTCTACTGAAACACAGTTTTAACCGATGTAGCTCCTGATCAGCCGAGACACTACCAGTTCAGTGATTTTTATTTGAAAATGTTCTAACATAATTCAGTTTACTAGCTTGAAATCGAGCAGTTTGATCATTGGTTGAGGCTTCAACCAATCAAACTGCTCGATTTTTAAGACTTTAACACCATGCACCAAAATTCACAATATCATGATATGCAGTCAGGTGCCCCACTATTCACAATGCAAGCCAATAGCCAATTGATAATTGCAGCATAAAATGGTGGAACATAACTAAATACACACTACTGTAACACACATGAATAAAATATGGTCTTAACGGAATAAAAATCATCTCTTATATACATATTTAGCAACTATATACAGTCGTCAGATCAGATTTCCTTGCACAATTACCGTCTGTCTCGTGTAAACCGGTCCATTTTTTCATGACTATCAAAACAATGCAAACAAGAATGTCGAAGGTCACAATATACACGTCCGTCGAGGAATAGTCAGTCAACAAGGGGAGATAACTCGGATCAGAACATTTTGAAAAACAATAGGGTTCTTCGTCTTGCCATGATAAACGTGTATTATAACAAAATTTGGCTACAATCCATCAAGTACAACTTTAGGAGTTATTACGTGGACAAGGATGTAGAATGTGAACATTAAAATGGATGCCAAGGGTAGGTAAGTCATAAAAAACTTTGAAACACAATCTGGTTCATCGTCTTGCGATGATAAACATGTATACCGAATTTGGTTATGATCTGTCAAGCAGAGCTCTTGTTGTTGTGTGGACAAACTGTGCACAAGATGATTACATTATACGTCCTGTATTTTTTTTTTTGAAACAATAAAACCCAACCCAACAATTCGGATTCCAGTATTAACCCTTCCTACGCTGTTGACGGAAATTGCCGTCTGCTGTTTTTCATGTTTGCTTTAATTCTTAACAAAAAACTGGTTTTGACAGCACATGAGAATCGTCTCGACTGGAGACGATTCTCATGTGCTGTCAAAACCAGGTTTTTGTCGAGAAATATTGAAAATAAAACATTTCCAGCAGACGACAGAATTTAATTCAGCATAGTAATGGTTAAGGGTGAATCCCATAATTACCCTTCTGAAAAATTCAGACAAATACGGTACACCATGATGTAGTAATATATACAGAGTTCGCAAATATTGGCTTCACGGTCTATAAGGCCGAAAGGGTTAATCCCTGGACCTGATGCAGTTGTCTGACAAACACTGTAGATCTTGATGAGACGGCTCGTCACGATCCGGCTCATCAAGATCTACAGTGTTTGCAAATGCACTACATTACAAACATATTGGCTTTATGGTCAGTAAGGGTTAATCCCGTGGCCTGATGCAGTTGAGTAACTAAACTAAACTAAAAATTTGGTATATCGATAACCAGTCCAAACTCCTCCTCCTCACTGTCGTCAAACATGGGTGCCACGGCCAACGGATCGTCCACCACGTTCCCCTTGCCGGCATTCCCGCCCTTTCCCGCCGATTTTCTCCCCTTCGTCTTTCCACCGTTGTTGTTGTTGCGACCCGTCTCCTTCCCTCCGCTGTTATTCCGGCCCGTCTCCTTCCCTCCGCTGTTATTCCGGCCTGTCTCCTTCGTCTTAGACTCTCGTTTCTCACCGGTCGAGTCTGAATCGCCTTTCACTGTCGCACTTGCGCCGTTCTCCGCCCCTTTGTCCGTTCTCGGTTTCGATCCCCGTTTCTTCGGTGGAAGGCTCTCCTCCTTGATACGCTGAGCTTCTTTAACCTTCTCCACTTTATCCTTGATGATCTTCTTTATCTCCAGTTTCGTGTCTATTTCACTGTTCGTGTCCGAATGCTCGTCCGACGTTGATGTATGCGACTGAGATTCCTTCAGTGTCTCTAAGAGATCCTCATGCTCGAGGCAGTAGACCTTCTCGTCGAACGTTTGGGTTTTGTCCGAGTTGTGATCAGCACAGAAAGAGTTCGGGCACTCGACACATTTATGCTCGGCTGGTTTGCCACATGCGTCGCAGTGATGCCACGGGCAGTCCCATTTGCCTGCAATGGATTGGGATTTCAGCGATTGAATTTTTATTATTAATTGGAATATAATTTTAAAATAGTCTACAGGGGTCATACCAATTATCCGGACAATCAGTTTATCGGACATATGAAAACACATGTTAATTAAACGCATTCATTTGATCCGATTTTGCGACAAACACATCTAAGTACTCAGGTTTCCATGCCAGTGTGAAGAATATATCGCCAAGGTAAACATTTTAGTAAAATTTGCTGAAAACATTCCTCAACTCTGTCCACAAGTTGTTTACGTCAAAAGTCGCGTGGGGGCTTCCAATCGAGTGCTCCCATTATGTCATTTCAGATTTGTTTTATAAATAGAATAAATTCCATAAATATGAGGTTTTCCAAGAAGCGAATGGGGATAGTTTTTTCTGCAAAACTACACAATGATGTTTACACTGGTTTTCAGGCGATACAATTATGATTTCAATGTGAGAATACAAGTTATAAGACTATTATACATTTGTCAGGATAACTGATTGTCGATGTTAATTTTGGGGTAATCTTACGACTGATGATCTGACCCAATTTTAAATGAGAAAGATGGCACAGTTTGCTAAATAGTTTGCATGTGTTGAGAAAGAAAGAACCGATGATTGTTCTGTGAAATGTTTATGCCCGTAGCTGCTATTTTAAGAAAAATATCGTAAAAAAACTGCCATTTTTGTCCGATAATCTAGAGGATCCCTGTACACTAGTTTACTAAACCATATGGGTCGCGGCCCGCATGTCTTGCCCGCCGAGGCATTTGATGGTATTTTTAAAAACTTTAACGCAGATTTCGGACGGACGCACGGACGTCATTGTGATCACTATGTCTCGCTTTCCGCAAGCGGGCTCGACAAAAACTATATGGCTGCGGCCCGCATGTCGCGCCTGCTGAGGCTTTGATATTATACAGAAAAACTTTAACCTGACCGCACGTACATACGTAAGTACGCCAATGTGCCGACTATATTGCGCTGTCCGCAAGAACGACAACCAGGGGACTGACGAGAATTATAATTATATAGAAAACATGTACATGTACTTGGGACCAAATTTTTTACTCCAGTTATCATTAGTTTGACTGAAGTGAGCTTGAGGTAACGAATGTAGACTGTATTTTCTTTTTTATTTTTCTTATTTCTCAATGAAAGTATATGTTGTGACCACTCATTTGAACCGTGTTGATAAGACGGTTCGAATGGTGGTCACAATATATACTTCAGATTAAACATAGAGAAAATATCTGAAATTTTCTGTCAGTAGAATGGTGTATCTTCACAATATAATGGGTTATTAAACCCGTTCTCATCTAAATATCGTACATTGATGCTTCCAGGCTCATTTATGGGCTATTCTATAAATCAGAGAAGTTATTTTTAAAAAATATAATTTACACTAACAAACAATTGAAGATTCTGATGAGATGGCTTGTTACAAGCTGGCTCATCTGGATCTACAGGGTTGAGAGGGTTTTGCCAAGTTTACCAACAGGGCTAGTGGTTATAAATCATATCCACTAGCAGGGCTCCACATAAAGAATTATAGTCTGTTTCACGAAAGCTGACCAAATTTTACGGCCATATAAACAATTCAAAAATAATATTTTTTTCGATAGTATTAAATTAAAGGAAAATTTAAAAATGAGCCTTCTTTTTATTTCGTGAAATTCGGTCAAATATTGGTTTTATTACGAAAAATTGATTTGTCTATGGGAATTTAACATGGGGGAAAAAGTGGTAAGGAAGTGTGGGAGGAAAAAATTTGGAAATTGACTCCGAAACCTGGCTAGATAGCTTGGATATGATCTAACTAAGAAAACAAGTTAAATTTTAAAAATCGGTCCAGTATTTATAAAATTCAAAAAAATTTCCCCATGTTAAATCCCCATAGACATCTTCACTACTCTGTGAAGATGTCTGGGGATTTAACATGGGGAAATTTTGTTTTCGCAATAAAATCAATATTTGACCAAATTTCACGAAATAAAAAGAAGGCTCATTCTTAAATTTTCCTTTAATGTAATATTATCGAAAAACATATTGTTTTTGAATTGTCTATATAGCCGTAAAATTTGGGCAGCTTTCGTGAAACAGACAGTAGTAATGGAGTATTGTCACTCCATCATTTCTGAAGCAATTGGGTATTTGAAAATTTTAATTGGGTAAACTAAAATCACACTATTGTTTACACATCAACAGACATCAATTATTGAAATGAAAACATGTCTTGGCATTTCATTAGAATCGTCTCCTTGGAGACAATTCTAATGAAATACCAAGATGTGTTATCATGGAAAATATGCTATATTTGTGGTATGTTTATTGTTTTCTGCAGCATGATAAAGGTACCACAAATTTGTTATTGCTTTTTGATACTCGCTACTTCTGATTTCACTTGGGTTTTTGGCAATTTTAATTGGATATTTAAGCAAATACGCAGCTTATCAATGGGGTGATGGTCACTAGCCCATAGTAGATTTCATGCGACTTGTACTTACAAGTGGGTTCAGAAAAATAAGAAACAAGGGCATTGTTATCACTATTAAGCTAATCCCTTCGCTGGCAGCCTTGATAATAATAATTTTGTTTTTAACATTTTTGCCTTACTAACAAGGTGAACAGAAGTCATCATTTTTTAACCCTTTCAACACAACAGAACTCTTTAGCTGTGTTTGCAAACAGTGTAGATCCAGATGATACAGCCGCCTCATCAGTATCTGCACTCTTTGCAAGTAATTTTTCAGAAGAAAAAAACCCAACACCCCCTTATAAATGGACTAATCTAAAAATCATTTTGTGACAACTGTAAATGCTGCGGTTACTAGCGCTCCCTCACATTTAATTCCTTAAACAGCCAATATGTGAACAATAACTTATTTAGGGTTGAAAGGGTTGAGCTCAAACTCAAGTCTCAGATATAAGCTAGTACCTACCGTGCGGTGGCTTATACAAGCCGAGACACGTCAAATGGTAGCTCTTTGTGCATCCGACCTTGTCACACATGACCAGCTCCCCACCCTGACCACACCGGAAACAATCATCGTCATGCTTTCGTTTCACCAGAACTTTCTTCTTCTTTTTAAGTTTGGTTAATTTTGCTTCTCGTTTGGTCTTTTCGCCATCCAAGGCAACTTGTGGCTGTGACAATAGGAAAACATGATTCTGAACAGGAACAAGCAACTTCATTGCTTGACAATGCATCGTGAATGTAAAAACAGTTAAGGTCATGTTAATGGTGACACGAGTATGTTGCATATGTTCAGATGTATCAAGTTCCAAAATGAAATATTGATGTTTAACATCTCAGCAACAGCTAAGGTCATAAGAGACGGGACCAGTTAAAATCTCATCCGACAGACCAGTGGGATGGAAATACTATGAATGTATTTTTCATGCCCTAGGGTATGTTTTGAACTCGCAACCTTCAATATTGAAGTCCTGGTAAGTGCAAAATTATGATAGTCTGTAAATTTAACATTAACACTGTTTTCCCGTAAACACTTATTGGATTTACATTTATTGAGCATAGGCTGCATATGCAGTCTATGCTCAATAAATGTAAATCCAGCAATTGAAATTTCCAGACGATCCTAAATTTGCACTTACGAACATTTTATTTGTACAAAGTTTAGTGAAACGGGCCCCTGTATTCAACCTCTGAGCCACAGCCCATCATCCCTCAAGTGCCCAGATATTAAGTCATCCTTCAAGTGATATTGAAGTAATAGCATGATGAAAACTTACAAACATTTCAACATAAATGACCACAGACAGACGGATGGACCTTCTAGAGTAAAGCAATATTCCCCCACCCCTTGCTATCGTACAGTGAATATAGTAAAAAGTGCGTTTTAGTAGTTGAAATTGTCACTGAGTTTTGCTACAGCAATTTAAGGGGTCAGTGGAACAAGAAGGCCAAGTCCTTGAGGGACTTGATATTTGTTGTTGTTGTTAGTCTTCGGGGTAAAATCCGATATTGGAATATTGGATTCGTATTCTAAACAGTTCGCGCCTTACTCGTTCCGGCCCTGTGTCACATTCGGTACACATTTTCTATACCGAAGGCCTCTATCATTTTAATTATCTTTTGAAAACATTTACCGGGCCCATATCGGTCGGTCTCATTTTGCCGTGAAAAATATTGCATGACGCCATTAACGGTAAATCCCAATATGCATAATGCAATTCCACAAAAGTTATAAAACTCCATCATTAGTTTCGAAACTGTGTGTTTACACGATGCTGATGAAAGTGGAAAGCCTAAGTCAGCTGGCCGACATCAAACACACCGCGTATCAAGATTTACAACACAAAGCCATATCAAATATCAACACGCGGTTGCGGACGTCAGTTTCGTATTCGTCACTAAACTGGTCTGATGCGTCCCAGTGAAACAATACTACCGAGAACCAGACTCTATTTATGAAACGGCAAACGTGTTTATGTGCATTGGGTCTCTATCTCCGACAAATCCCGGCTTATTGCATTAGCAGCCAGACCAGGCGGTGGATTTGCGTAGTCTGCACATGGTTTACAATGTTCGCCAATCTCTAATTAAAAACATTATAATTACGTCAGCGGACAATGCAAATTCGTCATAGCTTCAGCGTCATTTACGGAAGATACGACTGATTTTGAAATATTACATAGGCGAAAGTTGTGTGTTGCTTTGTGGAAAAAAATCGATAACAGTCGTGTCAACTAACAGGTGTTTATCTTATGTCATCATTCAGCACGAGGCTGTAAACTGTGTGACCTTTAGGCTATGTTTTGAAATTGCACTGATTGGCCAACACGCCTTTTGATGTGCCGCAGAACGTGCGACTTTCATCCTCGCAGCATGGGGGCAATCAGCAACCCATTTCATGCTGAGGGTACGCTTATGTTTGTGGAAAATCCTAAATATTTTCCCTCTATGCATTCAGAAGTATATGCCGTTTCGTCGAGACGGTTCAAATGAGTGGTCACAACATATACTTTCAGTGAGAAATAACAAAAATAAAATATTTAATAAAGTTCATATCCGTAAATGTGTATTCCGATATTGATTTCGAAAATAGTTTCCGTAAAAAAACGTGTGGGGGGGGGGGGGGGGGGGGGGGGGGGGGGGGGGGGGGGGGGGGGAGGGGGGGGGGGGGGGGGGGGGGTGGGGGGGGGGGGGGGGGGGGGGGGGGGGGGGGGTGGGGGGGGGGGGGGGGGGAGGGGGGGGGGGGGGGGGGGGGGGGGGGGGGGGGGGGGGGGGGGGGGGGGGGGGGGGGGGGGGGGGGGGGGGGGGGGGGGGGGGGGAATCAATAACAACAACTTGGCGATTTTTTATATTTTTTTTTTTTATTATAAGAAGGAAAATTGGGTGCGCCTTAATTTTCCCCAGATTTTGGACTGAAAATAGGGGTGCGTCTTATACACTCTTGCGACCTATAATCGGCAGAATACGGTAAATGTTATGTTGCAACAATTACATACAAGAGCGAGAGCATTACGCAAATGCTTTCATTGGCACAGATGGCGGCATGTGGGAGAAAACCAACTTGTCTGATACGGCGACCAACATACCATCTCACATGCTGCCCTGGTCGAGGATCAAACCTAGCCACATTGGTGAGAAGTGCACTCGTTACAGAAACCTACACACGTTCTGTTGCAATCTAAGACTTACTCCCTAGAGATGACAGTTTGTGCGAGTGTATACCTTTGGTCGGACGCCAATGAAGCCACTACAGTTTGGTGAGCCACAACAACACGCCGTCTTCTCGTTACCAAGGCAATCAAGGTTGTAGTTGAAGTTCAACTCCTCGCCTGAAACATTCCAGCAAAACTACATCAACCCTTTTAACGCTACACACAACAATTGTCGTCTGCTGTTGCTTTTATATCTCAATAAAAAGATGGTTTGACAGCACTTCAGAATCATTTCCTAATTCTGAAGTGCTTTAAAAGCATGTTGTAAATTATTCTAAAGTGCTGTCGAAGCATATTTTTGATGATAAAAATGGAAAATAAACAGCAAACGACAAAAAATTATGATAGCGGTGTAAGGGTTAAACGACGGATTTATGATAATTTTTGGACGAGTCCATTCGTCAGCAGATTTAGCTTTACCAATAACCCTTTCATTATTTTTCCACGAAAGTATATGTTGTAGCCACATATTTGAAAAGTGAAAGTGAATGGGTTAAACGTCCCAGCTACAGCTACGGTCATATAGAGATGGCACCACAGTTTTAAAGTCTCATCAGACGGACCGTTGGGATGGAAATACTATGAAAGTATTTTTGATGCCCATGGCGAGGTTTGAACCCACAACCTCTGGTATTCTAACCCCTAGGCCACAACCCATCCCCAGCGACATATTTGAACAATCTCAACAAGAGATGCGTCGTATCATATGGTTTCATGAAGAAATGCCAAAAAATATGAAAGTTGTCCTCACGGTAACCAAATGCATGTACCATTAACACAATTCAATTCTGATATTAATGATATATTTGTACACAATTAACCATTTCACCGATAGTTAACTGGAATGGACACTCCCCTGTTATTTTTCAGACTTTCATTATCAGAAAGGGGTATTGTTTTTAGAACTCGGGGGGGGGGGGGGGGGGGGGGGATGAATGTTCACAAATGGAGCAGATCGTGATGAGACGGTTCATAGCGTCTCATTTGGCTCTACACTGTTTGCAAACATTATGCTAGAGGTCTAGTGTTGAAAAGGTTAAAGGCACAGGGTCTTAGATGGCGTCTCAGATATTCAATTCAGCACAATTACCCGATTTAATGTCGTGTAAGGCAAACAGGCCGACGCGGACGTCACCGTTCACGTGCCATTTCTGTGTCTCCAGACTCGGGCTACAGCTGTTGTTCATGAATCGAGACAGGTTGCCCTTCGGTCCCGCGTCTATTATCCTGGAATAAATGGTCGTTCATACAATAAAGGCCCCGCGTCTCAGGTGTGTGAGGTGTGAGGTAAACAGCTTTAAAAGACCCATTCCTTTCTGCTTACACCTTTACGTGTATGAAATTTATTTTTATTTTTGTTATTTCTCTATTAAAGTATATGTTGTGACCACTCATAATGGCATAATGGCATAACTCATAACATAATGGCGTATCCTCAGCATGAAAAAGGTTAATTGTAGTAAATTTGTATTGGTTTTCGTATTACATAAACGACACTATGGGCGACCTAAAAAAAGAATGAACAAATGACTAGCGTTTCTGATATACAAGTCCAAACTGCATCACGTGATTATCAAGCCATCCCTTAGTAAAGTGAAGATGTTTACAATCAATAAGGTTCTTGCTTTAATATGCCATTTGAATTTGGTTAGGATTCGTCGAGTACAACAGGTGGAAATTGAAAATAGCCACTAAAGGCAGATAACTAATCTGAATTTTTTGAAAATCTATCCGACTCTTCCTCATGCCTCGTTAAACATGAACGCAAAATGTGGTTAAGATCCGTCAAATTTATACCAAGTTATGGAGGGGACAAGGATTAAGAATGTGAAAATTAAACATGGCTGTCACGGGGAGATAACTTGTGGCAATTTCTTTAAAATCAACATGGTTCTATCTCTTTCCATGATAAACATTTATTACAAATTTAGTTCAGGCCGGTCAAGTTTAACCCTTTCATCCATAAATAAGTGGAATGGAATTTGATATGTTAATTTTGCAATGCAATCACAAAATGATTTTCAGACTTCCATTTATGAAAAGGGGGTGTTTTGTTCTTACAAGCTGTCTCATCTGGATCTACACCGTTTTCCAATACCACTATACAGGCCTGTGGTATTGAAAGGGCTAATAAAAGGTGGACAAGCAGGGCTCCAGATAAGGAATTTGTAATCGAGTATTGTCACTCCCATCATTTCTGCAGCAATTGGGTATTTCAAAATGTTAATTGGGTAAAATAAAATCACATTACTGTTTACACATCAACAGACAGCAATAATTGAATGGTTTGCTTCGAAATGCGTCTCCTTGGAGATAATTCTAATGAATAACAAGATGGGTTTTCATGGGAAATAAGAAAAATATGCTATTATTTGTGGTCTGTTTATTGTTTTCTGCAGCATACTAAATGTACCACAAAATTGAAATTGCTTTTTGATACTCGCTACTTCCGATTTCAATTGGGTATTTAAGCAAATACGCAGCTTATCTGGAGTTGGGACAAGGGTTTTCTATCTATGGGTGTAGAAATAAAGCGCATGGGGCTACATACCTGTTTGTGTCGAGGGTCATCATGTAGAAGTTGCTCACGTCGTCCTCGTGGGCCTTCCCAATGCGACGTTTACACTCCTCCTCGTCTATCAGGTCGCCCACGTACTCGTTCACAAATGCACCCTGCAGACAATAAACACTCCCTATTGTAGCATGTACGGAGAGGAATTCATATAAGGCCATAAAACAGAAGAAGTACTTTGGTTCTCAGACACGGGATTTGCGGAATGTGGCGGGAGGGCGAATTTTTTTAATACATACAGTGGAACCTCTCTAAACCGAACACCTTGGGGACCCCATTGTGTCTAATTTGAATGGGTTTCACGTAATTTATGTAATTGTCCTGTCTGTTCATAACAGAAAATGACAAGAATTACAGGGGAACCTCGCTAAACCGGACACCCTGGGGATCTCCCAGTGTGTCCGGTTTAGAGAGGTTCCACTGTACGAACATCTCAAACAAAAAGAATATGTTCTATAAAGTTACTATAACCTCTTTAGACGTGAATTTCGTCAGGCACGATTGGATTTAACATATTTTTGCATGGTCGTGTTTTTTTATTGGCTATGTGGCGAATTTATAGTACAATTTTATATCTACATGACGATAAAATACTGCGATTATTCAGACGCGGCGATATCTGAGAACCAAAGTACCTTTTTTTAAGGCCTAAGCTGTAAAAAGCTTGTTTTCTAATCCTTTTCATGTGTACACACTGTATAAACATGTCTGAATTGTCTGTACTATATGTAAACTCCCAACTGAAATACATATTGTTCAAACTAAACACATCCCATACGTGGCCCTCGGTTTGAAACGCCTGCTGAGCTGGAATCACGATTGGGGCTAACCCTTACTATGCTGAATTAAAGTTTGTCGTCTGCTGGAAATGATTTATTTTCAATATTTCTCGATAAAAACATATTTGGCAGCACATGAAAATCGTCTCCACGATTCTCATGTGCTGTCAAAACCGTTTTTTTGTTACGAATTAAGGCAAAAATGAAAAACAGCAGACCACAATTTTCGTCTCCCGCGTAGTGAGGGCTAAAATGGGCGTATTTGCTAAATATGTATAAACAAGAATTCCACCACAGAAGCGGTGTCGCTAAAGCAGGCGCGAAACCCACCTTTTAAACATCCTCCTGCGCCAACAGGCCCAATCGGTGACCCTGCTGAGAGGGATAGTCTTTTCTAAAAGCGCTGGTTTGTGACAGAGCCACAAATAAGCCCAACTTACTCCGAATCCGAGCTCCAGATAAGCTGCGTATTTGCTTAAATACCCAATTAAAATTGCCAAAAACCCAATTGAAATCAGAAGTAGCGGGTATCAAAAAGCAATAACAATTTTGTGGTATCATGTTGCAGAAAACAACAGAGCACAAATATAGCATATTTTTCTTATTTTCAATGAAAACACATCTTGGTATTCATTAGAATTGTCTCCAAGGAGGCAATTCTAATGAAATGCCAAGACACGTTTTCATTTAGAAGCAAACTATTCAATAATTGCTGTCTGTTGATGTGTAAAGTTAAACAGTAGTGTGATTATATTTTACCCAATTAAAATTGTCAAAAACTCAATTGCTTCAGAAATGATGGGAGTGAAAATACTCAATTACTAATTCCTTATCTGGAGCTCTGCTCCCAATAGCCAGGACCCAGAAGCGCTGGTCGAGACAGTTTTCGCCAGCGTGACAAATAAGCCCTACTAACCCCATTCACACCTCGCGATTGTGGTAAGTTGAGCTTATTTGTGGCTATAAATATCCCACCTTCTTAATATCCCAATCACACCCGCGAATGGGGGCATACTGGGCTTATTTGTTGCTAAATATGTATAAATAACCCACCTTTATAATGTCCTCATGTGCCAACAGCCTCCATCCGAGGCCCTCGGGTTTAACCCTTCCTATGCTGTTGATGGAAATTGCCGTCTGCTGTTTTTTATTTTTGCTTTAATTCTTAACAAATAACTGGTTTCGACAGCACATGAGAATCGTCTCCTCTGGACGATTCTCATGTGCTGTCAAAACCAGGTTTTTGTTAAGAATTAAAGCAAAAATAAAAAACAGAAGACGGCAATTTAATAAGGGTTAAGGGTAGTAGTAAGGGTTAAACGCGTGCTGCGCGGGGTATTCGTTTCTGGAAGCACTGATTTAGACAGTTTATGCCCGTGGGACAAAGCCACAATTAGGCTTATTGGTTGCTAAATATGAACAATAAATAATCCACCTTTTTAATATCCTCCTGTGCCACCAGTCCCCATCCCCGACCCTCGGTTTTAAACGCCTGCTGCGCGGGGTACAGTCGCTTCTGGAAGCGCTGGTTGAGGCAGTTTTCGCCAGCGGGACAGATGGCCGGGTGGCACTCGTACATCATGAGCACATTCAGGCACTCGGACTCCGCGCTGCACGGGTGCTCCTGGTCCAGCTTACACTCGCAGCGGGGGATCTCAGACAGATCCGCTTTGCAGATCTGCACGTTGCCCAGCGGTATGTTTTGCTGGAAATTAATTATTGTCAGAGCTCCAGATAAGTAGTGTATTAGCGTATTTTACGCAGTTATTTTTAGAGTACGTGGGGTAAAGGTGAATGAATTTTTATTTTGCAAGAAAATGTCACAGATGAGGTCTGATATAAATAACATTTTGTGCCTACTGAGTGGGTATGTACCTTTAATAAGGAAGAAATTCAATAATACGTATGTAAAAGTAAATAACTACACATTGAATTTGAAATTTTTGGCATTTTAATCTTTATTCGACAATGTTTCCAAATAACAAGAGTTAATTGTTAGGGGTAGGGCCCTATCTAATATTAAATGTAATGTCTGTATAACTTGTATTCTAATCCATTTGTTTTTTTTCAATTGAACTAGATTGCCGCAGCCAGCATATCACGCCCGCAAAGATATTTGATGGTCCAAGATGTTCACCCTTTGACCCCTAAATAACTCTTCCTGGTGCATTTTCAGACTATGGTCAATTTTGTACAAAACATGAAAACCTTCACAAATAAAGCAGATCCAGATGCGACGGCTAGCTGCGAGCCGTCTCATCTGGCTCTACACTGTTTGCAAACATCAGAATAGAAAGAAGTATGTACAGGTGAAAGGGTTAATTCCTGTTCAATCCCATTGAAATTTATGCGTAAACTCCCATAGTCCTTAACCCTTTCAACCCCAAGTAACTAGAATGGATTTTGAGATGTTAATTTTGCAACCAATCCAATCACAAAAGGGTTTTCAGACTAGTCCATTTATGAAAAGGGTGTGTTTTTGTTCTGAAAAACATATGAAAATTACAGATCCTGATCATGATGAGACGGCTTGTCACAAGCTGGCTCATCGGGATCTACACTGTTTGCCAATACCCCTATACATGCTTGTGGTGTTGAAAGGGTAATAGCAGGGAGTGACACGGATTTCATGGTACGTACCTTTACAAGTCGGAAAGGAGCTGGCTTTTTCTTCTTTTTTTCGATTTCAATCTGTTCTTTATTGTCTTTGAACGTCTTCCACATCTTAAACGCTTCTGTGGCTTCAAGTACACCTACACAGCAGAGAAAGTGTAAAAATACTTCATTTACTCTTTTTTTTCAAACATTAGCGAAGAATTATAGAACCAACATCCAAATTTGAAGTCTTCCATCTTTTATGCAATGAGCTAATGTCGGTCACAGCACATATTTTGATCGCTTTTTCAGTGTGATAAATGTTTTGTTTGCTTTTTTTTGTGCTATATATGTTGCAAATGTTCCCGTAGTCTAAGGGTGCGATGATTAACCGTCATACTCGATTATTCGAGATTCGTAACTCCATGGTTCGGTGCACTAATACAATCTTATGTTTTCCCAAAAATCTATTTTTGTGTCATCCACAAACACATACTGCAAAGAATTTCAGGATGTTCAGTCATGTTTTAGCAACTTGTCGTGCATCAGAGTCCCTTACCAATGGCAGTCTCTGAGCATTAGATGATCAGAGACGAGGCGATCGCCGACGAGTGTCAAGGTCATCCGAATGACACATAGTGGTGAGGTATAAGTGTGAGGAAGCTATTGATGAAGTTTGGTCAAGATCCGACCAAAATATCAGAATATGCAACATGTTGATGTACATTAAAAATTGTTGAAGACACCTATGCCGGAATTGTGATTTCTACGACTCAGTTTTCAACGCCAATGGGCCAGCTGTTATTGTTAGATAACTGGGCTCAGTTGCTCAAAACCTCTGTTAGCTTAACGGACTGTTAAATCCTTAACAAAGTTAAGGATTTAACAGTCTGTTAAGCTAACAGAGACTTTGAGCAACCGGGCCCTGCTTATTGGCAATGTTTTAGTTTTACATGGAAGCTAGAGAGGTTCAGTGGTAAGGTGGCTAAGGTGAGCCGATTATCATGAAATATTGCACAAGTGAAGAGGTCCTTAGACCTCCACTAAACAAACGAGTGAGTGTAGCGAACCAAGTTTGTTTAGCAGTAGGACCAAATCGCAAGAGCATTATATCATAGGTATCAGCTCACCTGGTTAAATAAACATCTAACACATAATATTTTATAAAAACAAAGCAATTGAAGCATAAAATATGGTCAAGAGTTATGCAAATTAATTTCCGTAGGCGGGCTGTAGTGATGACGACAGAGTGTGATTTGATTGATCAACAACTCATCCTTGCTATGTTACCTACGTCATTTTTTATCGTGAAAAGTCGTAAATATGCTCAGAAATATATGTCTTGACCACAATTTGAACCATCTCGTTGAGACGATTCAAATGAGTGGTCACAACAAATACTTTCATTGAGAAATAACAAAAATAAAATATTTCAATAATTTCAAACCCGTAAAGGCGTGTATTCCGAATGCAATGGGTTAAGACCCCATGTTGCCGGTGGGCTTATATAGAATAGTAGGTTAGTGCCGTGAATGGGAAAAAATATCTGGCAAGGCTCAGGAAACGGGATGGGCGAGGCTCTGCCGAGCACATCCCGTTTCCGTGCCGCGCCAGATATTTTTTCTCATTCACGGCACTAACATACTAACTATTCTATGTATCCCGTCAACACCTACAAATGACTGTAAAATGCAAAAATTGTATTGACTGGATATCAAAAATGTTTCACGGCACCGTGTTTCACGGCACATACGCACTGTGTTGACGGGATAAAAACATATATGAACACGGTGCGTACCTTTTATAAATGACTTTGCTAAACCTTTTGTGGAGCTGAAATTCGTGCTGCCTCTGTCCCCATCTTGGAATGAAAATACTCTGAAACAGATGAAATATGTGGCTGCGACAGGAGAAATATGGCTTATGGGTTTTGCACCCGGTCTCTTTTATCAAATACCGAAGATAGAAACTTTAGACCAATGTTTTCCAGTAAGCACAACAGCCCATGGCTAAATTCCTGAATTGAGACACACCATGTGATTTTGTACCCAAGAAGATGTGCAATATTTCATGCAAAATATTTACAGAAAGTGTGATATGTTCCGTGACTGACTGTACATTTCGTCAACTTTTGACGTCATTTATGGAAAATATGGTACATTATTCATGCGATATATCGCACATCTTCTTACTCTTAGGTACAAAATCACGTGGCGTGTCTCCATTGAAAAACATGATTTTGTGAACTCTCCTGGCCACCATCTACAACAGATCGATTGATCATCTTGTCTACAACAGCCAACAGGCCCGTTTCACTAAACTTAGTACGACTGAAATGTTCGTACGTGCAAATTTAGTCTGTATATTTCAATTGATGGATTTACATTTATTGAGCATAGGCTGCAAATGCAGCCTATTATCAATAAATGTAAATCCAATAATTGTTTACAAGAAAACATTGTTAATGTGAAATTTACAGACTATCATAATTTTGCACTTACAAACATTTTAGTCGCACGAAGTTTAGTGAAACGGCCCCCAGATATACAGCCACAGAGCGGTTGTATTCCTCAACTGCAAACCCTATTGTAGTCCTTGTGTAGTATAATTGATCACGTACCGGCCTTGGTGCAGCCAGAAGTAGTCGTGGGAGCCGAGGAAATGTACAGGAAACTCGCCCACCTGGTGGGCCTTCTCCTGGATGTTCAGGGGCACGTTCCTGGGGTGGCAGATTTCCCCCGGCCACCATCTACAACATTGATTGATTGGTTAGGGTTTCTGTCCCAACAGATTGACAGAGCTCCGGACAAGGCATATATTGGTGTATGTTACCACCTTTCTATAAGAACCTTGCTTCAGTTGTGTATTTACATCATTCTGTCGAGTCAAGAGTAGCAAATATTATATAATAGCATCATCAGCAAGATCTCATGTTGTTCGACTGATTGGGGTTTACAATCTGTTCAACAACAAAGTCATACAGGTACGACAGTGCTAAATGCTAAAAAAAAAACGATAGAAATGACTTGTCACCCTATGTGTAAATCCATTGTGCCACCATAAATTATATGAAGAAAAAAAAGAAAAGAAAAAGATATTCAGAACGGATTTAGCATCGCCACTGAATGATCACAATTTCAATTTTATCACAGGTCCAGCGGACTTGTTGCTTGTAAAATACAAAGGTCCGACATTAAAATTTGCAGGTCCAGGACCTCGAACCAGTGCTATTTTAAGGCATTGAGGGTATGTTGGAGAAATGGGATATAATCAGATTATGCGTGTGATGTGATGCACAAATATGTGTCTGTGATTGGAGAAATGAGGCTCTGGAATTTGTGACCATTGGAGCTCTTGGTCAAATACCACACTTCTGTACACTGATCATGATCTATATGATGGAATGGCGAACAGTGTAGATCCTGATCAGACTGTGCGGATGCACAGGCTGATCTGGATCTACACTGGTCGCAAAACCCATAAGCCCCATTTCGCCAGTCACAGCCACATATGCAGCTGATCCGAGCCAACATGTGTCAAACAAAATTTTGGCACTTATACAGATTTTAATTACCAGTAACCTGGTGATGTGACCTCGCTTCAGTAAAATATTTACATCATTCCGTCGAGTCAAGAGTAGCAAATATTATAATAGCATCATCAGCATGTCACATGACGTTGGGTTGATTCATAGGGGTTTACAGTGCAGTGCGTTCAACAGCCAGATCTTTACAGTGCAGTGCGTTCAACAGCCAGATCATATACAGGTGGGAATGTACCAGTATGGGGCAGCAACGTACAGTCAGCGCTGAAATTATAATAAAACTTTCGGCACTGCAGGGCCTGAAAATAACAGCTTTTACCAGTAGGTCCGGGACCTAACAAGGAAAAAAGTGAAAGGTCCAAGGAATATTTTGGAAGGTCCGAGAGGATAATCGCTAGAAAAACGGTAGAAATATGTGTCCGTTTTATGGGAAATGACTCGTCACAACATGTGTAAATACTCGAATGAGTCGCCATAAATTATCTTATAAGACGATAATCAGAATGGATTTAGCATTGCCACTGAATGATGATAGCAATTTCAATTGTATCACAGGTTCGGCAGACTTGTTGCTTGTAAAATACAAAGGTCCGACTTTAAAATTTGCAGGTCCAGGACCTCGGACCAGTGCTATTTTCAGGCCCTGCACTGAAAGACCGTGTCCTGATCTGGCGCCAGGCACCCTTAGTACCCCGGATCATCGTTAAAATATGAATCCTTAAGAATTGATTCATCCTTAAGATACGCAAAACCTACCATCCACCGGAACAGCTGATCCGACTCGACACGCGTCAATGAAAATCTTGGCACGCCAGGCCTCAACAAATTCTTAACTTACCTCTCATCCGGATTGGAATTAACGAATCCAATCCTATATATTTTAATGTTAATGCTGCATTATTCTTTCACTCGTCCAGATTCAAAATACACTCGCCAATATAAGTGGACGAGTAGACTTTCAGCTAATATTGGCGAGTGAATACAAATGCACGTACACCAATTTGAATTACCCAGAGCTCCAGTTAAGGTGCGTAATTTGGAGGTAAATTTCTTGTTTCTCCATCAAAAATGGCAAGTTGGGAGTGCTTTAGAATCGTCTCAACGAGACGATTCTAAAGGACTCCCAACTTGTCATTTTTGATGAAAAAATAACAAAATTTCATCCCAAGTTGGTCAAATTACGCAACTTAACTGCAGCTGTTACCTGGGCCCGGTTGCTCAAAGCTTCTGTTAGCTTAACAGACTGTTAAATCCTTAACAATGCTAAGGATTTAACAGTCTGTTAAGCTAACAGAAGCTTTGAGCAACCGGGCCCAGTAATCTAGACAAGTAACCTCGCTTCAGTAAAGTATTTACATCATCAAGAGTCAAGAGTAGCAAATATTTGTATAGCATCATCAGCAAGGTCCCATGACATTAAATAGAGAAACTAGGAAATGTATTTAAATTAATGCTCCAGTTATCATGTCATTTTTACAGCTAAATATCCATTGATTAGTCAAAAGCCAAACAAGTCATTCTTGAGTCTGTGTTTATATATAAAACTATCGGTTGATTGTTCTACAAATTCGTACTCGAAATCTGACGGGTTGATTGGCGGAGACTGAGCACAGCTCATTCTCGTGCACCCGTTGGCTATGAAGTTGTGCAAGTATGGTGGTTCTATGTGATACAGTAACAGAGAAATGGACAAAACATGAAAACATTGGACTTGGACACCGTCACCCACCCGGCCTTCACCAATCCAATATCCGTTTTTTTTGTTTTTTTTTCTTTTAAAACCTGACTAAATAGTAATTTTTTGCACACGTGTTGTGCTAATCATATCAAACTTATTAATTTAGAGCATGATAACAGCATAAATGCTCATACACTTGTGCTCACCTGTAGTTGCCGAGCTTCACCCAGACAATTTCCCCATACAGGGGCCGCTTGCCCTTGACACAATCGGGGCAGAACCAGCTCCCCGTGGGGAACTCTATCTTGAGACATTCCGCGTGGAAGGCCGCGGGGCAGCTCTCACAGCATAGCAGGGTGCCACCTGCCGGGCAAAAGTGAGTGAATGCAGAGCTCCAGTAGCCTATTTCATCAACATTGCAAAGTATACTTTACTAGCAAAGTATACTTTGAGGGAGTAATCATTTATTTTTCCTGAAATGCATTATTTCATATAGAACTATCAAATGCATATATTTCATGATTAAAAGTATGCAGAATTATTATACTGAATTTATTACATTATCACAGCCAAATTGGCTGTGATAATGTAATAAATTCAGTATAATAAAAATTAATAAATTTATCATAAAATTGAAAATTTCTCCCTCAAAGTATACTTTGCTAGTAAAGTATACTTTGCAATGTTGATGAAATAGGCTACTGATAAGGTGAGTACATGTATTGGCATATTTTACGCACTTATTTCAGCAGAATACACATTGTTTATCAAAACTGGGAGTACAATATACTCACAGCAATGTGAAAATATGCATTGATTTTCAAATTGAGTGAGTGAAAATACTGTAATAAAGTTGAACATTTACTTAGTTGAGTGTTTGAACAGTGTTTGCTTTTTGCATAGTTGAGTGTTTGAACAGTGTTTGTTTTTTGCAGCTCAATTAAGTGAATGTTTCAATTTGTTATATTTTTTTTTTATATCATTTGTTCCCTATTTAGTAAGGAAAGAAATCAATAATCCATTTGTAAAAGTAAAATACGCAATGATTTTAAAGTGTTTACTTTTTGCAGCTCAAATAAGTGATTTTTTTTAAATTTGTTTTATTTTTTATCAGTTGTTCCCTAGTTAATAAGAAAATCAATAATACAGTTGTAAAAGAAACATATTGAATTGAATTTGAAATCTGGGGGTATAATACTCTTTAGTTACAAAACTTATCTGGAGCTCTGTGAATGGGTTCAACGTCCCAGCAACAGCTATGGTCATATAGAGACAAAACCACAGTTTAAACATAGAGTGGGATGGACATACTATGTAAGTAATGTTCACGCCTAGGGTGAGGATTGAACTCACAACCTCCAGTATTGAAGACAATGTCGTATGCCCATCCCTATGCCGGAGATAATCGTTGAACGATTGATTAGTTCCTAAAACACTTCATGGTTCCCAAAATACCAAAAAAGAACACTCAAATGAAGTGTTATTTTTTGGTATTTTGGGAACGAGGTCTCTGTGGCTTTGAACCGGATATGAGCCAAACATTTTTTGGAATTGGGTAAAAAATGTGTACTTTTTGGCATTGGATCTGAATAGACATAAAGTTGCATGCAGAGATAACAGGTAGCCAAAAACTCGCAAATTTGACATTGACCTTGGGCATGGGATGGCTATGGAATAAAAATATCGATGATGATAAACAGGAATATGAAGTTTAAAGTGAATTGGACTTATGCTTGCAGAGATAACAGGTAGCCAAAAAAGTGTTGACACAAAATTTCCAAAACATTAAATACAGTAAATTTAATTTCGAAATTCATTTAAGCATGGGCTTGAAGATCACATGGGTGGGTTATGCAATGAAAATATGGATGGTGATAAATAAGAAGTGAAGTTTCAAGTCGATCCGATTTAGGGTTGCCGAGAAAATGGTGGGTACCCGAATGCGCCTGGACAGCACAATACCATCATATGGCAAGTTTTTCAAACAATACAAATAATTCTAATCCGACATGAGAAAGATGTTATTCAGCAAACTATACGAGCTGTACGAGCAGCTTGAAATACCTTGCTTCAGTTGTAATATTTACATCATTCTGAATCAAGAGTAGCAAATATAAATGAACATCATTAGCAAGGTTCTACAGTAAAACAAATCATACTGTCCCAGCTGAAATCAAATTTTTGAGACACGCCATCTGATTTTGTATCGAAGAACATTCATGAAATATACTTTATATATAATACAGAATGTGTGATATTTTCTGTAAATGAAGTCGAAAGGCTACGAAATTTTTAAAACAAATGCGTATGATGTCATTTACGGAAAATATCCGGGAATTTTATAAATATATTTCACGAGACGACGCGCATGTTCTTAGGTACAACATGGCATGTCTCATATAGGCAAGACCGTGGTTACTTATCTCATGCGAAAGAACTGATGGATGGCAGAGCTCCAGATAAAATTGCCAAAAACCCAATTGAAATCAGAAGGAGCGAGTATCAAAAAGCAATAACAAATTTGTGGTACCTTTATCATGCTACAGAAAACAATAAACAGACCACACATATACCATATTTTTCTCATTTTCCATGAAAACACATCTTGGTATTTCATTAGGATTGTCTCCAAGGAGACAATTCTAATGAAATGCCAAGACACTCCAAGGAGACAATTCTAATGAAATGCCAAGACACGTTTTCATTTCGAAGCAAACTATTCAATAATTGCTGTCTATTGATGTGTAAACAGTAGTGTGATTTTATTTTACCCAATTAAAATTTTGAAATACCCAATTGCTTCAGATATGAGTGAAAATACTCAATTACTAATTCCTTACCTGGAGCGCTGGATGGACATGCATGTAATGTGAAAGTAGCAGACTGAACCATCAACCACAGGCATTGCCATCCAATGTTCTAACCACTAGACCATGCTTTCCCCATGTTAAATCCCCATAGACATCTTCACTCCGTGAAGATGTCTATGGGGATTTAACATGGGGAGTGTGAGCACGAGATAATCTCACCTTTATTACAATTGTATCAGATAATCTCGCCTTTATTACACTCAAAATGAAATGAATGGGGTTTTAACATCCCAGCAACAGCGAAGGTCATATAGGGATGGGACCACAGTTTAAAGTCTCATCAGACAGACCAGTGGGGTGGAAATACTGAAAGTATTTTTTATGCCCTAGGGTGTTTTGAACTCGCAACCTTCAGCATTGAAGTCCTGGGGCCCGTTTCACTAAACTTCGTACGACTACTATGTTCATAAGTGCAAATTTATGATCATCTGGAAATTTCAATTGATGAATTTACATTTATTGAGCATTAAATGTAAATCCAATAATTGTTTACAAGAAAACAGTGTTAATATGGAATTTACAGACTATTATAATTTTGCACTTACGAACATTTCAGTCTTACGAAGTTTAGTGAAACGGGCCCCAGTATTCTACCGAGCCTAGCACATGCCTTTATTACACTCAAAGCATATCATCTCACCTTTATTACACTCGAAGCACCAGCTGACGTTGACGTGGGTGTGGTGTTTCTGTGTGGATATGGGCTGGAAGTGGCGGGCACACACGATGTTGAAGCCCGTCAGGTTGATACTGCCCGCTGCGATGCAGAAATCCCCGACATGGTACGCCGTTGGACACCGCACGCACCGTAACAACCGACCTGGAAAATAGAACCGAATGGTATGCGTCTTTTTCCTTGACTTGACTGTAAGGCTTTTCAATTCCATGAAATTTTATTATAAGACATTTGTTTTTTTTATCCCTGAAATGCTGTCTTTTTTTTTGTTATTTTCCACGTCACTGAAAAACATGTTTTGACTACACGTTAGAATCATTTACATATTTTGATGACAAAAATAACAAATATAAAACAACAGATGACCTTACAGGGTTCGTACAGACATGACATGATACAATTCAAGCACTTTTCAAGCACTTTTCAAGTACAATTATTATTTTTTCAAGCACAATATCAATTTCTTTCCGACATAGAGTACAATAGGCTTTGTGCCTATCGGGCGCTTCTTTAACCCACTTAAAGCGGCTTATCCAGATACGGTTCAATACATTTTCCCCCATTGTGAAAACGCAGTGTAGCGTTCACGCACGTCGCCATTAACCATTCAGAACGAGGCTCATATTGGACCAGTTTAAAACCAGAACCGCGCACGGTTTTGCCGATACGCAGCGGGTTTGCCGATACCACGCATAGTTTAACATGCAGTTTCCAATACCGATCAGCGCTCCACAATTTACACTCGACCCATCGAATTTTAGCGATTAACCTTTTTATTTTTTCTATTAAAATTCAAGTACTTTTTAAGCACGAAGGCATTTTTTAAAGCACTTTTCAAGTACAAAAATTCAATTCAAGCACTTTTCAAGCAGATTTTCAGAAAATAAGTACTTTTCATTTATCACTCGAGAATTCAAGTACTTTTCAAATCTGTACGAACCCTGCCTTGACATATTTCGCATTTTAAGGGTTAAAATTTTAATAACTGGCAAAAGAAAATGATTTCCCCCTGATTTTTGGTTATTTTAGCAAATGCCCAGATTGTTCCAAGTTCCTGGCTACGGAAGGTACGGGAGTAAATTTCAAGATTCCATAACCACCTTGCTTAACTTAAAACTACTCTACAAACCCTCACCTCGTTCCGCCTTAGCCGAGGCCTTGAGATTGCCAGCGAGGCAAGTGTGACAGTGGTGGAGGGGACACGTCACATTCCGACCGTCGACCTTCGCCTGCGGGAACTGCTGCACACACTCGATGTGGTAGAACTTGCCGCACACAGCCACCTGGCATCGCTGCATCGTGGTGTCCGACTTCTTGCATACAAAACACGAGTGAACACCTGAAAGGAGCAACGTTACATGAATGTTAGTTCAAGTATACACACTATCTAACTTGAAAATGTGGTCTGTCGACGCACTTAGGGCCGCTATTTGAGAAAACTCTTACAAAAATTTTCAAAAAAATAAACAGACAGATGATCCTTAGCGAGGCTAATTGTATTATTGTTGAATGATATATATGTATCATTACTAAGTAATGCATGTGTGCAATCTGAAGATATTAGCTGAAGGCAAACAGAAATTACAGATGATTTGAGAAACTCTTACAAATACTTTCAAAAAATAAAAGGACAGACAGAGACGGACAGGACAGGGCAAAAGCTTTTTTGGTTCTGCAAACAAAACACGAGTCAACACTTGAAAGGAGCAACATTACCTGTACGTCAGTTCAAGTATATTACACATTGTCTCTGATAGAATTAGTGAATATATTTCAATCTGTCAATGGGATGATCTATGTACAGTATTGCTACGACTCTACCAATCAAACGTCCTGATTTTGGCCAGCTGGTTTGGACTTATGAGACACTCTAATCTCTAACATCAGAGTTTCAAATTCCTAATTGCCAGGCATCAGGTAGGTAGGTAATTGGTACCATTTATAAGCATGGCACGAGATGCCCAATAACAACTGTCAACATACCGGTGGTACATTCGTCACACTTGAAGGCACCGTGGGCATGCCCGACAGCCCCATACAGTCGGGGTGGAAGTTTTATTGGTCAAGGCTGAGCTGATCTCAGATGAGACTTCCTAATTTTGAACACGAAAACGAGAACACTCGTCGGTCACTCCACATGAAGCACCAGAGTGAGTGAGTGAATAGGGTTTAACGTCCGCTTTTCTGACATAGAGGTACAAGCCTCAGGGAGTCTACACGCAGACGGGTCAACGGGGTCGAGTCCCATATCCACCTGTCCAAGGGGGGTAAATCCCAACTTCAGAACTCAATATTTACAATCAAAATATATATTCAGTCCTGAAATTAGAACCTGATCTGGTGCCAGGCCCTCGCCACACCAGCATCATTTATCCCATCCCCTAAAAGTAATAGGATTAGCGCTAATCTTACTTTTATATATGGGGCATAGCCCGACTCAACTCTCACATACAAGAAAGCCAAAAATGTACGTGAGGGCCAAATCTGGTATAGTGGGTTCCGGAAAGTATGAACCCAATCGTTAAGCCAGTTTAGTCGCCTTTTACGATAAGCAATGGCTACTGCAGCACTATTCTCAGGATCAGTTGATCCCGCCCCGGTGCCTGCACCGTGAAGCACCAGAACGGAGTATGTATCTTTAATGTTTATAAGAGATAACCCATATTGTGCAACATTCGTCACACTTGAAGGCGCTTGTGCGCGTGCCCAACAGCCCCAGACAGTCAGGGTGGAAGTTTCATTGGTCAAGGCTGAGCCTCGCCCTATCAAGCTACATGATTTTGAACATGAAAACGAGAAAACTCGTCGGTCACTCCACAAGCACCAGAACAGAGTATTTACCCTTAAAGTATTTAAGAGATGACCGATATTGTGCAACATACCGGTAGTACATTCGTCACACTTGAAGGCGCCCGTGGGCGTGCCTGACAGCCCGAGACAGTCGGGGTGGAAGAAGCCCTGGCACGGCCCCTGGCACTCCACCAGCTCCCCGGTCTGCTCACAGATCTGGCACAGGGTCTCACGTTTCTGCGGCCCCGCCGACGAGAGTTTGAATATCTCGTGCTCGTACTCATCGTCGCACTCGCTCCGCGAGGATTTTGTGGCGCCGGTCGGTGGCGATGGGGTTCGAGAGCCGTCTTCGCTCTTGTAATAGACGACCATGTGTCATAAATATGGCTCTGACTGGAGAAATGGGGCTTATGCAGTGATTTATTTATTAGCGTGTCGCACGTCAAATACACATTTTTTTTTGGTATTGAAACACCAAAACCATTTTTTCAGAAGACCAATTTGGCACATTAACCCAAAATGGTCGATAAAACACAGCTTATGGCTTTTCCAACTAGTGTAGATCCAGATCAGCCTGTGCATCCAGTCTGATCAGGATCTGCAATATTCGCCATTCCATCAATGAAACACCCGTCATGCTTCTAACAAGCAATATAGATCATTATCAGGCTACAGGAGTGTGCCATTTGACCAGAAGCTACACTGGTGACCAATCTCATAAGCCCAATTTCTCCAGTCACAGCCATAAATATAGATGGCACATTCATTTGCTTAAAATTGATGATCTTGAAAAAAATTGTAGTTATTGCAACATCTAGTTGGGTTTCACTCTTCGTGCTCTTTATGCAATATACATGTGGTAATGATTGGAGAAATGGGGCCTATAAATTTGTGACCAATGTAGCTCCTGGTCAAATAGCACATTTCTGCAGCCTGATACCGATCGATATTGCTTGTTAGAAGCAAGACGGATGTCTCGTTGATAATGGCAAACAGTGCAGATCCAGATCAGACTGCGGATGCCAAGGTCTGATCTGGATCTCCACTGGTCGCAAAACCCATAAACCCAATTTCTCCAGTCACAGCCATAACTGTGATTGGAGAAATGGGGCTTATAGCATATGTGGAGTCTGGTTCCCGATACATGACTGGAGGAATGGAGCCTATGAGAGTATTTTTTATCAGTCTAGCTCCCGATTTGTGACTATAGTCTGTTTCACGAAAGCTGCCCAAATTTTACAGACATATAAACAATTCAAAAACAATATTATTTTCGATAGTATTAAATTAAAGGAAAATTTAAGAATGAGCCTTCTTTTTATTTCGTGAAATTTGGTCAAATATTGATTTTATTACGAAAAATTGATTTCTCTATGGGAATTTAACATGGGGGAAAAAGAGGTAAGGCAGTGTGGGAGGAGTCAAAAAACGAAAAAATTTGGAAATTGACTCCGAAACCTGACTAGATAGCTTGGATATGATCTAACTAAGAAAACAAAAGTTAAATTTCAAAAATCGGTCCAGTATTTCTGAAATTCAAAAAAATTTCCCCATGTTAAATCCCCATAGACATCTTCACGGATTTAACATGGGGAAATTGTTTTTGCGCAATAAAATCAATATTTGACAAAATTTCACAAATAAAAAGGCTCATTCTTAAATTTTCCTTTAATTTAATATTATCGAAAAAAATATTGTTTTTGAATTGTCTATATAGCCGTAAAATTTGGGCAGGTTTCGTGAAACAGACAGTAGAGAATGGAGTTGATGGCATGAGTGACCAGTTTAGCTCCTGATTTGCGACTGTGACTGGAGAAATCGAGTTTATGGAAAAGTAGCCAGTTTATTTTTTATGAGAAGCTTGGTCCTGCAGTGAACAAAACATTAGCTACGTAAAATCTTGGCCGCTGACCTGGCATTGTAATTATTGGCATTTCTGACTATTTATTCTGCAGCATTTGATTAAATAGAATACCACATAACTGATTTTTGATATCAAGTTTATCAGACAATCCTGAAACGGTATGAATTCCTTGGCTTAGCCTAGAAATTCCTACACGTTTCTAAGCCTTGCCTGATAAACTTGATATCAAAAGGCTAGCATGCTATTCCCTATCATGTACTAACCTGCTTGTCTATGACCATATTAGAATCGACTGAGCTGGACTTGCGCGGTTTACCCCGTTTGGCAGGTATCGTCGTGCAGGTACCCGTACCAGTCTAAAACAAAGGGAAAAGGTGAGTTCATGCTGAATATACGGACATAGGGTATGAACAAATTGAAATAATTTTCGCTATTTTTCTTCTCAAATTTATATGTTGCGACCATTCATTTGAACCGTCTCGATGAGACGGTTCCAATGTGTGGCGACAACATATACTTCCGTGTGTATAACTTAATTTTATTTTTTATTAATTTTATTTTTTTGTTTCTATTTTCTTTATTTCTCAATGAACAAATACGTTGTGACCACTCAGTTCAACTGCCTCGATGAGACGGTTCAACCGAGTGGTCACAACATATACATTAGTGAGAAATAAGAAACAGTAATCTTTTTTTCAGGGCAAAAAATTGCACAAAATGGGCGAAATTTAAAGCCCATTAACCGGCTTGTGTGGCATTGCTTCAGGTGAATATTAACATCATCCATCTTATATCAAGAGTAGCAAATATTTAATAGCATCATCAGCCGTGCCACAATCGTATACAACATATACTTTTAGAAATTGAGAAAAAATAATAATACCGGTAATCAATTATTTTTTTACGAGAAAATTTTCAGCATGAAACGGTTTATATGTATTGGCTATTAACTGGCTCGTGTGACGACATTGCTTCAGTTGAATATTGACATCATCTTACATCAAGAGTAGCAAATATTTTACTAGCATCATCAGCCGTGCCACAATCGTATCATGATTAACTACAACACAGTATAAACCCAGTTCATGGAGATACTGATACACAGTATCAAAACTGACCAATATTTTTGTTTCTATTTTCTTTATTTCTCAATGAAAATGTATGTTGTCACCACTTGGTTGAACCGTCTCGACGAGACGGTTCAACTGAGTGGTGAAAATATATACTTTTAGTGAGAAAAAATAATAAAATTTATGAGAAAAATTCCTTATCTTCAGCATGAAACGGTTTATATGTATTGGCTATTAACTGGCTCTTGTGACGACATTGCCTCAGTTGAATATTGACATCATCTTATATAAAAAGTAGCAAATATTTAATAGCATCATCAGCCGTGTCAATCGTATCATGATTAACTAAAACACAGTATAAACCCAGTTCATGGAGATACTGATGCACAGTATCAAAACTCACCAATATTTTTGTTTCTATTTTCTTTATTTATCAATGAAAATGTATGTAGTAACCACTCAGTTGAGTGAGTGAGTGAGTGAATAGGGTTTAACGTCCGCTTTTCTGACATAGAGGTACAAGCCTCAGGGAGTCTACACGCAGACGGGTCAACGGGGTCGTGTCCCGTATCCACCTGTCCAAGGGGGGTAAATCCCAACTTCAGAACTCAATATTTACAATCAAAATATATATTCAGTCCTGAAATTAGAACAACCTGATCTGGTGCCAGGCCCTCGCCACACCAGCATCATTTATCCCATCCCCTAAAAGTAATAGGATTAGCGCTAATCTTACTTTTATATATGGGGCATAGCCGGACTCAACTCTCACATACAAGAAAGCCAAAAATGTACAGGAGGGCCAAATCCGGTATAGTGGGTTCCGGAAAGTATGAACACAATCGTTAAGCCAGTTTAGTCGCCTTTTACAACAAGCAATGGCTACTGCAGCACTATTCTCAGGATCAGTTGATCCCGCCCCGGTGCCTGCACGGGGCCACTCAGTTGAACCGTCTCGATGAGACGGTTCAACTGAGTGGTGACAACATATACTTTTAGTGAGAAATTGAGAAATAAAAAAAGTTTATTTTTTCTATGAGAAAAATTCCTTATCTTCAACATGAAACGGTTTATATGTATTGGCTACTAACTGGCTCTTGTGACGACATTGCCTCAGTTGAATATTGACATCATCTTACATCAAGAGTAGCAAATATTTAATAGCATCATCAGCCGTGCCACAATCGTATCATGATTAACTACAACACAGTAACCCAGTTCATGGAGATACTGATGCACAGTATCAAAACTGACCAATATTTTTGTTTCTATTTTCTTTATTTCTCAATGAAAATGTATGTTGTCACCACTTGGTTGAACCGTCTCGACGAGACGGTTCAACTGAGTGGTGACAACATATACTTTTAGTGAGAAAACAAAAAATATTTATGAGAAAAATTCCTTATCTTCAGCATGAAACGGTTTATATGTATTGGCTATTAACTGGCTCTTGTGACGACATTGCCTCAGTTGAATATTGACATCATCTTACATCAAGAGTAGCAAATATTTAATAGCATCATCAGCCGTGCCACAATCGTATCATGATTAACTACGACACAGTATAAACCCAGTTCATGGAGATACTGATGCACAGTATCAAAACTGACCAATATTTTTGTTTCTATTTTCTTTATTTCTCGATGAAAATGTATGTTGTCACCACTCAGTTGAACCTCGACGAGACGGTTCAACTGAGTGGTGACAACATAATTTTTTAGTGAGAAATAATAATAAAAAAAATTATGAGAAAAATTCCTTATCTTCAGCATGAAACGGTTTATATGTATTGGCTACTAACTGGCTCTTGTGACGACATTGCCTCAGTTGAATATTGACATCATCTTACATCAAGAGTAGCAAATATTTTACTAGCATCATCAGCAATATCACAAGTTTTCTGCTACCCAGGTGTCAGATTTGTCATTGATCGATTAAATGGGGTTTGTGTCCATTCCAGCCAGGTATATACAGATGGGAATGTATCCGTATGGGGGAGCACTGAATATTTAACACTAAACTAGAAAATGTGTTTGTAGAACATGGATTTGTCACAGGGTGGTAGACCATTAGAGCAATGCGTGTATTAAATATGAAGCATACCAGAGCGTTAGTGTTGGATACACCAATTATGTGACCTTGACCCTGGGCATAGTGGGAGCGGGACGATCGTGGATTTCTCACAGGGCGGTAGAGGACGATTAAAGCAATGCGTGTATTAAATATGAAGCAGATCATGCAAGGAAACAGAAATTGTAAGACATTTACGCGAGCGTTAAAAAGTTTTCTGACGGACGCACAGAAAGACGGGACAGACGAACAAGGGTAACTAACACTACTGTCTGTTTCACGAAAGCTGCTCAAATTTTACGGCTATATAGACAATTCAAAAACAATATTATTTTCGATAATATTAAATTAAAGGAAAATTTAAGAATGAGCCTTCTTTTTATTTCATGAAATTCGGTCAAATATTGATTTTATTACGAAAAATTTATTTGTCTATGGGAATTTAACATGGGGGAAAAAGTGGTAAGGAAGTGTGGGAGGAGTAAAAAAAAAAAACGAAAAAATTTGGAAATTGACTCCGAAACCCGACTAGATAGCTTGGATATGATCTAACTAAGAAAACAAGTTAAATTTTAAAAATCGGTCCAGTATTTCTAAAATTCAAAAAAATTCCCCATGTTAAATCCCCATAGACATCTTCACTCCGTGAAGATGTCTATAGGGATTTAACATGGGGAAATTGTTTTTTCGCAATAAAATCAATATTTGACCAAATTTCACGAAATAAAAAGAAGGCTCATTCTTAATTTTTCCTTTAATTTAATATTAGCAAAAGAAATCTTGTTTTTGAATTGTTTATATAGCCGTAAAATTTGGGCAGCTTTCGTGAAACAGACAGTAAATGCCCCGTCCACTATCATGTTTTTGATGATAAAAATGGAAAATAAACAGCAGACGACCACAAAAAAATATAAGATAGCGGTCTAAGGGTTAATGCCATTCTGGCTTACTGCAGAAAATCCCGTTTTCAAACTCGCGTCACAAAAGGCACTTACCCCCTTCCTACAAAAGTGAAACAGAAACAGTGCTGTGTGACATGTGCAAATGATCCAAGTGAAGTCTACACAGAATGGCGACAAAAATCTTGGCACAAAAAATTGAATTACAAGTAACCTCGCTTCAGTCAAGTATTTACATCATCCGTCGAGTCAAGAGTAGCAAATATTTGTATAGCATCATCAGCAAGGTCATCTAACTATACAGGGATCCTCCAGATTATTGGACAAAACTGGCAGTTTGTTTACGATATTTTTCTTAAAATAGCAGCTACCGGCATAATATTTTCACAGAACAATCCTCGGTTCTTGCTTTCTCAATGCATGTAAACTATTTAGCAAAATGTGCCATCTTTCTCACTTAAAATTGGGTCAGATCATCAGTCGTAAGAATGCCCCAAAATTAACATCGACAATCAGTTATCTGGACAAACATATAGACTAATCGTCTTATAACTTCTATTCTCACGTTGAAATCATAATGTTATCACCTGTAAACCAGCGTAAACAGCATTGTGTATTTCTGCAGAAAAATCAGTCATCCTTCATTTCTTGGAAAACACCGTATATCGATTGAGCCCCCGCATGACTTTTGTCGCTGTAAACAACTTGTGCACAGAGTTGGGAATGTGTTCAGCAAATGTTACTAACATGTTTACCACGCCGACATATTCTTCACACTGGCATGGAAAAAGCATGCACCTGCATGACTTAGATGCATTCTTTGCAAAATCGGATCAAAAGAATGCGCTTAATTAACAGGTATTTTCATTTGTCCGATAAACTGATTGTCCGGATAATTGGTATGACCCCTGTAGACTAAAAACAAAAGATTCAGCGATGGGAGCTCCAGGGGCCCGTTTCACTAAACTTCGTACAACTAAAATGTTCGTAAGGGCAAATTTAGAATTGTCTGGGAATTTCAATTGATGGATTTACATTTATTGAGCATAGGCTGCATATGCTCAATAAATGTAAATCCAATAATTGTTTACAAGAACACATTATTAATGTGACATTTACAGACTATCATAATTTTGCGCTTACGAACATTTTAGTCGTAGGAAGTTTAGTGAAACGGCTCCCAGATAGGCTTTGTATGTACAACGTAACCACTACAGAAAACATGTTATAAGTGATCAGTGCAGGTCCAATGTATGATACTGTGCTTATGCAATACATAGAATCTTAGCATTGGTGTCGGCATAGCCCCGTTTCTTATGAAAATGGTAAACTTGTTTAATAAATATCACATTAAATCACTCCTGTAAGATTATCCATTTATTAAAAAAGTTGACCGACTTCATAAGAAGTATCATATTAAATCATAACATACATGTGGCTGTGACTGGAGAAATGGGTCTGATCAGGATCGGCACTGTTCGCCATTACATCTATGAAGCATCATGCTTCTAAGAAACAGTATAGATCGTTATAAGGTTACAGGAGTGCTATTTGATCAGGAGCTACACATGTCATAAACCCCATTTCTCCAGTCACATGACATGCTCCATATAAGTTTTGTGTCCAAAGCGTACTATACCCCCCCCCCCCCACCCCCACCTGATTTCAAAATCATTGCGTATTTTACTTTTACAAATGGATTATTGATTTTCTTCGTTACTAAATAGGAAACAAATGATAAACAATATATAACAAATTTAAACATTCACTTATCTGCTGCAAATTGATCTGCTGCAAATTGCAGCTCAAGTAAGTGAATTTTCAATTTTATGACAGTATTTTCACTACTCAAATTTGAAAATCAATGCGTATTTTCACATTGCTGTGCGTATTTTGTACTGCCACTTTTGATAATCAATGCATATTCAGATAAAATAATTGCAAATACGCACCTTATCTGGTGCTCCGACATGATTTATGTAAGATCCTCTATTGATCATGTTCCATCAGCGTCCACCACAAGTGCTCCAGATAAGGTGCGTATTGGCGTATTTTACGCACTTATTTTTTTTTTTAGCATTTGTTCCCTATTTAATAAATAAGAAAAACAATAATACATTTGTAAAAGTAAAATACGCATTGAATTTTAAATATTTGGGTATAATACTCTTTTAATAGATACAAAACTTATCTGGAGCACTGCATGATCGCGATGATCAAAGCCAACCGATTCATCATTACATCACAATTTCCGGGGGCTATATCAGACAAATATTACACAACATAAAAACAATGTACCCCCTTTTGGCTGATCTTAGCAAATAGTTTGAAATAACGACCATGTTTTGGTCATGTGATCACCCTCATTTTTTATGGAAAACATGAATATTTGTTAATTCTCTTAAAAATGTACTAACGTTTGGTCTTTTTTTTTTTAAGAAAGTACAGTCAAACCTGTGAACAAGGGCCGGCCAAGGGAAGTGGCCAAAGTGGCCATTGTTGACAGGTGGCCGTTCTTCCAAGGGTCAAACATTTTCCCAGTTGCACAACAAAGTCGGCCATGTATTTTGCATTCTATTGTAATGTATATGCATGCATAGAAAACGTCTTGGCTGTATACACTTCCACCTGACGATTCGTTATTGCACGATCGTGGAGTGTATCTGCTTTTTAAAACTTGCATAAAAATGGCAAAGATAGTCAATTAAATTAATGTTGTTATGTCATCGTGTTGTTATTGTTTTTGAACCCAGCATCGCTTTGGAAATTATGTACAAAGGGGAGTAATTATCTTCATGATCAGCACATCCCACGGCTTGCTTTGGTGCACCATTTAATAGCTCGTCGCAATTACATGTAAGCGGTTTAATTAGCATGACCATCAGTATTTTGTTTTCTTATTCTCAATTTCATACCATCAGTTGAAATTAATAACGGTCATATAGTCTTTATTAAAACGATGGCCTATGGTGGCGCGGCCTGTGAAAACCGCGATTTTTTTTTGTAACAAAGATATTTCATTGAATGTGTCAAGTCGAGTAACCTAGGCTTGATAGGTGTCCAAACCGGCAGAGAACACCAGTAGCCTATTTCACCAACACTGCAAAGTATACTTTTCTAGCAAAGTATACTTTGAGGGAGAACTTTTCAATTTTAGGATAAATTTATTAATTTTTATTATACTGAATTTATAACATTATCACAGCCATTTTGGCTGTGATAATGTAATAAATTCAGTATAATAATTCTGCATACTTTTAATCATCAAATATATGCAGTTGTTAGTTTTATATGAAATAATGCATTTCAGGAAAAATAAATGATTACTCCCTCAAAGTATACTTTGCAAAGTTGGTGAAATAGGCTACAGGCTTTAATATTTGCTTTCTGTCAAATGTATAATATCCTGATCAAGCCCGAATATGTAAGCAGCCTATGATGAATTGGCATTGTCCGCTGACGTAATTATTGATGTTTTTAATTAGAGATTGGCATGCATTGTAAACCATGGGCAGACTACGCGAATCCACTGCCTGGTCTGGCCGCTAATGCAATAATCCGGGATTTGTCGGAGATCGAGACCCAATTCACATAAAATGAAAATAGCTGGCCGCTGGTCGCAGTTCGGGGTGGTCGTTATTCCAAGGTCTTATAAAGAATAAAATTGGACAGGGGGATTTTTAACTGGCCGTTGTGGACAGGTGGCCACTATTCCCAGGTGGTCGTTAGCACAGGTTCAACTGTACATGTTGTGATCACTCATTTGAAAACTTATCTGGAGCTCTGCAACAACATACTAACCTCGACACTGTTGACGCGAGGTTTCTCCTCACTCTTTGTGTCCAAGTCCACTTTGCTGGCACGTCTTTCTTTCACTTTACGTACGCTATCCTTGTCAACCTTTGCCTGAAAACAAATCAGTAACATTGCAAGAGCGGATCCAGCATTTGGGTGGGGGGTTCTAGTTCCGAAGGTAACTCTTGCAATCTACTAGATCTTGCAAGAGTTACCGTTCGCAACTAGGGGGTTGTCCTATTTACCCCGGAACCCCCCCCCCCTCCAGATCCGCCCCTGCACTAATGGATGTACCCTGCAAAAACTTTACCACAAATTTCTAAGTCATTTGACCGTGACAATAGAGACCGCTACAATGGCATATAGAATGAAAGTATGGATGATGATAAATTAGATAAGTTTCAAGCAAATCCGACTGACGGCAGAGCTCCAGATAAGGTGCGTATTGGCGGATTTTAAGCACTTATTTTAGCAGAATACGCATTCATTATCAAAAGTGGGAGTACAAAATACGCACAGCAATGTGAAAATACGCATTGATTTTCAAATTGAGCAGTGAAAATACTGTCATAAAGTTGAAATTTCACTCAGTTGAGCTGCAAAAAGCAAACAATGTTTACATTTGTTATATTTCTTTATCATTTGTTCCCCATTTAGTAATGAAGAAAATCAATAATCCATTTGTAAAAGTAAAATACGCAATGATTTTGAAATCAGGGGGTATAGTACGCTTTAGACACAAAGCTTATCTTGAGCTCCGACAGACGGTAAAAGATACTGTAGGTAGTTGAAAATATTTATGCAAATCTCGGACAGACAGACAGGATGGTTACTCTGTACACCGTAACAATTTTCAGGGTACATACAAAAGGGGTGACAGGGATTTGAACTCCCAGCTACACCCATTAGACTATCAGCTATCCAAATGTAGATCCAAGATTTATTGATTGGGGTTTTACGTCCGTTCAACAGCAAAGTTATACAGTGGAACCTCTCTAAACCGGACACCCTAGGAGGTCCCAGGGTGTCTGGCTTAAGAGAGGTTTCACTATAAATCAGGCATTTGATCATTCTGTGCTATAGCTGTGTGCTTATGCGATCAAGAACAGATATTATCAACTGAGATAAATGACCAATAAACTCGTCAAAAATAAGATCACAGGTCTTTTCTGCGTGTCCGGTTTAGAGAAGTTCCATTGTATACAGATAGGAATGCTCCAAATAAAGAATTTTAGAACTGAAAGACAGTGGCCCCGATACGATGTCCGGTAGATACCCTGGCCCCAGGAGTGAATCCCAATAAGGTTTACCTGCAATACCTCATACGAACCGCACATACAGGTTTTCCACTGGCAATATCTACTACACACAGCTATCAATTTTACCAACCTTTCCTTTCTCAACTTTAGGCGTAACCTTCGTATCCGCTGCTTTGAGTGCAGTTTTCGCTCTTTTCGTTTCGCTCGGCGTGCTAGTTCTCACATCCGCAGCCTTAGGTGTGTTTTTCCCTCGTTTTGTTTCGCTAGGGGTGCTTGTTCTTGCGTCCGGAGTCTTCTTTACTGCTTTTGATGAACTTTTCTCCTTCGCTACGACTGGTGTCTTTGGAGTCTTCTTTAAAAGCATTTATATTTTAATAAACAATAATTATTAACCCTTTTAATATTACAGGCCGCTTTCTTAATATTTGCAAACAGTGTAGATCATGGTGAGCCGGCTCAAAACGAGCCGTTTCATCATGAAAGTGAATGGGTTTAACTTCCCAGCAACAGCTAAGGTCATATAGAGACGGGACCACGATTTAAAGTCTCATCCAACAGACCAGTGGGATAAAAACACTATGAAACTATTTTGGATGCCTAAGGCGAGGTTTGAATCCACAACCTCCAGACTGGATCACGATGTGCACCATTTGGGAATATTTTTTAATGTTTACAAATGACCCCCTTTTCAGCACAATGGAAGTCTCAAACTTAACATGAATTTGGTGGCAGGTGGGAGCATGCGATGGGTATTTTAACGATTGGGATTCAACCTTACAAGAATCCAGACCAGAGACCTGGGGCCCGTTTCACTAAACTTCTTACGACTAAAATGTTTGTAAGTGCAAATTTAAGATCGCCTGTAAATTTCAATTTATGGATTTACATTTATTGAGCATAGGCTGCATATGCAGCCTATGCTCAATAAATGTAAATCCAATAATTATTTACAAGAAAACATTGTTAATGTGAAATTCAGACTATTATAATTTTGCACTTACAAACATTTTAGTCGTACGAAGCTTAGTGAAACGGCCCACTGGTTTGGCACTCATGTACGTATTAACGCTCTAACTTAATCAACCATTAAAACATACCTTCAGATCAGCGGGCGTAGATTTTGGCGTCCTTTTCGCCCGCTCCTGAGCGGGAGTGACAGCGAGCTTTGCTTTCTTTTCGGGCTCGGGCGACGTGTGTGCCGGTCGTTTCAGTGCCTCGTCAACCACCTTGTTGTCAGACTCTGCCTCGCGCAGCTTCATGGACGGCCGACGTTTCCTCGACGGAGATGCCTGCTGGCCTAGCTCTGAAATAGCGGGGACCAGACAGTATTAGACAACGATCAGTAGCCTATTTCACCAAAATTGCGCCAAAATTGCGCCAAAATTGCACCAAAATTGCACTTATCTAGCTAAGTATACTTTGAGGGAGTATTCATTTATGTTTCCCGAAATGCATTATATCATATAGAACTAACGACTGCTTATATTTGATGATTAAAAGTATGCAGAATTTTTATACTGAATTTATTACATTATCACATAATGTAATAAATTCAGTATAATAAAAATTAATAAAAAACAAAAAATTTCTCCCTCAAAGTATACTTTGCTAGATAAGTATACTTTGCAATTTTGATGAAATCGGCTACAGGAGTCATAGCTGTGTGCTATGCGATCATGAACAGACATCACCTGAGATAAATGACCAAGAAACTAATCAGAAATGAGATCACAATTGTTTTCTTGGTGTCCGGTTTAGAGAGGTTCCACTGTACACTTTTTTATCTTACGAAAATTGTGAAATTGGTAAAAGGCATATTTTAATTGAACGGTTCAGGGGAAGAAGTCCATAAGTGACTTCCACCGACACCTTCAATTGTGGATTATGAATAACAGTCTTACAGAACATGTTCCATGACGGCGACACCCGGATGACCTCTGTGTACGACAGTAATTACAATACAAAGACCAGCTGAAATGAATATACGGTTTGAGAAAATATTTCCCGAAAACACTAGAGAACAGTGTAGGCAGGCTGGTGTAAGCCTTGATCAAAACACTAGAGAACCGTGTAGGCAGGCTGGTGTAAGCCTTGATCTAAACACTAGAGAACCGTGTAGACAGGCTGGTGTAAGCCTTGATCAAAACACTAGAGAACCGTGTAGGCAGGCTGGTGTAAGCCTTGATCAAAACACTAGAAAACCGTGTAGGCAGGCTGGTGTAAGCCTTGATCAAAACACTAGAGAACCGTGTAGGCAGGCTGGTGTAAGCCTTGATCTAAACACTAGAGAACCGTGTAGGCAGGCTGGTGTAAGCCTTGATCTAAACACTAGAGAACCGTGTAGGCAGGCTGGTGTAAGCCTTGATCTAAACACTAGAGAACCGTGTAGACAGGCTGGTGTAAGCCTTGATCAAAACACTAGAGAACCGTGTAGGCAGGCTGGTGTAAGCCTTGATCTAAACACTAGAGAACCGTGTAGGCAGGCTGGTGTAAGCCTTGATCTAAACACTAGAGAACCGTGTAGACAGGCTGGTGTAAGCCTTGATCTAAACACTAGAGAACCGTGTAGGCAGGCTGGTGTAAGCCTTGATCAAAACACTAGAGAACCGTGTAGACAGGCGGTGTGTAAGCCTTGATCAAACACTAGAGAACCGTGTAGGCAGGCTGGTGTAAGCCTTGATCTAAACACTAGAGAACCGTGTAGGCAGGCTGGTGTAAGCCTTGATCAAAACACTAGAGAACCGTGTAGACAGGCTGGTGTAAGCCGTGATCAAAACACTAGAGAACCGTGTAGGCAGGCTGGTGTAAGCCTTGATCTAAACACTAGAGAACCGTGTAGGCAGGCTGGTGTAAGCCTTGATCAAAACACTAGAGAACCGTGTAGGCAGGCTGGTGTAAGCCTTGATCTAAACACTAGAGAACCGTGTAGGCAGGCTGGTGTAAGCCTTGATCAAAACACTAGAGAACCGTGTAACACTAGAGAACCGTGTAGGCAGGCTGGTGTAAGCCTTGATCAGACTTCAGCTACACTGTTCACAAACTTTTCACGATAGGTGACAAATGTCTTAAAGAAAGGCAAATTAAAAACTTGTAACAGAAATATTTCAAAAACTTTAACGCAAATTTCTTTTAAGAAATTTGACCATGGAAATGAAAGCTGCTTGGGTGGGTGGGCTATATAATGAAAATATGGATGATGATGATGATAAAGAAGTGTATGAAGTTTCAAGTAAATCCGACTTAAGTTTGAATAGAAAATGGCTACCCGAAAACTTAACGCAAATCTTACAGATGGATGGACGAATGGACAGAAATACAAATTTTATATACGAAAAGTTTGTATGCTGGGGGTATAAAAACAATTGACACCAGTAGCCTATTTCATCAACATTGCAAAGTATACTTTACTAGCAAAGTATACTTTGAGGGAGTAATCATTTATTTTTCCTGAAATGAATTATTTCATATAGAACTAACAAATGCATATAGGCGGTGGGCCAGGAAGGCTCACCATGCACCACCCCCCCCCCCCCCCCTGCAGCCCCACCCCCCCCCCCCCCCCCATGGGTATCATGTCCAGATAAAAGGGTATCAAAATGTCCGTAAAGAGCCCTGAGTCAGAAAAAAAATATTTCAGTTACATAAGTTGGGACTCACTATGCTTAATTTGCATAAATCCAAGATGGCCGCCATCGAAAAATGAAAATATGGCTATTGGCAATATATTCTGTTATGCATGAGAATTTGTTGAGGTTTCCACATCCAAATAGTTATTTTAAGGCAGGATGACTCAGATGCTTCCAATGCCGTACTACTAAAATGCAAAAGAGGCATGTATATATTCAAAATTGCCGCCAATTTTAAGAATTTGCTGTCTTTTGTAGCTTTTTAAATAACTTTTGTGGACGTTTTCGAGACTTTAGTTCATAACTGAAGACACATGCTCTGTCATGTTCTTGCATACACTTGCATATTTAATAAACAGTTCTTCTTCTGCAGAAACTGGAACTCAATATGCCTAATTTGCATAAAACAAGATGGCCACCATCGAAAAATGAAAATATGGCTATTGGAAATATATTCCATTATGCACGATATTTTGTTGAGGTTTCCACATCCAAATAGTTATTTTAAGGCAGGATGACTCAGATGCTTCCAATGCCGTACTACTAAAATGCAAAAGAGGTATGTATATATTCAAAATGGCCACCAATTTTAAACAATTTCTGTCTTTTTTAGTTTTTTAAATAATTTTTGTTGACGTTTTCGAGACTTTAGTTCATAACTGAAGACACATGCTCTGTCATGTTCTAGCATACACATGCATATTTAATAAACAGTTCTTCTGCTGTAGAAACTGGAACTCAATATGCCTAATTTGCATAAAACAAGATGGCCGCCATCGAAGAATGAACATATGGCTATTGGCTATATATTCTGTTAAACGCGAGATTTTGATGAGGTTTCCACATACAAATAGTTATTTTAAGACAGGATGACTCGGATGCTTCCAATGCTGTACAACTAAAATGCAAAAGAGGCATGTATATATTCAAAATGGCCGCCAATTTAAGTGGATTGCTGTATTTTTTATTTTTTTTTTAATGGATGCTTTCGAGATTTTAGTTTACAAATCAAGACACATGCTCTGTCACGTTCTAGTATACACTTGGTTATTTAATAAACAATACTTCTGTATTTACTGTTATAACTCGACATGTGGTATCATGTTAGTAGTGTTTAATTATCACATTCCAATCAATCTACTTCTGCTGGACAGTACTAATGGACATAATCTGCATACAACTCAGTGTACTGCGTGACCACTACGTTACTGCTCTACAAAATACCGAATTTTTTAAAACCCTACTATATAAGTGACAACCTGAAAGCAAAGCTAGAAAAGAATGAAAAATACAGCCCTGAAATAGCATTTTGTAAGCTCGATAAGACGGGAAAATACCAATCTTACATTGTATATAGCTCATTGTATACAGATATAGAAAGTGCTGTTAAATAGCATATGTGCTAGGATCGAAAAATGTGTTAGAAGAAGTTGCATCATATCTCAGAAGTGTAATTCCTGAGGCATATATAAACACGGATGATTTGAGATGGCCCCCAGTAGTTCAGGAGCTTGAAGCAATGACAACAAATGTGATACCCCCTGCGCTTGAACGGTTTTTGAACTATGTTTTGTCAGGCAAATTAGGTGTACAGTCTACAAAAGTTTCCCGACTTGTGTGTTCCATTGGGTAAGACATATGCAGAGCAGTAACCAATGGACAGTGGAAAATGCCTAAGCACATAATAGCGTGCATGACTCTTAGACATATGTTTCGTAGTGCAGAACTCACAACGTTGTTGAATCGTCTGGGACATTCCGAAAATTATTCCGTCTCCCTTGAACTCGAAACAGCTATAGCTGAAGCATTACAACACACATCAACACTACTCACGACTCAAATAGTTTGTAACCCCAATGTGCCATCAATCTTTCACTCTGAATTTGACAACTTCGATCAACTAATTAATGATCTAACCGGCATGGACCGGCTTTGTGTCTTTAACTGGAGAGACACCTACAAAACTGACAACAATAGACTACTATCCAGTTATCAATAAGCCAATAACGGACTACAAAACAGTTCAGGAGTGTCTACGTTATGCGGAAGACACGACCAAGGAAGTTGGACAGGACTACACAATCACAACGTTTGATCTGGGTGTATGTATGAAAGCATAGCCCATCATATGGAACTGACCAGAGAGGTACAACTCACATATAGCCATGATTGGAACATTTCACATGGCATGTGCTTACATGAAAATGTTAGGAAAGACAATGAACGGTTCGGGACTCTCAGATGTGTTTCTCTAGAAGCCGACTTGATAGGTGCGGGATCACTTCAAGGTGTGTGAGTGAGTGAATAGGGTTTAACGTCCGCTTTTCTGACATAGAGGTACAAGCCTCAGGGAGTCTACACGCAGACGGGTGTAATGTCCGGCAAACACTATGGACGAGCTATCTATGTACTGTCATAAAAATGTCCTGGATGGTCTGGAGAGATTGCTCTTAAATCAGTTTCTTTCAAGTAGAAATGAGGAAAACGTTTTTGAAAGCGTATGTGAAAGTTAATATGAAAACTGTTCTCAGCGATGATGAAGTAGCAAATTACATTAGACAGCTGGTTGAGTACAGAGAAAACGTTCGCCATGGCGTGTTAGGTAAAACTGCACAACTATGGATGTGTTACATGGATCACGTATGGTTTGTACTTCAATTTATACGGGCAGTTTAAGACAAACAACTTTTCTCAGTATGCCCAATGTCTTCATCTTATGCCGGATATCTTCTTCAGTTTTGACGGACAAAATTATGCTCGGTACCTTACATTCTATTCTGTCTCCATTGCCAACATAGAAACATCGCATCCAGGAGCAACTGAGATGTTGAAGAGGGGTGCAATCAGCGTTGCAAGATCACACTTGTTATTCAAGATGGAAATGCGCTATTTCATTGAATGAAAACGATCCCTTGACACTGGGTCAGGAAATAAGAAGAGACTGCCGAATATTAGCAACATCGTCAGTCAGTATTCGGAGGAACATCGCACGGCACTCATGGTTCTGCACGTGTACACCGGCTGCGACACCACAAGTGCCTTTAAAGGCAAAGAGAAAGTTAACGCAATAAAGTAATTGGCGAAGAAGCCACAGTTGATCCCGACAATTGCGCGTGTAGGTGATACATGGAATGTTCCAGATGCTGTGTACCAAAATCTAGAGGAACTTACATGTTCTATGTACGGAAATCCCAGATTTTCAGACATTAATCAGTGCCGACTGTTCAAGCTGAAAGAAAAGTGTGATGACAAACTGGATCCTACCAATAGTGTCGATATGGGTTCACTACCACCATGTCAGGATTGTCTGCATCAACATACACAACGTGTTAACTACTAGGTGGCTATATGGAAACAGTCGCACATACCACTGCCTATTACACCAGAACCAACAGATGGACATGGCTGGACATTGGAGGAGGGAACATTAGAACCCTTATGGACCAGCGGGGAAATAATACCGCCAGAGTTGGTTAACATCCTTCAGGAAACGATGGAAGCAGGCGACAGTTCAGATGAGGAAGATGCAGATTATGTCCATTAGTACTGTCCAGCAGAAGTAGATTGATTGGAATGTGATAATTAAACACTACTAACATGATACCATATGTCGAGTTATAACAGTAAATACAGAAGTATTGTTTATTAAATAACCAAGTGTATACTAGAACGTGACAGAGCATGTGTCATGATTTGTAAACTAAAATCTCGAAAGCATCCACAAATGTTATTTAAAAAACTAAAAAAGACAGAAAACCACTTAAATTGGCGGCCATTTTGAATATATACATGCCTCTTTTGCATTTTAGTAGTACAGCATTGGAAGCATCAGAGTTATCCTGCCTAAAAATAACTATTTGGATGTGGAAACCTCATCAAAATCTCGCGTATAACAGAATACATAGCCAATAGCCATATTTTCATTCTTCGATGGCGGCCATCTTGTTTTATGCAAATTAGGCATATTGAGTTCCAGTTTCTGCAGCAGAAGAACTGTTTATTAAATATGCAGGTGTATGCTAGAACATAACAGAGCATGTCTCTTCAGTTATGAACTAAAGTCTCGAAAACGTCCACAAAAGTTATTTAAAAAACTAAAAAAGACTGCAAATTTTTAAAATTGGAGGCCATTTTGAATATATACATGCCTCTTTTGCATTTTAGTAGTACGGCATTGGAAGCATCTGAGTCATCCTGCCTTGAAATAACTATTTGGATGTGGAAACCTCAACAAAATCTCATGCATAACGGAATATATTGCCAATAGCCATATTTTCATTTTTCGATGGCGACCATCTTGGATTTATGCAAATTAGGCATAGTGAGTCCCAACTTATGCAACTGAAATATTTTTTTTCTGACTCGGGGAATCTTTACGGACATTTTGATACCCATCTGGCTCTGCCAAGGGTGGGGTGCATGGTGAGCCTTCCTGGCCCACCGCCTAATATATTTCATGATTAAAAGTATGCAGAATTATTATACTGAATTTATTACATTATCACAGCCAATTGGCTGTGATAATGTAATAAATTCAGTACAATAAAAATTAATAAATTTATCATAAAATTGAAAATTTCTCCCTCAAAGTATACTTTGCTACTAAAGTATACTTTGCAATGTTGATGAAATAGGCTACTGTTATTCTGTAATTGCAGTAGTGGAGATTGTTACCACAGCTCCAGATAAGTGTTGTATCTAAAGAGTATTATAACCCAGATTTCAAATGCAATGCGTATTTTATTTTTACAAATGTATTATTAATTTCTTCCTTATTAAACATGTTAATATGGAACAAATGATAACAAATAAAACAACTTTAAAAATTCACTTAGTTGAGCTGCAAAAAGCAAATTTTCTTTTTGCAGCTAAACTAAGTAAATTTTCAACTTTAACACAGTATTTGCTCTACTCACTTTGAAAATCAATGTGTATTTTCACATTGCTGTGAGCATATTGTACTCACACTTTTGAAAATCAATGATTATTATGCTAAAATAAGTGCGTAAAGTACGCCAATACGCACCTTATCTGGAGCTCTGTGCAGAGATGTCAACCCCAAAATGCCGTTGTCAGGAATATCGGAGTTAGTTTTCAGGAATTTAGGGCTTTTTCAGGAATCATCAAAATTGAGCTAGTATATAATATAAACAGTTATAAAACTGCTATGGAACACTTCATATAAGCGATTTCTTCACTGAAGAAGCCATCTTGAATCACGTGATAAATAAGTAGAACAGTTTCGCATATTATTGCCAAAATAATCGCAATTCCAAACAGCGATTTGAAGCCCAGTCAAATGTGTGCGGTGTCCGGGTAAATTATGACCGGTGTTTACATAAAAATAGTTACCGATAACTTTTTTTGATTTTTCCGTTTTTGCGGAATTTTGATCTTACAAATCTGAATGCGGAATTTGGAGAACAAATCCAGGATAATTCCGCAAAATCTGGAATGGTTGGCATCTCTGCCTGTGTTACTGTGTAAGAAAACATGTTGACACCCAAACAATCAGTGAAACCACACGCAATACGTACCGGATTCGTCGCTGAATTTACTCTTGTACCTCGCCTTCTGTTTCTTACTCATCATGCACCACTGCTGCCTACAGAAGTCCATCAGCTCATCCTCCCCGAAGTCGGCGTGCTCCATCAACACTGTGTCTCTCTCCTTCTGGACAAACACGTCAAACGATGCCTCCGTGCCCACAATGGGCCGCGACACCGAGGCGGGCGTCAACTTCGTGTCGGTCACCGGCGTTTCCACTTTCCGACGTTTCGATTTCGATGCTTCCGGCGTTGAAACCTCTTCTAGTTTCCGTTTTTTAGCCGGTGCTACTTCTTCAACAGATTTTTTACTTTTCTTGTCCAGTTTTGGTTCAGTTTTCGGGGTATTATCATTAGATGGAGTTGCGTCCTTTTCGGATTTTTGTTTCGATTTAGGAGTTTGATATAGGAACGTAAACTGTGCTTTACGTTCGTTTCTAGACAATGGCAGAGCAGTTTCCGCCTGTTCTACACCTACGTTCACAGCTTTGGCTCGACCTGGTGGCACGCCGTACCATTTCTGTAGCCGAGTCTTGTCCTTTCTGTTCTTAGCAGATTTGTACAGGTCTTCGACAAAGTCATCGAACAAGACCTTGCCCTGAAACTCCATCAGATGGTTGTGCCCAACCCATGCCCTCTCGGGCGCGTCACCGAAGAACTGCACGTGGTACTCCCGCGACTTTGCTGTGACAAAGAACAGGGGCAAGTCATTATATGAGACACACCATGCGATTTTGTACCTGCATCTGCATAATTCATGAAATATGTTTATAAAAAATTTACAATATTTTCCGTAATCGGCGTCAAAAGTTGACAAAATTTCCACATTTTATTCCACATGTACTCTGAATATTTTGCCAACTTTTATCTTTATTTATGAAAAATATTGTAAAATTATGCAGATGTCTGAAGGTACAAAATCGCATGGTGTGTCTCATATGTGGCGCTGACTGGAGAAATCAAGGGGCATGATCATGTGACACTAACAACAACAAGTACCAATTCAAAGTACGTATTCTTTTATAGTTTCCTTATTACGTAACGGATTTTGATGAAATATGGCGCATCAAACGCTTCTTGTTAAGCTGCATTTGGTGGTCTCTGTATTTTCCCTTAACTTCCATCGTTTTTGTGAAGAATCGATTTCCGTGTCTTCTCCGACACGGAAATCGATTCTTCGCAAAAACGACACAAGTCTGTGCCAAACTCCCTAGACCACCAAATGCAGCTCATGAAGACGTATTTGCTGTTCCATATTTCATCAAAATCCGTTGCATATTAAGAAAAATATCAAACTAGAGCAGCTTGAGCTGCATCAACGGTTTGAGCCTCAAACATTGATTTCATGTGTAACTAAGCTTTAGCCCAAGGTGTAAACTATCGGTTGCAAAAAGAATTTCTGAAGTTTTAGTATGAACAGTCCAACATTATTGTGTTCGCATCATCACATTGATGTGGGGCCGGTTAGCTTAGAGGTAGAGCGATGTACTCGGAGCGAGGGATACCGGGTTCGATCCTCAGCCAAAGTTTTAGCTAAAGGACAGAAATATCGACTACAGCAAAAACAATTGAAATCGAATGATAAATAACGAAGCTGACTTCACATCCGTTTGCTCTATTTTGAAAACTTGAAAACATACGTTCATCTTTGACATCGAATAGAGCCGTAAGTAGTCAAGATATAGCTCTGAAAATTATCATCTTTCATGCGGCTGACACTCCCCTATCACCCTGACAAGAAATTATGTTGCTGACAGTAGTGTACAAATTGGAAAACGTTTGTAAAGACCACCCGTTATCAGCCGAAATTCGGCAAAATCGTTGAAAAGTATGTACATTTTTCAACTTCAAATGCCTATAGCTCTCTTATTTGACCGAGAACTGTCAGCGAGTTCGAGATAGAGCATTTTGTCAGCTTTCCAATGCAAAAAGAATTTTTGAAATCGGTTGGAAAATAAGGAAGTTATAGAAAATATGACGTCACTTCCGGTTTCGTGGAAAGTGGCATTAAAAGATTTCTGAAAATCTCTAAGTCTCTGCTCACACTTGATCCGAATCGGCATGCAAAATTTGAAGTCGATCCGACCAGCGGTTTGGGCTGTAGACTGAACGGCTGAATAAAAAAAAGAAAAAAAACCCAACGAATACAATAGGTTTTCGGCACAACGGAAAGCCGCCTCAAACCTAATAATACTTACTTTGGAGTGGGCGACATTGTTGTTGTTGTAACCATGTGATCATGCCCCTTGGAAATGGGTCTTAAGAGATTTGAGATCAATGTAGCTCCTGATCAAATAGTAGCCTCCTGTATCGAGCTATATTGCTTGTTAGATTGATTTGATTTATTGGTGTTTAACGGCCTATCAACAGCTAAGGTAATTTAAGGCCGGCAAATGGGTTTGATCCCATATTTAATCTGCTGCATTGGTGCTTGTTAGAAGCAGGATGAATGTTTTATTGATGGAATGGCGAACGGTGCAGAAACCGATCAGACTGCAGGCTGATCTGGGGGCCGTTGCATTAAACTTGGTATGACTAAACTGTTGGCAAGTGCAAATTTAGGATCGTCTGGAAATTTCGATTGACAGATTTATATTTATGTCTATGTTCAATAAATGTAAATCCAATAATTGTTTACAAGAAATCATAGTTAATGTGAAATTTACAGACTATCATAAGTTTGCACTTACAAACATTTTAGTCGTACAAAGTTTATGGAAATGGGCCCCTGGATCTACTGGTTGCAAAACCTATTTCTCCAGTCACAGCCACATATGAAACCTCAGCACGCATGAACAATGTCCAGGAACTTGTATAATCACGGAATTATCAGACAGTTTGATCGGTTGAGGCTGAGCTCATTTTTACTATGCACATACCAGGGCATACGATCAATTAGCGATGTTGGCATAATCATGTGCTCAGCAACATGCCTCAGCCAATACAAATCGCATCGGCACAATGAGAATTCATGTGTTTTTTTTCTAGATATTTTTATGCGCCTGAATTATGTTTCATACATCCTGGAGTGATTTAATGTGCCATTGGCCTAGAATGAACATTGCTCGGCCAATTAAACTTGCTGATTTCAAATCTGCGAGGCTATACAGTCAGTTCGTTTGGTTGAGGCCGATAAAATACAATTTATTTTTACTTTTCTATTCTAAGCTTCAATGAAATCACACAAAGGAAGGGTTTTTTTTTTAGTCGGACATTCGGTCCGGCGACTTCCGGTTTACCGTCGGACTGGCGGCAATTTTAACGGACATGTCCGACAGACCAACGACTTTCGCGGAGACTGCTAGGTTGGCTAGGACTCTGAAATTTGTAGCCAAAATGAACTAACAACGCGTTGTCAGCTCATTTTGGCTACAAATTTCAAAATCATAGCGCCAACCTAGATTAACAGGGATCATTTTACAGGGTGAAGTGGGCGAAATTCTCTGCCTAAATTGTCCGATTTCTCCCTATTTTCAGCTGAGGGAGAAGTTTTTTACTATAGAAAAAATAGTATATTTTCAATTTTTTTTAGTGAAAACTACTCCCTATTTTGAAGGGCTAGCTTGAACCCTGGATTAACCTATCCAACCCATTACATGCGGAGGAATACATCTTTATAGGTATTTTTTTTTTAAACATTTTACATTTTATTTTTTGTTATTTCTCAATGAATGTATGTTGCGACCACTCATTTGAACCGTCTCGATGAGACGGTTCAAATGGTGGTCACGACATATACATTTAAGCACACTAAAAGAAAATATGTATTATTTTCCCGAATCAAAATGGCATATCCTCGGCATGAAATGGGTTAAGTAGGAAGGGAAACTTACGATTGATGCGTGTGTAGATGCTGGAGAACGGGTCATACGACACCATGATTGGCCACCACGGGTGTCCCGATACTTTGGCCCACATCAGATCTCCCACCAGCCACTTCACTGAAACAGAATTTATATTTGCTTGTTTATTGCTGTTTAACGGCCTATCAACAGCTAAGGTCATGTAAGGCCGGGCAAACGGGTTCAATCCCGTTTTTACCTGCTGCATTGGAGGGAAAATCCAAAAATCAGAACGTAATATTTACACCGAGAAAAAATATATTCAGCCCTGAAAATAAAATAACCCGACTTGGTGCCAGGTCCATAACAGACCAAAGTCACTTGGCCCCTTCCCCTAAAATAGGATTACGAACAAGAAATGCGTCTGTCGAACGAGGATGCCACCTGCAGCATATTTGAGAAACTGTGACAAAGTGGTTAATCGAAAAGTGTGACGGACGGACGGACAGATGGACGGTCCAAACACTATATGCCACCCGTTTCTTCAAAACCCGGTGGCATAATATTCGTAATACTCACATAAGGGGTATAACCAGCTGTAACCGTCACATACAAAATGCCAAAGACATATGTATGTGCAGGGCTCAACGTTAACTTTTTTTTCCCACTAGACCAGTCGGGCTAGTACTTTTAGAAACTACTAGCCCTGACCTAATTTGTACTAGCCCTGACCTAGTGAACCGTAACTTGCATTAATTTATCAAAGTTTTTATTAAATTATACATGTAATGATGTATAGTTATTATCAACTAACGTTCCATTGTACTTGTAGGAACTAGGACTCGATTGTACTGATTGTTTGCCTGTTTGGTACTACATGCATATAAAGCAGATGTCAATGATAATCAATTATGAAATATTGAAGCGGACAGTTTTGAAACCTATTCAGTGTGTATTGCAGGAATTTTTAAAGTGGGGCCAGTTGACCCACCTCATACACAAAGTTGGGGACATTTGAAAAACGTATAGGCCATTGTAAATGACAAGAGAAAATATAATTAATGGAACTAACCATCGCAGTTTCACGAAACACAGTACTAAGTCATGTTCAAATCGGCTATTAACATAGTGATCGTGATGATACAGGTACATGTATGTGTTTGAATGTAATTAGTGTGTCCAACTACTGGTTATGTCGACTACTGGTTGTGCAACAATGTAATTTACTAGTTGCATCATTGGAAGGTTTAACGTTCAAGAAACCAGTTGTTTACTTCTGAAAGAGTAATAATAAACTTATAACTACACAAATTAATCATGGAAGTGTCTGGAATGCAGCTAATATTCACATCATTACTGAAAACAAGCCAAAAAACGTCAGCAGCAGGCACTTCCGGTTTGAACATTTCATGTTTTTTTTTCTTCAATTGGTGACGATTAAATTCACCTTATCCAAGGTGTCAGATCAATGAATAATGATTCATTAAATGGCAAATGCTAATGTCCACTGATTCTGCCTCCCAGCCCAACAAAACAAGAACTTTAAGTGACTTAGAATATTCCATATCAGTTGAACTAATTTTCAATATGCTCATATCAGGGCACAAGATTTATTAGCGATGTGGATGTTAGTAAAAGCACGTGCTCAGCAGTACATTTGATCCACTGTGTGTAATTGCTGAGTCACTGGCCGATACATGATCGGTGCAATGAGAATTCACTTTTTTTTTTAAGAGAATTGTATGATCAATACGTACGGTACGCTCTGTTTGCGTATATTTCTGACAGCTTCCAATCAAAAATTGCTATTTGGTGAATGAAGCACCAACAACCAATCGTAGATCGTTCTACTTCTTATGTAAATTAGCTTTACTCCGGACTTGTTTGTTATGATTTATTTTGGTTCTTTTATCGGGATCCGGTCAAAATTACATCAGAATATAATAATGCCGTGCGGTATTGAGATTTGCATTGTTGATAATATATGTAAACTGTCCAGCCAAAAAAACTGAACAACTAGAGACGTACATCAGTGCACACAAAATTTGAAATTCCCTCATTAAATTATCATATTCGATGGTAGCATTGATCCCACTGTTTATAAATGGGTACGTTTTAGTTTGGGTACGAAATACAGAGGCTTACTACAAATATCATACCCGAATCCTAGGCAAACAAGTCCGCCTGGAGTTGTTTGTTTGTTTGTTTATTAGTGTTTAACGGCCTATCAACAGCTAAGGTCATGTAAGGCCGGGCAAACGGGTTCAATCCCGTTTTAACCTGCTGCATTGGGGGGAAAATCCCAAAATCAGAACGGAATATTTACATTGAGAACAAATATATTCAGCCCTGAAATTAGAATAACCTGACCTGGTGCCAGGTCCATACCACACCAAGTCACTTGGCCCCTTCCCCTAAAATAGGATTACAAATATCGTAATACTCACATAAGGGGTATAACCAGATTCAACTGTCACATACAAAATGCCAAAGACGTATGCGAGGGCTAAACTAGGTCTCCAGTCGGGATTCCGGTAAGGATGAACCCCGATCGTTAAATTACCCATCGTGTGCTCCCACCTGCCACCCACCCCTGGAGTTGTAAATAAACTATGTTCGAACTGTCAATCAGCATCTTTCTTGGAAGTTTTGTTTGTTATTACCAGAAAAATAAAAGGTGAACTAATACGGTTTTATTTTTGGCAGAGACTTTGGTCAAATTGGAACACGACCAGTCGGGCTACCGACAATGGTATTCCGGGAAAATTGACACGACCGGACCAAATTTTTACTAGACTCTGTCGGTCGGACGGACGTGCCTTAGTGTTGAGCCCTGATGTGAGGGCCAAACCTGTTCTCCAGTCGGAATTGTGGTAAGGACCCCATACACCCACCTGCAACCCACCCAGTCTGATCTAAACACAGTTTGTCATTCCATCAATGAAACGCCCGTAAAGCTTCTAACAAGCAATATATATTGTTATCAGGCTACAGGAGCGTTCTGCTTGATCATTAGCTACTCTGGTCACAAATCCTACAAGCCCCATTTCTCCAGTCACATATAATCAATAACCATCAGCTGTTAGCCTTACCTGGGTGTTTTGCCTCCATTTCTGGATTGGATTCCAGTTTAGGAGTTTGTGGTTTAAGGGTCTTTGGCTTCTGCTTCGGCGTGTCCACCTCCTCAATATCAAACTTCTTCGGCTTTCGTTGTCGTTTCACCGGACTACCAGCATCACTAGACTCTTTATTCAGACTCTCAATAGCACTAGTGTCAATCTTTGCCGGGATGGCCACCGATTTCGATGGGGAACGAAGAGACTTGCGTTTCCCTTTCTGTGGCTTCCTCGCTTTCTGTGTAGGCGACTTGACAATTGGTTTAGGAATTTTATTGTTTGATGGTTTATTATCAGTCAAAGCAGTGGTAGGACTAGCCAAACTCTTCTCTGTGGAAATAGTCGGACAAGCAATAGTCTTAGTGACAATGGTGGGACAAGACAAGCTTTTCTCAGTAAGAATGCTAGGATTATCCAAGCTCGTTGGATGCTCCATAGACTTATCAGCGGCATCTCCCCTTTCATCAATACTGTCTGTTTCACAGGCACTTGTGTCCATTGATTTGTCGGTGACCTCCATACTGGTCTCGGGGTCCACAGAAACATCGGTTACCTTCTCAGCAACGTCAATACCCATACTGTTCATTATATCGTCCACACCGTCGCCATTTTTATCAGCAGAATTGGTGACCTCTCTGCTCTTCACTGCTGTTGATTTCTTTCTTCGTGACGATAGATCCCCCTTACTCATCAGATCTGAACCTGTAATGGCACCAGTAGCCTATTTCATCAACATTGCAAAATATACTTATCTAGCAAAGTATACTTTGAGGGAGAAATTTTCAATTTTAGGATAAATTTATTATTTTTTATTATACTGAATTTATTACATTATCACAGCCATTTTGGCTGTGATAATGTAATAAATTCAGTATAATAATTATGCATACTTTTAATCATCAAATATATGCAGTCGTTAGTTCTATATGAAATAATGCATTTCGGGAAAAATAAATGATTACTCCCTCAAAGTATACTTTGGTAGATAAGTATATTTTGCAATTTTGATGAAATCTGCTACTGAACCTGCAATGGCACCAGGGCACCGTTTCATTAAACTGCGCACGACTAAAATGTTCGTAAGTGTAAATTTAGGATCGTCTTGAAATTTCAATTGATGGATTTACATGTATTGAACATAGGCTGCATATGCATATGTTCAATACATCAGAGCTCCAGATAAGCTGCGTATTTGCTTAAATACCCAATTAAAATTGCCAAAAACCCAATTGAAATCAGAAGTAGCAAAAAGCAATAACAAATTTGTGGTACCTTTATCATACACAGAAAACAATAAACAGACCACAAATATAGCATATTTTTCTTATTTTCCATGAAAACACATCTTGGTATTTCATTAGAATTGTCTCCAAGGAGACAATTCTAATGAAATGCCAAGACACGTTTTCATTTCGAAACAAACCATTCAATAATTGCAGTCTGTTGATGTGTAAACAGTAGTGTGATCCTCCTTACTCATCAAATCTGAAACTGCAATGGCACCAGGGGACCGTTTCATTAAACTGAGCACGACTAAAATGTTCGTAAGTGCAAGTTTAGGATCATCTGGAAATTTCAATTGATGGAAATAAGAAAATCAATAGTCCATTAGTATAAGTAAAATACGCAATGATTTTGAAATCAGGGGGTGTAGTACGCTTTAGACACAAAGCTTATCTCGAGCTCTGTAGATTCTGATGAACCGGCTCGTAACAAACTGTCTCATCAGGATCAGAGTCATTTGTGAATATTTCTGAGTTTTTATACAAATCCCCCATTTTCGTATGAACCAAAGTTAACAATTAAAATGGAATTTTCCATTCCAGTCACTCAGGGGTGAAAGGGTTAAGTCACACAATACATGACCATGAAATGACACCACACCACCATTGTTATACTCCTACTTTCAGCGGGCATATTCAGGGATTCCGCTGGGGAAAATAAAAAAATCGCCACTTCAAAACAAGAGGGCCATGATGGCCCTAATTCGCTCACCTGACTCCATGAACACCAGAGGAGAATGTGACATTGAGTTCATGTGCTATTTTTAGATGGCGGTCATCTTTGATTAAGCGATGACTCTCATTTTACCAAATCTGAAAATGCTTCACCCAAGGATCTTAACTTCCTATGAAGTTTGGCCAGCATCGGCCATGTGGTTCCTGAGAAAAAGATGTTCAAAATCTCGAATAAATGGACCTTTTGGTGGTAATCATGGATGACATAATCATCCGATTCCGACAAATATTGCACCAGAGCAATCACCTCATCGATACCTTCAATTTGATATATGACATGAGCATATTCGGTCAAAAATAAAATTTTACCCCACGGGCCACGCCCATTTTGGACCCCGGGGTCACCATTTTCACAACTTTGAAAGAGCATTGTAAATCGATCATTCCTACCAAGCTTAGTCGAAATCCGGCCAGCGGTTCACGAGAAGAATTTTTTTTGAGAATTTATGCTATTATTAGATGGCGGCCATCTTGGATTAGCGACGACCTCCATTTTAACAAATCTGAAAAAGCTTCACCCATGGACCATAACTTTTAAGTTTGGCTACCAAGGGCCAAGCGGTTCATGTGAAGAAGAATTTTGAAATTTCTAATAAAAGAACGACCTTTTGACATTTCGGCAGCCATCTTGGATGACATAACCATCCGATTTCGACAAAAAATGTACCGGAGTGTTCGCCTCATTGATACCTTCGATTTGATATATAACATGACCAAATTCGGTCAAAAATAAAATTTGACCCCAATTTGACCCCACGGGCCACGCCCATTTTTGACCCCGGGGTCACCATTTTAACAACTTTGAAAGAGCATTGTACATCGATCATTCCTACCAAGTTTCGTCGAAATCCGGCTAGCGGTTCATGAGAAGATTTTTTAAGAATTTATGCTATTTTTAGATGGCGGCCATCTTGGATTAGCGATGACCTCCATTTTAACAAATCTGAAAAGGCTTCACACATGACCATAACTTTTAAGTTTGGCTACCATGGGCCAAGCTATTCATGTGAAGAAGAATTTTGAAATTTCTAATAAAAGAACGACCTTTTGACCTTTCGGCGGCCATCTTGGATGACATAACCATCCGATTTCAACAAAAAAAGCACCAGAGTGATCGCCTCGTTGATACCTTCAATTTGATATATGACATGACCATATTCGGTCAAAAATAAAATTTGACCCCATGGGCGATACCCCATTTTTTACCACGGGGTCACCATTTTAACAACTTTGAAAGAGCATTGTACATCGATCATTCCTACCAAGTTTCGTCGAAATCCGGCTAGCGGTTCATGAGAAGATGTTTTAAGAATTTATGCTATTTTTAGATGGCGGCCATCTTGGATTAGCGATGACCTCCATTTTAACAAATCTGAAAAGGCTTCACCCATGACCATAACTTTTAAGTTTGGCTACCATGGGCCAAGCTGTTCATGTGAAGAAGAATTTTGAAATTTCTAATAAAAGAACGACCTTTTGACCTTTCGGCGGCCATCTTGGATGACATAACCATCCGATTTCAACAAAAAAAGCACCAGAGTGATCGCCTCGTTGATACCTTCAATTTGATATATGACATGACCATATTCGGTCAAAAATAAAATTTGACCCCATGGGCGACACCCCATTTTTGACCACGGGGTCACCATTAACAACTTTGAAAGAGCATTGTACATCGATCATTCCTACCAAGTTTTGTCGAAATCCGGTTGGCGGTTCTTGAGAAGATTTTTGAAGAATTTGTGCTATTTTTAGACGGCGGCCATCTTGGATTACGTAATGACGTCATTTTAACAATTTTGTAATCCCCCTACCTAAGGACCATGACCATGAAGTTTGGTGACTATAGGCCCAATGGTTACCGAGAAGAAGACGTTTGAACATGTTCACGGACGACGACGCTCAGGTGAGCTAAAAACGAAAGAAAAAAAAAGGAATAACCAATAGGATAAAATAAACAATTGGCGATAAAAAATTAAAATTTTTGAAAACAAATAATTGTAATTTATCGGTAATTGTTTATTTTCATCGCCAATTGCGAAAGTGGCGATAGCCAACGGAATCCCTGCATATTATAGGTTTTAGTCAATTTGGTGTCGTATTGCCCGTCTGAATCTATATTCACCCGAGGCGCAGATTTGTTATATTCCTCCAGAATTTATGTTTGTTTGTTTATTGGTGTATCAACAGCTGTCATGTAAGGCTCGATCCCGTTTTAACCTGCTGCACTGGGGGGAAAATCCCAAAATCAGAACGGAATATTTACATCAAGAACAAATATATTCAGCCCTGAAATTAGACCAGGTCTCCTCCAGTCCAAAATCAAGTAAGGATGAACCCCGATCGTTAAATTACCCATCGCATACTCCCACCTGCCACCCACCTCCAGAATTTAATTTTATAAGTGTATTGGTACATGTTTAACGTCATAGAAATATGGCGCCAAATGGCACGACGTTACAAATATTAGCCGACGTCATCCCCGACATAAACGAGTAGAAATTTGTTAAAAACATGACAATTTCTGGACCGATTTGAAAAATATAACTTTTGTTTTCTTAATGAGGTCATTACCAATCCCTAAGACTATGTTCCGGAGGTGATTTCCAAAAATGTTTGTCTTCGACTCCGCCTGGAACAGCTGCCATTTTGATTCGAGCCATATTGACGGGCTTGACAGTACAAGCTGACCAATCAGAACGCGAGAAATTTATCTGCGGTATGACAAAGAGTGTTCCTACCTATATGTACACCCACCATTGTTCCTGCCTTTATGTAGGACATTGTCGCTGTTCCTACCTATATGCACGACCTTGCCGACACCCTCGACGTCGAGCGTCGACTGCTCCACGGTGACCACCTCAGCCTTGGCGCTCGCCTTACTCTGGGCGATCTTTGGGTTGCGCGTCATCGTCGCCATCTGGGGCAGGTTATGGCGGAATCCTACCGGAGACGCGCCTGTGTCCATACCTGGCGTGGTGCGGTATACAAATGACGGTTAATTCGGGTTGGGAATCAGACACTATCGATAATCAGATGACTAAATGTGATTACCGGTAATATTGATTGGTAGGGTACAAGTGCCGGTTAGTATATATAAGGCCATAAAATTTGGTTCTCAGACTCGGGTTTTGAGGAATGTGACGCAGGAGGGCAGATTTTCTATTATATTTTTGTTTGTTTGATGTTCGTCTCTGATTTTTTTAAGTCGCCAGATGCATTTTGCATTAACACGTGGTTCACATAGGTTCTATAAAATTACTATAACCTCTTTAGATATGAAAAATCACCAGATTGTCGTCAAATATAATTGGAATACATGTATTACATATTTGTCCATGTTTGTGATTTTGATTGATCAAATGGCTAATTTACAGTGTACTTTTATTTCGCCATGACGACAAATGCCAACGATGCGCAGCGATTTTTCTGATGTGGCAATATCTAAGTTTTTATGACCTAATAGTCCATGGGCCCTTTTCACTTAACTTTTTATGATAAAACTGTATGTATACATGGCTTAGACTGGAGCAATAGGGCTTATGGGTTTTACGACCAGTGTAGATCCAGATTAGCCTGTGCATCTGCTCGTTCGTCGTTTCATCAATGAAACACCACCGGTCATGCTTCTAACAAGCAATATAGATCAATTCGCTATCAGGCTACAGGAGTGTGCTATTTGATCCGGAGCTACACAAAACCCATAAACCTTATTTCTCCAGACGAAGCCACATATATGATCAGTAAGGATGGATTCATTGTTAAGATACATGTACCCTCAAATCCTCAGGACTCCTAGCCAGGGTTGGCAAAATATGAGTATTTCCCAGGACGGCGGGAAATACCGGGAATTTGTAAACCAGCATCCTTTTGCACATTTCAGCTTGATTTGCTAGGAGTCCTAGCAAATCAAGCTGAAATGTGCAAAAGGATGCTGGTTTACAAATTTGTCAATGCCATTAACCCTTTCATCCCTAAGTATAAACTGTAGCCTATTTCACCAACCTATCAACACTTGATCAATCAGGACCAGTAGCCTATTTCACCAACATTGCAAAGTATACTTATCTAGCAAAGTATACTTTGAAGGAGAAATTTCAAACTTAAGGATAAATTTATTAATTTTTCTTATACTAAATTTATTACATTATCACAGACACTTTGGCTGTGATAATGTAATAAATTCGGTATAATAATTCGGCATACTTTTAATCATAAAATATATGCAGTGGTTAGTTCTATATGAAATAATGCATTTCGGGAAAAATAAATTACTCCCTCAAAGTATAGTGAAATCGCGATGGCTCGTAATGACGGGCTCGCTCGAAATAGCATCGCGGTCCCGATAATTTTCCCTATATGCTTTATAATGTAATTTACATGCAATGGCTCGAAATGCAACTCCTCGAAAAATGCGATCCCTCAAAACATTTTTCAAGTCCCGCGGACTCATTTCTCGCTATTTTGCTATACGATGACTCGAAAGTCATGTCGAAGTTTGTGCTTTGCTAATTTTCACACCTCCGCGTCCGACTTATGCAAAAAGGCCGAGTCGCGTTCTACCTGTCTATGAAATGTGGTTTCTTTTCAAGTCCAGTTAATTGTATAAAGTGTTGCAATTTGATCATTAACGTTGTTGATTGCGATCAACGATATACGGCGATTTATTAAATATTCTGGGCTTCGGCCACTCGGCACATTTAATAGAGTCTGTCGTAAGTCATTGGTCGTTTGTCGTGGTAACTCACAGGTTATACTCGAGTATCAGAGGAAACAACCAGAGTCGTTGCTCGGGTTCAAGTCGAGTTGAAACCCTAGTAACCCACGTTCTAGTCCTCGTGTTATTCGTGTGGCTACCCGGGAGTTACAACAAAAAAAGCCCATTAATAATAGTCTGCAAGTTGATCAGCATTTACACTGGTCACACATTAAGTAAAGCACGTTTTGTTGTCGCAACATTTTACGATTCACGAAAGATTTTTTATGAGCGCCATATAACAACATCATTTGAGCTGGGCCCATACTACTGTTTCGAGTGACGTCGCAACCACCTGCGACATTAATTATGTGCGCCACTATTTATAGTAAATACTGGAGCTTTTCTGCTTTGATAATAATTGAAATAAACACAGTTTTGTAAATACATTTAAATACAATGTATTTTATTTCACATGATCTGCGAATCAATATTATTATTATCTATAATATGGATACACTCTATTATGCTTCATTATTTCCTAAATCCGACGGGTACAGTCAAAATATGCCAAAATCGCAAGATGGGATGGCTCGAAAGATGCGATCACTCAAACAAAATATGCAGGCCCGTGGCATTTCGAGCCATCGCGATTTCACTGTACTTTGCTAGATAAGTATACTTTGCAATTTTAATGAAATAGGCTACTGGAATGGACTGTGATATATGTTAATTTTCCGACCAATCCAATCGACACAAAACAGATCTGTAGTTGAAAGGGTTCGGAATTTTTTCAGCCAGAAGCCCAAATATCGAAAAGGAAAGCTACATGTACATACCATTCTGTTGTGCCTTCGAAGGTGAAACTTTACCCGCCGTGGATTCTTCCGTAAGTCCATCCATGACCAATGTCGACACTGACGGTCACTTTAAGTTTTGAAGATCTGAAAAAATAACTACATGTTACACAGGGCTCCCAGTAGAAAGTTTATACCAGGGGTCATTTGACTTCTCTATCTGTATTTGTTGGAGAGTCATTTGGTCAAATTTAGGAGTCGAAAGTCATTTGACGTCTAATTTCATCAACAAACTTTCCTCAATTTCAAATGATTAAAAGAATTAGCTTATAAATAACCTATTTCAGCATTATTGTCAAATCATACCGTCGAACCTACAAGCAAATAAGCAATTTTTAAAGTGAATGACTGAGTCAAAACGACTCCTTACACAATTTTCCGTAGCTGTCTCTTTGTTATAGATCGTTCTGAAATCTATCTTGGTACACCACAGACACGCGACCTAGGACGAGTATAAAAGTCTACTGCTCCAGATAAGCTTTCGTATTTGCTTAAATACCCAATTAAAATTGCCGAAAACCCAATTGAAATCAGAAGTAGCAAATATCAACAAGAATTCCGCGGAATCAAATGTCTCGCCTTGTTCCGCCTTGACATTGACCCTGGGGCCCCAAGAAAAAAATATTAATAGTCCTATATTCATCAACATATCATAGTAAAGGTATGTATAAAGTTTGGTGACTGTAGCTGATAAGGTGTTGGAAGTAATGACCGTAACACAAAAACTTAACATTGAATGATGACGCCGCCCCGACTCCGGAAAAGCAAAACCTATGTCTCGCTTTCCGCTTTCGCGGGGGAGACAAAAAGCAATACAAAATTTGTGGTACCTTTACCATGCTTCAGAAAACAATAAATAGACCATAAATATAGCATATTTTTTCTTATTTTCCATGAAAACACATCTTGGTATTTCATTAGAATTGTCTCCAAGGAGACAATTCTAAAGAAATGCCAAGACATATTTTCATTTTGAAGCAAACTATTAAATAATTGCTGTCTGTTGATGTGTAAACAGTATTCTGATTTTATTTTACCCAATTAAAATGTTTAAATACCCAATTGCTTCAGAAATGAAGGAGTGACAATACTCGATTACTAATTACTTATCTGGAACCCTGTTGCTCTACCCCTACACTATCAAAGACCACTAGCAGAGCTCCAGATAAGTTTTGTATCTAAAGAGTATTATACCCCCAGATTTCAAATTCAATGCGTATTTCAGGGATTCCGCTGGAGAAAATACTCTCAATAATAGCGCTATTTATAGTCACCTTGAATTAACGTATAGTACTGTACGAGACCAAGTGGGTGGGGTAATGGGATTTTTTTTAATAGGCATTTTTTTGGTGTCATAGGTCGAGTCTTCCACCTGTGGCCAAATATTGGGGTGGCAGTTGGGGCCTGCGTGTGGTCCGTTTAGAAACCGCCGTGGGGCCGGTCGGGACCATCGGGGCGCCCGGCGGATGTTGTACAAAGCGCCCGGGATTCGGGAGTTGGGCTGTGAGGCTATCGTAGGGTGGCCGTGAGGGGCCCGTGAAAATGCCACAGCGCCTGGCGGATTTTCCCCCAATAATTTTCAGGCACTCGCCAGATCAGTTTCCGGCAGGCCGCTGCCCTAGCGACGTGTCTACGGGCTTTACACAACCTAAAATCGCGCTTGGAAAATCACAGATTTGGGAGTCAGGTTTTCACGCACGCGGGGTTCAGGCGACCCCAAAAATCACAGCGGAGCCTGTAGAAATCGGGCAATGTCCGGCTGGACGCCTCGCGGAAATGCCATTTTTGGCCTGTTTTACGAGTCGCGCTGGCTCTGCGACCGATATGTGACTGAGGGCCGCTATATCTGGAGCTCTGCAAAGACATACCCAGTTAAGCGGAGAAAATGTTAAGTTATATTCTGTGGTACAGACGGACGTAACCTATATGGTCTCACGTTAAACCACTGGTCCTATGCCACAGGGCAGTAAAATTGTATTTGAAGCAGTAGAAATCAATTGCCAGCAGTACTTCTGCATACGTAAACAAAATTCTAGAAATCTGAAACAAATACTGGTATCATTGTTTTCGGGACAGCAGTTTTCTAAATTTGACTTGCCCCGCGTATCACTGATGTGAAAAGATTTTTGTGAAGACTATATACTGTTTGGCATACATCATAATGCCAGTGTTATAATTCATATACTACAGACGACAAAATTTCCCACAGCGTTACAGACTTTCACCTAGCTTAGCTAACTTTCACCATAAAATTTCTCACCAACCTACACTATCATCCGAGTGACAGGAACCAAATCTGGAACCCACGACGGTACAAGAATATGAGCAAATACACATGCTTGAACCCTAGTTCCGAGCACAAGCATTCGGCTTTCATTGGTATACCTCTATATATATATGAACATGGCTTCTAACTTTGGTCGGACACGACCTCGTATCATAACAAAAAAAACATGTTTAAAATTGTAATTTTCTCTGCATTGTATGTATTTCTGCAGGATATCGATAATTCTCAAATGATCAGATGAACTTGCCAGTACAAAATTGACATGATTTCATTTGTTATGATACAAGGTTGTGTCCGACCTGAGAAAACGAGCTGTAATTCGATATTATTTGCATAAATATGATGTATGTTATTTTAGCAGGATAACAATAATTCTTAAATGAACATGTGCACATTCGCCAAAATATTCACATTAGTGTTAATAAAATAGCGGAATGTGTTGCGATACGAGGTCGTGTCCGACCAAAGTTAGAAGCCTTGTTCATTGAAAGAGTTATAGCTACCGATGAAAGCCGAAACATGCCGAATGCCTGTGGTTCCGAGTACAAAACTCTAATTACATTGCATTACATAAGCGTTACGATGGGAGTAGTATTTCCAAATTTGCGTTTGAAACGTTCTTAGTGTACTTTTTACTTCGTGGAAAGTGACCTAAGAATTTTGCTAATACACTTCGTTAGGTTTGTTTAGGATATTTATCTCGAATTGTAGAATTTTCGCTCAATTATCAATAACAAACAATATAGCAAATGTTGCCGAAATTACTATGGCTCATATTGTAAATAACTGTAGGCAGAAAATTTCATACTGGCAGTGCTGTTCCAAAAAAATGTTTCTTTAATATATTGAAACATTATTGTAGGCCAAACTTGAAAATCAACATTTATTTCCCCAATTGTTGGGACAGGTTTCTTATTCTTCCAGGTTTATTTAAGTTGTTGACAGTTTATATAATATTAATAATTGACAAGACAGATCCACAAGGACAGTTGTCAAACAATGCAGACTACGGAAAATTAACATCAAACATATTCCAGGTGAAGACTGGGACTGGGAGACATTGTCAGCCATTTTTAACTTTTAGTTGGGCAGATTTTTCATAAACCAAGGCTAATATTCAGTTTTACATGTAAACAACGACGATTCGTTACCTAGATACAACTAATCTTGTTTCATTTTAAAGTTCTTGCTTGAGGAATACGTCATCAACAGCTGATAAAATGTTTTAGATGGGTGAAAAGCTGATTTTTTTACAAACAGCAGTGGCAATGCCTTCCACGGTTAACTTCGGAGATTTCCGGTAAATTCCGGCGGGAAAATATGAAAGGATTTGATTGGCCAATAATCATTTCCGTTTTCAAATTATTGGCGGGAAGAATAAGCAGGCTGAACCGAACTTGTGAATTTTTACCGTTTTTTCGCGTATTTAGATAGATAGATATATTATTTTAATCCTCCATAATCATGAAGAGTACAATACAATGATAGAACATAAATACATATAACATAATTACAAAACTAACAGACAATGAATGACATAGATCTACGTTTACGCATATTTACATGCTTCAAAAACGTGTACCGTCCGCGATGATTCTACCCCGAAGCATATTAGCTCACTGCAGGCCCACAGGTGGAAGACTCGGACCTATGACACCAAACAAAATGCCTATTAAAAAAAAAATCCCATTACCCCACCCACTTGGTCTCGTACAGTACCATACGCTATATAAAGGTGAGTATAAATAGGGCTATTATTTCTGGTTGAGAGTAGTTGTGCAAAATCGCCTCCTTTTGAGTTTTTTTTTTAGCTTTGCTACAGGGACTCCGGAGCTACCGGGGAAACGAGGTTTCCTCCACCAGGAGTAATTGCTTTTTATGTCGAAATTGACAATCTGCATTACTCCAATATAGACAAAAATCAAACGATTTAATGTGTATTAGTCTATTTCGGCCAAAATCTGACGGTGTGGTAGGTGACTCAAAACTAAACTAAAATTAAAATAAATGTTAGTAAATAACAAAAACAAATATATATATAAAACCCAATTAACAACACAAAATCAGCAACCACGGTTATCATGATAGGTTAATATAGCATTCTGATACAGCACACTAACATAGGGTGAGGGTGACACGTCAAATACCATACCGTCAGAAATCACTTTCTTCTTCTCTTCTCTTCTCGATGGTGATTAGGTAGGATTGGGACTAAATGTGACAATAAGTTAATTACGTAGAGCACACTTGCTAGACACATGTAAGCTGATGGGTGCTATAGGAGGCCTCAAATTATAGGTTACCATACCTGCATAGATTCTCCTATATTTGACGCACATTTTTGGAGCCTGAATGAGCTCTGTGTGAGATTCTTTCGTACACGCAAATTTCGCTTTGGATGGGGTATACAAAATGCGAATAACTGAATAAATTCTGGAAACAGCGATTTGAAGTGAGTATATTCACACACCTAATACCTTTATCGATTGCCAGAGATAGAAGTCATACATTTAATCGGTGTTTATTGTGTTTGTGCGAGCCGGAAAAGAGAGGGCTCTTTCTATTTATACTCGCCTTTATATAGCATATGGTACTGTACGAGACCAAGTGGGTGGGGTAATGGGATTTTTTTAATAGGCTTTTATTTTAGTGTCATAGGTCCGAGTCTTCCACCTGTGTGCAGGCCCGGGCCTGCAGAAATTTCAGAGAAATTAAAAAAAAAACAACAACATCAAAATGCAATAAAAAAAAGTATGTGAGGTAGGGGTTAGGTGTGTCATTCCATGTATATTGAGGGGTAGTGTGTGTCACTCGTATATATTGGCAAGGGCGGCGGATGTGGGGTGTGGCGCGTGGTGGTGTGGGGGACCTGACCCCCCCCCATAATTTTGTTTATGTCAGTAGATCTAGATCTACCCGGTATGACAGGGGCGGATCTGGAGGGGGTGGGGGTTCCGGGGTTGCAACCCAATCCCGCCCACCCCTCGTTCAGCCACGGAGTTTAAATAGATCACAATTTACCACCAGTTGGAGTCTGAATTAAAAGGCCGTAAAACACAGGAAAGTGCATTTCTGGACATCTAGATTTCAATTTGTTTCCGAGGGGACATGCCCGGATCCCACTAGCATAATAGGACAACCCCCCGTTCCACAAATGCTGGATCCGCCCCTGTATTATATAGAGGATATTCATATTTTTGCAACGAATACCGGCGCGAATATCCCCTGCTCCCGGCAAAAATAAAACAAGAGAAGAAAATCTACAATACTCGAGTAGTTGGATGACTTTTTCGTGGCCTAGGTGTCAGGAAATCGCATCTGCGGCGATCTGGCATTTAAACATTTCCTGGGGGAGGACCCCCAGAACCCGCGACTTTACGATTTCGCGCGCGCGGAGGTCGGGTACGCCGAATTTTAATTACAGACCCCCCCCCCCCCCCCCTCCCTGCAATTATTTCTGTATCCGCGCCTGGAATATGACATATATGTTCATCGAGTGGTGACATATTCGTTGAAATAATATGAATATTCTATTTATTATATACCGCTCCATGGAAATTAGCAGTTTTTTAGACTGTATACGGTAATTAATGTGTTTTTGCAGCCTATTTACGCTGTTTTCCCGAACATAGATTTTATGAATATAGATAGCGGAAGTAGTCGTATTTTCACCGGAAGTTGTTTATTTCATCGATGAGAATATGACTTTTATTTACAGCGTAAAACTATGTATTTCATGGGTAGGTATATAATAAAAACATTTTTTTACCAATCCCCAATATTTGTTCACGCGACATAGATCGATTTATGGTCAGAAATACGATACAAAGCTACAGTTAAACTTACTATTATTTCCTAATCTCTTTCATATGTTTCGTCACTTTCTACATCAGGATCTGCACTGTTCGCCATAATGACGTGACCATTCTCATTTCAAGCTGACCTGTCACACTGACCATTCTCATTTCAAGATGACCTGTCACACTGCCCCTTCTCGTTTCAAGCTGACCTGTCACACTGACGTGTTTGTGTTTTAAGCTGACCTGTCACTCTGACCATTCTTGTTTCAAGCTGATCTGTCACACTGGCCATTCTCGTTTCAGGCTGACCTGTCATGCTGAATTTTCTCGTTTCAGACTGACCTGTCACACTGACTTTTCTCGTTTCAAGCTGACCTGTCACACTGACCATTCTTGTTTCAAGCTGACCTATCACACTGACCATTCTTGTTTCAAGCTGACCTGTCACACTGACAATTCTTGTTTCAAGCTGACCTATCACACTGACCATTCTTGTTTCAAGCTGACCTGTCACACTGACCATTCTTGTTTCACGCTGACCTATCACACTGACCATTCGTATTTCAAGCTGACCTGTCACTAACGTGTCTGTATGTGATGCTGACCATTCTCGTTTCCAGCTGACCTGTCATACTGACCATTCTTGTTTCAGGCTGACCTGTCATGCTGAATTTTCTCGTTTCAGGCTGACCTGTCACACTGACTTTTCTCGTTTCAAGCTGACGTGTCACACTGACCATTCTGATTTCAAGCTGACCTGTCACACTGACCATTCTCGTTTCAAGCTGACCTGTCACACTGACCATTCTTGTTTCAAGCTGACCTGTCACACTGACAATTCTCGTTTCAGGATGACCTGTCATGCTTAATGTTCTCGTTTCAGGCTGACATGTCTTGCTGAATTTTCTCGTTTCAAGCTGACCTGTTACACTGACTTTTCTCGTTTCAAGCTGACCTGTCACACTGACCATTCTTGTTTCAAGCTGACCATTCTTGTTTCAAGCTGACCTGTCACACTGACCATTCTCGTTTCAGGATGACATGTCATGCTTAATTTTCTCGTTTCAGGCTGACCTGTCTTGCTGAATTTTCTCGTTTCAAGCTGACCTGTTACACTGACTTTTCTCGTTTCAAGCTGACCTGTCACACTGACCATTCTTGTTTCAAACTGACCTATCACACTGACTATTCTTGTTTCAAGCTGACCTATCACACTGACCAATCTTGTTTCAAGCTGACCTGTCACTGACCCTTGTTCACCTGACCATCTTGTTTCACACTGACCTGTCACACTGACCATATGTCTGTTTCTTCGTCCAAGCTGACCTGTCACACTGACCATTCTTGTTTCACGCTGACCTGTCACACTGACCATTCTTGTTTCAAGCTGAGCTGTCACACTGTCCATTGGTGTTTCAGGCTGACCTGTCATACTGACCATTCTTGTTTCAAGCTGACCTTTCACACTGACCATTCTTGTTTCATGCTGACCTGTCACACTGACCATTCTTGTTTCAAGCTGACCTATCATATTGACCATTCTTGTTTCAAGCTGTAACTGACCATTCTTGTTTCACGCTGACCTGTCCACTGATCATTCTTGTTTCACGCTGACCTGTCACACTGACCATTCTTGTTTCACGCTGACCTATCATATTGACCATTCTAGTTTCCAGCTGACCTGTCATACTGACCATACTTGTTTCAAGCTTACTTGTCATACTGACCCTTCTCGTTTCAAGCTCACCTGTCACACTGGAATTTCTCGTTTCAAGCTGACCTGTCAGACTTACCCTTCTCGTTTCAAGCTGACCTGTCACACTGATCATTCTCGTTTCAAGCTGACCTGTTACACTGACCATTCTCGTTTCAAGCTGACCTGTCACACTGACCCTTCTCGTTTCAAGCTGACCTGTCACACTGACCCTTCTCGTTTAAAGTTGACCTGTCACACTGACCATTCTCGTTTCAAGCTGACCTGTCACACTGACCCTTCTCGTTTCAAGCTGACCTGTCATAATGATCATTATTGTTTAAAGTTGACCTGTCACACTGACCATTCTCGTTTAAAGTTGACCTGTCACACTGACCATTCTCGTTTCAAGCTGACCTGTCACACTGACCCTTCTCGTTTCAAGCTGACCTGTCACACTGATCATTATTGTTTCAAATTGACCTGTCATGCTGACCATTCTCGTTTCAAGCTGACCTGTCATACTGATCATTCTCGTTTCAATCTGACTTATCACACTCACGTGTCTGTATGTCAAGTTGACCTGTCATGCTGACCATTCTCGTTTCCAGCTGACCTGTCATACTGACCATTCGTGTTTACAAAATTTACAATATTTTTCATCAATAAAATAAAAAGTTGACAAATATAATTCCGCATGTACCCTAAATTTTTTGTTAACTTTTGACGCCATTTGCGGAAAATATTGTAAATATTGTAAACGTATTTCATGAAGTTACGCAGATGTCCGAAGGTACAAACTCACATGACGTGTCTGATATATGGTCACCACTCAGTTTCTCCGGAGCGCCAGAGAATCACTGCCTGGTGGTACCAGGCAGTGATTCTCTGGCGCACTGGAGAAATTGCCTCAAGGAAGATTCGCCTACACTTACGGCAATTGTGGCTGCGGCCGGAAAAATGGGACTTATGGCATTTCTGAACAGTGTAGCTCCTGATCCAATAGCACACTCCTGTAAATATATATCAGGGGCGGATCTGGAGGGGATAGGGGGGGGGGGGGGGTTCCGGTGTTGCAACCACGGAGTTTACATAGATCACAGTTGATACCACCAGTTGGAGTATGAATTTAAAAGCCGTAAAACACAGGAAAGTGCATTTCGACGAGCTCAAAAATAGAACAACACCCTAGTTGCGAACGGTAACTATATCGGTAACGGTAGTTACTCCCGTACCGTCCGTAGCTAGCTACGAACGGTACGGGAGTAGATTGCAAGAGTTACCTTCGCTACTAGACAACCTCCCCGTTCCCGAAATGCTGGATTCGCCCCTGTTTATATGTCTTGTTAGAAGCATAACAGGTGTTTTCTTGATGGAATGGTCAGCAGTGTAGATCCTGATCAGACCTGTCGGTTTTCGACATAGAGTTTACAGATAGCCGTTAAACACCAATAAACAAACAAACAAACAAACCTCCATTCGCCCGGCTGACTTACTAAAACTACTGAAACGTGACTGCAGTAGTGAAAGCCAAGGGTCATGCAGCACTAAGGCACAGCGACGTGTCACTGCAAGGCAAATGTATGGAACGCCAAATCTACATATAGTCAACTAATGATTGCTAAATATTTATAGCTAGCTCCAAATCATTTGAAGAGCTCTATACATCATTTGGAGCTAGCTCTAAATATTGAAGGACCCGTTCTATACCTGATCATCCTTTGATTCAAAGATAATTGCTTCGTAAATCTGATGTAATATATGTATAACATACATGTGAACACTGCCTCGTTACTGTATCCTATACAGCACATGGAGTGGCGAACTCGGCCATCTTTTTGTGTTCAAGCCATCAGATACCCTCACATCTTCTGGCGTTTGACACAAGGTGCAAAATGCGAAGTAGAACATATGATATAATGTAGTTAATCACACGTATAAAAGCCAGGACAACGGACTCCTATCAATTATATTACACTAAACAGTAAAATATGTCAGTTTCCTGGACAGGTTTGTGTCTGTATTTTAACAACATGAACCACCATTATAAATAGCCTGTATAACATGCGGTGTATATCTGGAGGGAGTGGGGAGTGGGGGGGGGGGGGGGGGGGGGGGGGGGGGGGGGGGGTCCGGTGTTGCAACCACGGAGTTTACATAGATCACAGTTTACCAACAGTTGGGGTCTGACTTTAATGCCGTAAAACAAATGAAAGTGCAACCCCCTTAGTTGTGAACGGTAACTCTTGCAATTACTCCTACGGACGGTACGGGAGTAGATTGCAAGAGTTACCTTCGCAACTAGACACCCCCGTTCCCCAAATGCTGGATCCGCCCCTGGTACAATATGATTGTATATTTATTATTTAGCAGTTATGGTGTGCAGTGGCAGCAACTCGACCCACAGAACTAAGTGAGTTACTAACCCGTAGCCTATTTCAACAACATTGAAAAGTATACGTATCTAGCATATTATACTTTGAGAGAGAAATTTTCAATTTAAGGATACATTTATTAATTTTTCTTATACTAAATTTATTACATTATCACAGCCACTTTGGCTGTGATAATGTAATAAATTCGGTATAATAATTCTGCATACTTTTAATCATAAAATATATGCAGTGGTTAGTTCTATATGAAATAATGCATTTCGGGAAAAATAAATTGCTCCCTCAAAGTATAGTGAAATCGCGATGGCTCGAAATGCGATGGCTCGTAATGACGGGCTCGCTCGAAATAGCATCGCGGTCCCGATCATTTTTATTATACTGAATTTATTAAATTATCACAGCCATTTTGGCTGTGATAATGTAATAAATTCAGTATAATAATTCTGCATACTTGTAAACATCATATATATGCAGTAGTTAGTTCTATGTGAAATAATTCGGGGAAAAATAAATGATTACTTTGCTAGATAAGTATACTTTGCAATTTTGATGAAATCGGCTACTGGTTCGATATATTGACATAATTGTAAGACATGAAATAAGCCCATTTTTGTCGGAACATGAACCATAAAATTATGCGTCGACAGTTAAATGAAGTTGCATACAATTACAGATGTACTGTTAATTGTTAACCAGGGGCCCGTTTCACTAACAAATCTTAGTTTGTTCATAAGTTCGAACTTAAGAAGTTATAACTTATGACAAATGTTATGACCGACTTAAGTCATTGCTTATTTGGTTTCACAAAACAAACTTAAGATGGTCATAACAAGTCCGTCATAAGTTACAACTTAGTTGTTGTTTACAGCTTTGGTATGTGCCGCGCGGGTTCGAATCCCGCTCGGGACTTTTATTTTTATGATGACTTTAATTTCCCTTTATGTGTTTTGACATCTAAAATAACGGAATTGCAGGCCTAATGTTGAATATTATTCATTTTTAAAAATAATTTCATGTAGAATATAAATTTTATCTCAATATTCCGACGCCATTGAATACATGTGGATATATTTATTGCCAACTAGTGAACCTTATACTGTAATATATACTGGCATATGACATGAAACAGCAACAAAAGAAGCAATTAACATTGTATTTATTTTTACATTCCAATAAAATGGTAGTTCGACCATTTTGAAATTTTACTTAGATTACCTCCTTGATTCAAAAATCACGTTCAGAGTCAGCAGAACACGTGTACTGTCGATGATTAATGGTATGCCCGGTCAGATATGGATGCATCTGATACAACTACCGAATGACATATTATATTTATTTGAACTGGACACGGGTTATTTGCTGATTAAATGTAGAAATGCATGCACTGTTTGAGTCAGACACATATGTCACACATATAGGATTGCCCCTGAACATGTTGACCAGTATAGGAATGGATTAACGCGCACATGCATTCAGCATAGAACGGGTCTGAAATTGTTGTTAAATGCGTCAGGACTGTTTCTCCATTTAGTCAGAAAACAAGGTATGCCCTTATCAGAAATTAAACACGGGCTAACACGCCAATACACTGTCCGCAAAAGTTATACTCCGCTTTCTAGAAACACTTGCTTTGCTAATGTTGTGTACATCTCCAATGACCGCCAGGAAACTACGAGTTGAGTAAAATCGCAATGCAATCAACACTGGCAATGACACTGGCAGACTGTGTGATCTCAGGGTTGACCGTATAATGTCAGCATGTGCAATGTCGCATACTTGTAGAATAAGATCACGAGACAGCCTGCATTTAGATATTAGGTCCTCGTTATCCATGAAGTCTAGGGGATTGGTTCGGTCCTAAAGACTCGTTCCCGTCGTAAATTGCTTGCCTGGATTATAGCAAAATTAATGCAGCTGCCATCGTTTGTATGTTCTGTAAATAAAGAACAAACAAAAGTCAGATAGTCGTTCATACATGACACACCATTAGGTGGTATATTCATCACTTAAGACACCATAGGCTTAGGTTACGGAATATGTTGCATTGTGTTCGTTTGTCTTAGACGACACCTCCAACCACCAAAGATCCCAGACATGTGTCCGGATGAACGGACGAATGGACAGACGGACAGGGCAGGGGCAGGGGCAGGGGCAGGGCAGGGCCGATTGACCGACCGACACCGTACGACTGATTGACAACGACCGACCGAACGACCGACCGACCGACACTGACCGACACAGACCAACACACCAACACCAACCGACCGACACCGACCGACAGAACGACATCACCGACACCGACACAGACCGACCGACACCGACCGACACTGACTGACACCGACCGACACGACACAGAGAAACCGACACTTACCAACACCAACATACACTGACCTGCACCGACCGACCAACACCGACCGACACCGACTGCCGACCGACCGACCGACCGACACCGACAGACCGACCAACCGACCGACAGACACCGACCGACACTGATCAACCGACCAACACTAACCAATGGACACCGACAGACAGACAGACAGATAACATACAGGGTTCGTTACGAGCCAGCTCATCTGGATCTACAGTGGTTTGTAAATGTTATCGATAACTGGGCATACCGATTACTGGTAACGCAATGACCTACATCACAAATAGAAATACACGGGTAACTAGCACAGGTGTGGCCATCGATATGTAAGCATATATCGTTTATATGACAGATAATTGCTGAAATAGTACGTATGAAGTGAACATTTACCTGCTGTCAGTGAATTGTTTATATTTAAGTTATGACTGCTAAGGGGATCCGGGGGCATTCCCCCCTCGCCCCCACCCCCCACCGGAACATTTTTGAAATCTACATCGCAGCTACCTGTCTTAGTTTTCCATCGTAAACTTCGATTGTTGTTCTTGCTATGATGTTATGTGAAACGGACTTAGCAAGTACTCCGGACTTAAGTTATAACTTATGACAAAAGTACTTGCTTAGTTCGTTAGTGAAACGGGCCCCAGGTTGAATGCAATATACGTGCAGGGGCGGATCCAGGATTTATATCTAGAGAGGGCGTGGATTTCAATTTTCATAAAATTCAGATTATTTTTCTGCATTTATTTCTTATTTCTCATCAAAAGTATATGTTGTTACCATTCAGTTGAACCGTCTCGTCGAATCCTGCTATGTCCCTTTAAGGAAAACATAGTAAAGTTTGTAAATATATTTCATTAGATATCGCACATATTCCTAGATACAACATCTGTCTTGTTTCTCATATATGAAGGATTACAGGGGCGGATCTAGAGGGGGGGGGGGGTCCGGGTTGCACCCACCCCCCGTTCAACCACGGAGTTTACATAGATCACAGTTTACCACCAGTTGGAGTCCGAATTTAAATGCCATAAAACACAGGAAAGTGCATTTCCAAATTCGAAGAGCTCAAAAATAGGATAACCCCATAGTTGCGAACGGTAACTCTTGCAATTACTTCGCAAATAGACAACCCCCCTCCCCCAACCGTTTCCCAAATGCTTGATCCGCCCCTGGATTAATATAATACACCTTGCGTTATTAGGCAATTTGGTGATGCCAAAACTAGGTGCATTCCTAATTGGAGCGGTCAGTGGAATAAAGGGGGCTAACACCGTCGTGGAGTTAGTCCCCTTGCTTCCACTGACCCCTTCAATGTATTTAGAGGTCACGCCTAAAGATCAAGCAATAATGGTGTTCTATGTAAACGTAGGTCACCATGGTCAACGTCTGTTGGAATTCAGATACCAAGTGATCTTGTGCGTTTTTATCTATGGACCACATCTATTTCTCTTTTGAGGAACGGGGAATCACAACTGCGCATATGTATTGTGTAGACAAGTTGTGTAGACAAGTTGCATAAATAGATTACCGAACTTACCGAAAACCACAAGTAACGTCCCTTAGAATTATTTCTGGGCTTCGTCGGTGTTCAAAAAGGCGGAGTCGTTCGGTTTGACGTCACATTGGTAAGTTTTAAAGTGACAACAACAAGGAAAAACCACAGATACCAGAACAATTTTTTTATTATTTTCAAATATAAATTAAAAGGTCAGCAACGCGCCTTTTTCAAACCCGTTAAAATGATAGTACTATAGTAGTAATCGCTACTTTACCATAGCATCTGGTGTCGATTATTCAAGACATCGTTCGGCGTCACAATGCCTTCAGTGGGTTAAAACGTAGTCGGTGTATGTGATACAGTACTATACTATACGTATACTATATTATACTTCAAGTACATTATACTATACTAATACTAGAGACGACAGTGACATGAACCGGGTATTGTGTTCGAGCCAATTCCCACGTTTAAATATAAGCCGAAAACGAAAATAGTGACCTGTGATATTTGTTTCAATTGCCTGTGGCCAGTTTGGGAGAAACTAATAAGCAACGTGATGCCAAAGAGACACCAGTAGCCGATTTCATCAAAATTGCAAAGTATACTTTTCTAGCAAAGTATACTTTGAGGGAGATTTTTTATTTTTTTTTATAAATTTATTAATTTTTATTATACTGAATTTATTACATTATCACAGCCATTTTGGCTGTGATAATGTAATAAATTCAGTATAATAATTCTGCATACTTTTAATCATCAAATATATGCAGTTGTTACTTTTATATGAAATAATGCATTTCAGGAAAAATAAATGATTACTCCTTCAAAGTATACTTTGCTAGGAAAGTATACTTTGCAATGTTGATGAAATAGGCTACTGGGCTCCAGATAAGGAATTAGTAATTGAGTATTGTCACTCCAACATTCTGAAGCAATTGGGCATTTCAAAATTTGAATTGGGTAAAATAAAATCACACTACTGTTTACACATTAACATACAGTAATTATTGAATAGTTAGCTTCGAAATGAAAACATGTCTTGGCATTTCATTAGAATTGTCTAATTCTAATGAAATACCAAGGTGTGTTTTCATGGAAAATAAGAAAAATATGCTATAGTTGTGGTTTGTTTATTCTTTTCTGCAGCATGATAAAGGTACCACACATTTTGTATTGCTTCTTGATACTCGCTACTTCTGATTTCAATTAGAGTTTTGGCAATTTTAATTGGGTATTTAAGCAAATACGCAGGCTTACCTGGAGCTCTGTAGCCTATTTCACCAACATTGCAAAGTATACTTATCTAGCAAAGTATACTTTGAGAGAGACATTTTCAATTTTAGGATAAATTTATTATTTTTTATTATACTGAATTTATCACATTATCACAGCCATTTTCGTTGTGATAATGTAATACATTCAGTATAATAATTCTGCATACTTTTAATCATCAAATATATGCAGTTGTTAGTTCGATATGACATAATGCATTTCGGGGAAAATAAATGATTACTCCCTCAAAGTATACTTTGCTAGATAAGTATACTTTGCAATGTTGGTGAAATAGGCTACTGAAGACACATTCCGCCAATACGACCATCACGGAAGATGGTCTAAGGGAAATTATTTGCGTTTTCTAATTCAAGTTCGGTAACCTATTTATAAGAGTGTTCATTCCATCTCCGCATATACAAGTCCCAGTGGCGATTTCTTCGTGGCAAGGTGCCGTTTCACGTTTATTTTTTCAAACTGTCCTCCGTCACCCCGAAGGCCGCTAACTCTTCCTGTACTCGAGATAAGTACGTCGGGTCGGGGTAGCCAAAACTGAAACAAGGACATTGTTTTAATATGAGTTAATTATGGCTGTAACTGAATACATTCAAGGTTCATGATCACGTGGTTACAACACCAACAACAACAACGTCGCCCACTCCAAAGTAAGTATTATTTGATATTTTCCTTAATATGCCACTGATGTTGATGAAATATGGCGCAGCAAACGCGTTTTAAAGAGCTGCATTCGGTGTTCCAGGAAGTTCGGCACAGATTTATGTCGTTTTTGACACAGAAGTTTGGGCGAAAATACAGAGACCACCAAATGCAACTTAACAAGACGTGTTTGATGCGTCATATTTCATCAAAATCCGTTATGTAATAAGGACAATATAAAAGAATACGTACTTTGAATCAGATGGATTCTGCAAGTTTCAGTACTTGTTGTTGTTGTTAGTACCACGTGATAATACACCTTGACATTGGGTTTATGTGTTTTCCGACACAGTCTGATCAGGATCTATCCTGTTCGCCATACCATCAGTGAAACAGCCAGTGTGCTTCTAACAAGCACTATGGACCAGTACTATAGTCTGTTTCACGAAAGCTGCCCAAATATTACGGCCATATAAACAATGCAAAAACAATATTTTTTTCGATAATATTAAACTTGATCAAAATTTAAGAATGAGCCTTCTTTTTATTTCATGAAATTTGGTCAAGTATTGCGAAAACAAAATTTCCCCATGTTAAATCCCCATAGACATCTTCACGGAGTGAAGATGTCTATGGGGATTTAACATGGGGAAAAATTTTAAAATTTCAGAAATACTGGACCGATTTTTAAAATTTAACTTTTGTTTTCTTAGTTAGATCATTTCCAAGCTATCTAGCTAGGTTTCGGAGTCAATTTCCAAAAAAAAATCGTTTTTTGACTTCTACCACACTCCTTTACATCTTTTTCCCCCATGTTAAATTCCCATAGAGAAATCAATTTTTCGTAATAAAACCAATATTTGACCAAATTTCACGAAATAAAAAGAAGGCCCATTCTTAAATTTTGCTTTAATTTCATATTATCGAAAATAATACTGTTTTTGCATTGCTTATATAGCTGTAAAATTTGGGCAGGTTTCGTGAAACAGACAGTAGGCTACACGAGTGTGTTATTTGATCAGCAGCTACACTGGTCACACATCCCATAAATCCCATTTCTCCAGTCACAGCCACAATTCGCTGCGCATTGGCTTAATACACACTGACGGATAGTAAGATATTTCTCACATATCGGATTTTTAAGGAATTACATACAAGGGATCAATAGCGACCGCAGTATTTAGTTCCTTAAAAGTCCAATATGTGAACAATAACCTATTTATAGTTCAGCCAAGTTTTACTATGCAGGTCCCATCAGAGTATTGATTTTCCATTTCCTGTCTTAATTATTAATGATTAATGATTCAATCTGATAATATGTAAATTATTGGGGCTAGATCTTAGATCTTAGATCAACATGCGAAATAAGTGTAGCTCTATATACTGGCCAGCGATTGGCTTAGAATATTAGGATATAATTCCAGCACAAAAATATTTACACAATTCCCTAACATTTGATTGGTCCGTAGCAAGTCTCTGTCCAAAATTTATAAACCAGTAAACTCCCACGCCGAACTACTTTCAGTAACCGTGAGGCGCAGTTAAAATAATTCTTAAGAAAACGGAAAATAAACACATTTTCTTGATGAATTTATTTCAAATGCTGGAATTATAAGGAATGAATGGCCTTTTTGTGGAATTTATCGGGGATATAAACTTGGAAAAGTCGCGGGAATACTGGACGAGGCCTTCCGGCCTTCGTCCAGTATTGCCGCGACTTTTCCAAGTTTATACCCCGATAAATTCCACAAAAAGGCCATTCATTCCTATAACACTTAGATTGGCTTAGAATATTAGGATACACTTTCAGATACTTTATTGTTCACATATTGCAACGCATACTACTTACTTTTGCTGACCGCCATCCGTGCTGGTTTTGTGGTGTATATCATTCCACGTCACCTGGTTATCGGCCCCTGTCGTCCGCGATCTGCCCACAGTGAACACCAGGCGGCGCTTGAAGCCCTCCTTTAGCAATCGCAACACCTTCCGGCCTTCGGCGTTGTCAGGGAGATACCCGGTCCGGCTGGTGCCATGGTAAGGCTTCCCTGGATACGGGTGATCCGCCTATAATAGTTACATTTGCTTAATCCTTACAACGCTGAATTAATTTTTGTCGTCTGCTGTTTATTTTTTATTTTCCATTTTTTCTCTTCAAAACATGTTTGACAACACTTTAGAATCATGATTCTAAAGTGCTGTCAAACCATGTTTCTGTTGAGAAAGAAGACAAAATATATGACAGCAGACGATAATGTTTGTTTCCCCTCTACATATCCAGCATTGTGACGCTAATTGTTTGGACTATACCATTACTAATGCGGAAATGCTGTTTTGTTTTTAGAATTGAACAATACTGACAAATGCTGCTGATGCTGATGAGACACATTTATCTAGAGTATGTGCATTTGTTGGCTTTATGGTATTATCTGTATGGAACGCCAAATCTACATAAACTCAAATATATATTGCTAGCAACAAATATTTGGAGCTAGCAATAAATATTTGGAGAGCTCTCGAAATCATTTGGAGAGCTCTCGAAATCAATTAATGATATCTCGAAATCATTTGGAGAGCTCTCGAAATCATTTGGAGCGAGCATTATATAACATTTGATTTGGAGAGCTCTCTTAAAATATTTGGAGAGCTCTCGAAATCAATTAATGATATCTCGAAATCATTTAGAGAGCTCTCGAAATCATTTGTAGCGAGCATTATATAACTTGATTTGGAGAGCTCTCTAAATCATTTGGAGCTATCTCTAAATCATTTGGAGAGCTCTCGAAATCATTTGGAGAGCTCTCGAAATCAATTAATGATATCTCGAAATCATTTAGAGAGCTCTCGAAATCATTTGTAGCGAGCATTATATAACTTTGATTTAGAGAGCTCTCTAAATCATTGGGAGCTATCTGTAAATCATTTTGAGAGCTCTCGAAATCATTTGGAGAGCTCTCGAAATCATTTCGAGCTATCTCTAATTCATTTGGAGCTAGCAATATATATATTATTTGGAGCTAGCATTAAATCGCTTGAAACTATGAAAACGATGTCTCCCTGAATTATTGAATTACGCATTGAATTACGCAGCACGATTTACCCAAATATACACAAATCTTCATTACAAATAACATTTATGATTATATTATATACTTTTTCTACAATACATCATTAGTATATCATATAATCACCACATTTTGACCGAAACATAGGAAGAATAAAGCACCTATTTCTGCGGGAAAACAATTAATATAGCATTATTATAAACGGAGACTACCGACACTCATTAATTATGTCTCAGTTGTCTAACTTTAAGTTATCATCGACCATGATTGCATATCGCACATAATGTGGTTGCGACTGGAGAAATGTGGTTTATGGGTTTTGCGACCAGTGTAGATCCAGATCAGCATGTGCATCCACAGTCTGATCAGCATCTGCAACATTCGTCATTCCATAAATGAAACCCCCAGTCATGCTTCGAACAAGTAATGTAGGTCGTTACCAGGCTACAGAAGGGATCTATTTAATCGGAACCTACACTGGTCACAATTTCGATAAGCCCCATTTATCCAGTCACAGCCACATATACATATTAATGCAGTATTAGTGTTAAAATATTGGTAGTTTATATATTTAAATTATATATTACTACCGTATATACATATATAATTATACAAGTTGACATAACAGTTTTCACACACTGTCTCCTTGGATGTCAACATTTGAGAGGTCCTACTGTTTTTATGAGTATTTCAATTAAAAATCATCATTCCCATTTAGCCATTATAAAGTGCATTATATTCCTTTGCTTACTAGCATAAGTGAATCGCGGTATTCTCTCTTTATTTCATATACAAATATTTCCATTTTGCATCAAAACATTAAAAAGGGCCCTGGTATAAGCAAATTAATGACATATTATGTAAGTACAGTCCAAACATCATTATTATAATGTGCATAGCTTTATTTATTAACAAATATAGTAATTACATGAAGATTTGGGTAGATTTGGGTAAATCGTGCCATCCCAAATTTAGTGCGACTTTACCTAGACCGGAAGTCGCCTGTCACACGTGTAGTAGTGAATACTCATATGTCCAGCATGTTTACAGCACAGGTTGAAGTAACGGACCGAGGTCTATAAATAAATTAAATATGCCTACTAAACAATTTTGTTTTACTCCATCCATATACTCCATATTGAAGGTTACGAAGTTTTTAATAGGCTCGGTGCACATGTGTACAAAGATTTTAAAAGCGCGGGAAGGGAGCGCGTATTGTTTTTTCCTCCAGTTCCCACGTGGAGTGGTATTTGGAGCTAGCATCAAATCAAGTTTATAATGCCCTCTCTAAATCAATTTGAGATATCTCCAAATGAATTCGAGAGCTCTCCAAATGATTTCGAGAGCTCTCCAAATTATTTAGAGATAGCTCCAAATGATTTAGAGAGCTCTCCAAATCAAGTGATATAATGCTCGCTACAAATGATTTCGAGAGCTCTCTACATGATTTCGAGATATCAATAATTTATTTCGAGAGCTCTCCAAATGATTTCGAGAGCTCTCCAAATGATTTCAAGAGCTCTCCAAATCAAAGTTATATAATGCTCGCTACAAATGATTTCGAGAGCTCTCTAAATGATTTCGAGATATCATTAATTGATTTCGAGAGCTCTCCAAATGATTTCGAGAGCTCTCCAAATGATTTAGAGATAGCTCCAGATGATTTAGAGAGCTCTCCAAATCAAATGTTATATTGCTCGCTCCAAATGATTTCGAGAGCTCTCCAAATGATTTCGATATATCATTAATTGATTTCGAGAGCTCTCCAAATGATTTCGAGAGCTCTCCAAATATTTATTGCTAGCTCCAAATATTTGTTGCTAGCAATATCTATTTGAGTTTATGTAGATTTGGCGTTCCATATATATGTCTGGTTGAAAGAGTTAAGCCAGAGTTAGATATAACTGTGTTATCTACGGTGTTCCGTTAAGGCCATCGTAATATCGCTATCGGGTCGACACTACGATAGTACGATACTACAATGACGATAGTACGGTACTACGATGACGATAGTACGATAGCACGATGACGATAGTACGATACCACGATGACGATAACGCGATACCACGATAGTACGATGACGATACTACGATATTATATTGTACTATCGTCATCGTAGTATCGTACTATCGTCATCGTAGTATCGTACTATCGTCATCGTACTGTCGTGATCTCGTAGGATCGACCCGATAGAGTTATTACGATGGCCTTAACGGAACACTGTTTATCGTAGTATCGTACTATCGTCATCGTGCAATCATACTATTGTCATCGTAGTATCGTACTTTCGTACTATCGTACTATCGTACTATCGTAGTATCGACCCGATAGCGATATTAGATGGCCTTAACGGAACACCGTAATACGTAGTTATCACATCCTCATGTCCATACATTGCGCATGTGCATGTGTAAATGCAGAAACAGAACTCGAAAATAAAGCAAGGATGTGATTAGTGTCATTGTGTGTCCATTACCAGGGCGGATCTGGAGGCGGTGGTCCGGGGTTGCAACCCTCTCGTTCAGCCATGGAGTTTACATAGATCACAGTTTACCACCAGTTGGAGTCTGACTTTAAATTCCGTGAAACACAGGAAAATGCATTTCGAAGAGCTCAACAATAGGACAACCCCCTAGTTACGAACGGTAACTCTTGCAAATACTCCCATACCGTCCTAGCTAGCTACGGACGGTACGGGTGTAGATTGCAAGAGTTACCTTCGCAACAAGACAACACCACCCTGTTCTCCAAATGCTGGATCCGCCCCTGATTACACATTTGTGGTTGTGACTGGAGAAATAGGGTTTATGGAATTTGTGACCAGTGTAGTTGCTGATCAAATACCACACTCATGTAGCCTGGTAATGCTCTTTATCGCTAGAAGTATGGCGGGTGTTTCATTGATGGAATGGCGAACAGCGCAGAACCTAATCAGACTGTGCGGATGAACATGCTGATCTGGATCTACACCGGTCGGAAAACCCATAAGCCCCATTTCTCCATTAAACCACAGCCATATTTATAAGAATGATCTATTGGTTGCAGGAATTGAGAATTGTGTACTCATGGCTCCAGATAAGGAATTAGTAATTGAGAATTGTCACTCATTCATTTCTGAAGCAATTGGGTATTTCAAAATTTTAATTGGGTAAAATAAAATCACACTAATGTTTACACATCAACAGACAGCAATTATTGAATAGTTTGCTTCGAAATGAAAACATGTATTGGCATTTCATTAGAATTATCGTATTGGAGACAATTCTCATGAAATACCAAGATGTGTGTTCATGGAAAATAAGAAAAATATGCTATATTTGTGGTCTGTTTATTGTTTTCTGCAGCATGGTACCGCAAATGCATTATTGCTTTTTGATACTCGCTACTTCGCTACTATTTTAATTAGAGATTTGGCAATTTTATTTGGGTATTTAAGCAAATACACAGCTTATCTGGAGCTTGTGTACTCGTGGTTCATGATTTAATGCAATGTTATGATGAATGCACTAGATCCATTAATCTGTTGAAACACGTATCAGAGTGTATTAACGAAATGTTTGTCGATAATGCAAACAACATGACTGAAATATTAAGTTGTGTCGAGAAAAGGTAACATTTATATTGGTATAATCAAACATTAACCGCATATCAATTAATATTGTGTTGTCATCAAGGAAATGCACAAATAAATCCTTATATTGAAAATATGCAAAATTAGATAACATGTTAAAGGATGTCAAAGCTTCCCCATGTATCTTACCGTTTGTATACCGTCGTCAAACGAGTAGGAGACAACAATACACTGACAGTCAGCATATCCGGGTAGCCGACAATTCATCACGTGGTGTTCCATGGTGCCATTGGCCGGCTGGGTCCCGGTGATAATGCCATAGACCGTGAAGCAGACCGGACACACCGGCTTCACCTTGAAGTGTTGGTCAATACAGTCCGCGCAAAATATGTGAGAACATTTCTCCAATGTTTTTGGATTTTCAAATCTATCAAGACATATACAACACAGACTGTCTTCGGAAATAGCACGCTCGAGCGTCGTTGGACGCCACATATTTGGTTTCATCATTGCATTTGCAACACGACCACGGTTAACATATTCATTTCGCTGGTCAATATCTTTGGGTGTATACGTATGTTCACGCCCGTGTCTCTTGCTTGTGTCTTTAGTCCTTTCGTCTTCACTTTCAGAATCAGTATCGCCAAACAAACCAAACGGATCTTCGTCCTCTGACTCGCTGGACTGGTCACATTCCTCAATTTCGTTATTTAGGCACTCATCAGGCACACTATCACGTAGCGTACACTGTGCTGTCTGTGATATTACTTCTTTCATCCAATTCTCATCCTCCTTGAATAAATTCACGAATTCGCCTTCGTCCGTTGAGTCAGCGTCATCAAAAAGACAATCCTTTAAATCCGCATCGTTCAATTCTTTCCTACTTTCATTATCAACTGATTGCGGTATAGTGTCAGTGTTATCTTTTAACCTAGTATCGTTATCGTTTGCAGTTTTATCTTCCTCATGCGAATACTTTGTTCCGTGCTCACTCGGATTTCTGTCACGTGAGTTATCGGCAAACAGGCTGGACAAATAGTCGTCTTCCTCTTCCTCCGTAGCAGTTGCCATGGCTGGTGGCACTGGTACAGACTGATGGCACGGTATGACTTCTCAACTGTAATTAATGTGTAATTATAGTGTTTGTTCATGTCCAGCATAGCCTCGTTCCATATGAAATCAGTAAACTCGGTTAATAAGTAACATATTAAACCATCATTTATGTAAAATCCTCTATGTGTTACTAACATTTCCTCTTAACCCTTACTATACTGAATTAAATTTTGTCGTCTGCTGGAAAAAATTTATTTGTAATATTTCTCGATAAAAACCTGTTTTGGCAGCACATGAGAATCGTCTCCACTGGAGACGATTCTCATGTTCTGTCGAAACAGGTTTTTTATTAAGAATGCAGGCAAAAATGAAAAACAGCAGACGACAATTTTCGTCTCCCGCATAGTGAGGGTTAATATAGCTGTACTATCTGATCTTATTGTGCAATAACGAAAGTTGTATACGACTATGCAGACGTATATCTAATTACACAGCCGGAAGATATATGTATTTACTCCCTATATTCAGATATTGCCTACATATATACATGTACTCTTATTGTAAAGCAATTGTGTGGCCATTGTCTTTTGTTATATATATGTAAACCGTATATACTGGTTTTGGCCGCCGAAACACATTCAGAAAAAGGCTTTATAAATTTGTGATAATCTTCGCATGTGTTCCGAAACAATGCATACATATTTCAACCCGAAATCCCGCTATAGCTGTTTATGCAAACAGTGCATATCCAGATGAGCCGGCTCGTAACGTATGGAAGGGGATATCCGCCACTACATTGCATGCTGCTTCATGACAAAGCAGTCGACCATTGTTACATGTCATCCTGCACTGGCTACTCGTTACTGCTTAATGACAACTCCATCGTGCATTATTACATTTCACATTGCATACCTCGATTGGCTATTTAACATTGTTACATGTCATCCTGCATCTTGGCTATACAATACTGCTTAATGACAACTCCATCTTGCATTATTACATTGCATATTGCATACCTCGATTGGCTATTTCACATTGTTACATGCCATATTCTGACATGTGTCATTCTGCTTACTGCTTGCTGGGATGCATATATGACTATATGGATTCCGCCGAATGACGCATGCAAGCACGCAGAATGGCCCATGTCAGAATATGAAATGGCCGAATGAGGGATGCCAGCATCGCAGTAAGCAGTAGGCCGAATTAAACTTGGCAAAATGTGCAACGCCCTCTGTTGTCATAATGGGAACGCTTCCATTATGACGCCATGTGGCGCTCCAAAATAAGTACAGTAGACGTTTTTTCTTGTGGTATTTTGTCACTGTGCCACCGCGGACATAATGTATTTAAAGTGGTCGATCACCGCGGGCATAGCCTACCTGTCCCCCGCGATCACTGTTTCAGGTAGTGGGATCGCGGTGACAGTATCCTCGGTCACTGTGATCACTGTGCGGTCACTGTCGCACCCCCCCCCCAAACCCCACCCCCCTGTGTACAGGCCTGTCGTAGCTTACGTATTATTTTTGAGTGACTGACGGGGACGAGTTGGTCGAAGGGCGAAACGGAGGCCGGTCATTAAATTAACGAATAACGGGGACCATACGATTTCTAATTACTTCTATTAAGGTAATAATCACACTTTCCATTTACTCATCTGTTGACAATGGATACTTATGTCCGTATTTACATGTACCGTTACTAATGAAGAGTAGAAATAGTCTCAGGTAAGCCGCTAAATTATAAAGACGGGATTATTTCTTTTGCGGCCAGAATGTATTAAATGACCTTTATTCGCAATGCAATCAGTCAACCAAGTTAAGAAAATATTTATACAATTCAGGCCCGTAGCCAGACCTGTTTGAAGGGGGGTCGTTCTGAAGGCCCAATGGGCCTGAGGTATTTAGGGGGGTATACAAAAGTGGACATCGAGGCTAAAAAGTGGACCCCGAGGCTAAAAAAGTGGACCTCGGGGCTGGGGGTGGGGGGGGGGGGTCGTCCGACCGCTCCGAACCCCCCCCCCACCCACTGGCTACGGGCCTGCAATTTGACAAACATTGATGGCATTGTGTCTAAGCAGTTAACACCATAACTCGTGTACATATAGAATAGTGATATAGCATTATGTTCGACTTTAGCTACATCAAAGCGCGAATGCACACGTACACATACACACACACGCACGCGCTCACTTAATTAATCGTTTCTCATACAAACAAACATGTTTTATTTTGCTAATGTACTGTACCTTTGCGTACATGCATTTATACAGGTAGATACGCAATCGCGGTGATCCTCCATGAACGACCACGGCGAATCACCGTGATAACGCGGACAGTGCATCACAGTGACCGAGGATGCTGGCACCGCGATCCCACTGCCTGAAACAGTGATCGCGGGGGACAGGTAGGCTATGCCCGCGGCGATCGACCACTTTAAATACATTACGTCCGCGGTGGCACAGTGACAAAAGACCACAAGAAAAAACGTCTACTGTACTTATTTTGGAGCGCCACCTGGCGTCATAATGGAAGCGTTCCCATTATGACAACAGAGGGCGTTGCACATTTTGCCAAGTTTCATTCGGCCTACTGCTTACTGCGATGCTGGCATCCCTCATTCGGCCATTTCATATTCTGACATGGGCCATTCTGCGTGCTTGCATGCGTCATTCGGCGGAATTCATATAGTCATATACGCATCCCAGCAAGCAGTAAGCAGAATGACACATGGCAGAATATGGCATGTAACAATGTGAAATAGCCAATCGAGGTATGCAATATGCAATGTAATAATGCAAGATGGAGTTGTCATTAAGCAGTATTGTGTAGCCAATATGCAGGATGACATGTAACAATGTCAAATAGCCAATCGAGGTATGCAATGTGAAATATAATAATGCACGATGGAGTTGTCATAAAGCAGTAACGAGTAGCCGCAGTGCAGGATGACATGTAACAATGATCGACTGCATTATCATGAAGCAGCATGCAATGTAGTGGCGGATATCCCCTTCCATAGTAACGAGCCGTCTCATCAGCAAGTAATTTCCATGTTTTTGAGAACACAAAATACCCCCTTGGACTAGTCTGAAAATCATTTTGTGATGATTGGATTGACTGCAAAATGGGCATACAATTTTCACAGAACAATCCTCGGTTCTTGCTTTCTCAACGCATGTAAACTATGTAGCAAAATGTGCCATCTTTCTCACTTAAAATTGGGTCAGATAATCAGTCGTAAGATTGCCCCAATTAACATCTACAATCAGTTATCCGGATAAAAGTATAATAGTCTTATAACTTCTATTCTCACATTGAAATCATAAGCTTATCGCCTGTAAACCTGTGTAAACAGCATTATGTAGTTCTGCAGAAATATCAGTCACCCTTCGCTTCTTGGAAAACACTATATTTATAGAATTTATTGTATTTACAGAACAACTCTATGGAACGCCAAATCTACATAAACTCAAATATATATTGCTAGCTCCAAAGCAATACATATGTGTAGATAGCTCATATATTTTGCTAGCAATAAAACATTTCGAGCTAGCTCCAATTCATTTGGAGCTAGCTCTAAATCAGTTAATGATATCTCAAATTGATTTGTAGCGAGCATTATATTACTTTGATTTGGAGAGCTCTCTAAATAATTTGGAGCTACAGCTGAATCTCGTTATCTCGATATCGTTTATCTCGATATACCTGCTTATCTCGATATACGTTCCTGGTCCCGGCAGAATTACCTATATATATCATATATTTTACTCCTGATAACTCGATATCGGATATGTCGATATATCGGTTTAGTCGAAGTGGAAATCGAGTCCCGATAGTATGTTACCTTCACATTTGTAGTCTGATATGTCGATGCGAAAATTAAGCGCCCGGCGCCACCAAGTCTGAATCAGCGCGATTATCTCAGGTAAGTTTGCACACGTCTATAGAAACCAAAGACACCGCCGCCGCTAAAATTCGTTTAAAGTTGCATAACCAGCTAAAGCAGTGCACTTAAAACCATAATTAAGATTTTAAACTTAATGTGATATCAAATATCTGTTAACAGAAAAATGAATTAAACGGTGTAGCAATAAGTAAATCGTCTGTTAATTACGGATATGTCGATATATTGTTATCAGTCCATTCGACTTCGAGATAACGAGAATGACCTGTATCTCTAAATCATTTGGAGAGCTCTCGAAATCATTTGGAGAGCTCTCGAAGAAATCATTTCGAGCTAGCTCCAAATAATTTGGAGAGCTCTCTAATTCATTTGATTCTAGCAATACTTATCTTATTTGGAGTTAGCATTAAATCACTTGAAAGTATGAAAACGATGTCTCCCTGAATTATTTAATTACGCAAACAACTCAATTGTATGAAGTTACAATATTTAATTTAAAAGTATAAGGCTAATTATAATTATTAATTAAATATTTGTTACCCTCCATGGTCAGATGATGAACGTATCTTGTTCGCTGTTGTTGTTGTTGCTGACGGCTTGGTGCACATGCGTACAGAGATTTTAAAAGCGCGGGAAGGGAGCGCTTATTGTTTTTTTCCTCCAGTTCCCACGTGGAGTCGTATTTGCAGCTAGCATCAAATCAAGTTTATAATGCTCTCTCCAAATCAATTTGAGATATCTTTCATTTATTTAGAGCTAGCTGAAAATGATTTAGAGCTAGCTGAAAATGATTTCGAGAGCTCTCCAAATCATTTCGAGAGCTCTCCGAATGATTTAGAGATAGTTCCAAATGAGTTAGAGAGCTCTCCAAATCAAGTTATATATTGCTCGCTACAAATCCATTTTAGCTATCATTAATTGATTTAGAGCTAGCTCGAAATGATTTCGAGAGCTCTCCAAATGATTTAGAGATAGTTCCTAATGAGTTAGATAGCTCTCCAGATCAAAGTTATATAATGGTCGCTACAAATTAATTTGAGCTATCATTAATTGATTTAGAGCTAGCTCTAAATAATTTCGAGAGCTCTCCAAATGATTTAGAGATAGCTCCAAATGTTTCAGAGATAGCTCCAAATGATTTAGAGAGCTCTCCAAATCAAAGTTATAAAATGCTCGCTACAAATCAATTTGATATATCATTAATTGATTTAGAGATAGCTCCAAATGAATTACAGAGCTCTTCAAATGAATTGGACATGTTTTATTGCTAGCTCTAAATATATATTGCTAGCTCTAAATATTTAGAGCTAGCAATATATATTTGAGTTTATGTAGATTTGGCGTTCCATACAACTCGGCAATGACGTAATGGGCGTATGTGTAGTATGTACACGACATCAATCAGTTTTACCTCATGTGGCGTTTGACACAGACCACACATACTAGTACATACATATTAATACAACTTGGTACAATGCACGAATGTTCCAAAGACATAGTTAACAGCGAGCTATGAGTTGTTTTAATGAACACAAATACACAGCGATGTAAATATATACCTGTGTTGCCATACCTACTGTATCGAATCAAACAACGTGCATGCAGTTACCTGAGCGTAGTGTCACTCATGTCTATTTACTTACTATGAGAGTAAAATATTTATTACTTATCGCGCGTGTAATACTAGTCAGTGCATCAGTTTTAATGTTTACACAGTGAAAAGTGACCATTGCATATTTTGAGATTGATGGGAGAAATCCTCAGATATCGATATACTATACAGTAACAAGATAATAATCCATATTTTACTAAATCCTTCTATTACAAGGTGTATGCTAACGTGGTACTAACAACAACAACAAGTACCGATTAAAAGTACGTATTATTTTATAGTGTCCTTATTACGTAAAGGATTATGATGAAATATGGCGTACCAGACGCGTTTTGTTAAGCTGCATTTGGTGGTTTCTGTATTTTCGCCCAAACTTCTGTCGTTTTTGCGAAGAATCGATTTCCGTGTCTCTGACACGGGAATCGATTCTTCGCAAACACGACTAAGTCTGTGCCAAACTCAATATACCACCAAATGCAGCACATGAAGACGCGTTTGCTGCGCCATATTTCATCATAATCCGTTGCATATTAAGGAAACTATCAAATCATACTTACTTTGGAGTGGGCGACGTTGTTGTTGTTGTTGTAACCACGTGATCATGCACCTTGTATTAAATCACTCTTATGAAGCTGTTGAGCTATTGCATTGAAACAAATGATATGATGATTATGATAACGTTCTAGCGTTATAACGCCAATCCTTTGCAATTCAGTTATTATTGTACTTATGCACAAATGCTTAATTTGTGACCAGTGCAGACCCAGATCAGCCTGGCAGCGGCGCAGTCAGATCAGGATTATGGCGGGTCACATATTTGCAAACACTGTAGATCCAGATGACCCGGCTCGTAACGAGTGGTTTGTATGGTTGAAAGGATTAATATAACCCGTGCGAACAAATACCCTGTGTCCACCTTCAAGTACGGATCAGTACGTAATCCCACTTACCTGTTTTGTCGTATCCTGATGTAAATTCCAGGAATATCAGATATATTATAACGTCTTTTGTCAGAAATTGACCCGCCTGGTCTTAATTGTGATTGTAGTAACACAATAACACGGCTAAGTTCACCCGACTACAGTTGTCTCTCTGTACAGAATAAGTATAACTTTTCTATTAGCAAGCACATTTGTACACAATAAGTAAATCGATGATCTAGGTTTATTTTGATCACGGTCTATTTTTAGACATGACCACCATAAGTAGAAGCTTGCACAATCGCGTTGAAATGCCGCTATTTATTAACTAGCTACTTCCGGTTTCTCGGTGAACACAATAATGCTGTTTTTATAAACACACATCTGTTTTCGTCTGTACAAAAGCGCTGACGTGCATTTAAATAAACGTATCTGCCATGTAGCAATTAAAAGAGTGCAAACTAAGTGGTCTTGTATAGGTTTCATTCCTACTTTCGGTTTTGAAGTTGTTGTTATTGTTGTTCGTGTTTGCGTATCGCAGAGTCTAACCGCGCTGACATTTTCCGGCCCAATGCGTTTGTGACAGTATTCAAACAACGCGTGTCGTCACACTCATCATCTTTGTATACTACTATATAACTCATTTGTGTCTGTGACTGGAGAAATGGCATTATGTGTTTGTTGCAACCAGTGTAGATCTAGATCAGCCTGTACATCTGCACAATCTGATCAGGATCTGCACTGTTCGCCATCTCATTAATGAAACGCCCGGCATGCTTCTAACAGACAATATAATTATATCGTTACCAGTTTGATCATCAGATGTAATGGTCACGAATCCATTAAGAACAGTTTCTTCAGTCACATTTTAGGTGAGTTTATTAACCCTTAGATTGCTATCTTATTATTTTTGTCGTCTGCTGTTTATTTTCTATTTTCCATTTTCCATTTTTATCATCAAAAACATGCTTTGACAGCACTTTAGAATCATTTACAACATGCTTTGTCAGCACTTCAGGATCATTTCCATTATAAATTATTCTGAAGTGCTGTCAAAGCATGTTTTTATTGAGAAATAAGGCAAGATACAAAAACAACAGCAGACGACAATTGTTGTGAGTAGCCGCCTAAGGGTTAATACATTGACAAATAATGCTTCATCCATCCAGAAAGGAAAAGCAACAGCTGGCGGCGGGACTCATCAAACAGCGGAATATAATGGCCGTTCGTTTCTACATCATATTGTAGATGGGCATTATACTGAGAAAAGATATATGACAATGTCCCAGATAAGCCTGCTCATCCGTTCAGTCTTATCAGAGGCTACGTTGATTACATACTCCATTCAGTCACTGGATAAGCTTACTGTCATCAACAAACTATTTACATCCTAATCCGACTGTGACATGTAACCCTAGGGTTTGCAATTGTTGCAAATGTGATAAGATACGATTATCAATACCTGCTTACATAATATATCCACCGTCATTCATTCAAAGTGTGACATTCTGGCCGCTTTTTCGAGTATTATCGGGTGTATACTACTATTATGGCAGGTCTCCTCAATGCAAACTAGTAATCAAAGTACTGAAAGTACTGAACATAGGGTACTACAATAATTCCGCCACGGAAGCGGTGTCGCGCCTGAAAATGCCTTGGCGGTACAAAACCATGTTGTAGCAGGATTTTTGTTAAAGTTTCTGCATTACTTTGACATTGCCATGTGTACTTATGTTTTGTGAATTAAATAGTTGGCCCCGGATCGAGTATATTAAAACATACAAATGACGTCATTGGGGAAACCGCTGACAAAATGGTCAATGTATGGAAGCCCAAACTTGTTAGAATTATATTTTTGTCGTATTTTCAGTACTTGCATTAATATGGGTATTAATCTACGCTGGATGTGTTATACATGTACTGTCATTAATTTGTTCCCTGACTGTAATTTATCACTTACTGACTTATTGACCCCCTTCCCTGAACGTAGAAATGACACTCATGTTGGCGTGTATTGGCCACCATAGACAAATGTCAATCAGGCAGAATTCGGGAATGTCATTAAAATCCGCTGTAAATCCATCGATATAATGAGGATTAACATCAGTTAGACCCACACGTCCGAGTTTTGTTGCGACACAATCGCGATCATTAAACAAATCTGGGTCAACAGGTAGCTGTAACCCCTTGGTGTCGTTTGTGTGTTGAACGCGTCGCGTATTTACACGTGTTTATCCGGTGGAGAGTATTCGGAGGGTAGTTAACTCTGCCGAAAACTATAGCCTGTTACTAAATTTAGCGATGACCGCACGATTTGTGACGCAAATGGGGACAAATAACAACTTGAACGCGTAACGAAATAATCCGATGTATTTTTGTACGTAGAACATTCGTTGTTGATATTGTTCAGTGTAAGTAATTATTCATAATACTATTTTCAATTAGCGGTTGCGTATGACAGTTAAACGTTGAGTAACACAATGCATTTTGTTGTTATTCCAAGATATCACTATCACTACGGACTAGCCCATCGAGGGGGGTCTGGGGCGTGGCTAACTGTCCGACGCGATTCCAATACATAGGCTACCATATGTAATCAAAGTACTGAAAGTACTGAACATAGGGTACTACAAGATTAAACTAGATTGATTGATTGATTGACTGTTGGTGTTGCAGTTTCATTAACCCTTAAAGGTACATGCCCACTCAGTAAATACAAAATGTTCTTTACATCAGAGACATCATCTGAGACATTTCCTGGCAAAATAAACATTCATGCGCCATTATCCCACGTACTGATTGACATTATTATACATTTTATATCAGACGTAAATTTACACACTGATATCAGGGGCGATAACCGTGTTTGCTTAAAATGTTAACGGACATTACTATTTAATCTCTGTATTTATTTTATGATGTGCAATGATCATACTTTAAAATCTGTCGAAAATATTATTTTTTCAGGTGACGCATTTCTTTAGTATAAATAATTAAAAAATATCATGCCTCATTTGCATATGAAAATAGCCTGATACCACCGCGCGTCACTATCAGTAAAATACATATTACTAAATGATTATATCTGTATAGCGGGCACTTGTAACGTTTAGAACTGGTGGAATAGTGACACATTTATACACTTATTTAATTCCTATAAATGCCATTTTGAGCTTACTGAGTGGGCATGTACCTTTAAAGCGCTGGAAACGACACTTGTCGTCTGCTGTTTTAAATATTTTTATATTTTCTCCTCAAAAACATACTGAGACGATTCTAATGCGCTGCCAAAACAGGTTTTTAAAGAGATTAAAATATGCAAAATGAGCAGACGGCAATTTTATTTTTCAGCGTTTTAATGGTTAAGGGGTAAACTATTGATATGGCACAACTTGAAGTACATTATGCACTGCTACAGTATGTACCAAAAGAGTCAACAACATTACAGATTATGCATAGCAATATCAGAAAGACACGGTATACAAGACATCATCAATTCAAGTATACAGATTCCAGATATCTATGATCATTATAGATATATTGAAAACTGATTGAAGAGCAATAGTTACAATAATTCAGCCACGGAAGCGGTGTCGCGCCTGAAAATGCATTATCGGTACATCGCCAAGTTTACTTCTATTTTGTGAATGAAATAGTTGGCCCCGGATCGACTATATTAAAACATACAAATGACGTCATTGGGGAAACCGCTGACAACATTTTCAATTTATGGAAGCCCAAACTTGTTACATTTTTTTTTGTCGTATTTCAGTACTTGCATTAATATGGGTATTAATATACGCTGGATGTGTTATACTGTCATTAATTTGTTCCCTGACTGTAAGTTATCACCTTAAATACTGACTTATTGACCCCCTTCCCTGAAAATAGAATTGACACTCACGTTGGCGTGTATTGGCCACCATAGACAAATGTCAATCAGGCCGAATTCGGGAATGTCACTAAAATCCGCTGTAAATCCATCGATAGAGAGAGAGAATGAGGATTAAACATCAGTTAGACCTACGCGTGCTAGTTTTGTTTCGCACAGATGTCGGGTGAGTTTAAAAATAGGCTGTCGGAAGGTCAAACTTGATGTAGTTTGTGTGTTAAAGGTACATGCCCACGCAGCAGGTTACACTGTACTACAACTTTTCATTTTCTGTCATGACTTATATGAGCCATATGTCTACCCACTAACGAGTTATTTTTAATTACGGCGCGTGTTAATTGGTGTTAAGCCGCACATTATCAAAATAGACTGTTACCGCCGCGCGTCGCGTGTCTAACTGTCGGAGGCGATATACCCTATGTAAAAACGAGTCTGCACAGGTAAATACGAAGAATTAGATATATAACTGGCTTCCCTGAGATTGGTAGCGTACACATTGCTTGCTAGTGATATCCACACATTTTGGCTGGTTGGAAGGTCGGTTTATTTGTTTGTTGGGGTTTAACGGCCTGTCAACAGAGCTAAGGTCATTTAAGTCCAGGTCAAATGGTTTAGTACTAAATCCCATATATTATCTGTACAAGTACATGTACAAATGGCGGGGGGGGGGGTCCCAAAATCCTAACTGAATATTTACAATAAAAAAGCTATATATTCAGCCTTGAAATCCGAATAATCCTGATCTGATGTCAGGTCCTCGCTACACCAGAATCACTTGAATCACAAATCCACTAAACGATCGAGTGCGTGCCAAAAAAGTCTGATTGCAAAACTACTGTGTTCGTCTTAATGAGGTTCCAGACCAGGTGCAAGTCATGCGGTGGTCACAAGAACATATATAATAGTAGGTTAGTGCCGTGAATGGGAAAACATATCTGGCAAGGCTTAGGAAACGGGATGGGCGAGGCTCTGCCGAGCACATCCCGTTTCCGTGCCGCGCCAGATATTTTTCCCATTCACGGGGCTAACGTACTATTCTATTTATACCGTCCACACCTACAAATTGCTTTAAAATTCAAAAGAAAATAACCCCAGCCACCGCACATATTCATACGCAGTGATTATGTCGTATTAACAAGATATCAAAAAGGTTTCATGGCACTGTGTTTCACGGCACATACGCACTGTGTCGACGCAGCTCTATCGCCACCTCCATTAAGGCGGCTGTGACTGGAGAAATGGGGCTAATAGGATTTGTGACCAGTGTAGCTCCTGGTCAAATAACACACACTACTGTAGCCTGATGACGATATATAATTGGTTGTTAGAAGCATGATGGGTGTTTCATTGACAACATTGCGAACAGTGCAGATCCTGATCAGACTGTGCGGATGCACAGGCTGATCTGGATCTACACTGGTCGCGAAACCCATAAGGCCCATTTCTCCGGTCACAACCACAAATAAGATTTGCATTAGATGGTGCAAGTAGGCGTTGTCGGTATGAACTTACAACCAGTCGCTGTGGCATAGTGGATAAGGCACCCGCTTGCAACTGGGAGGTCGAAGGTTCGAGCCTCCGCTGGGACTGATGTGGCCAGTTGGTGAGCCGCCAGCTAGTTAAATATAAGGGTACCAATTGCCTTCCTGCTGGGTGCCTAAAGGACAGGAATAGGGAAGTTTTGATTGTTCGATAGAGTGTCTCATAATTCAAATATGACTGGCCTTGTCAATAGGGGTGACGCTATAATAAACAATATTTACTTTGCAATGTAGCACAATGTGATATACATACAATACACTTGTCAGTATCATAAAACTCCATGGTTAGTGTGTTCTAAGTAAATCCCGATGTCATTGCTTCATTCAAGTGTATATTTAACCAATTTAACCAGTAAGACATTATGTCGTATCATATATTGAAAATGATTTAGTATGTTTGTATATACATGTACACGTATGTGACTCGAAATGACAAAATGTGGACCAGCTTGCGGCCAGTGCATATGCTTACGCTGTTCACTGTTAAATTGCGAAAACATTTTTTTTAAATTTATTTCGCAAAATTCAGATCCGTATCTATTATTCCACTTAAAATCCTCATATTTTGTTTGACAAATTAAGCATATTAACTGGGAATAGTATCAACATGTACATTTATGATGACTCTCAATCTCATTATGGTATACACTGCTCGCACTAATCGTTAAATGAACCTTCATGAACTTCATTGAGTGTGACAGGTGATCAGGATCTACACCAGTCTGAAATAACCGATCGGCTTCATCAGACCGTTGATATTCAAATCTGGCTGTATGATTGAAGAACAGTGGCTTAGGACATCTGTGATCGTTGTAGAAACAGCACATTCGCGCAGTATGACCAGCGTCTACATTGGTCGCCATTCAGTAATCGCCAAACCACTCGTGATTATAACAAGCGACATAGATCGGATCCTCATGCGGCTATCGCAGTGCGCGACTGGACCAGGGACTGGATTGACCATACATACATTAACCTCCATTTCTCCATAGTCCTGGCGCAGGCCCATACCCCCGCTTACAAACAGAGAGACAAAATGTTTGACAATTGAAATCAGCTACATACTCCATTACCATAATATTTCTCACAGGATTTTGTGGTGACAATGAATGGCGGCCATTTTTCAAAATGGCCGACATCAAAAATTCCCTCCCTCATATATTGGTCAGTAATTCACATATGTATTTAAGTTTGGTGCCTATACCCATGTGTATAGGGTCCAGGAACACAATAAACACATTACTAATACTATTGAATCATTTGGTAGATGGAGATATCTTAAAAATCAAAATGGCCGCCACGAAAATATGTTTTTGTCCATATTGCAGTATTCTATTCACGCAATGGAATAATTTTAGTATCTGTTTTACGCAGGTTATTATACCTAACTATCAAATAAGAATACTTAAGCGCAAACTTGTAATTTAAATTTCAAAATGGCCACCGATTTATTTTATTGGTGCATGTCAAATCGCCTAGCTCTAAGATAATACACACGTTGGTCTCCAGCCCCTTAAGAGTGGTGCCATGAAAAAGAAGCGACTACATGTCATCATCATCAGCAGCAGCAATAATAACAACAACAACCTGAGTGAGCGCTTGCTATTGTGCAAGATTTTCAAGACAATTACTTACTGTTTACCAACTTATCAGAATGTCTTCCAACAGTGTTAGTTGCTGTTATGGGTGCGATGCCTACTTGGGGCGGAATCCATGCTCTGATAACACGTGCACAAGCTCCACTACTGCGAGTAGGTTTCCTTCCAGTCATTCAACACCCTTTAACTGAATATGCTACTGAGAGGAAATCCCTTACTAACATCCAGTGTTGCCGTAAGCAACTAAATCAGGATATCATGCCTGTAGTGTCATATGAAGGCATGTTCTACATCATAGTTGATATTGTAATGGCAGAGCCTGAGCAATTTAGTGACCTCTATCCAATGCTTGGTTCCTTTCACATGGCAAATGTTCTGCTTCGCTGTGGTGGACGTTACCTCTCCGGTAGTGACTTTAATGATGCCCTCATTGAGACTGAGAACGGAAAGAAATCTCTGGTTTGAGCTCTCTCATGAGGACATTATGTTAGAGCATTCCAAGGCATGCTGATTGTATCTGAGATATTGACAGCAGGCATTCTGGAACTCCAGTGAATACGAGAAGCCACAGTTTGTGGTTGAGCTGAAACACGCTCTAATTGGAAAGAAGCGTGATGTCTGTCCAGATAAGTTTGTACCTGCTGCTGGTGATTGCGATGCTGTTCGAACTCAGTTTGAGATATTTCTAAATGAGTGTCAGGGAAAGTCTGAGCTTTATCAATATATTGGTGTGTATCAGCAGATTGTCAGTGTAATCACACAGCTCATCACTGCTGATCTGGATTGAGACTGGCCCCTCCGTGTAAGAGCTGTCCGTTCAGCTATACCCATTTTGAGGGAGTTTGATGCAGTCTTGAACATATACAGGTTCTAGAAAATGAACACCCCGCTCTGTATCATAGCTTTCTGAATGTATTCTTGGTGGTACGATATTGGATTGATGCCGTGTTTTCTGCTGTGTCCGGTGGTATGAAACTGGAGCAGTCAATAAACCGTTTCTCACAAGGTCCAGGCCCCGGCCTTAAATGACCTTAGCTGTTGATAGGCTGTTAAGCCCGAAAAACAAACAAACAAACACAAGGTCCAGGTGGTCATGTTATTGTGGTTAGTTCTGGTGATGAAGCAATTGTAGCTGAATTTGATCTGTTGTACCAAGGAAATCCTCGCTATTAACAACCTCCTCCGGCAGCTGGCCATTGTTAGAGTTATGGACCACTTAGAGACGACAGTGCAGCATGAGCTTAATCATCGACAGGACTGTTGTGAGGTTGTTAGATTTTGTTCAGACTCGAAGCAACCCATTCTCCATTATGGCCCCACATGTGCCGCTACACAAGCTTGTGAGAACGATTGCTGTTGCTGACAAAATCAAGGTGAGTATCCTTGAGGCCATGGAGTATGGAGTTATATGACAAACGCGATATACAGAGAAGGTAAAGAAGAGTGTCACGCTCTCCAAAATCAGTCTTCTTGCATTCAATTCCAAGTGTGACGACTAATCACCACCTCCAGACAATAGTGACATGGAAGGACAATTCCATGGAGACATATAAATCGCAGCCATGCGAGGCATGTCATAAGAGCAAATCTATTCTCATGATCTCATTCAGGCAAGTCCGCTATTTGATGGTGGCATTACCACTAAGTCAGATAAGTCTCAATTAGTGGCTCAGCTGGAGAAAAAAATCTAGATCAGACTGACTATCACTTAAATCAGACTTCTTCTCTTGACACACATGTTTTGGTAGATTTCATGTCAAAACCCGACAGTTAACCGATATGCAGGCGTTTGAAGCTTTTGGTGGGGCTATCACTCAGATTGTTCAAGAGTAGTTCCGAGACATGTTCTTCGACCATGACCATTTGATTTTTGACAGTTATAGTGAAATGTCCATACAAATTGGGGAATGGATGTGCAGGGCATGTGAGGGTGGTAGCATCGACATGACGAAGATATCTGAGTCAGTCCCGATTCCTCAGCAAATGGAAAAGCTTTGGTCATCCAGCCATAACAAGCAAAGGCTTCAATTATTGGCTAGGGACATAGCCATCCGGGATATGAGTATGGGTGTGCTCAGTGGTATGGTTGTGGATGAGGAGATTATGTCTGCTGGGACGAACCATGATGCAGGTTGTCATATGATTCAAGTACCAGAGTTGAACAAGAACAGCTACCATAGTTCTTCTTCTTCTTCGCTATGTATCTCACTTGCTCCAGCTTGGCGTATTGGAAGTATGGATACAGTTTGGCACTCACTGGGCGTGCAAAGCGCATGATTCCCCCACATATATGTTATGACAAACTAGGGCAAGCGTTCTGCTATGTCGTCATCAAAGCCCATATACTAACTTGTGATGATAGTCTTAGCAAGATGGAAACCAAACATGCAGCTCTGGTCCAGTGGGCTACCTCTTCGAGCTTAGAGACATGTGTATGGGCAGGCGCTCGCAGTAAGACTACCACGTGTACCTTTGACCAACTGCGAGTTGCCACCAACCGTAAGCGTAATCAGGGGTCATATTAGAAGAGCCTTCTTCGTTATCCGGAATGCAGTTACTCTTCTCACCGCCAGTCGCATTGCTGATCCACTCGACTATGGCCGGGTGAAGGAAGTTGTTGTTGAAGTCTGTTGCCCAAAAAATGCCTAAGACCCATCTCACCAGAAACCTTGAACCAGTGTGGTTGCCATGGTAAATGTCAAACCAATAGGTGCTCATGCAAGAAACGCCGTGTTCCGTGTGTTATCTTTTGTCACAAGAAGGTAAATGGTCCTAAATGTGAGAATACAAAATGAAAGCTGACTGATTAATAGGAAATGTTTTACCAGTGTTGGTAGGATTGCCTTCTAACCCATGTGTAAAACATATATAACGTACCGTACAATGTTAAACTCATGTCAAATGCAATCTAACAAACCAAATATGACTTAATAATAAAAGTACATCAGGGTCAGTAGACATTGCCCTGTCACCTGTATCTAAGCTGTATTTCGCTTACTGATCAATGTATCCTACTGACCAATTATGCCTTTATCTAATTAGTGTATGTTAGGTCGGATGGCCACGTCGGGCTATGCATGTCACACAAATGTAAAACAGTAATTTCATATGCTGTCCAGATGAAAGGTATATGAATTATTAACTGTACATTTGAGATGCATATACACTGGCTACAGGTAATTAAAGTGTCCATTGAACAACCAGTTATTCATATGATATTAATATCATGGACGGATTTCAAGTTAGTCACACGTTCTGACAATTTCATACCGGAGCTCCGTCGTCCTCTGTTACCGTAAGTGGTAAGAGATATTGTGGTTGTAGTGTAGACACTGTATTGCATTGTAGCGATTGTATGATCCCTCCCCTCCCACAAATGATTGTGTTACTACACCGTCTTAGAATATATACAATTTTAGCATCACTGGTGCACATTCGCAAATATGCTGAAAATAAAAGTTGTCAAAATCAACACACTGTTCACCTCAGAGTTATTAATTTACCTTTGCTTATTCATCTTGTATTATAAAAGGTTCAGTATTTTAGTGTGTATTGGTGAGGAGGTGATAATATAGCACAATATTATTCATAAATGGAAGTTTGACTTGATTCCGACAACATGTATGAACACTGTAAAGCAACAAACCAAGTGGCCAAATCACTTGAATCGGACATTGACCAACACGATTTTATATTTCGGCCATTAAATTAAATATAGCTGTGCTATCCAAGTCCTTACAGTTTCTTGCTGATGTTCTAATTACAATCATTAACATGAAAACATAGGCAGCAAAATTAAGCTTCCATGTGTATAAAATAGCGTAATTTGGACAAAAACAGCATTTTCTTAGTGGCCATTTTGATTTGCAAGTTGGTTTTCTCTACCAAAGCATCTACCATTAGCAATAATGTACTCCTGTTATACCGTTAACCTATACATATAGGTATATGCATCATATTTATACTTTTAGATGACTCATTGACCAATATAGGAGTAAAAGTACTTTTTAATGGCGGCCATTTTGTAAAATGGCGGCCATGCATTGTCACAGCAAAATCCAGACTATCGACTGTGAACAATTTGGTTGGAATGGAACATGTAACTGATTTCAGTTGTCAGAAATATTGCCTCTCTGATTGTAAGCAGGGGTATAGGCCAGAGCCTGGACTACCAGTCACATATTATGATTATATAACGTGTTTTATAACGGTGGAGAAATGTACAAATTATATGTTTCTACACATGCATACACTATCCTACGGAGCCCCGCAGGGGACGTAGAATTATTTGTATGCCACCGGGTATCGAAGAAACGGGTGGCATATAGTATTTGGACCGTCCGTCTGTCCGTCTGTCTCTCCATTCGTCCGTCTGTCTGTCCATTCGTCCGTCCGTCCGTCCGTCCGACGGTCCGTCCGACGGTCCGTCCGACCGGTCCGTCCGTCCGTCCGTCCGTCCGTCCGTCACACTTTTCGGTTAACCACTTTGTCACAGTTTCTCAAATATGCTGCAGGTGGCATCAGCGTTCGACAGACGCATTTCTTGTTCTTTATTAATTCGTTCCCACGAAATAACAATTCTTTCCCTCAATTTAACAATTCGTTCCCACGAATTGCTATATCATGGGAACGAATTGTTAATTCGAGGGAACGAATTAATAACAAAAATCCATGTCCCCTGCGGGGCGCCGTACTATCCGAACCAGTCATTGAGTTCGCACAGCTATGGTCAGAATACACAATACACCATCCAGCAAGGTTCGACCCTGATTCGTATGTACGAATGGACTTTGCTGCGTCATTTTTACCCGGAATCTCAAATCTCCTGAGACCTCATCGCACCCCCTCGCCTCTCCAAAATCAACACGTGTATACTGTTGCCAGTGGTACTAGCGTTACTTTTGCATCAGTTTGCATAACAGTACAAAGGGTGTGTGGTTCTTTAGTATAACAGCATCAAGGAATGTGGCATTCCGTGTGGAGATACCATTGATCTGCGGTATGACAATAACTCATTATATTGTTCCAATCTGCAATATGTTGATGATCTCTTTCTGTTGCTTCGCAAATTGACGCCAGGTCGCCATTGTTAGTACTACCGAACTACTGACACCATCCCCGTTCCTAATGGGGATATGTTTTTATTTTGTCCACACGCCTGTGATAAAATGATATCTCACTATACCATAAGTACACCGGAATCTTTGTAAATTGGACATCATAGAATGTCAAAGTTACAAAACATCCGGTGTGTCTCTAGTATGAATCTTTGTAAATTGGACACACTGGGGACCTCACAGAGTGTAAAATTTACACAGATTCCAACGTATTTCTGGTATATGACAGACTTTGAAATCTTGAATATGTAATTTCACAATGATGGTTATTCATAACCATTTATCCATTGTGAAATTACATATTCAAGATTTCAAAGTTATTATCATAATATAATATATCCATCATAACAAACACATTAATGTGTTATGATATCATGACATGACATTATAACACACCTTTTCCTGTTTATTTCCATGTGTAGAGATTCCAACATACTACATTACATCTGACCATGTCCGTCTTCTAAAGGACGGTAGTCCTCACTGGCCCTTTAGGATGGTGCTATCAGCTTGCATTTGATATTGTTAAGAAGACATGTTTTAAGACAGCATTACGTTATACTCATTGAAAGCACCACCAGGGTTATATTTAAGAACATTGAACTGCATATAGCAGAATAATATTCCACTCCGATTCCATCAATATTCTCGAATATTCTTGTCAAGGTACACGCAGACAGGTTGCGTTTTCTCGACAATAAAGGTTTGTCAGACAGTATACAAACACAGCATGGTCACCAATTGGTTGTATTTTGAGATCCAAACATAAATATTAGCGTGTTTATAACACATTGAGAGCAAAGATACTCCTTACATTTCACAATCACGGAAGCCGTGGCAACGATGTATATTTAAATTGAATTTACAATTATTGTGAAAAAATAAGGCATCATGTACCTATAATAATGTACATGATTTCAGACAGTGAGCCAATGTCCGACACAATTTTCCGTACTACGCTTGTAAATTCTGACTATGTACACCTGCTCATTGTTATAACATCCAAAACAGTCCACTGCATTATTAGATGTAATTTCGACTAGCGAGTGAATGTGCCGAATAACTGGGTATGCACTTATCACACGCTTCGTAAGGTCGCGTTAAACATGCAGATGCCATATTCAGTCATGGTCTAGCAAACATTTACTGCCTGTTTCACGAAACCTGCCCACATTTTACGACTATATAAACGATGCAACAACAATCATTTGGTTCGATAACATTACATTTGATAAAAAATGAAAGGTACAGTGGAACCTCTCCAAACCGGACACCCTTGGATGTCCACAGGGTGTCCGGTTTGGAGAGTTTCCAATGTAAATCAGACATGTGATGTTTCTAGTGTTTTGCAATCATGAAAAGTCATTGTAATCAGAGACACATAACAGCGAAACCAAACTAAGGTAAACAGCTATATTTTCCGGAGTGTCTGGTTAAGAGGGGTTCCACTGTGCATGCCCACTCAGTAGGCACATCATGTTCTTTACATCAGAGATATCATCACAGAAATTTTCTGGAAAAATAAACATTTTCAACATTACCGCACGTATTGATTTATTATACATTTTATATCAGACGTAAATTTCCACACTGATATCAGGGACGATTACCATGTTTCCTTAAAATGTTAACGGACATTACTATTTACTCTCTGTATTTATTTTTTAATGTGCAATGATCATACTTTATAATCTGTCGAAAATACTATTTTTTTCAGGTGACGCATTTAATTAGTATAAATAATTAAAACATATCATGCCTCATTTGGTCACTATCAGTAAAATAAATATTACTAAATGATTATATCTGTATAGCGGGCACTCGTATTTTTTAGAACTGGTGGAATAGTGACACAATTATACACTTATTTAATTCATATAACGAACATTTTGTGCCTTCTGAGTTGGCATGTACCTTTAAGAATGAACCGTCTTTTTATTTCATGAAATTCGGTCAAATATTGATTTCATTACGGACAATTGATTTGTCTATGGGAATTTAACATGGGGAGATAGGAGGTGGAGCCTGGTTAGATAGCTTGGAAATGATGCGGAAATTATTTGTTCGTAATAAAATCAATATTGGACCAAATTTCACAACGTAAAAAAAAGGCTCATTCTTACATTTTGATAAAATTTAACATTATCGAAAATAAATATTGTTTCTCCATTGTTTATATAGCCGTACAATTTGAGCAGCTTTCTTGAAACAGACAGTAGGTTGTTGCTTAAAATTTAACATTATCGAAAATAAATATTGTTTCTCCATTGTTTATATAGCCGTACAATTTGAGCAGCTTTAACAGTAGGTTGTTGCTAAGTAATACATGCAAAATAACCTAACAAGCATACCCATCCGTACCATTTTAAGGGTAGTTTTCGAGATTCAGGCTGTGGATGAAACTTAAAGAATCAAACGAATAATGAGGACATTATGATTTCGATCTTCACTGTGAAAATAATAAATAAATAAGACTGTCAGAGCGTGTACCATTGTATATAACACGTGCTCACTGTCTCGTGCGCGTATGAATTTGCCACTGATCCGGCAAAACACCGCTTTGATAGAGGTCACGTAGTGCATTTGATGACAAATCGGAACCGGGGGCTCCCGCAGCTCTATTAATCACATGTTCCTGTCTAGACCTTGTGTGTGGTGAATTAACCATGGCTCTCCTTTGCGGAGACATATTAAGGAACACTGTCCTATGTGTAGGCGGTCTGTTATTTGACGTTCGTATTGGTGCTGTGGACTGTGGTCCATTTGACGTCACAACCTGAAGTTTATGTAACACTAGTGGCGATTTTCGGTCCGCCTCTGCTTCGTCTAAGAGTCTCAGAGCTGAAATGAAATAAAATACAGCTTTACTGTTGCAAGACAATACGCATTCAGTCCAGGGTATACCAATTACGTTCAACTTATTTTAAGCACATATGAATTGTAGATATTTTCTGAAGAATGATAGTCAACATGCTGACACTGCGTAATATCGGGGGTTTGACCGTCGCATTACTAGTATGTTAAATATAAAATGTTGTTTTTGTTTTACGCCAGGTAAAAAACAACAACACTGAACCGAACATGTAGTGATATCGGGATAGTAGTTGTGTGTATTTTTTAGCAAGTATAGACGGGTTTCTCCTGGTGTACCAGTTGTCTATAGGAATTTAACATATTAAAAAGCTACACCATATTACCAACCATAAACAAAATGGTGTTTTCTGCGTGTTAAATTTAGAGAGGTTTTATTGTATGTTTAAAGTAAATGTAGTGTATTGGGATAGTGGATGAATTTTCTGTGCATCTTCAAAACAGATTTTGAAGGAAAGCATCATGAAAAATGCTTCCAGGCAATTCTGGAGGATGGGAAGTTCTTAACGATAAGTTCATTAGTAATGATTCATATATGAACGGCGAATCTTAACCCTTAGACCGCTATCTTATTTTTTTTGTCGTCTGATGTTTATTTTTTATTTTAATTTTTTATCATCAAAAAGATGCTTTGACAGAACTTTATAATAATTTACAACATGCTTTGACAGCACTTCAGAATCATTTCCATTTGAAATGATTATGAAGTGCTGTCAAACCATGTTTTTATTGAGAAATAAGGCAATATATAAAAGCAACAGCAGACGACAATTGTTTTGAGTAGCGGTCTAAGGGTTAAGGCGCTTCACACTGAGACGGTGTAGTAAGGATACACATGCATTCCTGCCTGTATGAACTATTGCTGTTGAATGGACGTAGGCCCCCAAATTAATGAATTAATCATATCCTCCAAAATACTTCAAAAGAGACATTCACCACCGATCACTCACCTCCCTTGGCAACAATGGCGTACTTCGCCTCCATGCCCCGCACGAGGTGGTTCATCACGTGGCAGTGTAGCAACCACGTGCCAATGTTATCAGTGTGCATATCCACGGTCTCGTACGTGCCGGGATACACCTCTAGCACGTCCCCGCGGTGGGACTTAGCCGTGCGGTGCACGTATGTCTGCCCATGAAAATGTATGGTGTGAAAGTCGTCCTCGGATCCCATTCCCATGGCGTACCACGTGACGTGTTCGTCCATCTCCATCACCATCCCTGGCGTGTTTCCATAAATAAACCCGTTTATACTGTTCATCATGTTACTCTTTTCAAATTCCGCATGAGGCGCTTGTTGGTTTGTCCCTCCTCTGCCACGTTTTATATTGTCACCAATGTACCAGCTTCTGTTTTCATTCATAATGTAAAGTAATACAGCAAATTCTCGGTCATGCTGATCTAGGCGGTTATTTCGCGGGTCCAGCACGCCCCGCCTACACGTGACTAACGGACCCATGAGGCCGGTGGGGGTGTCCCGGATCATGTTACTGCCTGAGTGATACATCCAGCCAATACAATTCGGTTCGTTTGGTCCAGGCCCCGCCCTCTGTGGAACAGTCCAACGGTAGGTGAAAGTATCCCCCGGTTGTACCTCGTTATCTTGTATCTGATCAGACTTGTCATTGTAATTCATGCCTTCGTTTCCTTTATTATAAAACACACCGTGTGGTTGTATAGAAAATGGTCGAGAGGCTTTGTTCATGAACACGACCTCGATTACGTCGCCAACTTCCCCTCTGATAAAAGGTCCGAGGATGCCCAAATGAATCTCGCGGTAACCACGTTTCTTCTCGTATTGGAAGGTACTGTCGGTAAATTCTCTGTAAACGGCTTTTTTGTACTTAGTACCTAGGAAGCCGCTATCACTCCGTGTGTACAGGTAAGAATGTCTGGAAATAGATGAAATTACACTAATTAATCACATGAACAGCAGGCCGTGAATGACGGACGTGATATACATTGCATTAATTTTATCCCGTTAACACAGTGCGTATGTGCCGTGAAACACGGTGCCGTGAAACATTTTTGATATCCTGTCAATACGACCTAATCACTGCGTATGAATATGTGTGGTGGCTGGGGTTATATTTTTTTTTGCATTTTAAAGCCATTTGTAGGTGTTGACGGGATAATGAAATAGTAGGTTAGTGCCGTGAATTGGAAAACAATATCTGGCGCGGCACGGAAACGGGATGTGTTCGGCACAGCATCGCCAATCCAGTTTCCTAAGCCTTGCCATATAGTTTTCCCATTCACGGCACTAACCTACTATTCTCTATATCGTTTTCCGGCAATACCGACGTGTACCCATTACCTACATAATTTCCAGTTGCTGATATTGATGTGAAATGCTATAAAAACAATGCACATGAGCACAGGATTTAAAATAGTTTTGATCATTTTGAAATAAAACTGAGATGGAATTATAAGGCAAAAAAAACGGAAAGCTTTGGACATTATGAACCTATTTGGAAAATATATACTTGAAAAAGTCCGACAACACAGATTGAATTCTCACCAAAATGTTTGTTCCGACACTATTTTAAGCATGTGTATTTAGCCGATTTTATTTTAGGAGTTTGACAGTGAATAAACAGAAGCTTACAATTTCGTGTTTCCGAACTTCTCGCCAATTATCTTGTCCACCCCGGACGGAGCGTAGTCCCAGTTGATGTCTACAGCAGCGATGTAGTACCTGTCAGGGAACCGCATTGCTAGTTAACCATGTAAACGTGGAAACTGGATTTTTATGTATATACAGTGCAACCTCTCTACAACAGCCACCCATGGGAAGACGCAAAACTGGTTGTTGTAGAGAGGTGGCTGTTGTAGGGAGATTAATGCTGAACTAAATTTCATCGTCCGATGTTTATTTATTGTCTTCGATAATTCTCATCAAATACATGATTTGACAGCATTTTAGAATAATTTCCAATGGAAATGATTCTAAAGTGCTGTCAAAACATGTTTTTATTGAGAAAGAAGGCAAAAGCAGCATCAGACGACAATTTTCATGCTCAGCAGTCTATGGGTTAGATATAGAGGAAATCTCCATTCGGGATATAAAATAGCGGCTGTTACAGAGAGGGTGTTGTTGTAGAGAGGGGAGGTTTGACTGTAATACCATCTTATTTTATTTGAAAAAAAATATATCATGTGGCAGCGCATGAGAATCGTCTCCATTATGCGTCGTCTAAAATGTAGTTTTTGACCTCCACATCATCTACACGGCAATGTGGTAACAGTTGGGACACTATACCGTTACTGTAACCTTTAAAATGAAACGAAATATGTCGTCTGCAAAACAAAACAAGTTTTGGTAATAGAGAAGAATATTCACCATTCTAATGCGCAGTTAAAATTTTGACACATATTAAAGAAAAAAAGCAGGAGCCGAGAAAATAAATTGAATTCATCATTGTAATTGTAAACTGTATATGTCGCGTATTGACTATTGCAGTACTCCAAGTATGTGGGAAGCGTTCGTTAGTTGCATTCGTGATTATTTCCCTCATAAACTGACGTTGAACTACGGTGGCACAGAGAGGACATGGAAATATTTTTTACTTTCGCATGCTCACGCAATATGTTTTGCGTGTGCACGCGATAGGGATTTGCGTGCACGCAAAACCATGTCGCGTGCGCAATCAAAACCTATCGCCCTATCTCGTGAGCACGCAAAACCCTATCGCGTGCGCATGCAAAAGCTATCGCGTGTGCACACAAAACCTATCGCGTGCGCATGCAAAACGCTATCGTGTGCGCACGAAAACCTATTGCATGCGCACGTGAAAGTAAAAAATATTTCCATGTCCCCTCTGTGCCACCGTATTGAACAGAGGAACCTTTGATTTTGCGGAGCGGACGTGAATACCCATTTGAGCTGGGTATACACAAGCTCCATAATATTATGTATTTGAGGCACGTGCATCCTATGGCCACTGTACAACACTGGACGTTCAGAGCTTTCATTGCCACGCTGGGGCCCGTTTTACTAAACTTCGTACGACTAAACTGTTCGTACATGCAAATATAGGATCGTCTGGAAATTTCAATTGATGTATTTACATTTATTAAGCATAGGCTGCATATGCAGCCTATGCTCAATAAATGTAAATCCAATAATTGCTTACAAGAAAACAGTGCTAATGTGAAAATTACAGACTATCATAATTTTACACTTACATTTTAGTCGTACAAAGTTTAGTGAAACGGCCTCCCAGAAAACCGTACAAGAAACCGATGTATCCGTAATATATCTATCTCTATGGTTTGCGTGTTAGACATTGTTTTGCCGACCCTTCGGTCTCCTTATTGAGCATACGTCTATTTGTATACACGTGGATAGTGACGCACCCATGTAGTATATGATGAGACTTGACTCGGATAGTGAAAACGAGGACGGCACAAGTAATGCATGCGATCGGTGGGAATGTGTGTATATCAAAAGTGTCATATACATCGTGTGGATTTTATTTTTGTCTGATGAGAAAAGTTTTAAGTGACAGAAGTAAAGCAACAAAAACTCCACACGGCAAATATTGAAACTGATACATACATTAGCCATTGAACATACAAATTCAAATGAGTTAAACTACAATAAACAACAAAATACCCAATCAAGATACTAACAAAATACCGAGGAAACGTTACACAACGAGACACAAACATGCACTTCGCGATCCATGATAATCTCCAGCCGAACACGGCTAGCAAACTTATCAAGGTTAAGAAATGCAAAATAGTCACCGAATACGACTACCAGAAAAATATAACATTACAAGTGCGATTTTATTGCATGTGTCCGGTTCTGTCACAGACGCAATTTTATCATAGTAGGGGCAACGGGGGCACAATTAATACGCAAGGGGCAAACTGTGCTAGTTGTCGAAACGATATGCATAAACCCACAAAGGATCGGAAAAAAATAATATCACAGAAAGAAAGCAATGTGTAAACAGAGGACAATATACTAAAAGGAGACCTAGGAACCCAAAGAACAACCAACGCAATACATAATGATAAATACATTATACGTGCACATATGTGGTCGAGCAACTTCGGTGATTAAAATTACAAGACAAAGTCAACGGATTCTGAGCTCGGTTTTATTATACTTGTTCATGTGTGGATGAAGCAATTGCCTTCTGTTGCTAGTGGTGAGTTTTGGGTGGGAGTGGTGTGAGTTGTGATGTTAAAATTATTTAATATGATATCGGAATACAACTGCTATTGAACTATATAATACAAGAGAAGTTGAAAATTAAACTGTAAAAAAACTATCGTATGTTTCACATTTTCATAGAATGTCGCCTTAAAATTATTTTAATATAAACTACTCCGTTTAAGATTTATACTTGAAGCATGCTGACGGCCATCTTGGACGCCATCTATAATTGAGACAAACGACTTGAATAATATTTACGCGCTGTTTTAATAGTTTTGTTTAATTGCGAACATAGTTCGACGAAATTCCGTAATCCGTTTGCCTAGTTAAATCAATTTAAATCGTATCCAACTTTTGGCGGCCATCTTGGATTTTATCAAAATACCATACAAAGTTGAAATTTAATTTATTCTACTTTTTCTATGTTATCTGAAATCGAATCGCTAATATTTTCTTTGAAAATCAGTTTTTATTGACCAATATAAAATGTTATCCTATTTTTGCCGCCATTTTGGATTCCATCTTGAACTCTGAAAATTTCTCAATGATGCCAGCGTGGCATCATTCAGTTTCCGATTATTCTCATCATGAACTAACAAAATCAAATAAAAAAACTTTAGTGCAAGGTTCACCCTAAATTCGACTCGACTATGGCGTATACCTTAACTATTGACTACGCTCGTGTATCTTAACTGACAGTGCACATACTTTTGTACAAGATAAAGTTAAAGCGTTTGTCGTAATCGTAAGCATAAAGCAACATATATTACCTCTGTCAGATGTTGGAGTATACATACCGTCTGACAGCACCAGATGGCTGCATGGGCATCACGGGCAGACTCTGTGGGCCCGGGCAGACCTTCACATTGTATGTAGTGGACATTCCCGCCATCAAGTGATGGTGGGTGTGACAGAACAGCGCCCATTTACCTGACGGAAACAAATGTATGTTAAACTCATGTTTCATATTATTGCGACTATATATATATCATATCAATGAAACGAAATCACAAAGGACATACAAATGGACGAACGGGCGAACCCTTGATCATACAAGCAATACTAAGACGGATATTGTATTTTGTTTCGAATCATCAAACAATATGTCGCTGAATATAATGATAATAACGCGAGTGGTCGAGTTGTCTGAGGCGTCGGACTGCTGATCGTACGGTCGTGGGTTCGAGCCTCACCGTAGGCGTGCGTTGTGTTCTTGAGCAAGGCACTTTATCCACACTGCTTCAGTCCACCCAGCTGTAAATGGGTACCGGCTAAATACCGGGAATTTCGATTGTATTTGATTGTATGTACATCTACTTATGAATAAAATATGATCATGCACGACGTTGCAATATCAATTAAGGGAAACACTACGAAATGGGCCGAAGAAACTGACGAACTATGCATATAAGCATATGATTATATCGGGTCTCTAACACTGTATGAACTGTATGCATAATTTCATAGATGATATTCCTGCAGTAACAAGTATATAAATGCTAAGTAATAAATACTAACATACTTTGAACAATCTAGATGTACATATACAACACCGAGCAGCTTGTGTGTGCATACCAAGTGGTATGCACACATGATATACTAGTAGTAGTTGGAAATCTGATTGAATGTCTTCTTATATCGTACTCACAGACATGTGCCATTACTGTATGAATGAAAACTGCACAAAAAGCATTTCAAACAGATTGATTGACTGAGCCTGAGCTGTGCTACAGCTCAGGCTCAGTCAATCAAACTGCTTGAAATGCTTTTTTACAGTTTTCATTCGGTGAAAACTGTAAAAAAGCATTTCAGGCAGCTTTATTGACTGAGCCTGAGATGTGCTACAGCTCAGGCTCAGTCAATCAAACTGCTTGGACGCGGTCGAACTCCAAATCACAGCATGCGTTGCAACCAATAAACCCAATTGCGCCAATCGTAACCACGGATAACATGTATCACTACTATCATGATTGTTCACGGTCCAAAGTAAGCCTACAGTCTAAGAGTTCCGTGGATGTTATCGTCATGGTCATCATTGTGTCTGGATGACGGACACTGCAATCCTACAATTTACTATGTAGTCACGGTCAAGTGATTATTTTACTTCGTTCTCAATATATTTGGACGTACATGTACTATACATATATATACATACCTGGATCATCAGGGTGCATATATCCAGTGAAGCCTATGCCGGGTAGTACCATCCTGGTATCGAGCGTCCGTCCGTACACAGACATTGCATTGCCGTTGATGGCGATTGTGTGGAGATCGTGGTTCGAACCTAGTCCAAAGAAATGCCAGGCCACTCGATCCCCCAGACACATGTCCAGCCCGTTCAAGGTACCGTATATTCTGCCATTCAATGCTGAAATGTAATTGGTTTCCCAGATGTTTTCATGCTTCGCTATTTATACAGTTAACGATTCTTGACAGTTTATTGGACTGTGCATAATGGTCGCATAAAACATATAAATGAGCTAGTATGACATACCATGATGTGTCAGGGTAATATTCATATGGTGACCGATGTAGCTCCAGATAAAACTTTGCATCTGCAGAGTCTGACTAGTAGTACTTTAGGTTCGTATCCGATTGCATGAGTATGCTAGGTAATAAAAAAGGACAAACACCGGTAACATAACAAAGAAAAACACACAATAAGCGCCTGATGGGTGACACGGGTGACATGTCAGGAGCTACACTGGCGAAACAACGATGTGCACGTGTTATTATAGTGTGCAATGTATACTAGCCAATTAACGCTTACACAAAATATTTTTGTTTTCTAAAATCAGTGAACAAAGAAAATAAACAAAATATGTCCTCTGCTAGATCGCAGTATACTGTTTAAAATTACAAGACGAAGACTAAAGAGTTGTGGTAAACATCGAACACAAGTGACAGTAAAGTAGTTATATACATTACACTTGTTCAGTTGTGTCTGTGATACAAATTCGAATTAACTCATGGTGCATTATAACGTGGTTACAACAACAACAACGTCGCTCACACCAAAGTAAGTATTATTTGATATTTTTCTTAATATGCAACGGATTATGATGAAATATGGCGCAGCAAACGCGTCTTCATGAGCTTCATTTGGTGGTATATGGAGTTTGGGACATACTGATGTTGTTTTTGCGAAGAATCGATTTCCGTGTCGGAGACATGCGCCATATTTCATCAAAGTCCGTTACGTAATAAGGACACTATACAAGAATACGTACTTTGAATCGGTACTTGTTGTTGTTGTTAGTACCACGTGATCATACACCTTGTAACTTGTAGGAAACGAATACTATTGCCCGTTTTAATTTATTTAATAGTTATCTTATTTCTAGACAAAACAATTATTGGCTGCACACAATTTGTTGCAGCCTTGTAAATATATGAGCACCCACCATGCACCAGATTGCCATGTTTAAAGGCCTCGTCATTTTTGTCGAGTCCAATCTTCTCTGGGGCGAACTCTCGTACACTCTCGTCGATATACCACGAGAGGTTCTCATCGATGACACTGAATAACACGAAGAATTCCCGATTCACATGCACCTGCAAACAATATTAAGTGATTTAATTTGCGATTTATTTTATTTGTATTGTTGCTGAATGTTTTCCTGACAAAATTAGTTGATTCAGCTGCATTTTGAATATGTATGTTGTGTTGTATATAGATAATGAATATAGAGAAATGAATGTTTTTGATTTTGGTATACTGGTATGTATGAGGAACCAGGGCTTTTATAAAGCTGCGTTCATGTTTCATAATAATCGATAAAACAGAATTCTTGGCAGCCATCTTGTATATACAGTGTACATGTATATACAGCCGAAACAGTTAAATGTTTATATGCACACAGGCGTATGCGATCATATATACTTGTAACTGTTACTTGTTTAAGTTGTATAGATACGATGTTGAATTTATACGATTACATTAACAATTTGCTTCTTGATATAGTGGATAATACCTGCTTTCCCATGTCGTCCAGAGAGCCGGGTTTACACACGAGCAGAGGTCCCACAAGCCCCGTGTTTGTATCCTTCCTGACGTCCACCGCGGAATGATATGTGTATGTGAGACAGTTCGGGTCGTCAGAGGTGGGCGCCGCCGTCCAAGGAACTGTAAATCTGTACGTCCTAGTCGTGTTTGGATTGGTTATAGCCCCGTATGGAACATCAACTGGACAATATCAACACGAAAACCGATGTCACACAATTATAACTTTGTAATAAAAATGTAAGAGATCTAAAAATATTTGCCAAGATCTGTCCAATAAATCGTGGTAACTATTATATATAGTTTACATGTTAATGTTTTATCTGATGCAGCAAACGGAGGCCTGAATAGTTTGTGTAAACACTTTAAATTTGTGTAGTAAATATATAGTATGTACGGTAATGATCTTTATCACGTATTATATCGTGATACAATTTCGAATCAGGTAGTATGCTAGACTCCATTTATTGCATAGCAACATCATACATTCAATATATTCATTGCCCTACCAGCAGTAAACACTTATTGCACGAGTATGTAAAATAACATGCTGTCAGTAAAATAACATGCTGTCATTGCATGACGCGTCTGTCCGGATATACGCACCACTGTCCATGGTGTAGTAGACGGACCCCTCCATAGATTTCTCGATCCCCACCCCGTGTGGGAAAATGGAGTAGGGTCGGGTCGCTTTGTTGAAGAACACAATCTCCAACGTATCACCAACCTCGACCTTAACTGGCGGTCCTAGCACGTGTAGATGTTCCTCTTCCGGTGGGCGGGGCTTCATCATACTGTGGATTTAAACAATTAATCCATATCGGTAAACATCATGCTGAATGCTACTGATTGAATTTATAGTCAACGACTAATCCGAACGTGCCTGTATAAAAGTATGTTTTCTTTGCGACTGTGTGTCTAAGTACCATTTATTGTTGGATTGAAGTTGCATATTAGTAATATAAAATGACGTATCAGATGGCTGTCACAGACAATAACATTTTACATTTTTTATATAAATACACGTATACTAAATTTGTGAGGATATGTAATTATAAAAACACGCTACAACTGACCTGAATGCAGCGTCCTCATACTCCACAAATACGGCCTTCTTGTATACATTACTGAGCTCGTCGTGGTTATGGTTCTGATGGTTGTGGTGCATAGCATTACTACAAGAAACAACACGAACACCATGAGTATGGTACACATTGTTACTACAGAATAAAGCTGGAAAACATACTCATATTTGATACTGCAAAATGCAAAATGCAAGAGGAACAGGTCACAGCGTTATTGCACAATACAACAGGGGGCCGTTTCACTAAACTCCATACGATTAAAATGTTCATAAGTGCAAATTTAGGTTCTTATGGAAATTTAAATTTATGGATTTACATTTATTGAGGATAGGCTGCATAGGCAGCCTAAGCTCAATAAATGTAAATCCAATAATTGTTCCAAGAAAACATTGTTATGTGAAATATACAGACTATCATAAGTTTGCACTTACGAACATTTTTGTCGTACGACGTTTAGTGAAAGGTCCCCAAGTTACAGCGTTATTGCACAATACAACAGGACCATCCTACTTGTGGTACGAAATTGTATTGTAATAGCGTTAGTGAAAAATCAAATTGAGACAGGAACTGTAGTTTCGCGCTGAGCGGTACAGATAAAGCGAAATAGGAACAATATTATTGTGGTAGTGGTACTTATATTTCCTGTAAAATGTAACCGAATGAGCATAACTATGGTGCACATTGTTACATGAAAATAAAACAAGACGACATCTTTGTGGATGAATCACGTTAAACTAGAATGAAACAGCGATAACATACATGTGCTGCATAGCTTTACTGAAACATACATGAGAACATATGCGCGGGTGCATAGAGTCAGTGGATAATGGAACAAAAACGACACAACGCCGGTACCAGAGCTATGTTTCTGCTTCATTCTGTAGTACCGATATGCAAGCACACGTTTTTCTTGTATATGGCAGTAAAGCTATCCACCAGAGTAATGCTGTTTTTGTTTCATTCAGTAGGAACGTTAAGTGGTGTAATCCTCCGTTGTATATGTGTAAACGTTTGGTTCATATGTAAGAAATACAAACAACTGGTTGAACTGTAAGAAAGTGGTGTATTTCACCGTTATATTTGTGTAAACTATTGGTTGAAATGTCAGATATATATATATAATTTACTAGTTGAAATGTATGAAATAGACGATATTCCATCGTACATTTTGAATAGCGGGAAATAATACACGAGTGTGCGTCGGCTTCCGCGTAAGCAACGAATGAGCGTAGCGAACGAGTTGCTTGCACGGACGCCGACGGACACGAGTGTATTAGTTCCGCTATTCAAACATGTACGATGGAATATCCTATTTATTACTCTTCCACGGCGGATATATATGCACATTTAGTCTATTTATGAGATTATAATCAATGAATTGTGATGAATAGTTATACAATGACGTGTTTTCCCGCGTTTTGACGTTACGTTGTGTGACGTCAAATGTGACATCATGTAAACTTTTTGAAATACAAATTACGCAGCTGTTTCTATGAGCCAGATATATTTGAGTGCATGTTTGGAATGTGTTCAATCACATTAACATTCTAGATTAGTCGAGATCCTTTCCAAATTTGCCAATAACTTTATTTTGACTGTAATAAAAATTAAACATTTTGCATGGTAGCTCGTGGTTTCCAAGAAAACAGGAGCTCAATTACAGGTGTTATCTTCACGGTGTATTATTTGTAAGGAGAAACCAGTGCAAATAATGTGCAAGAGTTTAATAAATCCATATACTACAATGATAGAGACCTGGAGAAGCCGTGGTCCATGGTTATCTTGCCGATGGAGAAGAGGTCCTTGTCGCTGGGCATGTAGTTCCACTTCACCTCCTCCGCCGCTATGTAGTAGCGCTTACGTTTGCCCGCGGGCGTGTCTGCTATTGGGGGTCCAGGGCAAGCCTTCACGTTGAAGAAAGCCGTCATTCCATCTACAAACATAATATAAGTATTTGGAGATAATTAGTATGTACTATCAAACAGGAGGATAGCAGAAAATGTATACTAGTACTGCCTGGTGGTACAAACCGGTTTTTATAGCGACGTGGTAGATTGTTCGCCTCTCATCCGGCTTTGATACTAGAGTTCGGATACAGTATTCGCTGTACATGTTTAATTAATAAATAAGGTTTATATCTCATTATACCTTGGACTTAATGATTGCGGTAGAGACCGGAATAAAGTACAATAGTTCTCAAATACAACAAGTGGTATTAGTCGTGTCCCATAGTGAGAGCGCAACAGCTATAAGTGTTAATATGCCATTGCATTATGTCGCGTTACATTGCATGACATACATGCTTACATACATCATAATTTGTCAATGATACAATATACAACAGAGTGCTCAATTTGAATTTTGTTTTAATGAAAACGGGAAATGTATGTATATTCAAGGATACCAACGAGCCGACAAAAACGTAATATTAACATGCATGTATTAACAAATTTATCATATAAAATATGAACTATGACACAGTCATGACTGCAGAGTCATTAATGCTGCACAAAATGCCTTCATAACCAGCGATGTAAGGTCTCCAAGAAACAGGAACATTACACAAAAGCACCACGATATTCTTATCAGTAGCCTATTTCACCAACATTGCAAAGCATACTTATCTAGCAAAGCATACTTTAAGGGAGAAATTTTCAATTTAATGATAACTTTATTAATTTGTATTATACTGAATTGATTACATTATCACAGCCATTTTGGCTGTGATAATGTAATACATTCAGTATAATAATTCTGCCTACTTTTAATCATCAAATATATGCAGTCGTTATTTCTACATGAAATAATGAATTTCGGGAAAAACAAATGATGTCTCCTTCAAAGTATACTTTGCTACATAAGTATACTTTGTAATTTTGATGAAATCGGTTACTGATAAGAGCGTCTGATTAATATTGCAATACAAAGTATAGTAATACAAAGAAACGTGTTCATACATACGGATACCTTAGATTCCAAGCTTCAAACATTTAAACCACTCCATATCGGATACCCTGTGTCCCAGGGTGTCCGTTATGGAGAGGTTTCACTGTGCATGTACATACATGTGGCTGTGACTGGGGAAATGGGGCTTATAGGTTTTGCGACTAGTGTAGATCCAGATCAGCCTGTGCATCCGCACAGTCTGATCCGGATCTGCACGGTTCGCAATTCCATCAATGAAACACCGTCATTCTTTTAGGAAGCACTATATATCGTAATCATGTTACAGGCGTGTGGTATTCGACCAGGAGCTACGCTGGTCACAAATCCCATAATCACCATTTCTTCGGTCACAGCCACATATTACCGTACCGTGAAAGTGGTCCGTGTTTCGACAAATCATCAGCCAGGATCCGATATTGTGCGGCACCACGGTAACACCCAAAAACGTCGCTGGTAGGATGGTCACGGTGTCCATTCTACAACACACATACATGATACGTTGCTGTGTGTGACTGTATTCATGGTAGAACATATTTAGTGTCCATTCCTAAACAGAAATAATGCCAGAATCGTCAGCCCGTGACATAAATATCGTCACAGTTTGTCCATTATTTTACATAAATATATGTATTGCAATGGTGTCCTTTTTCTAAAACGTGCAGTGTCACATTGTCACATTAATAGTGTAAGTTATACAACATAAATGTTAACAAAACACATGCATGTAGTCTCAAAGTGTCATTATATAACATAAATACTAGCACGGTGTCCATTCTGTAACATGAATATTGTCAAAGTGTAATGAATATGGAGACCTCCCAGGGTGTCCGGTTTAGAGAGGTTTCACTGTAAATCAGCCAGTTGATCGTTTTGCGCCATAATTGTGTGATAATCAATCATGAAAAGACATTATCACCCGGGATAAATGACCATGAGACCCATACAAACTAAGATCAGAGATGTTTTCTTGGTGTCCGGTTTATAGAGAGGTTCCACTGTAGTAGTAATACTTTGAGGGGCACAGTGTAGACTGACTCTGGCAACCTGGTCACCTATAACTAAAATAAAACGTACCTATGACCTTTCATGACCATGGTTTGACCATATATTTCTATCGTGTGGAAGCCGTTGGTGAGTCCGTATATGTATATGGCCACCGTTTCTCCCTCACACACGTCCAGTCTCGGCAGGTTACCGTACACGTAGCCATTAAAGTGGAACATCTTGTTACTCATTCTGGAACAACAAATTCATAACATCATGTTTTGGGAGCGCACCACAATCAAAGTACACATAATGTGAAGCGATCAGAAAATAGACGAAATATCATATTGTTGCTCACCATATTACCGTGCATTTTCCTAAACAACTCGACAATATTATGATTTTGTAAAAGCCCGGCTATTAAAAATAACAATGAGACCAAATTTCACAAATGCAAATATATAAGCTATGCTAAAATCATGCATATATAGTTACGTGAAATAATGTTTTTTTCTGTTTTGTTCATATCCGTCGTACATGCTTGGTTAGCGTTAAATAATACACGAGTGTACGTCGGCTTCCGCGTGAGCAACGAGTAAGCGAAGCGAACGAGTTAGACATCATGTACGATGAACTATCCTATTTATTACATTTCTAAATATTTTCGAACAAAAATCATGTTATGATGTTTCGGGGCGTTTGCCATCAGCGTATGCTTTTTTGTGGGAGGTGCTTATTTTAAAACAACTGCAGGAGAGTGCACGCGAGTGATTACGGGTGTTCTCTTCATGGTGTATTATTTGTAAGTTGAAAATTACGGGGTTTCTCTCACATATAAATCCATGCATATAATAGCTTGAAATGTAATAAAAAATACATTAATACTAGTATTGGCTGAGGCAGTCATCAAGGAATGCAATAAGATCATTGATAAATCTGATAATTTTGTCAGAAAAGTCACCATGGAATTCAAAATGTTTTTTATTGCTAATATGTTGGCATCCATGTGTAATTACATAAGTTGTAATATACATACGTACATGTATGCAGATACATACATACTATGCATAAAATGGGCGCTCGCAGTGTTATATTAATCATATTACACTATTGTAATAAATATGCAAATTACCTTGTTACAGAACACACGTTCGGTGACCAGTACAGCTTCATTGTATGGTGATGTGCTTATGCAAGAAATATAATCTAACAATTGTGTTGCCTTTTAATATGAGATTTATTAAACTCGTTGACTGATTTCATAAGAAACTCAGCACAGCCTCGTTTCTTATGAAATCAGTAAACTCGTTCAATAAAAAGCATTAAATCATCACTGATGTAAGATCCCTATGTATCAGTTATTGTTCACATATTGGAGCTTTAAGGAATTAAATGCGAGGGAGCGCTAGCGACCGCAGCATTTAGTTCCTGAAAAATCCAATATGTGAATAATAACACACTTATAGTTCAGCCAAGTGTACAATGCAATGTTCCATGCGAGGGAGCTCTAGCGACTGCAGCATTTAGTTCCTGAAAAAGTCCAATATGTGAATAATAACACACTTATAGTCCAGACAAGTGTACAATGCAATGTTCCATCCGCGTATTTCATGTCGAACCGTTAATCATTAAATCATGTAATATATAACTTATTGGGGTTAAACATTGCAATATGTGAAATAAGTGAAGCACAATGCTGCCCAGTGATTGGCTTAGAAAGTAGGGTGAACTATAACTATAGGTTATTGTTTTTCCTAGTTTCTCGACCAATGACAGCATTTCGTCTCAATTAATCGCATATTGCGACGCTATCGTCAATATAAACTAAATTAATAATTAAATGTTGCAGTACTTGCAAAGTTATAATTAGCAACAGATGCCCCGCCTTGTTAACATAATTTCCTGTGACGTGAAATATGTCACCGCGTGTACATGATCGATTCGTTGTAAAGCCGCCAATCAGGTAATAGTATCAGAATTTAAAAGCGTGCAGGGGCGGTGCTCCGTTAAAACATAACATGAGCACGCGATGGGGCGTGGCAAACACTAAGTTAGTTATAGTTCACATGTTGAATTTTAGATTATTAAAATTTAATATATGAACTATAACTTACAGTGGGGTCATCGTGTAAGTGCACACACGAACGAACACGACAGGTTGAACATGTCGTGTTCGTTCGTGTGTGCACTTACACGCTGACCCCACTGTATACATATAATATAAAAACAGGAACTCGTGATGTTACCGAAAGTCTTTATCTTTCGATTCTTTGAGCTGTTGACATTTGGACGGGTTGAGACATCGTCGCATATTGTGGTCAATATAGAAGCTGTCCGTTTCGTCTGTGACGTCAGAGTATATGACGAGTTCACGCGCCACGTCTCGTCGCTTGCCGTCCAACCCGAGAGCACCTTGAAAGTAGAACAAAATCACGATTTCTTTTCAGACGAATCTCAGGGACTATTTGGTTGGTGTCTGTTCCACGTTTTGCTGCCGACGAACTTTTGAGTATTAAAGAAATTAAATCTGAAACATATTAAAATGTAATTAATTTTTCATCAATAACAAAAAATCACCCTCCCCAAAGTGTTTTACTAAATTATTTCCAATCTGTTTCACCACTTTCTGTTTAATATATAATGCTTTTAATATATGTTATTATTCATACATTGGATTATTAAGGAATTAAATGAGAGGGAGCGGTAGTGACCGCAGCATTTAATTCCTGAAAAATCCAATATGTGAACAATATTATACTTTAAGTTCAGCGAAGTGTACAAATGAATTGTCCCATCCGCGTAATTATTTTCCATTTCCTGTCGAACAGTTAATAATGCAATCGGGTAATATATAACTTATTGGGGTTAAACGTGGCAATATGTGAAAAAAGGTGGAGCACAATGCTGCGCATCGATTGGCTTAGAAAGCGAACTATAAATGTCTCTATCGGACAATATTTTGTGCGCGACATCTCAAAATTAGCAATATCTATATTTAATAGTTACGAAGACATTTGAAATTTCAGCTCCTCTGCAAATACGTTCATCCACTTCTTTTAAATGTATGCCCCATTTAAATATGTATTTATTGGCATGGTAAAATACGATATATCATGTTAAGACAACTGTCTGGACAGCCGGGCTACTGCTTTATATGCAGCTGCAATAAACCTATATTGTCTCCAGTTTGTCCACAAACGCATCTATGTCACGCATAAAAAAAAAAAAAAAAAGACAATATTTATTACTTTACAGATTAATTTATAAAATTAAGCACAAGAAGTTACGTACAAATATATATACTTATCTTGCACAAGAAGTTACGTACAAATATATATACTTATCTTGCTAAGCAAATTTATATGTCTGTGTCTGATTATATTTCTATATTAATTACTTGCATGCTAGCGGTGAAAATAACATCCACCAATAGAGGGTATGTTTCTTATTTCTCACTGCAAATATGTTTTGTAATTTCATTAGAATTGCGTCCTCCGGACATATTAATGATATCTAATAGGGAGAAATAAAATAAAATATAATGAATTGTCATCTGTAATTTTTGAATTATTTATAGCCTGCAAATTTCCCAGCAGAGTTAATAACGTGCTAAAATTGCTGTTACATACTATCATCGGAAGAGGGTAGGGGTGACATGCAAATTAATAATTCATATCAATGTGTAACCAGTGTATTTCATCAAAATTGCAAAGTATACATTTCTAGCAAAGTATACTTTGAGGGAGTAATCATTTATTTGACCTCAAATGCATTATTTCATATAGAACTAACGACTGCATATATTTGATGACTAAAAGCATGCATAATTATTATACTGACTTTATTACATTATCACAGCCATTTTGGCTGTGATAATGTAATACTTTCAGTATAATAAAAATTAATAAATTTATCATAAAACTGAAAATTTCTCCCTCAAAGTATACTTTGCTAGAAAAGTATACTTTGCAATGTTGGTGAAATAGGCTACTGATCGGCCTGAGCATCCGCACAGTCTGATCAGCAACTGCACTATTCACCATTCCAGCATCGAAACACCATTCATGCTTCTAGTTACAAGCAACGTAGGTCGTTATCAGGCTACACGAGTGTGATATTGGATCAGGAGGTACACTGGTCGCAAAAACTATAAGCCCCATTTCTCCAGTCGCAGCCACAATTATCAAAATATCAAAAAGGATCAATCGAATTTTATCCCGTCAACACAGTGCGTATGTGCCGTGAAATACGGTGCCGTGAAACATGTTTGATATCCTGTCAATACGACATAATCACTGCGTATGAATATGTGCGGTGGCTGGGGTTATATTTTTGCATTTTACAGCCATTTTGGTGTTGACGGGATAAATAGAATAGTAGGTTAGTGCCGTGAATGGGAAAACATATCTGGCGCGGCACGGAAATGGGATGTGCTCGGCAGTGCCTCGCCCATCCCGTTTCCTGAGCCTTGCCAGATATGTTTTACCGATTCACGGCACTAACCTACTATTCTCTATCTTCATGACTTGTACTTGAACTTGAACCCCAATCGTTTTAGTTACATTAGTGACATGCATATAAGAAATGTGGCTTATTGGCTTTGTAGAAAAATACGTGCACTCGTAATAGGTTAACCTATTCCTTTCGGAATACTTACGGGTATGACATTTGTTAAATATTTTATTTTTATTTTGTGTTATGTCTCAATGGAAGTATATTTTGTGACCACTCATTTGAACCGTTTCGACGAGCATAGCTCGCGATCTACAAGTCTACTACTGAAGCCTGAGAAGGATCAATGTTGTTTGTTGCAAACATAGATGCTGTTTCACATACTGAATAACGTATAGTGTAGAGCATGATCAGACTGTGCGGATGCGCAGGCTGATCTGGATCTACGCTTAACGAACATGCCGTAAGCCTCATTTCTACAGTCACATATGAAATAGGCGGCTTATGCGTTTTGCGACCAGTGTATATCCAGATCAGCCTGTGCATACGCACAGTCTGATCAGGATCACAACTGTTCGCCGGCCAATCAATGTAAAACCCGCCATGCTTCTAACAAGGAATACAGATCGCTATCAGGTTACAGGCGTGTGCTATTTGATTAGCAACTACACTGGTCACACATATCTTAAACCCCATTTCTCCCGTCACAGCCACATTTGTGTACACCTACCTTTCTTGCATGACAGTATCACGCCAACCAAGCCGGACTCTATCTCATTCATGGAGGCGACGTGAGAGTGGTAGGCCCACGGTATACAGAGGTCGTCGTCGTCGGTGGGGGCGAAGTTGGCCGTCATGTTCCAGATATAGGTGTACGTGGTGCCCGGCTGGATGCCGTCGTCCATCTTCATGGCCCCGGACTCGCCGTCCAGGTAAAACGCACCTGGATAGTTGATGATTGATTGATTGATTGATTGATTGATTGATTGATTGATTGATTGATTGATTGATTGATTAAGTGGCACTGTTCAGGTAAAACGGACATGGATACATTTGTTGTATTTATTTAATAACGGCCTGTCAACAGCTAAGGTCATTCTAGGCCGGGTTAATGGAAACCAATATTTCACCTGTTGAGGTGGGGGGAGGGGGGGTGGTGGGTGTACATCCGAAAATCATAAAATGTACCTGGGAGCCAGACCAGGGGGCCGTTTCACTAAACTTCGTACGACTAAAATGTTCGTAAGTGCAAATTTAGGATCGTCTGGAAATTTAAAATGATGGATTTCCATTTATTGAGCATAGGCTGCATATGCAGCGTATGCTCAATAAATGGAAATCCAACAATTATTTATAAGAAAATATTGTTAATGTAAAATTTACAGACTATCATAATTTTGCACTTACGAACATTTTTGTCGTAGGAAGTTTAGTGAAACGGCCCCCTGGTATTTCGGGATTCCGGTAAGGATGAATCCCATCGTGTAATTTACCCTTCGTATGCTCCCAACATCGTGAAATTTACCCTTCGCATGCTCACGACCGACCTCCTGTAGATTAGATGAAGTTGAATACAACATCGCAATAAAACTTGTATGTCTAGGTATGCACCAGAATCTTTTTTTTGTGGTAGATGCATTTTTACGGAGCCATGCAGGGGACATGGATTATTTTTCATATTAATTCGTACCCACGAAATAAAAATTCGTTCCCTCAATTTAACAATACGTTCCCCCGATATAACAATTCGTTCCCACGAATTAACATATCGTTCCCGTAGGAACGAATTGTTATTTAGTGGGAACGAATTGTTAGATTGAGGAAACGAATTGTTAATTCGTGGGAACGAATTGTTAAATTGAGGGAACGAATTGTTATTTCGTGGGAACGAATTGTTAAATTGAGGGAACGAATTGTTATTTCGTGGGAACGAATTAATAACACAAAGAAGTCTACGTCCTCTGTGAGGCTCCGTACATTTTATTTGAAAATTGGGGGAAATAAAAATAAATAAAACCTGGAAAAAGGACCACTGCGAGAGAATATTATCCACTCACCTTCGTGATTCTTTTTGTAGAACAAGCCGTGTGGATGTAGACTGCAGACTTTGTTTATACTCAATGAGTTACGGAAGTGAATGACAATGACGTCATCAAGTTCGCCCCTAATGACGGGCCCTTGAAAGCCGAGCCAGTCTGGTTTGTAGATCTCTTGTCTGAAGGAGGCATCTGTATATTCCGTGTAGACGGCCTTTGTGTATTTGCTGCCAATTCTGTCCTCTGATGTCGTAATCCTGTGGTTTGCCTCGCTGAAAATAACGACAACAACAACATCATAAAACCACAGCTGACTACGAAAGCCGGTTAGGGTCATATGAAACACTTTCTAGTTAGTATGTGTTTGTTTAATGTTTGTACGAGAAATATTTTAAACGAGAAAGTTTGTACGAGAATTATATATTATTTTTAATATTTCATTTGACCCTAACTTGCTTTCGTAGCAGACTAACGTGTGGCAGGCGTGGTAAAATATTTAAAATTCCCTTATACTACTAACATTATTATGTTGAGAAAAAAAGTACTTTCAATTAATTCGCTGGTCAAATGTTCGGCCTTTAATATCAACTTAAATTTATCAAGATCACCTGGAAATCAACGTAAACAAGGTACCACATAGTGCTACCAAATTCAAGGTGTATAATCACGTGGTACTAACAACAACAACAAGTACTGAAACTTCCAGAATCCACCTGATTCAAAGTACGTATTCTTTTATATTGTCCTTATTACATAACGGATTTTGATGAAATATGGCGCATCAAACGCGCGCGTCTTGTTATGCTGCATTTGGTGGTCTTTGTATATTCGCACAAACTTCTGTCGTTTTTGCGAAGAATCGATTTCCGTGTCTACCGACACGGAAACCGATTCTTCGAAGAAACGACATAAGTCTGTGCCGAACTACCTGGACCACCAAATGCAGCTCATGAAGACGCGTTTGCTGCGCCATATTTCATCAACATCCGTTGCATATTAAGGAACATATACAATAAGGCTTACTTTGGATTGGGCGATGTTGTTGTTGTAGTAACCACGTTGATCATGCACCTTGAAATTGAATTCTTACACACGTTACGTGTAGCAATTAGTCATTATGACAGCAGAAAATACAAGATTTGTCAGAAGACAACGAAGCGCGCCTGGTGGTGCTTTAGTTTAATGAATATCAAGAACCTGTGTGATAAGAAAATGAAAAGGAAATTATAACAAATATCCCCCAATGTTAAGTTTGCTAAAGTGTTAAGAATGTGACCTTGACTTTAGGGTTAGCGGGGATCTGAGGGTCGTATATTTTGCATGGCATGATAGCGAACCATTAGAGGAAGGGCTGTGTAAAATATCAAGAAGAGCGGAGAAAGGACACCTAATGTATAACAAATTCCCCCCAACGTTAAGTTTATGAAAGCACACAGACAGTGACCTTGATCTTGCGGTTAGCGGGTGTCTTAGTGCCGTGGATTTGTCACAACATGATAGAGAATCAGTAGAGAAAGGCATGTGCGAAATATCAAAAGGATTAAACTTGGAAAAGTCGCGGGAATACTGGACGAAGGCCGGAAGGCCTCGTCCAGTATTCCCGCGACTTTTCCAAGTTTGGTGAAAGGAAACAGAAATTCAGTATAACAAATTCCCCCCCCCCCTCCCCCACAACGTTAAGTTTATGAAAGCACTAAGACTGTGACCTTGACCTTGGGGTTAACGGGGGTCGGAGCATCGTGAATTTGTCACAACATGATAGAGAAGCATTATAGAAAGACATGTGTGAAACATCAAACGGTTCGGTGAAAGAAAACAGAAATTATAACAAATTTCTCCCAACGTTAAGTTTTCGATTGTTTTGAGGACGGACGGACGCTGACTACGACGCCATAAGCACTCCTTTCTTCAAAAGGTGCGCTAAAAATAACCACGAAATCCATGAAGGACATACTCATTAGAGGAAGGTCATTACGCTGAGTGTGGCAGTCATGTTGTTTCACTGAAAAAAACCCATCAAAACCACTTATTTAATACGCCCTTTTCAATCTTATCCGCGAAGGAGCAAGCTCCAAGAAGATATAATTACTTTAATTTTCAACTTAGGTTGTTCTGAAGTTATCAGGATCATAGCACAAGAAACATAGCCAAATTTAGTAGGTAAACGATTTGCTCAAAAGTAAGGACATTTTACAAACATTTAAGTTGCAGTATAGCACTAAGCATGAGATAAAGTTTATATCCACATTGCAGCATAGCACTTATATACCATTTATCGGGCAACATAGCCAATCAGTTATTCATTCGTTAATTTCAGGACGTGTTACTTGTTATATCAAACGTTGTCACCCTTGATATCAGGGGCGATAACGGTCTTTCCTTACACGGTAAACAGAAGCAGCTATTTATTCGCTCTCTTTATGTTTTGATGTACAATGATACTACTTTATAATGTGTCGATAAATATTATATATTCAGGTTATGCATTTAACTGATACAAATAACTTACAAATGTGCATACAAAATAGCCTGATACAAACGCGCGTCTCTCTCAGTAAATTAAAGATTATACTAAATAAATGATTATATCTGTACAGCGGACACTCATAATTTTTAAAACTGGTGGTATAGTTACACAGCTATACACTTTTTGTAATTCATATAAAGCACATGTTATGTCTTATCGATAGAACCCTTTACAAGGTGCATGATCACGTGGTTACAACAACAACAACGTCGCCCACTCCAAAGTAAGTATTATTTGATATTTTCCTTAATATGCAACGGATTTTGATGAAATATGGCGCGCAAACGCGTCTTCATAAGCTGCATTTGGTGGTCTATAGAGGTTGGCACAGACTTATGTCGTTTTTGCGAAGAATCTATTTCGCAAAAATCGATTCTTCGCAAAAACGACAGAAGTTTGTGCGAAAATAAAGAGTCCACCAAATGCAGCTTAACAAGACGCGTTTGATGCGCCATATTACATCAAAATCCGTTACGTAATAAGGACACTATAAAAGAATACGTTCTTTGAATCGGTACTTATTGTTGTTGTTAGTACCACGTGATCATACACCTTGCTTTATATATATGTGTGTATACAATTGAGAAAAACCACCATAATTGTACCTTCCGGAGATGTGCACAGTGCAACTTTGTCGTCTTGTGATGATTGCACTGCTCCGCTTGACAGATTGCTAATTACCTCCATAAATCTACTGGTAATGAAGTTTATTCAAATTAAATAAAAAAAATACATATATGTCCTATTTATAGAAATCACTTGAATGATGCATTCACTGTTGTCTTGATGCCACTGTGTCTCATATTTGCGCAAAGAAATATAAAAATAATAATTTATTTGTATGCTTGTATCGATGGTTGTACATTCATATAAATAGTGCTGCCCGGTATTCAAGGTGTATGATCACGTGGTACTAATAAAAACAACAAGTACTGATTCAAAGTACGTATTCTTTTATAGTGTCCTTATTACGTAACGGATTTTTATGAAATATGGCGCATCAAACGCGTCTTGTTAAGCTGCATTTGGTGGTCTCTGTATGTTCGCCCAAACTTCTGTCGTTTTTGCGAAGAAGCGATTTCCGTGTCTCCGACACAGAAATCGATTCTTCGCAAAAAAGACATAAGTCTGTGCCAAACTCCATAGACCACCAAATGCAGCTCATGAAGACGCGTTTGCTGCGCCATATTTCATCAAAATCCGTTGCATATTAATGAAACCACGTGATCATGCACTTTGGTATTGCTATAGAGAAAATGGATTATCAAGTTATCTCTCCTCATTGTCACAGTTTATGGTGTAAATAAAAACAAATGCCTAGACATTTCAGAGAAAAAAGCAGTGCTGTATTCGATCTTAATTAGGAGATAAAACTTTCTTAAGCATTGACACAGATGGTAATTCCTAATTAGGAGACAGTAAGTCCTAATTAGGAGATATTAAGTCCTAATTAGTAAATAGTAACTCCTAATTAGGAGACATTAATTAGGAGATAGTATCTCCTAATTAGGAGATAAGAATATGTTAGCATTGGCACCAGTAGACTAATTCACCAACATTGCAAAGTATACTTTTCAAGCAAAGTATACTTTGAGGGGGAAATCGTTTATTTTTCCGAAATGCATTATGTCATATAGAACTAACGACTGCATATATTTGATAATTAAAAGTGCATGTATGCATAATTATTATACTCAATTTATTACATTATCACAGCCAAAATGGCTGTGATAATGTAATAAATTCAGTATAATAAAGAATAATAAATTTATCCTAAAATTGAAAATTTCTCCCTCAAAGTATACTTTACTAGATAAGTATACTTTGCAATGTTGGTGAAATAGGCTACATGACGCTTCCATAGCATATACATGTTACAGTTGAAAACCGTCGGCAAACAAAACATCTGGAAAAAAATGTTCATTAAAATCAGGGTCTGAAACAAATTGTGTCGGTAGTTGTGGGTGCCCATACTATAATTATATGATAACATTTTATCGTAGGCATATATGACCGGAAAAACTCACTTAGTTTCCAATATTAACCATTACACCGCCGCTATCTTATTTTTTTTGTCGTCTGCTGTTTATTTTATATTTTCCATTTTTATCAACCAAAGCATGGTTTGACAGCACTTTAGAATACTTTACAACATGCTTTGACAGCACTTCCGAATCATTTCCATTGGAAATGATTCTGAAGTGCTGTAAAACCATGCTATAAAAGCAACAGCAGACGACAATGGTGTAACGGCGGTCTAAGGGTTAAACAGTAGCATACCACATCACCGCGTGATTTTTTCCGTCACATGTGGTATATACAATGTAATAAAAGCACATGCGGTTGGGGCGGAGCACAACATATATCAAGACTATGGATTTACGAGCGATGATTACATTATCCTTATGTCATAGCTTTAGCTTATGTAAATGTAAGGACATAATAACTATGAACAGTGAACTATGAACTATTATATGGTTATTTCTAATGCACTCTATAAATATCACGCAATCTAATTGGCTGATGGTCATACATTACAGGAATATCATTGTGGATGAACGGTCGGAAATTATTTAAATATGTATTCCTACGCCAGTAGTAAAGGAGTGCATTAGAAATAGGTTAACCGCATTGTAATCTTGAAATTTGCGGTGTATATCAGAAAATGATAGGTCGGAAAACATGTTTAATGGCGCGTCGCCATTAAACAGATTTTCCGACCTATCATTTTCAGATATACGCCGCAAATTTGAAAATTACAATACAGTGACCCATCATGATGAAGGAGAGTGAATGCTCTTGCTACGACCGCCACTCCAATCATTAGATTGACAGTCGTAGTAAAAATACCCACTATAGATTAATGATGGCCCATCGTCGTTATGATCGGTACTCATTGATAAAAGATCAGTGTGGTTCCTGACCAGACTGCATGGATGCATGTCGGCTGATCGGGCGCCTCACTGGCTGTATATGTCACCATACACTTATTTCATGATCGTGTCATAGTACCAATAGCCGCAACATACCAACTACTTGTATGTACGTGTATTACTGTATATACTTCTCTTGTTTTATAGGTGATATGTCAGTGCATCATATGCCTCTGTAGGCTGGCTGTTTAGTAATCAAACACGTATTAGTGTTATATTATGTAACTGGTTGCACTGTAAAAGTAAATGATCTATCTATGAACATTTGAATGATACTAACCTACTGATTAGCGTGAATGTAGGCCTATATATTGAAATATACATTCAGTATTTGAATAAAATTGACCATAATGAAGGTATAATATTTAATTTGACATGACATATATGACACATTAAATATTATGAGCTATGTGATATGCCATGAGACGTCAGATCGTATGTAGGCTATGTCGTATGTGACATGTCATTGCAAAACGTGACTTATTGAGTGTTCGACCAGTGTATTCGCAGATCGGCGCAAATGATCCGTGCAATAATTGCATGTAATTGGTTTTCTTATTGTAATAACGCAGTGTATTACATAGGCGGCGGAACGGAAACAATATTGGGGGGTGGCCCAATCGTGAGGGGCCAAAAGGGCCGGATTTTGCTGGGGGGGGGGGATCCGGGGCCATGCTCCCCGGCAAATTCTTGAAATCTAAGAGGAGTGAAACGCCATTTCCTGCATTCTCAGCAAGTTTGAGGATGATAATATGTGCTTTATTACAGAATTATTGGGGGGTGGGGGTGGGGGCCAGGCCCACCAACACAATTATTGGGGGGGGGGGGGGTGGGGGTAATAAATATGCCTACGGCCTTGGGGTTTAAACCCTCGTGCCACGACAAACGTTTACCCACAGCTGGACATTGTTGAACCTTATATTAAAGGTACATGTCCATTCAGTAGGCACATATTGTTCTTTATAGGAATTAAATAAGTGTATAATTGTGTCACTATTCCACCAGTTCTAAATACATGTATTACGACTGGCCGCTATACATATATAATCATTTAGTAATATTTATTTTACTGATAGTGACGCGCGTTGGTATCAGGCTATTTTCATATGCAAATGAGGCATGGTATTTTTTAATTATTGATACTAAGTAAATGCGTCACCTGAAAAAAATAATATTTTCGACAGATTATAAAGTATAATAACTGCACATAAAACAATTAAAACAGAGTATAAATAGCAATGTCCATTAATATTTTAAGGAAACACGGTTATCGCCCCTGATATCAGTGTGGAAAGTTACGTCTGATATAAAATATAATAATGCTAATAAATACTCGGGGTAATGGTGAATGACTGTTTATTTTGCCGGAACATGTCTCAGATGATGTATCTGGTATAAATAACATGTTGTGCCTATTGAGTGGGCATGTACCTTTAAACGTAAGTATGTCAATTGCAACCAGTGTGATCACCCCTCCTACACGTGCTTCACTTGTTTCTCTGATACGGCCCAACTGACATAAGCTGTTGTTAAACAACAAACTCAATCCAAAAAATGTATATGTTGAATATCGTTTAGGCTACATATGGGTTTTAAATTAATGTGTCATGTGAAACATGATCATATGAAATATATGCTCATTTATGTCGTATGAATGTGATATGAAGTTTTCATGTGAAACTCGTGTCGCATATGAAATTCATATTGGATATTTATATATGACCGCACAAATACTTACGTGTGATGCATATTGATTCCATTCATTTGGCAATTTGTGATGCGTCATATGAAACAGGCACCAACTTAAATGTATGTTAATTTTAACAACCCATCAACATGTAGACACATTTAAGGTATGACAATGTTCCACATTAGTCGCGCTAAAACTTAAAGTATCCATGTCCATGTGTGTTTAAGCAAACAGCAATGTGACAAATTGTATTTACTACAGTGAAACCTCGCTAAACCGGACACCCTGTGAGGTCCCCAGGGTGTCCGATTTAGTGAGGTTTCACTGTAAATCAGGCATTTGATTATTCCGAGTCATAGCTGTGTGTTATGCGATCACGAACATGCATTAACACCGGAGATAAATGGCCAAGAAACGTATCAAAATTAATATCACATATGTTTCTTGTTGTCCGGTTTAGAGAGGTTCCACTGTATTTACTCTTTGTAGCCTATTTCTTCAACATTGCAAAGTATACTTATCTAGCAAAGTATACTTTGAGGGAGAACTTTTCAATTTAAGAATAAATTTATTAATTTTTATTTTACTGAGTGTATTACATTATCACAGCCATTTTGGCTGTGATAATGTAATAAATTCAGTATAATGATTCTGCATACTTTTAATCATCAAATAGATGCAGTGGTTAGTTCTATATAAAAAAAACGCATTTTTGGGAAAACAAATGAATACTCCCTCAAAGTATACTTTGCTAGATAAATATACTTTGCAATTTTGATGAAATCGGCTACTGGTGCTACACTGGCCACAAACACGTGGTGGTTCACATAGTATAAGGGTTTTTAAATACTCGGACCTAGAATATGGGCATTAAATAAATCACGTTACCCCACCACCTACTTTCGTACAGTACAATACGTGTATAATGATATACGTGTAGGTGAGAATGGGCTGGGTAATGTATTTTTTCATGTCCATCTTACACATGTGGTAATGTTAGGGCGGAGTCCACGGCCAAGACGGGTGTGTCGAGTACTGATATTGTCGTATTAATAACCTTCACCAATGCTAAGTCCAATCCGTTATAATATACATCGAGGTCGTTTGATGTTCTAATTAGTCTGATGACATAATGACACCGCGGTATGATTAATTCTTTTAGCGGGCCGAGATGACAATTACACAATTGAGAACGGCTTTTGTTGAACACACCTTATCACATTTCCGAATAGTGCCGGTTTACAGCCGCGGAAACTCACGATGTTTATTGTTTATGAATGACTTCAAAAGTTGACAATGTCGCGATGAAAAGCATGCGCCAATCGACCAGGTTCTAACACACGTGGCATACATATATGACTGCAAAAGGTGTCCAATGAAAATAAATAAAATTACCCGACCCAATTATATTATATTTATATAAAACACAATTGTCTGCACACACGTACGTGGGGTGTAGTTTGATATTTCCATGTACAACGTGTTCGGATCATAAATCCGTTTATAATATACTGTATGTACGCACTATATATCTGTACCAATCCGTACTGTTTGAACTACTCATTGACATATACTGGTTAGTTAAGTCGTTATCAGGTAGTGAGTGTGCTTTGCATTGACCTAATACATAGAGAATACATTCATTTATTCGGCTTATATTTAAAGGTGGGACTTGGCTCGAACACCTTCAATACCCGGAAGAGAAGACCAGGGCCCGGTTGTTCAAAACACCAGTTAGCTTAACGGACTGTTAAATCCTTAACGGACTGTTAAATCCTTAACTGAATGGTTAAAATATCTGTTAAAACAGATATTTTAACCATTCAGTTAAGGATTTAACAGTCCGTTAAGCTAACGGATGTTTTGAGCAACCGGGCCCAGGCTAGTGTCTTTTTATAGCAAGTTTATCAGAAAAGGCTAGGAAACGCGATGGAATTCCGAGGCTCGCCGATGAATTCCTACCGTTTCCGAGCTGATCCTCATACACTGGATATAAAAAAACTCACTGGCCTGTATTCTATGTATGGGAATTTAACATGGGGGAAAAGGAGGCAGAAGAGCTTGTGGAGGAGTAAAAAAAATTAATCTAAATTGACTCTGAAACATGGCTAGATAGCTTGGAAATTATAAGTTATCTAACTAAGAATTTTGACAATCGGTCAACTATTTCTGAAATTAAAATACAATTCCCATGTCAAATCATTCTGTGAAGATGTGTATGGAGATTTAAAATGAGGAAATTGTATTTTTCGCAATAAAATCAACATTGAAGGTTCGTTCTTAAATTTTTCTAAAATGTAACATTAAGAACAAAATATTGTTTTTGCATTGTTTATATGGCCGTAAAATGTGGGCAAGTTTCGTGAAACAGACAATTCAGGATACATCAATCCTTGCTTTCAAAAGCCAGTGGCATATATTAGAGCTAGCTCCAAATCATTTGAAGAGCCCTCTAAATCATCTGAAGCTAGCTCTAAATAGTTAATGCGAGCTCTAATTAGTTAGAGCTAGAAATAATTAATTGAGTTTATGTAGAAATTCAAATAATTAATGCTACCTCTAAATATTTAATGCTAGCTCTAAGTATTTAATGCTAGCTCTAATTATTTGAGTTTATGTAGATTTGGTCCATAAATACAAACTGACTGATAACAAATTGTCGTATTCTGCATTGAATAAATACGCACATCCGGGCCACAGCGGAATCAAAGCAACTTCCGGTGACGTTTTATTGGTTGAACAATGTCACATGACGTTATCGTTTGACTTCAATGTGGATACGCAGCGTAAAGTAGTCCGCTTTGTTCTCAGCAAAAACCAAGTCATAATTGCTCAGTTTAGCCACAGACCTTCGCAAATGTGATGGGATATATGCATAACATTCATGTGAACATTCTCTTCTTACTATATCCTACACGGTGCATAGAATTGCCATGTCGGCCATCTTAGTGTGTACAAGCCATCGGCCAGTTTTACCTCTTATTGCGTTTGACACATACCACTAATAATAGGACAAACACATGAATAAGAGTTGGTGCAACATGGTGGGGAGACATCAGTCTACAGCGTGCTATGCATTGTTTTCATCAAATTTATTTACAGCGTCTTATATCTGAAGGGTTTGTTGACCCTTTGTTAAACTATTTGATAATTCAGTAAATACTGTGTAACAGTAAGAACAATACACAGTGCTGTAGATATACACATGTATTACCATACATACTGTATTGAATCAAGTGACTTGTAAGCAGTTATCTGAGTGTATTGTCACTATTGTCTACTTGCCTGCTATGCGAGTAAATACGGCTTTTAACTGTGGCAGGTGTACTTCTAATAATAGACAGTACATCAGTTTGACATTTTACACATTGAAAAAGTGTCCATTGTATATTTTGTGTGTAATGACAAAAAAGCTCAGAAATCAGAATAGCTTGTTGTGTAGTCTGCTGGAATAATATGTATAGGACGTTGTCATCCTATATATCTGGGAAGTATTGCACCAACTTTTATTAGATATTTTGCCATAGTATTTGTTGTATGTGTCAAACGCACCAAGTGATGAAACTGCCCGATAGCATGTACGAACTAAAATGGCGCAGATGGCAACTCAATGCTCTGTATAATATACACTAAGAAGAAGAGGGTCAGATATACTTAAAAAGGATATTCTGTCACATGTATGATTCTACTACAAAAGGTCATATTCTATAAAGCCAGTGTTTAAGTTACCAGGTCGTTCTAGATCAATGTTCTACAGTAGGCTATCGGTCAAACAGTTGACCTTGTAAGTTGTCAACATGACAACACATGTAATGAGCGTTTGTTCGTACACACCACTAATAACAATAGCCACTGTTGTCATGCCCGTGGCAGAAAGCAACATGTGTTTGAACTATGATTCAGGCACGTGTTTGTTGAACACGGCTAGACTCGTTTGCTTGGTACGTTAATTCTAACGAAAAGTAAATGTTGTTTGTTTAAAATAGAGTTAATATACTTATGTTCAACTAAAAATAGTTTGGCAGACGCAGTTTATGCGTTTAAAATATCCGTTGGATATTATGACAAGGCCTATACAGTGGAAGCTCTCTAAACCGGACACCATGGCAGGTCCTGGGAGGTCCCCATGGTGTCCGGTTTAGAGAGGTTCCAATGTAAATCAGATATATAGAGAATAGCAGGTTAGTGTCGTGAATGGGAAACAATATCTGGCAAGGCTCAGGAAACGGGATGGGCGAGGCTCTGCCGAGCACATCCCGTTTCCGTGCCGCGCCAGATATTTTTTTCCATTAACGGCACTAACCTACTATTCTATTTATCCCGTCAACACATATACATGGCTTTGAAATGCAAAGAAATAATCCCAGCAACCGCACATATTCATACGCAGTGAGTAGGTCGTATTGACAGGATATTAAAAATGTTTCACGGCAACGTGTTTCACGGCACATATGCACTGTGTTGACGGGATAAATGACTATGCCAATGCATGCACATGTTCTTTGCGAATTTCAACAGGTATTATCATCAGAGATAGATGACAAGATAACCCATACAAATAAAGATACAGTGAAACCTCTCTAAACCGGACACCCTGGGAGGTCCCCAGGGTGTCCGGCTAAGAGAGGTTTCACTGTAAATCAGGCAACTGATTATTCTGAGCCATGGTTGTGTGCTATGTGATCACGAACAGACATTATCACCAGAGATAAAGGACCGAGAAACTAATTTTTTTTATCAGTGGTGGTTCATTGGTATTCGCTGTAGAGATTCCACTGTACATAGATTGCCTTTGTGTCAGGTATAGCGATGTTTTACTGTAATAGTTTCATTGTCTTATTCTGATGAAATGCATATGGACACGCTGCTGTTATCATAATATGAACTGAACGGGAACTTTAATTACTTCCTATCATCATGATCAGTAGCCGATTTCACCAAAAATGATAAGCATACTTATTTAGCTAAGTATACTTCGACGGAGTAATCATTTATTTTTCCAGAAATGCATTATTTCATATAGAACTAACTTGATGATTAAAAGTATGCATACTTATTATACTGAATTTAATACATTATCACAGCCACAATGGCTGTAATAATGTAATAAATTCAGTATAATAAAATTAATAAATTTATCCTTAAATTGAAAAGTTCTCCCTCAAAGTGTACTTAGCAGGATAAGTATACTTTGCAATTTTAGTGAAATCGGCTACAGATTGTATTATTGACGAGTATTATTGTTTTATTGGTGTTTAATTTAACGGCCTATCAACAGCTGAGGTCATGTAAAGTCGGGCCAACGGGTGTGATCATCAAGAAAATGTGTTTATTTTCCGTTTTCTTAAGAATTATTTTAACTGCGCCTGACGGTTATGGAAAGTAGTTCGGCATGGAGTTTACTGGGATATAAATTTTGGACGGAGACTTGCAACAGACCAATCAAATGTTAGGGAATTGTGTAAATATTTTTGTGCTGGAATTATGAATTGTTTATGTACACATTTTAAAGAACTAGATGTTGGTTACTAAATGTGAGAATAAATTAGATTAACCAAGAGTGAAACTAGTTATTTGTTATTTAATTATTGCATAAAACAAGATTTTGCAGTGTAATAACATCGTTCTTGATTTAGTAAAACTACAATTTATTTTTATTAATCTTGGTTACTTTTGTCCAAAAGAAACTGAATAATTCCTTGTAATAAATATCACATTAAAATATCAGGCATATGTGGCAGGGATATGTGGCAAGTTTATACCCCGATAAATTCCACAAAAAGGTCATTCATTCCTTATAATTCCAGCATTTGAAATAAATTCATCAAGAAAATGTGTTTATTTCCGTTTTCTTAAGAATTATTTTAACTGCGCCTCACGGTTACGGAAAGTAGTTCGGCATGAGAGTTTACTGGGATATAAATTTTGGACAGAGACTTGCTACGAGCCAATCAAATGTTAGGGAATTGTGTAAACATTTTTGTGCTGGAATTATACATTGACTATACTGTGTGTATGTGTTTTCTATGAAGAAATGAAAAGTAAAGGCAATTAATATGACATACGGTCATGTACCATTAACTATTACAAGCAATATGTTTAATAACTGAAACAAACGATCCACGTTGTTTCACGTTTTCATGCACACCTACTTTTGGCATTAAATCACATGCTATCTAAACTTATATATATTTTCGTCAATTATACAAAAAGTCACCCTCCCTCATTTTTGCATTTGACAAAATTTCGTCAAGTATTGATCACATAGGGAAAATGCAAGTTTTTCTTGGGATATTAACATTTGGTTGTTTTCAATTAGTTTTGAATTTTGTATCGATTTTCAAAATCTAATTTACATTTCTTAGTTACATCATTCCCGACCTATCTAACCAGTAGCCGATTTCACAAACATTGCAAAGTATACTTTCCTAGCAAAGTATACTTTGAGGGAGAAATTTTCAATTTTAGGATAAATTTATTAATTTTTATTATACTGAATTTATTACATTATCACAGCCAATTTGGCTGTGATAATGTAATAAATTCAGTATAATAATTCTGCATACTTTTAATCATCAAATATATGCAGTCGTTAGTTCTATGTGAAATAATGCATTTCAGGAAAAATAAATGATTACTCCCTCAAAGTCACCTTCCAATAGTTTTCGTTGTTCGACCCTCCACAGTCCCGCTCCTTTCTTTACCTCATGTTAAATAATGTATCATTTCTTGTTTTGTAGTAAATCAATATTTGATGGAATTTCAACAAATAAAAAAAGGATTTTTCAGATTATTGTGTTTACTGTTTGTTCAGAAAAAAATGTGGAACAAACAGTAGTTTCATTCATTTAATATATGCTGTTTAGTTTAAACATATTTTATTTGCATATTGTTTACAAGTTCATTGTCAATGTCAATGTTACTATATACAGTACTATACAAATGGGATTGGACTGAAAGCAAGCTTATTTAAATCCTCTCCCTTACATGCGACTAGATATCATAGGATGCCGAAACCAAGACATTCCTGCCATCAGTTTTAGAACAGTTTATATTCTGTGATAATTTATATTTTCTGGATTATATGTTCAGGTTTCAGCATCCTCTGATACACGGCAATTACATTAAAGCAATTAAATTTAAAATTTCCGAAACATATAGTATTGACACAAATGTACAGGCAATAGGTTCTATATAATCAATTACGTGATACATGAAAAGGAAAACAAAAATAAGGAAAGAAGCAAGCCACAATAGGAGTTGGAGTCTTGTTCCCACACCAAGCCATGCCCAGTTATCGCCACCCCATGTCAATTAGTGATAAGTATGTGCACACGCTGTTAGGTGTACACTATATCGGGCGACAGGTTAAATTCAAAATAAACACGCACCTCTGATGGTTGAACACAAGATCCCGTCCTGACGGCGCGTAATCCCATTCCCTCTCCTCCGCTGCTATATAGTACCTCCTTATTACCGCACGCACGGACGAACAACACAACAGTACACATACACACACAGTTATTGTATAACATCCCATGTTTACGCTTTCTAATACGGTATAACGCACTTGATATGACACCGGTGTTTAATACAAAGCATACTTAAGTAACAAGTCGTTGTCCGCTTTAACTAAAAGACATCCTTAGTTTTGTAGTGACGCCTACAAAATTGGAATACATTTAAATTTCCCCGCTACGTTGCTGCTTTATAAATACATTTCAAAACAATTCACCATGAACGAGCAAAGGTACACACGTGACTGCTGATAAAGAAATTATGCAAATTATCGACGTCAACGTTAAATGCATGTGAAGTCTACGTCTATAGCGTCACAAAACGCACATTGTGTAGAATTAAATCCATTCTCGCAAACTAATTTACTGAATCTACAGGTATACTTCTAGAATATCTTCAATATTAAAAAATGGTCGTAATTAATAAAACTAACGCACCGTTGATGTTTTGTACTGATCCCGGACGGTAGCGGACTGTGTAAGCCCGGTTTTCAAGTCCGCGAATTCACCTGTCCTACGACAATCAGCTGTCACTTGTCAGGTGTTTATGACCCGTGTCTTGCATTTCCTTCTATGACCTCTATCATATGTGGCCCGTCGCGAGAAAAACGGACTTATTGCTTTTTTACCAGTGTAGCTCCATATCATTGTACACACGTATTCGAATCTTCGTTTTAAGGCAGTATGAGTGTTTTCCCCGACTCAATTGCGGACAATGTAGGCCCGGATTAGACTGCGCATCCGCGCAGTCTGATCCGGGGCTACACTGATCGCAAACTTAAAAATCCCCTTTTCGTCATGTTGGGTTACACATGGTGGTGACCGTTGTGTGTTGTACTCCGCCTCCGCTCATCAATAGTCCAGTGTCCCTAAATAACCTTAATCATGTTAATGGTCGTCTCATGGTGATAAATGTATTTGTTATAAACCATAGTCACTATCAGATATGTATATGGCGCAATTTCCAGAGAAAGTTTATTTGTCATAAGCCATAGTAAACTCTCCGAATAAGTATATGTTGAAATTTCCAGAGAAAGTTTATTTGTCATAAGCCATAGTAAACTCTCCGAATATGTATATGTTGAAATTTCCAGAGAGATTTTATTGAACATAAGCCATAATTAACTAATGCGAAAATTACATGGCGAAATTTTCAGAGAGATTGTATGTGTAATAATAATAAACCATACTCAGCTATCCGAATACATGTACAGCCAAATGTGTCACATATGCAATTCATATGAAAAAATCATATGATGTTCATATGTAAAACATATGAAAAACATATGCATTGCATATGAAATTCATATGAAAAGAGCCGATATGAAATTCATATGATATTCATATGCCACACATTTTGTAGTGTATGTACATGTTGAAATACATGTAGGAGCCATAATCATCTATTCGAATACGTACATGGAGAAAGTTCACGAGACATTTCATTTTGTTATAAACCATAATCAACTATCCGAATTAACGCATAGATACATTCACAGAGCAATTTTATGTGTTACATGTAGGAGCCATAATCAACTATACGAATACGTACATGGCGAAATATCCAGTGAATTTGTATGTCTTTTAGCCATACTCTAGTATCCGAATTAATACACGACAACATTCCTAGATACATTTTATTGTTTATAAGCCATAATCACAAACTCTTTGACAAGCCTTTGCAATGTCTTATTATGACTGGTTGCTCCAATGTCTTCCACTCTTCTTGCTAAATCCGTTTAAGGCCAGAAAGGGTGTATATTTTTCTATTTTGAAGGTGGCTCTTTAGAATACCCCAAATGCCAGAATCCATTGGAGCAACATCAGAGGCCGTTTCACTTCTGACTAAAATCTTCATAAGTGCAAATTCAGGATGGTCTGGAAATTTCAATTCATGGATTTACATGTATTGAGCATAGGCTGCATATACAGCCCATGCTCAATAAATGCAAATCAAATAATTGTTTACAAGAAAACATTGTTAACATTGTTAACATTGTTACATACTATCATACTTTTGCATTTACGAACATTTTGGTCGTACGAAGTTTAGTGAAACGGCCCCCTGGACTCTTGGGTATCCACTCATCCGGAGTAACGAACTTGATATTACGACGACGTAAGTATGCCAACCTCTGTTTTGACGTATGACTTGACGCACTATCCTAATGGAACCCCAGATCACTACGATGGTCGCCAGGAAACATTTTCTGCAGATCTTTATCAATAAATGGTTTCAAAACCTTATCAATATAGTATGGCGCATTCACATTGATCCCCGTTTTGATGATCCGTTGAAGCGTTGTTTTGTCGCGGTAACTTATACCAGCACACTCCATGAACTGCAAATGCATAACATTTAAAAATTCAACTGAGAAGCGTCGTCATGACCTTTCCTAATGTAACAAACCCGGCTGCGATCATAACTACCACCTATGTAAAACATGGCCTCATCAGTGGTAACAAAGTGTTTGCACCTGTCATTGTTAAAGGTACATGCCCACTCAGTAGGCACAAACTGTTCTTTATATCAGAGACATAATCTGAGACATTTTCTGGCAAAGTAGACATTCATTCACCATTACCCCACGTATTAATTGGCATTATTATACATTTTATATCGGACATCAATTTTCACACTGATATCAGGGGCGATAACCGTGTTTCATTAACATACTAACGGACATCACTTTTTATTCTCTGTATTTATTTTTTGATGTGCAATGATCATACTTTATAATCTGTCGAAAATATTATATTTTTAGGTGACGCATTTAATTAGTATAAATAATGAACAAAATATTATGTCTCATTTGCATATGAAAATAGCCTGATACCACCGCGCGTCACTATCAGTAACATAACTATTACTGAACGGTTATATCTGTATAGCGGGCACTCGTAATGTTAGAACTGGTGGAATAGTGACACAATTATACACTTATTTAATTCCCATAAAGAACATGTTGTGCCTACTGAGTGGGCATGTACCATTAAGACGTAGACACAGCTTCCACGAATGTAGACGTCTTTTTTTCAATTTGGGTATGCATTGAGCTTGTGCACTTGGCATTATTATCGAAGTTTCGCTTGGAGAATAAACAGTAATGCCCGTTAACATATTAAGGAAACACGGTTATCAGTGTGGACATTCACGTCTGATATAAAATGTATAATAATGCCAATCAATACGTGGGGTAATTGTGAATGAATGCTTATTTTGCCAGAACATGTCTCAGATGATGTATTTGATGATATAAATACATTTTGTGCCTACTGAGTGGGTATCTACATTTAATAAACAATTTATAAATGCATGAGTCATAATCAACTATGCAAATGTTCACATGATGACATTGCTAATGAAAATAAGTAACAGACAGAAAACGTGAAAGTGAAATGGTTCAATGACCCAGCAAACTGAGACCATTGTACAAACGGGGTAACGGAAAGAAGACACGCAATATTAGTAATGCGGTGGAATCTCTCTAAACCGGACACCCTGGGAGGTCCCCAGTGTGTCCGGTTTAGAGATGTTCCACTGTAGATCAGGCATTTTATCATTCTGATACGTATTTGGATGACCCAGCAAACTAAGGCCATTGTACAGACGGGGTAACGGAAAGAAGACACGCACGTGAAATATTAGTAGTACATGTAGTAGAAGATATGCCACAAGGTGCATGATCACGTGGTTATAACAACAACAACAACAGTGGCTGAAAGTGTTGAAATCTTGCCCACTCCAAAGTAAGTATTTTTTGATATTTTCCTTAATATGAAACGGATTTTGATGAAATATGGCGCAGCAAACGCGTCTTCATGAGCTGTATTTGGTCGTACAGGTAGTTCGGCACAGACTTCTGTAGTTTTTGCGAAGAATCGATTTCCGTGTCTACCGACACGGAAATCGATTCTTCGCAAAAACGACAAAAGTTTGGGCCAAATTACAGAGACCACCAAATGCGGCTTAACAAGACGCGTTTGATGCGCCATATTTCATCAAAATCCGTTACGTAATAAGGATAATATAAATGAATACGTACTTTGAATCGGATGGATTCTGGAAGTCTCAGTACTTGTTGTTGTTGTTAGTACCACGTGATCATACACCTTGTGCCAGTCATATGTTTAAGAAAAACACCAAAGCCTTCATATAGAACTGCACAAAATAGTGGTAGATAGAGTACATACTTAATATACAACATACGTCTTAGATAAGTTGAAATTGTATACTATATAGACATTCGTTTGTGGTTTATTTCAATCTACTTTAACTTGTTCTTAGACAGGTGAATACAACATAATGTTTTATTTGCACTGTCATGATTAGCGGTAGCTATGTAACGCGGGACACACGAAAGAAATAAGCTAGAAACGGTTGTCTTGTCGTTGTAACCAGGATAGGCGCAGTGGCAAGGGCAACTTCAATAACAAATATTTTTTGCTCATTTGTGCTCATTATAAACATTGAACAAACATTTCAGCATACACATGTCATGATGTGTATGCTGAAATGTTTGTTCAACGTTTATAATGAGCCATGTCTTGTAATTCTTTTAGAATGGCAATTGTACATGTACATATGTTTTATTATGCTATGTATTTTATGCTGTACGGTTGATGATACATTAAAGGTACATGCCCACTCGGTAGGCACAAAATGTTCTTTATAGGAATTCAATTAGTGTATAATTGTGTCACTATCCCAACAGTTCTAAGACTTAAGAGTGCCCGCTATACAGATATAATAAGTTAGTACTATTTATTTTACTGATAGTGACTCGCGGTGGTATCAGGCTATTTTCATATGCAAATGAGGCATGGTATTTTTTAGTTATTTATACTAAGTAAATGCGTCACCTGAGAAAACAATATTTTCGACAGATTATAAAGTATGAAAATTGCACATCAAAAAATAAATACAGAGAATAAATAGTCCGTTAACATTGTAAGGAAACACGGTTATCGCCCCTGATATCAGTGTGGATATCTACGTCTGATATAAAATACATAATACTGCCAATCAATACGTGGGGTAATGGTGAATGAATGTTTATTTTGTCAGAAAATGTCTCGGATGATGATGATACAAATACCATTTTGTGCCTACTGAGTGGGCGTATTTACTTTTTGTGCAATGATCATATTTTATAATCTGTCGAAAATATTATTTTTTCAGGTCACGCATTTAATTAGTATAAAAAAAATAAAAAATACCATGCCTCATTTGCATATGAAAATAGCCTGATAACACAGCGAGTCACTATCAGTAAAATAAATATTACTAAATTATTATATCTGTATATTGCATTTTTTAGAACGGGTTAACTAATGATACAAGTATACACTTATTTAATTCCTATAAAGAACAGTTTGTGCGTATTGAGTGGGCATGCACCTTTAATAAACACTTTAAATATTAATGAGTCATAATCAACTATGCGAAAACACGACAACATTGCTAGAGAAAATAAGTAACAGAGAGAAAACGTGAAAGTGAAATGGTTCAATGACCCAGCATACTAAGGCCATGTACAGACGGGGTAACGGAAAGAAGACACGCACGTGCAATATTAGTAGCAAAGTAGAACCTCTCTGCGTATGGCGGGGGCTATTGTTTTGCATTTTAAAGAAATTGTATGTGTTGACAGGATACATAGAATATTAGGTTAGTGCCGTGAAGGGGAAAACTATCTGGCGCGGCACGGAAACGGGATGTGCTCGGCAGAGCCTCGCCCATCCCGTTTCCTGAGCCTTGCCAGATATTGTTTCCCATTCACGGCACTAACCTACTATTCTCTATATAGCCGTGTTTCCTTAAAATGTTAACGGAACCAACCAATAATGCATTCTCTCTAATTTATTTTGTATGTACAATGACCATATTTTATAATATGTCGATACAAATATTTATTCAGGTGACACATTTAGTTGATATAAATAATTTAAGAATAATAGCCTGATAGAACCGCGCGTGTCTATCGGTAAATTAAAGATATAAAGTGGTTATATCTGTATAACGGACACTCGTAAATGTTAAAACTGATGGAATAGTTATTCAGTTATACACGTATTTAATTCCTATAAAAATGTGAGTCCAACAGATCGGACCCCGACTTTACGCTTAGTGATAGGATGCATTTGCGCCCTGCATTGATTCAATATTGAAACAGCCCGTGATAGAAATTAACAGCGCAAAAAATAAAACCGCACTTTGCAATATTTATCTGGTAGATATGGAAGCGTCCTGGTGCCAATGCTAAACTATTGTTATCTACCAATTAGGAGACACTAACTCGTAATTAGAAGATACTAAGTCCTAGATAGGAGATAGTAACTCCTAATTAGGAGATAGTATCTCCTAATTAGGAGTTAGTATCTCCTAATTAGGACTTAACATCTCCTAATTAGGACTTAATATCTCCTAATATGCAGCATATGCTCAATAAATGTAAATCCAATAATTATTTACAAAAAAACAGTATTAATGTGAAATTTACAGACTATCATAATTTCGCACTTACGAACATTTTATTCGTACGAAGTTTAGTGAAACGGCCCACTGGACGCTTCCATAGGTAGACTTGCACATCGATTGCCATGGATCTGTAGACTCAGTCTTGTATCTTTTGTCTATCGAGGGAGACTTACTTAAATTAATCATTGGCCTCCTTTCTAATATTGCATGTTTGCAGCACACATGCAGTCACGTAGTTTGAATTATTGCCTTGTCTCACGTTTGCATGTTTATATTAGTGACCAATGGGGACAGTCTCACGTTTGTTTCAGAAATCACGTTTTTTGTTTCACTGCGCGTGCGCGCACAAATGTTTACCTGAGTATGTATGCTTTAGAAATGACGTGTACGAGCGATGTGTGCATATTCATATCTTTACGTACACCACCGCCTGCGCTAATCTTGCCAATATTTGTCAATTTATTCGTTACAAAATACTTGAAAATTGTGCTTGAAAGCGAGCAGCTTGATTGACTGAGCCTGAGCTGTGCTACAGCTCAGGCACAGCCAATCAAACAGCTTGAGTGCGAGCTGATATCGCCCATAATTGTTCAGAAACGTTGATGTCTTAACAAGATTAACACAGGCGGTGGTGTATTAAGTACATTAAGACAGGCTAGCTAGACGTTTACTGTTATTTTATTGTTGTTACGTTTAATGTTGCTGTACAGCTGTACGTGCCAATTATTTTCAGTGGAACCTCTCTAAACCGTCCCCAGGGTGTCCGGTTGAGAGAGATTCCACTGTAATTACGTACTAATTGAACACGTTTGTAATTTGCAATCATCAACAGATCCGAAAATGACATAAATTACTGTGAAACTCATCTAAATTAATCACAATGGGGTACCCAGTGTATCCAGTGTAGAGAGGTTTCACTGTATTACGTACACAAGTATGCTTGCTTCCTAACCCGAGTATAGGACTATTAATCTATATATATACCATATTTACGAAATTATTGAGTCTTTTCTTTGATCTTTTTTTTAAAGATTTTCTTTCGTTTTGTGTTGGTTGCCGGAAGAGCCATTGCGTGTAATTTAACATTTAGTTTACAGTGTTTGAGCCGATCAAACTTTCATAACACTAGGGTGACCATAGGAAATTGGATTTGCTTTTCTTAGGAGCGGGTAAAACTATAATTTAATTAGTTTAGATCCAGTGCAGACAGACTGCAGTTTATGTAAAAGTAGGGTCTGCAACATCCATATAAAATACAAAGTAGCAGATATTGTGGTACACATGGTACACTCGGTTGAATGTTATGGTATAAACTCTTTAGTATTTTCTACCCTCAATGTCAAGGTGCATGATGACGTGGTTACAACAACAACGTCGTCCACTCCAAAGTAAGTATTATTTGATATTTTCCTTAATATGCAACGGATTTTGATGAAATATGGCGCAGCAAACGCGTCTTCATGAGCTACATTTGGTGGTCCATGGAGTTCGACTTATGTCGTCTTTGCGAATAATCGATTTCCGTGTCGTTAGACACGGAAATCGATTCTTCGCAAAAACGACAGAGGTTTGGGCGAAAATACAGCTTAACAAGACGCGTTCGTTGCGCCATATTTCATCAAAATCCGTTACGTAATAAGGACACTATAAAATAATACGTACATTGAATCAGATGGATTCTGTACTTGTTGTTGTTGTTAGTACCACGTGATCATACACATTGAATAAACTTCTTAGTATTTTCTACCCTCAATGTACACTTGGCCGCATTTTAGGCCGGTTTGGGCCCCCATTTAAACAAATCTGAAAGTGAGTGCACTATGTGTGCATGTCGAGTATGTATTACATGTAACGAGCTTCGTGAAGATCGGTCTGGCTGTCCATAAGAAGATGTGAACATTTTGACATATACTACTTTTCTATGATGCGGCCATCTTGGATTATGCGACGACTCACATTTAAGTAAATCCAGAGAAGCCTTCATATCGGTGGATTTTAGCAATCTTAGGCCCAGCGGCTCGCGAAAAGTCGTTTGAAAATATTAGCTGACGGACAACTTTATATTCGGCGACCATCTTGAATAAAACAAGAACAATAGCCACGAGTTAAAATCTTCCTTTCCTTTATATACTTATATATAGACATAGGGAATTGAAACACTGGGGAATATAGTTATTTAATGGACTACATAAACACATAATTGCATAATTATACGTATATAAACACAGTATTTGTCTCACGCCTTGCATAGCGACACTACTACTAAGCAAACGCGTAAGCCATGGATGTATTTATTTGACATTTGACCCGGCAGTTGGTTCTCCAATAAAATGTTCGTAAGTGCAAACTTAGGATCGTCTGGAAATTTCAATTGATGGATTTACATTTATTGAGCATAGGCTGCATATGCAGCCTATGCTCAATAAATGTAAATCCAATACTCGGTTACAAGAAAACATTGTTAATGTGACATTTACAGACTATCATAAGTTTGCACTTACGAACATTTTAATCGTACGAAGTTTAGTGAAACGGGCCCCTGATCTCTATTTTATCGCATCAACACAGTGCATATGTGCCATGAAACACGGTGCCGTGAAACATTTTTGATATCCTGCCAATACGACCTAATCACTGCGTATGAATATGTGCGGTGGCTGCGGTTATTTTTATTGCATTTTAAAGCTATTTGTAGGTGTTGACGGGATAAATAGAATAGTAGATTAGTGCCGTGAATGGGAAAACATATCTGGCGCGGCACGGAAACGGAATGTGCTCGGCTGAGCCTCGCCCATCCCGTTTTCTGAGCCTTGCCATATATTTTTCCCCATTCACGGTACTAACCTACTATTCTCTATATTGCGATGGTCGACTGATCCAATGTATAATATGTACTCATAGTTGAGATATTGCCATCTTTGTATATACTTTTTTATACGTCTGGCAATAGTTTTGTTTTGCACTTCCATACTTAATCAACCGTTAAGCGCATTGCCACTGTCATTTCACAATCGTTGAGCATACAATATTGCATCACTTAAGATAAACGCAACATAGTCTGCAAGATCTGTCAACTTTCGTCGCCACAACTGCACGTTCTCGTTTACAGTATTTACACCATATGATGGGTACGTGTCACTAAACTTCTTAATTATGTTTGTAAGTTCGTAAGTGCAAACATTAATTTCAGAATAACACATATATTGACAGCAGTTGTTGGAAAATATTTTGTGGATGTGTACACATGTACCTAATGGTACGGAGTCCCACAGGGGACATGGATTTTTTAATTAATTCGTTCCCACGAAATAACAATTCGTTCCCACAATATAACAATTCGTTCCCTCGAATTAACAATTCGTTCCCACGAAATGACAATTCGTTCCCTCAATTTAACAATTCGTTCTCTCGAATTTAAAAATTCTTTATCACGATATAACAATTCCTTCCCACGAATTAACAATTCGTTCCCGTGGTTAAATTGAGGGAAGAATTTGTTAATTCGTGTGAACGAATTGTTAAATTGAGGGAACGAATTGTTATTTCGTGGGAACGAATTAATAAACAAAAGAATTCTACGTCAGCTGCGGGGCTCTGTATACTAGTAATGGTGTGTGCATGTAGGTGCACAAATGGTTAGTTAACCACGTTAATGTGAGCTGCCGATTAATAACAAATATTTTTACGGACATTTTGATCATAAGAAGTTTTGTGGAAAAGTCCCTCATGTGTTTCGTTTCCCGTCAAACAATAATCATTAAATCTGATAATATGCAACTTATAGGGGTTAAATATTGCAATATCTGCAATAAGTGGAGCTATTGGCTTAGAAAGTATGACGAACTATAATCAAAGTACTGAAAGTACTGACTGGCGGGAGACAAGTAGCCACTTGTGAATTTGCATACTCAGAAATTCCTTGTTAGAAATATATTCGATGTTGATTATTGGATGTACAATCTGCAAATTTGGAGAACTTGATCATTTACTGGTGTTTGTAAAATACAGCCTGCTCTAAACACAAATAGGTTGATGAAGAAAAGGTGCTTTATGTCCGACTAATAAACCGTTTTACGAGGTATATTGCAGACGTATTATGTGAAATCTTTTCAAAATTATGACTGGGCGTAGGCCTACATACGTGTATGCTGCATGAACGGCAAAATGTTTTCATGAATTTTGTTTCGCTCACCCAGAGGGTAATTTTTCGAAAATCGCCCGTAAACCACAATATGAAAAAGAAATGGCCTTCGACGTCGCATTGCGACTGCGTGGTACACGTGGTACACGGGGGGCGTCTCAATAACAGCAATTTGTTCTCTTCAAAAGTAAAGTTGGGCATGCCAACTATTTTACACATAATGTTGAGCATTGCCGTTGCTATTAATAACTTGCTTTCAGTTCACTCGCTGACTTTAAATGTCACCTGACTGTTGTTAATTGCGAACGCAAATTGAGCCTATTGAGACGTCCCCCGATTAACAGAGAGCCATTTCCGAAAGTAGACCCGTGCAAACGGCCAGAATCACGATCCCAATAGCGTGGAGACAGTATGTCTCCCGCCAAAAACGACAGAAAACCATATCACCGCCATATTGTGACTCAGTATTATAGTTTAAATACCACTGTGGATTTACGGAGCAAATGTTAATAATAAACAACTGTTTCGCTTGCAACCACGATGATATATGTTAACCAATAAATATGCTATGCTTTCATGGTTACATATGTCAAACAGGTGCATGTCAGGGGCCCGTTTCACTAAAACTTCCTACGACTAAAATGTTCGTAAGTGCAATTTAAGATCGTCTGTAAATTTCAATTTATGCATTTACATTTATTGAGCATAGGCTATGCAGCCTATGATCAATAAATGTAAATCCAATAATTGTTTACAAGAAAACATTGTTAATGTGACATTTACAGATAATACAGTGAAACCCCGCTAAACCGAACACCCTGGGGACCCTATTGTGTGTAATTTTAGATGGGTTTCAATGTAATTTATGTCATTATCCTGTCTGTTCATAACATAAAATAACACTGACAAATAGCCATCGAGTGCTTAATTACAGTGGAACCTCTCTAAACCGGACACCCTGGGGACCTCCTCCCAGTTTTAGAGAGGTTCCACTGAAATTAATCACTCCATGAACAGTTATTGTCATTTACAATCATGAAAAGACACGACAACGAATATAATGGGGTCGACATGGTGTCCGGTTTAGAGGGGTTCTACTGTATATTATTCTGGTTTGTCATCCCGAGAAGCAATCAGCCAATTACTAAATATTGATGAATACTCTGTGCTCTTAACGACACGTATAATGAAACTGTGTCCACACATGTGAATATACCTCTGGGGATTTCGCATGGTAAAACTATTTTTACTTGCTCCCAGTGTGTCCGGTTTAGAGAGTTTCCACTGTACGGAAATGTACCATCCGTGCCACGCTGTATTCACCTGCGGTAAAGGTACGTACGTACCATGTGCATGCATCACATTGACATGATGGATTATGATGCATACTGATTTAAAGGTGTACTATATTATGATTTGCAACAACACACAAAAAGATTTGCTACGTGCTATATGTTTACAAATTTATTATCCTAATTATGTGATAAATACTGTGACAAATGTGCATGTACTTTGTAAATGTACAAGTATATGTATTTAGTAGGCCAGTACGGACTCGCGCAAGGGACATGGATTTGTTTTATTAATTCGAAATAACAATTCGTTCCCTCAATTTAATAAAACGTTCCCTCAAAATAACAATTCGATCCCAAGATATAAAAATTCGTTCCCACGAATTAACAATTCGTGGGAACGAATTGTTAAATTGAGGGAACGAATTACTAATTCGTGGGAACACGTGGGAACGAATTAATAAAAAAAGAATTCTACGTCCCCTGCGGGACTCCGTAGACCAGTATCATAATCATGCATACATGTCTAAGCCAACAAGAAACCAGCAGCAATGATGGAGTATGTAACCCTCCAAAACTGTAACGATGTTTCTAAGTAATTTGACATTGACATTGAGCACAGGGGCCACATTAGCTACAATAATTCGCCTTCGATATGTTATCTACGTCTACAATTTGATCCATTCAAAAAATGTGAGCAACCGAAGTGCATACCCAAACCTGTTGATGTCATGTCAAAAGTTAGTAAACTGTATATGTTATACCTTTAAACAAATACTCTTTGATGTAGAACTAGTAAATTGCCAAACATAATAGAACAGGGAATCATTTTCCCATGGAAGCCATCTTTTCTCTTGTTGTTGTTCAACTTTCAACATAACGAAATGAAGCTTTAAATTTACAATATATACATGTAAATGTCAGGTATACACCTTGACACGGTAAAATAACCAATTTCTGTATGTGTATGTTCTTTATTAATAATATATTGATACAGCTTTGACAGTTTTATATCGCTAACATATCAAACACACCGGATAACCGATTGCAAAAATCACTCTTCCATGCGTTACATTAAAGAGATGGAGTTCAATTGCTACCCTCGCGAGAGGTATGGAGCTGGGTAGCAATTTTGTTTCTAGGGCCACATGGGTAGGATATGGAATTCAAATACGGATGCTGACACATACGTATATGGAGTTTCAAGCAAAGTCGACTTGCGGTAACAGGGATATTAGTTAGTCGAAAGCTTTTACGCTAATCTCAGACAGAGAGACGAACAGACGAACAGGTTGGCGACTATATATTCTGGAATATTAATACTGATTAGCTTTATGAACATAGGAGAACGTGGATGGGAGGGGAATGAAAACAATAAGCCAATCGATGGTATGATAAAGCAGTTAAGGTATTAAGTCATATATATATACACTTGGCTTCAATGATGATTGCTTCATAAGAGTGATGTGATATATGAATATAACATATGTGAATAGTGTCTTGTTACTTTACACTATATGGTACATTGAGTTGCCATCTCCGCCATCTTTGTATGTACAAGCCATCGTACAGTTTCACAATTTCGTGAGTTTGACATATACAGCATATACTATGACAGTAAACCAAATAAAAAGTGGTGCAATACATAATAGACGTGAAATACATAATAGACGAATATGACAACGGCGTGCTATAACTATTATGCCTGCAAACTATACAAAAGGCGGGATATCTAAGCATTTCTCCCATCAATCTCAAATAAATTATGATGTGTAAACATTTCAATCCGATGCACATCCTATGTTAGTGTACACGTTACCCATAGGTAAAGCCATATTTACTCGTATAGTAGGTGAGTAGACACCAGCGACAATACACTCAGGTAAATGCTTACATGTCACTGGATTTAATAGCTAATAGTAGAGTACAGTAGTGGGTATATATAGCATGTGTTGTATGGTTTGCCAGGTAAAATGGATATATATATACATACACTGTGTGATTTTCTATGTATGAGGCTATTTATAATGGTGGTACATGTTGTTAAAACACAGGGACAAACTTGTCTAGAAAACAGACATATTTTACAGTTTGGTGTAATATAAATGATAGGAGTCCGTTCTCTTGCCTTTCCCACATCTGATTATCTACATTATATCACATGTTCTACTTCACATTTAGCGTTCTTTGTCAAACGGCAGAACAGGTGAAAGTGGCTGATGGGTGGAACACACGAAGATGGCAGTCTTGGCCACTCCATGTGCCGTATAGGATACAGTAACGAGGCAGTGTTCACATATATGTTATACATATATTTCATCACATTTACGAAGCAATTATATTTGAATCAAACGATGATCAGGTATAGAACGGGTCCTTAAAGACGAATGGAGAAATGCTCAAGCATCCACTGAACCAGAAACTTCAAATTATTTTGACCTTGACCATGAGCACAGGTGGATTATTGGCGGCGAATGAAAATATTGATAATGATAAACATTCACATGCAATTTCAAGTCAATCGCGCATACGCTGTAGAAGTTATGGGAGAATGAAGAAACGCATATAATGAACTGGAACAGTAATTTGACATTGACTTTGGGCACGGGTGGGGGAGGGAGCATTGGTGGGGCGGTGATTGAACATATGGATGTTGATAAACATGCACGTGAAGCGTTGGATCTCAGGTATGAACAGAAAGAGATGAAACAGGTTAGCAAACAATAATGTACAGTGAAACCTCTCTAATCCAGACACCCTGTGAGGTCCTCAGGGTGTCCGGCTTAGAGGGGTTTCACTGTAAATCAGGCATCAGGCATTCTGAGCCATATCTGTGTGCTATGCTATCACGAACAGACACTATCACCAGAGATAAATGACCAAGAAACTCATCAACAATAAGATCACAGATGTTTTCGTGGTGTCCGGTTTAGAGAGGTTCAACTGTAGATCTGTATCGTATTCCCGAACCAAACCGAACATGTGAATCGCCTAAAACAAATAACCAGAACACTGTTCGTAAAACAAAATACCAAGAACGAACAGCAATCAAGCACCCATGGCATTGACATGGGGAGAATAAAAAGCGGACATTCAATATGGTTATTCGCATGTGTGTTTGATGTGAATGTATCTGTATAGTATCGCGAAGATTGGACAGATGGTAGTCGAGCTATCGCAATATCGCAGAGAAAAAAAATGCGCAATAAACATTCTATTTTTAGCACTCGTGACTTGATTTTGAAGACAAAAAAGCCACATCGAATCACAGGTTGAAGTAACGGACCGAGGTCTATAAATACATTAAATATGTCTAAAAGCATCAATAAATGCAAAAAAAAGAGCTAAATCTTTGTTTACCCCCTCCATATACTTCATTATACAATGTTAACTTTTTAATAGGCCGAACCCGGACGGCCTCGAAACAACGGACTCTCACGAAACGTCAACCGAGTTATATCATTGTCGCCTATTGCAGAAGTTGGGACAATATTAGTATTCCGCAACGATATATTCCCCGATGCGCTATGTCAACGCGTTTCGAGCTATCGATTGTTTTGTTTTAAAAAAAATAAATATCATCATTGCTAGGTCGGGAAAGAACGGACACATTTCCGAGGCCGATATTGCTATACAAATGAGTAAACATAGGGTTCAAAATACACTTTTACGTCGTCCCGGCCAGTAAAGAAACATTTTGCATAGAGAAAACATTGTTTCCAATCGAACATTTGATCAAACCTACATTTATACCCGTCCTGTGCGTCACGACAGACAATTTAATCGCACAGACATTTGGTGGTAGTCCTCACACATTTTAGGCAATTTATGGAGTTTTCGGGCCCGCGACACCAGCCGAAACAAATTTAGGAATATTTTAGCTTCAAATAATCACATAATCTGTTTGATGCATGTACTGACTACCCGATAGGTACAAGAGCTATATTAACAACAAAGGCAAACTCAGACATAATGCACAGGCTGTCAGCACTCTGCTATGTTTACACAAAATGTGCCCAAATCTGCATTTATTTGGACGCGGCCACACATTTCACAACATGGATTTCAAATATCACATGCGGACTCTGCACTAATACTTGCTAATTGTACCAATTCTGCAATCACACCTTGTCACACTGATCATAGTCTGTACTGGTACCGACCGTTTTGTTTTCGAGCAGCAGACCTGCCTGTCTGACAGATAAAATGGCTGCCAATATTTCGGACGAAAATTCCGAGCAGCAGTTTCGCACTCTTCTGCAACTGAAATCATGCCAGCATGACACAGATGCAAGCAAAATCACATATTTCTGGAAAAAAATGTTTTATGCAGTGGAAAACATCATATGATGTTGGCTAATTAATTGTAGAACATTTTCATAAGCCACAGACATGTGTTTTTTTATATATTTACTAGAAGGCCATAGGAAAAATTCGAAACTAACCAACTCGTCCGAGGACTGCCACCTTTCTATCTTTTCTCGGGAAGCCATTTTGTATAAACATCGTGGGACAGGTTTATTCGCCGGAACTCGTGCACTTACTATGTGTTAAAAAAAATGGAACTTTTATAAACGGTTATAATTCATATTGTATAATACCTATGTTGATGATAAAAGTATCAAGTTAAAGGTATGTCTCTCTACTCCGATTTCAAGTTTTGTCAAAATATATTTTTTTCTAATAAACATGTTTTGGCAGCATATAGGAATTGTCTCCTAAGACGATTGCTATGTATTCTGTTAGGGACACGTTACAATCTCGCGTTTTCAGCTCACCTGAGCGAAGCTCATGTGAGCTATTGTTACCGCAATGTGTCCTTCCGTCCGTCCGTCCGTCCGTCGTCCGTGAACATTTTCAAACGTCTGCTCCTCGGTAACCATTGGGCCTCACCAAACTTCATGGTCATGGTCCTTAGATAGGGGGGTTACACAATTGTTAAAATGACGTCATTACGTAATCAAAGATGGCCGCCATCTAAAAATAGCACAAATTCTTCAAAAATCTTCTTCTCAAGAACCGCCTACCGGACTTCGACAAAACTTGGTAGGAATGATCGATGTACAATGCTCTTTCAAAATTGTTAAATGGTGACCCGGGTTCAAAAATGGGCGTGGCCCAAATTGGGGTCAAATTTTATTTTTGACCGAACATGGTCATGTTATATATCAAATCGAAGGTATCAACAAGGCGATCACTCTGGTACATTTTTTTGTCGAAATCGGATGGCTATGTCATCCAAGATGGCCGCCGAAAGGTCAAAAGGTCATTCTTTTATTAGAGATTTCAAAATTCTTCTTCACATGAACCGCATGGCCCATGGTGGCCAAACTTCACAGTTATGGTCCATGGGTGAAGACTTTTCAGATTTGTTAAAACGGAGGTCGTCGCTAATCCAAGATGGCCGCCGTCTAAAAATAGCACAAATTCTTAAAAAATCTTCCCATGAACCGCCAGCCGGATTTCGACGAAACTTGGTAAGAATGATCGATGTAGAATGCTCTTTCAAAGGTGTTAAAATGGTGACCCCGGGGTCAGAAATGGGCGTTGCCTAATATGCTCATGTCATATATCAAATTGAAGGTATCGATGAGGCGACTGCTCTGGTGCAATATTTGTCAGAATCGGATGATTATGTCATTCATGATGGCCGCCAAAAGGTCCATTTATTCGAGAGTGTGAACGTCTTCTTCTCAGGAACCACATGACCGATGCTGGCCAAACTGCATAGTACGTTAATATCCTTGGGTGAAGCATTATCAGATTTGGTAAAATGAGAGTCATCGCTTAATCCAAGATGACCGCCATCTAAAAATAGCACAATTTTTTTAAAACACATATGAACTCAATGTCACATTCTCCTCTGGTGTTCATGGAGTCAGGTGAGCGAATTAGGGCCATCATGGCCCTCTTGTTTTATTACTGATGGTGAACACGTTTTGGTCTTCGCTAGTCGCATAATATACAATAAGCCCTGTTTTGTCCGATCACGTCGTACATAATATGCACGTACGGTTGTAATCATTACTGACTGTGACGTGTGGAGGGTGAGACATCAAAGGTTACAAAGTCGTGCCGATCTGACTTTTGCTACACGCCGACGCGATGTCAACAGAGACACACATTTACGATCAATTACTCGACACATATTGATCCATTCCGGGAGACTATTAGGCATGGAATAAAATAGTACTTTATTTAGTAAGATTTGGCTCTGGAATTATCTTTCGCACATAATTATTCCATAACTTTATGACATCGAAATTTAAAAGTCGGAGGTGCAGAATCCTCTGAAAAAAATGTAAGGCAAAAACCGGCGATGCGATGCAGTAACCAATAACACATATCGAAATATGTTTTCCCCCCAATAAACATGTATTGGTAGCACATAATAATCTTCTCCTAATACCACGATTATCATGTTTTTGTCAAACTATGTTGTTTTTTTTGTCAAGAATGATTGGTGTTTGTCCACATTTGTTCTACTTCTTAATAAAAGCATATTTCAGCAGCACATGAGAATCGTCTCCTATTTTTACGAGTCCAAATTTGTTTTACTTCTTAATAAAAGCATGTTTCAGCAGCACATGAGAATCGTCTCCTATTGTTACGTGTCCTGTTGGGAACATTTTACAGTCTCGCGTTCTCGCGATATCGAGCATATGTTGATCGCGAAAATGTGAAGTATGATCGCGAGATTGCGAGACGAAAATACGCGATTCTATCCTATCCAATCTTGCTTTTTCGCAACCTCTCCCCCAGAGATGGAAGATCGCGCGTTTTTGCTTCGTGATCTCATCAACACGCATGAGCAAAACTAACCCGAATTTTCTGTCTGCGTTACCTGCGTTTTATAATTCGGATTACAGCAAAATGTGTTTCCAAAAGCGGAAGGCGAGATGGCCGCCGTCTAAAAATAGCATAAATTCTTAAAAAGAATTCTTCTCATGAACCGCCAGCCGGATTTCGGCGAAACTTGGTAGGAATGATCGATGTACAATGCTCTTTCAAAGTTGTTAAAATGGTGACCCCGTGGTAAAAAATGGGCGTGGCTCGCGGTTCATGAGAACGAAGATTTTTGATTAGCGACGACCTCCGTTTTAACAAATCTGAAAAGGCTTCACCCATGAACCATAACTGTGAAGTTTGGCCACCATGGGCCACGCGGTACGTGTGAAGAAGAATTTTGAAATCTCTAATAAAAGAACGACATTTTGACCTTTCGGCTACCATCGTGGATGACATGACCATCAATTTCGGCAAAAAATGTATCAGAGCGATCGCCTCTTTGATACATTCGATTTGATGTAGACATGACCATATTCGGTCAAAAATAAAATTTGACCCCAATTTTACCCAACGGGCCACGCCCATTTTTGACCCCGGATTCACCATTTTAACAACTTTGAAAGAGCATTGTACATCGATCATTGTTACCAAGTTTCGTCGAAATCCGGCTAGCGGTTCATGAGAAGAAGATTTTTTAAGAATTTATGCTATTTTAAGACGGCGGCCATCTTGGATTAGCGATTACCTCCGTTTTAACAAATCTGAAAAGGCTTCACCCATGTGAAGAAGAATTTTGAAATCTCTAATAAAAGAACGACCTTTTGACCTTTCGGCGGCCATCATGGTATAGTCATCCGATTTCGACAAAAAAATGCACCAGAGTGATCGTCTCGTTGATACCTTCGATTTGATATATATTCGGTCAAAAATAAAATTTCATCCCAATTTGACCCCACGGGCCACGCCCATTTTTGACGCCGGGTCATCATTTTAACAATTTTGAAAGAGCATTGTACATCGATCATTCCTACCAAGTTTTGTCGAAATCCGGTAGGCGGTTCTTGAGAAGAAGATTTTTGAAGAATTTGTGCTATTTTTAGATGGCGGCCATCTTTGATTACGTAATGACGTCATTTTAACAATTTTGTAATCCTCCTACCTAAGGACCATGACCATGAAGTTTGGAGAATATAGGCCCAATGGTTACCGATGAGCAGACTTTTGAAAATGTTCACGGACGGACGACGGACGGACGGACGGACGGGACGGACGGAAGTATATTGCGGTAACAATAGCTCATATGAGCTTCGTCCAGGTGAGCTAAAAACGCGAGATTGTAACGTGTCCCCAACAGAATACATAGCAATCGTCTTAGGAGACAATTCTCATATGCTGCCTAAACATGTTTATTAGAACAAAATATAGTTTTACAAAACTTAAAATCGGAGTAGAGAGACATACCTTTAACTTGATACTTTTACCATCAACATAGGTATTATAAAATATGAATTATAACCGTTTATAAAAGTTCCGTTTTTTTACCACATAGTAAGTGCACGAATTCCGGCGAATAAACCTGTCCCACGATGTTTATACAAAATGGCTTCCCGAGAAATGATAGAAATGTCTGTGCGATTAAATTGTCTGTCCTGACGCACAGGACGGGTATAAATGTAGGTTTGATCAAATGTTCGATTGGAAACAATTTTTTCTCTATGCAAAATGTTTCTTTACGGGCCGGGACGACGTAAAAGTGTATTTTGAACCCGATGTTTAATACTCCTTTATATAGCAGTATCGGCCTCGGAAATGTGTCCGTTCTTTCCAGACCTAGCAATGATGTTACCTTTTTTAAAACAAAACAATCGATAGCTCGAAAACGCGTTGACATAGCGCATCGGGGAATATATCGTTGCGGAATACTAACATTGTCCCAACTTCGGCAATAGCCGACAATGATATAACTCGGTTGACGTTTCGTGAGAGTCCGTTGTTTCGAGGCCGTCCGGGTTCGGCCTATTAAAAAGTTCGTAACCTTGTATAATGAAGTATATGGAGGGGGTAAAACAAATTTTTAGCTTTTATTTTTTGCATTTATCGATGCTTTTATGCATATTTAATGTATTTATAGACCTCGGTCCGTTACTTCAACCTGTGCATCGAATATGGTTCTTTCCATGGTTGATATGAATGTTATGGTGGCATATTTCTGCCATCTACTAAATGTGATAGAGTGATAGATAAGTCGTCTTAATACACCTTATAAGTCGTCATAGCTACATATAATTATCGCGCCAAGACGAGATAAATTGGACGTGATAACGAACAGAAAGTCTAGTCTAAAACGGTATACTGCCCACTAGTGACATCAATTTTATGACATGTTTAACATCTCTTCTTGATCAGTTAGTAAGTCGTCTTACCACTTACTAACGGCTCAAGACGAGATTTTAATGTATTAAGTTGCGATACTGTCTATTCGATTCGACTAGTAAAAGTGTAGAAATTAAAATTTTGAAATCTAGATGTCCAGAAATGCACTTTCCTGCTGTGTTTTACGGCCTTTAAATTCAGACTCAACTGGTGGTAAACTAAGGGTTAATAGATTTGATAAAACTTGGATTGACATCACCGACGCCACATGCGTGGATCTAATCATTTAAACTTGACTAAATTAGTAAGTGTAGTTTGCTTTGGATATAAATTTTATGATTTGATCGCATATGTCTTCCTTTAAAGTGTTTACAAAAACGTTTCATAATGGCAGGTGAAACTTGAAACTAGTTGTTTTTCAATATGTGACTTGACACAGGAACCATTCATCTTCATCCCAGCTTGATGGCAAGTAAAAACTGGCGAATTGAGTTTCTTGTCACGATCCGGGCCTTAATTATTGTTATTACATAAAATGGGCTTCTGCAGTGTAATACATAACACAGCGCATTAAAATCATAATGCATTAATGTAATAATTAAGTGTAATAATACTGTGCATTAATATCATAATACATTACTGTCACATAAATAAGTGTAACAATTAACACAGTGCATTAAAGGTACATGTCCACGCAGCAGGTTACACTGTACTACTACTTTTCATTTTCTGTCATGCCTTATATGTGCCATTTGTCTACCCACTAACGAGTTATTTTTAATTACGGCACGTGTTAATTGGTGTTAAATCGCATTTTATATGCCGCGACCAGAAAGGGTATTTTCCGACCTCGTGCTATTTTTACCAATACGCGTCACGTGACACGGTCAATCATATCACATCTTTGACATGCGCAGTGAAGTATCGGAAGTTGAGAAGACAAATCTCTGTTCAAGTCCAAATCTAAACATACACGTAACTCTTTCCATTTGGTGATCTGGTCGCCAATATTAACCACTCTCTCTCTGTACTGCCTGTCCCTCAGACATTTCGCATTTTATTTGGCAGACGCCGTTTCATACAATTTCCGTCCTGGACGTTTCGACATGTTGATATTCGTGTTTACATATTGGGAAGCCTACTGGCGCGCTTAGTATAATGCGCATGCGCACCGCAAGCCGTGATGTGAAAGTCGTCGTCCCAGCACATTTCAAAATAGACTGTTACCGCCGCGCGTCGCTAACAGTAAATTTATAATTAATAAATGATTATATTTGTATAGCGGGCACTCGTAATTTTTAGAACTGGTGGAATAGTGACATAATTATACACTTATTTAATTCCTATAAAGAATAGTTTGTGCCTACTGTGTGGGCATGTACCTTTACAATCATAATACATTAGTGTAATAAATAAGTGTAATAACCTAGTACATTATATTTTGTATTGGTGTTTAACGGCCTATCAACAGCTAAGGTCATGTAAGGCTGTGCGAACGGGTTCGATCCGGTTTTAACCTGCTGCATTGAGGAACAATACCAAAATCAGAACGGAATATTTACATCGAGAAAAAATATATTCAGCCCTGAAATTAGAATAACCTGACCTGGTGCCAGGCCTATACCACACCAAAGTCACTTGACCCCATCCCCTAAATAGGATTACGAAAAATCGTAATACTCACATAAGGGGTATAACCATATTCAACTGTCACACACAAAATTCCAAACGTATGTGAGGGCCAAACCAGGTCTCCAGTCGGAATTCCGGTAAGGATGAGCCCCATGTAAGTGTAATAACACAGTGCATTAAAAACATAATATGTTAGTGTAATAAATAAATGTAATAGCACAGTGCATTGAAATCATAATACATTAGTGTAATAAATAAGTGTAATAACACAGTGCATTGAAATAATAACACCATACATCATACTACATTAGTGTAATAAATATTAAGCAAATGAGACTGAAACAGAAAACATGTTTATGTATTCACTATGACTCCAGTCATGGTGCTGTACTTATGCAACAAATATAATATAATATTTGTGTTGATTTAATATGATATTTTATTATGCGTGTTAACTGATTGCATAAGAAACTCGGCATAGCCTCGTTTCTTATGAAATCAGTAAACATTGCTTAATAAATAGCATATTAAATCAACACAAATAGTATATTATATTTGTTGCATAATAGTGAATACATACCATGTACGACCGTCTATGTATGGAGTATGTGGACAGGTATTAATTTATCATGCATTTCGACACATGATGCATCATGCATATAAATTAGCCGAGCAATTACGTATTTCTAATAAATGTGGTTGGAGAACGGGGAAATGTGGCTTATGGATTTTGCGACCAGTGTAGATCCAGATCAGCCTGTGCATCCGCACAGTCTGATCAGGATCTGCACTGTTCGCTATTCCATAAATGAAACACCCGTCAGTCTTCTAATAAGCAATCTAGATCGTTATCAGGCAACAGCAGTATGCCATTTGATTAGGAGTTACACTGGTCATAAATCCCACAAGCCCCTGTTCTCCAGTCACAACCACAAATGTGGCTGGATAATGGGGCTTATACAACAACTAGCTCATACAACGGCGCGTCGCAGTCTGATCAGGGTCTACACAGTTTGCAATTCAGACCGTGAAACACAAGTCATACTTCTAACAAGTAGTATAGAAGATTACCATGCGTTGTATGCTGCTGGAGTTCATTATCGGATCAGGAGCTCTACTGGCTATAAATGCCATACGTCCCATTTCTCCAGTTGTCATATCTTCTGATGAATTGTGAAACACCATGGTGCACGTCACGTATTCCCTCACCTCAATTAGGGAAATCCGTACAAATATCCAATATCAAGCGAATTTTCTATTTCTGACCTGTGACGCCCATTCAAAAAATCGCATTACCCCACCCACCTGGTCTCGAACTGCACTGTGTTCTTAGAGACGAGGTGTAAGAACACAGTACATTTAGAGACGAGGTGGGTGGGGTAATGGGGTTTTAATGGCATTTTTTTGTGTGCGTCACAGGTTCGAGTATTCGTTATATTATGTGGAAACCCGAATGTTCTATCTGTAATGCAGGGTGACTTATAAGTCGCCTTGCGCTACAGACAGAACATGTGGGTTATGTATGTGGCTGTGACTGGAGAAATGGGGCTTTTGTAATTTGTGACCAGTGTAGCTCCTGATCAAATAGTGCACTCATGTAGCCTGATAACGATATACATTGTTTGTTAGAAGCATGAAGGGAGTTTCATTGATGGAATGGCGAACAGTGCAGATCCTGATCAGACTGTGCGTAAGCACAGGCTGATCTGGATCTACGCTGGTTGCAAATCCCATAAGTCCCATTTCTCCAGTCACATCCACATAGTTCTCTGCGATTACTGGAGTAATTTTGATGTGATAAATTCGATTTGATTTATTGGTATTTAACGGCATATCAACAGCTAAGGTCATTTAAAGCCGGGCCAACAAGTTCGATCCTGCATTTGAAGGAAAATCCCAAAATCATAATGGAATACATGTATTTACATCGTCAAACTATTGTTTTCAGCAGTGAAATTAGAATAACCTGACCTGGTGTCAGGTCCATGCCACACTACAGTCACTTGACCCCTTCCCCTAAAAGTAATAATTATATTACTCTTATAAGGGGTATCACCAGATTCAACTCTCACATACAAGAAAGCCATGTATCTGATTCCGGTAAGAGTGAATCCCGGTCGTTAAATTGTTTTGGAGTTATAAATGTAAGTGTTCTCTAAATAACTCACAAACCGCTACAGCTATGAAATCACCGTCATCGGCAAAATATAGGATACACTTTCTGCGGGTAACTGCACTGTATTGCACCAAAATTGCTATATCAGTTGCAATGATATTTAGGAAAGTAGACGTGAATCAGGCATCGATACGAGGACGTTCATAAACTACCCGGACGAGTCTTGTATTTCAGGCTGTCGGTTTGATTTCATAGCCTACTCAACTGTCTTCCATTTAGCCGAGACTATTTTTTATTTTGGTTTTATCCAGTAGTATGGTAACGTCATCTTTTGGATTGCGACCCACGTAGAGACATACATACTTTACTCTAACTTAAAATCCTTGACCCAGGTAGCAAAATGGCGTATACACATTTTTAAAACACTGTTTTAAAAAACATGTCATGCGGAATGTGAAATATTCGCGTTTCTGTGTTACATGTATTTGCTCCTGGCTCAAATAAATGTTAGGAAGTTATTATTTATTAAATGGTGTCAACAGGTAAGGTCATTTTAGGCCGAGTCAATGTAATCATAATTACATAAACACAAAATTAAATGTGGCCTGTCGGCACACGTATGCCCTCGGTGGCAGATTGAAGAAACTGTGGCAAAGTTAATAACACATTTTAATGTGAGAAAAAGTTGTGAAGGTCAAAATGTCAATGTCTTATTAAGGAAAGCATGGATGTGTGGTATTTGTGCACAAGTATGCTGTATTGAAATGTTATAATGATCCTTCACGGAATATGGAAGATATGACAGAACTGAGAAACTCAGGAAATCTTCTTAATGTGCGAAAAGTTGTGAAGGTCAAAAGGACAAGGTCATTATAAGGGCAGCCTGGATGAGTGGTATCTTTTCCCACAAGTATGATGTATTGCAATATTGAGGTAATCTATAAAGATATATAGAATTTATTACAGAATTGAGAAAATTCTTAATGTGTGAAAAAGTTCAAAGTTGTGAAGGTTAAAGTTATATTAAGGGCAGCATGTATGTGTGACATTTGTCCACAAGTATGTTGTGTTGAAATATTTAAGCAATCCTACAAGGCATATAGAAGTTATGACATACTTCAGAAACTCCGGCAAACTTCTTAATGTGCCGGACACACGGACAAGGCGGACGGACACACAGTCCAAACAATATATGTCTCCGGCTCTACCGAGATCGGGGGCATACAAATATATACATATTCAACCAGAAGTTATAATAACCTGGGGGCCGTTTCACTAAACGTCGTACGACTAAAATGTTCGTAAGTGCAAAATTAAATTTCACATTAACAATTTTTTCTTGTAAAAAATTATTGGATTTACATTTATTGAGCATAGGCTGCATATGCAGCCTATGCTCAATACATGTAAATCCATCAATTGAAATTTCCAGACGATCCAAAATTTACACTTACAAACATTTTAGTCGTACACAGTTTAGTGAAACGGCCCCCTGATCTTGAGGGGTCGGATCCTCAGCACACATTAGCCACCATAGTATAGTCTAGAACCCGAACACGTCACGTGGCCAGATGGATTGGTTGTGGTACAGTTTGATGACAGTCAACCACAACGACAGCTACAGAATAATCAGCAATTGCGAACAGTGCAAATATGATCAGACTGTGCGGATGCACAGGCTGATCTGGATCTACACTGGTCGTAAAACTCATAAGCCACATTTCTCCAGTCACAGCCACATTAGTGGTACAGGTAAAATTAAAACTCTAACAATTAAAAACTTTATTGTCGTATTAATTATTTCGTCAACTGGTTTAGTGCGCAATCCATAACTTGAGTATCACACGAATATTTCCATTACAATTCTCACAAGGGCATGTCCTTCATTTTAATTTTAATCAGATCGAACCTCTGTGTGTTTGTTTGTTTATTAGTGTTTAACGGACTATCAACAGCTAAGGTCATGTAAGGCCGGGCAAACAGGTTCGATCTCGTTTTAACATGCTGCATTGGGGGGAAAATCCCAAAATCAGAACGGAATATTTACATCGAGAAAAAATATATTCAGACTTGGCCCCTTCGCCTAAAATAGGATTACTAATAATCGTAAGTCACATAATGGTATAACCGAAGACGTATGTGAAGGCCAAACCTGTAGCCTATTTCATCAAAATTGCAAAGTATATTTTTCTAGCAAAGTATACTTCGAGGGATTAATCATTTATTTTTCCTGAAATGCATTATTTCATATAGAACTAACGATATTTGATGATTAAAACTATGCATAATTATTATACTGAATTTATTACATTATCACAGCCAAAATGGCTGTGATAATGTAATAAATTCAGTATAATAACAAGAAACGAGGCAAAGCCACGAAGGCCAGGTTTTTTCCAAGCATAGACACTTGGATAACATAATTATACCCACTTGTTGTAGACTAGATGACCGTGGCCTGCATGTCGCGCCTTGGGGCGAGGCATGGACACTAAACAAAGATATATAGTAGATGGAAAAAGTTTAACCAAAAAACTTTAACCAGACACACGGACGGACGGACGGACGGACGGACGTATGCCAAAATGCCGACTATATCGCGCTTTCCGCAAGCGGGCGCGACAATGATGATAAACACCCATGTGAAGTATCAAGGTAATGGGTGAAGCAGTTGCAGAGATATAGTACACGAAACAACTTTAACAAACAAGTAATTTGACCTTGACATTGGGCACAGGGGCCGCACGGTTGGGGGGTAGAATGAAAATATGGATGATGATAAACACCCATGTGAAGTTTCAAGGTAATGGGCGAAGCAGTTGCAGAGATATAGTATAACGAAACAACTTTAACCAACAAACTTTAACCAGACGTACGTTAAAAAGTTAATGTTGAAAATGGCTAAGTCACTTACGTAGACATAATAGGTCAAGGTAAAAAAATGGTCACATGTTGGATAGTTGTATGTGGTGGGCACCCCTTGGTTATGAAGCTGTGAAAGTTTGGTGGTCCTAGGTGGTACAGTACAGTACCAAAGAAATGGACTAACACGAAAAGTTAACATTGTAAACGCGAAAAGTTAACATTGAAAATGGCCAAGTCGACTGCGCGGAAAAAATGGGCCAAGTTAAAAAAAAGGTAACATGTTGGATAGTGATATGTGGTGGGCACCCCTTGGTTATGAAGCTGTGAAAGTTTGTTGGTTCTATGTGGTACAGTAACAAAGAAATGGACGAAAACACGAAAACTTAACATTGATTGTGGACGCCGCCCGCCCGGCTTTCGCCAATCCAATAGCCTGGGTTTTAAAAACAAGAGGGCCATGATGGCCCTAATTCGCTCACCTGACTCCATGAACACCAGAGGAGAATGTGACATTGAGTTCGACAAAAAATTCACCAGAGTGATCGCCTCATTAATACCTTCGATTTAATATATAACATGACCATATTCGGTCACAAATAAAATTTGATCCCAATTTGACCCCATGGGCCACGCACATTTTTGACCCCGGGGTCACCATTTTAACAACTTTGAAAGAGCATTGTACATTGATCATTCCTACCAAGTTTCGTCGAAATCCGGCTGGCGGTTCATGAGAAGAAGATTTGTTAAGAATTTATGCTATTTTAGATGGCGGCCATCTTGGATTAGCGATGACCTCCATTTTAATAAATCTGAAAAGGCTTCACCCATGGACCATAGCTTTTAAGTTTGGCTACCATGGGCCAAGCGGTTCATGTGAAGAAGAATTTTGAAATCTCCAATAAAAGAACGACCTTTTGACCTTTCGGCGGCCATCTTGGATGACATAACCATCAGATTTCGACAAAAAATGCACCAGAGTGATCGCCTCTTTGATACCTTCAATTCGATATATGACTTGACCATATTCGGTCAAAAATAAAATTTGACCCAAATTTGACCCCACGGGCCACGCCCAGTTTTGACCCCAGGGTCACCATTTTAACAACTTTGAAAGAGCATTGTACATCGATCATTCCTACCAAGTTTTGTCGAAATCCGGTTGAACAGGGTCGTCGGAAGTATCGTAAGATTGGTCTGGCGAAGGTATGGACCTCGCCACCCCCTCCTCACACTCGGCCACTCAAAGTGTATGTTGTTACCACTCAGTTGAACCGTCTCATCGAGACGGTTCAACTGAGTGGTAACACCATAAACTTATTACCGATAATAATAATTACATTCATTACCATTTTTGTTTGTATAATATTTATATGAATTCTAAATATTTCAATAAAGTCATGGTTTTGTCAATGTTATTGGTCCGGCAGTCGCCTGACCTGCCGTACCTGGTTCCGACGCCCCTGTATAAACACCGTGAACTGTGATGCCTGATTTTTAGTTTGTTGTCATATTTAAAATGAAAATATGCCATGATAAAGTAGCTGACCTACATATCCATTAAATCATCATGCACCATTACATATTTATTTTCCTTTTGTGATGTGTAACCCGTTACATACTGAAGATACAAACGCTTTCGCATGGAAAATCGGAAACGGGGGTCAAAGATTATACATGTACAAGTGATCGCGCAGAAACGATTTTGTAGGTACACACAGTACCTATCTCTATTTTTAGCTCCGGTGACGAACATGGTGCAACACACTGCATTTTTTATTAGATGCCTTCCCACAATATGTATCAACGCACATACCATCAGTGAAGTATTGTTGAGCCCGGGCTTACAGTGGTAGAGTTATTGTGCGGAAACAAGCCAATTGAGAAAAAGATAAATTTGAATACACGGCATGTGACATCGATGCAACGAACCCAGTCTTCCCCTGATCTATACCAATGCACATGTGCAAAGTGAGAAAAAAACTCTATTTTTAGCGCAATTGACCTTGAACTTGGGGCAACAAACCACATTTCCAATAGGTGTATGCCCCTGATCGATATCAATGCACCCGTTAAGTATTGTTGAAATCAGTCAAATATTAGCTGCTAGTTTTATGCCCCTGCACCATTTGGCATACTGGACTAACTGGAGAAACTCTTACACACGTTTTGATGTAAATGTACACGGACGTACGGAACGTCAAGAGCAACGCAATATGCCTCCCTTGCTATCGCATATGGGAAGGATTAATCATTAAATGTTGCAATAACTCAAAAAGTTATCTTTATAACCACCGCCTTGTTGATGCAATTTCCTATAACACATGATCGATTCAGTGTAACACCGCCAATCATGTAATAGTATCATAATTTACCTGCATCACTACATTCTAATAGACAGGTTCCCGCTATGGGGGGGGGGGGGGGGGTGGGGGTCGGGCGGTTCAGTAGAGGTGTTCAGTAGACTGCATAACATGGGATAAAGGACTGCTACGGAATAATCCAAAAAGACTTTGAACACATTTGACAGGAAGCCTAGAATACTTTTATTCCGTTACAAGCAAGGAATTAAACAACACATACAGACGGACAGTGCACACTGACAAAACACAACACATACAGGTACAGGCCCATTCAGTATTGATCTGATGATGGTGAATTTAGTTAGAGTCTGAAATATTCTGTCATGTTGTTGAGAAATTGGAGAATTTATTTAATAGTGCTTAACAGCATATCAACAGCTAAGGTCATCTTAGACTGGGTCAATGGAGTCAAATCATGTTTTTCACCAGGGGCAGGGTGTGTGAAATCAACAGGGGGTGTGAAATCCAAAAATTAGAACTGAATATTTACATAAAAAGATATATATTCAGCGGAATAAATCAGCACTGAAATTAGAATAACCTGATCTGGTGCCAGGTCCTCACCACACCAGTAGCCTATTTCATCAACATTGCGAAGTATACTTTACTAGCAAAGTATACTTTGAGGGAGAAATCATTTATTTTTCCTGAAATGCATTATTTCATATAGAACTAACAAATGCATATATTTCATGATTAAAAGTATGCAGAATTATTAAACTGAATTTATTACATTATCACAGCAATTAAATGGCTGTGATAATGTAATAAATTCAGTATAATAACAAGAAACGAGGCAAAGCCACGAAGGCCAGGTTTTTTCCAAGCATAGACACTTGGATAACATAATTATACCCACTTTTTGTAGACTAGATGGCCGTGGCCTGCATGTCGCGCCTTGGGGCGAGGCATGGACACTAAAAAAATATAGTAGATGGAAAAACTTTAACCAAAAAACTTTAACCGGACACACGGACGAACGGACGGACGTATGCCAAAATGCTGACGATATCGCGCTTTCCACAAGCAGGTGTGACAATGATGATAAACACCCATGTGAAGTATCAAGGTATTGGGTGAAGCAGTTGCAGAGATATAGTACACGAAAAAACTTTAACAAAAAAATTCAAAGTAATTTGACCTTGACATTGGGCACAGGATCGCGCTTTCCGCAAGCAGGTGCGACAATGATGATAAACACCCATGTGAAGTATCAAGGTATTGGGTGAACGCAGTTGCAGAGATATAGTACACGAAAAAACTTTAACAAAAAAATTAAAAGTAATTTGACCTTGACATTGGGCACAGGATCGCGCTTTCCGCAAGCAGGTGCGACAATGATGATAAGCACCCATGTGAAGTATGAAGGTATTGGGTGAAGCAGTTGCAGAGATATAGTACACGAAAAAACTTTAACAAAAAAATTCAAAGTAATTTGACCTTGACATTGGGCACAGGATCGCGCTTTCCGCAAGCAGGTGCGACAATGATGATAAACACCCATGTGAAGTATCAAGGTATTGGGTGAAGCAGTTGCAGAGATATAGTACACGAAAAAACTTTAACAAAAAAAATTCAAAGTAATTTGACCTTGACATGGGCACAGGATCGCGCTTTCGCAAGCAGGTGCGACAATGATGATAAGCACCCATGTGAAGTATCAAGGTATTGGGTGAAGCAGTTGCAGAGATATAGTACACGAAAAAACTTTAACAAAAAAATTCAAAGTAATTTGACCTTGACATTGGGCACAAAGGGGCCGCACGGTTGGGGGTTAGAATGAAAATATGGATGATGATAAACACGCATGTGAAGTTTCAAGGTAATGGGCGAAGCAGTTGCAGAGATATAGTATAACGAAAAAGTTTTAACCAAAAAACTCTAACCAGACGTACGTTAAAAAGTTAACGTTGAAAATGGCTAAGTCAATTACGTAGAAATAATAGGTGAAGGTAAAAAAATAAAAAATGGTCACATGTTGGATAGTTGTATGTGGTAGGCACCCCTTGGTTATGAAGCTGTGAAAGTTTGGTGGTCCTAGGTGGTACAGTACCAAAGAAATGGGACTTAAACACGAAAACTTAACATTGTAAACGCGAAAACTTAAACATTGAAAATGGCCAAGTCGAATGCGCGGAAAAAAATGGGTGAAGTTAAAAAAAAGAGTAACATATTGGATAGTGATATGTGGTGGGTACCCCTTGATTATGAAGCTGTGAAAGTGTGGTGGTCCTAGGTGGTACAGTACGAAAGAAATGGACTTAAACACGAAAACTTAACATTGTAAACGCGAAAACTTAACATTGAAAATGGCTAAGTCGATTACGCGGAAAAAATGGGTGAAGTTAAAAAAAAAGTAACATGTTAGATAGTGATATGTGGTGGGCACCCCTTGATTATGAAGCTGTGAAAGTTTGGTGGTCCTAGGTGTACAGTAACAAAGAAATGGACTCAAACACGAAAATCTTAACATTGATTGTGGACGCCGCCGCCCGCCGCCGCCGCCCGCCCGGCTTTCGCCAATCCAATAGCCTGGATTTTTTTTCAAAAAACCTGGCTAAAAAGTAACATGTTGGATAGTGATATGTGGTCCCCGGGCAAACCCCTTTGATATAAATGAAGCTGTTGTAAAGTTTTGGTGTTCCTAGTGGTACAGTAACAAAGAAATGGACTTCAAACCCCACGAAAACTTAACATTTTATAAGTGGACGGAAACGCCCGACGCCCCGCCCGCCGCCGCCCGCCCGCCCGCCGCCCGCCCGCCACCCGCCGCCGCCCGCCCGGCTTTCGCCAATCCAATAGCCTCGATTTTTTTTAAAAAAACCTGGCTAAAAATTAATAAATTTATCATAAAATTGAAAATTTCTCCCTCAAAGTATACTTTGCTACTAAAGTATACTTTGCAATGTTGATGAAACAGGCTACTGATCACTTAGCCCCACCCTCAAAAAGTAATAAGACAAACACTCACATGTACTATTATAATGTGTATAATTGGATTAAACTCTCACGTAAAAAAAACAAACAAACTGTACCCGAGGCCAAATCAGAGATATCGCGATCCAGTAGCATATTTCATCAACATTGCAAAGTATACTTTAGTAGCAAAGTATACTTTGAGGGATATTAATTTTTATTATACTGAATTTATTACATTATCACAGCCATTTAATGGCTGTGATAATGTAATAAATTCAGTATAATAATTCTGCATACTTTTGATCATGAAATATATGCATTTGTTAGTTCTATATGAAATAATGCATTTCAGGAAAAATAAATGATTACTCCCTCAAATTATACTTTGCTAGTAAAGTATACTTTGCAATGTTGATGAAATAGGCTACTGATAAGGACGAAATATTAAAGTTAATTAATTTAATTAACCTTCACATGCACCCAACCAGCTGCTTGATGCAAGATTTATTTATTTATTATATCATATATCCCGCTGCAAGATGATCTGTAGCCGATTTCACCAACATTGCAAAGTATACTTATCTAGCAAAGTATACTTTCAGGGAGAAATTTTAAATTTAAGGATAAATTTATTAATTTGGCTGTGATAATGTAATAAATTCAGTATAATAATTCTGCATACTTTCAATCATCAAATATGTGCAGTGGATAGTTCTAAATGAAATAATGCATTCGGGAAAAATAAATGATTACTCCCTCAAAGTATACTTTGCTAAATAAGAATAATTTGCAATTTTGATGAAATAGGCTACAGATGTCACACTCTGGTACAAAAATAAATACCTATTAATCATTATTGGCAGATGATTATATAAATAGAAATAGGCCCGTACAAAACAACACAACAATACATGGAATACTATTCTGGGGCCCGTTGCACTAAACATCGTACGACTAAAAATATTCGTAACCGCAAATTTAGAATCGTCTGGAAATTTCAATTGATGGATTTACATTTATTGAGCATAGGCTGCAGCCTATGCTCAATAAATGTAAATTCAACAATTGTTTACAAGAAAACATTGTTAATGTGAAATTTACAGACCATCATAATTTTCAACTTACGAACATTTAAGTTGTACGAAGTTTAGTGAATCGGCCACCAGCACTGTGGTTAATGCTCATGATGTGAACATGCTATGTATTCCCACTGGAAAATACATTTTCCTATTAAATGACTACCGTAGTAAGTTTGATGATATAAAGATACCACAGATAATTATGTAACAATGGGGCAGCTATGGTGAAGATTATAACTATGGTAGAGGGGTCCTGTGGGGCCTGCTCCCCCTTTAAAATTTGAATCCCTGAAAATATTTACCGTAATAACTAATAACCCTGACTATTCGGACACAATTTGATTTGGGAAACCTCTATTAAATACGAGTTTTCCAAAAAAAATGTTTGTTTGTTTGTTTGTTGGGGTTTAACGGCCTATCAACAGCTAAGGTCATTTAAGGCCGGGTCAATGGGTTTAGTACTAAATCCCATATAATACCAGTACAAGTGCACATACATGTTCAAGTACATGTAAACATGAGGGGAAAATCCCAAAATCAGAAGGGAATATTTACAATAACAGAACTATATATTCAACGCTGAAATCAGAATAATCCTGATCTGATGCCCACACCAGAATCACTTGGCCCCCTCCCAAAAGCAGTAGGATCAGTAATAATCTTACTATTTTTATAATGGGCAATAACCCAATACAACTCCCAGGTAACAAAAGAGCCAAAAGTACTGTGGTTCTCAATAATTGCCGCATCAGAAAAATCCCTGCTTTAATCGTCATGTAGAAATAAAACCGTACTGCAAAATCGCCATATGATCAATAAACAAGAGGGCCATGATGGCCCTAATTCGCTCACCTGACTCCATGAACACCAGAGGAGAATGTGACATTGAGTTCATGTGTTTTAAAAAAATTGTGCTATTTTTAGATGGCGGTCATCTTGGATTAAGCGATGACTCTCATTTTACCAAATTTGAAAATGCTTCACCAAAGGATCTTACTTTACTATGAAGTTAGGCCGGCATCGGCCATGTGGTTCCTGAGAAAAAGACGTTCAAAATCTCGAATAAATGGACCTTTTGGAGGCCATCATGGATGACATAATCATCCGATTCCGACAGCGGTTCGTGTGAAGAAGAATCTTGAAATCTCTTATAAAATAACGACCTCTTGACCTTTCGGTGGCCATCTTGGATGACATGACCATCCAATTTCGACAAAAAATGTACCAATGCGATCGCCTCTTTGATACCTTCGATTTGATATAGACATGACGATATTCGGTCAAAAATAAAATTTGACCCCAATTTGACCCCATGGGCCACGCCCATTTTTGACCCCGGGGTCACCATTTTAACAACTTTGAAAGAGCATTCTACATCGATCATTCCTACCAAGTTTCATTGAAATCCGGCTGGCGGTTCATGAGAAGAAGATTTTTTAAGAATTTGTGCTATTTTTAGACGGCGGCCATCTTGGATTAAGCGATGACCTCCATTTTAACAAATCTGAAAAGGCTTCACCCTTGGACCATAACTGTGAAGTTTGACCACCATGGGCCAAGTGGTTCGTGTGAAGAAGAATTTTGAAATCTTTAATAAAAGAACGACCTTTTGACCTTTCGTGGCCACCTTGGATGACATAACCATCCAATTTCGACAAAAAATGTACCAGAGCGATCGCCTCTTTGATACCTTCGATTTGATATAGACATCACCATATTCGGTCAAAAATAAAATTTGACCCCAATTTGACCACGCCCATTTTTTACCCCGGGGTCACTATTTTAACAACTTTGAAAGAGCATTGTATATCGATCATTCCTACCATGTTTGATTGAAATCCGGCTGGCGGTTCATGAGAAGAAGATTTTTGAAGAATTTGTGCTATTTTTAGACGGCGGCCATCTTGGATTATGTAATGACGTGATTTTAACAATTTTGTAATCCCCCTACCTAAGGACCATGACCATGAAGTTTGGTGACTATAGGCTCAATGGTTACTGAGGAGAAGACGTTTGAAAATGTTCACGGACGACGACGGACGACGGACGACGACGGACACATTGCGGTAACAATAGCTCACATGAGCTTCGCTCAGGTGAGCTAAAAACATCTTCATGCAAAAATATGTCTGGTGATTTTTCATGTCTAAAGAGGTTATAGTAACTTTCTAGAACATATAATTATGCATCTGGTGGCCAAAATCAGAAACTAACATCTCAAAAGATATAGTAAAAAAATCCGCCCTCCTGCGTCACATTCCGCAAACCCCGTGTCTGAGAACCAAAGTACTTTTTTTACGGCCTTAGTATGGTTGTGCTGGTCTATCACAATAACAATGTGTTTGGATATAATTTGTTTTGGGAAACCCTAACAAATTGTGTCCAAATCTTAAGGATTATTACGTATATCAACGTATGCTGATGGCAGGCTAAACGATGCGCGACTAGCATTGACAACAGTCTAGTATCATGTGCACATGTTCATGGAATGTATCAACTATTACCCGCCTATGTAATTTACTATGAATCGTGAGTATTATGAGTATTATAACATCATTATGCACACTGAATGTCACATAATTCCTGCCAGCAGTTATCTTGCCAATAGCTGCAGCCCGCCATGGGTGAAATAGAACTTCGCTTTCCCCGTTTTGCTTCAGCTAGTCACAGCTTGAAGTAACGGACCAAGGTCTATAAATACATTAAATATGCCTAAAAGCATCCATAAATGAAAAAGAAAGAAGCTAAAAAAAATTGTTACTCCCTCTATAACACTTATACATGTATAGAGGGAGTAACAAAATTGTTTTTAGCTTATTTTTTTTTCATTTATCTACCGCAAAGAAAACCGCTAAATGCAGCTGTGAGCTTAAATCCTTATATTAGTGTTAAATTTATAATATGATAGATTTATGGGTTAATTTTATAAGTTAAGCCGCAACACATTTATTGATTGTATACATATGCTCTTATCATAGGTTGATATGGAAATATTTGTATCAAACTCTATCACTGACAGTAGTGTGATTATACATTACAGAATGGCGGGCATATGAATTTTGTATGTTTTTCATATGAATTTCAAGGAAATTTCATATGCAAATGATATAAAGTGAGCCAATATGCAATTCATATGCAAACTCTTCATATGCATTTCACATGCAAATCATAAGAATTTCATATGAAGACCCATGTACAATGCTTTTAAATCTATAAAATTTTCATATGAATTTCATGTGAAAAACATATGAATTTCATGTGAATTTTGCATATGAAAAAATATTGTATATTTCATATGAATTTCATATTGGAAAAAATATCTGGCAAGATCTGCGCCAGATATTTTTTCCCATTCACGTCATTAACCTACTATTTTATTTATCCCGTCAACACCTACAAATGGCTTTAAAATGCAAAACAAACAACCCCAGGCACCGCACATATTCATACAGTGATATGGTCGTATCGACACGATATCAAAAATGTTTCACGGCACCGTGTTTCACTGTGACTACAGCTAAGGTCATTATAGGCAGGTTAACGGGTCGAATTTCATATGTTACCTGTTGCGATGAGGGGTAAATCCCAAAATCAGAACCAAATATTACAGAAAAAAAATATATTCAACCCTGAAATTAGAATAACCTGACCTGGTGCCAGGTCCTCATCACAACAGAGTCACACTTCCCACAAGTAATATGATAATTACTAACCGGATTCAACTCTCACGTACATGTACCAGACAGCCACAAATGTAACCCATCGTTAAATGTACCCTTCTCATGCTCCCAACCAACAAACACAACCTCATGGACTGAAAGGCAGTCCTGAAGAAATGCAGTCCTGTTGGCAAGGTAACCACAGACGCTACATTGCTTGTAAGAAGCACGACGGGTGCTTTGTTGATGTAATGGCGAACAGTGCAGATTCAGATCAGGCTGTGTGGATGCACAGGCTGATCTGGATCTACACTGGTCGCAAAACCCATAATCCCAATTTCTCCAGGCACAGCCACATATAAATTAAACCTTGTAGGTCTTGATCAGACTGGCAATATGAGAGAGTGTGTTATTTACAAAGATAGCAAGTGAGTTTCAACAGCCTAAGTATATACAAAATGCAACATGCTGTGACAAAGTGAGGCTAGCACACTCCAGATTTACTGTCTGTTCCACGTTTTGCTGCCGACAAACTTTTGGCTATTAAACACTTCAAATTCAAAAAATATTAAAATGTGTAAGTACTTTTTCATCAACAACAAAAAAGTCTGCCTCCCAAAATTTTTCGCAATAAAATCAATATTTAATGGAATTTCATCAAATAACAGAAATTGGGGAGGGTTACTTTTTTGTTTATTGATGAAAAAGTACTGATTGCACCAAATCGCTAAGTGCACATTGAGGGAGTATTTTTCAAGTTATGCATACATTTATTAATATGTACAGTAGCGTAACCATTTGTCGGGATTACCCCCGCGTCGGGAATTTTCGTAAACCGCATTTGTCACTAATCACGGAAACTTTCATTGTCAGTTTCCCGGACATTTTTTGCAGAAGACACCTATCTGTCAAATGGAAAAAAATATTCCACATCGCCCTTGGTCATGTAACGTTTTAATCAAAATTGTTAGAATACCTTCAAAATGTTGTATTTCAGCTATTCCCACTTTTGTCCACTCAGAAACATCATTATTGAAAAAGATTTACAAAGCATGGTTTTGTCGGTCTGCGTCACTGGATTCTTTAGCCATTTTGAGCAGTCAATGTCATGTAAACACAGACTGGTAGCTGTCCAATTACCAGAAGAGAGCTTCTCATTATACTGGAGGGTCTTATATGAAAAACAATAAAAAAACTAACACAGAATTATATTTGATTACACAGATGTAGATATAAACTCCGTGTTTTTAATAGAATTTATTGTTCTGTTGATTATAAAAATGCTCAGAATAATATTCTACAGTTTGTAGATTGTTATTATCTTGTTGTTGGTATATATCCTGCCTGTAGTGTGCAATTTAATGAATATGGTAAAATAGCATGTACCACAAATGAAAATTAAACGTGATCTGAAAGCATCTTGCAGTATGATTATTAGCCTTGTGATAATATTATTGTCATTTATGACTGGCAAAGGAAATGGTGGAAAATTGTTTACTGTACACTCCTCTGATAATTTAGATAACCATTTTTCACTCTGATCCGATGGTGCGCCACACTACAGGATGAGAATAACCCAACAACAAAAATCCAGAGTCTAAGGTCACAGTCTATTTTCTACAAGCGCCTGGATGATACGTTAACAAAATGGACGACATGGAAACAAGCAGCACTTTTTGATAAATCTGGTTTCACAGCACTTTTACGATAAGTTTATTGTTTTAAAAAGTTTTGAATAATTGTTTTTGTATGCTTATAGCTCTAGTAACTGGCCAACGAAGGCTTATTATCCAGAATCTAGGTATATCCACTGTATACGAAATAAACACTTTTATTAATCAAAGCAATAGCTGTGATAATGCAATAAATATACCACATGGATACTACATAATCTTAATCATCAAAATATAACCATGCATATGTTTTATGTGAAATAATACATTTCAATGCAAACAAGAAATGGCATCGTTAAACAAAGCTAATCCCCTCGCTGGAAGCCTTGATAAAATTAAAAAAATAACACAAAACAAACACGTATGTTGTTACCACTCATTTGAACCGTCTCGACGAGACGGTTCAGATGAGTGGTAACAACATATACGCGTTTGTTTTGTGTCCTCGGTGACCTTGACCTTGGTTGGTCGAACGTGGGTCGTTTTGGCAGCCTTGATAATAAAAAAATAAATATGCAAAACAAAGCACCATCCCTAGAAACACATTGTGGCCAGACATTATAAAAAAATTGTCTTAGAAACAAGGTGAACACAAGTCCTCAGTGATATTGACATTGGGTGGTCGGACGTGGGTCGTATGCAAAACAAAGCACCATCTCCAGACGTGGGTCGTATGCAAAACAAAGCACCATCTCCAGACGTGGGTCGTATGCAAAACAAAGCACCATCTCCAGACACATATTGTGACCAATATTATCAAAATCAGTGAAGCGATTCAGGAGTTATTGAAAAATGAAAGGTGTTACTAAAGTACGTACATGCGCACGTGCGTACATTGACAAACGCTATATCCCTTCTGGCCTATCGCGACTTAGGTATATAAGTGCACATAGCAATTTTGGTGATATCGGCTACAGGAATATTTTTCAACTTCCAGAGCAAACAGCATAGCCCCAGATCAGACTTCGCATCTGCGAAGTCTGATCTGGGGCTACACTCGCTGCAAATACTACAAGCCCATATTAATCATGATAAGTCTCATATAGGTGCAAATAATTTATGTTAATTTAAGAGATTTAAAACTATTAACAAATGAGAACATGAGCATTTAAACTTTCAATTACAATATCTAATATCTGTCTTATTAGTAACAATATATTACAGTGATTAGCTAATATACATTTACTATAGACAATCTCCGGTAAACATAATTAATAAAAATATTTTGTACAACTACAATTCTACATCAAACTAGAGCAAGTAAGCAGGGATACCCCCGGTCGATGCATGGACCGAAAATCAAAGTTGCTAAGTTTATTTGTTACAGACAGTTTGTTTCTTTGTTTATTGGTGTTTAACGGCCTATCAACAGCTAAGCTCATGTAAGGCCGGGCAAATGGGTTCAATCCCGTTTTAACCTGCTGCATTGGGGGGAAAATCCCAAAAACAGAATATTTACATCGAGAACAAATATATTCAGCCCTGAAATTAGAATAACCTGACCTGGTACCAGGTCCATACCACACCAAAGTCACTTGGCCCCTTCCCCTAAAATAGGATTACGAATAATCATAATACTCACATAAGGGGTAATAACCAGATGCAACTGTCACATACAAAATTCCAAAGATGTATGTGAGGGCCAAACCGCGTCTCCAGTCAGAATTCTGGTAAGGTTGAACTCCGATCGTTAAATTACCCATCACATGCTCTCACCTGCCACCAACGGGGTATAATGAATACTATGTATATCATCGTATCTAATGAGCCACCTCATCACATTTGTCTGCCTTATTGTATCTTTGTATTCCATCACCTTATACAGTGGAACCTCTCTAAACCGGACACCCTGGGGGATCCCCAGGGTGTCCGGTTTAGAGAGGTTCCACTTGAAAACAGACAGATGACAACTTCAAGAGACACATCGGTGATTTGCGATCATGAACATACATTATCATCGGAGATAAATGGCAATTAACCCGATCAAAATTAAGTAGAACTAACTTTTCTCTATGTTCGGCCAAGTGAGTTTCTACTGTATTTGTACAAATGTACGCAGTCCGATCAGAGTCTAAGCTGTTTGCCATTCTGTCACTATAGTCTGTTTCACGCAACCTGCCCAAATTTTACGGCTTTATTAATATATTTTTCGATAATATTAAATTATAGCAAAATTTAAGAATGAGCCTACTTTTTATTTCGTGAAATTTGCTTCAATATTGATTTTATTGCGAAAAAACAATTTCCCCATGTTAAATCCCCATAGACATCTTCACTCTCTGTGGGGATTTAACATGGGGAAAGTTTTAGATTTTCAGAAATACTGGACCGATTTTCAAAATGTAACTTTGGTTTCTTAGTTAGATCATTTCCAAGCTATCTAGCCAGGTTTCAGAATCAAGTTCCAATATTTGACCGAATTTCACGTAGTTTCCTTTAATTTAATATTATCGAAAAAATAATGTTTTTGAATTGTTTAAGCCGTAAACTTTGGGCAGGTTTCGTGAAACAGACAGTAAGTATGATCACTGTCATCATCCTATAGCATCCTATACCGATTGTGGGAATGAGCTGAATGCCAAGAATCGTGTTATTGCACAATGTAAGCCAATTGTAAGCAATAAAAATATATTGTGTACATGTATTATGCTTTTCATAAACAGCGTTATATCTATAACTTGACACATTTCCCCGATCATCAGATCTGGGGTCAGTCCAAGAACGGGGTTCAAATTCCAGAATGGGGGCTAATCCCAGAACGGGTGTCAATTTTTACCAGAAAGGTTAGTGATGTAACGTCACACTCTGGCCGCATTCGTCCAGATCCAAAATGCCGGCAACTAGTGAAGATGGTGGATTTGTCATCGAGGTAAAACATACTTTACCAACTGTGAAATGTTTAGTAATGAAGTGAATGAATCATATGCCTTTCCTGTTTCCAGGACCGTCGTAGCTTGCAAAAGACACGTGTACAATTTTCCTGCTTTTTTCCGGCCATTGTCAGATAGGTCCCCGTTCTAGGATTGACGTTGCGTTTTTCAGCCCCCATTCTGGGATTGGTCCTCATTCTGGGACTGACCCCCCGATATGGGTCTTACATATATACAAGATTAAATTCTGACTAGAGTCTGTGAATTTGCACATTGAGCAAGACAAACACATGTGGCGGAGAAATAGGGCCTATCGGTTTTGCAAACAGTGTAGATCCAGATCAGCCTGTGCATCTGCAGTCTGATCAGGACCTGCACTGTTCGCCATTCCATCAATGAAATACCTGTCATGCTTCTAACAAGCAATATAAATAATTATCAGGTTACAGGAGTATGCTATTCGATCAGGAGCTACGCTTGTCACAAATCCCTGAAGCCCCATTTCTCCAGTCGCAGCCACGAATCAGAAACGATCCAATGGCCATTTCATCAGCCAATGGCCATCATGGAAGGGGTCAGTGGAAGAATGGGCACTAAATCCTTCACGGGGTTAGTCCTCCTTCTTCCACGGACCCCTCCAAATGGAATGTGAACTAAATTTGATGCGACTTATTGGTGTTTAACGGCCTATCAACAGCTATTGTGGTTTATGCAAACAGAGCAGATCGTAACGAGCCGTCTCATCAGGATCTGCAGCATTTGTCACTATCATTCACCTTGAGAAACACATGTGCAAACACTGTAGATCCAGATGAGCCGGCTCGTTAAGAGCCGTCCTCACAGGATCTGCAGCATTTGTAATATCATTACCTTGAGCCGCATCGTGCACATGTAGATCGATGAGCCGGCTCTGTAACGAGCGTCTCATCGGATTTCGCAGCATGTCACTATCATTCACCTTGAGAAAACACATGTGCAAACACTGTAGATCCAGATGAGCCGGCTCGTAACGAGCCGTCTCATCAGGATCTGCAGCATTTGTCACTATCATTCACCTTGAGAAACACATGTGCAAACACTGTAGATCCAGATGAGCCGGCTCCAACGAGCCGCCTCATCAGGATCTGCAGCATTTGTCATTATCATTCACCTTGAGAAACACATGTGCAAACACTGTAGATCCAGATGAGCCGGCTCGTAACGAGCCATCTCATCAGGATCTGCAGCATTTGTCATCTATCATTCACCTTGAGAAACACATGTGCAAACACTGTAGATCCAGATGAGCCGGCTCGTAACGAGCCGTCTCATCAGGATCTGCAGCATTTGTCACTATCATTCACCTTGAGAAACACATGTGCAAACACTGTAGATCCAGATGAGCCGGCTCGTAACGAGCCGTCTCATCAGGATCTGCAGCATTTGTCACTATCATTCACCTCTAAAAAAATCAATATTTTCATGAATGGAATATCCCCAAAATTAGTACGAAAAAGCCATGGTAGGATATCCAGGGTTGAAACGGTTAAGGAACGGCTTGCTGAGTAAATATCAAGCAGTGTAGACCTAGATGATGTCCATGTATCATGTAATGCAAGTCAACAAGTCCTTGTACGGAGAATCAGGTAATGTCGAGGACACTGACTGGAATGTTAGCTGGAAACTGCGACGCTGAGCGTCGTCAGATAGCTGCGAGTAGAAATCCATCGCTGCCAGACAAAATAACTTCTTGTCGACGACGTCTATCTTTCCCATACGACTAAGGACATAGGAGAGCCTGAGATATGGTTAAGGATTGGTAAAATAACAATTATAATTAGAAATACATCCTATTTTTTATAGTGTTTTTTTCTTCAGATTCCAACAAAAGTGAACTCATTGGTTCACATCAAAACAATATAGTAAACAATAGAACGACGCTCAGACAAAAGGGAAAGTGAACAAAAGTAGGTAACTTCTTCGCAATATTGTGTTTTGGCATGTGAAATTTCAAATGAATGCAAAAGTTGTTCTGTGCCAATAAAAATGCTCAGAATCATGTAATTACTCTTTTGAAAATTGAAGGGATCAGAGGAAGAAGGGGGCTACGTCCATGAGGGACTTTAAATCATAATGGACTTCGCCCCCGTCATCCACTGTCCCTTACAATTGAACATTGATTGATTGATTTACATAGTAATTATCAAATGATACATATTGTGCAAGCAGACATTGAAAATAGGAGGGGTCAGAGAATGAAGGGGGCTAAGTCCCTTCCCTTATGGGACTTAGCCCCCTTCATTCTCTGACCCGTCCTATTTTCAATGTCTACTTGCACAATAAGGGACTTAGTTCCCTTCTTCCAATGACACCCTTCAGTTAAACATTGATTGATTGAGAGACAATTGTAGTTGGAATTATCAAATGATACAGATTGTGCAGGTAACCAGAAAATTGTAGGGGTCAGAAGGACCTAGCCCCCATCTTCCACTGACACTTTTCATTGAACATTGGACGATTGATTGACATAGTAATTATCAAAGGATACAGATTGCGCAGCTAGACATTGGAAATTGGAGGGGTCAAAGGAAAAAGCGGGCCTAGTCCATAAGGGACTTAGCCCCCTTCTTCCACTGACCCTTTCAATTGAACATTGATTGATTGATTGATTGACATAGTAATTAGGAGTTTGAATTATCAAAGGATACAGATTGCGCAAGCAGACATTGAAATTCAAACATCGATTGATTGACTGATTGAATGAATGGTTACTTGAAGTTTGAATTATAAAGGAAACAGTTTGCACAGGTTGACATTGAAAATGGAACATTGATTGATTGATTGATGGTTAATTGAGGTTTGAATTATCAAAGACTACAGATTGAAAATTGAAGCGTCAGACGAAAATGGGAGTAATCTTCCTACGACCCATTTCAAAGGAAAATTGGTTGAATATTTACTTAGAATTATCAAAGGATACAGATTGCGCAGATGGACATTGAAATTAGAACATTGATTGATGGTTACTTGAAGTTTCAATTATCAAAGGATAAAGATTGAAAATAGTTGATTATTTACGTGCAGTTAGAATGATCAAAGGATACAGATTGCGCAGGTAGATGTTTGTGGACGCACTGATGAAGAAGCAGGTGAGGCTCCACATTGCCATGGCGACCGGAGTGCGCTGCGTGAAGTTGGAGAGCGACAACATCACCCAGTCCTTGAGTAGCACGTGCTGTCTCTGGTCGTGGAGGTTACTGAACACCTGTGGTTGGTGGGTTGGTTGATTGATGGGTTGAGTGATTGATTGATTCATTGATTTAGTGGTTACTCAACACCTGCAGTAGGTGGGTTGATTGCTTTAATGGTTACTGAACACCTGTGGTAAGCGGGATGATTGGTTGGTTGATTGACTGGTTGGTGGGTTGATTCATTGGTTGGTTGAGTGATTGATTGATTTAATGGTTACTGAACAAATGTAGTAGGTAGGTTGATTGACTTGAATGATTGGTAACTTAAACATCTGTGGTAGGTGGATTGATTGATTGTTTGGTTGATTTAATTGTTACTGAACACCTGCGGTAGTAGGTGGATTAATTGATTGTTTGGTTGATTTAATCGTTACTGAACACCTGTGGTAGGTGGATTGATTGATTGCTTGTTTGATTTAATTGTTACTGAACACCTGTGGTAGGTGGATTAATTGATTGTTTGGTTGATTTAATTGTTACTGATTGATTTATTGGTTGATTGATTAATTGATTCAACGGTTATTGAACGCCTGTGGTAGCTAGTTTTATTGATTTGTTAATTGACCAGTTACTGAAGGTAGGCAGATTAAAGATTGATTGATTGACTGATGGTAGGCTAGTATTTTTGGATTATCAAGCTTATCAGGTAAGGCTAGGAAACACGTAGGAATTGCAAGGTTCACTGAGGAATTCCTACAGAATCCGAGCAGAGCCTGATAAAAGTTGATGTCTGATGACACTAACCTTGTATTCTATTCATCAGGCAACAGTTTTATATATACAGTGGAACCCCTCTAAACCGAACACCCTGGGGACAGACTGAAAAGTTCGGTTTTCGGTTTAGAGGGGTTTTCTATTTCCAGTTAAGGAAATGTATGTTTTCCATCATTAACTCTTGGATTTGTATAGTATATACCATTATTACCATATTGAAAGCATATGTACACATTTTTTCAATAAATATGTCAAGTTTCTTTTTATTCTGAGAATTGATATGATGACTTTTTCATTGGAAACAAACAAACAAATAAAAACCAGTGTTTTTTTTATAAAACTACACGACAAGGTGACAGTCTAGTTGTGGACCAGCCACCAGTATAGTAAATTTATAGAGTATTTTCATATTTCTCCACCCGAAAAAGTTAAGTCCCAATGAGACGATTCTAAAGCACTCCTAACTTGCCATTTGTATGGACAAATAAGAAATGTACCCCCAAATTACGCACCTTAAAGGGGGCTCGGCTACCCAGTTGTGTTTTATCATGTTGACATGTGTAATTCCCAATAAACAGAGTGCAGATGACATGGGATAAAGGCCCCCAAGTATTTTGCGCCACTGTGGAACTTTCTCGATCAGCTGGAACGCTCTGTTAAGACCAGAATGTGTTTTTTTTTATTGACATTGCAAATAGTGCAGATTCGCAAGGGGTATAACAAATAGTGCAGATTCGCAATGTCTACGGTCTACACTGGTCGCAAAGAGCATATGACACATTTCGCGTGTGCTGTGTAGTTACCGCGAGCTGCTACAATAGCCCACAGGCTACAGTCACGAGTTTACAGCCTCGTTAAGTTTATTAGATTATCTCAATTAATCGGTCAGTTGGTTCAAAAATAATGTGCCGATTATTTTATTTCCGTAACAGCAAACATGTTTCGTATTTAGGTCGCATGTATTGAATAGATTCCTAACGTTATAATGCCGCTTATGAAGTTAAAAAAACACGTCCGTTAAAATCGTCTCATTCTCGTGGCTCCGCATTTTGGGAACCAGAGCTGAACAATACTACCGGGAACCAGTCTATTGTAAACACGGTGTGATTTTGAGACCCGCTTGAAACAACAACATTGAAATTGGGCGCGGTGTATTTATTGGATGACATCCTGACAGGTGACCGTGTTTCCGGTTTTCCGGGGTTATTTTAACGCTGAAATATGGTTTTGGGACTTGAAATGGCGTCCGGATTACGGAGTAGAGGGGTTCCGGAATAGAGGGGTAGAAACTAATGTGTTTATATAGCAGAATATTCGGGACGTGGTCGTATGTTCGGTATAGCGCGAATTCCGGTATAGAGGGGGTCCGGTTTGGAGGGGTTCCACTGTACTATGAAAGTATTTATGCCTGCCTAGAGTGTGGATTAAACCCAGTACCTCTAGCAATAGGCCACAATGTACCCCTATACTATGAACATAATTATACCAGACTCGAGAAGAGATTGAACCCATGAAATCCAATATTGAAGTCCAATGCTCTACCACTCGACTATAAACCCAACATTTGTATAATGAGCATTTCTTTGATCAAAAAGCGACCAGTGTAGCCCCAGATCGGCCTGCGCCATGGCGCAGACCTATCTGGTGCTTCACTGGTCACACACAGAATAATCAAAAGAAAATGCCAAAGATGTACAATTTTCCCTGAAAAATATTTACATAAACTGTGATATTTTCTGTAAATGATGTCGAAAGTTGACAAAATAATCATAGCAAATGCGGAATTGAATATATCGTCAACTTCCATCGTCATTTACTTAAAAATAATGTAAATATATAGATGTTAGCGCATTTTCTTAGGTACAAAATCACATGGCTTGTCTCCCATACCGACCTGGAAGACCACCCTGGCTATAAGTTGAGGGTACGGCTGCTGACTGGAGAGAAACTCTCCGATCACTTTGTTCATGATGTCCTGAGCTGGGAAAAAGTCGGCAAGGAACGGCGGTAGGACGCGCGCGATCACTCGAGCCTCGTATGGATAACCCTTCTTGATTCTGGAATGTGACATATTAGGTTATTTAATCATAATTTTGTAATACCGGTAGTAAGTAATTCTTTATTATAGTAACATGTGTTAAATGAAACATACACATTTATATTTGAATAATTCCAGCACAAAAATATTTACACAATTCCCTAACATTTGATTGGCCCGTAGCAAGTCTCTGTCCAAAATGTATATCCCAGTAAACTCCCACGCCGAACTACTTTCCGTAACCGTGAGGCGCAGTCATAATAATTAAGAAAACAGAAAATAAACACATTTTCTTGATGAATTTATTTAAAATGCTGGAATTATAAGGAATGAATGGCCTTTTTGTGGAATTTATCGGGGATATAAACTTGGAAAAGTCGCGGGAATACTGGACGAAGGCCGGAAGGCCTCGTCCAGTATTCCAGCGACGTTTCCAAGTGTATACCCCGATAAATACTGACGAAAACACCCTGGCCTTATGGGCCTATATGTCACTTTCAGATGGTTAGTTATCTGTGTATATGCATGTAATACAATAATTTATTTCTCTAAGAGTTAATTCAAGTATTTTTCCGAGATACCAGAAGTGCAGGCTAGTCTTGGTCCACACAGCACACAGACGCCATCAGACACATTTCTCCAGTCAAAACCGCATGGACCAGTCAAAATACATAAAAAACTAGATTGGTCAGTAAGCGAGGCTTACGGAATACCCCCACGCGTGGGCCCAGGTAGTAGAGCCTTACAGGAATGCATGTGTGAAATATTAAGCATTTTACATGAAGGAAACAGAAGTTACAACAATATTTCTCTGATCAATGTCAAGTTTTGTAAAGAGACTAAGTATTTGACCTTGACCTTGGGATCAGCGGGAGTTGGATGGTCGTGGATATGGACGGACGGACGGACGGACGGACGGACAACCTGACTCCAGTATAACCCCCCAAAACTCGTTGCGAGGGGTATAATTATGATCATCAGTGAGGTAGGAACGGCAGAAAACCATACCCATAGGGAATGGGGGTGGGGGTGGGCAGTGCAGGTGGGTAGTGGGGATGGGAGGTAGGGTTAGAGAAGGTGGGGAAACAGGCAAGCATAACCTTTGATTTGCAGTTTTATTCCACTTGTTCATTTGGGTCACAAAAAGGTCCATTTTGTCACAGATCATGATATAAAACGCTTCCTAGCACCGGCTTGACCCCCCCCCCCGCCCCCCCCCCCCCCCCGATAATCCATCATACTATCATACTCTAACCCATTACAGATGATTCAAACAAGTAGTAACAACATATACCTCGAGAAATAAACAAAATAATGAGATTTTTTTCAACAAAAATGATCGTATCCTTAGGCTGAAATGGGTTAATTATACTAATTGTTTGGACTATTCCACTGATGAGGAAATGCAGATTTTTTTCTTTTTTTTTAGAATTGGACACCGATAATGCTGCAGATCCTGATGAGACGGCCCCTTAGGAGCCGGGTCATCTGGATGTACAGTGTTTGCACATGTTGGATATAAGATATATTTGGTTGAAAGGCTTCAACAATAGATATTTTAAGAGCATAAGCCTGGATATAAGGTATATTTGATTGCAAGGTTTCAACAAAAGACATTTTTAAGAGCCTAAGCGACGTGTGTGGAGCCATACCTATCAAAGAGCACAGTGACACGCTCCATGGCGAGAATCAGGGACTCGGGGTCCTGGTACAAGGCCGCGGACTCGTCACTGGAGAAGAACTGCTGTTCCCGCGGCATCGGGCTGTACTCATCATACTGCTTACCTGCAATACAACGATGGATTGATTGATGTCCATTCAACAAGGGCATCATACGCTCGAAGTGAATTATACATACATGTACAAGCATAGGAACAAGCATTGCAAATTCAGCATGAAAATTACAATATCTTCCATGGTAAACCATCCTGATCTAATGTCCGTATCACACTGGATCACTTAGCGAAAGATGTAAATCCAGGTATTTGATTGATCAGGCTCTCCTTCGAAATGAAAACATGTCTTGGCATTTCATTAGAGACAATTCTAATGAAATACCAAGATGTGTTTTCATGGAAAATATGCTATATTTGTGGTCTGTTTATTGATTTCAGCAGCATGATAAAGGTACCACAAAATTTGTATTGCTTTTTGATACTCGCTACTTCTGATTTCAATTGGGTTCTTGGCAATTTTAATTGGGTATTTAAGCAAATATGCAGCTTATCTGGAGCACTGCACTTATATAAATTTATGTGCATGGGCCTGTTGATTAGATGAAATTTTACATCCGTTCCACAGCAAGTTCAATATCCACCATACAGCTGAAATCACATGGCACAAGGTATGTATCCTGGTCAGGGTTGATTCACCATTGAGGAACACATGGGGGACTAACGGGGTTTGTGACCAGTCAAGGTTTGTTTGTTTGTTTGTTTATTGGTGTTTAACGGCCTATCAACAGCTATGGTCATGTAAGGCTGGGCAAACGGGTTCGATCCCATTTTAACCTGCTGCATTGGGGGGAAAATTCCAAAATCAGAACTGAATATTTACATCGAGAAACAATATATTCAGCCCTAAAATTAGAATAACCTGACCTGGTGGCAGGTCCATACCACACCAAAGTCACTTGGCCCCTTCCCCTAAAATAGGATTACGAATAATCGTAATACTCACATAAGGGGTATAACCAGATTCAACTGTCACATACCAAATGCCAAAGATGTGAGGGCCAAACCAGGTCTCCAGTCGGAATTCCGGTAAGGATGAATCCCGATCGTTAAATTACCCAACGCTTGCACCCACCTTCCACCCACGACCAGTCGAGGTACATGACGGTTGATTTGATGGATTGATGTATTGGTGTTTAATGGCCTATTAACAGCTGGGCTGGGCCAACAGGTTCGATCCCGCATGTAAACTTCTGCATTGGTGGGAAAATCTCAAATTCAGAACGGAATGTTTACATCAAAATAGATATATATTCAGCCCTGAAATTAGAATAACCTGACCTGGTTCCATGTCCATACCACACAAAAGTCGCTTTGCCCCTTCCCCTAACAGTAATACTGGTAGGATTACACTTATAAGGGGTACAAAATGTATGACCAGTAGCCAATTTCACCAACATTGCAGAGTATACTTTTCTAGCAAAGTATACTTTGAGGGAGAATTTTTCAATTTTAGGATAAATTTATTAATTTTTATTATAATATACTGAATTTATTACATTATCACAGCCAATTTGGCTGTGATAATGTAATAAATTCAGTATAATAATTCTGCATATTTTTAATCAACAAATATATGCAGTTGTTAGTTCTATATGAAATAATGCATTTCAGGAAAAATAAATGATTACTCCCTCAAAGTATACTTTGCTAGAAAAGTATACTTTTCAATGTTGGTGAAATCGGCTACAGATTCCACTCTCACATACAAGAGATCTGAAGTACCTGATGGTCAAAGTGAAATTTAAAGTGAATGGGTTTAACGTCACACCAACAGCTAGGATCATATAGAGATGGGACCACAGTTTAAAGTCTCATCCAACAGACCAGTGGGATGGAAATATATGAAGGTTTGATTGGAAGTCAGGCGTTTTAACCCCTAGGCCACAATCCATCCCTACCTGAGGGTCAAACGAGGTCGGGATTCCGATAAAGATGAATCCCGATCGTTTTTCAAGACATTTAATTTCAAATTTAAGGACCTTTCTTTTACAATGACACAATTTTTTAGCCAGAGCCGATACAAAGCTAAATTTTTTAAGACTTGAGCCGTTTTGGCCATGGTATTTAAGGCTGGTGTTTAGACCAATTAATTGAATTTGGTGGTCACGTTTTGACCAAAATGGGTCGGTTAATATTCAAGGTTTTCTTTTAAGGGTTATTATTGTTTTTCAAGGGTTTTTCAAGGCAATTGATCATTTTCAAGGGTTTTTCAAGTCAGATGTCAAATTCAACGGCTTTTCAAGACCTGTGCGGACCCTGTAAAATGACTGAAAGCTGAACAGTGTAGACCCAGACCAGACTGGACGGATGCGCAGGCTGGTCTGGGTCTACACTGCGTTGCCACAAATGCAGCTTACCGGAGTACATGCAGGTAAACAGTAGACCGAGTGCTGCCAGGGATCTCTCGGGGCTAGGCAGGCATAACCTGTAACATACACTACACATAGATTACAATACAATACACATAGATCTACATTACAATACAATACACATACATGTACATTACAATACATTACAATATACAGACCTATATAATATAACAATATAACCTTCAACCGGATATGATTCCAGCACAAAAATATTTACACAATTCCCTAACATTTGATTGGCCCGTAGCAAGTCTCTGTCCAAAATTTATATCCCAGTAAACTCCCACGCCAAACTACTTTCCGAAACCGTGAGGCGCAGTTAAAATAATTCTTAAGAAAACGGAAAATAAACACATTTTCTTGATGAATTTATTTCAAATGCTGGAATTATAATTATAAGGAATGAATGACCTTTTTGTGGAATTTATCGGGGATATAAACTTTCCAAGTTTATACCCCGATATATTCCACAAAAAGGCCATTCATTCCTATAATAATTGTAGTGGTGAAAATTTGTGTATCTGTACAGCGGGTGATAAAATCACAGTGATACCAATAATTTATTTACACTGGCAGCCATAAAGACAGTTTTCGATAAATTTAATCCGGAATATGAAGAATTTCAAGGTTCTGGGGTTCTGGTTGGCCAGGAGGAGCAAAAGATAGAGATATTGAATGACGGATCGTAATCATAATTCGGAATGTCCTCGTGAGAAAGATCCATGCTCCAGTAGTGAACCAACTTATTACTGTTTGTTCCACGTTTTGCTGCCGACGAACATTTGGCTATGAAACACATTAAATCTAAAAAATATTTAAAAGTAAGTACCGGTAGTTTTTTATCAATAACAAAAAAGTCACCCTCCCCAAAAAATTTAATTTGATGAAATTCCATCAAATATTGATTTTATTACGAAAAAACTATTTTCCTATGGGAATTTAACATGGGGGCTAAAAATATATTTTTTTTATTTGTGGACCGATTTTCAAAATCTAACCGGATGAAAAAACAAAAAGTTTTGAAAATTGACTCCCCATGTTAAATTCCCATAGGAAAATAGTTTTTTCGCAATAAAATCAATATTTGATGGAATTTCATCAAATATTTTTTTTTGGTGATGTTGACTTTTTTTGTTATTGGTGAAAAAGTACTTCTATTTAAATATTTTTAAGATTTAATGTGTTTAATGGCCAAAAGATCGTCGGCAGCAAAACGTGGAACAGACCATAGTATTTGTGCACTGCACCAGACCCACAAATTTACTAATTTAGTACAATGCTCCCATATCAACCATTGTCGTGTCAAGATACAGATCTTTCTTGAAAATACGCATACAGTAAAGTCTCGCTAAACTGGACCCCCAGAACAACACAAGTGTGTGTGATGTTGCTGGGTTTCACTGTATGTTATCTATGGTGATAAAGCCGATTCATGATGGCAAAGCATGCAAACATGTCATGCAGTGATTGATATACCTGTGGCCCATTTCACCAACATTGCAAAGTATACTTATCTAGCTACGGTAAGTATACTTTGAGGGAGTACCGGTAATCATTTATTTTTCCCGAAATGAATTATTTCATATAGAACTATCGACATATTCGATGATTAAAAGTATGCAGAATTATTATACTGAATTTATTACATTATCACAGCCAAAATGGCTGTGATAATGTAATAAATTCAGTATAATAAAAATCAATGAATTTATCCTTAAATTTTCAAAATTTAGTAAACTGTATATTTGATACCTTTAAACAAATAATCTTTGATGTAGAACTAGTAAATTGCCAAAAATAATAGAACAGGGAAATCATTTTCCCATGGAAGCTATCTTTTCTCTAGTTGTTGTTCAACATTCAATATAACGAAATGAAGCTTTAAAATTTACAAGATATACATGTAAATGTCAAATACCGGTAACCAATTTCTGCATGTGTATGGTCTTTATTAATAATTTATTGATCAATACAGCTTTAACAGTTTTATATATCGCTAACATATCAAACACGCCGGATAACCGATTGCAAAAATCACTCTTCCATTTGTTACATTAAAGAGATGGGGTTAAAGTGCTGCCCTCGCGAAAGGTATGCAGCGGGGTAGCAATTTTGTTTCTATCTTGTTGACAGATTTTAACAGATAAACATGCTGAAAATTTATGATTTACAACATGATAGAGGACCATCAGAGGAATGCATGTATGTATGAAATGTGAAGCACTTGCATGAAAGACCCAAGTGTTACACTTTTGAAAACACAAAGTATGTGACATTGACAAAAAAATACGAACACCAGTAACACTATATGCCCCTCTCACCATTCGGCGGAGTGGGCATAAACACACAGGTTTCGAATGGATGCACATGCATGCACACACTGTTGTATACAGAAACACACAGATGTTATTGTGATTCGCTATGGTAGGACTTCGCAAGCTGGTTCTACAAAGTATAAAATTTACTCTAAATGTATATGTGCTTTTGTGTTTAACCCTTTCATCCCTAAGTAACTGATATAGACTATTTCATGTTAACCCTTAGACCGCTATCTTTTTTTTTATTTTCTATTTTCCATTTTTATCATCAAAAACATGCTTTGACAGCACTTTTATTGAGAAATAAGGCAAGATATAAAAACAACACCAGACGACAATTGTTGTAAGTAGCGGTCTAAGGGTTAAGTTTGAGACAGTTAGACTGTTCTATTATGTAGAAAAGGGAGTCGATCATCTTGTAAAAATTAAAAAATATCCACAAATGGTGCAGATCTTGATTACGAGGTTGTTCATCATGATCTACACTGCTGACAAATATTAATCTCCAGTGTTGAAGGGATTATATTCTGTAGTAAATTAACCCTTAGACCGCTACACACAACAATTGTCGTCTGCTGTTGCTTTTATATCTTGCCTTATTTCTCAATAAAAACATGGTTTGACAGCACTTCAGAATCATTTCCAATGGAAATGATTCTGAAGTGCTGTCAAACCCTGTTGTAAATTATTCTAAAGTGCTGTCAATGCATGTTTTTGATAAAAATGGAAAATAGAAAATAAACAGCAGACGACAACAAATTAAGATAGCGGTTTAAGGGTTAAAAGGCAAACTATGGCAATTCTAAGTCTGAAACAGACAGCAAGTCTTAAGACCAGTGTAGATCAAGATCAGGTTAATTGCATGTAGTTTGATTTTAGGCCGAAACAAATGTTTAAACTATATCAAGATCAGGTTAATTAGTTTGATTTTAGGCCAAAACAAATGTTTAAATTTTGAGCATAACAAACGCTTTAAACACATGGACTGGTGTAATCAGAGCAAGTGATTGAAAATCACAAGTTGTAAAACAAAATGTACAAGACTGTTGAAGGTCCCAAGAAACGCCTGTTGACGGATGGTCAGGAAGCAAGGTGAGATATCTCATATGATAACATATGCTTGATACAAGCTGCACACAACAAAAACACATGATGTGCAGTTTTAGTCAAATGGACATAAAGGTCATTTGACAATGACCTTCATAATGGCAAACACATGAGCGGGCTAAACAAAATTGAACGGCTAAACAAAATTGAACGTTGATGATAAGATACAAGTATATTCAGTTTCAGAATAAAACTTACTCATTGGCATACTACGAATCTCAGGAGCATACTTATGAATAGGTAGATTGGAGATGAAGTTAATATGAAGGGGAAATACAGGTTTAGAATATAGAGAGGTGTGAGGTAAATCGCCAATTAACCCTTACACCGCTATCTTAATTTTTTGTCGTCTGCTGTTTATTTTCTATTATCCATATTTATCATCAAAAACATACTTTGACAGCACTTTAGAATAATTTACAACATGCTTTGACAGCACTTTAGAATCATTTCCATTGGAAATGATTCTAAAGTGCTGTCAAACCATGTTTTTATTGAGAAATGAGGCAAGATATAAAACCAACAGCAGACGACAATTGTTGTGTGTAGCGTTCTAAGGGTTAAGACATGTGTATGCTCATATGGACTGCAATCAAACTGTAGTATTATGCGACGCAGCATAAGAAAATTGGATCACTTGAATTTTGGTACATGTCCTAGTCATCTCGTACTTAGACAGCTTGTATTTCTTATATTTAAGGGTGAGAAATGGCTCGAAGACCTTCCATACCCGGAGACAGCTTGTTGTGATCACAATGATTTATACTGCTTGCTTGCGCCATTGCACAGAGCTCCAGATAAGCTGCGTATTTGCTTAAATACCCAATTAAAATTGCCAAAAACCCAATTGAAATCAGAAGTAGCGCGTATCAAAAATCAATAAATTTTTATGGTACATTTATCATACTGTAGAAAACAATAAACAGACCACAAATATAGCATATTTTTTCTTATTTTCCATGAAAAAAAATCTTGGTATTTCATTAGAATTGTCTCCAATGTTTTCATTTAGAAACAAACTATTCAATAATTGTGGTCTGCTGTAGTGTGATTTAATTTTACCCAATTAAAATTTTTAAATACCCAATTGCTTCAGAAATGATGGAGTGACAATACTCAATTACTAATTCCTTATCTGGAGCCCTGATTGCGGTCTAAGGAATTGAATACATTATGTTGAAAAAATCTGATTACATGTATTTTGTTTCTTTCTCTATAAAATATATGTTGTTACCACCAATTTGAACCGTCTCATCTCATCGAGATGGTTCAACAGAGTGGTATTAACATATATATTTGAGGACAAATAAAGGAAATATTAGATCCACACAGATAGAAAAGGCATTTACTGGTAGACAAATTTTCTTATGGGACCGTCAACAGAGAAAAGAGACCTCAGGACAACTGTACCCAGTGAAGATCCCGGCTATCATGTGTGGTTTTGACTGGAAAAATTGGGGCTTATGACATTTGTGACCAGTGTAGCTCCTGATAAAATATTGTATTCCTGTAACCGGTCTATATTTCTTATTAAGAAACATGGCTGGTGTTTCATTGACGGAATGGCGAACACTCTTCAGTCATAGGCACATAATGTGCTCACACTATCAGAGATCGACTGAAACTGGAGCACATACAGGGTTTGATTGATGGAATGGTGACCACCTTAGTCCCTGATCAAACTGTACAGATGCGCAGGCTGATCATCCGTGCTGGCTGATCTGTAGCCTATTTCACCAACATTGCAAAGTATACTTATCTAGCAAAGTATACTTTGATGGAGAAATTTTCAATTTAAGGATAAATTTATTATTTTTTATTATACTGAATTTATATTAACATTATCACAGCCAAAATGGCTGTGATAATGTAATAAATTCAGTATAATAATTCTGCATACTTTAAATCATCAAATATATGCAGTTGTTAGTTTTATATGAAATAATGCAAGGAAAAATAAATGATTACTCCCTCAAAGTATACTTTGCTAAAAAAGTATACTTTGCAATGTTGATGAAATCGGCTACTGGGCATATGCTGGTCGTATGGTACCTTTTCTCCGCCAAACGCCCAAATAATGAATGATTTTACAAAATGCATCGGATAGCAATAATGTTAAAACAGGTTAAACATGTTATGGAATGGAATGGTATTTATTTTAACTCCTTTGCATGCTAGCCGACACTCAACAAATTAGGAAACCGTATGTTTTCTTATTTCTCTCTGTAAATATACATGTATCTTGAAATTTCATTAGAATTGTGTCCTCCGGACTCAATTCTAATGAAATTCCAGACATATTCAAATGTGGCCTGTCGGCATATGAATGCCCCCGGTGGAAGATTGGAGAAACTGTGGCAAAAGTTAATTAACCAAAAGTATTCATAAGTACAGTTGTGAAGGTCATAAGGTCAAGGTCATATTAAGGGGCACAAGTCTTATGTAAACTCCGTTAAAAAAATAACTTTTGTGTATGAAAAAGTTCAAAGTTGTGAAGGTCAAAATGTCAAGGTCACATTAAGGACAGCATGGATGTGTGGCATTTGTCCACAAGTATGTTGTGTTGAAATATTAATGTAATCCTTGAAATGATATAGAAGTTCTAACAGACCTTGAAATGATATAGAAGTTCTAACAGAATTGAGAAACTACGGCAAACTTCCTAATGTGCCAGATGGACGGGCGGACGGATGGCCGAACAAACACACGGACACACAGACACACAGTCCAAACACTATATGCCTCCAACTCTATCGAGACCGGGGGCATAATAAAAGTATAATCAATTTTTGTCTGCTATTTTTTAACTATTTATAGCCTGCAAGTTTCCAAGCATGCAAAGAGTTAACAAGTATGGAATAGGTCATTTAGGATGAAAGTCCAGGGCAGGAGGTGTTATCAATAACAATCACATTCACTGTGAACCAATCATACTGGTGTGACTGATTGAATGTAGTATCTGTTTACAATAATGCAGAAACTCTTGAGTAAGATGCACTACTTACTGTGGTTCACGGCTACAGAAATAAACCACGCCAAACAAATAGAAGAAACTGTTACACTAAACAATAATTATTTTACATACGAGACACGCCATAGGATTTTGTACCTTCGGACATCTGCGTAATTTCATTAAATTCGTTTACAAAATATACAATATTTTCATAAATAAAGTAAAAAGTTGACAACATTTTCTGATATATGCAGAATTATAGATGGACAGGGTTCGGACTACATGTACCCATGAAGTTTTTCCGGGGTACAGTTACATAAAAACAGCAGCAATTTAATAGTAGGTTAATTGACATGGCAGGCTTTTAATAGTCATTTCTTACATCTATGGTGACCTGAACGGTCAAGCAATCTGACCAGTAGCCTATTTCACCAACATTGCAAGGTATACTTTTCAAGCAAAGTATACTTTGAGGGCGTAATCATTTAATTTTCCTGAAATGCATTATTTCATATAGAACTAACGACTGCATATATTTGATGATTAAAAGTATGCAGAATTATTATACTGAATTTATTACATTATCACAGCCAAAATGGCTGTGATAAAGTAATAAATTCAATATAATAAAAATTAATAAATTTATCCTAAAATTGAAAATTTCTCCCTCAAAGTATACTTTGCTAGAAAAGTATACTTTGCAATGTTGGTGAAATAGGCTACATTTAGGCCTATTCAGCCATTGTGGGTCGTCCATGAAGAATCAAAGATGGCAAATTGCTTGACAAAATGGACCTTACACGTGGCTATGACTGGAGAAATGGGACTTATGGGATTTATGACCAGAGTAGCTCCTGGTCAAACAGCATACTCATGCGGCCTGAAAACGATCTATATTATTTGTTAGAAGCACGACAGGTGTTTCATTGATTGAATGGCGAACAGTGCAGATCCGGATCAGACTGTGCGTAAGCACAGGCTGATCTGGATCTACGCTGGTCGCAAAACCTATAAACCCCATGTCTCCAGTCCCAGCCACATATGCCTGACATTTTAATGTGATATTTATTACAAGGAATTATTCAGTTTCTTTTGGACAAAAGCAACCAAGTTTAATAAAAATAAATTGTAGTTTTACTAAATCAAGAACGATGTTATTACACTGCAAAATCTTGTTTTATGCAATAATTAAATAACAAATAACTAGTTTCACTCTTGGTTAATCTAATTTATTTTCACATTTAGTAACCAACATCTAGTTCCTTAAAATGTGTACATAAACAATTCATAATTCCAGCACAAAAATATTTACACAATTCCCTAACATTTGATTGGTCTGTTGCAAGTCTCCGTCCAAAATTTATATCCCAGTAAACTCCATGCCGAACTACTTTCCATAACCATCAGGCGCAGTTAAAATAATTCTTAAGAAAACGGAAAATAAACACATTTTCTTGATGAATTTATTTCAAATGCTGGAATTATAAGGAATGAATGGCCTTTTTGTGGAATTTATCGGGGTATAAACTTGGAAAAGTCGTGGGAATACTGGACGAAGGCCGGAAGGCCTCGTCCAGTATTCCCGCGACTTTTCCAAGTTTATATCCTCGATAAATTCCACAAAAAGGCCATTCATTCCTATAATAAACATTTTTGATTAGATTCATACAAACGAAAATCACAAAATTTAATCACACATAACAACATTCTTGCTAACACAACCTTCAAAACACCCTGTTTGTCTGCACCAACATGGACAAAAGAATAACACATACCTATCCACGCTGAGTTTGATTATGATTTCACTGTCCTGTGGAGACAAGACGTCTGTGAGGAGAAGCCGCTCCAGTCCCTTGGTCACTGCAAGGTACACCGGCGTAGATATACTATCCTCGTTACCAGATGCCATTGATACTGCTTGCTGTAAAATAGAGAATAGATGTAACATAGTTTATCAAGCACAGTTTAGAAATGTTAGTAAGTATCAAAAACAGTATACCGTAATAACCATAAATATTCATTTGTTTTGGGAAAATACATGTGGTGAGATGAAATAAAAGAAAATAGGGAGTTTTTATTTCTTAAAAGTTTCATACTTCTATAATTGTGTCCCGTCTCTAATGGGTTAAGAATAGATTCATAGTTACCGTTTTATGGCACACCACAATAATTCCAGCACAATTCCCTAACATTTGATTGGTCTGTAGCAAGTCTCTGTCCAAAATTTATATCCCAGTAAACTCCCATGCCAAACTACTTTCCGTAACCGTCAGGAACAGTTAAAATAATTCTTAAGAAAACGGAAAATAAACACATTTTCTTGATGAATTTATTTCAAATGCTGGAATTATAAGGAATGAATGGCCTTTTTGTGGAATTTATCGGGGATATAAGCTTGGTAAAGTCGCGGGAATACTGGACGAGGCCTTCTGGCCTTCGTCCAGTATTCCCGCGACTTTTCCAAGTTTATACCCCGATAAATTCCACAAAAAGGCCATTAATTCCTATAATACCTGCAATATCTGGGCACAAAAGTCTTGTGTATGCAGATACCATTTGTGTTGGAAAACCCATATTATATAGGGGTTTCCCCAACACAAATTGTGTCCAAATATAATACCTGCAATATATGGCCAGAGAAGTCTTGTGTATTCGGATACCATTTGTGTTCAGAGGTTTCCCCAACATGAATGGTTGTCCTATATTTAGGGTTATTACGTTATTTCATAGCCCATGACCTGACCTGCAATATCTCGTCACAGAAGTCTTGTCTATTCGGATACACTTTGTGTTGGGGAACCCTATTTTATAGAGGTTTCCCCCAGCACAAATGATGTCAGAATAATTAGGGTTATTACGGTATTTCATAGCACACAACAATACCTGCAATATTTGGGTACAGAAGTCTGTGTATTCGGATACAATTGGTGTTGGAAAACCTATATTTTATAAGGGTTTCCCAACAACAATTGTGCCCGACTATACAGGGTTATTACAATATTTCAAAGCGCCCAAAAATACCTGCAATATCTGAACAGAGAAGTGTTGTGTATTCTGATACCTGTACACTGTAGTCGATTACCATTTGCATTGGGGAAAATCCCTATTTTATAGTAAACTAGGGGTTTCCCCAGAAACAAATTGTGTCCCAATAGTAGGGTTATTACAGTATTTCAGAGAAACACCACAATACCTGTAAAATCTGAACAGGGTAGAATGTATTCGGATACCATTTGTGTTGAGGGAAACCCCTATTTTATTCAAATTGGATAGAATGTATTCGGATACCATTTGTAGGGAAACCCCTATTTTATTCAAATTGGATAGAATGTATTCGGATACCATTTGTGTTGAGGGAAACCCCTATGTATTCGGATACCATATGTGTTGAGGGAAACCCCTATTTTGTCCGCATGTACGAGGAGATAATCCGCTCGTACATGCGGACAAAATAGGGGTTTCCCTCAACACAAATGGTATCCGAATACATTCTATCCAATTTGAGGGAAACCCCTATAAAATAGGGGTTTCCCTCAACACAAATGGTGTCAGAATATGGAGGAACCATTTTACGACACACCCTGTACCTGCAATATCTGGGCACAAAAGTCTGTGTCCTTGAGGTCACTGCTGTAGTTCTCCATTACATAGAAGGTCGTCGCCCACATGGTCATCATGTACCTCTGGCTGCTGATCACTTGTCTGAAATTGTGGACCCTCAGTTACTTCTCTTTGTTCGACATTATAAGGTTCGACAATGTCCAGCCGTGGGTAAACGTTTGCCGTGGCACTCGGGAACTGTTTGAACCCATGGCCTACGAGGGAATAGTTTGAACCCCAAGGCCATAGGTTCAAACAGTTCCCACGTGCCACGGCAAACGTTTACACACGGCTGGACATGGTCGAACATTAGTGTTACATTTCCTGTCGAAAATATCGTGTAATTTGAGCATCTTGTCTGCAATATAAATATTCACTATCAAGTGTGCCATACATTTTCAGAAGACGTTATAAGGTTTGCCAGCCATGGCTAAACGTTTGCTGTGGTACGTGGGAACTGTTTGAACCCCAAGGCGGCTTGGCCCCGAAATGAGTATTGTCTACAGCCATGGTCAAACAGCATGCGTTGTACGTTTGAACACAGCTGTGAGCGGTGTCAAATAATGGCAGTCATGTAACAAAATATGGTAGTCCGGAGCTTCAGATAAGGAATTAGTAATTGAGTATTGTCACTCCATCATTTCTGAAGCAATTGGGTATTTCAAAATTTTAATTGTGTAAAATAGAATCACACTACTATTTACACATCAGCAGACCGCACTTATTGAATAGTTTGCTTCTAAATGAAAACACATTTTGTTATTTCATTAGAATTGTCTCCTTGGAGACAATTCTAATGAAATACCAAGATGTGCTTTCTTGGAAAAATAAGAAAATATGCTATATTTGTGGTCTGTTTATTGTTTTCTATAACATGATAAAAATACCACAAATTTTTCATTGCTTTTTCATACTCACTACTTCTGATTTCAATTGAGTTTTTGGCAATTTTAATTGGGTATTTACGCAAATACGCACCTTATCTGGAGCTCTGGTAGTTCATGAGATTATCGCATTTCAGTCTAAGGATATGATCATTTTTGTTGACGAGACAATTCAAATGAGTGGTAACAACATATTATATCGAAATGCTACAAGAAATTGATGCTTGTCCACTTGTGCATGTGTATCCCACTCCCCGCATACACGCAGTTAACAACAAAGAAGAGGGAGAAACCTAGTATGTTAGCAAGGAGAGAGTTGTCATTCTTGCACGTGACACACCTTTTTGTAGTGTTCTCTGCATGTGTGAAGTTTGTGGAAAATAGTATTAAGGGTTATGCTAGGAACACAAAACCAGTGCACAAAAATACAAAGGGAGATAATTCAAAATCTGGTTAGGCAAGAGCTGTCATTATTGCCCGCAACACACCTTTGGGTCGCGGTCAATGCATCTGTGAAGTTTCATGAAAATATTCCAAATGGTAGTAAAGTTATGCTCCGAACAAGAAATCAGTGCGCGAAAATACAAAGGGAGGCAACTCGAAAATTAGTGAAGCAAGAGTTATCATTCTTGCACGTTACATACCTTTCTGTCGTGGTCTATGCTTGTGTGAAGGTTCATAAAAATATTCCAAAGGGTATTCGAGCTATGCTCCGAACAATAAGTGTCTACGGCAGACGCGGACGATGTTCGGTTTCAAATCCAAAGTAAGCCCATACTTTTTTCTCAAAAGTTCGGAGTTTGGAGTCCTTGGAAATACGAGAGAACAGTAGCCTATTTCACAACAAGAGTGCCGCAAGTCACAAAATACGCCCGTCGAATATGGGCCAGACAGCGAAGATGCAGAAATGTGAAACTGTCACCAAGGCAAGAAACATTAATGAGAATTTGAAAGTCTATAGCATTATTTCTTCATCTCGTTGTGCTAAACATGTATACTAATTTAGGCAGAGATAGAAAAGTAGAGTGTAAAGTAGAAATGATAGGGAATTGGATACAATAATGTAGAAAAAATGGCTAAGTTAAAAAGGTGATATTTTTGTTAAAAAATATGTTTTCGGCATAAAAACACCAAGGTGCACATCTTCAATATGTGTAGAAGACGTGTGTATAGTTTCAGAATGATCGACTGAACTGTTTCAGAGGAGTTGTGTACACAAACTCTGTACCGTATATAGAATTGTATAGAAAAATGTAGAAAAAATGGCTAAGTTAAAAAGGTGATACTTTTGTTAAAAAATATTTTTTCTGCATAAAAACAACAAGGTGCACATCTTCAATATGTGTAGAAGATGTGTGTATAGTTTCAGAACGATCGACTGAAAGGTTTCGGAGGAGTTGTGTACACAAACTCTGTACCGTATACAGAATTGTATAGAAAAATGTAGAAAAATGGCTAAGTTAAAAAGGTGATATTTTTGTTAAAAAATACTTTTTCGGCATAAAAATACCAAGGTGCACATCTTCAATATGTGTAGAAGACGTGTGCATAGTTTCAGATCGATCGACTGAACGGTTTCGGAGGAGTTGTGTACACAAACTCTGTACCGTATATAGAACTGTATAGAAAAATGTAGAAAAAATGGCTAAGTTAAAAAGGTGATATTTTTGTTAAAAAATATTTTTTCGGCATAAAAACACCAAGGTGCACATCTTCAATATGTGTAGAAGACGTGTGTATAGTTTCAGATCGATCGACTGAACGGTTTCGGAGGAGTTGTGTACACGAACTATGCACTTTTTCTTCAGCCGCCGCCCGCCCGCCGCCCGCCCGCCCGCCGTGCGGTAAAACAAAATACGTACAGTTTTTTAAAAACGGTCGTATAAAAATTGCTAAGCATACTTATCGAGCTTAGTATACTTTAGGGAGCAATCATTTATTTTTCCCGATTAGCAGTAGCCGATTTCATCAAAATTGCAAAGTAAACTTATCTAGCAAAGTATACTTTGAGGGAGTAATCATTTATTTTTTCCCGAAATGCATTATTTCATATAGAACTAACTACATATATTTGATGATTAAAAATATGCAGAATTATTATACAGAATTTATTACATTATCACAGCCAAAATGGCTGTGATAATGTAATAAATTCAGTATAATAACAAGAAACGAGGCAAAGCCACGAAGGCCAGGTTTTTTCCAAGCATAGACACTTGGATAACATAAATATACCCACTTTTTGTAGACTAGATGGCCGTGGCCTGCATGTCGCACCTTGGGGCGAGGCATGGACACTAAAAAAATAGATATAGTAGATGGAATTACTTTAACCAAAAAAGTTTAACCAGACACACGGACGTACGGACGTACGGATGGACGTATGCCAAAATGCCGACGATATCGCGCTGACAATGATGATAAACACCCATGTGAAGTATCAAGGTAATGGGTGAAGCAGTTGCAGAGATATAGAACACAAGAAAACTTTAACAAAAAAATTCAAAGTAATTTGACCTTGACATTGGGCACAGGATCGCGCTTTCCGCAAGCAGGTGCGACAATGATGATAAGCACCCATGTGAAGTATCAAGGTATTGGGTGAAGCAGTTGCAGAGATATAGTACACGAAAAAACTTTAACAAAAAAATTCAAAGTAATTTGACATTGGGCACAGGATCGCGCTTTCCGCAAGCAGGTGCGACAATGATGATAAACACCCATGTGAAGTATCAAGGTATTGGGTGAAGCAGTTGCAGAGATATAGTACACGAAAAAACTTTAAACAAAAAAAATTCAAAGTAATTTGACCTTGACATTAGGCACAGGATCGCGCTTTCCGCAAGCAGGTGCGACAATGATGATAAACACCCATGTGAAGTATCAAGGTATTGGGTGAAGCAGTTGCAGAGATATAGTACACGAAAAAACTTTAACAAAAAAATTCAAAGTAATTTGACCTTGACATTGGGCACAGGGGCCGCACGGTTGGGGGTTAGAATGAAAATATGGATGATGATAAACACCCATGTGAAGTTTCAAGGTAATGGGCGAAGCAGTTGCAGAGATATAGTATAACGAAAAAGTTTTAACCAAAAAACTCTAACCAGACGTACGTTAAAAATGGCTAAGTCAATTACGTAGAAATAATAGGTGAAGGTAAAAAAATGGTCACATGTTGGATAGTTGTATGTGGTAGGCACCCCTTGGTTATGAAGCTGTGAAAGTTTGGGTGGGTCCTAAGTGGTACAGTACCAAAGAAATGGACTTAAACACGAAAACTTAACATTGTAAACGCGAAAATTTAACATTGAAAATGGCTAAGTCGACTGCGCGGAAAAAATGGGTGAAGTTAAAAAACAAGAAACGAGGCAAAGCCACGAAGGCCAGGTTTTTTCCAAGCATAGACACTTGGATAACATAATTATACCCACTTTTTGTAGACTAGATGGCCGTGGCTTGCATGTCGCGCCTTGGGGCGAGGCATGGACACTAAAAAAATAGATATAGTAGATGGAAAAAGTTTAACCAAAAAACTTTAACCGGACACACGGACGAACGGACGAACGGACGGACGTATGCCAAAATGCCGACGATATCGCGCGTTCCGCAAGCAGGTGTGACAATGATGATAAACACCCATGTGAAGTATCAAGGTATTGGGTGAAGCAGTTGCAGAGATATAGTACACGAAAAAACTTTAACAAAAAAATTTAAAGTAATTTGAACTTGACATAGGGCACAGGATCGCGCTTTCCGCAAGCAGGTGTGACAATGATGATAAACACCCATGTGAAGTATGAAGGTATTGGGTGAAGCAGTTGCAGAGATATAGTACACGAAAAAACTTTAACAAAAAAATTCAAAGTAATTTGACCTTGACATTGGGCACAGGATCGCGCTTTCCGCAAGCAGGTGCAACAATGATGATAAACACCCATGTGAAGTATGAAGGTATTGGGTGAAGCAGTTGCAGAGACATAGTACACGAAAAACTTTAACAACAAAAAAATTCAAAGTAATTTGACCTTGACATTGGGCACAGGATCGCGCTTTCCGCAAGCAGGTGCGACAATGATGATAAACACCCATGTGAAGTATCAAGGTATTGGGTGAAGCAGTCGCAGAGATATAGTACACGAAAAAACTTTAACAAAAAAAATCAAAGTAATTTGACCTTGACATTGGGCACAGGATCGCGCTTTTCCCGCAAGCAGGTGCAACAATGATGATAAACACCCATGTGAAGTATGAAGGTATTGGGTGAAGCAGTTGCAGAGATATAGTACACGAAAAAACTTTAACAAAAAAATTCAAAGTAATTTGACCTTGACATTGGGCACAGGATCGCGCTTTCCGCAAGCAGGTGCGACAATGATGATAAACACCCATGTGAAGTATCAAGGTATTGGGTGAAGCAGTCGCAGAGATATAGTACACGAAAAACTTTAACAAAAAAAATCAAAGTAATTTGACCTTGACATTGGGCACAGGGGCCGCACGGTTGGGGGTTAGAATGAAAATATGGATGATGATAAACACCCATGTGAAGTTTCAAGGTAATGGGCGAAGCAGTTGCAGAGATATAGTATAACGAAAAAGTTTTAACCAAAAAACTTTAACCAGACGTACGTTAAAAAGTTAACGTTGAAAATGGCTAAGTCAATTACGTAGAAATAATAGGTGAAGGTCAAAAAATTGTCACATGTTGGATAGTTGTATGTGGTAGGCACCCCTTGGTTATGAAGCTGTGAAAGTTTGGTGGTCCTAGGTGGTACAGTACCAAAAGAAATGGACTTCAAACAACGAAAACTTAACATGTAAACGCGAAAACTTAACATTGAAAAATGGCTTTAAGTCGACTGCGCGGAAAAAATGGGTGAAGTTAAAAAAAAAAGTAACATGTTGGATAGTGATATGTGGTGGGCACCCCTTGATTATGAAGCTGTGAAAGTTTGGTGGTCCTAGGTGGTACAGTACCAAAGAAATGGACTTAAACACGAAAACTTAACATTGTAAACGCGAAAAGAAACTTAACATTGAAAATGGCTAAGTCGACTACGCGGAAAAAATGGGTCAAGATAAAAAAAAAGTAACATGTTGGATAGTGATATGTGGTGGGCACCCCTTGATTATGAAGCTGTGAAAGTTTGGTGGTCCTAGGTGGTACAGTAAACAAAGAAATGGACTCAAACACGTAAAACTTAACATTGATTGTGGACGCCGCCCGCGCGCCCGCCCGCGCCTGCCCACCCGCCCGCCCGCGCCCGCCCCGCCCGGCTTTCACCAATCCAATAGCCTGGATTTTTTTTCAAAAAACCTGGCTAAAAAAGTAACATGTTGGATAGTGATATGTGGTGGGTACCCCTTGATTATGAAGCTGTGAAAGTTTGGTGGTCCTAGGTGGTACAGTACGAAAGAAATGGACTTAAACACGAAAACTTAACATTGTAAACGCGAAAACTTAACATTGAAAATGGCTAAGTCGATTACGCGGAAAAAATGGGTGAAGTTAAAAAAAAAGTAACATGTTGGATAGTGATATGTGGTGGGCACCCCTTGATTATGAAGCTGTGAAAGTTTGGTGGTCCTAGGTGGTACAGTAACAAAGAAATGGACTCAAACACGAAAACTTAACATTGATTGTGGACGCCGCCCGCCCGCCGCCCGCCCGCCCGCCCGCCCGCCCGCGCCCGCCCTTTCGCCAATCCAATAGCCTGGATTTTTTTTTTTTCAAAAAACCTGGCTAAAAATGGTCACATGTTGGATAGTTGTATGTGGTAGGCACCCCTTGGTTATGAAGCTGTGAAAGTTTGGTGGTCCTAGGTGGTACAGTAACCAAAGAAATGGACTTAAACACGAAAAGATTAACATTTGTATTTTTTTTGGCAAAAAAAAAATTAACATTGAAAATGGCTTAAAGTCGCCGGGAGTTAACAATTGAAAATTGGGCTAATTCGTTGAAAATTGTGGAACGGCCGCCCCAAAAAAAAGGGCCCGCCTTCCCGCCCCGGGCCAACCAAATCCCAAAGCCCGCCACCGCCCGCCCCGGCCCTTTCGCCAATTCCAATAGCCTGGATTTTTTTTTCAAAAAACCGGCCTAAAAATGGTCAACATGTTGGAATAGGTTTTTTGTATGTGGTAGGCAACCCCTTGGTTAATGAAAGCTGTGAAAGTTTTGGTGGCCAAGGTGGTTACCAGTACCAAAGAAATGGACTTTAAACACGAAAATTAACATTGTAAACCAAAAGTTTAAACATTGAAAATGGCTAAGTCACTGCGCGGAAAAAATGGGTCAAGTTAAAATAAAAGTAACATGTTGGATAGTGATATGTGGTGGGCACCCCTTGATTATGAAGCTGTGAAAGTTTGGTGGTCCTAGGTGGTACAGTACCAAATAAATGGACTTAAACACGAAAACTTAACATTGAAAACGCGAAAACTTAACATTGAAAATGGCTAAGTTGATTGCGCGGAATGGGTCAAGTGAAAAAAAAAAGTAACATGTTGGTTACTAGATGTGGTGGGACCCCTTTGATTATGAAGCTGTGAAAGTTTGGTGGTCCTAGTGGTACAGTAACAAAGAAATGGACTCAAACACGAAAACTTAACTTGAATTGTGGACGCCCGCCCGCCGCCCGCGATCCCGCCCCCGCGCCCTTTCGCCAATCCATAGCCTGGATTTTTTTCCAAAAAACCTGCTAAAAATAGGTAACATGTTTGGATAGTGATAGTGTGGACACCCCTTGTTATGAAGCTGTGAAAGTTTGGTGGTCCTAGGTGGTACAGTAACAAAGAAATGGACTCAAACACGAAAACTTAACATTGATGTGGACGCCGCCCACCGCCGCACCGCCCGCCCGCCCGGGCTTTCGCCAATCAATAGCCTGGATTTTTTTTCAAAAAACCTGGCTAAAAAGGTAACATGTTGGATAGTGATATGTGGTGGGCACCCCTTGATTATGAAGCTGTGAAAGTTTGGTGGTCCTAGGTGGTACATTAACAAAGAAATGGACTCAAACACGAAAACTTAACATTGATTGTGGACGCCGCCTGCCGCCGCCCACCGCCCGCCCGCCGCCCGCCCGCCCGGCTTTCGCCAATCCAATAGCCTGGATTTTTAAAAAAAAAAACCTGGCTAAAAATTCATAAATTTATCCTTAAATTGAAAGTTTCTCCCTCAAAGTGAACTCAGCTAGATAAGTATACTTTGCAATTTTGGTGAAATAGGCTACAAACCTTTTAGTCGTACAAAGTTTAGTGAAACGGCCCCCAGGTTACTCACTGTGAGACGGCTATCAGATGTTTGAGGAGGAAGTCGGTGACGAGCGGCACAAGGAGTTTGGAGATGTCGGGAATGCCGGCCTCCAGCAGGTACAGGATCCCGTACAGGCTCGCCACGCGGCTCGGTAGGTGGGCACTCTTCAGGCCATTGTCGATTATCTTCGTCAACTTGTCGGCCGTTGCGTTGTCCTGAAGGTATTAAATAATACTTATCTGCAATAATTGCATAATGCAAATACCCATTCGACGTATTGCGTTTATATCCCAGTACATTACATTAGCCCAATAAGTTCCAGATAAGGCATGCATGTCACATATTAATATTAGCTGAATATTCATTGATTTTCAAAAGTGGGAATACAAAATTTTCAAACTGAGGATAAAAAATGCTCTAATAAAGTTGAAATTCACATATTTGAGCTGAAAAACATGAAAAAAGCAAACACAGTTGCAGCCTAAATAATTGATTTTTTAACTTTGTTTGCTTGTTTTTTGCTGCTCATATTCCATATCAGAATAACATGTGATACATTCAGTATTTGATTTGCAAAAATACAATATGCAATGAATTTGAAACCAGTAGCCTATTTCACCAACATTGCAAAGTACACTTTAGTAGCAAAGTATACTTTGAGGGAGAAATTTTCAATTTATGGATAAATTTATTAATTTTTATTATACTGAATTTATTACATTATCACAGCCATTTTGGCTGTGATAATGTAATAAATTCAGTATAATAATTCTGCATACTTTTAATCATCAAATATATGCAGTCGTTAGTTCTATATGAAATAATACATTTCGGGAAAAAATAAATGATTACTCCCTCAAAGTATACTTTGCTAGATAAGTATACTTTGCAATTTTGATGAAATTGGCTACTGGTATCATCCTCTTTAGACACAAAGCTTATCTGAAGTTCTATTGAATGTTATGAAAGTGTGCAAACTACTGGATGAAATGTAAGGAAAGTACATGTATGTGACATGTAGTTACAAAATATGGACTGTCAGGCAATAAAATGCCTTGTTGAAAATCATATTATTGACAAAAAAAAACAAGAAATGTGGCCTGTCGGCACACGAATGCAGATTGGAGAAACTGTGGCAAAATTAAGTATTCACAAACACATTTATGAAGGTCACAAGGTCAAGATCATATTAAGGGCAGAAGTATGATGTATTGAAATAGTAAAGTAATCCATCAAGGGATATAGAAGTTATGACAGGAAAGGGAAACTCCGGTGAAGTTCTTAATGTGAATTAAAAGTTCAAAGTTGTGAAGGTCAAAATGTTAAGGTCATACTAAGGGCAGCATGGATGTGTGGCATTTGTCCACAAGTATGATGTATTGAAATATTGAAGTAATCTATTAAAGGTACATGCCCACGTAGTAGGCACAAAATGTTCTTTATAGGAATTAAATAAGTGTATAATTATGTCACTATTCCATCAGTTCTAAAAATTACGAGTGCCCGCTATACAAATATAATCATTTATTAATTATCAATTTACTGTTAGCGACGACAGCCGCGGCGGGTTAAGTAACAGTCTATATTTTGATAATGTGCGGGGACGACGGCTTTCACATCACGGCTTGCGGTGCGCATGCGCAGTATACTACGTGCGCCAGTAGGCTTCCCAATATGTATGAAACGGCGTCGGCCAAAAAAAAGGCGAAATGTCTGAGGGACAGGCAGTACAGAGAGAGAGGAAGTGGTTAATATTGGCGACAGATCACCAAATGGAAAGAGTTACGTGGAGATTTAGATTTGGACTCGAACAGAGATATTTCTTCTCAACTTCCGATACTTCACTGCGCATGTCAAAGATGTGATATGATTGACCGTGTCACGTGACGCGTGTTGGTAAAAATAGCACGAGGTCGGAAAATACCCTTTCTGGTCGCGGCATATAAAATGCGATTTAACACCAATTAACACGCGCCGTAATTAAAAATAACTCGTTAGTGGGTAGAAAAATGGCTCATATAAGGCATGACAGAAAATGAAAAGTAGTAGTACAGTGTAATCTGCTGCGTGGGCATGTACCTTTAAGGGATATTGAAGTTATGACAGAATTGAGAAACTCCGGCGAACTTCTTAATGTGTGAAAAAGTTGTGTAGGTCAAAAGGTCAAGGTCATGTTAATGGCAGCATGGATGTGTGGCATGTGACAGGTATGCTGTGTTGAAATATTTAAGCAATCCTTCCAGGGCTATAGAAGGATGACATAATTGATAAACTTAAGTGCCGGACACATGGACACAGACTCAGTCCAAAATATATATGCCTCCGGCTATGCCGAGACCGGGGGCACTATATTTATATACGAAGCAACAAGAAAGATGATGCTATTGCGATTTTAAGCATGTGCAAAAAACATGAGAAAGATTTTAATGTCCCAGCAACAGCTAAGGTCATATAGAGACGGGGCCTCGGTTTCAAGTCTCAGCCAAAAGACCAGTGTGATAGAAATACTACTACTGTCTGTTTCACGAAACCTGCCCAAATTGTACTGCTATATATAAACAATGCAAAAACAAATTTTTTTTTCAATAAAATTATAAATTTTATCAATATTTAAGAATGAGCCTTATTTTTATTTCGCAACATTTTGTCAAATATTGATTTTATTACGAACTAGAATATGTGTTCATAAAACTTGAATGCCCCACATATCGATTTGATAGTAAACAAGGCAAAATTCCAAGTCCAAAAGGGGGAAATACTCCATGGCTCAGTGTCAAACAAAAAAAGAAGCTACAATATGCCAAGCACCAAGCCTCCAGCTAGTACGGTTCAGAAGTTTTACCAGTTACAAGGCAAAATAAACTTGGAACAAGAGTGCCGCAAGTCACAAAAGACTCCCGTCGAATATGGGCCAGACAGCGAAGATGCAGAAATGTGAAGCTGTCACCAAGGCAAGAAACATTAATGAGAATTTGAAAGTCTATAGCATTATTTCTTCATCTCGTTGTGCTAAACATGTATACTAATTTAGGCAGAGATAGAAAAGTAGAGTGTAAAGTAGAAATGATAGGGAATTGGATACAACAAGAATTCCACGGAATGAAATGTCTCGCCTTGTCCCGCCGCCTTGACCTCGAGCCTGGGCCAGAAGGCAATTTTCACTGGCCCGAACATATTATACAATTATTGACTAGTGAGCCATAGAATATCAGATTATATTGTATGGCTCACTAGTCAATAATTGTTTTAGTATATGATAATAGTCGGTATATAGCACTTACGACCTTATGCTACTAGACAAAAATGGAAAAAGAATTTGAAAAAAAAACAAGAAATGAGGCCACTTTTTGTAGACTAGATGGCCGTGGCCTGCATGTCGCGCCTTAGGGCGAGGCATGGACACTAAAAAAAGAGATATAGTAGATGGAAAAACTTTAACCGGACACACGGACGGACGGACAGACGGACGTATGCCAAAATGCCGACTATTATCGCGCTTTCCACAAGCGGGCGCGATAATGATGATAAACACCCATGTGAAGTATGAAGGTAATGGGTGAAGCAGTTGCAGAGATATAGTGCACAAAAAAATCAAAGTAATTTGACCTTGACATTGGGCTCAGGGGCCGCACGGTTGGGGGGTAGAATGAAAATATAGATGATGATAAACACCCATGTGAAGTTTCAAGGTAATGGGCGAAGCAGTTGCAGAGATATAGTATAATGAAAAACTTTAACCAAAAAACTTTAACCAGACGTACGTTAAAAAGTTAACGTTGAAAATGGCTAAGTCAATTACGTAGAAATAATAGGTGAAGGTAAAAAAAATGGTCACATGTTGGATAGTTGTATGTGGTTGGCTATGAAGCTGTGAAAGTTTGGTAGTCCTAGGTGGTACAGTACGAAAGAAATGGACTTAAACATGAAAAGTTAACATTGTAAACGCGAAAAGTTAACATTGACTGCGCGGAAAAAATGGGTCAAGTTCAAAAAGGTAACATGTTGGATAGTGATATGTGGTGGGCACCCCTTGGTTATGAAGCTGTGAAAGTTTGTTGGTCCTATGTGTTACAGTAACAAAGAAATGGACTGAAACACGAAAACTTAACATTGATTCCCAAAAAAAACATGGCTAAAAATGGAAAAAATGTTTAAAAAAAAAAGTTTAAAATGATTTTTTTTCCCAAAAAACCTGGCTAAAAATGTAAAACAAGAAACGAGGCAAAGCCACGAAGGCCAGGTTTTTTCCAAGCATGGACACTTGGATAACATAATTATACCCACTTTTTGTAGACTAGATGGCTGTGGCCTGCATGTCGCGCCTTGGGGCGAGGCATGGACACTATAAAAAAATATATATAGTAGATGGAAAAACTTTAACGAAAAAACTTTAACCGGACACACGGACGTACGGACGGACGGATGGACGGACGTATGCCAAAATGCCGACGATATCACGCTTTCCGCAAGCGGGTGCGACAATGATGATAAACACCCATGTGAAGTATCAAGGTAATGGGTGAAGCAGTTGTAGAGATATAGTACACAAAAAAACTTTAACAAATAAATTCAAAGTAATTTGACCTTGGCATTACGCACAGGGGCCGCACGGTTGGGGGTTAGAATGAAAATATGGACGATGATAAACACCCATGTGAAGTTTCAAGGTAATGGGTGAAGCAGTTGCAGAGATATAGTACACAAAAAAACTTTAACAAATAAATTCAAAGTAATTTGACCTTGACATTACGCACAGGGGCCGCACGTTTGGGGGTTAGAATGAAAATATGGACGATGATAAACACCCATGTGAAGTTTCAAGGTAATGGGCAAAGCAGTTGCAGAGATACAGTATAACAAAAAAGTTTTAACCAAAAAATTTAACGAGACGTACGTTAAAAAGTTAATGTTGAAAATGGCTAAGCCAATTACGTAGAAATAATAGGTGAAGGTAAAAAAATGGTCACATGTTGGATAGTTGTATGTGGTAGGCACCCCTTGGTAATGAAGCTGTGAAAGTTTGGTGGTCCTAGGTGGTACAGTACCAAAGAAATGGACTTAAACACGAAAACTTAACATTGAAAACGCGAAAACTTAACATTGAAAATGGCTAAGTTGATTCTGCGCGGAAAAAAATGGGTGAAGTTAAAAAAAAGAAAAAAAGTAACATGTTGGATAGTGATATGTGGTGGGCACCCCTTGATTATGAAGCTGTGAAAGTTTGGTGGTCCTAGGTGGTACAGTAACAAAGAAATGGACTCAAACACGAAAAGTTAACATTGTAAATGCGAAAACTTAACATTGAAAATGGCTAAGTCGACTGCGCGGAAAAAATGGGTCAAGTTAAAAAAAAAGTAACATGTTGGATAGTAATATGTGGTGGGCCACCCCTTGATTATGAAGCTGTGAAAGTTTGGTGGTCCTAGGTGGTACAGTAATAAAGAAATGGACTCAAACACGAAAACTTAACATTGATTGTGGACGCCGCCCCGCCCGCCCGGCTTTCGCCAATCCACCGGCTTTCGCCAATCCAATAGCCTGGATTTTTTTTCAAAAAACCTGGCTAAAAAGTAACATGTTGGATAGTGATATGTGGTGGGCACCCCTTGATTATGAAGCTGTGAAAGTTTGGTGGTCCTAGGTGGTACAGTAACAAAGAAATGGACTCAAACACGAAAACTTAACATTGATTGTGGACACCGCCCGCTGCCCGCCCGCCCGGCTTTCGCCAATCCACCGGCTTTCGCCAATCCAATAGCCTGGATTTTTTTTCAAAAAACCTGGCTAAAAAGTAACATGTTGGATAGTGATATGTGGTGGGCACCCCTTGATTATGAAGCTGTGAAAGTTTGGTGGTCCTAGGTGGTACAGTAACAAAGAAATGGACTCAAACACGAAAACTTAACATTGATTGTGGACACCGCCCGCCCGCCCACCCGCCCGCCCGCCCGCCCACCGCCCGTCAATCCGTAGCCCTGCATGCCGCCCGCCTTTCGGAGTCCAATCCCAATAGCCTGGAATTTTTTTTCAAAAACCTGGCTAGTGGAAGTTTAAAAAAAAGTTTAAAAATTAACAAAAAAATAATGCTCGCTACTGGAGCCAAGAATTTTTATAATAGTCCTATATTTATGTACATATCATATCTGCACAGGTCCACATATAGCCACAATATTGTCAAAACAGTTTAGGGAAATGTAATACCCAGGTATAATAATTTACCTGCATAAATTACCTGTAATAATTTAGCTGGACATTTAGTGGTCAAACTGGAAATTTGCATATGCTTGCACATGCAGGTGTTCAACTGGAGAAGGCTATTGTTCTCTCTACAGGTAAGGTGTACAGAGCGCACGAGAAAACGGGTCTTCATGCATTAATGTTCAGTTTGTAGCATAGAAAGAGTTTGACCTTGACCCTGGAGCCCGGAATTTTTTTTAATAGTCCTATATTCATCTACATATCATAGTAAAGGTATGTATAAAGTTTGATGACTGTAGCTGATAAGGTGTTGAAGTAATGACCGTAACACGAAAAGTTAACATTGAATGATGACGACGACGACGACGACGACGACGACGACGACGACGACGCCGCCGCCGACGGAAAAGCAAAACCTATGTCTCGCTTTCCGCTAGCGGGCGAGACAATAATGTAGAAAAAATGGCTAAGTTAAAAAGGTGATATTTTTGTTAAAAAATATTTGTTTCGGCATAAAAACACCAAGGTGCACATCTTCAATATGTGTAGAAGACGTGTGTATAGTTTCAGAACGATCGATTGAACAGTTTCGGAGGAGTTGTGTACACAAACTCTGTATTGTATATAGAATTGCATAGAAAAATGTAGAAAAAATGGCCAAGTTAAAAAGGCGATATTTTTGTTAAAAAATATTTTTTTTATTTTTTCGGCATAAAAAAACACCAAGTGCACATCTTCAATATGTGTAGAAGACGTGTGTATAGTTTCAGAACGATCGATACTGAACGGTTTCGGAGGAGTTGTGTACACAAACTCTGTACCGTATATAGAATTGCATAGAAAAATGTAGAAAAAATGGCTAAGTTAAAAAGGTGATATTTGTGTTAAAAAATATTTTTTCGGCATAAAAACACCAAGGTGCACATCTTCAATATGTGTAGAAGACGTGTGTATAGTTTCAGAACGATCGACTGAACGGTTTCAGAGGAGTTGTGTACACAAACTTTGTACCGTAAATAGACTTGCATAGAAAAATGTAGAAAAAATGGCTAAGTTAAAAAGGTGATATTATTGTTAAAAAATATTTTTTCGCCATAAAAACACCAAGGTGCACATCTTCAATATGTGTAGAAGACATGTGCATACTTTCAGATCGATCGACTGAAAGGTTTCGGAGGAGTTGTGTACACAAACTCTGTACCGTATATAGAAATGTATAGAAAAATGAAAAACAAATGGCTAAGTTAAAAAGGCGATATTTTTGTTGAAAAATTTTTTTCGGCATAAAAACACCAAGGTGCACATCTTCAATACATCACGGGTGGGAAACCACCAGACCTTCCCAATATTGTGTATGTGGAAAGCTGTCCGGTGGCAACTTCCGTGAACGTCCGGTGGCCCAAAAACTTTGTAAACAAGGTGAGTACGAGTGACATTTTTATATTTATTTCATACACGTGGGCCCTTTCTCGAAAATCGGGCTCTGTTCTGCAGTAGATATATATGTCTTCTTTGTGTACAAAGTGATTTTGGCACGAATTTATGTAATTTGTAGAAGTTGGAACTGTTCTACGATGGTAGGTCTGTCCGAGTTGCACGTGGTGTTTCATATTTGAACTAAGTTTCCCAATATATTTACGAATTTCGACACCCTGCCCGGTGTATACAACACAAGAACCATCTTAACATCGGTCCTGACAAAAAACAATCACCGATTTACACGTTATTCCATAGTTACGGCCATTTTTTCCATAGTGAAAGTCTGGTGGAAACGGAGAACGTCTGGTGGCAATGGGATTCAGTGCCAATTATGTCTTTTTTTGGTTGAAACATGGGTAGGCACGCTTCAGGTCCTATGACTTCACCAATTTTCGACCGATATTGACATAACTGATATCGTCGTGTCCCTTATAAATAGGACTTTTCAGTTGTGTTGGAAGAAACGAGGTGTGCTAACTAAGGAATGCGTAGGAGTGGCCGGAACACCAATTTCAGAATCGATTTTCTTTGATACCATATTTATGTATTCCGTATTGCCCGCCTGTCAGAGGCGCACCCATTCAAGCCACAAGACAAGAAGGGTAGTGTCCACGGAACGCCCCGCCAGAAATGTACCTGGTCTATTGAAAAAATTCCCAAACCAAAAACCAATGGGGCTTGCTATATACACATGGCCATCATGCTAGCACAAAACCCAGCACGCACGCCCATATGTGTCCCATGTAGATTGCTAGCTGGGAACCAACAAAGCGGCCGGTCGTGGCCTGTGTTTGCAGGTGGAGAAAAGCCCGAGTGCCGGGAGTAAAACCACCGCAAGCTTACACGAAACATACGAAACCGTAAAGACGTATCTAGGTACAAGCACTGATCCATTGGTCTACCAGTTCACGATCGTGTAAAGTTTCCTGATAAAACAGACAACCTGCCCACGGAGTATAAAGATACTTCTCCTACGTTTACCACCGTCCAATAAGACCCAGTGATTTTCCGATTCTAACATGTTCTACCTTACGTTACATTGCAAAGTTCAAAACTTAGATAGTACATGCACTTTACCTGAAATACTTGAGTTTAGAAAAAAACAACATGCAGAACAAAAATCATGTTTCATGAAACAATTTGGCAGCGAAAGAGTTAAGCCAGCGAGGTGATGTGGGTGTCATGAAAAATTAGCGTGGGATATCTTATTTACCGACAGCAACAACAGCAACAGCAAAGTTTGTTTTTCGGAATGTTATAAACATGCCATTTATCTGGTTTGACCCCCAGATAACATTTTACTATCTGGGTCGGCCGTTACCTCGTCATGAGAGCTGAATTGGGGTATTGGCTTATTGGTCATTTTAAAAGCAGCAAGAATAGTACCGATAGTGTCAGCTCGGTACACCATGTACATGTAGATGAACTTTACTGCGCTTGGGAGGTTGCTAATGTGATTCGGTGTGTCGCGGGCCTGGCAACACATCATACAAGTTCTCAATTCATAGCTGGATATGTAGCTTTTCTAAATACAATGTATCGTCATTTGAGCTCTGATTTTGGCACCGTTGTCTATTCCATAGATAATAAGTGGGCTCAGTATGAACCCATTGACCCGGCCTTAGATGACCCTGGTAATGATCGGCCATTAAACCCAAACAAACCACAGACACAGGGCGATTAAATGCTGTCACTGGTGAAATCCCATTGCCACCAGACGTTCACCGTTTCCACCAGACTTTCACTATGGAAAAAATGGCCGTAACTTTGAAATACCGTGTAAATCGGTGATTGTTTTTCGTCAGGACCGATGTTAAGGGGGTTCTTGTGTTGTATACACCGGACAGGGTGTCGAAATTCGTAAATATATTGGGAAACTTAGTTCAAGTATGAAACACCACGTGTAACTCGGACCGACCTACCATCATAGAACAGTTCCAACTTCTACAAATTACATAAATTCGTGCCAAAATCACTTTGTACGCAATGAAGACATATATCTACTGCAGAACAGAGCCCGATTTTCGAGAAAGGGCCCACGTGTATGAAATAAATATAAAAATGTCACTCGTACTCACCTTGTTTACAAAGTTTTTGGGCCACCGGACGTTCACGGAAGTTGCCACCGGACAGCTTTCCACATACACAATATTGGGAAGGTCTGGTGGTTTCCCACCCGTGTACATGTATGTGTAGAAGACGTGTGTATAGTTTCAGATCGATCGACTGAACGGTTTCGGAGGAGTTGTGTACACGAACTATGCACTTTTTCTTCAGCCGCCCGCCCGCCGTGCGGTAAAACATAATACGTACCGTTTTTTAAAAACGGTCGTATAAAAACCACTTTCGCAATTGGCGATAAAAATAAACAATTGGCGATAAAAAATTACAATTTTCGGAAAAAAAAATTGTCATTTTTTATCGCCAATTGTTTATTTTTTATCCTATTGGTTATTATAGGAATGAATGGCCTTTTTGTGGAATTTATCGGGGTATAAACTTGGAAAAGTCACGGGAATACTGGACGAAGGCCGGAATTATATGGTGAATTGCTAGGTCGAAAAGGGGGTGATAATCCATGACCCGGTGTTGAATAAAAAATCAAAATAAACTTTGTGCAACTACTCATCATAAGGAAGCTACATACCAAGTTACAGGTATGTAGCTATTAGGGTTTAAAGGTTTAGGAGTTACAAGCCAAAATTGGAAAATTCTAAGTAAAAAAGGGGGAGATAATCCATGACTGACAGGTCGATCAAAAATAGAAATAACAACGTCATCTGTGGTCATTTTAAAGCATAAAACCTTACCTGATAAATAGAATACCAGGCTAATGTCTTTTGATATAAATGTTATCAGATTCAACTCGGAAATGGTAGGAATTCCTCGACGAGCCTCGGAATTCCTACATGCTTCTTAGCAGATCCTGATATGAACTGGATATGAAGACACTAGCCTGGTATGCTCTATTTATCAGCTGGAAGCACATGTATCTAGATATAAAGGGGATTTTCAGAATAACACAGCAACTAACTTCTTATCAATATACAGGAAGCAGGAAATGGGTGGCAATACGCAGAAATAGTGCACAACCTTGTAAGTGACTGTGACTACAACTAGAAATGTGGCTATCGTCACACGGATGCCCCCACTGAATGCCTGTTGCTCTTTTTAGCCCCGGTGACCTCGAACTTGCGCTGACACACTAAATTTTCAATAGGTGTCTTCCCACAATATAAAGTGTTTATTACAGTGTCACCACCATTGAAAGGCCCAGCCAGTTCTGAATTATGAGACACTCTAATCTCTGAACATAAATACTAACCAACTATCCTATATATATCAATCAAAATCTGAAGTACACGTATTGTTGAGCTCAATGCATCCGTGAAGTATGGGGGAAATCGGGAAACGATTATTCAAGCTACGGTGCGGAAACTAGTTTGGACGTATGGATGTAGACGTATGGGCGGAAGGACAAGCCTAACACTAATGCCCCCGGAATCAGTCGAGGCATAAAAATGGGGTACATGAGATTTCTGACCACTCCAGCTCCTGGTCTACCAGCAGACTCCTGCAGTCTGGTAAGATCAATAATTGTTGTTTCACTGACTAATTTGTGAACAGTGCAGGTCCTGATTAGAGGCTGATCTGGGATTACACTGGTCAAATGTCATAAGCCTCGTTTTTCTAGTCATAGCTACACACATCAGCTTGTATAAATATTGTCAATATAACATAAAAACATCCTCATCGCCTCCTTCACTTAATGCACAGATTTCGACTGTATCACACATAATAGTAAATTCGGAAACAAACGGGCCAATGATCATTGGCCTGACAATGTTTTGGGCTCAAATGCCAGGGTTTAGAAGGTCTTCGAGCCAATTATGACTCTTAAATGTAAGCTACATAAAAACATGAAAAGAAATGTCAGCTAGCCTTAATACAACTTAACCAAACATTATAACTAGTTAACATATTGTGCATTTAACTCTTGCAACTAGTGTACATTATATGTGGCTGTGACTGGAGAAATGGGGCTTAACCGTTTTTCGACCAGTGTAGATCCAGATCAGCCTGTGCATCCGCAGTCTGATCAGATATGCAGTTCGCCATTCCATCACAGAATCACCTGTTCTAACAAGCAATATAGGTTGTTATCCCACTTCGTCCGTGGAGATCCTGATCAGACAGTGCGGATGCACATGCTGATCAGGATTTACACTGATCGGAAAACCCATAAGCCCTATTTCTACAGTCACAGCCACATATGAAGACAAACTCTGTGCACGGGTGTTGGTTAGTAAGAACATATGGAACAGGAAATTGTACCATTATTAGCAAAGCGAGGTGAACAGGTATTTTTGTTGGACACCGCTCACAGCCGTGTTCAAATGTACAGCGCATGCTGTTTGACCATGGCTGTAGACAATGCTCATTCCGGGGCCAAGCCAAAACCTATGTAAAGCATGTGTCTCATGACGTTACTAGAATGTGTCATTACGTCACGAGACCAGTTCACGACGGTCGCACAGAAGTAGTGAAACTGAGGCGACGTGTACTGCGGCCGCAAAATATGTATGTGTAAATCAGCTGTTTGAATGGAGCAGATTATCAAAGAACCGAAAGTACTGCATATATGCTGAAATTGCATCATATTTCCGACGGAAATGTAACAATAACGTTCGACCATGTCCAGCCGTGTGTAAACGTTTCACGCGGCACTCAGGAACTGTTTGGACCCACGGCCTACGGCCTTGGGGTTCAAACAGTTCCCTCGTGCCATGGTAAACGTTTACCCACGGCTGGACATGGTCGAACCTTCTATTAAAAATATGTTACATTACTCAGCTTGGATAAAGTTGGGTCTAGCATTTGTTAACATTACATACTGGTGCCTGGTGATTATGGAGCTAAAAGAGAAAACACAAAGTACACGTCACACATTATATCTAATATAGGAATGAATGGCCTTTTTGTGGAATTTATCGGGGTATAAACTTGGAAAAGTCGCGGGAATACTGGACGAAGGCCATAATGCCTCGTCCAGTATTCCCGCGACTTTTCCAAGTTTATATCCCCGATAAATTCAACAAAAAGGCCATTCATTCCTTATAATTCCAGCATTTGAAATAAATTCATCAAGAAAATGTGTTTATTTTCCGTTTTCTTAAGAATTATTTTATTAAACTGCGCCTCACGGTTACGGGAAGTAGTTTGGCGTGGGAGTTTACTGGGATATAAATTTTGGACAGAGACTTGCTACGGGCCAATCAAATATTAGGGAATTGTGTAAATATTTTTGTGCTGGAATTCACATACTGGTGCCTGGTGATTATGGAGCTAAAAGAGAAAACACAAAGCACACATTATATCTAACGTATCACAAAGGAAATGTCAGTACACAACACACACAAACATAATGTATCATGAAGGATAAGATATTGAGCTATAGCACCAACAAAATCCCGATCAACTACAGTGGAGCCTATTTTTTTCCCACAGTTTTGTCAGAAGTTTTGTTTAAAGGTACATGCCCACTCAGTAGGAACAAAATGTTCTTTATAGGAATTAAATAAGTGTACAATGTGTCACTATTCCACCAGTTCTAAAAATTATATACAGATATAATCATTGAGTAATATTTATTTTACTGATAGTGACGCGCTATCAGGCTATTTTCATATGCAAATGAGTTAAATGCGTCACTTTTTGTATGATCATTGCACATAAAAAATAAATAGAGAATAAACGGTAATGTCCTGTTTTTTGAAACACGTTTATTGCCCCTGATATCAGTGTGGAAATTTACATCTGATATAAAATATATAATAATGCCAATCAATACGTGGGGTAATGATGAATGTATGTTTATTTTGCCAGAAAATGTCTCAGATGATGAATCTGATATAAAGAACATTCTGTGCCTACTGAGTGGGCATGTACCTTTAATATTGGACTATACAAAATGAAAGATTTGACTACTTTCTCTATCAGCATAGGAAGTGTTCATCCAATACCTTCAAACTCCGTATTACACGCATAATGAGATTTTAAATTATTGAATATATTGTCATTAATTTCTGTTTATACAATTACAGTGAAACCTCTCTAAACCGGACACCCTGGGGACCTCCCAGGGTGTCCGGTTTAGAGAGGTTTCACTGTAAATCATGCATTTGAACATTCTGAGCCATAGCTGTGTGCGATGCGATTATGAACAGACATTATCCCCCGAGATGAATAACGAAGAAACTCATTAAAAATAAGATCACATATGTTTTCTTGTGTTCGGTTTAGAGAGGTTCCACTCAATTTGTGCCATTCAATGAGAAATAATCGCTAAAATTCCGGGCATTTTGCAACTGAGTCAATATTATCTTTCCAAAATGTGTAAAATATTTGTTGAGTGGAAGAAAATCGTCTTCATATGAGACGCACCATGTTTATTTTGTAGCTAAGAACAAGTGTAATATTTCATGAAAAATATTTTAATACAGAAACTGTGATATTTCTGTAAATGATTTGCTTGCTTTCGATGTCATTTACGGAAACTATCAGAACTTTTGTAAATATTTTTGATGAAACATCGCATATGTTATAAGGTACAAAGTCACATGGCGTGTCTCATGTATGAAGGACTTATTTATATGTAGGAATTTTAAAACTGTCACGGTTGCATTCGCAGATGGCTTAGTATGTAAATGCATAAAAGTAGTTAAACAACGTTGTCCCACAGGGTACATCAATTTTTTTGATTACGGTAATTCGTTCCCACGAAATAACAATTTGTTCCCCCAATTTAACAATTCGTTCCTTTGAATTAACAATTTGTTCCCTCAAATTAACAATCCGTTTCCACGAAATAACAATCGATAAATTAACAATTCGTAGCCCCGAATTAACAATTCGTTCCCACGATATAGCATTCTGTTCCCACGAAATAACGATTGTTATATTGTAGGAACGAATTGGTATTTCGTGGGAAAAAAATGTTAAATTGAGGGAACGAATTGTTATTTCGTGGAAAGAAATTGTTATTTCGTGGGAACCAAAAAAATATATATTTCCCCTGCGGGGCTCCGTAATGTTCATATTACATAATAATGAGATTAGAATAAGTTAGTAAAGTAGATGAAAAATGGAAATTACTAGAGCAATTGTGTAGGCGCTCCTGGATACCCCTGGTCACTGGCTGGATTGACATGGGTGGGCTACAGAATGTAAATATGGATGATGACAAACATGTGTATGAAATTTCAAGCTAATGCGACTTATAGTAACAGAGATACATGTAGTAGGTATAATTTTATTTAGGTATATTAATATATTTTCTACCATTTTGTATAACAAAAACTTTAACGCAAATCTCGGACAGACAGACAGACAGACAGACAGATGGACAGGGTGGCAACTATTAATATTTTTTGGGTACATAAAAATGTTATTTTTATGTACCCAAAAAATATTAAAAGTTGCCAAAAATATTTATAGTCGCCACGCTGTCCATCTGTCTGTCTATCCGAGATTTGCATTATTTTCGGTATACAAAGTGGTAGAAAATATATTATTTATTTACATGAAAACTGACACACTTGTGTATTATATTCTGCTATTCAAAATGTCCGATGGAATATCCACTATACGTACCACCCCAACGACAGCCGCGGCCTTACAGATGCCGACGTTGAGATACTGAAGTGCAATCTCGTCCTCACCAGGGTGAGCCTTGTACACCTCGAATAGCACATCCAGCATCCACTCAAACTGTTCCCGCTCCTCGAATAGGTCAGACAGACTCACCACCTGTGGATAGAGAAAATACCGGCTAGTTTACAGGTCAGACAGACTCACCACATTTTCTCTCTCAAAATGTTCATACTACTATAATTGTATCCCATCTCTAATGGTCTAAGTGAGTTAAATCAAAGGGTGATAATTGATCCACTTACCGACTTAATGACCTCATTAAGCAGCATGAGCGGGGGGCGTGAACTGTTGGCCGGGATCAACCATTGTCTGTACAGTTCTAGCAGAAATTGGAGACATGAATGCACGTCGAGGCCCGACAATGACTGGTCCCTCGTCAACGTGCCATCAGACGAGGGCTGACCGTCGAGTTCCTGGGCACTGTCCGAGGGTGGATTAGCAAGGTTCTGTAACAACGTGCTCTCCACGTGTGAAGGGCTCTCTAGAGAGTCTGTCGTGTCAGATTCGGAGAGATTTGTGTCCAGCACACCCACGACGGACCAGATGGATTCGATACAAATCTGAAATGGTAAACATGTGTGATGATGAATGGAGCTTAAAGAAACTTGGTGCTTGTCTGATATACACAGAAACTGATGAAACATTACCAAAAAGTCCAAGGGACTAAGGAAAATAAATTGAGTTACTAAAAATTGGAGTTAACAAGAGTTATTATATAGGAAAACGTGGGACGAAGAGCTCGACTTTTGAGTTATCATTAGTAAGAGAGTTTGAAGTAACATGTGCAGACTGTATACATTTTCTTGCATTTCAGCCAGTAGTTTACACAAATATAACAGTGAATTATACAACTAGGTTCTGATTGCTAAGTAAATAGGTACAAAAGGTCAAAGTCATTTAAAGGTCATGAATTTCATAGTAGGTTGCGATATATACCACTTGGTCATGATTATGTGCCAGTATGGTGGCTGTAGGCCGAATAGTATTGAAGATACAAACGAGACCAAAAGCTCTCCATATTTTTCAAATGTGGCTGTGACAGGAGAAATGGGTCTTATGGGTTTTGCGACCAGTGTAGATCCAGATCAGCCTGTGCATCCGCACGATCAGGATCTGCACTGTTCGCAATTCCCGCAATGAAACACCCAACATGAATGTAACAAGGAACATAAATCGTCATCAGGTTACAGGAGTTTAGTTTAAACATATTTTATTGCTCTTTTTTTTTTTACAATTTACAATAATTGTACAATAAACAAATTTCTGGTAAAGAGAGCAAACGGGTTGGGCTACAAGTTTTTACAACGTTAGCTACAGCCCTTCCCAAATGCTTATTACAAGTATTAAACATGTGGTATAATGGTGGAGAAATATACGGTATAATGTAATGATATATAGAGCAAAAAACATGTACGAAAAATAAACAAAAAAAAACCAACAAAACTAGCATGCATATATATTCGTGTTGCACTCTCCAGTGAATTCAGACCGCTTGACATCCAAAAATCGGGCCACTATGTAAGTTGATTATTTTCCCTATAAAACAGGAACATGTTAGTGAGTCTACTCATTATTAAAATTATTAAAACGACGAGTGAGTTTTATGTAGCGCTGAACTTCTTTGAAAACGGTAGCATTAGATTCATATTCTTTTGACTCGTCTCCAAACAGTATAGTATCTATTGACAAGGGGTTGTGTTGACGGGTTGCGGTAAACATTTGCTGGCGTTGTTGGTTGAATGATGTGCATTTGAAAAAGTAGTGCTTGTCATTTTCAACGTCTTGTGTGCAGTGACATAATGGGGATTCTCGTAGATGATTTATAAATAGATTCTGAATTTAAATTGCTACATTGATTTCTTATGCTAGGCGGTGATAAACTGATTGTGTTCTTTCACCTATCAGGTAGTATGCTGGAACAATTGTCGGTTTGAACAGCTGTTTTAGTTTGGCTTTAAATGTTGCTAAGGAGGGGGAATTCTTAATTTCGTCATCTAACTCATTTCATAATGCTAATGAAGATGGTATAAAAGATTTAGAGTAGATTTCTGTTCGCCTGGCTAATGTAATAAAATTGTTCCTATTACGCAATTCATATGGATTATTTTCTCCGACTAGTTGTGGGAATAACTCGTGTAGATAGGTTGGAAGATTAACTGCCTTTTCTTTGAATATTAACACTAATTTTTGTATTTTTCTTCGGTCTGATAGCGACACCCATCCAATTTCTTGGACAAGTTTATTAATTGAAACTGAACGGGTTAGACCAGTAACTGTTCTAGCTGCTTCATATTGCAGTTTGTCAAGGGAATCACGTTCATATTGGGTACAACTGTCCCAAACAATTGCTGCATACTCAACAATTGGTCTCATGTAAGATATATATATTTGATTTAATGTATTTCTATTCAGTTTAAATTTAAGCATCTTCATAGAACCTAATACCTTAGAAGCTGAAATATGTTCATGCCAGGTTCCATCCTGACTAAGAGTTAACCCCAAGTGTTTGTGATGTTTGACAAATTGGAGTTGGACGTTATTAAAATATAGAGCTGGATCTACATGTCTTATTAGTGAACATATCATTGCGTCAGTTTTAGAGGGGTTGAACTTCACAAGCCACTGGTTTGACCATTCCGCTAATTTATCTAAGTCGTGATTTATATTCTATTATATTCATGTCTGGTGTTGAAACTGCAATAGATGAGTCATCGGCAAAAAGTCTGGTTGTACTGATTAGATTGTCAGCAATATCATTTACATACAGTGCGACCCCGTTAGTACACGGAAGTCCGGCGACATACAACCTTCCGTGTTGCTTATCCGAACCGTGCTATATCCGTTCTCGCCCAAGACGCATCATAATGTCAACAAAAAATACATGTACACTGTACACTGTGACTGCGAATGAACGACGTCGCCAATGCCTATAATATGCCATAAGTTTTCCAGTTTTTCATGTTATCTTCGCATATAATAAATATATTGAATCCAAGAATTGTTAACGTCATGTTTTATTTATTCATCATGTTCATGTAGAATGTAGATCTACGCAGGTCCGTGCAATCCATTATTGTAAACGCGTGTAGAAAAAAGTGTAGTAATGATGACGCAATGACCCAATGACCGATATCCTGTTCCATCAGCTGCAACATCACGGACAAGCTCGTGCGTTACAATCTGTGTTTACTCATATGGTGAGCACAGGTGGAAGACACGGACCTATGACACCAAAATAAATGCCTATTAAAAAAAATCCCATTATCCCACCCACCTGGTATCGTACTGTACATGACGTTAATAATAGAACGAGATCAAGTGGGTGGGGTAATGGATATTTTTGTAATGGTCATTTTCTTTTGTGTCACACGTCCGACTATTCCACCTGTGGGTTTGAGTACAGACCTGTCTAGACATGTTTTGCCAGACGTGTTATAATATTGCGCCAGTTCATGAGGTAATCAGGTTCATCACGTGAGATTTTCGACGAAGATGAATCTGATAATAGTGTACATTTTCTGTAAACGATATCGAATGTTGACGAATATTAAATTAGTAATTATTACGCATTTGCTCTGAAAATGTTATCAACTTTCCGATATATTAGCAGAAAATAGTCAAATCATTCTCGGCGAAAATCTCAGTTACCGTATATAATAAAGTTGATTATCTCATGCACTGGCTCAATTATGACTAGCGAAACGAAACAAGGCCAGTTGTCACATTTGTGTACATGCGCCGGGGGCATGGGCAGTGCTGTAAGAATTTAGTTAATCTGGGTCGAGTTAATCTGCGCGACTGATACTCGATCTCCGATTGGTCAGCCTTTACACCTAATTAATATTCTACCAATGGTGAGCGCGAACGCATGCCGGAAAAATGAAATCGAGCACATAACAATTAGCACTGCTTTGTTACTGGTCTTACTGATCTTATTCCCAGTTTGCTCGGATTAATTTACGAAATGTGCAAACGTGATCAGCTGCACATTCACATCGGTGAGATAATAGGAGGCTATGCGCCCATAAAAAAAAAAATCGTCCATTTTGGGCCTAATTTGGGAAAGAATCGCAAATTTAACACGATTTCTGACAATAGTCGTGTTACAAACTTAACACGATTTTGATATACAAATGGAAAAAAATTCGGGGGCCAAGGCACAACCGTGTACTAACCGAATTCGTGTTATAGTGAAGCGTGTACTAACGGGGTCGCACTGTATATCAAAAAGAGAAGAGGACCAAGAACCGATCCTTGTGGAACACCTGCACTTAATTACTTTGTTTTCAGAAAAGGATGAACCTACAAAAACCTTCTGTGATCTGTTTGATAAATAATTTCCAAACCAACTATGAAGATTGCCATCTACACCATTCTGTTTCAATTTATATAGAAGACCTGTATGCCAAACTCTATCAAATGCTTTCGATATGTCACAAAAAACGATACATGTGTGTTTTCGTTCATCTATTGCTTTGCATATCTGATTGTATATGTCAATCAGTTGATATACGGTTGAATGACCAGGTAAAAATCCGGATTGGTTTTTGTAAATCAAATTGTTGGAGTGTAGGTGGTTGTAAACATATTTAAATACAATTCGTTTCATAACTTTGCCTACACAGCTAATCAAAGAAATAGGTCTGTAATTTGAGGGTTGGTCTCGTTCACCTTTTTTATTGAAAAGTGGCATAACATTAGCATATTTCCATTTCTCAGGATATACTCCTTCCTGTATTGATCGATTGAAAAGTAATGCGAGAGGTTTACATATAGTAGAGGAAGTTTCTTTAAGCATCCTATGACTGATTTCATCAGGTCCAGTTGCTTTATGAACATTTAATATTGAAATTATATCTTTCACATCTTTCTCTGTATCGAAATTGTTCTATTCTATCATTTGTTCGAGATAAAAAAATCGGCAAAGCCACGTTTGTATCATCTACTGTAGATATTGAAACAAAATATTCATTCAATACTTCAGCTTTTCAGTGTCGGTGAATGTATACGTGTTGTCTGATTTACAAAGACGGTGGAATTGTATCACAATATTTTGAATTTTCTTTCACCAACATTTTTACTATTTTCCAGTATTCACGGGGATTAGTAGCATTAAGATCTTGCATTGTAAATTCTAAATTGTCATAAAATGTTTGTTTTGCATATTTTTTCATATTATTTACTTTCTTACGTAATTGTTTATATGTCTTCCAATCTTGTTCATTTTTGGTGCGTAAAGCTGTTGTTTTTTGATGGTCACGCTGGCGAGATGTTTTACGTATTAATGAATTATACCAAGGTTTGTCATTAGGGCATATTGTAACAAGACTAGTCGGAATAAATACATGCAAAATTTCCATAAATCTATTTTGGAAGGATTCACAAGCTATATTTAAGCTACCCTCATTATTAATAAATGACCAATCTGTTGTTTGTATCATCATATTTAATATGTTATAATTAGCTCGTTTATAATTCCAGACTTTTCTTTTAAACAGAGTTGCAGACGGTAAATTACAATATATATATGCATATGTGCCATAATGATCACTAATTTCCGATGGAGTTTTGATGATTCCACTATCGTATACGGATACTTCTGCAGTAACTGCAATGGGGTCGATCACAAATAGTCCAGGGGATGAATCATTGTGGTTATTCGTATACTGGTAATAACTAGTTTAATGAAATAACTTATCAACAAATGTGTTAGGAGATTAAGATTGTTACAAATATCTTTCACAGGCGATACATTAAATTTGCAAGTTTTGGAGAGTCCCCGAGTGCAGTTATAAAAGTTTCCAATTGTTACAGGAGTGTGATATTGGATCAGGAGCTACACTGGTCACAAATCCCATAAGCCCCATTTCTCAAGGTATAGCCACAAATAGTCGAGCTAAAAAGCCGACGATAGACTTTACTTCAGCATTGTCAAGGTTACGAATTAAGAGTCAGTATTATCAAAAGTTCAAGTCTTAGTTATGCATATGTCGACTACATTTTAAATGTGTACATTCAGCGAATTGTTGTAGTCACTTGAGAATGCTGACCAACTGTAACGACCCTCACCTGCCCAAGTGTATACTCATCGACCCCCGGTTCCCGCTCCAGATTGTTGTCAAACATGTACTTCAGGGTCTCCCCGGCCACCTTGTTGCTGTATCTGTAAATGGAGTGATTGAATCAGGCCCGTACCCAGAGTACGGGTGCGTACGCACCCCCCTTACCCCCTTAACCCTTTCAACACCACATGCCTGTATAGTGGTATTGGCAAAAAGTGTAGATCCAGATGAGCCGGCTCGTAACAAGCCGTCTCATCAGGATCTGCACTTTTTGCAAGTAATTTTCATAATTTTGAGAACAAAAACACCCCATGTTCATAAATGGACTGGTCTGAAAATCATTTTGTGATGATTGGATTGGGTTGCAAAATTAACATATCAAAATTCATTCCAGTTACTAGGGTTAGTCTGCCGAGATCTGTCCGTGGATATGTGCAAAACAAAAAATTTAGCCCTTCGCGCCGTCAATAACGCACCCCCTAAATTAATTCCTGCGTACGGGCCTGTGAATGACTGATTAACTGACTGATTGATCGATTGATTGTTGACAAACATGTACTTCACGGTCTCCGCAGGCACCTTGCTGGTGTACCTGTATGTATTATAGGAATGAATGGCCTTTTTGTGGAATTTATCGGGGTATAAACTTGGAAAAGTCGCGGGAATACTGGACGAAGGCCGGAAGGCCTCGTCCAGTATTCCTGCGACTTTTCCAAGTTTATATCCCCGATAAATTCAACAAAAAGGCCATTCATTCCTTATAATTCCAGCATTTGAAATAAATTCATCAAGAAAATGTGTTTATTTTCCGTTTTCTTAAGAATTATTTTAGCTGCGCCTCACGGTTACGGAAAGTAGTTTGGCGTGGGATTTTACTGGGATATAAATTTTGGACAGAGACTTGCTACGGGCCAATCAAATGTTAGGGAATTGTGTAAATATTTTTATGCTGGAATTATTAGTCTTATAAAGCTGTAGGTAAATGAGTTATGGAAACACACAAGTAAGTTCCCTTAGGACAAGGGCCGGGGCATCATCGGAGCTACAATCACATTAGTTCTGCTTCCATTCAAGGAATATTTTCATTACGAGACAAGCCATGTGATTCTGTAACTAAGAACATGTGCGATATCTCATGAAAATGATTTACAAAATTTACGATATTTCCCGTAAATTATGTCGCAATGAAATAATGTCATTTACAGAAAATATCACAGTTTCTGTCAATAAATTCTTATGTCCAAATCACATAGCGTGTCTCATATTTGCCTGTTACCATTCTAACATCATCCAGCATCATTATACATATCTACACAACTGGCCCAACCTTTACATAAACACAAGGTGAAGGTCATTCACTTAACCATTGTTGTCCAATAAACTTAAAGTTCAATGCAAATCGCCCTTCGACAGACAATATCCTTGGTTTCTATGGCTGCCAGTGGGGCAATCGTGTACGCGAACAGACACAACTTCTAGTTATTATTGTGTCTTATTGAAAGAATATACAAATATAAGTTGCCATGGTTACCTGCATGACGACAACTGCTGAACCTCCTGTTCCACAATTCCACGTATCACAGTGAGCTTCTTACCACATCTGACAAACAGAAACAAGTATTTGGATGGACGAAAAATCTAGAAGATGCGATGAAAAAGATAGATTGGTTGATTGGAATTGTGTTTGGCAAAACAGATCAGCACTAATTTTCAGGCACGAGACCAAATCTGAAACATTTCCGAATTTAAAATCCCAGCGCTCCAGATAAGGTGCGTATTTGCGTAAATACCCAATTAAGATTGTCAAAAACCCAATTGAAATCAGAAGTAGCGAGTACCAAAAAGCAATAAAGATTTTATGGTACCTTTATCATGCTGAAGAAATAAATAAACAGACCACAAATATAGCATATTTTTCTTATTTTCCATGAAAACACATCTTGGTATTTCATTAGAATTGTCTCCAAGGAGACAATTCTAATGAAATGCCAAGATATGTTTTCAGTTCGAAGCAAACTATTCAATAATTGCTGTCTGTTGATGTGTAAACAGTAGTGTGATTTTATTTTACCCAATTAAAATTTTGAAATACCCAATTGCTTCAGAAATGATAGTGTTAATACTCAATTACTAATTCCTTATCTGGAGGGCTGAAATCGTGAAAAATATGTCTGAAGTCAGTTTAAAAGAGGAAAAGTCTCATACCTGAATATTACAATAACAAGAACAAGAAAATGATGGAGGACATACCCCTCAAAAACTATTACGGTAATAGAGCTAGTAGGTAGTCGAAATCTGGGACAGACAGATGTACAAAGGAGAAACAGACAGGATGGCGACTATATAGTCGCCATCCTGTCTGTTTCTCCTTTGTACATCTGTTACCAACATGTCATTCAGAGTGCATAAAGACAAAGACAGTTTCCTGATCTGGTGGCAGGCACCACTAACCCTTACAGTGCTGAATTAAATTTGTTCGTCTGCCGTTCATTTTTATTTCGATTTGTCTTTTCAAAAACATGCTTTGACAGCACTTTAGAGTCATTTCCAAAGGAAATGATTCTAAAATGCTACCAAACGGTTTTACCATGTTTATATTTAGAGAAAATACAAAATAAGAAACAACATAAGACAAATTTTCGGTTCCCGCCTTCTAAGAGTTAAGGAAAGATTAATTGATTATTGGTGTTTAACAGCCTATCAACAACTAAGGTCATTTAAGGCTGGGCCAACGGGTTGGACTATCCCGTATTTAACCTGTCCATAATGAGGGAAATTCCCAAATCAGAATTGCATATTTAGAGAAAAATATATATTCAGCCCTGAAATTAAAATATCCTGACCTGGTGCAGGATGAAAGAGACGACATCAGGATATTAAATACCAGCAAAGATCTAATCAGAAAATTTCATATGCCGGCCAATTTATTGACACGTTTATTCCATGATAATGCGCACCTCTCACAACAAACCTACCTTGCACGAGGTCTCAAAAGCTTTATAAACTACCAGACATTATGGATACATGTAATGGGGTGACCAGTCTCGCTCCCGATATGTGGTTGTAACTGGAGAAATTTGACTTATGACAACCGTAAACGCTACAAACGTACCTTGTATGAAGGAACCCTAGCGGTTTATCCCTGGGTTGAATATCGAAAGATCCGCGGGCGGGGTTACCCGGGGTGGGCACAAGCATCGTCTGGGAGAGCATGCCGGTTATAGCGCGGACCGTCACTACCATACAGTGGGCTCGCTCCGTCTCTTCCTGGTTACATATAGAGAATACCAGGCCTTGTGATTATAAGAGTTAATCAGGCTCGGCTTGGAAACGCGTAGGAATTCCTCGGCTTGCCGAGGAATTCCTACCGTTTCCGAGCTGAGCCTGGAGAAATGAGGGTTATGGATGTGATTGGAAAAAATTGAACTTATGGCTTTGATCGAAAAAATGGGGCTTATGGCTGTGACTGGATGAATGGTGCTATTGGCATTAACCGATGTAGACCTAAATCAGCCTGGGCACTAGCATCGTTTGGGAGAGCATGCCGGTTATAGCACAGACCGTCACTACTGTTACGTTTTGAATGTATGGGTATGAATAAACACAACACGACTATTCTTGATTATAGTTTTATATACTAAGCATCTAAAGCACGGATATGTAATTCAGTGTAAGGCCGGAATAGGTGTCCCTGTAGCTGCTATTGTAGAGGTTTAAATACAGTGTATTCCAGCAGCCTAGAAGTGTATACTGGCTTATAGGTAGACAGTGTATGTATGTTAGTAAATACATAACATCCCCCTTTCTTTATTAAAGTTTTATAGCGAAAACTTTTAAACAGTGTCAGCTTGATGTAAGGATCAGCGTTCTGGATTTTCTGTCTCTTAAAATTAGTGGTGTGCAGCCTTCACTGACCATGGCTATATCATGAAAGTGGGTGGGTAACACATGTAATTTGATATTGCAGCCTATTAGAGTCAGCTGTGGAGGTAACTGTCCTGTTATCAAACAGTATCAGTCTGTATTGTTTCATCTGCAGGGTGTGTTGATGTCTAACAGTTAATTGGCTGACCTGAGCCATGAGATTAGAACAATAAACATGTGCCATGTCTAATTATTGTTTGTCAGCTGAAACTAAAACAAGCGAACTACGCATAACATGACCTATATACATTCAATCCAAATCCACCTGTATGGAATGTGGCTGGCTTGTTGGCTTGGAAAGTAGGAGAAATGAACAGCGCTCCAGATAATCACATTAATTCCAATTTTGAGAATTTTCACTTTTACTCTGCTTTAAGCACTATTAAAATATATCCACTAGACAGAATAAACACTTGTGATATTTGGAACTTATTTAGAGAACACATATTTTTATGCACACTAAATAGCTTAAAAACTTATCACCGATAGCATTACAGTTTTCATAAATAACAGAACACTGCTGTAATCACTGACTCTGATATCTGAGTGGAGTTTTTATTGCCCTTCCATATCTGGTTTTGTAAGGTGAATTTGGAGATGGAACTGCACGAGTTGATGGTGCTGGTATCTCCAGATCAGACTGCGTAGAGTCTTCATTATTCGGTTGTGTCCGCGTTGTTCGGTACCTGTCCGGATGGATCCTGATCATCGGATTCGGACAGTGCAGCTGGAAATGCAGCTCTGGTGGCTCTGGTGTTTGCGATTTCGGCGGTATTTCTGTCCCGCTGGTGTTTCCACAACATACGAGCGAGGCGAGTTGTGATTGCTGATCACCTTTGCTGGTTTCCACTGGCTTTTACCATTGTTTCTCATGACAACATTATCTCCTGTTTGTAGTGGTTGTAACTCTGGACCACTGTGCTTGTCAAACTGTAGCTTTTGCGTTTGTGTCGACATTGCATGCGGCTTTTAACGTCTGCTAACACATGCGGTTGAAGCAATGGCGCTGCTGTCGGCAATTTTTGTTCTGAGTCTGCGTCCGAGAAACATTTGTGCTGGTGATAGTCCTATGCCATCAATAGCTGTGTTTCTGTAATTTAACATTGCCATGTACGGATCTTTGGATTTTCTCAGTAACGACTTCACAGTTTGCACTGCACGCTCAGCTAATCATTTGATTGGGCGTAATGTGGAGACGAGGTTACGAGTTTGAACCCATAGTCCTTCGCAAAGTCACGAAATTCTCGACTGACAAAGTTGGTGGCATTGTCACAGTAAAGTTCATCGCAAATACCATACTTTGAAAATTGACTTTTCAGGTAGTGAATGGTATTTCCACTTGATAAATTGTCGAGTTTGGAAATTTCGATCCACTTTGAATATCGATCCACCGTGAGTAGGTAGTGATTGTTCTTGTAATCGAACACATCGGCTGATACCTGTGCCCATGGTCTGTCTGGTAAGTCCATGTTGATTAATGGTTCCTTTGCGTTACTGTTCTGGTTTTGTGCACAAGTGCTGCATTGTGACACTTTGTTTTCAATGTCTGAAGACATTCCTAACCAGAAGAGTGTGTCTCTCGCGCGAGCTTTGCACTTAACTATTCCTAAGTGAGACTCATGAATAGTGTTCAACATTTCAACGCGTAGTGTTTTCGGCACTATCAGTTTCTGGCTTTTGAACAGTAGTCCATCAATGCACGATATTTCATCGCGAAAGTTCCAGTATGGACGTAATTTCTGCCTGTATTTAGTTTTTCGTCTCAGGCCATCCATGTAGTACAGTGTGTTGCAACAACTGTAGCTCTGGATCTGCAGCAGTTTCTTGCTGGAATTTCACATACTGTTCCTGTGGAATCGGCAAGTATGACAGGATGTTGACGTTAATGTCAGATGTCCCTAGGTCTTCACGTGTTTCATTCAGGCACGCGCGGCTTAGCGTATCAGCTAATGTCATTAACTTTCCTGGTTTGTACACGACCTTAATGTCATACTTCTGTAAGTCTAGTAGCATTCTTTGCAATCTTGGTGGAGCCTGATGTAACGGCTTTGTAAATATCGCGTGTAGCGGTTTATGATCCGTTTCGCAGACCACTTCACGTCCGTAGAGATACTCGTGAAACTTGGTACATCCATATTTGATTGCCAATGTCTCGAGTTCTATCACTGCGTAATTCTGCTGTGATGTTGTAAGTGCTCTTGAAGCATATGCCACGGGTTGATCTTCTTGCAGGATAACTGCACCGAGGCCCTTACGACTAGCATCTACGGATAGTGTCACAGGTTTGGACATGTCGAAGTACTTCAGTACAGGACAACTTGTGACTTTGTCCTTTCAGCTCCTTGAATGCGTTTTCATGTTCGTGTTCCCAAGTCCATTGGGACTCTTTCTCAAGTAATTGTCTGAGAGGCGCGTTGATCTCAGCCATGTTTGGAATGAATTTTCCCAAGTACTGTACAAACCCAAGAAGGATCTCAGTTCTTGACATCGGTGGGTCGCGGCATCTCTTGTACAGCTCGAACTTTCTCTGGGTCAGGTTTGACACCTTGACCTGTCAGAACATGACCAACGTAGTTAACACTACTTTTTCTGAATTCGCATTTATCTGCATTCAATTTCAGATTAGTACTTACGAATTCTGTCCATGACGTTTTTCAGTCTCGCATCATGCTCCTGAACGTCTCTTCCCCTCAAACTAGTATGTCATCGACGATCGCTTCACATCCATCAATGTCCTGTATCATGGTGGATATTGTTTTCTGGTATACCTCAGAAGCGGACTTAATTCCGAACGGTAGCCTGGTGAAACTGTATCTGCCAAATGGGAACGAATTAAATGTGCAGAGTTTCTGACTGTCCTCTGATAATTGAATCTGCCAATACCCATTTGAAGCGTCCATTTTGCTAAACACTTTTGCCTCTGGGATGTCCGATATGATGTCCTCGATAGTTTTCATAGGATAATGTTCACGCAATATTGCCTTATTCAGTTCACGTGGATCTAAGCAAATTCTGACCTTGTTATTTGGTTTGATGACTGTCACCATTGAATTCACCCAGTCTGTTGGTTCTGATTGTTTCTTAATTACGCCTGATTGTTCCATTTTCTTAAGTTGTTTCTTAACCTTTTCTTTCAAAGCTAATGGCAATTTCCGAGGCGCATGAATCACTGGTTTGACTGATTCATCAATTTGGATTTTGTACGTTCCAGGGAGACAACCCAAACCATCAAACACATCTTTGTATGAGTTCATAATGTCACTTGGTACAATTTGGTACTTTGTTTTTAGTTTTCATGACACGGTCAACTTGATCAACACGTTTGATTAAACCAATGTCTTGGCTCGCTTTCGCACCCAAAACTGTTGGCGCTTTCACATTGACGACATGAAAGTCAATATCAAAAGTCTTACCTTTGATAACGCAAGGCAATTTGACAGTCCCAAGAGATTTCAGTTTATGGCCACTGTATGACGTAAGCAGAGAATTTGATTTCTTCAATGCCGTTTTCACGCCTGTTTTCTGAAATGCATCCATTGACATCACGTTACATTTTGCACCAGTGTCGATTTGCATTAGCATTGGCTTCTTGTAAACAGTTGTTTCTACCGTCCAATCGTCTGATATTTTGTTTACTGACCATTCTGTCAGCATCCCAACGTAATTACTGTCACTGCAATTACTGTCACTGTCGTCAAGGGGTGTGTACTTTACTCTTACCCTTGTGGGGGCGATGTCGTTGCTTCTGTGCGAACGACATTCACTCGCAAAATGATTCCATTTCTTGCATTTGTTGCATTGCTGTCCAGCCGCTGGACACGGTCTGCCTTCATGCTGATATCCGCAATTTCGGCATTTGTTCGATTTGTAGCTGTTATCCTGCTTTTTCTGAGGATATTTTCTCTGTTGCACCGGTTTACCTGTTGATTTCCGCACCGCGTGTACATTTGGATCTTCACCCTTCATGACACTACATTGTGCCTGTGAGAGTTCGTACGTTCTGGCAATGTCCAATGACTGTGCAAATGTTAATGTCGATCCGACGTTAATCAACTTTTCCCTCACTTTGGAATTGCGTACACCGAACACGATTTTGTCTCTCACCATTTCATCTGCATCTGTATAGTTGCAGTCTTTGACGAGTATTTGAAGTTGTGTGACATACTGTTCAAAGGTTTCTTCACTCTGCTGAGTACGACTTTGAAACTTGTATCGGTTGTAGATCACGTTCGATCTCGGTTTCACATAGCCTTCAAATCCATCATAGTATTTCTGCAGGGTTTTCACGTCATCACCGGTTAAATTCCATGTAGAGAAGATGCTTCGGCCTTTGTCACCTACCCATAACATCAAATATGAGCATTTTTCAGCTTCAGATTTGTCTTTCAATGGTCCTGTGAATATAAACTCACATGCTGGTTGAAATTTTTCCAACTGAATTCCAAAGTCTTCAGCGTCCCAGTTCATATATGGTACTGAACCACTTAAATTTTCCATTTCGAGAATTAAAGCACACTTTTTGAAAGTCACTTAAATTCTTGAGCGTTGGTAATTGAATCCGTCAAAGTATTATGACATAACTTCTGACACCATGTTACGTTTTGAATGTATGGGTATGAATAAACACAACACGACTATTCTTGATTATAGTTTTATATACTAAGCATCTAAAGCACGGATATGTAATTCAGTGTAAGGCCGGAATAGGTGTCCCTGTAGCTGCTATTGTAGAGGTTTAAATACAGTGTATTCCAGCAGCCTAGAAGTGTATACTGGCTTATAGGTAGACAGTGTATGTATGTTAGTAAATACATAACAACTACCATACAGTGTACCCGCTTCATCTCTTCCTGGTAACACATATATTACCCATTGTATGAAACCTTCTTTGACAATGAGGGTTTTTCCAAACTGATTTCTATGATTGGCGGCATCTGTTTTTGCGGTAACTCAAAAATTAGCAAGGCGAGAGTTGTCGTTCTTGCGCGTGACACACGAGTCATGGCCAATGCACAAGTGTGATGAAAGTAGGTCAAGGTGTATTCGAGCTGTGGCTCAGACACAAAAGTGTCTACAGCGGACAATCTCTGAGAAAAAAGAAATGGGGGACAACTAGAAAATTAGTGAGGCAAGAGTTGTCATTCTTGTGCTATGACCTATGGTCTATGAATGTGTGAAGTTTCAGAAAAATATCTCAAGGATATTCGAGTTATGCTCCGGACAAGAAATCAGTTCACGAAGAACTAAAGGAGATAATTAGGAGAAAATTAGTAAGGCAAGAGTTGTCATTCTTATGCGTGACAAGCCTTCAGGTCATGGTCAATGCATGTGTGCAGTTTCATGAAAGTAGGTCAAGGGATATTCGAGTTATTGACCATATTAAATCCACAGGATACAATAACTAATCGATATACCCCTGGATGTGAAACGAGGTTGTGGCTGGAGAAATGGGGTTTGTGACCAGTGTAGCTCATGATCAAATAGCACACTCCTGTAGCTTGATAATGATCTATATAGCTTGTTAGAAGCATGCTGGGTGTTCATTGATGGAATGACGAACAAGGCAGATCCTGATCTGGATCTACGCTGATCGCAATTTCTTCAGTAACAGCCATAGCTAACAGTATTAGAGGGACATGTAGTGCTGAAGTGCTGTCAAAGCATGTTGTAAATTATTTTAAAGTGCTGTCGAGGCATGTTTTTGAAGATAAAAATATGGAAAATAGAAAATAAACAGCAGACGACAAAAAGAATAAGATAGCGGTCTAAGGGTTAAGTAGTCAAACACCATTAGTTTCCCAATTGTATCAAAATACAGTTTTATTGTGATAAACCAGTACAATAATACAAACCACAGCTATTGTGACACTCTTCATTGTGGGTAACTATACATTTATACGTGTTTCCCAGAATAAATTGTGTCCGAATATTTAGAATTATTATGGTACCTCTGGCGAGATGTGCTGGTCGGGGCTGGATGCGGTCGGGTTTAGCACACCCAGTAGACTCATCCAGGTCTCCTCAAACTGCTGTCGCGATATCCAACCTGCAAGGGGAACAACTCTTAAAGTAACACATAGAACTTGAGTTATTTCATGGGCAAGATTACAGAATGTTCAAAAATGGCCACAATGGGGAGATAAGTCATTAGAAATTATTGTTATGGGACTTAACCGCCTTATTCGATTGACCCCTTTAATTATGAAAACACAGCAGACGACAATATTCAGTTCCCGTCTTTTAACCCGTCCAACACTACAGACCTCTGTAGCTAAGCTTGCAAACAGTGTAGATCCAGATGAGCCAGCTCGTAATGAGCACGAGCCGTCTCATCAGGATCTGCACCGTTTGCGGGTATTTTCTTATTTCTTAAACCAATACCCAGTCTGATCACTGGAATAGTCTGAAAAGGGGGAGATAATCCATGGTCATTTACTCATCATAAGGAAGCTACATACCGAGTTTCAGGTCTGTAGCTATTACGGTTTAAAAGTTTTACGAATCACAAGGCAAAATTGCCAAATTCTAAGTCGAAAAGGGGGAGATAATCCATGATCAGGGGTCAATTCAAAAATTGAAATAAACTTTGCGCATCTACTCATCATAATGAAGCTACATACCGAGTTTCAGGTATGTAGCTATTGCGGTTTAACAGTTTTACGAATCACAAGGTTGGTGACGGACGGGCGGAATGACGGACGGACAAAGGTAACACTAAATGCCCCCTCCACTATCGTGGTGGGGCATAATAACATAGGAGTATCCATTCTAGTTAGTTGGCAGTGAAAGAGTTAAAGGTTAAGCACATATTACACCGATGCGGAACACAAACTGAAGAGGCTAGTGGTGGAAGGGAGCTAAGTCATAAGGGGCCCGTTTCACTAAACTTCGTACGACTAAAATGTTCGCAAGTGCAAACTTATGATAGTCTGTAAATTTGACATTAACAATGTTTTCTTGCAAACAAGATCCGAAATTTGCACTTACGAACATTTTAGTCGTACGAAGTTTAGTGAAATGGGCCCAAGGGACTTTGCCCCGTTCTTTCACTGAGCCCTTCAATATTCAGTTCCCGCTTAAAGGGTTAAAGGCTACTCACCTATTGCACTGATGCGGAACACAAATTCTCGGAGCACGTCCTTGTCCAGCATAAACTCGACAGGCAGGGGAGGTAACTTTGTTCTCGGTTCCCCGCTCGGTGTAGGTATCCAGCCCATCTTCCACACGATGGGTGGGGTACGTGCAAAACTGTTCAGCATCGGCACTCGCGATAAACCTGTAATGAAATGGTAGCATTTATTCTGAGGATTTCTTATGCCATTATTTCGTCTTTGTAGTGGATAACGACAAGTATTGAGTATTCGTTTGCCAGAAGTGTGATAAAAGTAGAAAGAGAGAGTGAATGAGTTTAACGTCCCAGCAACAGCTATGGTCATATAGAGACGGGACCACAGTTTAAAGTCTCATTCGACAGACCAGTGGGATGGAAATACTATGAAAGTATTTTTTGGTGCCTAAGGCGAGGTTTGAACCAACAACCTCCAATATTGAAGTCCATAGGCCATGGCCCATTCCTAAACCTGCAAAGAAATGGAAGCATTAATCACGAAAAACTGTTGGGTAATTTTTTGTTGTTAAAGTGGATAACGACCAGTAGCGGGTACTCATTTGGCAGAAGTGATAAACGAAAGAAAGATCATTGCATATGTAACTTCTATATAAATGAGAAACGCCATGTGATTTTGTACCTAAGAGCATGTGTGACATTGATGGTCTAGTAACATAAGGTCGTAAGTGCTATGCTTTAGCATAGCAGTTACGACCTTATGTTACTAGACCATCGATATGTCGCACAAAATTTACGATATTTTCAGTAAATGATGTCAAAAGTTGACAAAATAGTGAAGATGGCCGCACCTATAGTGATGTTGCCGACGAGACTAGCGATGGTCTGTGGTAGTGGACACACGGCGCTGTCTGACCGCTGACTGGTCAAGGACTGGTGATACTGTACCAACTCCGAAATCTCATCACATGCCCGAGTCAGCTGCTGTAACTCTGAAAGTGAATGGGTTTCACATCTCAGCAATAGCTAAGGTCATATGAAGAGAATAGCAGGATAATTATAGGTTATTTGATTTGTATGTGGTTATATGCACGAGTTCCGCAGCGTGCGATATTGTGCGACTTAGGAGCGCAATATCATTGCGCAGCGGAACGAGTGGCATATATCCACATACACATCAAATAAGCTTTTTATTATATACGTACATCATTCGCAATTTATATGCGCTTCAGAAAATATACAAAATATAAAATGAACAAACTAGTGGTGATTTAGGAGGAACTACTTTCACGCCTAGGGTGAGGATTGAAAGTGAAAGTGAATGGCTTTAACGTACCAGCAACAGCTAAGGTCATATACAGTCGTTTCTGTCAAAATGTTCCGGGTTTATACGTGTACAAAGTGTTGTGCGTTGCGTATCCGTGGAGTTTCCGTTAGTTGCGTTTCAAACCGTGTGTCGTCTACGTGTAATACGTTTTCGGCCATACGTTGCGTTTCCCCACTCTTGCGCATGCGCGAAAGTCGAACAAACCGTGTTCAACGCATTGAGTTTCAAAAGCGTGTAATCCGTGTACAACGGTTGTAAACGTATACAATGGTTGTAAACAACGCATTGAGTTTCAAAAGCGTGTAATCCGTGTACACGGTTGTAAACAAAAGTATACAACGGCTGTAAACGTATACAACGCTAAGGTAAACCGTTTAAACGATTTAATGCTTTCTTTGACGAACGGTTACACGCTTCTACATGTACACGTACACAGCACCGTACAGATGAAACCGTGTTATACGTATAACACGTTTCCACGGGTTTTAACGCATTACACGTTTTGGTATGCCAACCGTGTATCGCGTAGAATGCGCATGCTCAGATCGTTCTTCGTGTGTGTATATATACTTCTAGACTGCAGAGCTTCTAAAATTTTCAGTTTTCCGGTTCTGGACCGATTTTTTAACTCTCAGACCGATTGAGATTTGAAAACTTGTCTTAAAAATCGGTCCGAGAAAAATTGCCAGTCGGCTGCTATTTCGCTATAAACCTTGTAAATTTACCGGTTTTGACCACCAAGTAATTTATGACACATATCCGCGGGCCATATCCGTGTTAAACCAGTGTGCAGCTCGCTGTGTATTCAGTTTCTCCAAATATCGATTTTTCTTAACACACGCGTGGGACAGGTGTATAGCGGATTAGTGACTGAAACAGACTGGCTTCAGCGTAAAGATACGAGAGTTCCTAGACTCGCCATTTCTGATGATGTTAAAATAAAATAAAGAAACCATGCACTGTGTTTATCTGTGTTCGTAATATTTAACCCCAAGTAACTGACATGGACTATCGGCCCGGGCTATTCCATATTAAGTTAGGAACTGTTACATTACGCTGTATTAGGGGTCATTTTTGTGTATATAAAATGTATATGTACGTAGGAATGCCGCAGATCCTGATGAGCCGGCTCACGTGATCTACAATTCGCAAACATTTTGATAAACGACAAGGTACATCTGTCGTGTTAAAAGCGTGACTCATTAGGCATCAGGGATTAGGGATCAATTGAAGTGCTAAATCACACCACCGATGTACTTTGAACTCGATCTGAGGGTATGTATTCGCGATATTTTAATAGGGACGAAACAAGGACGCCTCGAAGCGATCGGGGCCGAACAGGTATTCACGTTAAAACATGTAACCGTTGTACACGTTTCAACGCTTTCATATAGCTACACGCTTCCAGGTAAAGCGTTGTACACGTTTCAACTCTTTCACCTCGCTACATATGTATACGCCAAAGCGTGTTATACGCCTTGAAGCTAAACGTATTACACGCTTTAAAACTAAACAGTTTGACAATGTGTATTACACGTGTACGAACCGTATTATACGTTCAAACAACGTATACAACGCTTTTAAACTAAACGGTTTGACAATGTGTATTACACGTGTACGAACCGTATTATACGTTTAAACTAAACGGTTTGACAATGTGTATTACACGTGTACGAACCGTATTATACGTTTAAAAAACGTATACAACGCTACAGCAAACCGTTGCGTTCACGTTGCGTTCACGTTGCGTTCGCGTTGAGTTTGCAAGTGTTGTCTACGGTGGAACAAAAACGGAGACTGCACTGTAGAGACGGGACCAACTCTCATCCGACATACCAGTGGGATGAAAATACTAATGTAAGTATTTTTCATGCCTAGGGTGAGGATTGAACTCACAAACTCCGGTATTGATGTTCAATTATGCCATATCCCCTAGACCATGGCCCACCCTTGCTGCAACTCGAAAACATGGGACTGATTTGCGGCTATGACTGAAGAAATGGGGCTTATGTGGTTTGCGATCAGTGTAGATCCAAATCAGACTATGCATCCACAGACTGCACAGGATATGCACTGTTCACTATTCAATAAATCAATACGGATCATTATCAGGCTACAGGAGTGTACTATTTGATCAGGAGCTACACTGGTCACAAATCCCATAAGCCCCATTTCTCCAGTCACAGCCACATTTGTTGATTGGGTTTTAATTGATCAATTGATTGACTGGGAAAGTGAGTCCATTTAACAAGCTCGTACATAGACGGGAATGAACCTGTGTGTGGGTGGTAGTCAATAATAAAAGCTGTTATACTAAACTTTGTATGACTAAAATGTTTGTAAGTGCAAAATTAGAATAATCTTTAAATTCCACATTAACGTTTTCTTGTAAACAATTATTGGATTTACATTTATTGAGCATAGGCTGCATATGCAGCCTATACTCAATAAATGTAAATCCATCAATTGAAATTTCCGGACGATCCTAAATTTGCACTTCCGAACAGTTTAGTCGTACAAAGTTTAGTGAAACGGACCCCTGGCCTTTATGCAATATAGAAGCACTTATAAAAGTTATTTTCCCAATAAATTCTTGAAAAATATAATTTATTCCTGTAAGCGCCAAGTATTCAAACACCATTAGGTTTCCCATATTAAATTGTATCCAAATAATGATAAACCAGTACAACCATGCTAACCCTGAATATTGAGACACTCTGTTGTGTGAAACCATATATTTCTCTGTGTTTCCCTAGAATCAATTGTTACGGTAAGTGTCCCCTTAAGTATATTTACCTGTATACTGAGTTTGTTCAGCCACCTGGTCGTCATGTCGGGTGTGTATACACAACTGTTGCCCCGGCAACACTGCCACTGTAACAACAAATGGCATTGCTACACAAAGCATTACTACCGTGCTTAGATGTGAATGAAAATGCTAATGTTCACCAAGCAATTAAAGACAATTAAAAAATGAACGTGGAAGGATTTAATGCCCCAGCAGCATATAATGTTATATAGTTGAGACTATAATTAACAATCCTTAGACCGAGATGGAGCTCTTACACTGTAAGAGCTCCATCTCGGTCTAAGGATTGTTAATTATACACCGCTAGGTTTGGTGTGATGTGATAATTTAAACTGAAACTGAATGAAATACTTGTTGAATAACTGTTACATTGTATTTAACAGTAGTGGTAGTATTTACATAGCCAAAGCCAACCATACATAGAATTTAAATGATGGAAAAGTGTGAATCAATCCTTAAATTTTCCAAAAATATTTTGCGAACAGAAAGCAAGAACATGTGGCCTGTCGGCACAGACATGCCCTTTATATAACTTCTTAACACGGACAGACACAGTCAAACACTATATGTCTCTTGGTTGGGGGGGGGGGGGGGGGGGGGATGGACAAAAGTTTAGTATTGTGATGCAAATCATGAAAATAAATGTAAAGATATATGTTGAAGAATTAATAAATTGAAGGATGAACCAAAAACTAATGATGCTATACAAGATTAAATCTGGCGACGTACATGAAGACACTACCTAATTACTTACATGAAGACACTATCTGATACACAGCACCAGTTATTGAACAAATCCAGGTCACATAATCTTTCTGACCAATGAGAGTGGCGAGCTGCTGGCTCTGCAGGACTAGACTGGCACAATGGAGACTGGTTTGCAGCTGGTCCTCCGTCGGCAGCTGACGGTGGAACATCATCCAGCTAACACACTGCAATACAATTGTTATATTAACCCTTTCACCCCTAAGCAACTGGAATGGATTTTGATATCGTAATTTTACTACCAACCCAATTGTTACAAAATGGTTTTCAGACTAGTCCATTTATGAAAATGGGGTATTTTTTGTTCTCAAGAATATGAAAATTACTTTCAAAAAGTGCAGATCCTGATGAGACGGGATGGCTCATTACGAGCCGGCTCATCTGATCTGCACTGTTTGCATAGACCGTTATAGCGGGCTTTCGGGTTCAAAGGGTTAATGTAAAAGGTGGGAACCAAATATTGTAGTCTGCTATTTTGTTTCGTCATATTTGTCTTTTTCATAGTTGTCCGATTTAAAGGCAGAGAATGAATAATGTAGTCTGCTATTTTTCAAATATGTCTTCTTTTTTGAAACAACATTTTCTTTGGCAGAACACGACGTCAAACATGACATCATGTAAACTTTATAAAATCCAAATTATGCAGCTGTTTTCAAGAACAAGATTTGCTCGAATGCATGTCTGTGAGCTGTTCAAGTATCTTAACACAATAGGTTTATAGTTGACACTCTCTTTTCAGATAACTTTGATATGTTGACTGTGAAAATCTCAACGTTATGACTGTGAAAAATCTCAACGTTATGTATGATAGCTCATGGCTGCCTAGACACACACAGTGCGAGGAAAAGCACGCGAGAAAGATTACAGGTTTACTAGATTACAGGTTTTCTCTCACAGTGAATATCAAACAATTGTATGATAGGAGTGTAATAAAGGCGTACATTACATGCTACCCAGTGATTTACAGTGATTCTGGGGGGATTTATTTCCTTGAAGGAAATATTTCCTCCTAGACGTTCGCGAGACGTAATTGACATCACGTTTTTACGTCATTGTCGGCGAAGAAACAATACGCTAACGTCAAAATTGTCTATTTTGACAACTTTACAAGCTGGTCTAAGAGCAAATTTTTCGAAGAGCATTTAATATACAATTTATTCCACTAACATTTTGAACTAACAGATTTATTTCCCTTGACGTCTGTAAATCCGACAAAGAAACGCGTGCTCCGCACTCGTTTCTTTAACGGATTTCCAGATGGCTCAGGAAATAAATCCAGTATTTCAAAATGGTAGTTGAATAAACTTTCACCATTAGTTTTCTCACATTCATGGCTAGCCAACTGTAGCATTTGGGTGCAATTGTCATAATAACTGTTGTATTTGAAAAAACCTTGTATTCAATACAACAACTCTATATAACAACAACACCATTTCTCAAATAACACACAAACTTACCTCCATGCACAGGGTACAAAACCTACAAACATCCGTCTGAGATTCTGTCGGAACACGCGGTTTCCATGGAAATGTCACTATGGAGACCAGATATTGCACTAACGACGCCGCCAACTGAAAGACTGTGTCATAATAATCCGCAAAGAACTCGTCCATTTTCTCCAAGTATCTCGCTATAGTTCGACCGCCCGCACTGCTCATGTTATGGACCGTGAGGATCAGATGAGGCACCGGTAACATATTGATCACATTGTTTATATGTCGCATCAAGGTCAACTGGGAGGCTTTGAAGAGAGTATCAAGCGTCCACTCGACGTTGGAATGATCGGATGCGGGAATCTCTGTGTCACGGTTATACTGCTGTAAGGTACGGTATGCTCCCAGGGACATGCATTCTTCCAGGATCGATAGCTGGAACTCCTGGAATAGATGGATTGATTGGTTGGTTCGGAACACAAATTTACTAAGAAAACAAAAGTTAGATTTTAAAAATCGGTCAACAAATTCTAAAATTATTTAAAAAAAAATCAATCTTTAGCCCCCCCCCCCCCGCCACCCATGTTAAATTCCCATAGGAAAACTTACAGTTAAATATATTTTGGATTTAATGTGTTTAAAGGCAAAAAGTTTGTCAGCAGCAAAACGTGGAAAAGACAGTAGTTGTATAGGTGGTGCTATTAACCCTTAGAATGCGGGAAACGAAAACTGTTGTCAGCTGTCGTTAAATATTTTTAATTTATTCTCAATATAAACATGATTTGGCAGCACTTTAGAATCACTTCCATTGAACAGTATCTAAAGAGCTGCCAAATTATGTTTTTGTTGAAAAAAATTGATAGGTTGAACGTTGAACTCCGGCAATAGATCAATTGATTGATTCGGAACAGAGATTTGGTTGTATAAGTGGTTGCATAAGTTGAGGGGTGGATAGACCATGATATTTGTCATTCACTCCCTTACCTCGATCATAGTAATGTATGTAATTATATTATTGAGGGGTGGATAGTATTTGTTTATTTATTTAATGGTAATTTTAGGGTCAGGGTCAAATCCCATATTTCACCTGTTGTGAAGGAGGTGGGGGTGGGGTATCCCAACATCAGAATGGAATATTTATAAAAAAAAAATATATTCAGTCCTGAAATTAGAATAACCTGAACTGGTGCCAGGTCCTAACCACTCCAGAGTCACTTAGGAACTCTCCCTAAATGTATTAATACCATTCATACTAATTTTATAATGGGTATAAATGGATTGAACTCTCAAGGAAAAAGGGAGGCAAAAATGTACCTGAGGGCCAAACCAGGGATATCGGGATTCTGGTAAGGATGAAACTTAAATTGTTAAATTTACCCTTCGCATGCTCCCAATCAACCGCCCGCCTGTAACTGGAGAAATGGGGTCTTATAGGTTATGCGACCAGTGTAGCCCCTGATCAGCCTGCGCATCCGCGCAGTCTGATCAGGGCCTGCACTGTTCGCCATTAAGTCAATGAAACACCCGTAATGCTTCAAACTTGTAGTTTTGATCCGTGTAACGCTTCAGGAGTGCGCTCGAAGATCAGACGTTTGAATATTCACAAATGCCATAATCCCAGTTTCTCCAGGCACAAGGGGAAAGTTGTAACTACTTCCCTTACCTTGGTCATAGTAATCATAAGAACCTCTGCGTATTCCAAGTGCTGTAGAAGATAGGCACACTCCCGCGAGTTGGGGCTCGAGCTGAAACACTGCTCCTTCACGATGCCGATGTAGCAGGCCTTGTCGATCTGTAGATCCCTCACAGGGGCGGGTAACTGGGACAGTGGGTTCGCGACCTCCACCGGGATGGGTAATGTCCCCTCGGGCGCCATACACTCGCGGAATTTACAGAGGAGCGAAGTCAGCCGTGCATGTCTGTGAAGTAGGATTGGGAATAGATAGAGATGGGATGTGCGAGAACAAAATGCTGATGTTATTGATTTTTGAACAAGAGTGCCGAAGGTCACAATATACGCCCATTGAGGCATGGCCAGTAAACAAGGGGGGTTGATTCACTGAAAACCAATCTAGGGTTCTTTGTCTTGCCGTGATAAACATGTATATCAAATTTGACAATCCGTCAAGTAGAACTTGAGTTATTAAGTGAACATGGATACAGAAAGTGAAAATTATAAATGGCCATCAAGGGGAGATAAATCATCCCACAATTTTGAAAATAAAAAGGGTTCTTCAGCTTACCGTGATAAATATGTATACCGAATTTAGTTATTATGTGGACAAACTGTAGCCAACCGCTTGAGATATATAACTGAATGGACCGACAGTAGGACCGACTGACAGAGGCATATCGAGCCACATAGCAAATAAATTAGAAGCACTAGCAGAAAACATTTTTAAGAGATCCAAGTTCACACTACTTTCATACTCGGCAAAAAAATTAAGACTCAGATTTACATAAACCCCTTTGGCCTACGTTACCTGCGGGTGAGCGTGTTGGTGTGCATGTACACGAGGAGTTTGTCCAGGTCGTCCAGGGGGAACTGCTCACTCCGCTCCTGCAATACATATGGTAGTGACTGGAGAAATGGGGCCTATGGGAATTCAATTGCGATGAGTGTAACTCCTGATCAAATAGCACACTCCTGTAGCCTGATAACGATCTATATTGCATAATAATTCCACCACAAAAATATTTACACATTTCCCTAACATTTGATTGGCCCGTAGCAAGTCTCTGTCCAAAATTTATATCCCAATAAACTCCCACGCCGAACTACTTTCCGTAACCGTGAACCACAGTTAAAATAATTCTTAAGAAAACGGAAAATAAACACATTTTCTTGATGAATTTATTTCAAATGCTGGAATTATAAGGAATGAATGGCTTCTTTTTTGTTGAATTTATCGGGGATATAAACTTGGAAAAGTCGCGGGAATACTGGACGAGGCTTCCGGCCTTCGTCCAGTATTCCCGCGACTTTTCCAAGTTTATACCCCCATAAATTCAACAAAAAAGCCATTCATTCCTATAATGGGTGCTTCATTGATGGAAAGGTGAATTATGCAGATCATGATCAGACTGTGCGGATGCACAGGCTGATCTGGATCTACACTGGTCGAAAAACCCACAAGCCTCATTTCAACAGTCACAAATATAGAATATACCCAGTGTGTATAAAATTATCTCACTCGTGTGTATATTTTTTTCAGCTTACAAACTATACAAAGCCTTACAAACTATACAATACTATACTATACAAACTATACAAAGCCTTACAAACTATACAATACTATACTATACTATACAAACTATACAATACTATACTATACTATACAAACTATACAATACAATACAAACACAAACACAAACACAAACACAAACACAAACAAACACAAACAAACAAACACAAACACAACACACAAACACAAACACAAACACACACAAACACACAAACACTATACTATACTATACTATACTATACTATACTATAACAATATACTATACTATACTATACAAACTATACAATACTATACTATACTATACTATACTATACTATATATACTATACTATACTTTACTATACTATTACTATACTATACTATACAATACAATACAATACAATACTATTAACTATTATATACTATATATACATTTAGTATACTATACATAGTATAGTATAGTTATAGTATAGTATAGTATAGTATACTATACTATACTATAGTATACTATAGTATACTTTAGTTATTACTATTGTATACTATGTATATATAGTATATAGTATAGTATATAGTATATAGTTTGTATTAGTTTGTATAGTTTGTATAGTATATAGTATACAATAGTATATAGTATGAGTATATAGTATATAGTTTGTATAGTTTGTATAGTATATAGTTTAATAGGTTATATAGTATATAGTATATAGTATATAGTATATAGTATATAGTATTATAGTATATAGTATATAGTATATAGTATATAGTATATAGTAGTATAGTTTATAGTAATAGTATAGTATAGTATAGTATAGTATAGTATAGTATAGTATAGTATAGTATAGTAGTATAGTATAGTATAGTATAGTATAGTATAGTATAGTATAGTATAGTAGTTTAGTATAGTATAGTATAGTATAGTATAGTATAGTATAGTATTGTATAGTATAGTATAGTATAGTATAGTATAGTATAGTATAGTATAGTATAGTATAGTATAGTATAGTATAGTATAGTATAGTATAGTATAGTATAGTATTAGTATAGTAGTATAGTATAGTATAGTATAGTAGTAGTAGTATAGTATGTATAGTATAGTATAGTATAGTATAGTATAGTATAGTATAGTATAGTATAGTATTAGTATAGTATAGTATAGTATAGTATTGTATAGTATACTCTATACTATACTATACTATACTATTACTATACTATACTTATTACTATACTAAATAAAAACTATACAAACTATACAATATACAATACTATACTATACAAACTATACAATACTATACTATACTATACTATACTATACTATACAAACGATACGATACGCTACGCTACGCTACGCTACGCTACGCTACGCTACGCTACGCTACGCTACGCTACGCTACGCTACGCTACGCTACACTTACACTATACTATACTATACTATACTATACAAACTATACAATACTATACTATACTATACTATACAAACTATGCAATACTATACTATACTATACAAAACTATACAATACTATACTATACAAAACTATACACAATACTATACTATACACTATACTATACTACTATACAAACTATACAATACTATACTATACAAACTATACACAATACTATACTATCTATACTATACTATACTATACTATACTATACTATACTATTACTATTACTATTACTATTACTATTACTATTACATTCTATACTATTCTATACTATACTATATAGTATACTATACTATATAGTATACTATACTATATAGTATACTATACTATATGTATACTATACTATATAGTATACTATACTATATAGTATACTATACTATATAGTATACTATACATACTATACTATATAGTATACTATACTATATAGTATACTACTATATAGTATACTATACTATTTAGTATACTATACATATAGTATACTATACTATATAGTATACTATACTATATAGTATACTATACTATATAGTACACTGCACTGCACTGCACTGCACTGCACTGCACTGCACTGCACTGCACTACACTATACTATACTACTACTATACTATACTACACTACACTACACTATATACTATACTATACTATACTATACTATACTATACTATACTATACTATACTATACTATACTATACTATACTATACTATACTATACTATACTATACTACTATACTATACTATAACTATACTATACTATACATACTATACTATACTATACTACTATACTATACTATACTATACTATACTATACTACTATACTATACTATACTATACTATATACTATACTATACTATACTATACTATACTATACTATACTATACTATACTATACTATACTATACTATACTATACTATACTATACTATACTATACTATACTATACTATACTATACTACTATACTATACTATACTATACTATACTATACTATACTATACTATACTATACTATACTATACTATACTATACTATACTATACTATACATACTATACTATACTATACTTTTATACTATACTATACTATACTATACTATACTATACTATACTATACTACTATACAATACTATACAATACTATACTATACTATACTATACTATACTATACTATACAAACTATACAATACTATACTATACTATACAAACTATACAATACTATACTATACTATACAAACTATACAAAGAGTGTGTCGGCCAGTAACAACTCTAGATGCACAGGCTGATCTGGTTCTACACTGGTCGAAAAACCCACAAGCCTCATTTCAACACACACAAATATAGAATATACCCATAGTGTGTAGAAAATATAAAATTTATGCCACGAGTCAGTATATTTTTTCGCGTTAGCAATAAATTCTTACTAAATATACAAAGCCTTACCTCGTGTGTATCGGCCAGCAACATCTCTAGACGTCTACACGCGATTGTATCACAGGCCCGGGCCACAGCGAGGTGGTGTGTGTTCAGGAACTTATCCACGAGCAACGTGAGTAGCGCGCCACCCTGAGACAAGTGTATGGCCTCCAGGCACTTCAATGTCTTCCGAACTACCGACGGCTGTCATACAGAAATAGACAAGACTGTTACTGACACTTGATAATTTTTTATATAAAGTTAGAGAAAGTTAATTTGCAAGTCCTCATCCCACCCACCCCCTGATATAAATGGCCTGTAACGAAGCGAAAATGGTACCCGAGGGCCAAACCAGGGATATCTGGCTTCTGTTAAGGATGAAAACCGTCATTAAATTTTCCCTTCGCATGCTTCCAACCAACCATCCACCATAAAGGGGAGATAATTCAATAAATAGTAGAATTAGACAAAAAACCTGTTTTGACTGCACTGGAGAATCGTCTCCAGTGGAGACGATTCTCGTGTGCTGTCAAAACAAGTTTTTGTTGAGAAATGTTGAAAATAAAACATTTCCAGCAGATAACATTTAATTCAGCGTAGCAAGGGTTAATTTTCCATGACCTAAGGGTTACTTAAAGCAGTGAATAAAATGGCTTATTGACGCCATACATTGTATTGTTTTTCAAATGGACGTATGAAGACTCCAAAAGTGTGGTTTTTTCATCCTGTGTCGCATTACGTACCCGAGTGACGTCGTCCCACCTGGAGTGGATGGCCTGGATGAACAAACTACTCGCTGCCGAGTTCCTGTGTATAGCACTGCCAATATGTAAGGAATAGAACATGTATTATGTATCTGTAGCCTATTTCACCAACATTGCAAAGTATACTTATCTAGCAAAGTATGCGTTGAGTGAGAAATTTTTAATTTAAGGATAAAATTATTACTTTTTATTATACTGAATTTATTACATTATCACAGCAATTTTGGCTGTGATAATGTAATAAATTCAGTATAATAATTCTGCATACCGTACTTTTAATCATCAAATATATGCAGTCGTTAGTTCTATATGACATAATGCATTTCGGAAAAAATAAATGATTACTCCCTCAAAGATACTTTGCTAGATAAGTATACTTTGCAATTTTGATGAAATAGACCACAGAGCTCCAGACAAGGCGCGTATTGCCGTATTTTATGCACTTATTTTAGCAGAATATGCATTAATAATCAAAAGTGGGAGTGCAAAATACTCACAGCAATGTGAAAATACGCATCGATTTACAAATTGAGTAATGAAAATACTGTAATAAATTTGAAAATTTACTTTACAAGTTGAGCAGTAAAAAGCACACTCTCAAATAAGTGAATTTTTAAATTGGTTTTCTTTTTTATCATTTGTTCCATATTTAATATTAGAAAGAATATCAATAATACATTTAAATACATCTTAAAAATAAAATACACATTGAATTTGAAATATGGGGGTATAATACTCTTTAGATGCAAAACCTATCTGGAGCTTGCATGGCTAATGTCTGTTCATATAATGGCTGTATGCCAGGATATGTGTTGGGAGTCTGAGGCTTCCCAAGAAATTCCTACCGTTTCTAGGCCGAAACTGATAAATGGGACAACAAGTGACTAGCCTGGTATTTTTCGTTTACTTTTGATGGTCACAGCTCCAGGTAAGGAATTAGTAATAGAGCATTTTCATACCATCATTTCTGAAGCAATTGGGTATTTCAAAATTTTAATTGGGTAAAATAAAATCACACTACTGTTTACACATCAACATACAGCAATTATTGAATAGTTTGCTTCGAAATGAAAACATGTTTTGGCATTTCATTAGAATTGTCTCCTTGGAGACAATTCTAATGAAATACCAAGATGTGTTTTCATGGAAAATAAGAAAAAATATGCTATATTTGTGGTCTGTTTATTGTTTTCTGCAGCATGATAAAGGTACCACAAAATTGTTATTGCTTTTTGATACTCGCTACTTCTGATTTCAATTGGGTTTTTGGCAATTTTAATTGGGTATTTAAGCAAATACGCAGCTTATCTGGAGCTCTGTACGGCAACAGAAACTTAAAATTTGACCTTGACGCTGAGTAAGTGGGTCACATGGGTGGTCAACAGAAGGATAGTATGGAAGCAGATATAAACTTCCAAGTCAATGCGACTTAATAGAAATTGTATAGATTACATACATATATGTATATAAAGTTTGATGTTAATGCGACTTCGGATTGCAGAGATGTAAGATATTTAAAAACTGTTACCATAGAGTTCGGACGAATACACAAACACACGGACATTACTGTGATGAACATGCCAAGGTTTGCACAAGTGTGCTCAACAATCATGCTTTATTGGAATGGTCTGAAAATTTACATGGAAAAAGGTCCCAACAGATACTAAGGTAAAAACGAGATGAGGCCTCAGTTTCAAACTGTTACCATAGAGTTCGGACGAATACACAAACACACGGACATTACTGTGATGAACATGCCAAGGTTTGCACAAGTGTGCTCAACAATCATGCTTTATTGGAATAGTCTGAAAATTTACATGGAAAAAGGTCCCAACAGATACTAAGGTAAAACGAGATGAGGCCTCAGTTTCAAATCTTATCCAAGTGACAAGTGGGATGGTTGAAATTCTATGGCAACAGTCGGTCCAATTCTCTACCCACTAGACCATCAAGCCATCCCTAAATGTACACGAGTATGTCATGAAACTTAACTAGCAATGATAGGGAGAAACCCTAAATTTATCTAGCAATGAATCACCTTATGAAGTCGAGCACCGGCGTTTCCTGTGACAACTCAATGAGATCTCGTACGTGGTTGATCAGGACCCAGGTCATGTGTTCCGAGTCGTTCAAGTTCTCACACTGGAAACAGACATAGCGGATCTGACATGAATGATGATTTAACCCTTTCACCCCTATTAAAGTAAATGGAACGGATTTTCATATGTTAATTTTGCAACCAATCCAACCGTCACAAAATGATTTTCGGACTAGTCCATTTATGAAAAGGGTGTGTTTTTGTTCTCAAAAATATGAAAATTACTTGCAAAAAGTGCAGATCCTCATGAGACGGCTCGTCACGAGCCGGCTCATCTAGATCTACACGTTTTGCCAATACCACAATACAGGCCTGTGCTGTTGAAAGGGTTGATATGTTATTTATTAACACTTGCACCCTTAAGTACCGTAATAACCCTAAATATTTGGACACAAATTATTCTAGGAAACACATTTAAATGTCTGGTTATCCACAACATGAGTGTGCCAGTAGTTAATGTTAGTATGGTTGTATTGGCTTATCACAATAACAATATAATTCTCATTTACATATTTCTTACACTTTCTTTTTTTTTTTTTTTGCTTATATTTAACGGCGGCACTGGCTCTAGGACCTTGCATGCCGTCTCCCAAGAATGGGAGAAAGAACGGAGGTAGAGATTTTTGAGAGAAGCCGGTAATTCGTATTTACAGAGCAATTACGAATTATCGGTACCCATTTACAGCTGGGTGAACTGGAGCAGTGTGGATAAAGTGTCTTGCTCAAGGACACAACGCACGCCGCTAGTCAGGCTCGAACCCACGACCCTTGGATCAGTAGTCCGACACACTAACCATTACACTAGTGTCATTTAATATTAGTGTGTTTTAATTTTAATATTCTGTGTTATTCAACAGCAAACACCAATTGTATGCAATAAATAGAGGATCCCAAAATGAGTTTCCATTTGATATCAGATTTATGAAACGAGCCACGCACAATTAATGTATAAAATTGCCGACGACTTTCATAAATCTCATATCGAATGGAAACAAGTTTGAGATTCTGTTTATCACATGACTTCACACTCCAAATAGCAGAAAACTTGGAGATGTCCGATACGTTTCAGTGAGAAGACGCCATTGACTATTTTTGCATCGAGTTGAAAATCTCCACAGAGAAAAATAGTTTTAATCCGTGCAATATTAAAGCAAAATATAAAAAAAACATAGTATAGGTTCCAGTTCTTTGTAAGCCCTTCATAAAATCAAACTGGAGCACATTTTAACAATTGTAGTGTTTTTATCCCGTCAACACAGTGCGTATGTGCCGTGAAACACGGTGCCGTGAAACATTTTTGATATCCAGTCAATACTATTTTTGCATTTTACAGCCATTTGTAGGTGTTGACGGGATACATAGAATAGTAGGTTAGTGCCGTGAATGGGAAAAAATATCTGGCGCGGCACGGAAACGGGATGTGCTCGGCAGAGCCTCGCCCATCCCGTTTCCTGAGCCTTGCCAGATATTTTTTCCCATTCACGGCACTAACCTACTATTCTCTATATATTTTCCTTATTTCTGAACCAAAGTATATGTTGTGACCACTCATTTGAACCGTCTCGGCAAGACGGTTCAAATGAGTGGTCACAACATATACTTCTGATGAGAAATAAAGAAATTCTTGAGCCTTGCCGGATATTTTTTCCCATTCACGGCACTAACCTACTATTCTCTATTTACTGAATCACAGACACTGTTGATGCTGTTTAAAATAGGATGACGTCAACGTCAAAACATCGTTGCTTTGTTGCGCCATTAGGGACAGCATTTGGAATGTCTTCGTTTTATTTGTTCGGCATAACGTTAGCGCATGATATGAATACGTAATTAGTGTCATGCGGCCAGCCAATCAAATTCGCTGCAGGTGTTATTCCACGTGTGTCATATCACATTTATGAAATGGGTTACAGCACGGAATAACAAGGTTTTCATGTGATAAATATATTATTATGATAATGTTTAATATAGGAATGAATGGCCTTTTTGTGGAATTTATCGGGGTATAAACTTGGAAAAGTCGCGGGAATACTGGACGAAGGCCGGAAGGCCTCGTCCAGTATTCCCGCGACTTTTCCAAGTTTATATCCCCGATAAATTCAACAAAAAGGCCATACATTCCTTATAATTCCAGCATTTGAAATAAATTCATCAAGAAAATGTGTTTATTTTCCGTTTTCTTCAGAATTATTTTAACTGCGCCTCACGGTTATGGAAAGTAGTTTGGCGTGGGAGTTTACTGGGATATAAATTTTGGACAGAGACTTGCTACGAGCCAATCAAATGTTAGGGAATTGTGTAAATATTTTTGTGCTGGAATTATTGGCGTTTAACGACCTGTCAACAGCCGAGGTCATTTTCGGCCAGTAGCCTATTTCACCAAAATTGCAAAGTATATTTATCTAGCAAAGTGTACTTTGAGGGACTAATCAATTATTTTTCCCGAAATGCATTATTTCATATAGAACTAACAACTGCATATATTTGATGATTAAAAGTATGCAGAATTATTATACTGAATTTATTACATTATCACAGCCACAGTATAATAAACATTAATAAATTATCCTTACATTGAAAATTTCTCCCTCAAAGTATACTTTGCTAGATAAGTATACTTTGCAATGTTAGTGAAAGTGAAATAGGCTACTGGTGCCTGGCACTCACCACATCAGAGTAGCTTAGCCTCAGCCCCTAAAAGCAATAGGATTACCACTAATCCTACTACTTTTATAATGGGATAATCGGATTCAACTCTCAAGTAACAGGAAGTCAAACTGTATCTGAGGACCAAACCAGGGATATCCCCATTGTTAAATTTACCCTTCATATGCGAATCACGTATTTCACCTTTACGGTTGAGAGGAAATATGGGATAAATGTGGAACTACAGCAGTGACACTTACGGCGTAATCACAGAAGAGGATGAGGCCACCTCGGCGCAGTATCTCCTCGTTACAGCACAGTTGCTGTGACGACGACGCATCTTGTGGCTCCTCTCGTGCATCCTCATCCCTAAAAACATTTTATTGAGATTCATCTGTGGCTGTAACTGGAGCAATGATGCTTGTTGCAAGACAGTGTCCTGATACAGGCACCCTTACTATACCAGGACCTGGTTGTTCAAAACCACTGTTAGCTTAACAGACTGTTGTTAAATCTTTAACAGTGTTAAGGATTTAACAGTCTGTTAAGCTAACTGAAGTTTTGAGCAACTGGGCCCTGATTGTTCAAAACCACTGTTAGCTTAACAGACTGTTAAATCCTTAACATTGTTAAGGATTTAACAGTCTCTTAAGCTAACAGAAGATTTGAGCAACTGGGCTCTGATAACTCCCCCCCCCCTCCCCCACGAACAGCATCGGGTGGAGTTGTGGCCGCATTTGTTTAAAAAAATCCTACTTTTCAACTATTATACATGGTCCAGACAGACAGCTTAATCCAGACAGTCATCTCAGGAACCGAACAAGTAAAATATTAATGATTTTACCGTCCCAACAACAGCCAAGGTCATTTAGGGACGGGACCTCGGTTTCAAGTCTCACCCAAAAGACCTTTGGGATGGAAATACTATGAAAGCATTTTTCACACCTTTGACGAGGTTTGAACCCACAACCTCAGGATTGGATGTCAGGTGTTCTAACTCCTAGGTTACAAATACATTACCACACCATGCGAGATGAATCTTAATAGCAGCCAAAATGAGGCACTATAGCAAGAGAGGAGTACACAAAGGTTTAACGCAAATATGTGGCTGCAATTGGAGATATGGGACCATTTCAGATCCAGACCAGCCTTCGCAACCGCGCAGTCTGTTCATGATCAGCACTGTTCATTATTCCATCATTGAAACACCCGTTATGCTTCTAACAATATATCATTATTGTGCTACTTGATCAGTAGCCTATTTCACAAACCTCCGTTAGTCGACTAAACTGTTAGCAGACTAAACTAAGTTTAGTCGACTAACCATAGTCTGCTAAACCTTTTGACATGTTTGCATTTCACAAACGATTTTGTAAGCCATGTTCAAAACAACCGTGGGCGCCGCCATCTTGGAATTCCGTCGTCTGCTATTTTGCTTTAATAGTAGACTAACCGAAAGTTTAGCCGACTAACGAGGAGGCTAAGCAAAGTAGACTTTGCTTAGTCGACTAACATGTTCGTGAAATGCGTTTTTTCCCGTTGGTCGACTAACGGCCTGAAGTTTAGCAGACTAACCAAGTTTAGTCGACTAACGGAGGTTCGTGAAATAGGCTACAGGAGCTACACTGGTCACAAATCCAAAAAGCACCATTTCTTCAGTCATACCCAAGTATTACAGAAAGACAAATAAGACTAATGACTGAATGATGGGCGGATAGCTTGAATGTAGGATGGGGCTATAAACAACAGATGATAAATATTTTTCTTCAATTCAACATTAGGTCTGCTCCACTGCTCCATACCTGGACATAGACATGATATATTTCCTGGGTGTCTTCACCACGTCACTCCAAAACCCGTGGTCACTGAAGTTGAGCAGGATCAGCACATTGCACCACTGCAAGGTCAAGGTCGGTTGTGAGACGCCTAGCAACAGGAAGTTGTCATTGATCTCCTTGATGCCATGGAAACAGTCGGGCATCTCCTGGTGGATTATCCGCATAGTTGCCGTGGCGATACGCCGGAACAAACCTGCATAAAATAAATTGTGATGTGGCATGACAAAAAGGGGATTAATAGCGAGAGTGTGACCACGCGGACTTGATATATGTCCTCTATAGAGTAATCCGATATGGCAAGATGTTGGAGGTAATACGTCTCAAATTCACCATCACCTTTACATATGTGTCTGTGACTGGAGAAATGGGACTTATGGGTTTTGCGACCAGTGCAGATCCAGTTCAGCCTGTGCATCCGCACAGTCTGAACTGGATCTGCACTGTTCGTCATTCCATCTATCAAACATGTGGTCGAGTGACACTACTTATTGACCAACCCTCGTATATTTGTGACTGTTGAAATGGGGCTTGTGGGTTTTTGACCAGTGTAGATCCAGATCAGCCTGTGCATCCGCAAAGTCTGATCAGGATCTGCACTGTTCACCGTTCAATCAATGAAGCACCCGTTATGCTTCTAACAAGCAATATAGCTCATGATCAGGCGACAGGAGTTTGCTATTTGAGCAAGAGCTACACTGGTCCTGTAAGCCCAATTTCTCCAGCCACACAAAAGTCTGCAATGCTCTCTCCCGGAACCGTATCCCAGGCAAATAGATATGATTCAAATCCAACATTTTAGCTAAGATTCCTGTGATAAACACATCGTCTAGTGAAAAATATGACAATTTGTTCACTTGCAGACACAAGTCTTGAAACCACGTGACCAGAAATGACGTATAATGGTCCATCACAATATGAGACACGCTATGTCATTTCGTACCTGCGGACATCTGCGTAATTTCATGAAATGAGTTTACAAAATTTACAATATTTTCCGCAAATGGCGTCAAAAGTTGACAAAGTTTTCAGAGTACATTCCGCGTGTACTCTGAAAATTTTGTCTACTGTCGACTTTGTTTATGAAAAATATTGTAAACTTTGTAAACGTATTTAATGAAATTACGCAGATGTCCGAAGGTACAAAATCACAGTTGGTCTCATTTGTTATGCATTAGTCACTTGTGTTTTCTAACACTGTACACTACTGCCTGCTATAATCATACCAATATTTATCAATTTCCTTATTTCAAAATACTTGAATATTGTGCTTGAAGTCAAGCAGCTTGATTGGCTGAACTTGCGCTGTGCTACAGCTCAAGCTCAGCCAATCAAACTGCTTGATCGCGATTGGACATTGCCAACTGATGTTCAGAAACGTTGATAATCGAGGCAAGATTAACACAGGTGGTTGCGTATGTGTGTACATACCCGACTGAAACATGTGTGTCAGGTACATGAGCAGGTGTGAAAGCTGCTGGCACAGGAAGTCACATGACCCGGCAGACAGCGCCACCTGGTTGATCACAGACACAGCTTTACCGATGATCTGCAGAACAAACCTGGAACATAAGCAAAATAGGGAGGTTATATGAAATGTATGCTTTTGAGCATGCATCGTAGAGTAGCTCAGAAATATTTTATAATCATGGTGTATTATTAAATGTAGATTACACATTAACTCTTTGCATGCTGGGAAACTTGTGGGCTATAAATAGTTCAAAACTAGCGGACAAAAATTCATCATATTTTCTTTTATTTCTCCTTGTAAATATCATGAATATGTCTTGGAATTTCATTAGAATTGAGTCCTGAGGACTCAATTCTAATGAAATTCCAAGACATATTTACAGAGAGAAATAAAACATAGTCCAAATTTGTTTGGCGGATATTTTCGCCGCTAGGATGCAAAGAGTTAAAAGATGTACATCACTATCACACATAATACTTTCGCTTAAACAAATGTTATTCATGTCTTCAATTATCAGGAACCTCAAATCCAGGTTATATCCTGAAAATTCCAAAACACATTTTTGCACTTATAAATATGTAACAGTGTGCTTCCCATGGTGAAACATTAGTATTTTTCGGCAATTATCATGAACCTCAAATCCAGATTTCAGGAAGCATCCTGAAAATTCCAAAATCTGAATCGACACTGAATCGGTCTGTAATGTTGACAGTTTAATATCACTTTACAACAGTAACTTACTCACCATGCCACGATCTCCTCCGGTGTGAGATTATCCACCTTCACCCTGCTAACCCCGGACACCTCGACCTCTGGGACGGCGAACACGTGGAGGCGGAGACCCAGCTCATTTATCCGCGACAGGATTACCTCCTCCTTGGTCTGTGCCATCAACACGCGGAGCACCGATAGGACGAGGCACATCCATCGCTCCAGATTCATTGACGATGTCTGAAGTAGGTTAAACATATCAACATTCAGTTTTGTATTCTCAGTGTGCAAAAGTCTTGTCCCCTTTACTCTATTGTTGATTGTGGACAATGTATTTGACATAGGCGAGTGATTTCATTTTGCATGCAAAACAATTGTATCAAGAAAATCAAGCGTCGTGACGTCTAGTATGTCAGATTTACACATCAAAACGTCACAGCGGTAACCATTGAAATCCGCATAATCTGTGATTATCTAAAAATAAATCTGATGGCGACGTTACTTTTCAGATATGCATATAACATGGGTGTCGTTTCTGACGCCAGGTCAGTAAATTACTTTATGACGTCAATATCATTTTGGTCATTCTATTGTTACACTGTTTGTTGGTAACATCTGAATCATCCAAATATTGTTTGTAACAATACGAGCAACTGTGGTAACTAGAATAACCATGGTTCTCCACCCGAGCAAGACGTTTCGGAATTTCTAATATGATGACGTGATTTTCTGACAATGTCTCACAACTTTGACTTGACACCATGCTAGACACCATGCTAGCGTCATGTTTGAACTTGTATCTTTTTATCCATCCGGGGAATGTACTTAGAACGTCTACTGCACAAGTTTGTGTAAATGAAAGCTTATTAAAGCACACGGAAATATTGCCCAGGCACATCCAAACCCAGGTAATTAGTCAAAACTATTTAATATCAACTTATCTAGGGAGTTGAGTAACAACATATGGAGCACCGATAGGAAAAGACACATCCATCGATCACTCTAGGCTCACTGACGATGTCTGTTAACCCTTCCTACGCTGTTGACGTACATTGCTGTCTGCTGTTTTTCATTATTGCTTTAATTCTTAACAAAAAACTGGTTCCACCGAGACGATTCTCATGTGCTGTCAAAACCAGGTGTTTGTCGAGAAATATTGAAAATAAAACACTTCCAGCAGACGACAACATTTAATTCAGCGTAGTAAGGGTTAATGTTGTCGGTTAAACAGATGATCGACATTCAGTTTGGCATAGAGGATCTTCATCAGTGACCTTTCAGTGTGACAAGTGCAGACTGATAACATCTAGTTGAAACATTCCAGAGATTGGTTGAAGCGTCTGAGAGGAGTAAATGACATACCCCGCATACCAGCTTTAAATACTAAAATAGGCAAAAAGGTTAAACAATCCACAATTTTGTAAAATTAGTTTTCGAAAGTGGTAATGACAGAATAGTCATACACTATATTCTACATTATTCTTCATTATGTCGATGATTAAATGGTAATTTACATACATTCTGCATAACATATGCGACTGTGACTGGAGAAATGGGGCTGATGGATTTTGCAGTGTAGATCCAGATCAGCCTGTGCATCCGCACAGTCTGATCAGGATCTGCACTGTGTGCCATTCTTTCTTGTGACATGCTAACAACTTAATTACTTACAATATCAGCGGGAGCCATGAGTAGTGTCTTCAACAGAATATCGACTGGCCGGAACACGATCGGAGCCACAGACTCAAACAGGCGATGTACGACGTCTAGAGCAATCTGGCTGTTTAGGTTTATCTGTAAACAATAATCATGGGCCATTTTCTCTAATGAATCTGAATATTGTGTATCCATTAATTAGCCGAAAATACTATAATTTGTGATATTTTCTTAAAGTTTATATATAGAGAATACCAGGCTAGTGTCTTTTGATATTAAGTTTATCAGGCAAGGCTAGGAAACGCGTAGGAATTCCGAGGCTTGCCGAGGAATTCCTACCGTTTCTGAGCCAAGCCTGATAAACTTGATATCAAAATACACTAGCCTGGTATTCTATTTATCAGGTAACGTTTTATGCTCGAAAATGACATTAGATGACGTCGTATTCTATGGACAGAACGCGGACTTGTTTACACTGCGTCATTACACTGACATTATTCGGTAAGTCACGTGACGTCAACCGACCAATGGAACATCAGTTTTCGCTTCGTTGTAACCCGGATGTTGATATCAGGTCGATGCCTGATACAACAATATGTTATCAGTCAGTACGTATTCGGTCAATACAGGGCAGGTTACCTGATAAACCCTAATAACCTTATATATTTAGACACCATTTAGTTGGGGAAACACATACAAATATATGGTTTCCCCAGAACATTGAGCGTGCCAATATTTAGGGTTAGTATGGCAGTAATGGTTTAATCACAGTAACAATGTATTTGAATACAAGATGTTTTGGGAATCCCCTATTTAGTTTCCCAAAGCAATTTGTGTCCGAATATTTAGGGTACATTTACGGTAAATTTATCAACAAATACAAGATTTAGCATATGCTGGGTCCTAACAATACAGAACTCAGGCGTATGCTTTCACTTTTTTTTAATTAAAATTTGGCATTACCTATGGAAAATATACTAGTACCTACTTTTGTGCAATATTAATGGAGTCCATTTTCAAAATATTAGCTCAAGTGATGGATGGACAGAACGGTGTGTTGTATCGAACAAACATAGCTATAATATTTTAAGAAAGAAAACCAAGAAAGCAAAACTCTGGGCCTGTAATGTTCACAGAATTTGACATTGAAAAAAAGTGAAAGTGAATGGGTTTAACGTACCAGCAACAGCTATAAAGGTCATATAGAGACGAGACAACAGTCTCATCCGACAAACCAGTGGGATGGAAATACTATGAAAGTATTTTTGATGCTCTAGGTGAAATTGAAATCAAACAGTTTGGTTGGTTGAGCACGAGTACAGCTTAACCAATCAATTGTTTTGACTTGGATGACAAAAAGGACTTACTGAGACTAGCATCATCACAGACTGAAGTGTTTGATGTTTACGTGAGAAGCTTTTCTGAGGCATCGCTGAGTCTTTAGGCGACACAAGTGTGCAAGTTGATCAGGAGTTAAGATACCAAGTATGTTTTTGGCATGGCAGGTCATACGTGGCTGTGACTGGAGAAATGAGACTTATGGATTTTGTAACCAGTGTAGCTTAAGATCAAATAGCATACTCCTGTATCCTGATAATGATCTCTATTGCTTCTTAGATGCATGACGGGCGTTTCATTGATGGAATGGCGAACAGTGCAGATCCTGATCAAATAGTACACTCCTGTAGCCTGATAACGATCTATATAGCTTGTTAGCAAGCATAACGCATATTTCATTTATGGAATGGCGAACAGTGCAGATCCTGATCAGACTGTGCGGATGCACAAGCTGATCTGGATCTACACTGGTCGCAAAACCCATAAGCCCCATTTCTCCGTCACAGCCACATATATGCCAAGAACAACAATCACGGGGCCTGTTCTCACCTGTAGTTTGGCCAGCGCGGGTAAAAGAATGTCGGCGACTTGCCGAGATAAGCGTTTCCATCGTTCCTCACTCTCACGGTGGCACTGTTGTAGCACGATCACAAACATCTCCAGGGCCTGTGGAGATTGAGACCGATGTACAACATGTCACAAAGTAAACAAAACAACTAAGTGACCTGGATAATTTTGGAATATGGGGTGGGGGAGATTGCCTGATACACATACAGACATACAGTCTGATACACATACACACATTGGTGCCAAATATTATGAAGTCGTTATAAAACGTTATTGATAAAAAAACATATTTGCTAAACATATATGGGAAAACGACAACTCTTATCACTATAAGCGAGTCTTATAAATAACTTGCAAACAAATTCTCTTAGAACAGCTGTCGGAATTTCCTTAACATTAGCATTGGTATAATTTTTCGGTTTACTATCAGACTGCTTAGTTTTTCCTTGTTGTGTTCACTGTAAAACTAAGACTCACATCCAACTTTCAAACTTTGCCAATTCTAATGCCGACGATGCCACCACGGAAGTCGTTTTCAAGGAAGTTACCAGTGATTTTTTCAGTTCAGATACCTATGTATAATACTCAATGCGAGCAGTTGTCACACCAACCTGGTAGTAATGAATGAGCCTGAGGAGCATGGATACGACCACCTCCCGCTGCGTCTCCAGCTCCTTACTGATGTCTGTCTTGCTGGCCCCACGTAGCAGGAATAGATCCTGAATGATGGGCTGTAGGGCCGGCACCGCTGTAATATAGAATAGAATACATGTATAGTCAGGGCTTCCATTAAGGTGCATAATTTGGAGGTAAATTTCTTATTTCTCCATCAAAAATGGCAAGTTGGGAGTGCTTTAGAATCGTCTCAAAGAGACGATTCTAAAGGACTCCCAACTTGCCATTTTTGATGAAGAAATAACAAAAATTTCACCCCAATTTGTTCAAATTACGCACCTTAACTGGAGCTCGGATAGTGTTTGGTAATGCAAAACAAGGTGAGCACAGGCGAGTGTCTCACCCAGGAACGTCAAATTCACCAAGGTCAAGGTCACAGTAATGACACTGTGAGGATAGTTATCAAAGTGAGCAAATTATGCTTTCTGTGTTCATGTACATAAGGCCCTGGGAATGGGTGTTATAACACACGGTAGACTGACTCACCATGCGGCGTAGGGTACAGTACACTAGTCAAGACATAGTTGGATAATCTTGGGCATGCTGATGATGGTTTTACAGTGGAATTTCTCGTACGACAACATAATATAATCCCAGACTGAGTTTGATACACCGAGCCTGGTAGATAAACTCACCATGTGTGGTAGGGTAGAGTCCGCTAGCCATGATACCGTCACACAGTTGGATAATCTTGGGCATGCTGATGATGGTCTTGCTGTGGAACTTCTCGTACGATAACATCACCAGGAAGTTGAAGATATGTGGAATCAAGGTGTCCGAGTTCCTGAAACACATAACATAGGGAATACCAGGACCGTGTATTTGAGTATCAAGTTTATCAGCAAGGCAAGTTTCCGAGTCAAGAAATGGTGGGTGGAAATTTTGTTGTACAATTAAAATTTTCGTAAGTGCAAATTTAGGATCGTCTGGAAATTTCAATTGATGGGTTTACATTTATTGAGCATAGGCTGCATATGCAATATATCATTCTGAGGCTTCACAAGGAATTCCTACTTTGTCTTATAGTTGAGGCAGGAGTTTCTCAATTCTGTCATAACTTCAATATCCCTTGATGGATTACTTTAATATTTCAATACATCATACAAGGTCAAGGTCAAAATGTTAAGGTCATATTAAGGGCAAAATGAATGTGTGGCATTTGTCCACAAGTGTGATGTATTGAAATATTAAAGTAATATATCAAGGGATATAGAAGTTATGACAGAATTGAGAAACTCCTGGCTCAACAAAAGGTCAAGGTCATATTAAGGGTAGTATGGATGGGTGGCATTTGTCCACAAGTTTGATGTGTTGAACTATTAAAGTAGTCCTTCAAGAGATATAGAAGTTATGACAGAATTGAGAAACTCTGGCAAACTTCTTAATGTGGGAAAAAGTTGTGACGGTCAAAAGGTCAAGGTCATTATGGCAGCATGGATGCGTGGCATTTGTAGGTATACTGTGTAGAAATGTTTAAGTAATCTTTTAAGGGATATAGAAGTTATTACAGAATTGAGAAACCCCGGCAAACTTCTTAATGTGGGAAAAAGTTCAAAGTAGGTCAAAAGGTCAAGGTCATATTAAGGGCAGCATTGATGTGTGGCATTTGTCCACAGTTATACTGTGTTGAAATATTTAAGTAATCCTTCAAGGGATATAGCTCCGGCGAACTTCTTAATGTACCGGACACACGGATGGACACACAGATGAACACAGACACACCGTCCAAACACTATATGCCTCCCGCTCTACCGAGACCGGGGGCATAAATACTGTTTAAACCAACAGGAATCTCCCCTCTGTCACCTGATCTGTCCCTCCTCTATATATTCAAACTGCTTGATGACGAAGCCAATGAAGACTTGGTCCGAGTCGAGGAGGCAGTAGTTCACTCGTAGCTGGACCAGCTGGGCCAGGAGGTCAAGCACCTCTTGCTGTAGTTCAACGCTGCTCGTCACGGTGTATTGTTTCAGGGCCTTGATCACTAGCGGCTCAAACAGGCGGATGTATGCCGCTATGGCTGTCTGTAAGACAAACAGGCAGGTATAAGGTTATGACTGATGTAGTTCGACGCTGCTCGTCACGGTGTATTGTTTCAGGGCCTTGATCACTAGCGGCTCAAACAGGCGGATGTATGCTGCTATGGCTGTCTGTAATGGTGAAAATGGCCATAAATAATGTGTAAAGTGTATGCAAATGGCCGTAAACAGGTGAAAATGTCAGTAAATCATATGGAAATGGCAGTAAATAGGTGAAATTGTCAGTAATTTGTATTCAAATGGCAGTAAACAGGTGAAAATGTCATAATTTGTATTCAAATGGCAGTAAACAGGTGAAAATGTCGAAATGTGTATTCAAATGGCAGTAAACAGGTGAAAATGTCGTAATTTGTATTCAAATGGCAGTAAACAGGTGAAAATGTCAGTAATTTGTATGTAAATGGTGAAATAGTGAACCTGGCAGACTATATGTGAACATGGCAGTGAGCATTTGAAAATGACGGTAAAAATTATGAAAATAGCAATAAACATGTGAAAATGGCAGGAAATTGGAGAAACATTTGCAGAAGATGGTGGGAAATGGCAGAAGATGGAGGATGGCAGAAAATAGTGGTATCATTAAGAGATGTGTACCCGCTGACTTTGCCATATGTAGGAGAGGGAGATGTAGGTAGTCTGTGACTGGAGAAATGGGGCTTATGGCCTATGTGGTCAGTCCAACACCTGATCTGTTGTCACACGTATGGTGAGATAAAGACATAGATAATGTTTGTTACTCATATGAAGGATGCGTCATTGACTGAATGGCGTATAGTGTAGACCCTGACCAGACTGCGCTGATGCGCAGGCCGGTCTGGGTCTACACTGATCGCAAAGGCCATAAGCCGCATTTATTCCATCTGAGCAAACAGATATGAAATACCTTATCAGCTTTACTGCTGGGTTTCAGTATAGCAGGCACTTTCCTTTCTACACACTTCTTCAACCAAGTGAGAACACTGCAACATACAAAAGAATTCACATTATCAATGATAAAATCAAATGTGCTCTGAACATTTTGTCAACTTTTGACACCATTTATGGAAAATACTGTCAATTTTGTAAACGTATTTCATGAAATTACGCAGATGTCCGAAGGTACAAAATCGTACAAAATGTGTCTTGTAGCGTTGAAAAGGCTGGCCTTGCGATTACTATAGTGCTATAACTAATGTATAGCTCTGCAACAGTACAAAACTGTTACCTGCGCTAATCTTGCCAACAGTTTCTTTATCTCAAAATAATTGAATATTGTACTTGAAGTCAAGCAGATTGATTGGCTGAGCCTGAGCTGTGCAACAGCTCAGGCTCAGTCAATCAAACTGCTTGACTGTGAGTTCAGATTGCCAATAGATGTTCAGAAATGTTGATATCTCCGCAAGTCTAACACAGCCGGTTGTGTACCCACCCTGACGTATCCTCGTGGTCGGGCGTCACAGCCTTGATCGTGGCCGCGGCCAGGGTCTGTGTGAACTGGGCATACGGCTGGGTGAACGTGGAGAAGTAGAGCCCACCCTGGCTGCCCCCAGACATACGTGTTGCCTTGCCGGGCTTACAGGGCACCGCGGCCTGCACCTCCTCCTCCCACTGGCTGCACAGGTTTGTGCCGAACAGGGCCTTCAGCAGCTGCAAATGGATTTGGATGATGATAAATAAGCATATGAAGTTCAAGCCTATCAGATTTATGGTAACAGATATAGTAGGTACCCGAATACATCAGTAGCTACATGAATATAGATGATGATAAATAAGATTGGGTGATTGGTAAATGCTTTCACCCCTAAACGTGGCTGTGACTGGAGAAATGGGGCTTGTGGGATCGTGCTGAACAGCGCCTTCAGCAGCTGCAATGGATTGGGTGATTGGTAACAAGAGTGCTGAAATACACCCGTCGAGGTATAGCCAGTAGACAAGGAGGGATAACTGCATGGAAAAAAGAAATCAAGAACACAGATGGATATACACCTCAGAAACTTTAAAGCAAATTAAAAACGAGATAGCCGCGGCCCGCATGTTGTGCCCGCCGGAGCTTTGATAGTATACCGACAAACTATAACCAAAAACTTAACCTAAACGCACGTACGTACAGCACGATATAGTCAGTACATTGGGCGTACTTACGTACGCCAATGTACTGACTATATCGCGCTGTCCGCAAGCTGGCGCAACAAAAAAACAGTTTTTAGAAGACAACAAAGCATGCCTAGTGGTGCTTTAGTTAAATAGATATCAAAAAGCTGGGTGAAAAGAAACAGAAAGTAAAAGAAGTTTCCCACAATGTTAAGTATGTGACCACGCTAAGATTGTGACCTTGAATTTGGGGTTAACAGGGGCCTGATGGTCCTGGATTTGTCATGAGTCACCCACCTGTTGCACACACAGCACGGTGTCCGTCGGCTCGAGGGTAACGGTGGTACGGAGATAGTTAAGGAACTCCTCGGCGTATTTGCCGATGTCGCCCAACGTCGCCACCTCCAGGATCTGTGACAACACGTGCAGTGTCGTCCTCAACATCGAGCAGAACTTGTCCGTGCTGGACAGGTCCAGTGATATCTACAAACATCAGACAATTTAGTTTGCGAAAAACACATTGATGTGAAAGCAATTAATGCACATTTGTTTTGAGAATTAACAGGGTATAAACTAGTATCTATTTATTTAATGGTGTTATTTGACGGCCTGTCAACAGCTGGGGTTAACAGGGTTGAATCACATATTTCACCTGTGTGCATTAGGGGGGAAAATCCAAAAATCAGAACTGAATATTTACAGAAAAAATATATATTCGGCCTTGAAATTAGAAAAACCTGATCTGGTGCCAGGTTCATACCACACCAGTCTCTTAAACATATTTTTTTAAAAGTCAAGCTAATCTATTGACAGTCAATATAGTTGGGCTCGTAAAAGGTAATATCCCAATAAATCCTCAATGCTGTTTTTCCTACAGTAGCCCAACCCATTGGTATTCGCTCTTTTTAACCCTTAGACCGCTATCTAAATTTTGTTGTCGTCTGCTGTTTATTTTCTATTTTCCATTTTTATCATCAAAAACATGCTCTGTCAGCACTGTTATTACTGTTATTTTGTATACTGTTATTATATGTTATCACTCATTAGAACCGAGTGGTAACAATATATACTTTTGAGAGGAAATAAAGAAAATAATGTTTCACACTACAATAATTGTAATCCCGTCTCTAATGCGTTAATAAATTGTTTATTATGAATTTGCCACTATATTGTTTGAAGTGAGTAACAAAATATGATTAAACTAAACCTTATAGTTGGAGTAGGCCCCTCTAAGTGCATCAAATAGTTTCTGGTAGTGTGGGAAGGTGTAGAAGGTGCCCAGGCCATCCTTCCTGTTCCGCTCTCTCTCCACCTCCTTCTCCTTGTCTGTGATGGGCACAGAGTAAAACGACGGTAAATGGAGCAAAATGACAGTATATGGAGCAAAATGACAGTAAATGGAGCAACATAACAATAAATAGAAACAAGAGCTCCGCGGAGCAAAATGTCCCGCCTGGCGCAGTTTGATAGTATATATGGAGCTTGTAATAACCTTGGGGTTAGTGAGCACCATGGGCTTTCTGTAGAATGATGCGAGATGTTGCTACAAATGCATGTATGGAATATTAAAGCATAAACTGAGCGTTAACTTTTCCAAACACGTAAATTTCTAAGTCAGTGACCTTGACCTTTGGGGTTAGCGGGCACCATGGGCTTTCTGTAGAATGATGCGGGATGTTGTTACAAATGCATGTATGGAATATTAAAGCATAAACTGAGCGTTAATTTGTAAGTCAGTGACCTTGACCTTTGCGGTTTGCGGGCACCATGGGCTTTCTGTAGAATGATGCGGGATGTTGTTACAAATGCATGTATGGAAAATTAAAGCATACATAAATTGAGCGTTAACTTTTCCAAACACGGAAATTTCTAAGTCAGCGACCTTGACCTTTGGGGTTTGCGGGCACCATGGGCTTTCTGTAGAAAGATGCAGGATGTTGTTACAAATGCATGTATGGAATATTAAAGCATAAACTGAGCGTTAACTTTTCCAAACACGGAACTTTCTAAGTCAGTGACCTTGACCTTTGGGGTTAGCGGGCAATATGGGCTTTCTGTAGAATGATGCGGCGATGTTGCTACAAATGCATGTATGGAATATCAAAGCATAAACTGAGCGTTAACTTTTCCAAACACGGAAATTTCTAAGTCAGTGACCTTGACCTTTGGGGTTAGTGGGCACCATGGGCTTTCTGTAGAATGATGCAGGATGTTGTTACAAATGCATGTATGGAATATTAAAGCATAAACTGAGCATTAACTTTTCCAAACACGGAAAGTTCTAAGTCAGTGACCTTGACCTTTGGCATTAGCGGGCATCATGGGCTTTCTGTAGAATAATGCGGGATATTGTTACGAATGCATGTATGGAATATTACAGAATAAACTGAGCGTTAACTTTTCCAAACGAATATTAAAGCATAAACTGAGCGTTAACTTTTCCAAACACGGAAATTTCTAAGTCAGTGACCTTGACCTTTGGCGTTAGCAGGCATCATGGGCTTTCTGTAGAATGTTGTGGGATGTTGTTACAAATGCATGTATGGAATATTAAAGCATAAACTGAGCGTTAACTTTTCCAAACACGGAAATTTCTAAGTCAGCGACCTTCACCTTTGGGGTTTGCGGGCACCATGGGCTTTCTGTAGAATGATGTGGGATGTTGTTACAAATGCATGTATGAAATATTAAAGCATAAACTGAGCGTTAACTTTTCCAAACACGGAAATTTCTAAGTCAGCGACCTTCACCTTTGGGGTTTGCGGGCACAATGGGCTTTCTGTAGAATGATGCGGATGTTGTTACACATGTATGTATGGAATATTAAAGCATAAACTGAGCATTAACTTTTGCAAACACGGATATTTCTAAGTCAGCGACCTTGACCTTTGGGGTTAGCGGGCACCATGGGCTTTCTGGAGAATGATGCGGGATGTTGTTACAAATGCATGTATGGAATATTGGAGCGTTAAGTTTTAGAAACAGAGCTAAACGCAAAAACTTAACGTTGAATGCATGTGAAAAGTAGGTCAATCAACCATGAAAACTAGGTCAAGGTCACATGGGCTCCCCCTGTGTGAGATGGTTACACCACAGTGTTGATGTATACCGAAGCATTGCATCAAGGGAAACAGAAGTTGTAATACATTAAACCGAGCGTTAACTTTTCCAAACACAGAAATTTCTAAGTCAGTGACCTTGACCTTTGGGGTTAGCGGGCACCATGGGCTTTCTGGAGAATGATGCGGGATGTTGTTACAAATGCATGTATGGAATATTAAAGCAATCCATTGAGGGAAACAGAAGTTACAATGAATTAACCTGAGCGCTAAGTTTTAGAAACAGAGCTAAACGCAAAAACTTAACGTTGAATGCATGTGAAAAGTATGTCAATGAACCATGAAAAGTAGGTGAAGGTCACATGGGTTCCCTCTGTGTGAGATGGTTACACCACAGTGTTGATGTATACCAAGTATGGAGGTCGTAGGAGTTATAGTTTTCTGGAAACTGACCTAAACGCAAAAACTTAATGTGAAATGTTGACGACGCCGCCGATGACGACGACGACGCCGCCGACGCTGACGGAAAAGCTATGCCTATGTCCCGCTTCTGCTAAAGCAGGCGGGACAAAAAACGACAGTAAATAGAGCACCATAACAGTAAATGGAGAAAAATGACAGTAAATAGGGCAACATAACAGTAAATGAGGCAAATGACAGTAAACAAAGCAGAATGACAGTAAATAGAGCAACATAACAGTAAATGGAGAACAATGACAGTAAATGGAGCAACATAACAGTAAATAGAGCAACATGACAGTAAATGAGGCAAATGACAGTAAACAAAGCAGAATGACAGTAAATAGAGCAATATAACAGTAACTGGAGAAAAATTACAGTAAATTGAGCAATATAACAGTAAATAGAGCAGTCTGCAACATGACAGTAAATAGAGCAACATGACAGTAAATGAGGCAAATGACAGTAAACAAAGCAGAATGACAGTAAATAGAGCAACATAACAGTAAATGGAGTAAAATGACAGTAATTGTAGCATAATGGTTTTGTTTGTTTGTTTGTTTGTTTATTGGTGTTTAACGGCCTATCAACAGCTACGGTCATGTAAGGCCGGGCAAACGGGTTCGATCCCATTTTAACCTGCTGCATTGGGGGGAAAATACCAAAATCAGAACTGAATATTTACATCGAGAAACAATATATTCAGCCCTGAAATTAGAATAACCTGACCTGGTGACAGGTCCATACCACACCAGTCACTTGGCCCCTTCCCCTAAAATAGGATTACGAATAATCGTAATACTCACAAAAGGGGTATAACCAGATTCAACTGTCACATACAAAATGCTTGCACCCAACTTCCACCCACACAGCATAATAGTAGTAAATGGAGCTATATGACAGTAAATGGAGCAATATCACAGGACATGGATCAAAATAATAGTAATATAAATGTGCTCAAAAAGTTATACCGGTAATTATTTAAGCATTGGCCTTGGCGTCAGCCTGTCAATTGACACTTTTAGTCTTAGTCTCAACAATTGATCTAACAGCCTACTATCTGCTCCACATTTTTTCTATTGGCTATTAAACTCATTAAATCTAAAAAATATTTAAATGTAAGTATTTTTTCATTGATAACAAAAAAGTCACCCTCCCCAATTTTTTTACTTCATGAAATTCCATCAAATATTGATTTTATGGCGATTTTTTTTTATCTCTACGGGAATTTAACATGGGACAAAAAGGAGCTGAAGCAGCTGCAGGAGGGTCGAAAACATTTTTTTTTGCAAACTGACGACAAAAAATAGTTTTAAAGTATTTAATAGCCAAAATTTCGTCGGCAGCAAAACGTGGAACAGACAGTAGGGAACTCACCTTTCTGTGACTGTTTCGCGTTGGACTTTGTCTCCTGTGTGGGAGTACCCTGATTGCTGGCCGATTCCTTGTCCTGTCTTGTTTTTCCGTTTTATCGGACTCAGGCTGGAGGCATTGGGCAACGATGGTAACGAGGTCTTCATCTGGGGCGGGCCAGGCAGCTGTTCGTCTATCACGTGGGCAAACGCATTCAACACCCTGTAATTTATAACATGACTTGTCAGTAGGCAAGTGTTTAACCCTAAGCCTGCTGCACACAAAAATTGTCGTCTGCTGTTGTTTTATATGTTTCCTTGTTTCTCAATAAAAACATAGTTTTACAGCACTTGAGAATCATTTTCAATGGAAATGATTTTTAGGTGTTGTCATTCCATGTTTTTCATGAGAAAAATGGAAAATAAAAAATAAACAGCAGACGACAAAAATAATTCAGCATGGCAAGGGTTAAGAAATACTCCCACCCCATCCTCTCTGTTCAGTAACCCATTACACAGAATATCCCTATAAAAATTTATAAATATTTTTCTGCTTCTTTTTTCATCTCTATTCGAAGGTATATGTTGTGACCACCATTTAAACCGTCTCGACGAGACGGTTTAAATGGTGGTCACAACATATACCTTTGTGGAGAAATAAGAGACACAATATTTTAATTCACATCTTTACACCTACAAATACATAGAAGAAATACAAGTTACGATGGATGCAAATTGAACAGCTAAACATACAGAATATTAACTTATTTCAACTGTGAACTCATTACATTGGGTGTTCTATTTTTTTATGGCTTTCCCTGGTATTTATCTTTAACATGTCCACTAAGTAGGCATAAAATGTTCTTTATAGGAATTAAATAAGTCTATAATTGTGTCACCATTCCACCAGTTCAAAAAATTACGAGTGCCCTCTATATAGATATAATCATTTAGTAATATATATTTTAATGATAGTGACTAGCGGTGGTATAGGACTATTTCATATGCAAATGAGGCATGGTATTTTTTTAATTACTTATACTAATTAAATGGGTCACTTGAAAAAAATAACATTTTCGATTATAAAGTATGATCAGTGCACATAAAAAATAAATAAAAAGAATAAATAGTAATATATGGTTTGATCATGTCCAGCCATGTGCAAACGTTTGCTGTGGCCCGGGGGAACTGTTTGAACCCCAAGGCCGCAGGCCGCGGGTTCAAACAGTTCCCGAGGGCCACAGCAAACGTTTGCACATGGCTGGACATGATCAAACGTTATTGTTACATTTCCAACAAAAAACTGATGTAATTTGAGCATTATATTCAGTATTTTCAGTACTTTTATAAATCGTCCCATTCACATAGATAATTTTTGGTATTCATATTCCGGGGCCACGTCATGAACGTCATGAAGTAGTGACGTCATGAAGGCACTTCTGCGTAGTGACATCATGAAGGCACTTGGTCTACGCGCGGCCCCGGAATGAGCATTGCCTAAAGCCATATGCAAACAGCACGCGCTATTTGTTTGCACATATGTGCAAACAACGGAAACCACCATAACAATGTCAATTAACATTTTAAGGAAACACGATTATCACCCCTGTTATCAGTGTGGACATTTACGTGTGATATACAAAATGTATACTAATGCCAATCAATACATAGGGTAATGATGAATGCATATTTATTTTGCTAGAAAATGTCATATCTACAGAAAGTACAAAACTATCTGATTTAATTCCTATAAAGAACATTTTGTGCCTACTTAGTGGGCATGCACATTTAATGATAATGTGCGTTCATTATTACAAAATACACAACATGACTCGGGTGTTTGTTAGCTCGAATGGCAGTGGATATTTTCTAACCTGGACACTTTGAGTACTCCAGTAGCCTATTTCACCAACATTGCAAAGTATACTTTCCTAGCAATACTTTCCTAGCAAAGTATACTTTGAGGGAGAAATTTTCAATTTTAGGATAAATTTATTAATTTTTATTATACTGAATTTATTACATTATCACAGCCATTTTGGCTGTGATAATGTAATACATTCAGTATAATAAATCTGCATACTTTTAATCATGAAATATTTGCATTTGTTAGTTTTATATGAACTAATGCATTTCAGGAAAAATAAATGATTACTCCCTCAAAGTATACTTTGCTAGAAAAGTATACTTTGCAATGTTGGTGAAATAGGCTACTGATCACAATGACTAGCTTAAATATTGGTCATAGATGCATAGCAGAACAATAGATGATTGCCAAAGAATTGCCATACCAAGGTCTGGTATTTTACAAAGGTCTAAGATAGTATTAGAACTAACCTGGCCACATGTGTGAGCAGTTGGTCAATGAGATGTACCAGCACCCGATTGGATAATGAAGACCACGCCCCCATGTCAGCTGACTGGTTCTCGGCCTTGCTGTAATCGGGATCATGGCTCCGCAGACACCGGTAAGCACTGCCTGTGAACACACCAACCGTTTTTGTCTTTCCATGTTAACACGTTTGCGATACGTTTTTACCTAAGAACATTTTGCATTTTTTTCATGACATATATTTACAACTAGATGGCCGCGGCCTGCATGTCGCGCCTTGTGGCGAGGCATGGACACTAAAAAAAAAGATATAGTATAACGAAAAACTTTAACCAAAAAACTTAACCAAAAACTTTAACCAAAAAACACCAAAAAAAAACTTAACCAAAAACTTTAACCAAAGAACTTAACCAAAAACTTCAAAGTAATTTGACCTTGGGCACAGGGGCCGCACGGGAGGGGGGTAGAATGAAAATATAGATGATGATAAACACCCATATGAAGTTTCAAGGTAATGGGTAAAGCAGTTGCAGAGATATAGTATAACGAAAAACTTTAACCAAAAAACTTAACCAAAAACTTTAACCAAAAACTTTAACCAAAAAACTTAACCAAAAACTTCAAAGTAATTTGACCTTGACATTGGGCACAGGGGCCGCACGGAAGGGGTAGAATGAAAATATAGATGATGATAAACACCCATGTGAAGTTTCAAGGTAATGGGCAAAGCAGTTGCAGAGATATAGTATAACGAAAAACTTTAACCAAAAACTTTAACCAAAAAACTTAACCAAAAAACTTAACCAAAAACTTTAACCAAAAAACTTAACCAAAAACTTCAAAGTAATTTGACATTGGGCACATGGGCAGCACGGGAGGTGGGTAGAATGAAAATATAGATGATGATAAACACCCATGTGAAATTTCAAGGTAATGGGCAAAGCAGTTGCAGAGATATAGTATAACGAAAAACTTTAACCAAAAAACTTAACCGAAAACCTTAACCAAAAACTTTAACCAAAAAACTTAACCAAAAAACTTAACCAAAAAACTTAACCAAAAACTTTAACCAAAAACTTTAACCAAAAACTTCAAAGTAATTTGACCTTGACATTGGGCACAGGGGCCGCACAGGAGGGGGTAGAATGAAAATATAGATGATGATAAACACCCATATGAAGTTTCAAGGTAATGGGCAAAGCAGTTGCAGAGATGTAGTATAACGAAAAACTTTAACCAAAAAACTTAAGCAAAAAACTTAACCAAAAACATTAACCAAAAAACTTAACCAAAAACTTCAAAGTAATTTGACCTTGACATTGGGCACAGGGGCCGCATGGGAGGGGGGTAGAATGAAAATATAGATGGTGATAAACACCCATGTGAAGTTTCAAGGTAATGGGCAAAGCAGTTGCAGAGATATAGTATAACGAAAAACTTTAACCAAAAACTTTAACCCAAAAACTTAACCAAAAACTTTAACCAAAAAACTTAACCAAAAAACTTAACCAAACAACTTAACCAAAAAACTTAACCAAAAACTTTAACCAAACAACTTAACCAAAAACTTTAACCGGACACACGTACGTACGTACGTACATACAGTACGTACGTACGCCAAATGGCTGACTATATCGCGCTTTCCGCAAGCGGGCGCGACAAAAACTGTGATATTTTCTGTAAAGAACGTCGAAGATGACAAAATTATCATGGCAAATTTTACAATATTTGGAATTCCACATTTGCTATGAAAAGTTTGTCAACTATCAACGTCATTTATGGAAAATATCGTAAAATTTGTAAATATTTTTCATGAAATATTGCACACGTTCTTAGGTACAAAATCACATGGCTTGTCTCATTTGTGGGATTTGAATCCTGTAGCTTGTTAACGATCTATATTGCTTGCAAGAAGCAGGATGGGCGTTTCATTGATGGACTAGCGACCAGTGTGCAGATCCCGATCAGACCGTGCATCCAATGCACAGGCTGGTATACATCTACTCTGGTTCTACAGTCACAGCCACATTTTAAGCCAGATAAGGGTGACTTAAAACAAAAATACTAGCAACTCCTCGAAATAAGTTTCCTTTAACGTCAACTATGTATTATTTTGATATTTGAATTTTATATAAAAAATTATTTTAGGTGTGTCCCAATTGCAACTCTGAAATAATATCAAAATCGGTTCAAAATTCCAGCACAAAAATATTTACACAATTCCCTAACATTTGATTGGCCCGTAGCAAGTCTCTGTCCAAAATTTATATCCCAGTAAACTTCCACACCGAACTACTTTCCGTAACCGTGAGGTGCAGTTAAAATAATTCTTAAGAAAACGGAAAATAAACACATTTTCTTGATGAATTTATTTAAAATGCTGGAATTATAAGGAATGAATGGCCTTTTTGTTGAATTTATCGGGGATATAAACTTGGAAAAGTCGCGGGAATACTGGACGAGGCCTTCCGGCCTTCGTCCAGTATTCCCGCGACTTTTCCAAGTTTATACCCCGATAAATTCCACAAAAAGGCCATTAAAAAAAAATCCTATAATAGTGCCCAATAATGTCGCTTAAAAGCTATTACACTAAGACAATTTATGTATGGGATAAAAATGGATCATAAATTAATCGTAATGAGAGCCACACAGCTATTTTTATCCTGATATAATAAAATACAGTCGAGCACCAGTATCTCGAAGTCGAAGGGAGATTGCCCATATAGTCGAGATAGGACTAGGTTCGAGATAGTAATGAAATGATGTGGTTGAATATTTTCGCGAAAAATATGAAATCATATTACCGATTACAACACGAGTAAACAATCACCAATTAACTAATGACCAAAGGCAGTAAGCAAATCAACATTACATGGTGGCGTCACGACTCTCAGTGAATTGCTTAAATGACCAGCGTGATATGCTTAATGAATCATGTCAAACACTAAAATATATCCAGGTGGACCAATTAAGCAAACAGCCTGAGGTAGGTGTGAATTTATTTGTTTGATAATAGGTTTTGAAAATTAGTGTCAACCAAATCGATCTTGGCAGCCATGCGATTAAGCGATTGATACATGCGTTTATGTGATCGAGATAGCGAAGAGATTTTTTAAACATATTTTATACGGAGGGGACAGAATGAACAGTCAAGATATAGAACATATATGAGATAGGGCCGAGGAAATGCATATTAAACAAATAAGGATATAATTCGGGACTTTAGTGAATCATCGAGATACTGATATTCGAGATACTGGTGCTCGACTGTAACGTTATAATTTTCTGACATTAAATGGTATTTCCTCAACTTGAAATGGACAAAAAAGTTTAGTTTCAAGAAACTTTCCATGATAAGAATTGTCCACAAATTATCCTGACGAAAGCCACGGAGCTATTTTTATCCCGTTTCTCGTCATGTATTACCAGCTATGAGGTTGCCGGCAAGTTTGAGCGCTGCCTGGTGGGAGAGGAGGTCGAGCGTGACGGGGGACGACATCAGCAGCGAGAGGATCATGGGTAACGGACCCCCGCCCGACCCCGACGTCAACTCGTCCAGGCTGAATGTGCTGAAATTGGAGACACAGTGAGCTGTTTCCCTTTGATATGCGACCCACTTTGATAAAACAAGTTTTCAGCAATGAATGAGAGTGGTCAGATCTGGTTGCACACACCATAACTACATTGGATAACTTGGCTCCAGGTGTGAATTCACAATGTGAACATTAAGGATGGATTCATCGCTAAGTCATGTCTATCTTCCCCACTTCTCCATCCATTTGCATGTAAAATTACTGAATATTTGCAGGTAAAACATTTACAAAGTACATCGAAAACATACCTGGAAGCACTGAGGGACCTTGTGGGAGGCCGCCGGTATCGACTTGTCGCCTCCTTCGGAAGTAGTGTAGTGGGAACACCACAGCCCCAAGAGTGGGGATAACGGCTGGTGAGGTACACCTCAGATAGTTGGCACAGGGCCAGACAACAGCCGGCCTACAAGGAGTCAACGACAGGGACATGAATCTATTATAAGGCCATTATATACGGGTAGTAGACAGTTGTAAGTAGTGTAGTGGGGAAACCACAGCCCCAGGAGTGGGGATAGAGGCTGGTGAGGTACACCTCAGATAGTTGGCACAGGGCCAGACAACAGCTGGCCTACATGGGAGTCAACGACAGGGGCATGAATCTATTATAAGGCCATTATATACGGGTAGTAGACAGTTGTAAGTAGTGTAGTGGGAACACCACAGCCCCAGGAGTGGGGATAGAGGCTGGTGAGATACACCTCAGATAGTTGGCACAGGGCCAGACAACAGCCGGCCTACAAGGGAGACAACGACAGGGGCATGAATCTATTATAAGGCCATTATATACGGGTAGTAGACAGTTGTAAGTAGTGTAGTGGGAACACCACAGCCCCAGGAGTGGGGATAGAGGCTGGTGAGATACACCTCAGATAGTTGGCACAGGGCCAGACAACAGCTGGCCTACATGGGAGTCAACGACAGGGGCATGAATCTATTATAAGGCCATTATATACGGGTAGTAGACAGTTGTAAGTAGTGTAGTGGGAACACCACAGCCCCAGGAGTGGGGATAGAGGCTGGTGAGATACACCTCAGATAGTTGGCACAGGGCCAGACAACAGCCGGCCTACAAGGGAGACAACGACAGGGGCATGAATCTATTATAAGGCCATTATATACGGGTAGTAGACAGTTGTAAGTAGTGTAGTGGGAACACCACAGCCCCAGGAGTGGGGATAGAGGCTGGTGAGATACACCTCAGATAGTTGGCACAGGGCCAGACAACAGCTGGCCTACATGGGAGTCAACGACAGGGGCATGAATCTATTATAAGGCCATTATATACGGGTAGTAGACAGTTGTAAGTAGTGTAGTGGGAACACCACAGCCCCAGGAGTGGGGATAGAGGCTGGTGAGATACACCTCAGATAGTTGGCACAGGGCCAGACAACAGCCGGCCTACAAGGGAGACAACGACAGGGGCATGAATCTATTATAAGGCCATTATATACGGGTAGTAGACAGTTGTAAGTAGTATAGTGGGGAAACCACAGCCCCAGGAGTGGGGATAGCGGCTGGTGAGGTACACCTCAGATAGTTGGCACAGGGCCAGACAACAGCTGGCCTACAAGGGAGTCAATGACAGGGGCATGAATCTATTATAAGGCCATTATATACGGGTAGTTGTAAGTAGTGTAGTGGGGACACCACAGCCCCAGGAGTGTGGATAGCGGCTGGTGAGGTACACCTCAGATAGTTGGCACAGGGCCAGACAACAGCCGGCCTACAAGGGAGACAACGACAGGGACATGAATGTATGAATTATAAGGCCATTATATACAGGTAGAATACAGGCAAACAGGGGGCCGTTTCAATAAACTTTGTACGACACAAATGTTCGTATGTGCAAACTTATGATAGTCTGTAAATTTCACATTAACAATGTTTTCTTGTAAACGATTATTGGATTTACATTTATTGAGCATGGGCTGTATATGCAGCCTATGCTCAATAAATGTAAATCCATCAATTGAAATTTCCAGACGATCCTATATTAGCACTTACGAATATTTTAGTCGTAAAAAGCTTAGTGAAATGGCCCCCAGGGATCTACAGGAACAGGTTTCTGGTGGTTTTTTAGTCTGTTTGTTTGTTGGTGTTTAACGGCCTATTAACAGCTAAGGTCATTTAAGGCCGAGCCAACGGGTTTGATCCCGTATTCAACCTGCTGCATTGCGAGGAGGATCCTCAAACCAGAAAGGAATATTTACATAACACAATATATATATTCAGCCCTGAACCTGGTGTCAGGTCCATATCACACAAAATCCACTTGGCCCCTTCCCCTAAAAGTAATACAACTACAAATAATCATATTACTCATACAACCAGATTCAACTCTCACATACAAGAAAGCCAAATATGTAGGCCAAACCAGTAGCCTATTTCACCAACACTGCAAAGTATACTTATCTAGCAAAGTATACTTTGTGAGAGCAATTTAAGGACAAATTTATTAATTTTTATTATACAGAATTTATTACATTATCACAGCCATTTTGGCTGTGATAATGTAATAAATTCAGTATAATAATTCTGCATATTTTTAATCATCAAATATATGCAGTGGTTAGTTCTGTATGAAATAATGCATTTCGGGAAAAATAAATGATTACTCCCTCAAAGTATACTTTGCTAGATAAGTATACTTTGCAATTTTGATGAAATCGGCTACTGGTCTCTGGTCAGGATTCCGGTAAGGATGAATCCTTGAATGTAGGGTGTCACAGGACACCTGTAGCCATTTTCATCATTATTTCATATAGAACTAACGACTGCATATATTTGATGATTAAAAGTATGCAGAATTATTATACTGAATTTATTACATTATCACAGCCATAATGGCTGTGATAATGTAATAAATTCAGTATAATAAAAATTAATAAATTTATCCTAAAATTGAAAGTTTCTCACTCAAAGTATACTTTGCTAGAAAAGTATACTTTGCAATGTTGGTGAAATAGGCTACTGTTCTAAAACTTAATATCAATCTCTGGCAAATGAGCTGTTATTTATATTTGCTATAATTGGAGCAAGTAAACGTGATTATAACTGGTGACAGACACATACCGTTAGATATTTTGACTTTGAGATATGTATCCTATTCAGCAATGACATCACTATGCGGGATAAACTGCTCTCTATCGACGACTTGATCACCGCCTTCATGGTCACGTGATATGGCTCGACCAATCCCTGCACTAGGGGAGGCGGCGTGTGTGACCAGTCGTGCATTATAGGTGACAGGAAGTGGTCTGTGTAACCCTGGGCAACGGCAATAACAGGATCCTGGTGTGGATGGTCTACGGGGTAGTACAGATGGTCAATTAACCTGAAATTACATTGTGCCCTTGGTTATAAAAGTAATGTGTTGTTTATTATAGTGTCACCCCTATAGTTGGGCCAGCCAGTTTTTACTTATGAGACCAGGGCTCCAGATAAGGAATTTCTAATTGAGTAGTGTCACTCCATCATTTCTGAAGCAATTGGGTATTTCAAAATTTTAATAGTGTAAAATAGAATCACACTACTGTTTACAAATCAGCAGACCGCAATTATTGAATTGTTTGCTTCTAAATGAAAACACATCTTGGTATTTCATTAGAATTGTCTCCAAGGAGACAATTCTAATGAAATACCAAGATGTGTTTTCATGGAAAAATAAGAAAATATGCTATATTTGTGGTCTGTTTATTGTTTTCTGTAGCATGATAAAGATACCACATACAAAAATAAGAAAATATGCTATATTTGTGGTCTGTTTATTGTTTTCTGTAGCATGATAAAGATACCACATACATGATAAAGAAACTCACTACTTCTGATTTCAATTGGGTTTTTGGCAATTTTAATTGGGTATTTACGCAAACACACAGCTTATCTGGAGCTCTGTTTATGAGGCACTCTAATCTTTGAACATCAGTACTTCCCAATTCCTTTCACAGGTGGAAGACTCGGACCTTTGCCACCAAAACAAATGCCCATTAAAAAAATCCCATTACCCCACCCACTTGGTCTCGTACAGTACTATGCTCTGTATATAACGTAATGTACAGTACGAGACCAGTAGCCATAAGTATACTTTGCAATGTTGGTGAAATAGGCTACTGGTAGGTGGGGTAATGGATTTTTTAACAGGCATTTTTTATTGTGTCACAGTGCCAAGTCTTCTGTGATCCCTATCCTATATGCCAGACATCAGGCAGGCGGGAAATCGGTACCATTTATTTCACTACTGTCTGTTCCACGTTTTGCTGCCGACAAACTTTTGGCTATTAAACACATTAAATCTAAAATATATTTAAAAGTAAGTATTTTTTTATCAATAACAACAAGAGGCCCAAATGGGCCTGTATCGCTCACCTAAAAGCCTCCATAGTGGTCATCTTGACCAAGACTCCTTGGGCCATGACCATTTTTGACCCAGAGGCCACCATATGAACAAATCTGAATCAGCGTTAACTATCAATCATTCATACAAAGTTTCGTCGAAATCGGCCTGGCGGTTTGTGAGAATTTTTTTTGACAATTTGACCTACTTTTCAACGGCGGACATCTTGGATTTGGTGATGACCTCCATTTTGACCAAAATAAACAGGCTTCACCAACAAACCATTTCAGTTAAGTTTGGTCAATATCGGCCAAGCAGTTCACAAGAAGAAGTCCTTTGAAATCTTTAGTAAAAGAACAACCTTTTGACCTGTCGGTGGCCATCTTGGATGATGTAATCATCTGATTTTGGCAAAACATGCTCCAGAGTGATCGTCTCGTCGATACCTTGGATTGGATATATTATATGACCATATTCGGTCAAAAATATAATTTGACCCCTAGTTGACCCCTCGGGCCACGCCCATTTTTGACCCAGGTGCCACCATATGAACAAATCTGAAACAGCGTTAAAATCAATCATTCACACCAAGTTTCGTCGAAATCAGCCTGGAGGTTTGTGAGAAGAAGATTTTTTTTGACAATTTGACCTACTTTTCAACGGCGGACATCTTGGATTTGGTGATGACCTCCATTTTAACAAAAATGGACAGGCTTCACCCACAGACCATTACAGTTAAGTTTGGCCAATATCAGCCAAGCAGTTCACAAGAAGAATACGTTTGAAATCTTTAGTAAAAGAACAACTTTTTTACCTTTCGGTGGCCATCTTGGATGACAAAATCATCTGATTTAGACAAAAAATGCTCCAGAGTGATCGACTAGTCGATACCTTCGATGTGATATATTATATGACCATATTCGGGCAAAAATATAATTTGACACCTAGTTGACCCCTCGGGCCACGCCCATTTTTGACCCAGGGGCCACCATATGAACAAATCTGAAACAGCGCTAACTATCGATCATTCATACCCAGTATCGTCGAAATCGGCCTGGCGGTTCGTGAGAAGAAGATTTTTTAAGAATTTGACCTACTTCTCAATGGCGGCCATCTTGGATTTGGTGATGACCTCCATTTTAACAAAAATGAACAGGCTTCAACCACAGACCATTACAGTTAAGTTTGGCCAATATCGGCCAAGCAGTTTACAAGAAAAAGACGTTTGAAATCTTTAGTAAAAGAAGTGACCATTTGAACTATCGGTGGCCATCTTGGATGACGTAATCATATGATTTAGACAAAAAATGTTCCAGAGTGATTGTCTCGTCAATACATTCGATTTGATATATTACATGACTATATTCGGTTAAAAATAAAATTTGACCCCTATTTGACCCCTTGGGCGACGCCCATTTTTGACCCACGGGCCACCATATGAACAAATCTGAAACAGCGCTAACTATCGATCATTCATACCAAGTATCGTCGAAATCGGCCTGGCGATTCGTGAGAAGAAGATTTTTTAAGAATTTGACCTACTTTTCCATGGCGGCCATCTTGGATTGTCGATGACCTCCATTTTAACAAATCTGAAATGGCATCACCCATATATCATCCCTGTGAAGTTTAACCACTATCGGCTCAACAGTTCGGGAGAAGAAGATGATTGAAAATGTTCACGGACGGACGGACGGACGACGGACACTTTGCCATAACAATAGCTCACATGAGCTTTGCTCAGGTGAGCTAAAAAAGTAACCCTCCCAAAAAAAAATTTGTTCACGAAATTCCATCAAATATTGATTTTATTGCGAAAAAAAAGATTTTCCTATGGGAATTTAACTTGGGGGCTAAAAATAGATTAATACTTTTTTTATTTGCGGACCGATTTTCAAAATCTAACTTTTGTTTTCTTAGTTACATCATTTTCAAGCTATCTCGCCAGGTTTCCGAGTCAATTTCCAAATGTTTTCGTTTTTTGATCCTTCAGGATAAAAAAACGAAAAGTTTTAGAAATTTACTCCCCATGTTAAATTCCCATAGGAAAATTTTTTTTTCGCAATAAAATCAATATTTGATGGAATTTCATCAAATACTTTTTTTTGGGAAGGGTGACTTTTTTGTTATTGATGAAAAAGTACTTGCTTTTAAATATTTTTTAGATTTAATGTGTTTAATGGCCAAATGTTCGTCAGCAGCAAAACGTGGAACAGACAGTAGCTAGCGGCTCACCAACCGGCCATATCAGCCCGAAAGGAAACTCAAACCTTCATCCTCCAAGTTGTGAGGCAGATGCCTTATTCATTAGGCAACACCGAATTGTTATATGTGCCATGATAATCTGGTTGTGACTGGAAAAATGGGGCTTATGGCATTTGTGCCCAGTCTGGCTGCTGATCTGTTACTGCTGGCACACAACATTAACCGTTTCAATGCTACAATACAATGCAGACACTGTAAATCTTGTGAGCTGGCTCGTTTGCCATACTTTTTAAGACTTTTTGTAAACAATAACCATTTTTTAGAATTAATTAATGGAATAGCCCACAGTTAACATGGCCCTGACCATGCAATATATTTATGGGTGAAAGGGTTAACCCTGACAATGCTGAATTAAATTTTGTTGTCTGCTGTTTATTTTACGTTTTTTGACCGGCTTGACAGCACTTTAGAATCATTTCCAATGGAAATGATTCTAAAGTGCTGTTAAACCAGGTTTTTATTGATAAACAAGACAGAATATAAAACAACAGCAGACGACAATTTTTCGTTCCCACATTCTAAGGGTTAAGGTACCATTATAATATAGTATGTGTTTCTGTTTTATCGGCGATATGAGAAAACTTACTTGACAAGTGTCTGGGCAGCACTGTGTCTCACGCGTCTGTCCTCGTCAGCTAGATACGCCAGAACAATGTCCTCGACAAAATGCTCCTGGATGTTCAAGCTCTGTAATGGACATCGACTGCTTGACATTGTGCAAACACAACAAGGTGAACATAAGTCCTCAGTGACCTTGGGCAGTCGAGAGTGGGTCGTATGCAAAACAAAGCATCAACCATCCCTAGACACACATTGTGGCAAAATATTATCAAAATCGGTGAATTGGTTCATAAGTTATTGAAAAATTAAAGGTGTTACTAACGTATGTACGTACATACGCACGCACATACGGACATGGACTAACACTATATCCCCTTTGATAATAATGGGTATTAATTATTACACATTCTCATTGATAGAATAGTCAAAATTGTTTTCAAGAAAATGTGGCCTATCAGAACACAAATATCACTGGTGGAAGATGCGAAACTCCGGTAAACTTCTTTGCCAGACCTCAGGGCTCCAGATAAGCTGCATATTTGCTTAAATACCCAATTAATATTGCCAAAAACCCAATTGAAATCAGAAGTAGCGAGTATCAAAAAGCAATAACAATTTTGTGGTACCAAACAATAAACAGACAACAAAAATAGCATATTTTTCTTATTTTCCATGAAAACACATCTTGGTATTTCATTAGAATTGTCTCCAAGGAGACAATTCTAATGAAATGCCAAGACATGTTTTCATTTTGAAGCAAACTATTCAATAATTTCTGTCTGTTGATGTGTAAACAGTAGTGTGATTTTATTTTACCTGATTATAATTTTGAAATACCCAATTGCTTCAGAAATGATGGAGTGAAAATACTCAATTACTAATTCCTTTATCTGGAGCCCTGAGACCCACACACAGGGGATACATGGACGGACACACAGTCCAAACACACAGTACAAACACACAGTACAAACACACAGTACAAACACACAGTACAAACACACAAACACACAGTCCAAACACACAGTCCAAACACACACATCAACACACAGTCAAAACACACAGTACAAACACACAAAGTACAAACACACCAGTCCAAACACACAGTACAAAAACACACAGTACAAACACACAAGTCCAAAACCAGTCAAACACACAGTCAAACACACACCAGTCCAAACACACAGTCCAAACACAGTCAAACACACACAACCAGTACACACACACATCAGTAAACACAAACACAGTACAAATACACACACAAAGTACACACATCGTACAAACACACAGTCAAACAAACAGCAAAGTCCAAACACACAGCAGTATCAAACACACAGTACACAGTCAAACACGTACAAACACACAGTCCAAACACACAGTCCAAACACACAGTCAGTCCAAACACACAGTCCAAACACTATATCCCTCTCGGCTCTACTGCGACCGGGTGCATAAAAACACAGAAACCATTCATGAACAAAAGACACTGATAAGATGTTATGCGCTAGCTCTTCTAATCTTAATTGTTTGTAAACATCAAATCATTGGAACCCAAAATTCAAGGTTTAGCTGAAAACAACATTTGGCACATCTTATGGAGACGATTCTTATGTGTTGGTAAACTTTTTTATTGAGATATAAGCAGAACTTTTTGCCAGCACATAAGAATAGTCAGTAACAGAAATATTTCTTAAATACAAACAAAATATACTTTTTATTTAGAAAAAATGGAAAATACATAGAGAATAGTAGGTTAGTGCCGTGAATGGGAAAAAATATCTGGCAAGGCTCAGGAAACGGGATGGGCGAGGCTCTACAAAGCACATCCCGTTTCCGTGCCGCGCCAGATATGTTTTCCCATTCACGGCACTAACCTACTATTCTATTTATCCCGTCAACATCTACAAATGGCTGTAAAATGCAACAATATAACCCCAGCCACCGCACATATTCATACGCAGTGATTAGGTCGTATTGACAGGATATCAAAAATGTTTCACGGCACCGTGTTTCACGGCACATACGCACTGTGTTGACGGGATAAAAAACAAACAGCAGACATTTAATGGGATAAAAGTGCGACTATGGAACTGATAGTACCCCAAGGTAATGGTCGAGTCCATCCTTCGTCAGTGTCTGCGTGGTCTCGAGGTAACGGATCACTCTAAAGTCCAGCCCCTGCATCAACTCCAGCAGCTCCACCTAGTGATAATAATTAGGCATAAAAACAAGAGACCCATATTGGCCTGTATTGCCCATCGGAAATCATGGCCCCGTGCAGAGCTCCAGATAAGTGCTGTGTCTAAAGAGTATTATATCCCCGGATTTCAAATTCAATGTGTATATTACTTTTACAAACGTATTATAGATTTTCTTACTTATTAAATAGGGAACAAATGAGAAACAAAAATTAAAAAATTCACTTATTTGAGCTGCAAAAAGCAAACACTGTTTGCTTTTTGCAGCTCAACTAAGTAAATATCAACTTTATTACAGTATTTTCACTACTCAATTTGAAAATCAATGCATATTTTCACATTGCTATGAGAATTTTGTACTCCCACTTTTGATAATCAATGCGTATTCTGCTAAAATAAGTGCTTAAAATACGCCAATACGCACCTTATCTGGAGCTCTGCCCAGTGTTAAAATTTAACTTTTTTCAGCAAGTAGCAAGTACTAAGCAAGTACTAGCTAACTGTTTTAAAAGTTAGTAGCAATTTCACCTTACTAGTAGCAAGTTTCATTGTCAATAGTTTACGCTTCATGAATGGGCGAATTGTTTACTGCTGGGAGAAAGCACAGGTTGAAGTAACGGACCGAGGTCTATAAATACATTAAACATACCTAAAAGCATTAATAAGTGAGGAAAAAAATAAGCTAAAAAAAAATTCTTTTTTTAGCTTATTTTTTTCTCTCACTTATTAATGCTTTTAGGTATATTTAATGTATTTATAGACCTCGGTCCGTTACTTCAACCTGTGGAAGAAATTGGCATACAATGCAATGTGATTATGTTGCTATTCGCAATCACTTGATAGTGTCTGTACAACAAATACTTCATATATGCAATGTGTATTGTGAAATTGCAAGGAAGATGTGAATAAATTTTTCCTAGCCGTGACCACATGTTACTATTTTAGAATGTGCAAAAAGTGAAAGTGAATGAGTTTAACGTCCCAGCAAGTGCTATTTGTCATATAGAGGTGGAACCACAGTTTAAAATCTCATCAGGCAGACCAATGGGATGGAAATACTACGACACCATTTTTGATGCGTAAGGCGAGGTTTAAAACTTTTAGTGTGTTTAAATAGGTGTAAAAGTTGGGCAGGTTAACATGAAACAGACAGTAAGGTCATACAGAGACAGGACAACAGTTTAATAGTATCATTCAACAGACCAGTGGGATGGAAATACTATGAAAGTATTTTTGATGCCCAAGGCGAGGTTTGAAGCCACAACCTCCGGATTGGAAGGCAAGTGTTCTAAACCCTAGGCCACAACTCATCCTTACCTTAACGAGCCAGTATGAGTTACCACGGATATGTAACATCTTGAGCAGCGCATGTAGCCCGGCGTCGGTGTGGCGGCTCAGCAGTACGGCCGTGAGACACGACCGGAGGGCGGAGATAGCGAGGCGGGCCGCCACAGCAGAGCTGTCCTCCACCACACACAGTAACGTGTCCATCAGTCCCGCCAGGCTCAGGCGATCTACAAATAGAGAATAGTAGGTTAGTGCTGTGAATGGGGAAAAATATCTGGCAAGGCTCAGGAAACGGGATGGGCGAGGCTCTGCCGAGCACATCCCGTTTCCGTGCCGCGCCATCCCGTTTCACGGCACATACGTACTGTGTTGACGGGATAATGGAAGATTCTAGTTTTATTACAAAAACAGGGGATTATGTGGATGCCATAGCATTATTAATGTTTCAGTTTTCTCAACGAGTAGCCTGTTTGTAAACTAGTGCCTATAAGGTATGCACAGCTCTAGCTAAGCTGCGTAATTTGTTCAACTTTGTGGGAAATTTTGTTATTTCTCCACCAAAAATGGCAAGTTGCGAGTCCTTTATTGAGACGATTCTAAAGCACTCCCAACTTGCCATTTTTGATGGAGAAATAAGAAATTTCTTCCCAAATTACGCACCTTAACTGGAGCTCTGATATGGAGGGCTTTGAAAACAAGCTAATCATAATTTGAAAATGAAGATTTTTCAGACTTTCAATGCAAACACAAGGTCCATCGAAAAGTAGAAATTATGTTTGTAAAACATGGATATGCCCCCATGGCATACTGGACTGTAACTCAACATATACTAAATGTATTTCATATACAGTGAAAACTGTCATATGTGACCTTCTATTGAAACATCTAAAAAAGTCACATATAACAGGGGGTCTCTTAATACAGTCTCAGTGTTGACGGGTAAAACCTGAAAATCCTAAATCAATACTGAGCCCCGTGCATATTTACATAATATAAACCATGTAATTATTTATTAACATGCTGCAAATATTAAAAATTCTAATGCACCGAAAATATAAAGCACGTATCTGATTGGTCAATTGAAATCACAGACTATAAAATATAAAAAATCAAAGTACTGAAAGTACTGAACATAGGGTACTACAAGATTAAACTAGATTGATTGCTTGATTGATTGCTGGTGTTACAGTTTCATTAACCCTTAAAGGTACATGCCCACTCAGTAGGTACAAAATGTTCTTTACATCAGAGACATCATCTGAGACATTTCCTGGCAAAATAAACATTCATGCGCCATTATCCCACGTACTGATTGGCATTATTATACATGTTATATCAGACGTAAATTTACACACTGATATGAGGGGCGATAACCGTGTTTGCTTAAAATGTTAACGGACATTACTCTTTAATCTCTGTATTTATTTTATGATGTGCAATGATCATACTTTAAAATCTGTCGAAAATATTATTTTTTCAGGTGACGCATTTCTTTAGTATAAATAATTAAAACATATCATGCCTCATTTGCATATGAACATAGCCTGATACCACCGCGCGTGTCACTATCAGTAAAATAAATATTACTAAATGATTATATCTGTATAGCGGGCACTTGTAACGTTTAGAAACTTGTTAGATTTTTTTTGTCGTATTTCAGTACTTGCAGTGTTATACTGTCATTAATGTGTTCCCTGACTGTAAGTTATCACCTTAAATACTGACTTATTGACCCCCTTCCATGAACGTAGAATTGACACTCATGTTGGTGTGTATTGGCCACCATAGACAAATGTCAATCAGGCCGAATTCAGGAATGTCACTAAAATCCACTGTAGATCCATCGATAGAGAGAGAGAATGAGGATTAAACATCAGTTAGACCTACACGTGCGAGTTTTGTTTCGCACAGGTGTCGGGTGAGTTTAAAAATAGGCTGTCGGAAGGTCAAACTTGATGTAGTTTGTGTGTTAAACGCGTCGCTTGTTTCGGAGAGTATTCGGAGGGGAGTTAACTCTGTTACTAAATTTAGCGATGACCGCACGATTTGTGCTGCAAATGGGGGCAAATCACGCGCAACAAAATAATCCGATGTATTTTTGTACGTAGAACAACCGTTGTTGATATTGTGCAGTGCAAGTTTTTCATAATATTATTTTCAATTAGTGGTTGCGTATGCCAGTTAAACGTTTAGTAACACAATGCATTTTGTTGTTATGGTTATTCCAAGATATCACTACGGACGTGCCCATCGAGGGGATCTGGGGCGTGGCTAACTGTCCGACGCGATTCTAAGTTGTCAATCACAGGCGTCCGCACCACGGGGGGTCGTGGGCGGGCCAAATGATCCCGCTCGATCGCAATACATACGGATACACATGTACCCTATGTAATCACAGCATATAAAATCTCCGTTTTACCAGTCTGTGTTTTACAACTTGACAGATTTATGTAATCCTACACGCTTTTGTAAACAATGGCCAGCGGCGGAGCTTGCAATTACATGTATTTCCAAATTAATTTCGGTACATTTTCGGTTATCCATTCTGCCAGATTGACCTGTACAACCTAAAGCGGAAAAGAAAATCTAACAACGACTGACAAACGTGACTTCAGTGTGGTGGCCCTCCAACAAATTCTCAAAAATATTACCCCACCCGCCCAAAATACAGAATAATTTAATAAAGTGCTCAAATGCAAACTAATATGCCAGTACCAGCCTATAACTTTACGAATTCCAAGGTGCACATACATGACTATACATAATAAACTCTATTGCAGATGGATAATCACCTGAATTAGACATATATCCAGGGAAATCCTAGGCCTGTTGACACAAGTTGTTGACATTTCCTTCTCTAAAAATCACACGAACCCAATGCAGAAATGTTGGCATTTCTTTAAATGAATAAGCAAATAACTGTTGTAACTACACATATACAAACAATACAATTGTTAATAAACATTACAGTTGAATAAATGTATATATGTCTTAGAAAAAGTCCCGTTAATCTCTATTTGAAATGGGAATATTCTTCGGCGGAGTTACATTTCATTAAATTCATTTGGTGTGAGGCGGTTAATTATCGATGACGACAACAACCTGCTGACGTAATGAAAAATATCACTGTTCGTGATATGCTACGACGTTGCAGAAAGCGGGGAGCACACTAGGTGCATTAGAATGGGGATAACCATGCTTTGTTTTTCGATTTGGAGCAGTATGTGTGAGGTTTTATGGTCTGTGAAACAGTTTTACGGCCCCGATAACACGTCGCCGTAAAACTGATTCACAGACCATAAAACCTCCCACATATCGCTCCAAATCGAACTAGATTGGTCAGTAAGCGAGGCTTACGGAATACCCCCCCGCGTGGGCCCAGGTACCCCTAAATATGTAAAATTTTCCAAGTGTGTGGGCTTGTGACCTTGACTCTGGGCTTAGCGGGGGTGGCACGAACGTGAATGTGAAGCAGATCCGAGCAAGGAAATAGCAGTTATAACCAATATCTCTGATGTTAAGTTTTGTAAAGAGACTAAGTATGTGATCTTGACCTTGGGATCAGCGGGGATATGTCACAGCATGATAGTAGAGCCTTAGAGGAATGCATGCATGAAATGATAAATAGATGAAGGAAATAGAAGTTATAACATATTTCTCTGATGTTCAGTATTTGACCTTGACCATGGGATCAGCGGAGGTTGGACGGTCGTGGATTTGACACAGCATGGTAGTAGAGCCTTACAGGAATGCATGTGTGAAATATTAAGCATTTTAGATGAAGGAAATAGAAGTTATAACATATTTCTCTGATGTTAAGTTTAGTGACAGATGGACTCAAGTATGGACGGACGCACAGACGGACGTTCCTACAAATGGATACTTATGTGACTAACCTAACCTTTTACTTTGTTCATCCCTATTGTTCTGTAGCCACATAAACCCATTTTTAGCCACATAAAATCACGGAACAATAGAATATTACATAACCTATTGTTCTCCTAGCCATATATGTATCCATTTGTAAGCTCGGACAACCTGACTCCAGTGTATAAAGACAAATACCAAGAAGCTGTGTGAGAGGAAACAGAAATTATAATAACTTTCCCCCAGTTTTCAGATTTGACACATACCATTGGTGTGTGGTGTGTTCCCCTTCACCCACTTCGCAAAGTCTATCCGTCCTGCTGAGAGCACACTCGCGATGAAGTTGCCGACGATGGCCGCAGTGCTCCCCTTCAACTGGGGGTCGGGATGCGACGTGTACTGTAGGACGTCCCGTATACAAGGAATAGATTGCCACTCTGTAAGAATAGGGAATTTTATCTTAACTATTTGCGTGCTAGCGGCGAAAATATCCGCCAAACGAATTAGGAGTGTATGTTTTATTTCTCTCTGTAAATATGTCTTGAAATTTCATTAGAATTGAGTCCTCAGGACTCAATTCTAACGAAATTCCAAGACATATTCATGATATTTACGGGGAGAAATACAAGAAAATATGATGAGATTTTGTTTCCGCTAGTTTTGAACTATTTATAGCCCACAAGTTTCCCAGCATGCAAAGAGTTAATAGTGATGAGAAAATATAATATTTATGTGACTAGGGTGTAAATTTTTGTTTGTTTTTGTAACGAGCCAAGTAATATTTTTTACAAGCAAACAAGATATGTGGCCTGTCGGCACATGAATGCCCCCAGTGGCAGATTGGAGAAACTGTGGCAAAGTTAATTAACAAAGTGATATGCATTCACAAGCACATTTATGAAGGTCAAAAGGTCAAGGTCATATTAAGGGCAGTGTGGATGTGTGGCATTTGTGCACAAGTATGATGCATTGAAATATTGAAGTAATCTATCAAGGGATATAGAAGTTATGACAGAATTGAGAAACATCGGCAAACTTCTTAACATGTGAAAAAGTTCAAAGTTGTGAAGGTCAAAAGGTTACGGTCATATTAAGGGCAGCATGGATGTGTGGTATTTGTCCTCAAGTATGATGTATTTAAATATTAAAGTGATCCACCAAGGGATATAGAAGTTACGACAGAATTGAGAAACTCTGGCAAACTTCTTAATGTGAATTAAAAGTTCAAAGTTGTGATTGTCAAAAGGTCAATGTCATATTAAGGGCAGCATGGATGTGTGGCATTTGTCCACAGGCATGATGTATTGAAATATTGAAGTAATCTATCAAGGGATATAGAAGTAATGACAGAATTGAGAAACTCCGGCAAACTTCTTCATGTATGAAAAAGTTCAAAGTTGTGTAGGTCAAAAGGGCAAGGTCATATTAATGACAGCATGGGGCTGTGACATTTGTCCACAGGTATGCTGTGTTGAAATATTTAAGCATCCTTCAAGGGATATATAAGTTATGAAATAATTGAGAAACTCTGACGAACTTCGTAATGTGCCGGACACACGGACACGGACACACAGACCAAACACTATATGCCTCCAGTAGCCTATTTCATCAACATTGCAAAGTATACTTTAGTAGCAAAGTATACTTTGAGGGAGAAATTTTGAATTTTATCATAAATTTATTAATTTTTATTATACTGAATTTATTACATTATCACAGCCAATTCGCTTGGCTGTGATAATGTAATAAATTCAGTATAATAATTCTGCATACTTTTAATCATGAAATATATGCATTTGTTAGTTCTACATGAAATAATGCATTTCAGGAAAAATAAATGATTACTCCCTCAAAGTATACTTTGCAATGTTGATGAAATCGGCTACAGCTCTACAGAGACCCTGGGCATAAAAAAATGTAAATAGCGGTGAGAAAATATAATATTTATCTGACGAGCGAGTACATTTTTTTTGTATTAGTAAACGAGGCTTTTTTTCATACTATAATGTGCTTATTGAATGATTTTCAATTGACTACCTCGATTTTTCAGCCGAAAATAAAACAATCTTTACACTATTTAAAACTACGATTTCTAAAATACGATTTTAAATTTTCACTGAATACTTACCAACTGTGGCTATGACTGGAGAAATGTGGCTTATCGGTCTTGCGACCAGTGTAGATCCAGATCAGCCTGTGCATTCGCAGTCTGATCAGGATCTACACTGTTCGCCATTCCATCAATGAAACACCCGTCATGCTTCTAACAAGCATCATATATCGTTACGAGTCTACAGAAGTGTGTTATTTGATCAGAAGCTACACTGGTCACAAATCCCATAAGCCCCATTTCTCAACCAATAATACTAACCTTGACATTCAGACACAAGCAGCCTCTCCAAAAATGCGAGTGGATAGTGCGACACGGCACTCGCTATACACCCCAGTGCCAGCGTCTTCACACTCACACGTACACGACTGTCTGGTATTAACTCATCCTTCACAGCGGTCAGGAGGAATCTCCGGGCGATCAGCCTCACACAGTACATGATGGGCAGTCCTTCCGTCATACTGCCTATACTCGCCTGTATATCTGTCTCGGTTAAATCCGGTGACACTGCCTGTGCTTCGTTCGCGTCTTCCATAATTACCACCTCCGGGTTACCATTCATATCCTGAGTTACTTCGGTCCGAGATACCGGTTTATGCGTCGGACTTAAGCTCTTGATGCTTAATAGTGTCTCCTGGCTCACGCTATTCACGTTGGATAAATTAGATTGTTCGGATTTGTCTTCTTGCAGGTCACCGATTTCGATGTTTGAATATTCTGAATTGGCGGTAAACACTACACCAAAGTCATTTCCGGATGCCGGACGCTTGATCTTGATGTCACTTTCCTTGTCATTGTTTGTGATGTCACCAGAACCAACCAGGTCCGCTACAAAAGCCGAACTTGAGGTATCCGAGACGCCTGATTGACCGGTTATATCAGAGGAAGCTGATTGGCTGGCAATGTCACATGACTCTGTTTCATCGTCCAATCTGGTGTCTTCAGTACCTAATGACAGCTGGCTTGTTGATGGAACTTCTGATAAAGCTGAAAGTTAATTTTTATCAAGCTAAGTAAACCCATCCATAATATGTATATCACCATTTATTTTTGTTTGTTTATTGGTGTTTAACGGCCTATCAACAGCTAAGGTCATGTAAGGCCGGGCAAACGGGTTCGATCCCGTTTTAACCTGCTGTATTGGGAGGAAAATTCCAAAATCAGAACTGAATATTCACATCGAGAAACAATATATTCAGCCCTGAAATTAGAATAACCTGACCTGGTGGCAGGTCCATAACACACCAAAGTCACTTGGCCCCTTCCCCTAAAATAGGATTACGAACAATTGTAATACTCACATAAGGGGCATAACCAGATTCAACTGTCACATACAAAATGCCAAAGACGTATGTGAGGGCCAAACCAGGTCTCCAGTCGGAATTCCGGTGAGGATGAATCCCGATCGTTAAATTACCCATCGCTTGCACCCACCTTCCACCCACTATATCACCCTTTAAAATATGAAAAAGATCCGTCTTTGTACATGCACAAAAAAATGTTATCATACACAAGTGAAAGGTTAAAGGCTTAATGTCTGAGCAACAACTAAGGTCCAGAACTCCAGATCAGTTTTGTATCTAAAGATAATTATACCACCAGATTTCAAATTCAATGCGTATTTGACTTTTACAAATGTATTATTTATTTTCTTATTAAATAGGGAATAAATGATAAAGAAAAAAACATTTAAAAATTAGCTTATTTGAGCGGCAAAAAGCAAACAGAGATTGCTTTTTGCAGCTCAACTAAGTAAATTTAAACTTTATTACAGTATTTTCACTACTCCATTTGAAAAAATCAATGCGTATTCTGCAAAAATACATGTGGAGAATACGCCAATACACACCGTATTTGGAGTTCTGTAGGTCATAGAGACGGATTATATTTTATGAAGCTTCGTGGCATGGTCCCCGTTACTTACAGTTTGTGAGGGGCTTCAAGTGAGCAAGATCCTTCTGGTAGATACAGGTCTCTGTGACGCTTCCCGGGGTGGTGAGTAACGTGCGGAACCCCGGGGGTGGGCACCGTAGCAACTGTTGTAGTGCCTCCATTGTCGCGGTAACCACGTTGTGGTCGCGGTGACCCGTCAGGTGCAGCAGTAGCTGGTATACCTGCATAGATTATAGAGAATACCAGTCTAGTGTCGTTTGATATCAAGTTTATCAGGCTCAGCTAGGAAACGCGTAGGAATTCCGAGGCGAGCCTCGGAATTCCTACCGTTTCCATGCAGAGCCTGATAAACTTGATATCAGCAGACACTAGGCTGGTATACTATTTATCGGGTAACGTTTATGCTCGACGGCGATTAAATATAAAATAGTTTTGTTGAAATGAATACAGATTTGTTTACATTGCATCATTACACTTATGTCATTTGGCAACATCATGTGACGCCGTTCGACCATGGAAACGTCAGTTTTCAATTCAATTCGTTGCAACCCGGATATTCATATTAGGTCAATGCCTGATACGACATGAAGTTATCAGTCAGGATTTATTGGGCCAATACAAGGCTTGTTACTGATAAAATTGAATAATTGATCAATTGATTGATAGTTGTTCTGTCGGGTGCAACAGTAGCTGATACACCTGCAGGGCTCCAGATAAAGAATTAGTAATGGAGTATTGGCACTCCATCATTTCTGAAGCAATTGGGTATTTCAAAATTTTAATTGGGTAAAATAAAATCACACTACTGTTAACACATCAACAGACTGCAATTATTGAATAGTTTGCTTCGAAATGAAAACATGTCTTGGCATTTAATTAGAATTGTCTCCTTGGAGACAATTCTAATGAAATACCTAGATGTGTTTTCATGGAAAATAAGAAAAATATGCTATATTTATGGTCTGTTTATTGTTTACTGGAGCATGATAAAGGTATCACAAAATGTGTATTGCTTTTTGATACTCGCTATTTGGTTTTTGGCAATTTTAATTGGGTATTTAAGCAAATACGCAGCTTATCTGGAGCTCTGCACCTGTGATTAATTGATTCAATGATGGTGCCTCTACATCCCTTCAAAAGCAAGGATAAAATACAGACAGGAATGCACCTGTATGGGCGGGGTACAATTTGTACTGAAATTACAACAGAAAACAAGGTTAAGACATGAAGGCCAGATTTTCGCAAAGATTTAGAAACACAAAAACTTAACCCTTAGACACACAACAATTGTTGCCTGCTGTTGCTTTTATATCTTGCCTTATTTCTCAATAAAAACATGGTTTGACAGCACTTCAGAATAGTTTCCAATGCTGTCCAAGCATTTTGTAAATTATTCTAAAGTGCTGTCAAAGCATGTTTTTAATGATAAAAATGGAAAATAAACAGCAGACGACAAAAAAATAAGATAGCGGTGTACAGGGGTCCTACCAATTATCCGGACAATCAATTTATCGGACAAATCAAAATAGCTGTTAATTAAACGCAATAATTTGATCCGATTTTGCAACGAACACATCTAAGTCACTCAGGTGCTTGTTGTTTCCATGCCAGTGTGAATAATATATCACCAAGGTAAACATTTTAGTAAAATTTGCTGAAAACATTCCCCCAACTATGTCCACAAGTTGTTTACAACGTCAAACGTCGCACAGGGGCTTGTATCTGTCACTGCGCATGCGCATAATTTGAGGCCCCTATAGAGTTTTTCAATACTCTGTTGTGTGAAGTATGCAGACGATACGATGCATTCCTCCAATATAATTTTCAGACTGTTTAATACACAATGTACAATACAGAGCAGATAGGAAGGAATGCGAAAATGTATCATGATAGAAAAAGAACGAAAAGCTACTTATTCAAAAACAAATAATAATTGTTTTAATGCCAAATCGCCCCAAGCCATTTCGGACCCAAGCCATTACACACCATTTCGTACCCATATTAATTTGTGGGTAAAATCGACAGGTGCGAAAACACCAGTGTACGAAACGATCATTACCGCGGTTTTTCCACCAAATTATGAAGAGCTCAATCGAGTGCGCCCATTACGTCATTGCAGAGTTGTTCTATAAATACAATACATTCTATAAATACGATGTTTTCCAAGAAGCGAATGGTGATTGTTTTTTCTGCAAAACAACACAATGCTGTTTATACTGATTTTCAGGCGATAAAATTATGATTTTAAGGTGAGAATACAAGTTATAAGACGGTTATACATTTGTCGGTATAATTGATTGTCGATGTTAATTTTGGGGCAATCTTACGACTGATGATCTGACCCAATTTTAAGTGAGAAAGATGGCACAGTTTGCTAAATAGTTTCCATGCGTTGAGAAAGCAAGAACCGACGATTGTTCTGTGAAAATGTTATGCCCCTAGCTGCTATTTTAAGAAAAATATCATAAAAAAAACAGCCATTTTTGTCCGATAATCTAGAGGATCCCTGTAAGGGTTAACATTAAAAATGACTAAATAATTAAATGCGGAAAAAGTAGATCTACACAATTGACAAACAACAAAATTAGAAATAACAGCAATTACCATTCCCGAATTCTAAGGGATAATTAAGTTTAGAAACCAGCAGAAAGTCATGGTGCGATCATACACTACCTTTAGGATCTGTTGTTCGGATGGGGCTTCCTCTTTCTGTTCCTTCGTTTCCCCGAAGCTACCTTTCATCCCCTCACGTTGTGCATTGGACTCGGCCAGTAGGGGCACAATGTTTCGTATACATAGTACCACACCCACTAGACAGGCAGTGTCTATGTCCATGTCCACTGGTAGGACGATTTCTGAAAATATAGTTCAGAGTTTGTGATAGCTAGTAGATATTTAGATGCTAGTACCAAGCCAACAAGACATGCAGTGTCTATATGTACATCCACTGGTAGATTTGCTTGTTTGTTTATTGGTGTTTAATGGCCTATCAACAGCTACGGTCATTTAAGCCAGGCCAACGGGTTCGATCCCGTATGTAACCTGCTGCATTGGGGGGGAGGGGGGGGGGGGGGGAAGGGGGGGGGGGGGGGGGGGGAATCAGAACGGAATGCCCTGAAATCAGAATAACCTGACCTGTAGCCCATTTCACCAACATTGCAAAGTATACTTTTTTATAGCAAAGTATACTTTGAGGGAGTAATCATTTATTTTTCCTGAAATTCATTATTTCATATAGAACTAACGACGGCATATATTTGATGATTAAAAGTATGCAGAATTATTATGCTGAATTTATTACATTATCACAGCCAAATTGGCTGTGATAATGTAATAAATTCAGTATAATAAAAATTAATAAATTTATCCTAAAATTGAAAATTTCTCTCCCAAAGTATACTTTGCTGGAAAAGTATACTTTGCAATGTTGGTGAAACGGGCTACTGGTGACAGGTCCATACAACACCAAAGCCACTTCCCCTAAAATAGGATTACGAATAATCGTAATACTCACATATGTAAAATTTTCCAAGTGTGTGGGCTTGTGACCTTGACTCTGGGATTAGCGGGGGTGGCACGAATATGAATTTGTCACAGGGTAGAGGTCCATTGGAGCAATGCGAGTGTGAAATGTGAAGCAGATACAAGAAAGGAAGTACAAGTTATAACTGATTTCTCTGATGTTAAGTTTTGTAAAGAGACTAAGTATTTGATCTTGACCTTGGGATCAGCGGGGGTTGGATGGTCGTGAATTTGGCACAGCATGGTAGTAGAGCCTTACAGGAATTCATGTGTGAAATATTAAGCATTTTAGATGAAGGAAATAGAAGTTATAACAATATTTCTCTAATGTTAAGTTTTGTAAAAAGACTAAGTATTTGACCTTGACCATGGGATCTGCAGGGGTTGGACGGTCCTGGATTTGGCACAGCATGGTAGTAGAGCCTTACAGAAATGCACGAGTGAAATATTAAGCATTTTAGATGAAGGAAATAGAAGTTATAACATATTCTATTTTCTGATGTTAAGTTTTGTAAAGAGACTAAGTATTTGACCTTGACCTTGGGATCAGCAGGGGTTGGACGGTCGTGGATTTGGCACAGCATGGTAGTAGAGCCTTACAGGAATGCACAAGTGAAATATTAAGAATTTTAGATGAAGGAAATAGAAGTTATAACATATTTCTCTGATGTTAAGTTTTGTAAAGAGACTAAGTATTTGACCTTGACCTTGGGATCAGCGGGGGTTGGACGGTCATGGATTTGGCACAGCATGGTAGTAGAGCCTTACAGGAATGCATGTGTGAAATATTAAGCATTTTAGATGAAGGAAATAGAAGTTATAACAATATTTCTCTGATGTTAAGTATTTGACCTTGACCTTGGGATCAGTGGGCGTTGGACAGTCGTGGATTGGCACAGCATGGTAGTAGAGCCTTACAGGAATGCACGAGTGAAATATTAAGCATTTTAGATGAAGGAAATAGAAGTTATAACAATATTTCTCTGATGTTAAGTATTTGACCTTGACCTTGGGATCAGTGGGGGTTGGACGGTCGTGGATTGGCACAGCATGGTAGTAGAGCCTTACAGGAATGCACAAGTGAAATATTAAGCATTTTAGATGAAGGAAATAGAAGTTATAACATATTTTTCTGATGTTAAGTTTTGTAAAGAGACTAAGTATTTGACCTTGACCTTGGGATCAGCGGGGGTTGGACGGTCGTGGATTTGGCACAGCATGGTAGTAGAGCATTACAGGAATGCATGTGTGAAATATTAAGCATCTTAGATGAAGGACATAGAAGTTATAACAATATTTCTCTGATGTTAAGTTTTGTTAAGAGACTAAATATTTGACGTTGACCTTGGGATCAGCGGAGGTTGGACGGTCGTGGATTTGGCACAGCATGGTAGTAGAGCCTTACAGAAATGCATGTGTGAAATATGAAACATTTTAGATGAAGGGAATAGAAGTTATAACAATATTTCTCTGATGTTAAGTTTTGTACAAAAGAGACCCAAGTATTTGACCTTGACCTTGGGATCAGCGGGGGTTGGACGGTCGTGGATTTGGGACAGCATGGTAGTAGAGCCTTACAGGAATGCATGTGTGAAATATTAAGCATCTTAGATGAAGAAAATAGAAGTTATAACAATATTTCTCTGATGTTAAGTTTATTGACAGACAGATGAACGGACGCACAGATGGACGGACGGACAACCTGACTCCAGTATACCCCCCCACAACTCGCATGATCCCACCTGCAACCCACTCCACTGGTAGAACAATTTCTGAAAATATTCATGGTTTTAATCTACGATAGCATCCCTTCATCCCCTTTCTACCAGTAGTATACACAGTACCACACCCACTAGACAGGCAGTATCTATGTCCACATTGACTGGTAGGACGATTTTTCAAAAATATTGAATGATTGTGTATATGATAGCTGGATCAAAGTTTTCATATATATATCCTCTCTCACTGGAATTTAACTCGGCCAATAGGGGTACAGCATTCCGATTACATAGAACCACGCCCACTGTACAGGCAGTGTCCATGTCCACATGAATGTGCAGGACGATTTATAAAATGTATTACCCAACAGGTTAGCCAACTGGAAGCTGAGGAATGACGGCGGACTGTGTGAATGCTGACAGATCAATGTCAGCGATACTCAACCGTATACGTGGCTGTGACTGGAGAAGTTGGATATGCGATTTGAAATAGGATTTGCGACCAGTGTAGAGCCAGATCAGCCTGTGCATCCACACAGTCTGATCAGGATCTGCACTGTTCGTCACCGTTGTCTTACCCAGCAGGTTAGCCAGCAGGAAGCTGAGGAAGGATGGCGGACTGCGTGAATGTTGACAGATCAATGTGAGACTTGTGGCTGCTGTACGTCTACATGCGGCCATACTCGACCTCAGGTTTGGCAGAAATGCCTTCAGCAGCATCTGAAACACAACGTAGAAATGGACCACAATCTCACAAAACCATGCTTGTTTGAACGAGCGATTTATTTTCCAGAGCATCGTGCATCAAATACACACATTTTTTTAATTTGACACAACAAAATTAATTTTTTTTATTATATAGGATAACACACCATTTTGTCAGAAGAGACCAATTTGGACACACAACCCAAAATGGTAGATAAAATACTCTTGTTCGGACCACAAAAGAGACATTTTCAATAATTGCAGACCCTGGCTTATAAAACTTTCTAAGCATGGTCTCGATTTGTACCTGAAATCTTGCAGTATGATTGGCCGCCACTGATGGTAAACATATGGAGCTAGATTGGTCAAGACGGAAATATTCTCAGTATCTACCAATTATACTGTGTGATTTTGAGAATTATCAGTTATTGAAGGACATACAGAATATCAACTTGATGGACTGGAGGATGCGTAGTTCGATCTGGATTAATACCAAGAGAGACGATGCTGGTATTCCCCACTTATTAGATTGCGAAGCACACTTGTAGATCAGTAACTAAACTGACAACAAAGTGAAAGTGAATGGGTTTTACCGTCCCAGCAACTCACAACACATATTCACACTGACCTTGACCTCTGTATCGTTGGCGAACATCATGAGGGCGGGGCATATTTTCTGCATGGCGAGCAGCAGAGTCTCCTGTATACCCTCGTCTTGTCGGTGACAGGTCCGCGACAGGCACGGCAGGAGGTTCACGATGTACGGCCTGCAGGAAGATATTACACAAATTGTGCCAGATTGATATCGTTGACGTCTGATTGTGGTAAATATAGGGGTGTACACAAACGCATGCGTTAATCTTGCCCAGATGTCAACGTTTCCAAACATCTAACGGAAATCTCAACTCGCAATCAAGCGCTAATGTTACCCAGGTGTCAACACTTCAGAACATCTATTTACAATCTCAACTCACAATCAAGCGGTTTGATTGACTGTGCCGGAGCTGTTGCACACCTCAGGCTCAGCCAATCAATCTGCGTAATATCAAGCACAATATCCAAACATTTAGAAAGAAAACAATTGACAACTATTAGCAAGATTGGCGCAGACGGTGGAGTATGGTCACTGGGTGTATTCAGACGGTGGAGTATGGTCACTGGGTATGTTCAGACGGTGGAGTATGGTCACTGGGTATGTTCAGACGGTGGAGTATGGTCACTGGGTATGTTTAGACGGTGGAGTATGGTCACTGGGTATGTTTCAGACGGTGGTGTCATGTCATGGTATGTCAGGGACAGGTGGAGTATGGTCACTGGGTATGTTCAGACGGTGGAGTATGGTCACTGGGTATGTTCAGACAGTGGAGTATGGTCACTGGGTATGTTCAGACGGTGGAGTATGGTCACTGGGTATGTTCAGGTACTTTTCCTTAAAGCCCCAATACGGCTCAAGTTGCCGAATTTGGCCTCCTATTGGGTTTTCCCACACATAAATCCAACAGGTTTCTATTTACACACACTTTGAAACTGTTTGCATTCATTTTGGTACAAAAATGAGTTTGTAGTCGATGAAAATATAAATATTTGTTGATAAACAAACAGCAGGTGCGTGTTCAAAGTCCGATCGATTTTCCGATAGACGCTCGGGTCAACTGCTCAACTCCCTGATTCGCGGCCGATGAATTCCGATAGCCGGAGTTGATCGACTCGCTTCCGAGCCGAAGCCGTTGGGTTACGGAAATTAATTTGTCAATATTGACATTTTGCACTGAGTGGTACACAAAACAAGTTTTTGTGGTCTTCACATTGCGATTAAGATGTAAATCTCAAGACTTGAGATGTATCTATTAGGCAGTATATGTTAGTTTTGTGTACTAAATCAGTTGCCAAACATGTTTTTGTGTTTGAAAAAATCGGAAAATTGTAATACTGAGCCATTCAGGGCCTTTAAGGAAATATAGTTGTTTTTCCATAAACTGATAATATAATTAACAAGACAAGGCGATCGCCAGGGAGTGTCTCACCCACTAAATGAGGCGTGGTCAAGGTCAGACTATGAGGAAGTTCAAAATTATTGATACAAAGGTCACGGTCACACAAATGACAGTCGGTGGATAGCCATGTGAAAAAGCTATTGATGAAATTTGGTAATGATCCGACCAAGAGATATGTGGCTACAACCAAAATTTACGTCCCACAAAGGTTAAGGTCACCAAGGTTAAGGTCAAGGTCACCCGAATATCAGTGGGTGGATAGCCATGAATGTGAGAAAGCTATTGATAAAATTTGGTAATGATCCGACTAATGGATCAAGAGATAGGTGAATTTTGGCTACGTCCAAAATTTACGTCCCAAATTGTTGAGGACACTGATGATGCCGCCGGAATTGTGACCGCTATGTCTCACTTTCCACTATCCACTGTCGGCACACAAATATCCCCCGTAGCAGATTGGAGAAACTGCGACAAACTTCTTAACTGGAGCCATGGAAGAACACAGTCTTAACACTATATGCCTTCTGGATCTACTGAGACAGGGGGCATAAAAACTACAATCAGAGCTCCAGATAAGTTTTGTTTCTAAAGAGTATTATACCCACATATTTCAAATTCAATGCGCATTTTACTTTTACAAATGTATTATAGATTTTCGTCCTTATTAAATAGAGAACAAATGATAAAAACATACAACACATTTATAAATTCACTTATTTGAGCTGCAAACACTCATAGTTCCAGATAAGGTGCCTATTTGCGTAAATACGCAATTAAAAAATGCAAAAACATAATTAAAATCAGAGCCAATGCGTACCAAAAATCAATTAAAATGTCCAGTATGCAATAATTTTTTATCCTGTAGTGTACTCCTCAAATATATTGTCAGTCTGTCGTGTACTGCTAGATTTGTTCATAATATTATATACAATCCTACAAAATCATCGCCGATGATCTGTGCGGTCGGCCGTTCATTGTTTACAAAGTCTGGTCCCGGCTTTAGCTGCGGACAATGTATCACTGTGTTTCACCGATAACGGCTGAAAACCAGTCTTCGGGTGTATTCGATTTGAACTCCAGGATTTAGCGCGAGCAATTCCGACTCTCAGCGGGAAAAAATGGGTCCAAGTCGATACGAAACTCTAGTAGCCCACCACACGGCAGTTGTTTCGCGTACCGTTCAAGTTAATGGTCCCAAATCAAGAATTTACACCCTTATCGCATTGCCCATTTTCGCCCATATTGATTTTGAAGAAAAAAATCGTACATGACAGGGCCTATCAATTATGGCGAAATTTGACACAAACTTCAGAGCTCATGCGAGCCGGAATTGAATCCCCCTTTACCTCTGAATTTGTTGTCACAATCCACGTCATTTACGGAAAATATTACTGATTTTCAAATCAATAATTGTGGAAAAAAACGGCGATGCTATACTAATGTGAATCATTAATAGTCTATTTTCTTAAATTAAAATCGATGTGAAACTGCTTGTTTCAGCGAACCCCAAGTCCACTCAAGGAGCTGCAACGAAAAACTTCCGTAGACATTCGTAAACGACTATCCGCACGGATAAAAAAAATGGTACAGTTGAATTTGCCAAAGGGGAGGGCGGGGCACAGCAGACACTATATTGTTTTGATTTGTCAGGTTTATATTTTATGTGTGGGACAGTATCATAAGTAATAATTAAAATATGGTAACATTATTACTATTTCGACCAACGCACACGTTGAATAAATGGTGGTCGTATTAACTAAAATACGACGAGTTGAACGGCACCCGAATACATCAATTAATATAATCGTAGTAGCGATAGACACCAGGGCTGTACAAATTTATTTTTTAGCCACTTGTCCCGGACAAGTGACTTGAAAAAAGTGACTTGCCCTGACTTGTCCTGGAAAATATAATTTTCAGGGCAAGTAATTTTGAAAAAGTGCGCAGTGAGACGAAAACGATAACATACATAAAATAAATCAACCATTGATCGCCGCAGAATATTTTCGCTAATTCGCTAATTACTTACAAATTTGATTAAAGTAATATAATCAGGGTCGCTGTAGATTGCGCTGCGATTCGCCAGGACTCCCGCGGCATTATCGATCGATAAAGTGGTCAGTTTTGGGATTAAGTTTATGACTGTCCGATTCCAAAAAACGGGCTTGTGGCGGGACGTTCTAACAGAAAATAGTGACTTGCCCGGGACTAAATTCCAGCATAGAGGCACTTCCCTGAGATTAACGCCGACTTGTCCCGGGCGTCGGGCGTTCCAATTTGTACAGCCCTGGACACTATAAATAACACAATCGGATCGCATCAGCTTTTTTGGTAGAAAATTGGTGACACATGGGGCAACAAAATGGCGTACAGTGTTGATCATGCTGAGGCACAGGCTGATCTGGATCTATACTGGTAGCAAAACCCATAACCCCCATTTCTCCAGTCACATCCACATCTATAGTGCTGTAGTTGGGTTAAAGTGTACCTGCATTTCTGTGGCCGGATGAGGTGAGCCATACAGGCAAACCTCCATAGAGCCGCACGCAGACAGCGGGCCGCGGAGTTCTTCTTGATCTCCTTATACAGCTCCACCTGTAGGCGGCCCAGGTTTGTCTCCAGCAGCGTCTAGTCGTACATAATAATAGTGCGAGACGATTATCATGAAATAATGCACAAGTGATTGGTTGTTCCCAATCACTTATTGGTTGTTCCCAATCACTTGTGCATTATTTCAAGATAATCTGTAGAGAGCCCAGTAGCCGATTTCACTAACATTGCAAAGTATACGTTTCTAGCAAAGTATACTTTGAGGGAGTAATCATTTATTTTTCCTGAAATGCATTATTTCATTTAGAACTAACTACTGCATATATTTGATGATTAAAAGTATACAGAATTATTATACTGAATTTATTACATTATCACAGCCAAAATGGCTGTGATAATGTAATAAATTCAGTATGATAAAAATTAATAAATTTATCCTAAAATTGAATATTTCTCTCTCAAAGTATACTTTGCTAGAAAAGTATACTTTGCAATGTTGTTGAAATAGACTACAGGTTTGTCTCCAGCAGCGACTAGTCATACATGTACATAATAACCAGGTGAGAGTAGTATCATGAAATAATGCACAAGTGATTGGGTCGATTGGTTTCACAATAATCAGCTGTAGAGAGCACAGGTTTGTCTCCAGAAATGTCTAGTTATACAGAAGGTGAAACGAGTACCATGAAATAATACACAAGTGACGGGTCGACGACCGACAACACAATCACTTGTGAATTATTGGACGATAATCAGCTGCAGAGACCACATGTTTATTCAGGGAGGTGAGACGAGAATCATTCATGAAATAATGCACAAGTGATTGGGTTCTTCCCATTCCTTCCCATTCACTCGTGTGAATTATGTGACCCCAGATTTGTCTCCAACAGCGTCTAGTTGGACATAATCATGATTGATTATAATCATGTTGATTCGATGATTGGTTGGTTGAATGTGGACTTATGGCCATACAAGTACATGGTCACATACAGATATCATGGGAGGATTGGAGAACAAACCACATTATTACCCAACGTCCCTATATAAGTTGATATTACATAGTTGACTATTTCCCTAGATTTTGACATGTCTGGGAAAGTTTCAAGTGCCTGGGCAATAGTTCTGCGTGCCTGTCAAATAGACAAAATTATTACCCAACTCCCTATATAAGTCGATATTACATAGTTTTGACTAATTCTCAGGGTTTTGACTAGTTCTGCGTGCCAGGGCAATAGTCACGTGCCTGGGCAATAGTCAAAACTATTTCACCCCTGATTTTTGTCGAAGGTTTTTGTCATAAAATTCAACCTAGTTTAGATCGGTCAGTCAATATGCCAAAGTTACGTTCATTGTGTCACATACACGGTTTACAGGTTCAGTAGTAAAACAGTTATTTCATTGTCTTTCGGGGAACAGTCAAAACATATTGCCCCTCGGTGCTGTGGACGACCCGATGCACTATTGCCTTCTGCCTTGGGCAATAGTACCTCGCATCGTCCACAGCACCGAGGGGCAATATGATTTGACTGTTCCCTGAATGACCATGAAATAACTACCGGTATACTATTTTCACCCCTAAAAATCGTGACGTCTTGAAGTTTATCTAAGAACTAGAAATGTGGCCTGTCGGCACACGAATGCCCCCGCTGGCACCCAAAGAAAACGAGGCATATTTGATTATAAGCCATTTACCCAAGCGCTAAGGTTTTTAACGCACCAAGTCTGTGACCTTGACCCTGGGCTTAGTGGGGGCGGGACAAATGTGGATTTGTCACAGGGCGGTAGAGGACCATTGTAGCAATGCGTGTGTGAAATGTGAAGCAGATCCGAGCAAGGAAACACAAATTATAAGCCATTTAACTGAATGTTAAGGTTTCAAACACACCAAGTCTGTGACCCTTGACATGGGCTTAGCAGGGCGGGACGAATGTGGATTTGTCACAGGGCGGTAGAGGACCATTGTAGCAATGCGTGTGTGAAATGTGAAGCAGATCCGAGCAAGGAAACACAAATTATAAGCCATTTAACTGAATGTTAAGGTTTCAAACACACCAAGTCTGTGACCTTGACCCTGGGCTTAGCAGGGGCGGGACGAATGTGGATTTGTCACAGGGCAGTAGAGGACCATTGGAGCAATGCGTGTATGAAATGTGAAGCAGATCCGAGCAAGGAAACAGAAATTATAAGCCATTTACCAATGTGGATTTGTCACAGGGCGGTAGAGGACCATTGGAGCAATGCGTGTGTGAAATGTGAAGCAGATCCGAGCAAGGAAACAGAAATTATAAGCCATTTACCCAGCGTTAAGGTTTCGAACGCACCAAGTCTGTGACCTTGACCCTGGGCTTAGCGGGGGCGGGACGAATGTGGATTTTTCACAGGGTGGTAGAGGACCATTGGAGCAATGCGTGTGTGAAATGTGAAGCAGATCCGAGCAAGGAAACAGAAATTACAAGCCATTTACCCAGCGTTAAGGTTTCGAAAGCACCAAGTCTGTGACCTTGACCCTGGGCTTAGCGGGGGCGGGACGAATGTGGATTTGTCACAGGGCGGTAGAGGACCATTGGAGCAATGCGTGTGTGAAATGTGAAGCAGATCCGAGCAAAGACACAGAAATTACAAGCCATTTACATGAGCGTTAAGGTTTCAAATGCACCAAGTCTGTGACCTTGACCCTGGGCTTAGCGGGGGCGGGACGAATGTGGATTTGTCACAGGGCGGTAGAGGACCATTGAAGCAATGCGTGTGTGAAATGTGAAGCAGATCCGAGCAAGGAAACAGAAATTATAAGCCATTTACCCAGCGTTAAGGTTTCGAACGCACCAAGCCTGTGACCTTGACCCTGGGCTTAACGGGGGCGGGACGAATGTGGAATTGTCACAGAGCAGTAGAGGACCATTGGAGCAATGCGTGTGTGAAATGTGAAGCAGATCCGAGCAAGGAAACAGAAATTATAAGCCATTTACCCAGCGTTAAGGTTTCGGGACGTAGGTACGTACGGACGCCGGTAACACTATATGCCCCCCTCACCATTCGGTGGCGGGGGCATAAAAATCATCCTAAAATTGAAAATTTCTCCCTCAAAGTATACTTTGCTAGGAAAGTATACTTTGCAACGTTGGTGAAATAGGCTACTGGAGCTCTGTGTCATGTCTCAAGGGAATGCCACCATCTAGGGTGGGGTAACATACGTGGCTGTGACTGGACATGATAAATGCGGCTTATGGGATTTGTGTCCAGTGTGTACTTCTGCTCAAATAGCACACTCATGTAGCCTGATAATGATCTATATTGCTTGTCAGAAGCACTTTGGGAATTTACATGAAGTTAATGGAATGGCGAACAGCGTAGATCCTGATCAGACTGTGCGGTTGCACAGGCTGATCTGGATCTACACTGGTCGCAAACGTTATACTCTCCATTTCTTCAGTCAAAAGCACATATACCTTGATCAGCCTGTTAAGGCACTCGTCCGCCACCATTCGGATATCTGCCTCTGCATCATCACACATGGTCATAAACATCTCCATAGCGATGCCGAGGAACTTCGGGAAGTCGGACACCGTTCTACAAGTGAGGAAACAACAAATGTGGTGAAGCTCATCAAACTGTCTACAAATGGCATAGACCGGACACAGCCACAGATCAGAAGGTAGTCGGTGAAAGAATGCTATAGACAAAGTTTTATGAGTAACAGCTACATATCAAGAGGTAGACATAGGCCTGCCCCATAGCAGTCTCCGCGAAACTGCCAAATTTTTACAAGACATTCGGTCTGGTAAACTTGAACTTTTTACCAGAACGGACAAAAATTTACCAGACCAAATTATTTTTTTAGAAAAAACAAGAAACGAGGCAAAGCCACGAAGGCCAGGTTTTTTCCAAGCATAGACACTTGGATAACATAATTATACCCACTTTTTGTAGACTAGATGGCCGTGGCCTGCATGTCGCGCCTTGGGGCGAGGCATGGACACTAAAAAAATAGATATAGTAGATGGAAAAACTTTAACCAAAAAACTTTAACCGGACACACGGACGAACGGACGGACGTATGCCAAAATGCCGACGATATCGCGCTTTCCGCAAGCAGGTGTGACAATGATGATAAACACCCATGTGAAGTATCAAGGTATTGGATGAAGCAGTTGCAAGAGATATAGTACACGAAAAAAATTTAACAAAAAAACAAAAAAATTCAAAGTAATTTGAACTTGACATAGGGCACAGGATCGCGCTTTCTGCAAGCAGGTGCGACAATGATGATAAACACCCATGTGAAGTATCAAGGTATTGGGTGAAGCAGTTGCAGAGATATAGTACACGAAAAAACTTTAACAAAAAAAGTCAAAGTAATTTGACCTTGACATTGGGCAACAGGATCGCGCTTTCCGCAAGCAGGTGCAACAATGATGATAAACACCCATGTGAATATCAAGGTATTGGGTGAAGCAGTTGCAGAGATATAGTACACGAAAAAACTTTAACAAAAAAAATCAAAGTAATTTGACCTTGACATTGGGCACAGGATCGCGCTTTCTGCAAGCAGGTACAACAATGATGATAAACACCCATGTGAAGTATCAAGGTATTGGGTGAAGCAGTTGCAGAGATATAGTACACGAAAAAACTTTAACAAAAAAATTCAAAGTAATTTGACCTTGACATTGGGCACAGGATCGCGCTTTCCGCAAGCAGGTGCAACAATGATGATAAACACCCATGTGAAGTATCAAGGTATTGGGTGAAGCAGTTGCAGAGATATAGTACACAAAAAAAACTTTAACAAAAAAAATTCAAAGTAATTTGACCTTGACATTGGGCACAGGATCGCGCTTTCCGCAAGCAGGTGCGACAATGATGATAAACAAGCAGTTGCAGAGATATAGTACACGAAAAAACTTTAACAAAAAAATCAAAGTAATTTGACCTTGACATTGGGCACAGGATCGCGCTTTCCGCAAGCAGGTGCGACATGATGATAACACCCATGTGAAGTATCAAGGTATTTGGAAGTGAAGCAGTTTGCAGAGATATAGTACAACGAAAAAACTTTAGCAAAAAAATTCAAAGTAATTTGTCCTTGACATTGGGCACACCGGATCGCGCTTTCCGCAGCAGGTGCGACAATGATGATAAACACCCATGTGAAGTATCAATGGTATTGGGTGAAGCAGTTGCAGAGATATAGTATAACGAAAAAAGTTTTAAACCACTTTACTACTGAGCGTACTGTTAAAAAGTTAACGTTGAAACAAAAATTGGCTAAGTCAATTTTATAACTAGAAATAATAGGTGAAGGTAAAAAATAAAGGTCACATGTTGGATAGTTGTATAATTTGTGGTAGGCACCCCTTGGTTATGAAGCTGTGAAAGTTTGGTGGTCCTAGGTGGTACAGTACCAAAGAAATGGACTTAAACACGAAAACTTAACATTGTAAACGCGAAAACTTAACATTGAAAATGGCTAAGTCGACTGCGCGGAAAAAATGGGTGAAGTTAAAAAAAAAAAAAAAAAGTAAACATGTTGGATAGTGATATGTGGTGGTACCCCTTGATTATGAAGCTGTGAAAGTTTGGTGGTCCTAGGTGGTACAGTACCAAAGGAAGGCTTAAACACGAAAACTTAACATTGTAAACGCGAAAACTTAACATGAAAATGGCTAAGTCGAATACGCGGAAAAAATGGGTCAAGTTAAAAAAAAAAAGTAACATGTTGGATAGTGATATGTGGTGGGCACCCCTTGATTATGAAGCTGTGAAAGTTTGGTGGTCCTAGGTGGTACAGTAACAAAGAAATGGACTCAAACACGAAAACTTAACATTGATTGTGGACGCCGCCCGCCGCCCGCCCGGCTTTCGCCAATCCAATAGCCTGGATTTTGTTTCAAAAAAACCTGGCTAATAAAATTGATTTTGTGTGATATTTAAGAGCTTTTTATTTGTTTAAGTATATCAGTCATATAAGAAAAGCTAGCTAGCACCAGAAGCACATACCAAAGGAAGGTGATTTCATTGAAGCTGAGAATTAAAAAGTAAAAGTAGGCTGCTTAAATATTCGGGCTTGATCAGGATATTATACATTGGAGCTAAAGCAAATAAGCCTGGTGTTTGTTCTCTGCCGGTTTGGACACCTATCTTGCGTGGGTTACTCGACTTGACACATTCAATGAAATGTTTTTGTTACAAAAAAATTGTTTTAATAAATACTATATGACCGTTATTAATGTCACCTGATGGTGTGAAATTGAGAATAATAAAGTAAAATACTAATACACTGCAGCTCCATTATAACGCGATGGTCGGGGTCCAAGATTTCAAATCGCGATCGAATCCGATCGCGCTATAAAATTTCGGGACATCCACGGGTACTGGTATCATCCGCATTTCAGTTAGCAACTATTGCGGGAATTCCATTAGCAACGGACCCATATAAAATCATGTCATTTGAACAGAAGTTAAAGTAATTATTAATAATGACACTATGACATACAAACTTGTATTAATGTATTAAACATACAAGTTATTTATCAAATCCTGCTTATTACGTTGCATAGTGCTCGAGATAGACAGACGCTTATTACAATGTATACTGCTCCCGATCAACAGGCGCTTAAAAGGATTAATTGATAATAAATAATGGTCACGTGTCCTGCCTATTCATGCGGACGATTAGCTGTTGATACGTGCATAATCCCACCGACAATTCCGCATGAACTCTGAATTTTGTGTCAACTTTTCAACACCATTTACGGAAAATATTTTTTTTAATCCATTCCTTTCGGAATACACATTTACGGGTATGAAATTATTAAAAAAATAGAAATGTGGCCTGTCGGCACACGAATGCCCCCGCTGGCAGCCAAAGAAAACGAGGCATATTTGATTATAAGCCATTTACCAGTGTTAAGGTTTTGAACGCACCAAGTATGTGACCTTGACCCTGGGCTTAGCGGGGGCGGGACGAATGTGGATTTGTCACAGGGCGGTAGAGGACCATTGTAGCAATGCGTGTGTGAAATGTGAAGCAGATACGAACAAGGAAACAGAAATTATAAGGGTATAAAATAAAATATTTTTGTTATTTCTCAATGAAAGTATACGTTGTGACCACTCATTTGAACCGTCTCGACGAGACGGATTAAATGGTGGTCGCGGCATATACTTCTGAGTGCATAGAAGGAAAATATTTGTCCGCAAACATAAGTGCATAGAAGCAAAATATTTGTCCGCAAACATAAGCGTATCCTCAGCATGAAATGGGTTACTGCATGATTGCCACGTGATGCGATGATGAAAGTCGCACGTTCGCGACGTCTGTGGCACATCAAAAGGCGTGTTGACCAATCAGTAACATTTCAAAACATAGCCTAAAGGTCACACAGTTTACAGCCTCGTGCTGAATGATGTCATACAATAAACACCTGTACACACAGCTGGGTTTATAGATTTTTTGCACAAAGCATCACACAAATCTCGTCTGTGTAATATGTGTCGGGTGTAATCGCATCTGGATTTGGAATTCATATCCCCTGACACGGATATTGCACGGTTCGGATAAGCAACACGAAAGGTCGTATGTCGCCGGACTTCCGTGCAATAGGGGGGTCGCACTGTATGCATATTAACATGATTACCTGATTAAAGGTATTACATTTGCTAACATACTAATAATAATGCTTTCATGGACTTTGAATGTCGTTGTTTGAATAAACTTACAGAAATCACGAATCAACTAATTACGCAATGACTACGACGTCGGACGATTTTTTTTTGATTTTTTTTCTTTGTTTTCTTCGTTTTCCTTTTTCTTCTCTATTTTTTAAATATTTTTTGGGGATCCACGAGAGACCCGTGTTATAATAGATATCGCGCTATACGTGATCGCGTTATAATGGAGCTGCAGTGCAGTCATGCTAATTAAACAGCTTACATGTAATTACGACAAGCTATTAAATGGTGCACCAAAGCAAGCTGCGGGATGGGATGTACTCATCATGAAGATAATTACTTCCCAATGTATATAATTTCCAAAGCGAGGCTGGGTTCAAAAACAATAACAACAAAATAAGATGACCTAAGAAAATAAATTTATTCGACTATTTTTGTAATTTTTGTGCAATTTTTAATTGATAAGAAGCAGATACACTCCACGATCGTGAAATAGCGAATAGTCAGGTGGAAGTGTATACAGCCAAGACGTTTTCCATGCATGCATACAGATTACAATAGAATGCAAAATACATGGCCAACTTTGTTGTGAAACCGGGAAAATGTTTGACCCTTGCAATAACGGCCACTTTTGCCACTGGCCTTTGTCGGCCGTTGTTCACAGGTTCGACTGTATATGGCAATAATGGATGAAATGGTATACAATACCTCATATTTGGTGCGCAAATGCTGTCCGCCACGAGGTTACAGTTCATTATCTTGTCTTTCTTGTTAATCGGGGCATCTTTCTTCCTGTAAATGATAACAATACAACAGTAATCCTGTAGCCTATATAACAAGATATAGAGCAATGTGACAAACATGTAAGGCAATATGACCAGTAGCCTATTTCATCAACATTGCAAAGTATACTTTAGTAGCAAAGTATACTTTGAGGGAGAAATTTTTTTACAGGCAACTTATATGTACAATTAGGTTCAGAAATATGACACAATTCTAGAATTAAACTAGTTTTTCCTATTCTTTTTTATCACTTTCTAGGCATATCTGTAGCCTATTTCATCAACATTGCAAAGTATACTTTAGTACCAAAGTACACTTTGAGGGAGAAATTTTCAATTTTATGATAAATTTATTAATTTTTATTATACTGAATTTATTACATTATCACAGCCATTTAATGGCTGTGATAATGTAATAAATTCAGTATAATAATTCTGCATACTTTTAATCATGAAATATATGCATTTGTTAGTTCTATATGAAATAATGCATTTCAGGAAAAATAAATGATTTCTCCCTCAAAGTATACTTTGCTAGTAAAGTATACTTTGCAATGTTGATGAAATAGGCTACAGACCTCACGATTATAGATATTACTGAGATTGTATCTGACTCAGATGCTCAAAACAAAACAGTTTCATTGTTCAGATATCAACACAGTTGTTGTAATCACTATGTCTCGCTTAAAATGTTCTGTACTGAAATATTCATTTAAGTCACAGAACAACTTGTCTACATTTGAGGGAGAAATTTTCAATTTTAGGATAAATTTATAAATTTTTATTATACTGAATTTATTACATTATCACAGCCATTTTGGCTGTGATAATGTAATAAATTCAGTATAATAATTCTGCATACATTTAATCATCAAATATATGCAGTAGTTAGTGCTATATGGAATAATGCATTTCGGGAAAAATAAATGATTTCTCCCTCAAAGTATACTTTGCTAGAAAAGTATACTTTGCAATGTTGGTGAAATCGGCTACAGATACAGTGTACCATGTGTTTGATTTAAGTTAGAGCAAACACTGAAATTCTGCATTATGTGCTACAATTTTCCTGACTTTAGTCTCATTTGCATCAGCTCAAAACAAGAGCTGCTTGAGAACATAATAGCTCGACAATGGCAGCCTACCAAATTTGGAGGGGTGAAAAACATGATAATTTTCTTTATTTCTCACCAAAAGGATATGTTGTTACCACTCATTTGAACTGCCTGATTAAGATGGTTCAAATGAGTGGTAACAAGATGTATTTTCAGTAGCAAATAAGAAAATAGAAAATTAATTTGAGAAATTTTGATACCTGTGATTCTGTATTTGCATGAAATGGCTTAATAAATTGTCAAGTTACTAACCATGATAATCATTGAACAAGATAAAACAGAGATATGCACAGATTGCACTTATTCTTACACTACATTTAAAAATAAACAAAACATTCTCCGTTTTCATAATTATACATACATGTATCTTGGATATTGCAAAGAGTGGGGATACGGGGTATGGGGAATTCAGTGATTGGGGTTTCACGTCTGTACCACAGCAAGGTTATACACAGACGGGAAAGCATGTGTATGGAGGAGCACTGTGCATTCAGCACTGAAAATACAATTAAAACTTTCAACACTGAAAGACAGTGCTCTGATACAATGCCAGGCACACTTTCTACACTGGAACACTTGGCGTCAGGTGTGAAACACAGTAACATTCACAGTTAAAACTTGAATCTTTAGGGACGGATTCATCATTCAGATATCTGGCTGTGATTGGAGAAATGGGGCTTATAGGTTATGCGATCCGTGTAGCCCCAGATCAGCCTGCGCATCCGCGCAGTCTGATCAGGGCCTGCACTATTTGCCATACAGTCAATGAAGCACCCGTAATGTTTCTAACTTATAGTTTGGACCCTTATCAGTCTTCAGGAGTGCACAAGAGGATCAGAAGTTTTAATATACACAAATGCCATTAGCCCCATTGAAGAAATTTTCATATTAGCTAATTTCATCAACTTTCTACGTCATTTACTGAAAATATAAAAGTTTCTGTATTTTCTGTAAATTTTGATACTTTCTGTAAATGATGTCGCAAAATGACATTTTCATACAGTAAATGCGGAATGAAATGCCATCAACCTTCGACGTCATCTATGGAAAATATTGTAAATAATTTTCATGAGATGGCGTGTCTCCTACGTGTACCCTCCTATCCTCTATAGGTACAGTATACGGGGAAATAATCAATATGTTATTGCTGGACTTACTTGACTACATCCTCCACAGTTGGAACAGCCGACTGGAATACTTTCAAGGCCTCAAAGGCCTTGATCAGCTTCTCAATAGTCGCCATGGTGACGAGTTGTGTCACCTTGGATTACACAACAAGGTCATGTTCTGGAAAGAAGAATATCTAACCCTTACAATGCTGAATCAATTTGTGTCGTCTGCTGAATATTTTTTTATTTTTCGATTTTTCTCATCAAAAACTTGGTTTGGCAGCACTTTAGAATCATTTCCAATGGAAACTAGATGGTCAGTAAGCGAGGCTTACGGAATACCCCCCGTGTGGGCCCATGTACCCCTAAATATGTAAAAATAAATCTCCAAGTGTGTGGGCTTGTGACCTTGACTCTGGGCACGAACGTGAATTTGTCACACGGCGGTAGAGGTCCATTGGAACAATGCGTGTGTGAAATGTGAAGCAGATCAAAGCAAGGAAATAGAAGTTATAACCAATTTCTCTCATGTTAAGTTTTGTAAAGAGACTAAGTATGTCACCTTGACCTTGGGATCAGCGGTGGTTGGACGGTCGTAGGTTTGTCACAGCATGATAGTACAACCTTAGAGGAATGCACAAGTGAAATATTAAGAATCTTCAATGAAGGAAATAGCAGTTATAACTTATTTCTCTGATGTTAAGTTTTGTAAAGAGACCAAGTATTTGACCTTGACCTTGGGATCAGCGGGGGTTGGACGGTCATGGATTTGGCACAGCAAGGTAGTAGAGCCTTACAGGAATGCATGTGTGAAATAGTAAGCATTTTAGATGAAGGAAATAGAAGTTATAACATATTTCTCTGATGTTAAGTTTTGTAAAGAGACTAAGTATTTGACCTTGACCTTGGGATCAGCGGGGGTTGGATGTTCATGAATTTGGCACAGCATGGTAGTAGAGCCTTACAGGAATGCATGTGTGAAATATTAAGCATTTTAGATGAAGGAAATAGAAGTTATATAACATATTTCTCTGATGTTAAGTTTTTTAAAGAGGCTAAGTATGTGACCTTGACCTTGGGATCAGCGGGGGTTGGACGGTCGTAGATTTGTCACAGCATGATAGTACAACCTTAGAGGAACGCACGAGTGATGAAATATTAAGAATTTTAGATGAAGGAAATAGAAGTTATAACTTATTTATCTGATGTTAAGTTTTGTAAAGAGACCAAGTATTTGACCTTGACCTTGGGTTCAGCGGGTGTTTAACTGTCGTGGATTTGGCACAGCATGGTAGTAGAGCCTACAGGAATGCATGTGTGAAATATTAAGCATTTTAGATGAAGGAAATAGAAGTTGTAACATATTTCTCTGATTTTATGTTTTGTAAAGAGACTAAGTATTTGACCTTGACCTTGGATCAGCGGGGGTTGGATGGTCGTGGATTTGCACAGCATGGTAGTAGAGCCTTACATGAATGCATGTGTGAAATATTAAGCATTTTAGATGAAGGAAATAGAAGTTATAACAATATTTCTCTGATGTTAAGTTTACGGACGCACAGACGCACGCACGCACGGACAACCTGACTCCAGTATAACCCCCCACAACTCGTTGCGGGGGGTATAATAAAATATGATCCTGCACATAATACCTGAAATGCGGTGTTGCAGTATATAAAGAAAACAAATATCTGGAGAAAATTGTCGGTAAATATTGAAATCAGATGAAAATTCCATTGGGAGAAATATCAAAAATCGAGATAAAAGACTCACGTCGGGAGATATGACAGGTATATAGACTAAGAAACCAGAGTAAAAAGTATCACGAATTCTGGTAGCGTCCGATTACTGGTAAATCTAACAAAAATCTAAGAAGAAAACTGGAGCACGCGACACACAAAGCAATGGCCATACTAGAAAGCACAATGCATTAAATAATATATTAACATATTCTAAATGCAAGCGTTATAAGTAACATGCCGGTGTTACCAGTCATTTGCATCAAAATGTTGATTTTATCGATAAACTTCAGAAGCCGGAAGTAGAATGTCACGTGAACAAATAATAAGGCAATGGGGGACAAGTCTATTCTGCGGCAAAACGGGCAAATTGTGCAGCCTGGTGCGGTCAGGTACGGCGGGATCTCGGCGACTTTCATTACCCTTCATTATTTGTATACCTCGGCGAGTGTGTAGCCGACCTGACAATACATATTTTAAAGTTGGGGTCCCATTGCACAAAATGTACTTTATTAAAATTAAATAAATGTATAATTGTGTAACTATAGCACCAGTTTGAACAAGTATGAGTGCCTTTTCATTCTATACATACAATGTACATTGTATGTATACTCATTTAATAATCTTAAATTTACTGATTGAGATGCGCGTTTGTATCAGGCTAGTTTGATACGCAAATGAGGCATGACATTGTTAAAGTATTTATATCAATTAAATGCATCATCTGAATAAATATTTTCATCGACATTTTATAAAGTCTGACCATTGCCCATCACAAATAGAGATAATTAATTGTTTGTTCTATTGATATTTTAAGGAAACACAGTTATCGCCCCTGATATCAAGAGTGACAATTTACGTTCTCTATAACAAAGATAATAATGCCAATTATGATATAACACGCCCGGCAATGGTGAGAGATATCTAAAAATGGATGAACAAATATGTCTCACTATAGTACAACATGGGATGTGCATTGCATGTTTAAGGACTGATTATATAGAATATGACATTTTGTTTCAAATGTAGTAGAATCATACATGTAACTGACTATCTATGTAAAGTATTCTAGTAGCTGACCTTGTTTTTCTTAGAGTATATTATACAGAGCATTGAGTTGCCATCTCCGTCATTTTAGTTTGTACATGCTATCGGACAGTTTCACCACTTGGAGCGTTTTACACGTACAGCCAATAATATGGCAGCAAATCTAATAAAAGATGGTGCAATACGTCCCAGATATATAGGACGACAACGTCCTATAATACTATTTCAGCAGACTACACACAACGCTAGATATCCGATCTTTTCTACCATCACTCACAAAATATGCAATGGACAGTTATTAAATGTGTAAAATGTCAGACTGACGCACTGTCTATTATTAGAAGTACATCTGACACAGGTAAAAGCCGTATTTCCTCGCATAGCAGGCAAGTAGACAGTAGTGAAAATACACTCAGATAACTGTTTACAAGTCACTGGAATCGATGCAGTATGTATGGTAATACAGACATATATCTATAGCACTGTGTATTGTTCTTACTGAACTACACAGTCTTTACTGAATTCTCAAAGAAAATAACAAATGGTCAACAAACCATTCAGCTACATGTATCAGACTTGGTATATCAATTTAATAAAAACAATGCAAAGCATGCTGTAGTCTGGTATATCCCCATCATGTTGCACCAAATCTTATTCATGTGTTTGTCATAGTATTAACGGTATGTGTCAAACGCAATACGAGGTACAACTAGCCGATGACTTGTACACACTAAGATGGCCGACATGGCATTTTCAAATAATTCAATCAACTTTGGTATGTAACTTTTGCTAATCATAATTGAATTGATTGCATCTACTACATATGTTACTTACTGTCATATTTTTTAATGTTCACACATGCTTGCATGCATCATATGTACACGACTGGAAATATATTGCCGATATTATTTGCATGTTTTGTTCTGCCATTCTTTAATTTATTATTTAAAACCAATAGTTGAGCGCCACTTATTGAAACGTAAAACGTAACATCGGCATGTTCGCATATTTCTTAAAATATGTCCGCATTTTTCATGTCTTGCTTGAAATTGTGCATGCTTTGGCATGCGTTCCTTTCGGCATCGTAATATAAGTGTTTGATGTAAGCTTGAATGATATGTGAAAAAGAGATGGCATTAGAGGAATACGTCACATTTAGCTAGTTTAACGTTTTCTAAAGTGATAGATGATATACCGTTGTCTATATAAAATGTATATAATGAATGAACACAATCATATGTTTTATATTGTAATAATTTCAAATATAGTGTCAATTCTTCGTACCACAATCTTGCACAAATAGCTTTACATGTAATACGCTAAATGTAGAAAATACTGTTCACAGTAACTGTTATCAAACATACATGTATTATGTTTGGGTAATGCACATTGTTAATATTTCAGTTTTGTTGGGGGCGGGGGATAAAAAAATGATGAGGCACACATTCACATAATTATGTTATGTATGTATATACTGGATCGCAGTAGAAACGCAACTTGTGATTTTACAAATGGTCGGTTGACATATTTTGTGACTAGATCAGGTGTTCGACTGGACAAACGCATCTTAGGGATGGTAAAAGTCCTAATTATGTTCAGAAACCAGCAGAAAGTATCAGATATAAAATAAAATTGCCATGAAAACATGCATCTAAATGTTGTTTAAGTATAGGCCTTTCGAGGCAAATTTCGTTTTCATGGCAATTTTATTTCCCAGACTAAACATAATTAGGATATTGTTTAAACATGTTACCATCCTTGCCACGCGTTATCACCTGTGGACAAAACGCTATTAGTCCCGCTTATCTATTCATATACTAACAGAATATGAGATGAATGCCGAAAACCACATGCAATTAGCATGTTCCACTATTACGTCATCAATGAACAATTATTTATTTTATAGTTACAGTATATATATAAATATATATAAAGTCTATATAATACATTTTTCTCTCAGTACTTTATTACATGAACTTGATAATATATATAAAAAAAAAACACTTTTGATCGGAATATACTTTTTGGACGAGTCTTCTGCACGTGAACGTGGTTTGTATTGTAACAATACCCCGGATTGCGAAGTCTGTCAAGTGGTAACTAATTTAGTGTTTCAGTCCTTCCATCCAAATTTGCGTTAACGCAGACAGACGGACGGACGGACGGACGGACGGACGGGCGGGCGGGCGGGCGGGCGGACGGACGGACGGACGGACGGACGGACGGACGGACGGACGGACGGACGGACGGACGGACGGGACGGGACGGGACGGGACAGGGACGGGACGGGACGGGACGGACGGACGGACGGACGGACGGACGGACGGACGGACGGACGGACGGACGGACTTAACGGACTTAACGGACGGACGGACGGACGGACGGACGGACGGACGGACGGACGGACGCGGACGGACGGAGACGACGGACGGACGGACGGACGGACGGACGGACGGATGGACGGACGGACGGACGGACGGACGGACGGACGGACGGACGGACGGACGGACGGACGGACGGACGGACGGACGGACGGACGGACGGACGGACGGACGGTCGGACGGACGGACGGAACGGAACGGACGGACGGACGGACGGACGGACGGACGGACGGACGGACGGACGGACGGACGGACGGACGAACTGCCAATTCGTGTGCCCGGACGGACGGACGGACGGACGGACGGACGGACGGACGGACGGACGGACGGACGGACGGACGGACGGACGGACGGACGGACGGACGGACGGACGGACGGACGGACGGACGGACGGACGGACGGACGGACGGACGGACGGACGGACGGACGGACGCGGACGGACTTAACGGACGGACGGACGGGACGGACGGATGGACATTAACGGACGGACGGACGGACGGACGGACGATGGACGGACGGACGGACGCGGACGGACATTCAAACATTTGGGAGTTATGAGGCACCGCTATATAAAAGATCAAAGGGTTAGCTCCTAAATATCAAAGAGTTAGCTCCTAAATTTATGAGGCACCGACAATATCAAAGAGATCAAAGGTACTAACCCTTACCCTAAGCTCCTAAACCCCCGATGTTGGCCCGGACGGACGGACGGACGGACGGACGACGGACGCGGACGGACGGACGGACGGACAGACGGACGCGGACGGACGGACGGACGGTCGGACGACGGAAGGACGACGGACGGACGGACGGACGGACGGACGGACGGGACGGACGGACGGACGGACGGACGGACGGACGGACGGACGGACGGACATTCAAACATTTGGGAGTTATGAGGCACCGCTATATAAAAGATCAAAGGGTTAGCTCCTAAATATCAATGAGTTAGCTCCTAAATTTATGAGGCACCGACAATATCAAAGAGATCAAAGGTACTAACCCTTACCCTAAGCTCCTAAACCCCCGATGTTGGCCCGGACGGACGGACGGACGGACGGAATTACGAGCTTACCGACTATAACAAAGGAATCCTTTGTTACTAACCCTTACCCTAAGCTCCTAAACCCCCGATGTTGGCCCGGACGGACGGACGGACTTAACGGACGGACGGACGGGACGGACGGACGGACTTAACGGACGGACGGACGGACGGACGGACGATGGACGGACGTTCAAACATTTGGGAGTTATGAGGCACCGCTATATAAAAGATCAAAGGGTTAGCTCCTAAATATCAAAGAGTTAGCTCCTAAATTTACGAGGCACCGACAATATCAAAGAGATCAAAGGTACTAACCCTTACCCTAAGCTCCTAAACCCCCGATGTTGGCCCGGACGGACCGGACGACGGACGGACGCGGACGGACGGACGGACGCGGACGGACGGACGACGGACGGACGGACAGACTTAACAGACGGACGGACGGACTGACAGACAGACAGACAGACAGACAGACAGACAGACAGACAGACAGACAGACAGACAGACAGACAGACAGACAGACAGACAGACAGACAGACAGACAGACAGAGACAGACAGACAGACAGACAGACAGACAGACAGACAGACAGACAGACAGACAAGACAGACAGACAGACAGACAGACAGACAGACAGACAGACAGACAGACAGACAGACTTGTCAATCAAATACCACGATAAGTCAGCGCGGGGATTTAGTAGTGTCGACAGCGACAACAACAATATTTTAAATGTAAAAAGTTGTGATAAAACTCATAGCCAGTGCAAATGTGTGTATATATGTACAGTTGTTTAGAATTACGTGCACAATATCTTACAAACTTTAAATATATTCTTAATACGTTTTTAATACTTTTAAGACCACAACTACATGACATTGTACAACGTATTTTAATACGGTGCCGCGAAAAATCAGCGCGGGAAGCTCAACGACAACAACAACAACAACAACAACATACAATTTTATTTTTCATTTAATATTTTCGCATGTTCAACACTGTAACTGGTTTCTTCTGTATGCCAATTTTAAAATATTTAGCTGACATAATATTGATGTATGTATGCACTCTACATCCATATTTACCCATTATGATTTTTGCTGCTTAGGGAAATTATTTGCACAAGATAGCTTATACCACGAAAACCAATTGCACTAAAGCGGAGTCTCGCCAGTTTGCATATTCGTCTCTTTTGCTGCAACTTTTTCTCTACTAACCCCCATGCCTGTCTAAGTCCCCACCTGTGGTTTGAATAGATAGATATTTGTTACTGTGACTGGAGAAATTTCAAATGGGGCTTGTGGGTTTGGCAACCAGTGTAGATCCTGTTCACAGTTTAGTCTTTACATCCACACTGTCTGATCAGCATCTGCACTGTTCGCTATTCAATCCATGAAACGCCCATTATAAATGTTGGTGCACCAACAGGGGCGGCAGAAGCGGGGGGGCGGGGGTGAGTTGTTGGGGGGGGGGGAGCCTAGGCCTAGCCTACCCCCCCCCCCCCCCCCAATAATTCTGTAAATTTTGGATATTTTATTCTAATATATTTGTGTAATCATTAGTACTGGGAACTTTGCTGAGAATGCAGGAAATGGCGTTTCACACCACTTGGATTTCAAAAACTTTGTGTTGTTGCTGATTTGTGTGCAAATAAAGAGAATAACATATTGCAAAAATAGATTTGCTACCGTTCTATCACATAGAACTACAATTACCCAAATCTTACCGAAATCTCCATGTAACTACTATATTTGTTAATAAATAAAGATGTATACATCATAATAACGATGTTTGGACCATACTTACATTATATATGTCATTAATTTGCTCATACCAGGGCCCATTTTAATATTTTGAAGAAACTATTTGCATATGAAATGAAAGAGAGAGTACCGTGATTATCTTAAACTAGGAAACCAAAGATAATCCACTTTATAATGGCAATGATGATTTTCTATTGAAATAAAAAAATAAAAATAGAATATTTTTTTTGTAAGACATGTACTGTGATTAAGATTTGTATGTTACTGAAGAAATGGGGCTTATGGGATTTGTGACCAGTGTAGCTCAAGCATACTCGTGTACACTGATAACGATCTGTATTGCTCGTTAGAAACATGATTGGCGCTTCATTTATAGAATAGCGAATAGTGCAGAACCTGATCCGACTGTGTGGATGCACGGGATGAACTGGATCTGCACTGGTCGCAAAACCGTTAAACCCGTGTAACTCGTACAACTTTTAAACCGTACTAGCTACAGACCTGAAACTTGGTATGTAGCTTCCTTATGATGAGTAGATGTGCACAGTTTATTTCTAGTTTTTATTAAATCCCCGCGTCATGAATTATCTCCCCTTTTTGACTTAGAATTTCAACATTTTGCCTTGTAACTTGTAAAACTTTTAAACCGTAATATCTGGAGGCTTTATGCCTGGTATATAGCTTCTTTATGGTGTGTAGATGCACAAAAGTGAATTTCTCTTTTTGCTTTGACACTGAGCCATGGATTATCTCCCCCTTTGGACTTAGAATTGTTCCTTGTTTACTATCAAAGCGATATGTGGGGCATCCGTGTTCTATGAACACATTTTCTAGTTGCTTTGACAATGAGCCATGGATTATCTCCCCCTTTTGAATTTTGCCTTGTTTACTATCAAAGCGATATGTGGGGCATCCGTATTCTATTAACACATTTTCTAGTTTTAAAATGTTTTTTTCGGTCTGGTAAAAATTTCCATTTGTAAAAATTTCCATTTTCCCAGACCAAATGTCTTGTAAAGTTTTGAAAGTTTTGTGGAGACTGTCAGATCATGGTGATGAATCTGTGTCTAATGATAGATAGACGTATTGTGCCACCGCAACGATAGTTGTCGGTGGCATATAGTGTTAACCCTGTCCGTCTGTCAGTTGAAAATTTTCCTTGAATGGCAAACTACATCTACAGTTTTTGGCTGATTCTCTTCATGTTCAGTATACAGCCCTACCATCAAGTGCAGGAGTGCAAAACGTAACAAAAATTACTGTCCCACTGATCCCCTTTTTCCACTCTGAAAATATCATTTATTTCTTGTCCGGCGAACTACTTCTACAGTTTTTGGCTGATTACCGGTATCTTCATATTTGATATACAACCCTACCACCAATTGCAGGAGTGTAACGTAAAGATTTTCGCTGTCCCACTGATATATCCAGAGTTATGCCCCTTTTTCAACTCTGAATTTTCTTTCCTTGTCCGGCAAACTACTACAGTTTTTTGCTGATTGTCTTCATATTTATGTATGCAGCCCTACCATCAAATACATGAGTGCATAACGTAAACATTTTCGCTGTCCCACCGATCCATTCGCAGTTATGCCCCTTTTTTAACTCTGAAAACTACTGCGAACTACTACTACAATTTTTGGCCGATTCTCTTCATACTCGGTATACATTCCAACCATCAAGTGCAGGAGTGCATAAAATTTTCCCTGTCCCATCCATCCGCAGTTACTGAAAATAATGTTTTCTCCAATCACTCACTCATTGCTGTTCTATTCATGAATGCTCAACAGCAGTGGCATTTTGTTTTACAAACAATTTTCAAGTTGAATTAAAAACACACAATGATGTCTTTAATTCTCAGATACTTGAGATACAGTAATACATCTATGAACCGGATACCCTGGGTAGTACCCAGGGTGTCCGGTTTAGAGAGGTTCCACTGTACAAATATTTCAAATGTTTCAGATGCCTGTTTCAAAATGGAAATGAGCAAACTAGGTGAAAGGACATCGTACTAACATGTCTACACCAGTTCCGGCAATAATGGCTAGTAACCAAATGGAAGTCGCAAATAAAACTTACCATCCGGACAGTGATAGATTAGAAGATCATGACACTGCTTTAATCAGCTCTGCATTGAATAGTAAATATCAAGAGAATGATGGAGAAAGCTCCAAGTCGAGTGACTTTTCCAGCGGGAGCTCTTCGTCTTCTAGCATCTTTCACAGCAATGCTAGCGTTAATGGCCAGTACAGCGAAATTTCCAATACCAGTGACGTTGCTACTACAGATAGGATGCTGGACTTCTCCAATATATCAGAGTTGAAAAGTGTATCACAGTCGGATATTGTGAACAACGAACAAGATGATGCCAATTGGAGTATGAAAGATCTGGATGCTTTAATTGATGCAGAACCGCAGACGGCATATGAGCAAGGGTTACAAGCAGGGGAGGTAACTACGAATCAAACAGATGATGTTATTTCTGAAAATTCTAAGTCTGTTGAAGACGTGACGGTTAAATTAGTGACTATCACAGATGATGACGATTTGTTTGATTTCAGCAATCTACCAAATCACTCTCGACCTCCCGCTGGTGATTCAGAACATGTACTGGAAGGTGACGGACAACAAAGCCATTCGCAGCAAGTTTTCAAAGGCGAACTGTATAAATATTTAACGGGACATGTTCCGGAGGAGGAAACCAATTTCTCAGAAACTGCAACACCAATACATTCTGTGGGGGCTACACCACTGCATTCAGGCATGGTGACACCTGATGATTCCGATGGTGAAACAAGTACCGATTCTGAAAGTGACTCGGAAAGTTCGTTTAGTGATAACTCGGGCTCTTACGTGACAGATAGCTCGGAAGAAGAAGAAGAAGAAGAAGAAGAGATAGATCACAAAGCTATTGAAGAGTCAATAGTTCGACAAGTTCCCGACCCAATTCGGGAAACAACACCACCGTACAAGCCACGAAGAAGACGTACACAACCGCCACCAAAGCCCATAGAACCAGTAAAGCAAAATAAGTCAAAATCTGTTGTATGGAAGGAAAAAACGTTGGAAAAGTTAGAAAAGTTCAAAAAGGTTACAGAAAAGTGGTTGAAGGATTTAGAGGTGCCTGAAACCCTAACAGCGGTGGATGAAGTCAATTTGAAGATCATGGACCTAAATATCCACCTAACGTGTGGTCTCTGCAATGGGTACTTATACGAAGCATCAACCATTACAGAATGCATGCATACTTGTAAGTACAGTCGAACCTCCCTGAGCGGCCACCTCTCTACAACAACACCCTCTCTATAACAGCCACTATGTTATATCCTAAATGGATGATTTCCTCTGTATCTAACCCTTAGACTGCTGAACACGAAAATTGTCGTCTGCTCTTGCTTTGCCTTCTGTCTCAATAAAAACTTGTTTTGACAGCATTTTAGAATCATTTCCATTGGAAATGATTCTAAAATGTTGCCAAAGCATGTTTATGATGAGAATTATCGAAGAAAATAAATAAACAGCGGACGACAGTCAGCATTAACCTCCCTACAACAGCCACCTCTACAACAGCCAGTTTTGCGTCTTCCCATGGGTGGCTGTTGTAGAGAGGTTGCACTGTAACTCATTGTCATAATCCTTTTTCAGAACTTGTTTACTGTACAGTAGAACCTCTCTAAACCGTGCGTATTGGCAAATTTTTCTCAATTATTTTAGCTGAATACGCATTGATTATCAAAAGTGTGTGTACAAAATACGCACAGCAATCTGAAAATACGCATTGATTTTCAAATTGACTGAGTAGTGAAAATACCGTACTTTCATAAAGTTGAACATTAGTGTTTGCTTTTTGTTGCTCAAATAAGTGAATGTTTAAAAAAATTATATTTCTTTTATCCGTTGTTCCCTATTTAGTTCCCTATTTAGTATTTAGTAATAAAGAAACTCAATAATCCATTTGTAAAAGTAAAATAAGCAATGATTTTGAAATCCGGGGGTATAGTACATGTACACTTTAGACACGAAGCTTATCATTGAGCTCTGTCATGCGTTCTGAATTTTATGTCGACTTTCAATGTCATTCAAGGAAACATTTCATGTACATGTATATCTAGGTTGTAAGCTTGTCTGACCATCTCATTGTTTGGTTGCTAGTCTATCGTGCATACATATACAGGGCTCCAGATAAGAAATTAGTAATTGAGCATTGTCACTCCATCATTTCTGAAGCAATTGTGTATTTCAAAATTTTAATTGGGTAAAATAAAATCACACTACTGTTTACACACAGCAGACAGCATTGAATTATTGAATAGTTTGCTTCAAAATCAAAACATGTCTTGGCATTTCATTAGAATTGTCTCCTTGGAGACTGCTAATGAAATACCACGATGTGTTTTCATGGAAAAATAAAAAACATGCTATATTTTTCATTGCTTTTTGATACTCACTACTTCTGATTTCAATTGGGTTTTTGGCAATTTTAATTGGGTAATTAAGACAATACACACCTTATCTAGAGTTCTGGTTGTATTGAGTGTCCAT